>CM067554.1:10145000-12645000 GCA_034509755.1 Anisodus tanguticus | reverse complement strand
TAACAGTCAACTAAATTTAATCTATTAGGACTTAAAGACAATAATAAGAGCTCTGAATTTTTTCTTTTGGATACTAATAATCAAAGACGTTGAAATTAAGAATGTTATGAGCTAAAATAAATGCAGGAGTAGAAAAAAAAATTCACATTGTTATTCTTAAAAAGAAAAATTAAGTCAAGGTAAATTCTAATTTATACAGTTAAGTGTGATGAATTTATCATTTGTCATGTTGTTCCAATGCTTAGAATTTAAACACGAGAAGGATAATTTTATTTTTATTCTTATGATATAAACTTATAAAGATAGTGTCGACAATTTCATTCAATTATGTAATAGAAAGAGCACGCAATAAGTTTATCTAATCAAACATAGATTTTATCACTTAAAATTAGTCTCATTACCCCCAAAGAAAAATACAGTATCACAAAGAAAATTAATGTTACAAAACACATATCACACTGTATACTTTGATCCCTAAAATACTCGGGGCTTACTCTCAATATTAATTACAAAATATATAGTAAATATTTATTATAATTATACACTATTAATAATTATAAAAATATATGATAATATTCCCTAATACTCAGTTTGTTGTGTGAACCGGGAAAAAGCTCTCAAAAATTTCACCCCAAAAGGAGCAAAGCAGAAGCTAGGTTACTTTGTAAGCCTTTCTCTTTTTCTTGCTTTATCTTGTTTTATTTTCTCCTAAATCGTTAAGATATTCACAAAATGTGGGGCTTCACAATAGGTTTTGTGTTTGTTTTTAAGTAATCTTTGTGGGTTTTCTTCATTCTTAACAAATCTTTCTGATTGTTATCAATATAGCTATAATGCAGTTTGTTCTGCAAATTCTTTTTAGGGTTTTAGTATTTACAAGTTGGTGAATCAGAAAAGCACTGGGGTTTTACAGAGATGAAACTGATTTTAGCTATTTTTGCAAGTAGAAAGTAAAAAAAAGGCAAATACTTCTTGCATGTCGAGTTCTGTTTCTGTTTTCATGCTTTTAGAGTTAGGGGTTTAAAGGTGAGCTCATTGAAATCCCAAAAAAGTGAACTTTAAGGGTTTTCTGGAGGTGCAAAAGAAAAGAAAGGATTTTTTTTTTTGTATTTAAGGTACCAATAGGTCACAGGTTCATGCTTTTAGGGTTAGGGTAGGCTGTCTACATGGGGCTTTCCCCAGGCCGTGCTAACGCGGGATGCTTTGTGCACCAGGCTGGCCTTTAAGGTAGCTTATACTTTCAGAAAATGTTGAAGGTATTTTATGGGTTTTCTAGAGGTGAAAAAAAGTAGGAAAAGAAGAGATCTTTTAAGGTAGCTTATACATTTCAGGAAATGTTAGAAAGCACTTTAGGGTTTCCTTTTAAAATAAGTTTGTACTGTGGATCAAATAAGCTTATACATTTCATTTAATGTTTTGTTTTCTGAAATGCTGGTGAATGTCTTGGGTCTTCGAGGTTTTCAGTTTATATGACTTGATGGATAAATGCTAAGAGTAAATTCAAATCGAGCTTGTTTTCCTGTTATTCTCTGTTGGCTCTCACCATAACTCGAAGTGATTTTGGAATTTCTCACAATTTCTTCAAAAGACATTAACAAACTTACATATACATCCAATTTTCAGAGTGAATAGATACTGGTTCTTTATCTTTTAAAAGTAACATTTACATATTCAAAAGCTACATAAAAGATGCTCTAAGTCACAACCTTTCATAGTCTCTATATTTTTTAGCTTTTACTTTCTTTTAAATAGCTCAGCTAAAGAGTAGAAGTGGGTTGTCAAAAACACAGTTTACATTCAAGAGTAAATTTCACCAAGCAATCCCAGTTTACACCTATGGCCTTTTGTTTTGTTGCTTTGTTAATTTTATTGTTTTCTAGATAAAACCCCTTTATAGTTAGAAATGAAAGACCAAGCCTTAGCCCTTCCTCTTTTTTCCTTTTAGAGAAAATACTCATTTGGCCTTCCTAGAAGGACAATATTTCGCAGTTTCAGATGGTCTATCTAAAGACTTTTAGCTGAGAGATCATGTTTGTGCATACGAGTACATGTTGGAATATAATTAATATCGGCTAGTTGCACTTTGATTTTGTTTTTGATGCAGGCATTTCATTCAGATGACAATTTCTGACTTCATGGAAGAAGTGGGATGTAGTAGTGGTAAGGAGAAGATATCCAATGGATCAACAAGGATGGATTTTGATATAGATGGTCTCTTTGAAGTAGATGATGATGATTGGGACGAGGACAATGATGAGGATGAGGATGATAGCGTTGATGTTGTTTCAGTTAAAGAGTTGGGTGAAAGTTTCTTGAAAAACTTCTGTAAAAAGGCATCAACTGATTTTTTTGATAAGTATGGTTTGATCAGTCACCAAATTAATTCATATAATGACTTCATCAACTATGGAATCCAAAGGGTGTTTGCCTCGGTTGGAGAGATCCATGTTGAGCCAGGTTATGATCCATCAAAGAGAGGTGAAGGTGATTGGAAGCATGCTTCTATAAAGTTTGGGAAAGTAAGCCTTGAGCGGCCGAAGTTTTGGGCAGGGGAGAAGTTTTCTGTGGACGGTGGGAAAGAGTACCTGGACTTGTGGCCACGTCATGCTCGCCTTCAGAACATGACTTATTCTGCTAGGATTATGGTTGAAACTCATGTTCAGGTTAAGAATTTGTTTTTGCCAAATATTTTTAAAAACAATGGTTTTTGTCTAAGTCTATAGTTGTATATGTATCAATTTCTTTCTGTTTATTGATATACATCCATTTTCTTATTATTCTCAATTTTGAATCAGCCAGCCTGTAGGTTTTCTACTCTTTTTTTTGTTGGTATACTTGTTGTATACAAGTGACTTTTTACAATTTTTTTTGAATTAGCTAGCTATGCTCTAAAATGATTGCATTGTGTTCTTCCGTAGATTAAGTTGCCAATCTTGTTGGTCTCTCTTGAACAGTTCTTTGTTAAATGCATTGCCCATCTGTTGAAAAGTAAGAAAATGGTCATCACAAAGGAAATAAGAGGCTCTGAGCTGCATGCATCCTAATCCTTAATACATAGATACCATTTTCTTAAACTTAACAAAATTCAACCTTTATCTGGAGTACTACTAATATTGGAAATATAATCCCTTGTTATGTCACATGTCATTTATTTTCCCTCTGTTAGTTTCTTATTCTTTTAATTTCATTGGCTGCCCTTTTATATGATTTCAGGTGTATACAAAAAAGCTAGTTAGAAGTGACAAGTTCAAAACTGGGGTAGACCGGTTTGTTGACAAGGAGTGTGAGATGGAAGATAAAAGAGACGTCTTGGTTGGGAGAATCCCTGTGATGGTGAACTCAGAGTTGTGCTGGATGAATAGTGTTGACAATCCTGATTGTGAATTTGATCATGGGGGATACTTCATAGTCAAAGGGGCTGAAAAGGTAAGATCTTCCTGCTAGCACCTCACTCTTGATGCCTCCCTCTCTTCTACCTAAAGAGGGCATAGAAAACAAGGCTGGACAGTTGGTGTAGTTAGTAGTATTTAGGCTCTAATGAGTCTTAGTTAGTAGTATTTAAGCTCTAATGAGTCTAAAGGGAAAACTAAAGATACCATTCAAATTACTTCCATGTAAACTGTTTTTCTACACATCAACCTAGCATAACTCAAAACAGTGGAATTTCACTTGTTAATGTTAAAATTTATGTTTCAAATTAAATATCTTAGCTTAGTTTGGATTGAGACACCTTTTTCATACAAGACAATATATTTGAGTATTGGAATGAAATGAGTCCAAAGAGGTGGAACGCATAAAGATGATTTGTTTAGTCGAGCTCAAATTGAGGCGTAATGTTGTGATAGTAATTGTTGTTGCCTGAATAGTAGGTGTGTCTTTTGACTGATATTGTAATTTTGAAAATTCAGATAATTGCAACAGTTGTGTCCCGATAATGGAAGATGTAACAAAAGAGCATGAAAGAGAGAAGAGAAAATTTAACTTTCATGTTAGACGTTGTGAGGTCGTTCTGAAGGTGCTAGCTGGTTTGTTTATTTGTCTTAATTGAAGATACTGTTGAAGATTGATCTTATGAAGTTGATATTATGTATCACTTTACTCTGCACAACTTGGCTGGTGGTGACAGTGAACCAACATTTCGGTATATTTAGACAAATAACATTTTTCAGCTTCTGTCGTCTTGGGGAAAGGGGGTATATATGCAGGAATGAGCTTGATGTATACTTCCATGACAACCCTTTTCTAACTTCTGGGGACAGGATAAGGAGTCATTCGCTGTGGCTGCTTCATGTCAATTCTATTACATCTTAAAGCTGTTGCATATGGAACAGGGATCAGATTAAGAATTGAAGAGCTGCAAAACTTCATGTTACGTGGTTTAACTTAATTTGGAGACTATAAAATGTCTCGAGGACTACATCACTTAACCAAACTATTTGCTCAAATTTTTGAACTGGTAATACAAAGTATTATTATTACATTGGAAAAGTCATTAGCTACTCTTATATGGAGAAGTTCTTTCTCAAGCTTCAAGCTGAGTAATACAATCTTTTCCCTTGTCCGACTATAAAGTACTCCTTTGTCCAGAAAAGAATGACAAAGTACTACTTTGGGAAGTCAAACAGTTTGTTTCTTGACTACAAATTTCAAACTTTTCTAAGTACTCTGAGCAATAAAAACTAGTGGTTTAAGTGTGTTTTATGTTGTTTCTGAATATGCAGGAGGTATTCTTATTTCAGTAAAAGAAAAAAGAATGGATACTTCATATCGAAAATTAAATGTGTCCGACTCTCGATCCACCATTCTTTTCGGGATTGAGAGAATATATGTAACTTTGGCATGCATTCTACACTTGTGCTATTACTATAGTGATATAGAATATTGTTTAATCTTTTTGCCTTTTATAAGTAAATTTCCTATCACAGTTCTTTAAATATTGAAACCTCTTGCATTTCCTTTTCAGACCTTCATTGGACAGGAGCAGCTTTGTTTAAAAAGACTCTGGGTGTCAAACAATCCCACTTGGATGGTTGGATATCGCCCAGGTGAAAAAAGGAAGAGAGTCTACATTAAACTGACTGAGACCTTGAAGCTCGAGCACATTAAGGGAGGAGAAAAAGCCCTCAGTGTGTACTTCCTGGCAGAAATGCCAATTTGGATCTTGTTTTTTGCTCTAGGTGCATCCTCTGACAGGGAGGTAGTAAATTTAATTGATGTGGATATTGAAGATAGTAGTATCGTCAATATATTAATGGCTTCAATCCATGAGGCTGATAAGAATTGTGAGGATTTCAGGAAGGGGAAAAAGGCTCTCGCTTATGTTGATAGACTTATAAAGGGTTGTAAATTTCCACCTCAAGAATCTGTTGAGGAGTGCATAAAAGAATACCTGTTCCCTAATCTTAGTGGTTTCAAGCAGAAGGCTCGCTTCCTTGGCTATATGGTAAAGTGCCTCTTGCACTCTTTCATTGGTCGCAGAAAGGTTGACAACAGAGATGATTTTCGAAACAAGAGATTGGAGCTGGCTGGTGAGCTCCTTGAACGAGAGCTCAGGGCGCACATTAAACATGCTGAGAGGCGTATGGTGAAGGCAATGCAAAGAGATCTTTATGGAGATCGACAAGTGCAGCCAATTGAGCACTACTTGGATGCATCAATAATTACCAATGGTCTCTCCAGGGCTTTTTCCACTGGACACTGGTGTCACCCTTACAAAAGAATGGAGAGGGTTTCTGGTGTAGTTGCAACTCTTAGACGAACAAATCCATTGCAAATGACTGCTGATATGAGGAAAATGCGTCAGCAAGTTACATACACCGGGAAGGTTGGCGATGCTAGATACCCGTAAGTGTTTGTAAGTTTGTATCGGCCATTTTTTCGCGCTTTCCATTAGCAAAAATGGTCATTTGCCTTGCTTCCTGATCTGGTGCTCATTCTGTCATAATGTTTTTGGTATATTTTGTTCTGTTTTTTTTAACTGAAGTATGATGATGTAATGACTGTTAAAATAACTTATGCAGACATCCTTCACACTGGGGAAAGGTATGTTTTCTATCTACCCCAGATGGAGAAAATTGTGGCCTGGTGAAAAATTTGGCTAGTATGGGTCTTGTCAGCACAACTATTTTGAAGCCACTTCTTGAGACATTGTTCCGGTGTGGGATGCAAAAGTTAGTAGACGATAGTGCCACCTCCCTCCACGGAAAGCAAAAGGTACTACTAGATGGAGAGTGGGTCGGAGTATGTGAGGATTCTGCACTCTTCGTTTCAAAGCTAAGACGTAAGCGCCGCAGGAATGAAGTTCCACATCAGGTTGGCTATGACCATTTTCAATTAATTATGTACAGTAGAATCATGGAACCTTGCTGTTGATTTTTTTTTATATCTCAAGTTTGTTCTTTTATCCACCAAAAGGATGGTTATAAAACTGTCAACCATACACAAAAACTAGTCTTTTTCTCTTTTTTTCCTCAAGTAGGTTGTAAATATTTTGGTATAGTGTATTGGATGTATTATATCATGTAAGTGCCGCTGGAATTAGGTCCCACATCAGGTTATTTCATGATCATTTTGATTTAGTTATGTTCAGATTCTTAAGACTTCAGTTTAGAATATTTGTTTTGTGTGTGTGTGTGCGTGTGCACGGACGTGTTTATTTGATTTATTTGTTTGGGATACAGTAGAATACTTGTTTATATCACAAGTATGATAATCAATATAATACTTTTTTTTTGATAAATTGATTATCATTTTTTTTTGAGACTGGCCGTTTTGATATATTGATCATCATAAAAAGGGGCAGCCTGGTACACTAAGCTCCCGCTATGCGCGGGGTTGTGGTCCGGCGCGGGAGCTTAGTGCACCGGGCTGCCCCTTTTTATGATAATCAATATATCAAAAGGGCCAGTCTAAAAAAAAATGATAATCAATTTATCAAAAGGATGATTATCAAACTGTAAGCCAAATGTCTTGGTAATTGCATTGAATGTAAAATAATATTTGGTTATATTGCAAATACATTAATTCATTAAAAGGTGATTATAAAACTATTAACCAAATGTGAAAGACTCGTCTTTTTCTCTCTGTGTTCCTGAAATAAACGTGACTTTTTGGGTATATTGTATTGAATGTAGAAGAACTTTTGTATGCTGTTAAACTCTGAACCCTGAAGTTGCCAACAGTAGGTTGTGCCTCTTTCCTCCAGTGGTGACCTGAACTCCCAACTTCTTGGTTGGAAGTAGAGGGTCTACCAGTAGAGAAATCCTCTCTTGTCATTGCCGAGTTTCCTTAAATGGAAATAGATGCAATGTGTTCAGAGTAGATGGAATCCTTGAACTCTGTCCATTCCACTTCTGTGATACTTTTACCTTTTTGGAAATATCTCTTTTTTTTAATGGTGGTGTCCGAGCTAGCTTCCGTGCACCTCGGCTATTCCACCGGGTACTTGCTACCTCCTACCAGCACAATTACCATCAACTCTGCCCACCATGGCTCAGGTAGATGGGGAAAAATCACCTTGTGGAGAATCTCTTTGCAATGTGAAGAAATTCAGACTAACCAAATAAAAATTATAATATTTTAAAAAATCTGAAGGATTCAAACAATATAATTAAATCCAAGAGTTCTCTATGAGATGACGTTTATCACAGCTTTGGCAGAACTATAAAATTAAGTTTAAGAGTTCTCTATTAAATAACCTTTATCACAAATTTGGCGATTAATTTGATGTCCTCTTCTAACACTAGTAGATATACCATGCAAGTTAAAATCATGGAATGATGTGGCTTTTTGACTGCTGAAGTTTGACCCAACACCTTTTTCAGTGGCACTGGATGTGCTGCAAAAAGTCTCATTATACATGGATATTAAAAATTCGGTCTAGTATATTTTCCTTGAGAGGATGTTTGTCATAAGTTTTTTCAATTTGATACTCATACACTGAACAATCTAAGATCTTGTTCTAGGTTGAAGTGAAGAGAGATGAGCTGCAGGGTGAAGTTCGCATATTTTCTGATGCGGGAAGGATTCTGCGCCCTCTTCTTGTTGTTTCAAATCTAAAGAAAATCAAAGCTTTGAAAGGGGGAGATTATGGCTTCCAATGTCTTCTGGATAATGGGATTATTGAGCTCATAGGACCTGAAGAAGAAGAAGACTGTCGAACTGCATGGGGAGTTGAATACATCTTAAAAGCAGATAAAGAGAACCCACCCGCTAAGTATACCCACTGTGAGCTGGACATGTCATTCCTGTTGGGCTTGAGCTGTGGTATTATCCCATTTGCAAACCATGATCATGCTAGGAGGGTCCTCTATCAATCTGAGAAGCACTCTCAACAGGCGATTGGGTTTTCAACAGTGAATCCAAACAGTAGAGTTGATACGAATACCCATCAATTGTATTATCCTCAGAGGCCACTTTTCCGGACAATGTTGTCAGATTCCCTCGGGAAACCAAAAAATGCTCGTCACCAGAAAGGAATGCTTCCACGGCCTGAATACTACAATGGGCAATGTGCTATTGTTGCAGTTAATGTTCACCTTGGCTATAACCAAGAAGATTCATTGGTTATGAATCGTGCTTCACTGGAACGCGGAATGTTTCGATCTGAGCATGTTAGGAGCTACAAGGCTGAGGTCGACAACAAGGAAGCTGTTGCTAAGAAGTTGAAGGTTGAGGACTCTGTTAACTTCGGGAAAACCCAGAGTAAAATTGGACGAGTGGACAGCCTAGATGATGATGGTTTTCCGTTCATTGGGGCAAATCTCCAGAGCGGAGATATCATAATGGGGAAATTTGCTGAATCAGGAGCTGATCACAGTGTCAAGCTGAAGCATACGGAAAGGGGCATGGTTCAGAAGGTTATGCTCTCCGCTAATGATGAAGGGAAGAATTTTGCTGTTGTATCTCTCAGACAAGTAAGATGCCCAATATTTAGTGTGTGTGTGTATATATATATGCTTCTAGTATGTGACTCTTGTGTATTTCTATATGGAATTTATTCTTTAAGATGCAGGTTTATGAGAAACATTTCTTCATTTAAAAGACCATATTGTCTTCGGAGAACTGTTTGCAGGCAATTTAACAAGCTTCTTAAAGTACTTGTGCCTCATGGGATATCTTCATTATAAAATGAGAACGGATGCTATGCACATAAAGATCATATATATGCATAGCTTCAAGTGCCTTGAACCATCTTATTAATGAACGCATTGAAAGACTAGCCGCTGAACTGAATAAAAGCTGATTTGTCTATAAGTTGCACTACTAGACTATGCTAAAGCTTCAAAACTCGAGGCCATTGTAGAAAACCTCCAACTTGATGTTTTAACTTTTTAAGGACTGACTGTTGTTGATATTCAGATCCATCAACGCCCCTTAGGAAGTGTTATCCTGTGTCAGGGGTTTTATCCAGTAAGACAAGGTGATAGTAGCAAGGGAGTTATCCTTGTTTTCAACCAATGAAATGTCCGATGTACCAACATAGTGCCCTCCACCACCACCGACGGACTTGTGGTAGCCTTTGTGCGCCACCTATTGACAACATATCCTTCAACAAATCCTTATGAGGTATTACTCCGCCATCAACATGGTGTGAGGAATTTTTGGTCCTAAAAAGATGCCTGATGGAGTGAGTGGAGAGCGCTCAAAAGCTGTCCAAGCCCCGTGTCGTTGACATTTGTGGACAAGGTCCCAAGTACCAACAGATGATACTAAGTCATAACATGAATTGAACAGTACATTATTTGACATATCTATTCAGAAGCTTTTGTACTCTTTAAGAGTTAGCAAAGAATGCCTAATCACATTTTTGTTTTGCTTATTGTGAATTGGAACAAGTAAATGAGGTTGAATCAGTGCTACAGATGTCAGAATACATACAGGACTAGATAGGGAATACTTTTACTGTTTTGCTTTGACAACATCATACAGTTCCTATAACACATCCTTTATGCTACTTTATCTTTAAAATCCTTTACCTTCTCAACAAAAAAAGGTTAGCAAAGAAAGCTGTTAGCTGTAAGCATTATGTTTCCGTGTTATGGTTCAAATATACATGTGTGAAAAAGTTTGTCACCTCCTACCCATCTTTACGTTTCTTTCATCCTTTCCTCCCTCGAGAAAAAGAAACTCAGTGTACGTATAAGACACTATATAACTAATCCTAATTCCCTTTAAGTGACTAATCCTTTCCTTCTTGTACATTCTCTGCAGGTTCGTTCTCCATGTCTTGGAGACAAGTTCTCCAGCATGCATGGACAAAAGGGTGTCCTTGGATTTCTGGAATCTCAGGAGAACTTTCCTTTTACAGTTCAGGGGATTGTTCCAGACATTGTAATCAATCCCCATGCATTTCCTTCAAGGCAAACCCCTGGTCAGCTGCTGGAAGCCGCTTTGGGGAAGGGCATTGCCCTAGGTGGTGGTCAAAAATATGCCACTCCCTTCTCCACTTTATCAGTTGATGCCATAATGGAGCAGCTTCATGCGTAAGATATCTGAAAGCTGTATCCTTCTTCATAATTCCATATTCTTGTGCCAACCAGCTAAGCTGTGTTTGTTTTGTTGTATTACTGTGAATTCTGGTGATTTGTCATTGACTATTAAATGCTATATGACCTGCAGGCGAGGATTCTCGAGATGGGGAAATGAGAGAGTTTACAGTGGTCGAACGGGTGAAATGGTTCAATCCCTGATTTTCATGGGCCCAACTTTCTACCAACGCCTCATCCATATGGCTGAAGACAAGGTGAAATTCCGTAACACTGGGCCTGTTCATCCCCTAACTCGTCAACCTGTGGCAGACAGAAAACGCTTTGGTGGAATTAAGTTTGGTGAAATGGAACGCGACTGTCTTATAGCTCATGGGGCTGCAGCAAATCTTCATGAACGCCTTTTCACACTCAGTGACTCCTCCCAGATGCATATCTGCGGAAGTGCAAGAATATGGCGAATGTAATTCAGCGGTCCGTGCAAGGTGGTAAGGTAAGGGGTCCGTTTTGCCGGTTCTGTGAATCAGTTGAAGATATAGTGAAAGTAAATGTGCCATATGGTGCAAAGTTGTTGTGCCAGGAGCTCTTCAGCATGGGCATATCTCTCAAGTTCGATACTGAAATTTGCTAATTTCTGATTAAGTTTTATCTTCCAGATTTTAGTTATGATGCTGACATGTTGGTAAATTGTTGATGAAACACTCTTATCTGTGAATATCTCTAGTGTTAATGGGAAAGACGTCTCTTGTATCTAAACCTTGTTGGTTATCAGGTTGTGGCAAACACCGCTTTCTGTAGATATCTCTAGTGTTGGTGGGAAAAGAAAATTGTCTCTTGTATTTAAACCTTGTTGGTTATTAGGTTGCAAAAATGTGTATCGTTTAGATATCACCCCTCTCTCTCTCTCTCACACACACACACGCGCACACATACATGCTGAAATATTATTGTAGATTTAAGTTTACTCTTTTTGGGAAAATATTGGCATTTAATCTTTCGTTGTTAACAAGTAGATGACCATTGCTTGCTCGATTATGAAATTGATTTCGGTGCAAAAGGGTAACTACCAAGTGGTAGAAGTAACAAGTATGCTATGGTCATCATTAATGTCATACTTGTCCTAAGAAAAAGAAGGTATTTTTTAACATATCACTTGGCTTGTTTGGTTTTAGATAAAGATTTTTTCTTTACGGAGTGTTTCAAATAGATTTGATTGAATAAGTAGCTCTATTGAAGTAATAGTTTGTTATTACCTCTAAAAGTGATAGAAGAACTACGGAATAGCCAAATGCTGTTAGAGATTAAGGAACTGATTAGTTAGAAACACTATCTGAACTTCAGTTTAAAATAATCCAAACCAACAAAAATCATATCTTGCACTTATTGGTAAATTACTAGAGGATTGAGTTACCAAGGAACCGTGCCTAAAACTGAATAGGGATGCGCTGAATACACCAGCTACACCTGACATGTGAAATGGGTACATAAGGACCCGTATCAATGAGGGTTTACCTACAGCTTACTGTCCATGAATTCTCAGGTGGTGGGTGGGGGTGGGGGGGGGAGTCGAAATAGAATCAACTTGAATTCGGGACCGCTATTCGAAATCTTAGTGAAACACTGGATTTCTTATCTCATGTCTGCTTTTCGTGAAAAAAAAACAATTGAAGTGGAGGGTTTCTTCAAACAACAAGGAGATGTGGACGTTTTGGATAAGTAAAAACAGTAGACATTAGCAGGAAATAAAGAAGGATAAGGAGAAAGAACTCAAGTAATTATCCTTCGTTCTCTTAATTGAATTGCAATTAAACTCGGCCCTTTTATGTTTCATTTTTCGTTTCCTTTTCGTTTGTTTCGAGAAATCTATCGATCAATTCCGTTTTTTCGTGTTGTCAAAGATTTTAACAATGAAAATAGATGGCGAGTGCCTGATCGAATTGATCAGGTCATGTAGGAACAAGGTTCAAGTCTATCGGAGGCCGATTCCCGAAATGCCTTTCTGGATATTCCTCAATGTCCCGGCTATTCACGGAAGCATGATTTTGAAATTGATTTCCTATGAGGGGTTCCAAATTTCTTGCTCGTAATTTCATCATAGGTTTTGGGGAAAATGAAATTCCATCACTGTTAAGAACGAGTTGCAAACACTGCTCCAACAAAACAATGAACCACCCAATTAGACAGGTTAATGACCTACCATTTATTAACTCAACACATTTTGACCGTCCAAATTCACCAAACCTATCCATTTGACACCCCTAATTCTTGTACCAAATCCTTCATCTTCTCCATATTGGAATTGTATACACTATTTACCATATGGAGAGAGAATGAATATTGAAAGGATTAATGAATGGAGGCATTCTTGTATTTAAACATGTATAGAAGGGAGCTAATTTACAAAGAGAAATTAAAATGAATTCTCAAGATTATTAAAGGAAGATATGTAGTAATGAAATAAACATAAGCTAGATGCCTAGATCTAATAGCAAACAAAAGAATTTCTTCTACAATATCAAACTATATATGTTCAATTATGTGGGACAAAATGTGGTGGCATTTAGTTTTGCTAGTATGTTAAAATCCCATAATTTCCCTTTAGAAGAAACCAAATTAGTGTCACATAAGAATTCCCAAGAAAACCACTTCTCAATCATTCTATCAACATCATGTACTAACACATGAGTTCCATACTTCCATTCTTGTTCTTGCTTCTTGCTAACACACCAGCAATATAAATTGCAGCCATTCTTCCTGGTGAATCTGGTTTATCTCCATCTGGTCCATCCACAATCACAAAATCCCACTTCACTTGATACACTTCCTTAGGAACTTTTGTTACAAGTGACATAAATTTGCACTTTCTTGATGAAGTACTCTGCACATCATGTTTTGAACTAGCAGTAGCTGATAGGTAGCACTGTTTTCGGTTTCTTCTAACATGTTTTAAATGCGTGTAAGCATCTCTAGCAACTGTTTGATACTCAACTCTGTGAATTCGAGTACTATTTGTTTTACTCGTGGAATTGTTAGCCTTGATCTTCACGGGGTTGTCCTCAAGAAATACAGTAATTCCACCCTTGTTGATGGTTGAAATTTTATCAGAGTACTGTGTTTCAAGCCCGAAAACAAGAATGTTGCAGGGTGATTTTCGTGATACAATATCATAGAGAAAGTTGATTTCTTTCTCCTCGAGGAGATGAGGATGGTGTTCAGCTGGAGACAAGGCGGGAAAAATTGGAGAGGAATATGAAGTAACAGAAATCTTGTTAAGCCTGAGGATTGAAGCAAATGATAAGATAAAAACAAGTGGAATGATATTTCTTTTTGTAAATTTCATAGCTATGTAGTACTTGTGTAAAAGTGTCTTGTTTAGACGAGTTTTGGGTGAGAATAGAAGCAAAGGGAAAGCAATTTCAGAAAGGGGCATTGTGGTGTTCTTTTCTTTTGTTTACTACATTTTACCTAAAGGAGGGCTTTTAATAATTTGTTGTGACATATGTTTAATTTTCTTCAGAATTTTCTTGAGTGAAGAAGAAGGAATTGTCTGTTCCTTCAGTTTGAAGCATTTGCATTTGCATTTTATTTATTTATTTTATTTAGTTGTCACAAATTTCAATCAGTATCTCTTAAATTGGAACATTTTTGGTAACTGTTGCAGTGATGGTGTAATCAATCATTGTGAATGATGGATACTCTTTGTTTAAGAAGTTGGACACCAAATTTCGTCTGCTTTTGCATTCTTTTTTCTTCCTTCTTGGTACTGTTTTTGTCATCGTTTGGTAGACATGAGTGTTAATGAAGAAAAAATAACACTCAGAAATGCATGTGGTCTCCAATTTTATTTTAAATAGAGTACCAAATACCAGTTTAACCAAGTATATCCATCTGTCGACCATCTCAACCAAATAGGCAAACACTAGAAAATGATTTTAGTAAAGTATAAATTTTGCTATACCAAGTCCAACACATCCTAAGGTTCATACCTGTTCAACTCGAATATCATTATTCTGACCATACTTGTTACTGAGAACTAGAGAAACAGAACTTCAAGGCCAAGATGCCAAGGGGAATCATGAAAGTGTCGCAGATCAGTTTAATCATGGAACGTCCAAAAAGTTTAGTCAAACGCAAATACCATTATTAGAAAAGTGTCTTACAACATTTCTATTAAATTGAGTGAGAGGTCCCTTTCTTTCTAACTTGGAAATTCCATATGTATCTGTTTGGGATTTTTTCTAAGCAGCCAAACTATTCTCTATCGTTTAACATAGAAAATGGCATCTTTTGAGTGTTTGAAGTTGACGAACTGTCCTCATACATAATGGAGCTTCATGCTATTATCATGTATGTCAAGCCCAGAAACATCGAATTACATTTTCATGCGTCTTAGTAGTTGGAGAAAAAGTGTTTGGCTCTAAAGTGATTTAGAGTCATCCAGCAGTAATGGGGCATCAAGTAGTGAGTCTACTATGCGTGCTCTTTTTCGTGATTAAGAAAATTGATTTAGATTCATCCGACTAAAAATTCAATGTTCGACATTAACATATACTTTATGTTCATGCAACCAAACACCTATTTTTCATGCAATAGTACCAAAATTACTTCTTGGTAACATAGGCATCCAACGTACTCTAAAGCTTCATTCAATCCAATCAGAGACCGTCGACATGATTCTAGAAAATCTGTGTGCTAATAACCACCGAAAGTGCAAAAAATCACGAATTTGTGTTTTTAGGCTTAGAAATGCAATAATAATCGCCATGACAAAGTAATAGGTGTCGACCATAAGCCTGTTATTCATGGATCGGGTGAATTTCAGGACAATCAAAGATTGTCGACAGGATTCTAGAAACCATATAAAGTAAAACGATGGGAGGATAAAGCGCCTAATGGTGTCATAAATTAATAGGTTTTTTTGGGGCGAGGGAGGGGGGACTTCATTTTATTTTTGCTGGAACTCGGCAAGGGCTCATATCAACAACTACATATCCAAGGAACCAAGTCAGCATCTATAAAAACGAGTCTAAGAAGAAGAGCAGCAATGAGAAGCCTTGCATATTATTTGATTCCAACTTGACATATAATCAATAATGACAACAGTAGCAACTGCATTAAATAATAACCTCGGACATCTTTCTTCTCATTGTGAGAAAGAGGCGAAAGAAAATGAAGATCTATTCCTAGAGCGCTACTCCACCCTCATTACATCTCAAAACTCATGTATAACTAAAGAGACCTATACTCATTGTACAAACTTCCAGGGTTTCATGGCAACCAACAAAAGGGCGGCGACTGACCTGGGGCAGAGGAGATCACATAACTTAAGGACTTCTTCCTTAAGACACAAATCTACAATATGAACAGCTTTTACATGAAATAACTCAATGACTTCTTCCTTCTAGAGCCCCCCTCTCCATACAGTTCATTCCACTGAATTAGCTCCGTCATATTTATGGATTCTGATGAAACACTTGCGCAAACCTATAAAAACACGAAAGCACTTGAATTCTCAGCATTCTGATGCAGCAAAATAAACAGAGAGCTTAAAGACACATCATTAACATTTGTCAACTCACCTGCTCGTGAGCGTTTTTAAAGTCGTCCATGTTCAAAGGCCGTATGTCTGCACTGCAGCATGGTGTTGGCGTAGGTCTACCTTCTGCCAAAGCTGCAGCATGTTCCTAAAATCAACTCCAAGCATGAGACTCCAGTAGTAGCAAGTCTATTAAGTGGGAAAATTTATGAATAGCAGATCAAGCGCACACTGTTGGAAATTCAGGGAAGGCCCACTCTCAATCAATTAAATTCTTTAGAAGACAGGTGGGAAAGTATTCTTTGCTTCTTCCAACTTGACTTGTATATTATGTTACAAGGTACTTGTAGGTTTATTGGAAGGTAATGTGGTTATTTACAGGTATGCTTCTAATATGTACCTAAGTCTAGTCCATGTATCAACTTTTCCCTTTCCTACCTGACTTTTCCCTTTTCCCTTTCCTAAATGCATGTACAATATGTTACAAGGTACTTGTAGGTTTATTGGAAGGTAATGTGGTTATTTATAGGTATGCTTCTAATACGTACCTAAGTCTAGTCCATGTATCGACTTTTCCCTTGCCTAAATGCATGTACAATACCATGTATATTATGTTACAAGGTACTTATAGGTTTATTGGAAGGTAATGTGATACAAAGTTATTTATAGGTATACTTCTAATATGTACCTAAGTCTAGTCCATGTATCGACTTTACCCTTTCCTAAATGCATGTACAGTACAATGTATATTATGTTGCAAGGTACTTAAAAGGTTTATTGGGAAGTAATGTGATACAAAGTTACCATGCATTCATTCTTACAGTAATATCCTAATACATGAGTTATGAACATCTTACAGACTACCACTGTGACGACACCCTTCTCCCGTTTTCACATATATGGGGTTGTATGGGTATTTTCTGGTGGATTGAAGGTTGTCATAGACTGGTGGTTTTAAGATGGTGGGTTCTGAGAGGGGAATGGGTGAGAGAAAGAAAGAGGAGAAGTCGCTGGATTAGTATTTCTGGCACCAAATGTTGAAAATTCAAAGAGGAAGAGCACTCTCAATCAATCAAATTCTCTTGAAGACAAGTGGAAGAAAGTAGTCATCTTCACTTCTTCCAGCTTAGCCTGAATAAAATAATTATATTAACCAAGTATTCATAGGTATCACAATTTAACTCTAGACTCTCCCGTTTCTAAATGTATGTACAAAACCATACATGCATTCTCATGTTAAATCCTAATACATGAATTAGGAAAATCTATCCCTCCTAATACATGAGATGGATCTAGTTTAGTTTTCCGACAATACTTCCCACGTGACTCCTACCCTGTGCTTACAAATACAATTCAAAATTAGGTGAAGTATTTCTGTAACTACCTAAGGGAAGCCTATTCATTATCTTGAACTATTTGCCAAAGTATAACTATCTAAAAAGAGGCATTATCCCCCAAATTCTAGAGCCAAATCCACATCTTGAGAACCATTACATTATATTGATATACCTGCATCCTACTCCCTCTTGATTGCGCATGCATGCTTTCACAAAGTCCTCCCAAGCAGTTACCAATTAAAGAAAGTAGAATCGACACATCCAAACAGCAGCACTCATAATATCTATTGAAGAAGCAACGCACATGTTCTCTAACAACAAAGGAGTAAACACACAAACATCAAATAACAGAAAGTGTACCTTTTTTTCTTTTTCTAGGATTTCTCTAATGGGTCGATATGCAGCTGTAACACAAAGATTCTGCAAAATACCGGACTTAAGTCAACCTCTGCAAACATCATAGCGACACAGAGGAATAGTCATTTATCATGCATCAATGAAATAGCAAAGACACCTTAAGGTCACTTCCGGAATATCCATCGGTCATACTTGCAACTGCATCCAGATCAACGTCTCGAGACAATTCTTCTTTTGCAAGTATCACTTTTAGAATTTTTGCTCTATTTGGAGCATCTGGTAGATTGACCATCAGCCTGTTCATAAAATGTCATGATAAGAACATTAAGACCGACTGACGAAATTTTCCTAGTTCATTGGTAAGTGCAAATAACTGATTCTTTTTTTTACCTACGTGGCAGCCGCCTTATGACAGCCTCATCAAGGTCAAACGGTCTGTTTGTTGCTGCAAGTACCAACACACGTTCAGTATCTTTTGTGCGCAAGCCATCCCAATTCACCATGAATTCATTTTTCATTTTACGCATGGCCTCGTGTTCTCCTGGATTTTCCCGTCGTCCCAGCATGCTATCAACCTTAGGTAGATTACATCAGAGAAAGGGAGAGAATAAGAAAATGCATAAAATAAACGGGAAAGAACAAAGGCATGAGTAAGACTTAAGAGTTCTAGGAAGCATACTTCATCAACAAAAACGACACTTGGAGCAATTTTACTAGCCAGGGAGAAGACAGCTTTCACATATTTCTCACCCTCGCCAAACCACTGTAGCATGGAAAAATGATGTTAAGGTTTATACATGACAAAAAGCACATGTGAACACATAATCATACTAGATAGAACAGTCCGACAAGCTCCAAATGAAGCAAACCTTTGAAGTGATACTTGACATTGAAATATTTATAAAGTTAGCACCCGCTTCAGTGGCAACTGCTTTCGCGAGCATGGTTTTCCCAGTTCCAGGGGGCCCAAATAGAAGTATTCCCTTGCATGGCTGCAAAGTGAGCAGTTGAAGAACATCATACTTCAGTAAGAAAACTTGGGCAATCCCAAGTGAGACTTACATGTGATATAACATGTCTGATACTAAGAAGAATACTAATCAAAGCCAAATAAGAGAGCATTTATGTACAAAAAGGTTCTCGTGTACCCCCACCAAAGAGAGTATTCAAGTACAAGAAGCTTCTCTCATGCGGTCATGCCACATAATATTTTAATCAATTTCAATATCCATACCAAGGATCTCACAAAGATCAAGAGAACGGAAATATAGTTAACATATTGATATAGGAAGGCGACAGAGAAATAAAAAAGAGACTATTTTTTATCAAGATAAACAAGAAATTTTCTAATCAAATTCAAGTACTAAAGAGATCAAGAAGTAAAGCAAGGAGTGACAAAATTTACAAGATTGTTATTATGTTTATTTTACAGCCAGCTATCAAATTAATGTAGTCGTACTTGATGCATATTCTAGTTTGTATCGTAAGGGGAGCCTTGGAGTAACTAGTAAAGTTGTTGTCATGTGACCAGGAAGTCATGGGTTCAAGCCGTGGAAACAGCCTCTTGCAGAAATGCAAAGGTAAAAATGCGTACAATAGACCCTTGTGGTCCGCCCTTCCCCGGACCCCGCGCATAGCGGGAGCTTAGTGCATCGGGCTGCCCTTCTTTATCTTAAAGAACTCATGTGAACTAGTACCATAGTGCCTAGAAAACTCAGATTACTAACCGCAAAAAAAAAAAATCATTAAAAGTAAAACTAACAGTCATCTTCTTCTCATATTACATTTTGGGTGTGTTTGGTATGAAGGAAAATGTTTTCTTGAAAAACAAGTGGGTTTCTTACTTATTTTCTACTGTTTAATAAGTGAAAAATATTATCCCAAAAGCATTTGTATGTAATCTAGCAAAACACTATGGGGGTGGGGTGGGATGGGTGGTGGGGAGTGGGGGTACGGCGTGGCGGGGAGTGGAATGGTCAATGGGTGGGGGCTGAGAGTGTTGTGTGGGTGGGGAGGAGACAATGGAAAAATTGGCAAATGTTTTGATCAACCAAACACGGAAAAATTGGCAAATGTTTTCCTCCATACCAAACACCCTTTGTCAACACAATAAAAAATCAATACAAAAAGTTGACAGAAACGAGTAAGAACATCTGTGCTAACACAGTTAGATCCTTGAATACAAGGTCAAACACTACCAAACAAGCAAATATGGTTCCACTTAGAAACAATCATGTAAACAAGTAAGAACAGAAGATGAAAACCTTGGTTAATTGACCCTTGCAGAAAAGTTCAGGTCTTTGTAAAGGAAGCATGACCAGCTCTTTTAATGTATCCTTGACATTTTCAAGCGCACCAATATCATCAAATGTTACTCCAATATCACTTGGGGGGATAACATCTGCCAGAAGTCTCTTCTCAAATTCATTCTCCGTCACAATATCCTGAGTCAGACAAACAATTTGTTCACAAATTCATATGCCAAATATCTCCCGCAGTCATATTAGGATACATCTCGTGATAAATAAAGTAGCAAACCACCAGAAAGAAGGTAATCACCTTAAGTGACTTCTTCAAGCTCTTGCTTTCATTTTGCATAGCTTGTAGAATTTCCAAGCCATACTGAATGCTGCTAGATTGAAGAAGATACCAAAGAACTGTTCAATACCACATATATCACAGTTAAGCAAACCACATATAGTCCCAGCTGCTGCTACTTCTATTACCTCACAGGAGACAAAACAAGCCTCACGTCAGGATCTGCAGCAGAGTTCTGCATCAGATGATGGCTCAAGGCCCATCCAACCACCTTCTCTGCACCTTCAAAGCACCAAAAGAAAGAGAAGAAAAAACTAAATCCTTGCATTTGTGCAACAAAATCAAATCAAATGGCAAAAAACTGTTCCTTCCATTTTGTGAATATCATATGTTGACTTACAGAATACAATGTGAAGTATCCTGACAGCCACCCCCTTACCCACCCAAAGAAACTGTAAACAACATGAAAAAGAAGTTGCTTACTTTCAACAGAAAAAGTCTGGTCTTTGATGCACAAAGTGTCAAGTCCATCACAGTCTAATCCATTCCGATTAAGAACCTACACCCCAAAAAAAGAAAGAAAGAAAAAAAAAAGGGGGAGGGGATCAACCAACAATAGAAATAAGTAAAATTAATCTCTTGAGCTCGTATGTCAGGTATTCAACTTGTTCACAAGGAAATAGAGTAATTACACTGCTCCTAGGAAATGGAAATCAACTATATGTACTTCATCATCTATGCTTTGTTCTTTACACCAAAAACACATGTTACACGCTTCATAGTGAAGAATAGAACTAAAACAGTGGACCGAGTTCTGTTGCCAACTTAGAATCACAACCAAAATTCTAGAAAGAGTGCAAGCTGAAAGTTATCAAACAACCCAAAGGTATAGGTCGTCAGATGGAAGGTCATGCACTGGAAATTTCATCACCCTCAGTAATAATGCTTTCTCTCTTGCTTCCACTTCTCTAAATTATTTTTTCATATCGTTAAGAAGGTTGAATGAACCAAAGAATGTTAATGATCTCAAATCTAATCTTCTTCTACAAAAGTGGATAACCCCTCCCCACCCCCACCCCTAAAAAAAGGGGGAAAAAGAGGTTCACATTGACAAAATGGAGAAGCCTGTCTAGCAGCAAGGAAAACAGATGGGAATATAAGCTTGTTTTTTGCTGGTGGAACCATCTGTACAAAGGTGAACCAGGACATTGAGACAGTTGTCTGGCAGGTGATGGAACAAGACTCGGATAAACTTGCTACTGATGCTATAGCAGCTGGAGATATCACTAAGAGAACCAGGAGGGTTTAAAAGCAACTATATCGATGACGAGTGACATCTACGAGGTTGACATATGTAAAGAATGGATCTTGAGCCTAACTCAACCCCAAAAGATAGCTTATCAAGGGAGGATTGGCCAAGTCCATATAAGGAGTCCAAACACCCATCCCACAACCGATGTGGGAGAATCAATACCCCCCCCCGCACGCCCAGGGCTGGACATCTGGAGCATGGACAACATAAGATGGGGGCCCAACATCGGGTAAACAATGAATTGGGACGGGCCTGACTATGACACCATGTAAAGAATGGATCATGGGCCTAACTCAACTCCAAAAGCTAGATCATTAGGGGAGAATTGCCCAAGTCCATATAAGGAGTCCAAACACCCATCCCACAACCGATGTGAGTGAATCAAAAGTTCCTTGAAAACAATGGCTTTAGTAACAACTATTTGGTGTATAACTAGCAAAACACTTCTGAATTATCAAAAAAAAAAAAAACAGGAACAACAAGGCACATATTATCTAGATCTGAAAAAGTTGGGCACCAACTAAGGTTTAAATATTTCTCCTGGTTGGTGGCTAGGAAGGCATGTTTAAGAGGAAAGGCGGAAAAGAAGGGGGGTTTCAAATACTCGCTAGATGTCTTTTATGTAATGAGACAGAAGACACAAATAACCACTTGTTTTGGCATTGTAAAGTTAACTTCACAGCCACCTGTTTCTGCACTGTAGGTTCACTGCACAACTATGGTCACTTTTCTTTAATCTCACAAATACAAAATGGACCATGCCTGAGCACACTGCAGATTTGTTGAGCTGCTGGATTAGAAGAGGAGGAAACAAGAGCCAATAGAAATGGGGGAATAGTCCCACACTGCATCTGGTGGACAGTGTGGAAGGAACGGAATAGCAGAAGCTTTGAAGATAGGTCCAATTCCATTCACATAGTTAAATGGAATTGTATTGTATCTTTCTATTTTTGGTGTAAAGAGAAAAATATAGGGGAAATAGATCTTGTAGATTTCCTAGGCTCTCTGTAAGTATTCTCTTGCCTGTTTGTTTTTTGTTTCCTGATGGTTGCCAGCATTTCCTTAATGCTGAGGAATACAATATTACCATTTTCAAAAAAAATTAACTTCACAGATCTGGTCACTATTCCTAAGCCTCACGGAAAGAAATTGGTCAGTGCCAGAACATACTGCTGATCTATTGAGCTGCTGGATTTAGGAGGGGGGGGGGGGGGGGGTAAGAGCCAAAAGAAATGGTGGGAAATGAACCCAGCATGCATATGGTGGACAGTGTGGAGAGAGAGGAATGGGAGATGTTTTGAGGATAGGTTTAATTCCATTCAGAAAGTCGAATGGAATTATATTACATCCTTTCTATTTTGGTGTAAAGAGGAATGTATAGATGAAGTTGAACAGATAGTAGATCTTTTAGGCTCTTGTAATACTTTCTCCTAGTCTTTTTGTAGTTCTCTTTTAGGGTTGCCAGCATGTTTAACGCTGAGAAATACAACATTACCAGTTTCAAAAAAGAAAACAAGGCACATATTATCATCAATGCTTAGTTTCTCTTCAACTTTTTGATATAATCAAAAGCAAAATTCATGTAGAGGAAAACGAACTACCAAATCAAAGAAGCTTGTATTTTGATAAGAATGCAGAGAAGTCAATTCAATTAAATACTGAACAGTTCAAGATATTGGGTTCAAACTTTCAGCAAGGATAATTAGCAACAACATAATCAACGAACAGGTGAAAGATAGGTTACAAGCCCTTACTGTTCGCAAGCTATTCAAATTTCCTTTCATTTTGAGGGTATCAGCATCTCGATCCAACTGTTGCTTCCAAGCAGATAAAAGCGCTTCATCCTGCAATCCATAATCACTCATCAGCTATGCAAGACAGTAAGAACATCAAAAGTTCCAAAAAAAATGAAAACAGACCTGTGGCATGTGAATGGTCACTTTGTTGGGGAAAAGCTTCGTCAGAAGTTTAGTTGTCTTGGCAACTTCCTTCCCCCTGTCATGCAACTTCCCAAAACTATCCTGAGGTCAACAAATTTGAGTACTATAAGCATGTGGGTAAAAGTATGAAAGAAAAAAATCCAAGTGGGAGTAACATTGGCATAAGGGACAGACTATGTCCAGGACAAAAGGGAAACCACTCAAAGTGCCAGGCTTAGGGTTGCCAGATTCCAGTGTTTTCAGTTATAATGAGTTAACGAAGTTGATGAAAAGAAAATACCATCCACCTCAATAAGAAGGAAAAGAAGTTCAAATCAAAGAAGAATTTGCAGGCTTGTTCATAAAAGGAAATAAAGATGTCTAATAAGTCAATTGAAAGCCATCTGCAGAATATTGTTTGTGTGATCCAAGAGATATAACATAGTATAGTACACTCGTACTACTGCTTCCCTAAACTACCACCCCCACCACCGGGGCCCTAAACAAAAGGTTGAAAAAGAAACAAAGAAAAAAAGATACACACAATACATCCATTGTTTTCAATTAGCATCATCTTGTACAAAATACTTGCACAAAGACAAGTATAAATATAAAAAGCATTGAGAGAGAGTATATACCGGGAAAGCCAAATCGAGCAAAGCAGTTTGATTGCTGCCAAATTTGGTGAAGAGCAATCCCCCAGGATGTGACTACAAGGGGGAGAACGGAAAAAAAATTAGATCTATCTGAACGAATAAATAGTCAACACAAAGTTTGACAAATTTAAAAGAAAAGTTAAAGCCCACACATAATATATCTCCTCTAGAAGAGAGGAGCAAGAAGCAAATAGTCTGATAACACAGCTAAAAATTTATTAAATTGATGACATAAGAAACTTTTGAAAACAATTGTGTCATATCTGCATGTTTATCAAAAAGCATATGATAAAGCCTAGAGGAGCAAGAAGCAAAGAGTCTGATAACACAGCTAAAAATTTACTAAACTAATGCCATAAGAAACTTTTGAAAACACTTTTGTGTTATATCTGCATGTTTATCAAAAAGCATATGATAAAGCAAAAGTCAGGCATTCAACCCTCTTTAACCTCTCTCTTTTTGCAATCTCATTTGGACCTCTGCAGTCATGCTATAACTTAATCTTAGTCACTCAAACTGTTCTCTTTTATAAGAAAACCTGCCTTTGTTGCAAGCATGTCAACAACTAATATGTCTGTTACTCTTTTGGATCATCATACCCATTGACATTTCTTTTGAAACAGTTTTTTTGAACTCGGACTAATTATGAACCAGATTAGTGGTCTGACCACTGGGTCAACAGCAGCCAAGCTACAAGCTCATTGTTATTTCTTTCTGGAATTCCAATAAGAAAGATAATGAAGAGCACTCAGAATATCAATTTTTTTGAATCATCAATCAAGAAAACAAAAGTTATTTGACCTAATTGAGCATCCGGCAGACCAGTCTCTCTTCTTCGACACTCCATTCGTTGAGAACTTGAGTAAATCAAAATTGTAATGCTGTAAATTCATTTTTCCAAGTTCTCACTTACGACTCATTTATAAGAATGTCTCCTCTTTCCATCCTTTCTCTTGTAGATGTGTCAGGCTGCTCGCATGCATAAATCTTTCAAACCCATTAAAAGTATTGCATTTTCTGAACATGTCCTGCTGCAATAAGATTCATTGCTAGGGTGGCAACTACGAATAAGACAAGGAACCTAATGGAGACATTAGAGGTAAGCGACACAGCATCTGAGGATGAGGAAGGTGCAAAGGAGGCTATAGTGGATTTTCTTCCATTTTGTACAAAGAGGAGAGGTAGTTGAAACCTACTCTGATCGGAATAGAGTTTGGCCAAATAGGAGGGGAGAGAAGAGAAATTAGACAGGAGGAAGTGAGCAAAACAATGGACGAATGCATGTCGGACAAAGCACCAGAGCTGAAAACTACACTCTTAACATTCTTTCAAAAGTGTGGGGAAGTGGTGAAGGGAGAGATCATGGATACAATAACATCATTCCACGAAATTGTGGAGTTTGAAAAAAGCCTTAATGCAATCCTTCTCAAGAGGGGGCTTCAGATATCAAGGATTATAGACCTATTAGAATTGGTGTACTGAGAGCATTTACAAGATCATTTTTTTTATTTTTTGACAAGGTAAATTTTTTTCATATATGTATCGGCATCACTGGCATGTAACATGGTACATCATCAGAAGTAAGAACTTCTTACAGATTGTTTAGAGAACTAATAAAGTCAATTGTAGCCTCAAAGTCGTGAGCATAATGTACAATTGCCATGTTGCTCCAAAAAGAAAGCATAGAAATATAAAAAAAAAACTTAAAGACTCCAAAAAGACAGCAAGGAAATATATAAAAAAAAAAAAATTAAGACTAGTTACATTCTCCTTTTTGTATACAAAAATTCTGGAGTTGCTCTGTCCAAATAACGCACCAATTTGTTGCTGGAATTGCATTTCAGACCCTTGAGTGTTTACCTCCTCTTGTGCCAACTTTGTAGAAGTTCCAATGTGACTCTAGGCGTTGTTCATTTTAGGCCCAAAATGTTAAAAGCATGTCCCACAATTGTGCAGTAATTTCGCAATGCAGAAATAGGTTGGTTTGTGTCCCATTTACAAGATCATCTCTAAGGTGCTCTCAGATAGACTAAAGAAGATCTTAGAACAGATGTAACACTATCACAATCTCAGATCCATTTATGGAAAACAGACAGATTACAGATGCAACTTTGAGGACAAATGAAGTGGTGGAATTAAGAGAAAATTTGCACAACATAAAGAGTCCTAAAATCACATGAACAGGAACATCCTGTACACTCTGATGTAGATATGGGATTTGAAGAGAAATAAAGGAGGTAGACTGAAAATGGATCTTAAGAAATGCGATAGTATCCCCGGTAGGAGATGTGGAACACATCGATCAGTTCGTACAGGTGCCAACAGCACATCTATGACAACCGCTTAGGAGCATTAAGATAGACCTTTCGCTTTGTAATCTTGTCGTTGAAAGAGATGAAAAGAGGCTAGGCTTTTAACACTAGTGCATGATTGGCTTCCTTTGGGATATAATTATCCCTTTTTGCTGGCATTATCATAAATAAAGTTGCTCTGTACTGATCAAAGAGGCTAGCAAAATGGCAGAAGAGGTTTCTGTCCAACAGGAACCAATGTCTAAAGGAAGCAGTGAAGCTTGATCAAAATCAAGCTTTCAAGCATCCCTACATGCTTACATGTATGTCTCTTATGCATTTACCAGAAAGTCTAACAACTAAGCTAGAGAAACTGCAAGGAATTTCTTGTGGGATGCGAATGATGGGTCAAAAAAGTTTCACTTGCTAAACTGGATAATCATAACATCCCCTATTCGGTGGGGAGAGATTGGAATATGGGACTTGAAGGTCTTTCACAGAACGCTACTCGAGAAGTGGCTGTGGAGGTTTGGGAATGAGGAATAAGCATTATGGAGGACAGTGATTGCAGAAAAGTACAACATGGAGGATGAAGGGTGGATTACGGACATCACTCGTCCTTTTGGTTACGGACTGTGGAGGAACATTATGAATGATGAGAAGAGTTCAGTGACAACATCACTTACAAAATAGGTGATTGACTTAGGGTTAGCTTTGGCAACAGAGTCCTATCCCCCTCCCCCTTTTTTTGTGTTCATCCGGATTTTTCTGTCCCAAGCCGGTCTGTTTACAAATCTCAGATGTTACATTTTTGCACGAATCCAGATATGGCACGATATACCAAGCATCAGCTATCTTTCCATCTTCCCCATATCAAAGTCAAAAGGAGGAACAGTATATCAGGTATAGAGAGTAAAACGGGAAAGGCAAATATGGGATTTAAGGTTCAGTAGAAACTTATAAGACTGGGAGGTTGAGAAACTCCAAACCCGATACAGACGTTCTATAGACAAACTATTGCCCAATCGGCAAGGACACATAGAAATGAAAGGAAGGGGTAGCAGTCTCTTCTAGGTAGAGTCTTTCTACCAGGGACCACTGAAAAGGGAAGACCAAAGTCCTTCCTTATCTATCAGCTGGTGTTATATGTGTAAGGAGGCGGGTGAAGACGCGGATCATCTTCTTCTACATTGTGATTTTACCATCAGATTGTGGTGGCATATGTTTAGGTGGTTTAGAATTTCTTGGGCAATGCCAAAAAACAGTGAAAGATTTGGTGTTCTGTTGGAGGAGCGGGGAAGGATGAGAAGACGTAGGGCATGGAATGTGGCTCACGAGAATGTGGGTTCTTTGGAGAGAGAGAAATAGGAGAGCTTTTGAGGGGATTGAGTCGAGTTTTACTCAGTCAAGGAGTAGCCTTCAGTCACTTATTACTTTTGGTGCACCCATAAAGTTCTGTGTTGTGTAGAAGAGAATGGGTGGAGTTTTGTAGAGAATTGTCTCTTTGTAGATTCTTTTGGTATATCCCTTGTATACGGCCAGTTTTCTGGCCATGTTTATGAATGAAATACATTTACTTGATCGGGAAAAAAAAATCAGTATGGATCCCAAGAGCCTCGAGAAAGGCATGCTTCTTCACAAGGATGGCAATGAGGAGTGTGGTCCTATAATTTTATCAAAGATAATTGATAGGAGGGTGTGATCCTATCAGAAAAAAATTACAATTAATACTCCTTCCATTTCATTTTATGTGATCCTGTCAGCAAAAACTTACAATTAATAATCCTCCTTTTCATTTTATGTGTCTTCGTTTGACCCCGCATGAAATTTAAGAATGTAAGGAGAACTTTTGAATCACGTGTTTTTAAACTAGAAGTGTGCATAACACGTCAAAAAATTTCATTGGATCGTGTGGTAGCATGTCATGTCATTCCTATAAAGTAGTGTCATAAAGGGTAAAATGGGAATGTTGATTAAAAATGACTAAATATAGAAAGGTGTCATTCTTTTTTAAGAAACTTGAGAGGGAATACACAAATTGAAAAGGAGGACTTATTACATATGTAAGCTGGTGCTTCATGTGTAAGTGATCGACTAGCGCCCTGCTCATTCTCTAGCCAGTTGTGGTGGATAATCCTAAAACTCTTTGAAATGCAATGTACAATGTGAGTAACAGTGAATGATGTGGTAGGTAGTTGGTACACAACTAGAGAAGAAGAAGAAGAAGAAGAAGAAGAAGAAGAAGAAGAGGATGAGGAGGAGGAGCCTCCGATGTATCTCCCCTGCACTTATGTTCACGAAGAAGAGGAGGAGCCTAATTGTATCTCCTGTTGCACTTACGTCGGCACCTTAAAGGAAAAGGAATAGGAGAGCCTTTAGAGTGGTGGAATACGACTCTGTACAAATTAGGGCATGTCTTTTATTTTTTTAATGAACTTCTGGTGCACCCACGGGGCTAGTATAGATTATTGGATGGATTTTGTATAGAAACATAACATGTAGACTCTTTACTTTTGACATACCTCTTTGCATACGAGGTTTTTCCCCCACAACATCAATAAGATTTTTACTTTATCAAGAAAAGAAGCACCCCTCGCTTCCTTATCAGGCCTCAGTGACCTCACCTCTAGAGCCTATGCACCTATGACGTCTTTAATCAAGAAACTTAATCCGAAAGAGATCCATTCCATAGGGCTCCTCACACAGCATGCGCATACCGAAAACAAAAATAATTGTACACTACTACATTTGACAACAACCTGGAAAGCAAAAGTACCTTTTCCTTGCGGTTATCTGTATGAGCATGAGATCCAATAACCACGATGTTAGCAGGAAGCTTTTCAAGGCGACTTTTAAAAGTTGAATACGATTCTGAACTTCCTGCCATAGATTTCTCAGCATCTTTCATAAATAAAATGAAGGGGGAATTTCGGCTCTCATTGAATACAACCTTACAAACAGAAAGAAATTTACACAGACAATTAGGACCCTTATTATAACCAGAAAATTGAACAGAAGTCCAATAGCATTAGTTCTTAAAGTAATCATAAGGATCAAACCTCAAACAATGTGCTAATGAGTAACTTGTCCATATCATCGACACCTGAGGTTTCCAAGCGTAGTTCACTGGCTGAAAGAGAGGAAGAGATGACAAAAAGCAAAGAAAACTAAATTCGGTATTACTGAACTTGACAAATTAAAGGAGAAAGAAAGTAAGACCATATAGGCAATACCCTTGCAAAAGAATCCATGACTATCATCACAAAGACCCCCAAAGTTAACCCCATCTGGTATAGGCTTATCAAACCTAACACCAATTTTTGATAATGGATTGTCTTCAAAAGGCAACACAACCTTCCCCCGAGTCCCAAAAGTTGGCCCCCTAGTAATTCGGACCAAGATAGATAACGTTAAATAAAACAGTTTTAAATTGTACTGTAACTGAAGCATAGGCACTGTTGCAGAATAATATACTTACGAGCATGACTAGTTTGCAATCAATAATATGAGGAAAATTAAGGACTACAATCCAAAATCTCAAGAAACAATATATTAAAAAATGAGGATAATAAAAAGCATTGCCTTGTCTCAAAAAATGATAGATAAATTTTAATCTTTAAAAGGTTGCCACAGATAAAACAGGAGGAAGAAGAGATATATGCATCCATAATGGAAGTACATATGAAACCAAATTATGAGGTATGCATTTAGATTCAAGTGAAACATGAAGCTAACAATGGCAAAAGGCACCAAAAGCAAAGCATGCATATACATGAGCACGGCCAGGGACAGAACAGAAATCAATCAAATAGCGCCTCACTAAGTTCCGAAAATTGAAAGGACGAAAAAAGTTATGAAGGTAATACATTTGGGAATGGCACTGAATTCAATCAATTCATGCAAGTTGCAGGCCTAATGCTACCTTCACATTGACAGAGAAATATGAGCAGTGCATCAACTGGGTATTCAGACATATTGCTAGAACAGAAGATTCGCCTTCAATTTCACTGCTAACACCAGTTGATAAAACGGACTTGCCACCAATCACTTTGATCTTACCCCTTATATTTAGAAATTCTTTTATTTGAATCTCTGGTTCTTGCAAAAGCCTCCCAGGGTCATATAGTTAAAGAAAACAAATCAACACTGAATCTCGTCTTCCTCTTTTCTTCTCCCCATCTTCTCCGTGTCATGTAACTCTCTCTTAATGGAAAATACATGCAACCTCATTATCATGTATCCACATAAAATTCCCACTTCAAGTACTGTTAGAACTTCCAAATTGACCCACAAAAGCTGTAAAATAGTATGAGCTGATCTTTCTCACATATTCTCATTGGTAGAAAGCAAAATGACTGTACTACAACATGATCACTGGTCTGACTTGCCGGCAACAAAAAAAGTTAGAACTCCATTATGATTCTAGACTAAATAGACAATAAATCCATTTGCAGATGGCATTTAAGGATCAATAGATTTGGAGAAAAGACCATATTTCTCCTATTCCGTATGCATCATATCTAGAACAAATGGTAGTTACACGTCCAGAGGTGGATCTAGGACTTCAATTTTATGGGTTCAACCTTCAAGATTACGGGTTCAAAATCTAATGTTTGTTGAAATTTTATTGTTTTTCACACATATATTTATATCACGTGTAAAAGATAATGGGTTCAGTTGAACCGTAGCTCTAAGATACATCTGATACAGGTTACAACTTACAAGACCATGACAGGCCAAACACCACTGGACCAAGAGATGCTTAAAGAGAAAAACAAATCACTATTTTTAGTGAATTAGGTCTCCCAAGTAGATTATAAGGGATTTCTGAACTTGATCGCCTCTAGGGGTTATTCGATATTCATTATAAACATCCATACAGCAAGTCCAAAACCTCACACTTCAAATTCCTCCATATTATTAGATTTGACTCATTAAAGTCCCTGCAACTCATATACTTTCCTAGTTTACATGGCAGAATGGTGGTACACTAAGGAAATTTAAAGAGAAAAGTGGGAGCAAAACACCTACACCTACGCCTCTTGCCCAGGGGCTCATAGTAAATAAAACAAATGTTAGCACATCAACTTTCATTAAGAATGCATCTGAATCTAATTAAATGAGCAAAAAGAAGCCACTTAAAAAGAAGTACAGATAGCAACCATGTTGATCTGTGTTTTGGTTTCCTAGGAAAGAAAAGGAGGAACTGATAGGAGTTGATTGACTTAACATGAGCTCTATTTAAAACAAATGTTAGCACATCAAACTTTCATTAAGAATGCGTCTGAATCTAATTAAATGAGCAAAAAGAAGCCACTTAAAAAGAAATACAGATAGCAACCATGTTGATCTGTGTTTTGGTTTCCTAGGAAAGAAAACTCATTACCATGAGCACTTTTGCCATTATTGACTAAGCTATGTTCATTTTCCCAACTTCACAAAAGCAAAAAAAAAAAAAGATTGGACTTTTCTACACAAGTCCTTGAGTCATCCCACAAATGTACCTGGAGCCTATTTGGTCAAACTTCTAAAATTGCTTATTTTGAAACGCACTTTAGTCAAAATAGCTTTCAGAAAAGTACTCTTGGTAAACTGATTGTGTTTGACCAATCTTTCCAAAAAGTGCTTCTGAGTCTTAAATTACAAAAAGAGGACAGTATTAAGGTTCATTTTATTAAATGTTTTTTTTGTGGAAGACTTTAATTAAGTTTTTAATTTTAATTAGTTAAAATTTAAAACATAGATGAAAATATATATTAAGGGCTTTAATCAATATAAATATTTTTAAGCAAAAAAGGGAAGAAACGAAGTGGATTGTAATCTTCTATTTATATTTGAGAAATATATCGGTTAAATTAATGAGAGATAATTTGGTAAATATAAATTTTGGGTAAGGATTTTTTTTTTGAGATTGTAGATTTTTCGGAAAGGATTTTTGTCTTGAAAGGATTAGTTTTCTGTTTCTACTTCTTGGAAAAGGCGGAAATTTGTAGCTTCTCCCCAACAACAGAGAAACTGCTTCTGCTGCTGGTCAAAGGCATTTTTTGTTTTTCCCCCAAACACATCAAATCTCCGAAAATATATAATGCTTTTTCAGAGAAAAAAGTGTTTTGACCTCCCAGAAGCTTGGTCAAACAAGCTACTAAAAAGAAGAATTGATAACCAAATTCTTCTTCTCCTCCATTTAGTTCCTAATATCCAAACCTAAACAAGTTGTTCTACATTATAATTTATTTGGATATACTTCCCAAAAAAATAGGAATACTTTAGCTTTCATAAATCACAATAACGATGATATCTATCTCTTAACAGCCATAATAGTTATACTGTTGTTACATCATTTTCAAATGCATCCAAATTCAAAACCAAAGAAAAAGTTTCAGAAAAGAGAACAGATACAATATCAAAAAAAATATAAAAATAACATCAGATGGTGGATAATACAACTCATTTCGGGTCCCGAAAGAGTGAATGGTAGAAGGTCTTAAGGAGAAAGTGTTCCCTAGAACTTACCTGGTGGAGTTTGAATATAAACCACCAGAAGCAGAACCAATGAACCTCACTTTATCACCTAAATATTACCAACATTGGTTACTAAGGTAAAAGAGCAAAAGAAACCGTAGAATACTTATTTAGTCCCAAAAAGACAGTAGATGCAGTAACAAAATAAATATTAGAACCCAATGGCAATACCTGTCTTAAACAAGGTATTCTTTGATGTCCCAGCTAAAGAGGGTACACTGCCACTCTCCATCTTTGGTTGAGCTTCCGAACCCAAAGGATCAGTCGGAGTGTTAGTATTAGTTGCTTGACCAGATGATGACTCATTGCCTTTAGGCAAGTCAGGTTCTCCAGGAATCTGCTTGGAGTTAGCGGACATCTTATGTGCACTGCATCCCTCTTTTAGTAATTCAGCCTCCTTTGCCGATAGACCCTGAATGATAAGATAGTAATCCATAAGTTGCATTACATTATAACATTTTATTTTTTTGAGTGAGAACATAACAATTTAACAGCAGTAAAGGGGCCAGAGTGTGACAAAACCCAACATGAAAATTTTAGTTTGATGATTCTAAAAATCAGAAATAAAGCACAGATTCCCACTGTTAAAAAATAGGGAGACATGTGACATCCCCACCACACCAACACACTTGAAGTAAAGAGAATGTCTTCTCCAAATTTTGATGCTACTCCCATATCATCCCAATATGTCCACCTGGTAACTTCCCTTTTAGTGACCAGACCAACATATAATATTGTTTCTGTTCCATAAGTAGAGATCCAGAAAGTGGTCCATAAGTACCAACAATGTTGTACAGAACAAGCGGCAAAGCAAGCAATCATTAAAAAAATGTTGACATGAACAAGGTAGGATTTAGGAATCAAGGAATTTCAGAAGCAAGGGAGGTCAAACACGACTAAGAAAATCATGACAAGGTATCATACAATCCACCCTCGAAAAAAGATATCATGAATATTGTCTTACACCCAAAAAGGAATAGCTATCAAAGATAAGCAATTTAGCTCCATAATAATGAGCAAGTGCCTTTGCCAGCATCTCCTGATATATCTCAGATCCTGCTATACAAAAGCAGAAGTGGTTAATACGCAGACATTAAAATTTACTACCAAGAATCTACAAGACAAATAAGAAGCATTTCATCAAAAAAATACTAAGGATAGCGACATACCTGTAGGACCTGAGAGCAGAATTCTTGGGTTGATAGTGGGTAGCTCAGATGTATATTTTACTTGTTCTTTATGCTTCAGATGTATATATGAAGCCGCAATCAGCACATTTTTTGTGTTCTCACTGCAAGTTCAGATATCAACCCAATCTTCACCAATCATGGTTGTTGGATATATTGGCTATTTAAAAATGTTAACAACTGTGGGATTGCTAAACAATTAAGAACAAAAATGAGGCACAAGTGCACAACTACTCCTGATAAATAACCAACAGAATTTTATCACTACAACGCTCACTTGCTCAGAAAGGACCAGAAACTAAACACATTCTTTTAGCAACTAAAATGAGAAGTGTAGTTGATAACTCTAGTGATGCACTCATTGCATTCAGGCCACCTGAAAGAAATCACATTTTGGAGTTTGACCTTTCATCACATTTAAAGACAGACATAAAAATCAGTAGATGGTGCCCAACCTTTACTGGAGAATAGGGCTTCATGCTGCTTAAAAATTTGTAAGGTTATTTTGTTAGTGGAGAAAAATCAATTATAAATATTTCACACAGATAAAAGATGATACACCCATCCCCAACACCCCAACAATTCTGGGTAAAAAAAGAGAAACTACTTGCCTGCAGCCCATACTCTCGCTTGTAGGTTAAAATAAGTTATATTACCATTTAGCTTCAGCAAATTCCCCAAACATTTTTCCAACTTCAACCTCAAATACACTTTTTTTCAACTTCAACTTATTTTTTAACAGGTAAATATTGATTATATTACTGTTTACTAAAAAGAAATAATAAACAGCCTAGCACTAAGAAGGTGCCAGGACATTAGAAGAACAAAAATCCTCCAATACAAAACAAAAGATGGATTCCTTCTGTACAAAGACTATTACTGTAGAGAAACAATTAATTCTAGCATGCTATTTTCATCTTCGACATCCTGCAGGTTGCACCAAAAAGCCAAAAGCCATAAATATCTGAATTTAATCTTCGGTATAGCATCTACTTTCCCTTTGAAACATCTTGCATTCCTTTCCTTCCACACCACCCAACAAAGACAAGCAGGCATTATGTTCCAAATCTTTCTCAAAGGTTTTCTTTTTGTTCCCCAACATACCAGATTATCAAAAGTTCCTTAATGAGTTAGGCATAGTAAAAGATATACTGAAGAGGTCTATAAATAAGGACCAAATCTGCCTTGTCACTTGACCAACTTCAACTTAAATATTGTTCAAACACCTATTAAATAACTGTATCCTCTAACTCAACCTCCAAGTTGTCAATGACAAACTTTTTTCTAACAATAAACTTTTACCTACCACATAGGCATAAACTTTTGTAAGAAATACATTGATGACACGTACAGTTACATTTTTTTATTTGAAATTCCAGAACAAAGATTAATTTAGCTTTTTTTTCCTTCTAGCAGTAGCATTTTAACAAACAAAGAATATTGTTTTGCCACATAAGCTAATGCACAAACTTTTTGACATGGTAATTGAACGAAGCAGGGGCAATAAAAACAACTTTTTCAATAGAGGGTAGAGTATGTGAGGACTAAGGTGCAACATAGGAACTTCATAAAGAAGATATGATTATGACTCTCGTAACAAATTGGCAGAAGCTGTAATTCGTTAACACATTCATGCATACATAAGTCCCTAGGGCTTAAAGCAAAAAATGCTTCATTCAAGTGAAAGACATGAAAAAAGAAACTACAAAATATACTCCATAAATACCATACCTATCAACTCAAGGAGATCACATAGCATATAAACCAAAAATATATCAAGTATATGATGTAAATGGGATAATGCATCTTCTGGAATACCTTAAGTAATATGGGAAGCTATCAAATGAAACATCTAGCTGTAGTCCATCAACTATTGCAGCATGAATCTCTTCTTTAAATACTGCACATCTCAGAGACAACCCTGCTGCGGAAGCTCGCATTGAATCTCTGGCCCACTCTCTTTCCTCCAGTATCTGTCCATATATAATTCTAATTAGTTCATCTCACATATCAGCGGGCACATACCCATAATAAAAGACCAAAAAGAAATAAACCAGTTAGGCACTTTACTTTGCCTGCCTCTCTGCCAGAGTTCAGGTTTCCATCAAGAGGGAGGATCTTACTAGTCAACCCAACATCAGCAGCACTGCTGCTGTCAACATTTGCAGCTGAATAGACTTCGAAGCCATCAAGCTCATCTTCATGAATAACAGGGGAAGAAGGCAGCTCATTCCCACTAACCTGAGACGTAGGTTTCAAATGTGATGGGTCTTGCCGCAGGCTTGAAAGCGATGCCAAAATGGAAGCACCTGCTACAGCTGAAGCATCTCCTGCTCTTCTTTCAACGCGCAGCAATTTACCTGCAGTGGTCCTAACATCTGAAGGAGGTGACTTAACTCCAAGCTCATATGGCAGCTGCTCAAATATCTTTACCGGGAAAATGTCAAGGATATTTCTAAAAATCATGTGGCCAAAAACGGAAAAAAAAAGAAAAAAAAAAACTTAACAAAACCCAAAGAGAAAATCAGAAAAGTAACAAGAGATATAGGAAACTTGTTAACTTTAAGGATACATAAGCATGATTCACCCCAAGACCAAAAACAAGCCCGTCGCCTGAATTGAGAATGCAACTAGTGTTTTTCCTAATCGTCTTTCCATTGACTTGCACAGATCCTTTGCCCCTGCTCTCAAGCACAGCAACCCAAGTTCCTTCGTGCTGCACAAACAATGAGTACTCATACTTCATATACAGTGTGAAGTTAATCCCAAAAAAATAAATAAACACCAAAGTGAGCACAGATGTAGTTGTACAGAGCAGTGAATTCATATGCAGTGGCTCAAAGACAGGTATGAAAAACTATCCGAGATCACCCAAATATTTTTTTACTCCAAATAACTTGCACAGTTTCAGCTAACATATAAACAGTGAAAAGAATTGTTTGAATTTCAGACCGAGAATGTGGACTTTTATCAACGTGGTTGATAGCTCCAGTAATCCAGGAAAAAATGGTTGAGCCACGCCAAGTTAGATAGCGCTACAGAATTGTTCTTATTGCAATCTTGGACAAAAACAGTCCATGAGCTGACAAAGAAGGGGCAGAAATCCAAAATGCCAAAAGTAACTTTTTAATTCTTTGTTTCTTCTTTTTCAAAAATTCTATGTATTAATACTATCACTGACACAAGGAGCAATCTTAGAACCATGGGCAGATGGCAACAAAATTTGGGAATAGAACCGGGGTAAAGACCAGAAATTGAAGCCATACCTGTGTATGCCTGATTGAACATAAGGTTGCACTAACTGTTTGGTGCTTGATAGGAAGATGAGCATTTTTGCTAGAACCAATCAAGAAATTTGTCGCTGAAACATGTATAGTTGGGTTCTGCAGCACATATGTGAAACCAGTAATATATCTTGAATTGCAAAACAACAATCAAATTGCATTCAACCTCTGAAAAATAGATTAAAAAATAAGAAAGAGGGAATCTTGAAGCAAGAAAGTTCACCTGTGGATACTCTGATATAAGCCTACACCAAGGAGAAGTTGTTTCCGAACCTTGATTCTGCTTCCTCAAAGTCATGGAGCTCCTTGGTTTATCAACTACAGCGGGTGTTGCCCCTAAAATCCCAGAAAAAAGATAAAGAAACTTACTTTACATGCCATTTGTATATGATCAACATTCAAGTAAACAAACAAGTAGAAAAGACAATAAATTTTACTGAAGAAAGAAGTTAAAAACGACTTGCCATCTGCGATAGGTGCAAGAAACTTACTTTACATGCCCTTTTGTATATGATCAACATTCAAAGTAAATAAACAAGTAGAAAAGACGGTAAATTTTTTACTCAAGAAAAAGTTTAAAACGACTTGCCTTCTGTGATAGGTGCAAGAAACTTGCTTTACATGCCCTTTTGTATATGATCAATATTCAAAGTAATGAAACAAGTAGAAAAAATTTCAATCAACAAATAAAGTTACTGCAGTAGGTGCAAGAAACTTACTTTACATACCCTTTGTATATGATCAATTAACATTCAAAGTAAATAAACAAGTAGAAAAAACACTAAATTTCATTCAAGAAACAGTAAAAAGCAAGTTGCCATCTGCGATAGGTGCTGCAAACTATAGTGAGTGTTACCCCTAAATCCCCCCCCTCCCCCAAAAAAGGATAAAAGAGCCTAAAACCCCAAAAAAAAAGGATAAAGAAACTAAATTTACATGCCCTTTATATATGATCAATATTCAAATTGAAAAAACAGTAAATTTCACTCAAGAAATAAAAGTTAAAACGACTTGTCTTCTGTGATAGGTGCAAGAACCTTACATTACATGCCCTTTTTTTCTACATGATTAACATTCAAAGTAAATAAACAAGTAGAAAAAACAGTAAACTTCACTCAAGAAATAGTAAAAAGCAAGTTGCCTTCTGAGATAGGTGCTGCGAACTATAGCGAGTGTTGCCCCTAAAACCCCCAAAAAAAAGGACAAAGAAACTAACTTTACATGCCCTTTGTATATGATTGACATTCAAAGTAAATAAACAAGTAGAAAAGACAGTAAATTTGACTCAAGAAAAAAGTCAAGAACGACTTGCCTTCTACGATAGGTGCAAGAAACTTACTCTACATGCCCTTTGTATATGATCAACAATAAAGTAAGCACGTAGACAATACAGTAAATTTCGAGAGAAAAAAGATGTTAAAAGCGAGTTGCCTTCCGCGATAGATGCAAGAAACTAACTTTACATGCCCTTTGAATATGATCACCATTAAAAGTAAACAAACAAGTAGAAAAAACACTAATTTCACTCAAGAAATAAGTTAAAAGAGAGAGTCACCTTCTGCGATAGGCGCCGCGACAACAGACACGGCAGGTGCATCGTCAACCTTTTTGGCGGCGTCGGCGGCGGTATCACCGTCCGGAGTAGCGCCGCCGCCAAATTCCGGCGGGTCAGTAGATGACAACTCCTTAGGATTCTCCGTCGGTGGAAGAGACTTCGGTTTCTCCGACGACTCCGCATTATTATTATCTACCTAAAATCATCCATCCAAAATAAAACAAAAAAAAGATAACGGAAAGCAAATTAGAGTGAGGTGAAGAAGGAGGGATTACCTTCTGGCGCTTAGATGAAGAATCGTCGGAGGAAGATGCGGACCGCTTAACAGCCGACGGCAGAGATCCACTTCGCCTCGTCGCAACCATTTCTGGGGGGAGAGAGAGAGAGAGAGAGTAGTTTGGGTTTGTAAATTGTAATTTTATATTTATTGTATTTGAGATGAGTGAAGCCGCGGGTTGGTGTGGGGTAGGATAGAGGAGTATTCCACCTTCACACTTTTTCTTGTTTTTTTTAAGTAGGTCTTTGGATATGAATTGATTCATATTTAAGAAAGGAAAAAAATAATATTTGAAGTTATATTAAGAAAAATAATAATATTTGAAGTTATATTAAGAAACTTAGTTTATCAGAATCTTGTATTTTCTCTTCTTCACATTGATAGATCTTGTTCGATTCAAGTTCTTGTGAAAATAATTTATCGAAATGATGGAACGAGTTTTCTTGTTAAAAGTCGTTGTGTGAGTCCCTAAAGTAAATTAGTTCGATCAGCAAGACTCGTCTTAAGAAAAACATTGGAATCAATTTTTGCTTGGCATAGTTGCAGTACGACTTTTCTAGTATATTTAACTAACTCAAGCTAGTCGAGATCGAGAGCTTTATTATCATGCAGCTCCTTGATTGAAAAGAATGCCCTTAATAACTTGCTTGTTCTGTATGCAATAACAGAGGATAGAGGGAGTTTCAACTCGGTTTAGTGGTAACCAATGAATAGAAGCTACTATTTTCGGGTGAGATCTATTATATTTATCGAACTCCTTATCTAGCAGTCAAGAACAAAAAATAGTTGCAACAGTCGAGTTATTTAATGAGTTAAGATCGGATAAAAAAACCAATTGTAAGAGAGAGGCTCAATAAACTAATCAGAGTTTTCAGGAGAAGGTCCCACCATTTACTTGATTATTATATTTTTTATTGATTTTAGATAACGTGGATCAACTTCCATAATAGAAAAAGATAATTCATCTATTTATTTAAGAGAATCTAGTTCACGAAAAGAGTTCTAGGAAAATACTTTTTGAATCGTCTAGCGAATCGTTTGATATTAAATAAAGAGCTACATCGAAAAGCAAGAATAAGGATGATTGCTTTCGTACTATTGGACAAGGACACATTAAGTTCCCTTTATTTGAACAAGCGCTAATTATTTTAATTTATAAATTAAAGTAAACCAAGCTTAAGCACTCATGATATCTTACTGATATTACTTGAGGAGTTTGATAGAATTTAACCGGCTGAATCAATAAATCTATAAATTTCAAATTTTAAGTTTCACATTTAAGTTTTTGAAATAATAAATTAATAATAAATAAATAATTGTTTGAAATAAAATTTAAATATTATTTAAATTTTTTAAAATTTATGGACAATCGGGATCTAAATTTAATTTAGTGTGCAATTGAGCATGATTAAAAAAAAAATGAATTAGAAATTGAAATATGTATAGTTTGAAGTTGATAAGAGAAGAGTTAATGCTTTTACTATTGCACCAATCAAAAGCGGATTCTCGACATCTCAGAGCATAAATCGTACTTACATTCCTACACTTTTTTTTCGAACTCCAAATTTTAATTTTAAATTTCAAATTGATATAATGAGTCAATTCAGTAAACAAATGATTCTTTAAAATAATTTTCACGTGTTAATTCAAATTTTGAAACCCAATTCTATGCCAAATATGGTTACTCGGTATCTTAGCTCTCTCTTTTGTGTTGAATCACTAAGCATTTAAGGAGTCAAATTGAAGTATCGTAAGAAAATCATGTAATCACATTGAATTTAACTTATACTCATTTGCAGTGTAATCAAATTTAATACTTCTATTGTAATTTAACCTGCTTTAATATATTATTAATCTTATTTTAAAGTTATTAGTTGTGTAATTTCATGTAGTCATCTTCTAAATGACATAAAAATAAAAATAAAATACATTGTTTTTAAAAAAGTCAAACCTATTTAAGTTATATACATATAGTATAATTGTCAATACTCAAACAAGGTAATCGAACTATAATTTCAATAACCTTTTAAATAGAACGTATCATTAAAATAACATAGTTAACTAATATAATTTGTTATTTCATTTTTAACGAAAGATATTGATAGTATTGAAGATGTAACCCATATATGCACGGAGCACAAAAGAATAATAGGGCGGTGGATTAAAAGGAACACCATATTGACATAATATAGTGATTGCAACTTGCAATTTATCATATTCCTACTTATATTACTTTGAATATTTTATCTTTCACCTTCTTTATTCCCTCTATTCACCTATAAAAATTACTAATATTGATTTCAAAATAATTTTAATAAGTGCAGATCTCTCATTCATAATCAAGTTCGAGGTTGAGAATGATAGCGAGGAAATATAGAAAAAAGTAAAAATATAATACGTTATTTGTTTGTATTTATTAAAGTATATTGCTTATCATATCTCGTAGTAACATCTTATTTGTTTGTATTTAATCAATTGTTGAAATAAATCTAGCTTTTAGATATATTTATTTTTTCTTTTATAATTTCTTATTTGTTTTTACAAGTATGAAGATTTAAGTACATCATAAAGTATTATAATCATTAAGATGTCACTTAAATATTTTTGATATAATATTTTACCTTTACAATGTGTATTTTACCAACTCCAACAACAACATGGACACTACAACCACTTTTACAACTTGTTATCAATACCAGATTACCAGCGATCTTTCATTATCCAACTCACCGTATAATTATAGTAATTACCATCAATCATCACTATTAGATATCGTTGCTAACCATATTCACCACAGACAAGCACAATTAGTGACTTATCAACCACCTTTACCATCAACCATGGCAGTATTACCACCCTCACCATATATCTTCACTATCAATCACCTATGTCATCAACCATACACTCATCGCCCATGGCCACGAACATATAATCATTACTGGCCACCATTACACAATTCCAACCTATCCGCTAACCATGATCACTAACGTCAGCCGCCACTAGTTTTTGGATCATAGTTCATCAAAGAAAAACAATTTTCATACCACAATATATGTAATGACTTGTTCGGTCGTTTTGGCAATGTTGCATATTTTTTCTAAAATACCGCTTTCCCTAATCATGTTACGGTGATTTTGATGTGTAGAGATATGTGGCGTGACTTTTGAGGCAATAGAATAAGAATACCGAGGGGAAACCTAAGTTTGAGCTTTGGAAGATTCACGTTTGAAAAGTTTGACTAGGAGTTGACTTTTGAGTAAATGTGTTCGGAATCGAATTCTGGATTCCATCAGTTCCGGAACGTGATTTATGACTTAGGTAGACTATTGAAATGGGTCCCGGGTGTTTTGAGAGCGTTTTTGTAAGATTGTGAAAATTGGAAAGTAAGTTAAGAAATAAGGTTTGGTTGACTAAAGTCAATATTAAAGGCTTTTGAGTCTTTTTCGAAGTTTCGTTGACTCTATCAGGTCTGGAATGTCGGATATGGTCCAGTCAAGTCCTTGGTTCGGTTATTGAGGCCCTCGGGAGCATTTCGGGTCTTTAGTTAAAATTCTAGCCTTAAGAGCTTTAAAGTATGTGTTGGTCGAATATTTGATCAAAATGACATATGACAATTTCGAATGCGCGAGTGGGTTTGTAGCGTGTTTTATAGTTAAGATGCATATTTGATTTGTATTCGGATGAGTTTTGGGATTTCGGGGTGAAGGGGTCAAAAACCAAAAAATCTGGTTTCAGTTGTTAGTGATGTTGTTATTCATGATCGCAATGCCACGTGGCGCGATCGGATGCTGTTGATTATATGGTCATCGCGATCGCGATGGTTTATGTTTTAGTGTTCCCGCAATCGCGTGGATGGTTCCCGCGATCGCAAATGAAGGATAATTGGGCAGATTCTTAAAAATTCAAATCGAGATTTGACTCCTCATTCACTAAAATATCTTTTGGGAGCTCAATGTTCTACACCTAGTTTTGTCCCATCTTTTCCGATTATTTGTTTGCGTTTTTAAATATTTCAACACCCCAAAACAAATTTGATATATATATATATATAAGGCTTTAATATCGTCGTCCATTCTCAATATCATTATTATTATTTGTATTTTTTACTATCATATGCCTTTTAATGTCATAAGCATATTTTTTATCCTAATATTCTATGTTATTTTATTTTCGCAAAATGACATCGCATTTTTATATTAAGTATTAAGCATTTCACAAATATTATGTTTTTATTATTATCACATCGTTATTTTTATCTTTATAATTTATATTTTTTACAAAACATCTTTTTAATAATAAACCCTTTTTTATTTATTTTAACTCAAACCCATTTCACTCAATAATTTTATCCCTAACCCTCAAAACAACCCCAAAATTTCGGCCCACTCGACCAGCCCCATTTCGGCCCAAAAATCATAGCCCAACCGACAAAACCCGTCGGCCCTAACACCCCAAACCCGTCGTCCCACAACCCACATTCCCTTTAAACTAAAAAAAAAAAAAAAAAACTAACCGTAAAACATTTTATTTTCCTTTCACCCATACCCCACGTCGCAGCACACCCTACATCCCTATCTCCCGACCCGTCACCTCACAGCCGACGACCAGCAACCCTGCCAACACCAACCCCCCCTCTGTCGTCCCTGACACCGCCAACCCTACTCATCATATCACACCTACCCTACTCCCTAAAATCAAAACCCTTTAATTTGAAATTCAAAATCAGGTTAAAAGGGGGTAGGGGATGAAGGTTTTGGGGGGGGGGGGGGGGGAATCCATCTATAAAAAATAAAAAAAAACCCTTTGTTCACTGTTTCGGGGTCAGTTCTTGGAGGTCCGGAAAAAAAAAACCTTTGTTCTCCATTTTTCGGTCGTTTTTTTTTTGAAGGGGAAAACAGTCCAAAAGTTGGTTTCTTTTTGGTCGTCGAAATCCGAAACAAACAAAAGGGATGGAAAAACAGTCTGAGAAAAAGGAAAAGAAAACGGTCGGTTTCTTCCTAATTTTGGGATTAAAAAATACTCCTTTTCGATTCCTAATCTCAAATCCGAAAATACCCCTTTTGTTTCATAAATTCTTTAATCCGAAAATATTCTGTTTTAGTTCCTGATTTTCCAAATCGAAAATCCTTTTTGTGCTCTTCAATGTTTCCGGGTCGGGTCGGTCGAGCTTCCGGATCGGATCGGGTCAGAACCGAAACCAGTTCTGTTTCGGGTAAAAAATCTGAGTCTAAAATCATCAAATCAAAAGCTTCAAAATCAGAATTTCAAAATAACTCTCCGAGCTGTTTCGATGATTCAAAACACGCCTCGGTTCACTGCCCGGAGAAGTCAGTGAGTTTAAACTCTTCTTGTTTAATTTCATTTTTTACTGTGTGCAGTAGATAAAATGCTTAGATTAATTTAACATAGTCGATTATGGATGTTATGTGCTTAATATACGTATTTTGAACTCATGTTTAGATGAAAATATGGTCTGATTGATTGTGATTACATTAAGTGGTTTAATTTATTAAGGCTGCGTATGTTTTATTCCATGTAATGAAAATGACATTAGCAACTTATTAAGGTGGTGTGATTCTGATTTGGGTTATATTTGAGGCTAATATTAACCTTTCTACTTAAATATGCATATGATATCAGTATTAATTAGATAAGAATCTGGTTCGGCCCAGTTGTGTGTTCTATGATTAATAAGGAACATGAGATATGCCTAAGCTTTGAATCCTTACTGATATGTTATATGTATATGAAATCTGTTTTTTTCCTGAGTCTGGGACTAATTTAAGCCTTGTATATACATGTTTTGGTTTTGGAATTTAACACTTATATTGGATTTAGAATCTGCAAATATGCCTAACATGTTGAGTCTTTTAGCTGGTTTCTGCCTCCATATGGTTTTTGGTATGATCATGGGCATGTTTAGAATCATTTCTCAATTTATAACCAAGTTTATCAGCTAGGTTATGTGTGTGTATGTGGACTACTGGAGTAGTATAGGATGGATAAAATTCTGAATGTCACCAATATTTCTTGAATCTATAGATGAATATGGTTTTTGTGCCATACTATCGCTATGTTTAATTATTAACCTTAGTATGATGTGTAGCCTATTATATATGAAAATACCACATTTGATTGACCATAACCTTGCTCCTGGATCTGCATATCTATGCAGTTGTCCAGCCACCTGCTTTAAACGTCATTATGCCTAGCAATGTACCATGAACAAGGTTATATGTGCTAAGTTTAAGTTTAAATGACTCTGTGTAGTTGGAAATATGGTTTTCATTTGGTTCCTGCGAGTTTCTAGGCTTTTATATGTTCCAAAACTGATAATCTGCCTAGCCTGTCCAAAAAATAAAAAATGTATCTTCTTCTCATTGAGAATTGTTTGTGTATATCAGTCTTTTTATGTGCCTAAGTGGCTCTATATGGGCTTGTCTACTCATTGAGCGTTGGGGAATTAGATCGATGTGTATTGGGCATGTTCTCCGTCCTTTTTCGAAATCTGAACATGTGTATTGGGCTTGTCTGCTTTTCCCTCATGAATTTCTATATCCTTGGATCTACTATTTTGTCTAGGCTTAACTAGTTTAATATGTAGAATAAAAATGCTAATTTATATTTGTGCATAGTTAATATAATTAGATGTTTTACTAATTGATCTGTGTTTTCCCTTCTTTATTTGCATGTCTCGTGGGCCTATGGGCCCACACTTCATTAATCCGTGAACTATTTGAGTCATCATTGGGCATGAGGGCCCAACAACACATTATTTTTCATCGAGGCCCAATAACATTTTAGCTTTCATGAATTATTTATTTACATTCTTTATGTATATATATTTTTGTGTTCCGCCTACTAATTCTTTTCTTTTTCTTCCGTTTTACATGAAATACATTGGTTGCAACGAAGAGTCTCGTCACGAGACTCATCATGACTATTGTCAAACGAAGACCCACATCTACGTTCATTGCATTCTCCGACCTCGGGATTTCTAAACAAAAGGGCGGGATGATATCGTCATCCGCCCTAGTCGTTGCTTTTAAATTTTTTAATCCTGCCCGTTTTTTATTTTTGATGTAATTTAATTATTTAATTTTGTGTGATCATCGAAACACTTAGAATAATTAGGCCCGAATTGTTAATTAATAGGGTAGTTTAAAATTGGAAATTTGCCGCTAGTTTATTTATTTTAAGCATGTCACGCATGTTTAACTTTCAAAATAATTTTGTCATCTTTTATTCGCATTATTAATCATACAAATAATTTTTTGTTTTTTTATCCGATTTGCAATTTAAAATGACTTTCAAAAAAATCATTTCTTGCATTATAAATAATTTGCTTTTCTCCTTTACTATCAAATTGTAAAATATGTATTTTATAAATAATGTCATACAAGTGCATACTTTTATTCAAAAATCAACTTTATATGTATTTTATAAATAATGCCATACAAATGCATACTTTTTCAACGTCTTTGGTGTTCTTCAGATCTGATGTCCAGTTTGCATCATTGTGTTCTCCTAGAACCGCTGGACATCCAGAATACTATAATCTGTAGATGAGCGAATAATTCAGATATCGTCATATCTGACTTAACGCCTTTCTATTGATCATGTATTAAATCATTAGTGAACCCGAGTTCAATTGATTTGTTTGCAGGCCGAGTCATATAGTTTATAAATAATTTCATACAAATGCATGTTTTTATTTAGAAAATTAATTTTATATATATTTTTTATAAATAATGCCATGTATACTATTTTCTGATTTTATGTCGGCAATTTATTTCTCAAAATCTCAATCACATTTGCGAGACTCTTCAAATGAATAAGTGATGAAAATCCTTACATTGTCAAACTGCATTCTTTTATTAACTACTTGTAACATTCTTTTAACTTTATACTTTTAAACATGCATTTTCTTAGTGTAATACTTAACCTAAGTTTGACCGGACAACCGCAAGTTAGCGGATCTTAAAAAATATCTAACACATTCCCTTTAGGATAATAAAGAACACTTACACATAATTTCATAGTTTCGCATATCAGTAATCGGAGTTCATTTTGCAGCATTTATGTTAACATTTAGGTGCCCTAATTCACCGTAGAATAATTAGGTGGCAACTCCCTAACCCATAATTAATTCAGGAAACGCCCAATACGTCGTGACCGTGTCGGGTCCCCTCCTTCCTCGCAGAGGTGGTGGTCAAAAGAGGGTGCACCACTCAGTTTTAGAGAATTTTGGGTGACTTCACAAGATACATTAATGGGTTAAGAATCTAACCCTCTTATGATTATTTTATGGATTGATATGTATTTTCATCCCATGAACCATGATTTAAGATCGGAAAATTGTGTTTATGAACCCTAAATTGTAAATAAAAATTTTCTCTAATTAATCATGAATGAATGAGTGGATTGAGTTGATACTTGGTACTTAGACTCAATAGAAGATAAGTAAACTAATTTTGGAAGAAATTTTTAATTTTACCCTTTTGGTTTGAAATCTTATTTTGGGTGACTTTTTAGGTCGAAATTTTTATACGGCAATATAGGTATCATTAGCATCATTTGTTGACATATTATCCGAATTTGACTAGATTGACATCTTTTCAAGGCTATACGAAGGGGCAATACCGTGTGGTAATCTTCAGACTCCTAATTCTAGACAAGTTGAGATCTTGTATATTACTTAAGCGTTATGGTTGATCTAAATAAACTAATTAAGAATGGGTAATAGGGATAATAAGGGAATCCTGATACTTGTGAGGTGACGAGCACTCGTATCGGGTACCGGTGACATGTATGGATATTTGCGTTTTTAATTACTTAGAAGAATGTGATGCTTTGGGCAATAACTGATAGTATAATACGATTTTATGAATCCGTGATTGGGGTATGAAGTCCGTACCTTCCGCGTTATTATCATTTGTGTTGTGTGCTATGTGATTGTGTGTCCCAACATCCCCTTTATACTTGTTTAATTGAAAAAGAAGCTAAAGATCGAGTATTTATGAACACGTGGCCGAGTTAGAACCTGTATGGCCTACTTTGGCTTCTTATTGTCGTGCATGTCATATTTATGCCTCATAATGTATGAAATTGTGTGGCCTTCATTTGTTTCTTATTGTGGTGCATATCATATATTATGCCTCTTAATGTATGAACATGTGTGACTATAGATGATTACAAGAGTTTTGTGAATAGAACATGTATTGTGAGTGAGCCTAAGTGGTATATGGACCTCGTGAATTCCCCACGAGCCACGGTTCATTCATGTTCAGAAGTATGTATACCGATGATGAGAAACAAAGGCCTTGCATTGCTATATCATTTATTCATTGTTGCTTGATTGCCTAAGTGGGTAATTGCCCAATTTATCATGCTACTTGACTATTTGAGATGTTCTCGAACAACTAAAGGTTCTCACACCTAGGCTTAAATTTTGGATTGATTAGACTCTATTGATATGGATCGTGAATACCATATTAGGCTTGGGGAACTAGATGTTATAATATGTCTTGGACTTTTGGTTTGAGTGGATTCGGAGATTGTATTATTGTAGCAAACTGACGGCGGTTAGTGTGGAAGTAGTAATCGATAGGCCAACCTCGTCTCTGTTTAAGATATGATCTATCAACGATGCTGCTGAGTACCCATTGCTTTTGTACTCATGCTACACTTGCTGCACCTTTTTGTGTGCATGATCTATTCCTAGTTCTAGTGGAGTTCGCGACTATCCAACCGTTGTGGAGCTATTTCGAATGATTCATGGTGAGCTACATGGTAAATCCGTGGCACCGGATACTTCTTCCTTATTTCTCAATCATGTCTTCTCATTTATGGACAATTATGTATTTAGGGATGTATTCTCAACTTGTATTTCCTTAGATAGTTCTTGTACAAGTGACACCGGGTTTGGGAGTTGGTATTATTTTCATGTTATTTATACTATGAGACTTTTTAAATTTAAATTGATTTACTTAATAATTTTTGCACTGGATTTCCCTATTTAATTTGAGACGAATGATTGTGATTGACTTACTGATCCTTGAGGATTGTGCCATCACGACCATGTGATTTTGAGTCGTGACAATATAAGTTAATAATTTCTCTAATACGTTGTGAAATAACATTTATTATTAATTATTTGAATTTTAAATTTATCAATATTTAGATATGTGTGATTTATAAATTTAGATGTTGAAAACAAATTTAATTAAAAAAATTTAAATTTAAACATCTTAATCTTATAAAAGTAAACGGGGCCTAAGAAACATTAATTGCAATAAAAATATTTTAATTAATGATATGAGAATTATAATACATGATTATATGGTGTTTATTAATATGAAATTGCTACGCGGAGAACAAAAAATATATTATATAGTGAGTAAATAATAAGAAAATTATTTTTTAAGAATTACCTATTGTAAGAGTATTTTGTCTTTCGATACTCTATTGCTAATATGAGTATTACTTATTCCATCTTTTATTCCATATCAAATAATGTATAAATTTCTGTATAACTTTTTTTGGTTCGCATCCGGTGTCCGATATCAACAATGAAACCCGACTATATAATGATTCACGCGCGGGTACGACTCATTTTTTGGGAAGTGCTCCCTACCAAGAATTTTTTTCATACACAATGTTCGAACTCGAGACTTCTGATTAAGTGATTAATATAGCAAAATTAACTTAGCTTGTACCTCAAACCAAACGTCCCTTAAGTGCTTTAAAAACCACGTTGTTACTCATAATTAGGGGTGACAAATGAGTCATTTGGATTTGAATTTGGGCGGATCAAGATGGGTTGAACCAATAGATGAGTCAATGACCAACCTTGTCCAAAGCTTGTTAAGGCTATGATGGTTGGGTCAAGATAGACTAAATGATGAGCCATAACCAAACCAATCCAATTTAACACACTTTTCAAACATTTCGAGAAACTAAAAATAAAAAAATATTTAAAAATTTGAAATTAAAAATTTTTTATATAAAAAGTAAACAAAATTTAAAAATTTAAAAATATTTAAAAAATAATATAAAAATGAAAAAATTAATCATATTTTTGTAGTTTTTACCCTTCTTAATGGAGAGCAGTTGATGAGTCTGTTTGAATTTATTTGATGGATTAGTTTGGACTGATGATTTGTGATGAGTCAATTTAAACTAACCTAAATCAACACATCTTCAAAATGACTCTAACCCAAACCCATTAAAGCTTTGGGGGTTCAAATAGATTTGGGCTTATTTTGCCTCCCCTACTCCTAATAAAGATGTTTAAAACATTGTTCCATCGGATCATAACATTTTTTTTTTTGCTTTTGCCTTCCCATTGACTAGAAAAGTCTCTGCGTTCGTCACCCAAAAGCTTACTCCTATAATAGGAGCATGCATAGGACTCCTATTTATTCCATTCGGAAAAAAGAAGAAAGGGGACACAAGAAAATTATATCCACTGTTAATTCTGAAACCAACGTGGGAAGAAGAAATAAAGACAGAATATCAGATCATAGAGGTTATACACCAATGCTATTTATGTTGACATGCACTCGTCTTTGAACCATCTTAATTCCTTGAATGATGAAGAAAGGTGACAAGCAAAGATGTAAAATAGCTCGCCAAATAAAAGTAACCACTACTGCTATAAGAGACACCCTTCAAGATCCATTTGTTAACTCCAATGCATTTAACTAATGCCATTTTGATAAGAAATTTTACAGCTTAGAAATTTCCAAATGAAGCACATTATAAAACGGTCTTTGACAGAAGAGGGGATATTTCCAGAAAAAAAGTATTTCTTTTTAAAAAGTGAACTCTGGGAAGTTTGGGAGATGGGTCAGAGAAGGAAAAGATACTTGTCATTACCAGCGTCAAAATATGCATACCATTTAAATTACAATCTACCGTGATACAAAATTTGTCGCAAGGAGTAAGACCTTGCAGCAAAATAAGTATACTTTTACACGAAGCTTTTCACCATGTAAGGACCTTCAAGCTCATAGTCTAGCTTTCTATAGTAATGCCGGGTCCCTACACCGAGATAACAGCGATTTTGGTTGACCTATGCCCCCTCTGAGCGATCCGCTCGGCCTCCTCCATCAGCAGAGTACCATAACTCTGGTGCTGCAGTTTATCTGTGTCTCGACCATGAACAGGAACTGCAGTCCCATACACATGAAGCTCACGAACAATTGAACACCTTCCCGTGAGTTCTGGGCAAGTCACATTCCGTCCGCACTTCCGCAGCCATAGCAATCCAACAAGAATATCCTGCATCATAACAAAAAGAAAAAATATAAAAAAAGGAATTGTATAATCTGAGTCAAGGTCCTTTCTGCTATTGAAGATGTTATATCAGTTATACAATGATAGGCAAAGAAGCCAGAGACCCAAGTTTTCAGCAATTACATGAACTCTCCCTAGTGCAAGAAGCCCAATGTTGCAAGAGTTTGTAATTATCAGCACTTATAAAAAAAGATATAGAAGACTTGATTAGATCTATCCACGATCTTGTGCTATTAAATTTAATAGATAAAAAAGAAGAATAGAAATATGACTTTTCTGGCCCATTTTCTTGGTTTTGAAATTGCAGGACATGGTTTCAAAGAAATTTCCTTGCAAAAAAAAAAGGAAAAAAAAGCTTTGGTTTCATCACTGTATAAGAAGTCCTGTGCTGATCCCACGACAGGAAAAGTAAAACAAATCTAGAACAAGTAGCTTCTTTTTGTTCGAGAATCTAGAACAACTGCTTTCAGCAGCAAAATGCATTTAGTTCAATAGCGCAAGGAAGGAATTGTAAATCAGCAAGGAGAAACAGCTGAATTGACATACCTGGCGCGTATCTTCATAAAAAGGGCAGCCCGGTGCACTAAGCTCCCGCTATGTGCGGGGTCCGGGGAAGGGCCGGACCACAAGGGTCTATTGTACGCAGCCTTACCTCACATTTCTGCAAGAGGCTGTTTCCAAAGCTTTAACCCAAACCTCCTGGTCACACATGGAGGCAAAGTCTCCGACCCTTCATTTGTTGTATAATCACTGCAAACAAGCTCAACTTCTTCAGGCCGTATCTTGTTGTGAATGTCCTAATATGTTTTTTGGATCAAAAGATTTGAGTTTTGAGACACATTGTAATAGATGCAAGAAGGTAGATATAAAAATTATATTACCTGGATCCCAGCTTCGCGTGTTCGGACATCTCGGCATTTCAAGCCAAGATCATCCATTCGAGCTAAAGCCAATTCTCGCAGATTCCCTTTCTCAACCCCAGAAGTCACTAGAGGCATAGGATATCACGTTGGACCATGTAAACATGTGTCCAAGGTGGCACCATAAAAAGAATCCTAGCTACAATGTCTACAAGCTGCTCCGGTGGATAATTTCTATACCTGCACGTATTAACACTTGTAATGACCTCATTGAAATAGTAGTTTCAAGTTAGCATCCAACAATATGACTTTTTGTGCTATTGCAAACTAGGTTGCATGAGTCGATCTTATTGAATGATTAGATAAATGATTCTGGCAAGGCAAAAAGAACAAGTGGGATAACAAAATCCGGAAAGTAGACTGTACCTTCCAGTTTTCCACAGTTCATAAAGTCCCGTGCCACGAATAACAAGTGTGGGATAAATTTTAAGTCCATCTGCCCTAAATGAAGGACTTTCAAAGAACTCCTTGAAACTCTCTAAATCTCTTTCAACGCCAACATTTGGAAGGTCAGGCATCATATGAGCAACTACCTACAAAAATGTAACACAGGTATGAATGACAACTTTACCAGTAGATACTTGAAAGGACACCTCAAGTTCGAAAAGATAATAGAAATGAATCGAATGTGTGAATCATGCCAATAGCTTCAAGACAAAGCTTCATGTCAAATCCTTCTGAATGAGCTAAGATACCTCCACATAGAGAACATCACAACTACGAAGGTAAATTTGTCTTTCCTCATTATATTTTCCATTTTCATTTCTTCTTCAAGGCTCATCTTTCAACGCATGGCTTGGGGAGGGTGAAGGCGAGGGGATTAGAGGGGGAAGGGTTTTGTAGCCTGGAACTAAATGTAGATATTTTACCTAAACCACCAACAAAGAAAAGAACCTTGAAGCCAGCATCCTTTGCCAAACAAAAGCAATCAGCCACAGCTGCTACAGTGTGGCCTCTATTGGTGTCACGAGCAACATCCTCATATGTAATCTGGACTCAAATTTCTAGCCGCGTGCAACCATAAGAAAGCATCTGCCTCAGATGAGGTCCAAGGCAGTAGTCTGGCCTCCTATTAGCAAAAAACAACACTATTGAGTACACAACAAAGATATGAATAAGATGATATACGCTTATATTATTCGGAGATAATAGCTCAACCAAGTGTCTAAGCCTCCAAAGAAATTAAGTGTAGCACTGTCTATCTCCCATCACCTTACTAGTCGTCTGATAATTGAAAATAGCAGAAGAATAATCACAATAACAACAACAACAACAACAACAATCAAAGATCAAAGAATAATAATGATATAACTAATAAACCAAAGATGGCAGTGATAATTATGAGGAGGAAGCTGAGAAGTGCATTTTCTTCCCTACTGGGAGATATGCTATCATATATTAAACACTCGGTCCGAACTCAGCAAGACAAAGTGAGGAGAGTAAAGTTAATAACGAGAGGATATTTCAGTTACAGAGGACCAAAATATAAGGTAAAAGGTTTCTCGAGGTGCTTTTCCCTGTGGATATTTTTTTCCCAAGTGTTTTTCACTGTGATATTAAACCGCTCACGTAGCCAATAGTTACTCACGTTTCAATTGTCATCCCTATGCACTTTGTCACCCCATGTTCAGAGTATGCAACAGCCTCTTCAACATTGACAGAAGTATGTCCGGATAAGGCATCATGAAGATTCCATATGAAGTAATCACGGTACTCTGCTGGCAATGACATGAATGTACCTCCCATCAGGATAAACTCAACCTGCAATTAGACAATCATAATTATGAGGAAACCCCAATTTCAGAACAATTTTCCAAAATCAGAGTGTATATAAGTCAATCTTGTCAACACTGTGACCCAATCTCCTGTGACCCCATCAGGATAAACTCAACCTGCAATTAGATCAACCTGCAATTTTCCAAAATCAGAGTGACAATGGACCTCAAACGGTATCTTCACACCTCACACCCCTTGATGATGAAGGATGAGCCTTTGAAGGCCATTGAAGACCTATGTGTGAAGATGATCAAGCTATGACAAATAGCATGGAAGGAACAAGACACAATTCACTCAAGTTCCCTCACCCAAGACTATGCCGAGGATCTCCAAGCCATACGAGTCGTGTTCATGCAAGGAGAGGCCTTGGAGATCCTTGAGGGACTCAACTTGGTTGAAGAAGAGAAGCATGAGATTGGATGAAGATGTCAAGAGTCAAGACCGGGAGGTGGTTATTTATGCAAAGAGGCCAATCTTTAAAGACAAAGCCATCATTCCTTGAGAAGAACACAATTGTAATAGCTCAGTAGTTTTCTTAGCCTAAGTAGTATAAATACTACATTTGTTCTTTTATTAATTAGTTTTGATGAATATTGATTGAGATTGATTCTCTAGTATCTAGGTTCTAGATGGTACTGTAGTGTAGTGCTCCTAGTGAGTGTAGGTTAGCCTTAATCTTTTCAATTGAATCTCTCTTTGAATGTATCTAAGTTGGTAATTCAAGCATGAATAAGTCTCTTCTCCCTTAGTTTGTGATCAATTAGTTGATTTCAATCCCTTCTTCCTTCTATTCTCATCTTAATTTCTTCTATCAACACTATCTTACTTTGTGTTGTTTAATTCCGCCTATTTTATTGTTATTTTCATACGTTTCCAAGTCGGATCGTATCATTAGTAGCATGAAATTGCAAATACGCCTGTGTGTGTAAAGAAGACATGGAATTGATCCTTACCTAGCTCGAATAGCTCGCATACTAGTAGGCTCATATTCAGTGTAAGACTGAGTACTGTACTCAAAATCAGAATCAGGTCCACCAGGGTAATAAACACAAATATTTCCAGTAGTAGCTATATGAGGACAACAATGAGGCTTAGACATTACAGCAACAACAGAGGCTTGGCTCGGAGTTTGGGAAGCAGTGATTCTCGTTCGGAGTCAGGCAAAGCAGCGATCATCTCTACCAGCTTCAGAGCCCTAGCGAGCCCGTATTTGCGGCACGCTGCTGACTTTAGGGCATTTAGGTTTACATCCTTGCCTTTCCGTGAGAGCTCCACCATGCTGTTGACGATCTCCGTTATAGCACGAACTCTAGCTTCTTCCTCCGTCAGGCCGAGAGATACGACTCCGCCCCTTCCCGGCCGCGGAAGCTTTCGGGTATCCGCTACCGCCGCCGCCATGAGTGATAAATTGAGTGAGGAAGAAACCCGAATTATGACCTGAAACCGCCGATGTCGGCTGAGGGTATATTTTGCTGCTAGCCGATGTACCCGCAAGGAGAAAAAATGAAAGACGGCTATATTATAATTATTTACAAACTGGTACCCTATTTATTGAAAAGATACCATTAAGACCCTAGGCAAGTGAAAGTTTTCAATTTGTGCCGCTGATTAATTGTGAGTATGTTCTACAAATTTAAGATCGCTAAATAAAATGATGATTCTGGTCTTAGGTTGTGTTTGCTGTAGAGGAAAACATTTTTTGAAAAACAAATAATTTTCAATTTTTTTCATGTTTGATTAATGTGTACAAATAATTTTCAATTTTTTTTCATGTTTGATTAATGTGTTGTTAAACATTCTTTTTAGAAAATAAGTTTCATTAAAAATAAGAAAAATGACTTTTCTAATGAAAAAAATAAAAAAATATCATAAGTGACATTATAATTTCTAAATTCATTATCTCATTCCTACCCACCCAACGCCCCAACTCCCATCCATGTTAGGAGTATCACATATCCGATGAAATTAATTGAGATATGCTCAAGTTGATCCCACCGACCATCATAAAAAAATATAAGAAGAACATTTGGTGTTAATTATACCGTTGCACCTCATTGATACATAGCGGAGTAAATTCCCTAAAAGGTCACCCATATATTAAAAATTACCTCATAATATCACCTTTGTTTCTTTTAAGACTAGAATATCACTCAACTATCACTAAAAAGGGCCAAGATGGTGCATTAAGCTCCCGCATACGCGGGATCCGGGGAAGGGCCGGATCGCGAGGTATATTGTACGCAACTTTACCTTGCATTTCTGCCATAGGATGTTTCCACAGCTTGAACACGTGACATCTTGGTCACACGCAATAAATCACTCAACTATCATTATTTTCCTGAATATACTAAATACACAAAACCATCTTTCTCTCCTAGTTGACATGCTATGCCACAAAAAAAATTATTTTTTTAATAATAAATTTGTTTAACTCATCCAATCCATTTAACTCAATCCAACCCAAACCTATTTAACCAACCAACCCATGTCTTATACCCATTTAATCCGGTTAAAAAACATCAAACAAGCTAACTTTTATACCAAATAGAACTGGAAATTTGAGAATCAAACACACATTTTATTTGAGATTGTTACTTCTACTTGTATTTATGAGGTTGCTTGACTAAACTACAACAAACACTTCCAAAAGCTATGTTGATGGTGGAAAGACGTCGTTTTAATATTTTGTATTTTCTTGGTACACCTTGGAGTCTTTGTATTATTAATGAAATAGACACATAAGACAATTAATCTAATAAAGTAACAAATAATACTTCAAAGTTCATTTATTTGAAATACTTTAATTGGAATTGTCCAAGTGTTGCAAAAGAGAAGGCGCTATGATAAATATTCTTCCGATAAAAGAACTAATCATAAATGTGAGGTAAGGATACGTACAATAGACCCTTGTGGTCCGGTCCTTTCTCCGGACCCCGCGCATAGCGGAAGCTTAGTGCACCGTGCTGCCTTTTTTATATATATAAAAGAGCTAATCATATGGTAATCTTTCTTTCTGTATTTTATAGTCCCTACTTTGATAATAAAAAAAGTTAGTAATAAGAAAGAACAATACTTTTTTACTTGTGTCATCTGTAATAACTCTTCTTGTAACTAAAGTTACAATTTTCCTAGTAATTCTGTGAATCTTACATTTCATTGCGTAATTTGCTCCAAACTTTGATAAAATTTATAACCAAATAGTTCGAAAAACTAATTTATACTTCCTATCTTGTATTATAAATGTGTGATGTTCGATTTTCAATTGGCCCTTTCTTTTATTCAAACTTAAGATCAAATATATGTTGTGTATATAATGCTTGAAATTGGTTTGGGGTTTGGGACCCCAAGGGTATCCCATGTGTTTAAAGGAGGGAGGACCTAGATGTGCTTCGGTTCAAGTAAAGACCACACGCGCGCCGCCCGTCCGGCCCGGTTCACGGGCCACGGGATATTATCTTTTTGGGCCGAAAACTTTGCCGAAGTACGAGTTTGGTCCCCGAAGTTTTTCGAGAAAATCGTAATTTCGACGGTCCGAACGTAAACGTCTGAAGACTCAATTCACCCATTTATTTTGGTCGAATTACACCTCCTATAATGGCCAATCCGTTGGCATTTTTCACCATTTATTTTGGTGGATTAACTACCTCCATAATGGCCATTATTTGGCCAATAATGGCATGTTATGGGGGCGTTAAACAGCCCTCCCTCACCTATATAAACACCCCTTATACCATTGTTGAGGAGTACTTAACATACACGAAAATACACAAAGCAAAAATCAGTTTCTTCCTAATCTTCCAAATATATTCTATAATTGACTTAGTATAAAAGTTAGCTCGTTTGACATTTTTTAATCGGGTTAAATGGGTATAAGACATGGGTTGGTTGGTTAAATGAGTTTGGATTGGGCTGAGTTAAATATATATTAAAAATATAGAATTTTATGTGACAAGGCATGTCAACTGAGAGAGAAAGAGAATTTTGTGTGTTTAGTATATTATTAGAAAAATAATAAAAGTTGAGTGATATTCTAATCCTAAAAAAACAAAAGTGATATATGGTCAATTATCAATGCATGACTAACATTTTTAGGGAATTTACTCTACATAGCGTAATGGGTGCCTCCAAACCCCATTGGCAAGCCTTGAAAGTTCAACATGTCCAATACTTTGCTCAATACTTTGATTTAATGGCGAATAGCTACTTCGCGATAGCGCCTACACCATCTAAAGAACTACTTGCTACACTTCAAAATTCACGTTTATGCTTCATATGCACTCTTGGTCTTGAAAAAAAAAAGTCAGCAGATTGGGTTTCGACTTTCGACAAGCCACTAAATATTGATCAATAATTTGCATATATAATTTGAAAAGAAATTTTCTAGGCCATTATTCACTCAGTTGCATTTACATATAACAAATTAGGGCGTCTGTTAAGTAGGAAAATCAATAAAACTGCACTCCCAGACCCCAGTAAATAAGTATTTCAGAATGCATAAAGAGTAATAATGGCACAAAGTCTGCTAAAATGGTTAAACGATGTGAAGCCTTATAATGCCTATGAGATTGAAAAAAGTCAGCACTTTCTGTTGATATATTTACAGGAAAACGGAGAAGGAAACTCACAAACCCACAACAAATTTACTCCTTGGGAACTTACGTATACACTGATCACTTCTATCTATTTTTGCATCGATGCATGACATCATGCAGGGAGAAAATGAACGAAAGCTAAACTAAGTTGATATGAAGTACAACAGAGAGAAGGTACTTTTATCTGATTCTGAAAAGGCATCATGATTCTTCTGACTCTGAGGTCTCGACTTGCTCTGCTGACCCTTCAATTGTACCAACAACTCGTCCTTGCGCAGGTTGTTGAAGAATATTTCCAACTAAACAAAAAAAGGAAAATTAATTGGTTAAACCTATTACCTTTTGATGTACATGGTAACATATTCCAAACTAAAATATGAAATACTTTTCTTCTTTAATTTTACAACGGTTAAATATGATGTCCACCATGAAATAGCTCATGGAAGCTAACATAAGATGAAGGAAGATGTTTCCTGTCAAAATACATATGACGGAAATCTGTTATATAAAAGAACTACCTGATAATAAAGTTTTGCCAAGAAGCACCTTTGCAAACTGAATTTCTGCTTGGTGAGCGCTAATAAATTTAGCCTGCATATTTTATTTCTATAAGACAATCTGAATAACGATTAAAAAATCCATAGGAAGCTGTGCATGTACATGTTAGAGACAAACTATTGAACAAGAACCTTAAGCAGTCCTATGAGATTACACAACAACAGTTTCTTCCAACCTTGCAAAGAAATTTCTGAAAATCTTTGGAAGAAGGCTAAAGCATCAAGCTATCAGAGGCGGAGCAAGGATTTTTAGTTTATGGGTTCTGGACCACAAAATTTTGGCTTACTGGTTCTGAACAGATTCTTTGTACATATTAAGTGAACTTTTCAACACAAATACATAGTTTGAGCCAAAGCTATTGGGTTCAACTGAACCCCTAACTAACATTGTGACTCCGCCACTACAAGAAACAACAATGCATCCTAGTAAAGTGAACTAGCTGACACTTTACGTAACCTTCAACTAAATGGCAAGTTGCATCTACACATTTGATATGCGAATTTATAACATAGGCTAACAGATAACTTTTACCAATTCTCCATGAAATAATTCCAAAATATGATCCAGTCTTGCTTGATGTCTCATGAGGAAAGGGCGCAGATGGCTCATGTACAATTGCTTAGCACCCTGTGTAACACCAAAAGAAGTGCATTACTTTCCAAAAATCCATTTATGGTGAAAAAGTAAGTATAAACTTCAAGCTAAAGCTACATTCTTAACTCTAATTAAGCAGTTCAGCTGAATTCAACTCAAAAGCAGCTAGATATTTTTTTCTTTCCAGCAGGTTTGGCTGGACATGCTAGCAAGTATGTTGTGATAAGGAATTTTGATGCTAATTTTAATTGATAAAAAAGAAGTCATTAAAGGCCCAAATAATGATTATTCTAAATTTTTAAACCTAGTTCACTGTCCTTATTGTTCTGTACTTTCCTCTGTCTGCCAGATTCAATAGCTTTCCCTCACCCACCCATCCTCCTCAGACTCCACCTTCCGTTGTATCTTGCTTGAAACCTTTGAACCTAAGCTCCACCTACTTGCATTTCTCTCTCCTTTTCATCTCTGTAAATCTCTTCCTCTATCTTCTCCTCCCAAACGTGTTATTCTTCTATCCTCCTTGGTTTTCTCTTCACCAGCAGAACCAACAAGGCTTTCATATGAAAAGAGTATCCAGTTATAAGTGCTTAGCTCCACGAGTCATAAGCTTCCTAACAGTAAAGAGGTACTTCGCTATATTTCTCAAGCACTTATATTTTGAAATGGGAAGGGGATACATTCAGGAGATATAAACCATGATAGTGAATTGTCTTTTATGCCCATCCTCCCCAAGCCGGATAAGCAAAATGGAAGGAAATGAAACAGTAAAGTTCAAGAAACAAAAATATCTGTTGAACTCACATCGGCAGATGGAAGTTGAAGCCATACAAGAAATGCGAACTTCACATGGTAGTATAGTGGGAACCTATGAAATAAGACAAAGTTACAAGAGCAAGGCTAGAAAGGTTGGTATTCCTAAACTAATAACCCTATGTAACCACATGAGACTGGCTATTAAAAAAATTAGAAAATGGAAATGAAAGCAGTACCAACAGAGAAATTTATCCGTGCATGCTTCAACGATACTGAAAGATCCGTATGCTGCAGGCAGAGAGAGAGAGAGAGTAACTTATACTTGAGTTAAAAGAGACATATGGGCAAGATAATTGCAATCACATAAAAGTAAAAGTAGTTACTGTGAGGCATTCAATCCACAGTGATAAGGCCTTTTTTTTTTTTGTGTGTGTGGGGTGGGGGATGGGGGTGGGGTGGGGGGGAATAACTAGTGACACCTATTATAAAATTGTTTACTTCGTAAAAAAGAAACATAAAACATAGGTAATCATGACTGCGTACAAGTTTATTGATTGCCTTCAAAAAGATGAAGTCAGTATCATCATAGAATCAATAACCAGAAGGAAGTGGAAGGAAAAGACAAACACCAATCTGTACCGATTGCTCACATTCTGCTGGGGTTGTATATCAAATTAGGTGACATAGCAAGTAATTGAGATATTACAAGTACGGAAATGTCATTCTTAAAAATAATTGAGAAGATTTATAGGAGGATCTAACATAAATTCTTGTTGTATTTTCTTGTTCTGTAGCTCAAATGCTTCGTTTTATTGCTTTTCAAATGAAACTTTATAAATTAATCTCCTAGCAATAATTTCACGCGGTAATAGGTAAAAGAGGACATATATATAGAACTTAATAGAGATACTTTGTGGTGAGAACATCAATCAGTATCTTGTGGAGAAAAATGGAATTTCAAGTTTTGAAGAAAAACAATATTTGTAACGTTATGAAAAGCATCATCACCTGCCCAGTACAGAAGCCATTTCTGTCGCTCATTTTGATCCCTCATCTCAATTGCTTTGAAGGTAGAATAAACAGGCAAAACAATCCCCACAGTACAGCTGCAAATCCCTTTGAATTTTAATTAGAATCCTCTACTTTACCAAATAATATGATGCCGCTAAACAAATAGAGTTCAGAATATCTATAAGAAAGAAAGATTCTTCAGGCACTTGGAAATGGCGATGAAACTTTTGCATCTAGCTCATCCCAAGCAACACTGTAGGATGCCTTCTTAAAACATAAAAGTGACGACGGCAAAAGTTAATTGATTGTGAAAAGAAAATCTCCAGAATCGAATAAGAGCTCACCATGCAGTGCGGACAACAACACTAGTATTAAGTGGGCTAAGAAGCAATTTTAACCCAATCTGCATCAAAAGAAAGTGATGTGAGACCATAAAAGAGGCAAAAGACTATACCTTCTGAATGCATGACATAAATGAAAGTTATAAGCACAAGGATGACCAGTAATACAAAAGAAGTTTTAGTCAACCTTGAAGAGTAAAACTTGTAAGATGGACCTCAAGGGTTGTAGAACATGAGTGGTCGGCCAGTTCAAACACTTTGAGACTGGGGAAGTAGTATATGATACTTACAAATTTTACCAACTTGTCAAGTAACCAAAACTGGCAAGAAGATCTAACAGATAGCTGCCGATTTCGACATTTTCTCAGAACATTACAGCATTACAAAAATGGGGAAAAAAAAAGGAGCAGCCCGGTGCACTAAGCATTACGACAATACTCTATTTTTGCTTCTAACAATCTGATCAATTCATTTATTATTTATACTAAAGTATTGACATCTTTAGGGTCGTTTAATATGAGGAATTGGAGACCGATTGGTTGAGATAATTTTATCTAGTCTATTCCCACTTTTGACAGGTCAATCGGGAAAACCCTCACTGTTTCATCCAATGTGGATGGGGGATCCCACATTGGATAAAAGGAGATTTATAATATGCAACCGCTGTTACATGGCATATAAGTGGGAAGTCGAAAGTATAAATCATCTGAATTATACACTGCCAAGTTGCTTCTGGAATCTGGTGTACGTTTCCGAGTCCCTCTGCCGTACAATACGTGATGCTTAAATGTACGAGACAGTTTTGATTTTGCTAAAAGGGGAGGAAAATTCAGAAAAAGCAATTGAATGGTCGAAAGAGAGTAATCAGAGATGCTCTAAGCAAAGATTAACTCCCTACTGTCTAACCATTTTTATTTTAACCGTTTTATGTAATTTTACAACTGTAAATAATTAGATGTTGTTGGAAACCATTTATATGTAGCACTCGATCTTGGCAGCTTCGGCTTGCCCTCGGAATGAACATATCATCATTTTACTTATAAACAAAGAGTTGTTCGTAATTGGGAGAATATACAGGCGATAATTATCTTTCAATAATCTGCTAAATCGAAACAGCAGTACAGGCACAGCCAAAACCCTTAATTGATAATGATCGTACAACAAATCCCTGTTTAATTAGTAATTTACATATGAAATTAAGCAAAAGGATTGTCACTAAACACAATCCCAGTCAGATCAGTGTTTAGGCATAGTAAATATTGGAGAGATAAAGGATACCTCGCTCGAGAGATTTGAGGCAAACATAGCCATTCCCGGAGAGTCGGAAATTTGAGTATCACTGCTGCAATCTAATGACCTTTTTGTCAAGTTACATATCACCACATCAATTTATGAAAAATCACTCCGGTCCTTTTTCTTGTTTTGTTGATCTAACCGCCTATTCTTGGGGATAAATTGGCAAATATCCACTTTCGGATGTTAATCAAGTTTTAGTTATGTTCTTAAACTAATTTAGTATTTAGTTATTCTTTAATATTAAAAATAAATACTCTTATTTTTCACGAATTCTTTTTAGTATAATGTGACGGAGTTTGAAATTCCTATGTATAAAAGAGTAAAATTCCTACTTCGGAAGATAGAGATTCAAGACATAAGACCGTTTCTGAGAGACGTTATATCTTAAGGTTGTCCAGTGGGTCGGGTTGGCCCGATTCCGACTCGGCCCGACCCCAACCCTGCCTCGATCTCCCAAAAAAATACGATATTGGAATTCGATACCGGGATGAGACCTGGGCTAGTCTCGCCTGAGCCCATCCCGCTTCGACCCGCCCAGACCCCGTCCTGATTCCCCCTCTTTGCAAAACTAACCGTTGCAACAAAAGTCAAATTTAGACTTTAACTCAATTTCTCAACTATAAATATACTTCATTTTCTCTACATTTTTCTCACAAATCTTCCTACAGTCTCTCTAATCTCTCAATCTATCTATCTACAAGTCTACATTGACTACTAAATATTTTATTTTGCTCATTTGTATAATTGTATCAAAGTTAAAAATTTGGGATTGAAGTTGGCAACTAGTTTGAGGATCATACATCGAACAAAGTTTTAATTTTCAACCTCGATTACATGTCGACGTTACGTCGGTGTTTGGTATATTCATTCATTCTTTAAATTATTATTGCTACTTTATTTAAATTATCGCACTTAATTTCATTATCTTTAATTATTTAGTTGCATAATTAAAATTGAAGGAATTAAATGCATGATTAATAGTAATGGTAAGTGTGATTGTTCTAATAGGGGTAACAAGGTCAATTGTACTTCTCATGGTCATCATATTCCTAGTCAAGATGATTTGATTGATTACACTCATATAGATGAAACTGCTTTTCTTAATGATATATCATTAGATGATGAGATATATTCTGCAACTGAACCAGATTTTAATTTAGACGATAATCTAGATGACACACCCACTAGTGCACCTCAACCTCAGGCTCAAACTGAGTCTCAGCCTGAAATTGAAAATATAATGTCTTTTATTCCCCCTATTATGAGTCGAGGCCCTACACAACGAAAATTAAATCAGATGCATGGTTTTTTTTATAGGGACGAAGAGAATCAAGTAGTTAGATGTAAATTTTGTAAAAATGTTTATCAATTTAAAACCGGAAAATGTCAAGATGAGACGGGAGGTTTATTAAGATATGTACAAAACTTTCACAAAGCTAGGTGGAATGAACACCAAGCTACAAAATCGGGTGTTCCAATGCGCTCTGAGTCGGGACAAGGTTCACATAGTGTTCCGGACCAAGTACAAGATCAAATTAACCCGACAATGGGGGAGTTGTAGGTCCTAAATACAGATAAACAAATAGATAGAGAATCAATAGCAAGATTAGTTGCGGTGGAAGATTTGCCATTTGCATTTTCTTCCTCTCCTTGTTTTATTCATGACGTAAGTGACATGTATAATCTTGCTTTTAACAGTTTTCCTAGATCAACTGTTAGGAGAGACGTTTTTACATTTGCACATGAATATCAACAATTTTTACGTTATGCATTATATTATTTTCATGGCAAAGTATCTATCACTTCTGATATAGGCCGTAGTACTAACGACATTGATTATTTAACTGTAACATGTCATTGTATAAATTATAATTTGTTTATGCAAAAACATATTTTAGCATATAAATATATTGATGATAGACGCACTGGAACTTTTACTGCACAAAATATTCATGAAGTTTGCGATTATTGTGGTATAACTGACCAAATTATGACTGTTACGTTAGATAATGATTCTTCTAATAATTGTGTTGTGAGACTTTTAAAAGATTTATTAACTTCATCTTTTCCTAATCATTTTCATATAAAATGTGTGCGTCATATTTATAACTTAGTTGTAAAGGACGATCTATAACTTTTTGAAGACATTTTTAATAAAGTACAATTTGCTATAAGTTTATTTTTAGAAGTAATAAAATGCAAAGAAAAAAATATAAAAAAACTTGTCACGATTGTGGATTACCTTTTAGAAAAAATTATGAAGAAGTAGCGATTTGCCTACTATTATAGAAGACCTATAACTTTATTTTTTAAACGCCCATAATCAAAATTCAACTAATATGCTTGTAGTTAATGATATGGGGAAAAATTTCAGAACTTATTGAATTTTTAGAGAAAAAATTTCAAGCAACTAAAGAATTTTCTAATATATATTATCATATTATTTCAATTATGTTATTTTATATAACTCTAATATTTTTGTTACCTAATGAATATATGAAAAAACTATCTTATAAGGCACCTATTAAAAAAAAAATTATCAAATTTTAAAAATATTTTTTTCCTATTCCCACTATTTATATTATTGGTGTTGTATTAAATATGACTATTAAAATAGACGGTTGTAAATCGCTTATTGAAATGACTTATGATTGTATAGCAGTATTTCCACCTCCACCTCCAAAAAATCTAAATAAACTTACCTAAGGAACCAACTAAAGAATAAGTTTTGTCTAACATACACGATGAATGCAAAAAAGTATACATGCATTACCAATAAGAAAGTGTTAACAACCAACCGGCTTCTATACCATCTTTTTCTTTTTCTTCTTCAATACAACCTTATAAAAGACATGATATTTCTGCGGCTAGTTTTGAAAGCATTAGAAATAAATGTTTAGTGGTTCCACTGCTAATCAAGTTAGCGAGTTTGATGTTTTTGTTTTGCAGGGTGTTATACTATACCAAACAATTCTCAATATAGAATGACGTGAAGACTTGCTTAAATACTGGAGAAAAAATGAGAAGACATTTCCGATGATAGCAAAGATTGCCCGAGATGTGTTGAAATGAGAAGATATTCAAAGATTGGATACGAGCTGAGCGTAGAAGGTTTGGTCAACCAGAGATCAACGAAGAAGACGATGAAAACTACAACGAAATCTTGTCTGACTGAACTAGAAGCGACGTCGACCAATTTGACCAACAACTTTCAATTCCAATCGAAGAACCACAAGACATTGTGAAGAAATTAGAAAAGGTATTCTTAACTATGTAATTTTTTTAATTACAATTTTACTATGTGATTTGCAACTTTTGAACAACACCACAAAGTTGCAAATTTGAAATTGTATTACAAAAAAAACACATTTCTATTAAATAATATAAGAGACATAAAAAAGCTTTGGGATGTTTTTATTACACTATTTTGTTCAATTATTGAAGTGTTTAAATTCATAGCTTTTTTGAAATTAAGTGAAAAAAAAGGAAATCACGATCCTAACCCCGCCCCGCCAACACTGATCCCTTTTCCGATGGGACTGGGGACGGGACGTGACATCTGCCTGTCTCGGCCCGCCGATCCCACCGAAGGACCCGTCACGACCCTTTCTACCCCCGTCGGGTTCCGTTCGCGGGACTCGCCCCACCCCGAACCCAACCTTACCTTAGCTCAAGAGAAAGCACAACAAACTATCACACATGTGACAAAAGTAAAACAATAAATGAACGAAGTAAAATAACAATGTTAAAACACCATAAATAAGTATTATAAAAAAGTAATATTAGGTGCGATAAATTAACACAATAATTAAAATACATAACAAAACAGAAAGAAGAAAAACGAAAACAATACAATTGCAATTAGTTGCCCTAATCCTTAAACCCAGGAATGGCCCTTTCTCTGTCAGCATCCTTGTTCAACCCTTGGCTTTCTTTCCCTGAAAATCAACACAGCACAAAATCAGCGCAACTCAGTATTGTTGGTGGCGTCCCTTTCTCGTCACCTATAACTCAAATTCTGAAACTCGACAAAGACAACTCTGATTACTCTTCCGATTATCTGTTCCCTTCGCTTTCGTTTGCCAATATTTTATTCTTTAAATCAGCATATAATGTTCAGGTTATATCTGGGGAAAACGAGCCGGAAGAGAAGCTTATCGGCCGCTTTCGTAGAGAGGTTCTCAGGGCTGGAGTTATCCAAGAGAGTAAGCGCCGAAGATTTTTTGAATCTACTCAGGAAAAGAAGAAAAGGAAGTCTCGTGATGCTGCCAGACGTAACCGCAAAAGGTTTGAGTCGAATTTTTCATTTTATTATCGTTAGTATTCTTTAAATTGCTGTGTATCCTGTAGATACGAATGCTGTTGGCCTTGTTGTTATATAAAACGATGAAAAAATTCCTTTATCAATTGAATTTTACGCTCGTCTGAAATAATGGAATGGAGAATCTAATTATGTATTGCAGTTTTTGCCTGTTGGAGCATAAGGACAATGCCATTAATAAGTGCATTGAGCTTCGGTGCTTGTATACAGAGTACTAGGAAAAGTGAGCTGACTCAGCTCCACTTATCTTTGTTGTATTGTTTTTAGTGTTGACTCAGCTCCAGAAAGAAGCATAATCCAACACAGTAGAAAATACAATGACAAGAAAAAAACAAGGCATTAAGATTTAAGATACCCTCCCACCGAACAGTAGACACTCTAAGATCCTTTCTCAAACCTTACCCATTGCACCATTGGAAATCTATTACTCCATTATATGGTTCTGTTCTGTTTGGTGTATTTGTTGAAAGTTTTGAAGTTGCCTGATTTATTCAATTTCTTCATTAGGAGTTCAATGTATCATATAAAAAATTTAAGGCATCTTCATGGGTGCGAATCTTATTTTGATATTAGGATAAAGAAGAATGGGATAGTGTAGCCGAGCCCCTTGAAATTTGGCCAGATGAGGCTGTTCCCTTTCAAACTAAGTTTGTGGCAATATCTTGTGATTTCACCTCATATTATAAGAGGCACTTCCATTAGTTCTGTAGAAAGAGGGGTAGTCTACCACCATTTTCCTGTCATGTCCCTAAATCCTAATTCTTAGAAATTATGAAAATTGCTAAACATTTTTCCTTGTCCCAAATCAATTTATCCATATCCTTCTTTGTCTGTCTTAAAATAGTGTTCATGTGCTGGAAACAGAAACTTCTAAACTTTCCACAATATTATCATGAAGAGTCGCATTTGCCCCCTTTTATTATTCTAAAAATAGGTTTCTCGTTATTGTATCTTAGGAATATAAAACCAATCAATTCCAGGTTAGTTGGGTTCGGCTCTATTAATCATCCTCATCCATTCCAATCTTTATTGGTCCTCCAGCATTAGGAGAATTCACTAGTCATAGCTTGATCAAAAGTGATTTCACCTGTCATAGTTAGATTATTTTATACCGAAAGTCAACCTACAACAACCCTTAGACTATTTTCACTATGTTTGTCAACCTACAACAACCTTCATTCTTTATTCTTGTTTGGACTGACTATACCTTGCGAAACTGACCTAAGTGGAGTTCCCATCCTAAAAATTGGAAAATAAAATGAGGGAAGTACTCAGTTTGGTCCAATAGTTTAAGGGGCTTGATTGCCTAACAAAGACATTGTGGAGGTCTAAAGCAGAAGTGAAATAAATTCGTTAAAGAGATAAGGTGGCTCGCATAAGAAGTTTTTCTACTCTTGTTGTTTGGAGTTAAGTAGGTCATTCACATTTATGAGCACGTGCCTAATGTTGAATCTAGTTCTGCATAAAATGATTTGATGCTACAAAGTTATATTTATCAGTTAAAAGTTAAAACCACCTTGAGTTCGCACCCAGTGGTGTGACCTAGTGGTCATTGAAGTGGATTAAGAACCATAAAGTCTCATGTTCATATTCCAACGGAGGCAAAATCACTAAGTGATTTCGTCCCATCTGTTCAAGCCTTGGGGGGACAGAGTAAGGCTTGAATAGAGTTACCCGATATCTGTGCTGGTGGGAAGTGCATGTACCATGTGGAATTAGTCGAGTGCACGCAAGCTGGCCCGGCCACCATGTTTATATATTAAAAAAAGACACCTTGAGTTCAGAATTTTCTTTAGCAAGATCTGCTAAATTTAATTCAATGTTTGTGTTCAAAGATGAAAGAGCTTGATCTAAGGAGAATCTAGAGACAGAAGGAGGGAAAGAGTGAAATGTAAGCTTTTTGTCATTGCCCAGTAACTCTAAAAATAATCTATACATCAGTATTTACACTCCCGGCTAACCTTTTAAGAAAGTGTAACTAACTCTAATTAGTTACAACTAATTCACCAATTAATACTAACTGAAATATGCTTCTTCAACTTGTATATACTGCCGTAACACCAACAGTTTGTTCCATACATGTAGCAGTATCTCATTGTGCGCTGGGGGAAATTACTAATTTCTCCTACTTCTGAATATTTCTTCCATTTCAAATGAGACTGCTTGGTTCTGTCTCGAACCTTTTGAGTGAAATTTTGGGAAGTGTTACTCAAGCTTCTTTTAATCTTTTCGTGAAAAGATACTGGACGTGGCTTTCTCTGAAAGTTTTCGCAGTTCAGTTATAGTCATGTGCACTCTACAAAATGCAGCATGCTGAAGAAGTCCTGACTTCCTACATTCCAATTAGCCGATCCCTAGTGTAAGTAGATGCTATACTATCATACCGTGAGAACAAATCAATCGGTAGATGCTCGCATTTCCTTTTTGTTCTTTTGAATGTTTGAGGTCGGGTGTTAGCAGTTAAAGAAAATAATAAATCCTTTACCTATAAAATAGGATGCCTTGTCAGTGTTTATTTTTCTCAGATAGACAACGTGGAACCTGGAATCTTTTAAAGAAGAAGCATTTTAAAGTTATCTTTTCCTAGGAGCCACAATTGAATGCATTAATTTGTTAATTTAAATGCATCGAGATGATGACTCTTTGCAACACCTGAACTCTTTTGACGCCTAGCTATTTCCCAACAATGAGTGATTTGACTTCTTCAAGTTTTCTGAATGCTTATGACTAACCAACATTTACTGGTTTCTAAAACTTGTTTGGAATCCAGCAGTTACTGTTTGTCTCGGTCATTTCCTTATTTGGAGAGCGTCTTTTGGATCTCTTCTACAGGATTTGACATTGCCATTGACATCAAGGCAAAATAATTTGCTTAATTGTTGGTTGTCCTAGAGTAAAAAGAAAAAAGAGCTGAATCGGTTAGGTAACTCATTCCTTTTTGTATCTCAAAGGAAAACAAGATGAGGTCCATTATTTGTAGACAGCTGGCCAAATATATAGCAGGTATATTTGCTAGAGATTCTGCATGAGTTGTGATCAATACATCTTGTGGGTTTAGCATCAGAGACTTACTTGGAGAACAGTCTTTTATGTATCAGTATTCATGGATTTAGACCAGCCTACGAAAGTTTGAATATCTTATATCGTTCTTTAAGTACCATAGGTTTGATCTTGTAAAACTCGACCATTGTCCATTTATTCTCATTGAATGAATAGTACAAAATAGATCAGATTGGTAGGAGTAAAAGAAATTTGTGAAATCTGATCCCTCTCACATAGGTGAAGTGTTTGAACCAGTAGAGAACTCCATGCCCAATCAAAGGATATTACATAAAGCAGGATGGGAGAAGCATAATATTTTCTCATCATTAGAACAAAGGAACGGATTTAATGTGGGCATCGCTTGGAATAGACTTCTAAAGGAAGGTCTTTTCAGTTAATATTGAAAATGTGATTAGCATTTTTGACCACTATTATACCTGCATGAGGGTGTTTATACTTTTTCATATAATTGTCTGAGAATAGAGAATCACAAATATTTCAGGTTGTGTGCAAAACATCTCCTAGCCTCCAAGTTAGCTTTCTTTTGTTCCGTTGAAATTTTATACAATAGTTACTTCTTTCTTCTTATTCAGTGGAAATCATTTTGAAGATGTTGGACCTCTTGTTGCAAAAGTAGCAGAGGCAGATGCAAGTGTTACCTTTAACCTGGAAACAGACTGCATGGATAAAACTTTAAACATAGGGGATTGGACGAGCTTAGTCCATAGCATTAAGCTTCCTCTTCCTCTTTCCCTGTTTCATGTACAGGAGAGGAATGCCAATGATGAAGGGAGCCCTTAGAAAACTCTCAAATGATTTTAATCCGCTGGTGCTAACATTTTTGAGGAATATAACTGACTTGCATTTGTGGTTGTGCAGACCTTGGTGCTTAATTATACAGTAAAACCTCTATAAATTAATACTCTATAAATTAATAAACTCTCTAAAATAATAAAATCTTCCGGTCCCGACCTGGGCCTTTGTAAAAAATCATCAAATTCGATAAGATAATAAGATAATAATTTTTCGGAAAATCCCTTTATAAATATTAGGTCCCATTAAAACTCTAAATTAATAATTCATAAATATTACAATTATAAATATTATGGTAATTTGCTAAAATATGAATCTATTGTTACTTGATTTTTCTTAAAATTTAAATCTAATTGGATTTCATCCCTAACTTTTTTAATTGCGAGTCAAGAGTTAGGTGTCGAGTTCTCTAATTTGCAACAAATTTTTTTGAAGAGTTGTTGTCGCGCTCAATGCCTCCTTTCTCGTGATTTGGTTCCAACGGTATTGAATCATCTTGACTTCATCATTAGTAGGATCTTCAATAATATCAAGCAACAATTTCCTCTAAACTTTGAACCATTGAACATTCATCATTTTCACCGGATAGTCCACCAATTTGTTGACGTCCATTTCATTGCGATAACCAACATCCTTGACCATATTCTCAAGCTCATGTAGGCTTTCTTCAAAGTTTGTCTCACTTGAGCTTTCTTCATTTGAACGGATTTTGCAGTGCCCAAAGCAATTTGCTATTGACACTTGAGAAACATTGGTTGTCCAAGCGGAGGCGCAAAATTGATGGCATCTAAAACATTAATCTTTTCAGGATTAGGTAGCCCCAACTCATGACCTTCCAGTAGATTTTTGTAGAATCTCCTACGATAGTGCATCTTGAAAGCTTTAATTATTCCTGCATCACATGGTTGAATCTTTGATGTCATGTTAGGTGGAAAAAAAAAAACTCAACATTCCGTAACCCTTCAATATTTTTTGGATGGGCTGGACAATTGTCAACCATCAACAAGATTCTTATGCCATTCATTTTGTGATCAAACCAGTGAACATATTCATCAAAAAGCACACTAGTCATCCATGCCCTCTTGTTGGCACGATAATGACAATTGATGCTGCTCATGTTGATATTTTTGAAGCAACGCGGCTTTGCATATTTTCCAATAATCCATAAAGGAATTTTTTCCGAACCATCCTCGTTGCAACAAATAACAATTGTAAGCCTCTCTTTGTCTTGCTTTCTTCCCTCAAGTTGCTTGGTTGCAAGAGAGTGATCAGCTTGTAACCTGTAAAACAGACCTGTTTCATCCAAATTAAAAATATCTTTAATGGGAAATTGGTTTATTTTCTCCCTTATAGCCTCCAGTTTCATTTCCATGTCCTGCATGTCAACCGAACCACTTTCTCCAAAGCGACGGAATAATTTAATACCATGTCTTACCTTGAATTTTTCAAGCCAACCTTGAGAAAATTGATGTTCATGAGGGTGTTGAGGATGCAAAAGCTTCATTATATCCTTTGCTTTCTCCAAAATAAGCTCTCCGGTCATGTTGACTCGATCTCGGTACTGTAGAAACCATTCATAAAGAACCTTCTCCATATCTGGATATTTTGCCGATTTGTGTCGCTTAATATCCCACCCTTCTCAAAGTTGGTTGAAAGGTACTCCGATGATCTCTTGAGAGTGTTTGATATTGTACCTTGACTAACTTTCAAACAATATTTTTCATCAACCCACTCTTGTAAATCTTTTTGAGTGCATGTGGGATGGTCTCTCTTATACTCACATAATGCTTTACGCATTTGATCATTCATGGATGATTTTGCGATGCCTTTTAGATGAGAAGACATGGTTGAGTGTTATGAATTATTTTATTTCCATATTGAGATTTATATAGTATATGTTTCATTCATCATGCATGAATATATTTAATTGGCTATAATAGTTATTTAAGTGCAACGAATTAATGTAAACATGTATACATTATTTAAGTAATTCCAATGAATTGATACATGCGTCCATGAATATAATAGTTAATTGTATACAATGAATTGATATTATACATGAATATGTTTAATTAGTTACAAAGAATTGGTTGATGCATGAATATAATCAATGAAACATATATGAATTCATTTATTTTCAATACATATGTATGTACTAAATTTGCTGAATTTAAAAGTCTCTCTTTTAATTAATAAAATATTAATTTATCGATATATTAATATCTCTCTAAATTAATAAAATTTCATGGTCCCAAGGTTATTAATTTATAGAGGTTTTACTGTATCTAGTTTTATTTGATTCCTTCTTTACTATCAACCGCTGGATCACAAGGTTTTATGGTTCTCGGGTAGGTTTAGGTTTGTGATTGTTGACTCTCTTTCTATCTCAAAATATACTGGTTTATTTTGCTCAGATTCCTAAAATGATGGATAGTTTTGCTGAATTTGATGTCAGCAAAAGATAAATTGCCTTTGTCTTAACTCTTAATCTTGGGAAGTAATAGACGGAGCGTAAGATTAAGCCCATCAGAGGGTGGTGAGGAGCGTGATATTAACTTTTCCTCTTTGGAATTGTAACCTACATTTCAATTCATTGTCAGATTTGTCAAGATCTTGACCACTTGAGTTCTTGTGCTTGTGCTTGCTAACTTTTGTCTTCATTTTTGATGGCTTTTTTAAGTGTTCTTAATGAATTGCATGGATACCGGACTAACAATTGTTAATGATGGCTAACCAAGCTCTTCCTTCGTATCTGCAGACGGCCTCTACCAAAAGCTCTACTAGGGGATACACACGAAACTTTGAAGGATGAGGGGTATAAATCTGATGAAGATACGTGGGACCTCATCGACGTAGAATCACCCTATACTTGACCTTAACAAGCAATGTGAAAAGGACATGGTCTGGGAACAAAGGTTTCATATATCAGATTTTCTTCTAGTACAAAGAGCTGCTGCATTTATTCTGGCTGATTTTGCTATAGAACCTGGTTGTATCTGCAGTTTGACGTTTTGTGCAAACCAACAGGAGTAGATCGACTCAGAAATACAGTAGTGCCCTAATGTATTTACAAGTTTATATCGAAGATCAATGAGAGGTTGTTGTACATTTTCTTTTTAGATTTTGGTGCTGAATTTGCAATATGTGGTGATTGTTCCCAAGAGGATATTGGTGAACCCCAACATTTGTTGTTCAATTTCTGCCATTCATTTGTTGTTTTGACTAGTCTTAAGGATTGAGACTAAACAAGTGGGTCTGCAAAGGGACAAAATAAATATAAAACATTTCTTTCATGTAGTCCTTTGACCCCGTTTCTGCCTTATATTTAGTAGGAATAATTACATCTCATAGCTAACTCTATGACATATTTATCTTTAGTAACTATTGTTTAAATTAATCACAAAATATAATTATAATGAGTATTTGAATTACCTATCATAGTTGCATTATATATTTAAAGTAGAATATTCTAATTTCATTATTATCTTGACTGAGAATTTTAGGGTTAGACTTTGATATGCTTCTTCTCTCTGCCGCTGTAGGCCACCATGAACCGCCATCGGAGCTACGTTGAAATCCATTGATATTATCAAATCTGAGCTTCCACTCCGTCGTGATCTTCTTCGACGAATCTGGTCGTCATTGCCAGATTTGAGCCACCTGAGATATGAGCCGCCGATATCGCCAGATCTAAGCCACCGAAGATCTGAGCCGTCGTCATCGCCAGATCTGAGCACACAATATCCAAATGCAACAACATTGAAATGTAAGAAAATTGTCTCACTGTAAGGGACATTCAACTTAAAGAATTTAGGAAAACTAGTATGTGAAGATGTCGGTTGAAGCCTGAGCATTTGTCGGCTTGCTCTATTATGGTGTAATGAAGATCATGACGAGATGTGGTGATGACGGAGCTCCGGCAGCGACAGGATGAACATATTTCATAGCTTTTTTTTTTTTTTTTCAAATCAGAGTGTATTTTGTTTTCTTGTATCTCTGATTGGGGTGTATTTTATTTTTTGTATTCAAATTTTTAGTGTATTCGTAAATTTTTAGTGTAAAATACAGTGTTTGGGGATATATTTTATTTCTTGTGTTCAATTTTTTGAGTGTATTCGTTAATTTTACTGTAAAATTCAGTGTTTGAGGGTGTATTTTATTTCTTGTATTTAGTATTTGTGTGTATTCGTTAATTTTTTTTAGTGTATCAAGTGTTTCTTTATGTATTTTTTGTATACAAATAAATAAAGTGAATTTGAATACATCTTTTAAATATAATAAATTAAATATAGTGTAAAAGTAGCTATAAATGAATACAGCTGAGATGAATACATCTGATTTGAATACAAATTAATACAGATGAGATGAATACATCTGACTTGAATACAACTGAGTTGAATATATATGGCTTGAATACAACAAATTTTTTTTAATACACTTTACTGTAGCTACGAAATATAATTATCAAAGTATAGCTAAAAAAGGGCAGCTCGGTGCACTAAGCTCCCACTATGCGTGGGGTTTGGAGAAGGGCCAGACCACAAGGATCTATTGTACGCAGGTTTAACTCACATTTTCTGCAAAAAACTATTTCCACGCTTGCACACATGACCTCAGCAAATTATAGCTATACCTAAAAAAAATAAAAAAATATAGACAATGATCTCTTATAGGGATGGCAACGGATAGGATCTGGATTGGATCCTACTAGATCCAGATCCAGATCCGTTTTTCATACCTGAATCCAGATCCGGATCCAGATCCATCGGGTTCATAAAAATCAGATTCAAATTCGGATCCATCAGATCCACAGGGTCCACGGATTGGATCTGGATCCACATGTAAAATTTTTTGTCTTGCTAAGATTGTAACCTTGCTAAGATTTTTTTTTTGAACTGACAAACGATTTTTACTTAGCTAACAGAGTAACAGTTTACTGTGTTTTAATTTTGAAATGTTCATATGAGATATTTTGTTCGTTGTCTCGTTTTGATTGTGAGCTATTAATTGAAAATGTTGGACAATGACAATAGTTGTGGAAAATGCTTACTAGTATTTCCACAATGCTGAATTTGCATGTACTTGGAATCTTCACAAATTAAGTGAATATAATTTTAACTACTTGTCTATGGAGATGTTAGTCATTCACTGATATAACATTGATTTTATTATCGAAGTTACCTCTTTATTTTTTGGTTTTTGAAAATTAAACTTGCAAGGATATGCTTAGCAATTTTAAGAAAATACTTAAAAAATTATATTATAGGTTATGAATATATTTAATAAAAAACGGATCCATAGGTCGGATCTGGACCGGATACGGATCTCAAATACAAGATCCAGATCCAGATCCGATCCGGATCCGTCGGGTCCAAATTTTAAAAATCCATATCTTATAAAACGGATCTGAATCCACCGGATCCGAACCGGGTCCAGAATCCACTGCCATCTCTAATCTCTTATCTTATGATGTGTAGAAGAAAGTGGCTACAATATCTCCCATGTCATATTTTACAAGGCACTATGCTTGATTACCACAAATCACTTCTCAAGACTGCCCAACCCTATGATATAGATGATGGATCCATTCTCGCATAGGTTTCCTACTTATCTTTTTTTCCTATTTCCTTTTTCTTTCCGATCTTTTAATTATATCGCTATAAAAATGAACAACTCAAAATTTCAAAAGAAAAAAATGTGTTTCTCTCCTGTAATAAATTTTCTTTAGCTTTTGTTAATTTCTCTTTTTTCCCCTTTACGAAGAATGTGCTTGTGAGCCCTAACTTTAACCTCGTTTCTTCTTTTACACTACTTATGCATTTTTTTTATAAAAAAAATCAGTCATATTTTTTTAAATTGTAATAGCCAAATGCTTGATAGAGAATATATAAAACAACATTATATAAAAATGAAGAGGAAAAGCCGAAAGTCTTTTGAATACAGCCGTTGTACCTACAAGCTAGACACTCTTCCCTTTCCCACTCCACGTTGTTACATTTGACGGCGCTAACACTGAACAGTGAACCACTCTCTTTACATTCTTCAAATTCTTACCAATTTCACCTGTCTTACAGTCTATACATATAATTACTCACCTATCTATCAACCCCAAATTACCAAACTATCCATCACCAGAGACACATTTCATGGTGAACTTCAATCAAGCTCAGCCATGCAAGTAATTGAGACCTCTTGAGCAGCACAAATGCCAAAAATTCATCTTTTCAGACACCCATTTGCAATTACTAATCAGTTACCAAAGAAAAAATAATTCTTGCTATCGAGTTAAGTAATATCGCCATGCTTTTCCATTTTGATCTCAAAGAATTTCAAGAAAAGGTCTCCACTAAATTCCGACCTTGGCAACGCTCTTTCCAGTTCTGGGTTCGCGCTGCTGATATTTATACTGGTTATAAAGTAAACCCCTTTTGCCTCTTTCACTTTGTATTGGTTTTTACATATTTATTTATATTGTTCCTAATAATTAGTTCGATTAGATTGAGGTCCTTTTTGGGTTTGGTAGGTATTTCAGGTAAGAGCAAGTCTTGAAAAGGATGTGCAGAAACAGGAGTGTAATGTGGGAGAAGCAGCACGAAATTGCTGCTGATAAGATATATAGCATGTGTTCTGAGCTTGGTGGGTTTTTCCTCAAGGTACTTTAATTACGAAAATCCAGTGTTTTTGTCTATATTGTATTTGGTTTCATTGTTATTTACTTCAAATTTCTAAACCTTGAACTGTCACAGTGTGATCTAAATTTGGTTTCTCCACTTTTTCATCAAACTCCTATAATCTTTATGATTAACAAATAACAAGTACTCACTCCGTCCTGAGCATGGAGTTTAAAAGAAAAAGGAATGACCTTTGAAGGTTGTGAGGTAAAATAAGCCATAGAAATTTCTGTGGTCTATAATTTTATTTCATTATGGGTAAAACGGGAACTTTGAAGTTAAATTGTTACTTAATATGGAGAGACGTTATTCTTTTCGGGACTGACTAAAAAGTAAAGAGTGTCACATAAATTGGGACGGGGAGTACTAATATCAGGGGCGCTTCCACTGATTGAGGAAATCAAATGATTGTCATTCCTTATGCTTCAGAAGTTGCACATTACTTTGGGAGTAAAATTAATGACCAACTTTATTGTGGGTTTTTAATTACTAACGAGTTACTGTGTTATCAAACTGCTTTGTTTTTATTTTTATTTAGTTTAAAATTTATGCTGTGTCAATATTTCAGTCTCTGGATGATTAATTGATGTTAGGTTGCCCAAATAGTTGGGAAGCCAGACTTGGTGCCAGCTGCATGGGTCAAAAGGCTTGTTATTCTATGTGATCAAGCACCAGCTACACCATACAATGTGATTAAGGTAGTGCTTGAGAAGGAGTTGGGTCAAAGTATTGGTGAATTGTTTGAATATTTTGACAAGGATCCACTAGGCTCTGCTCCAATTGCTCAGGTATATACTTTTCTGCACTCTTTCTCGTTCTTGCTAAATTATAATGCTCGAAGACATTTCTTTGCAAGAAAAGATGGAAATCATGGGATGAAAAGTAGGAAAGCTGCCAAGTATAATATTAAGTGTTCCATTTGAGTGGTCTTTATTTCTTGAAGCGCAAACTAATAAGAAGGGAGTTTATGGATTTAATCATAGTATTTAACTCATGTTCAAATCTAAAACGTTATCTTGTCATTTCCTTAGTTTAAGACTTGCTTTACGTATGGCCTTTTCAGGTTCATCGAGCAAGACTCAAAGGTGACAAGAATGATGTTGTCGTCAAGGTAAGAATTTGAGTGTTATCTTGCAATAATGGTATAATCATGATAACTTTTACCTTATAAAAAAAAAGAAAAGAAATTGTGAGGTTCTAATTGTTGTAAAACTATAGGTCCAACATCCTGGAGTTCAGGAATTGATGATGACTGATATCCGCAACTTGCAAGCCTTTGCTTTATATATTCAAAAGACAGATGTCAAGTTTGATTTGTTCTCCGTTACAAAGGAAATGGAGAAACAGGTGCAAAACATTCATGAATTTGCAATTTGTCTTGTAATATTAGACTTTTCATATCCGTATTCCTATTTGATATTTTCTACTTTAATACTTTCTGTGTGCTGAGGATCTACTAGTGGAGCACCTAATCGTAATTGATTCGGTTCCAGAAAAGGGAAGCAAATGAAACTGGGAGTATCCCGATGTATTTTGATTTGGAAAGGGAGAAGAAGATAGGCTCTTTATTCTTTTATAGAATCTTTCTTAAAGTTAATTTAATCCGAACATTGAAAGTTCCTAACTCTGATTATTTCAGATCCCTTGGACTTAACAAGTCAGTTGTTGTGTTATTGGTGATACTCTGTACCACTATAGTTGAAATTCTTCCAGAGGACGTTATGCCATATGTTAACTGTTTGAAGCAAAAGATTTAGAAAGTCCATTTTTCTAATTTGATTATCATCTGTTGACCAGTACACCTTTACACTTTCATGCTCATTTTCTTTCAGTCATACGCAAAACCAGTCTATCGTAATTCTTAAATGTCTATGAGAGAAATGTGTTCATGCTCATCAGGAAAATGTTTGCTAGTGAAACTTATAAGAAAATGTTCATTATCCCATTCAATATATGTCAATGATCAGTAGGTTTTCATTGCTGAAGGATGAAAAGAAGTTGTTGTACCACATAAGACTGGTTTTTTTTTTTACAGCATGGAGCATGCTGAATTAGCTAATCTTTAATGTTAATAATTATGGATTTCCAGGCCACAATAGCGTTATATACATTCTAATTATGGGAAGGGGTCATTCGGGCCTATTTGAATAGTTACTATGTTTACATATGGATCCCTACATCGTTACATTCTAGTTGGATTAAGAATTTACAAAAAAATTATCTTTTTAGTATTTTAGAAAGGGTCGGTTAGGAGAGGGAGGTATTTGTAATTGAATTACTATAAGCCCTCATGTTAAGTTGCCATTCTTGAGTTTGGTACCCTGAATAGACTGCAGGTGATAAGCCGGACTAAGGTGAGGATGACGTCAAGTCATTATGCCCCTTATGCTGTGGGCGGAACACGTACTACAATGACCGGGATTTGAACTTAGTTGTCTATACTGATTCATTCCCAATACCAATCCCACCTTTCTTTTCTGTGATAGAATTCCTTAACCCTCCTTGTTTCTTTCTGCTTCACCTTCACATTTTGCATTCTCTTGGGAGCAGTTTCTAATTTATGGTAGGCTGCCATTGTTGTTTCCTTCCCCTAAATACTGTTTTTGCGTTTTACACTGTACAAATATGGCATGAGTATTACGTAGGAGATGGTCTGAATACAATCTTTTATGTGTTGGTTTTACTTTCTAACTGGTACTTGACTTTTCGAATGTTTGATGTGGCACTATTTCATCATCTCAAGTTTAGAAGATGAAAGTTGCGGAAATGAGGACGCTGCGATGGATGTGTGGGCATACTAGGAGAGATAGGATTAGAAATGACAATATCCGGGACAGTGGGAGTGGCCTCGGTAGAGGACAAGATGCGGGTTGCGAGACTGAGATGGTTCAGGCATGTGAAGAGGAGATGCATGGATGCCCCAGTGTGAGAGGTTGGCTATGGATGGTTTCAGGAGAGGTAGAGGTAGGCTGAAGAAGTACTGGGGAGAGGTGATTAGACAAGACATGGCGGAGTTCCAGCTTACCGAGGACATGACCTTAGATAGGAAGTTATGAAGGACACATATTAGGGCTGAAGTTTAGTAGATAGTTGAGCTTTGTCCCGCTTATCCTTTCATATTATTAGTCGTAGTATTACTTTTGTAGTTTCTTTTCCTTCGATTCCTATTACTATTTGTTGTTTCTTGTTGTTTTGTGTACTTTGATTATCGTATTAATTTGTGGTTGTCACTATCCCTTTTTTGTGTTTGTTACTGCTCTAGCATGCTTTTTATAGTATTTTGACATGACTTAATCGTTCTCGTTATTTCCTTTGGGTACTGCTTTGATTTGTTTGTTCTTATGCCGAGGGTCTACCGAAAACAACCTCTACCTCACAAGGTAGAGGTAAGGTTTGTGTACACTCTACCCTCATTGTGGGATTTCACTGGGTATGTTGTTGTTGTTGATTGACAATGATGGGGATAACTACTTCCCGCATGAGTTTTGGTTTATTCCTGTTGATATTCTCCCTCTATTTATCCACCTGAGCAATCACTTTCTTCATGCTGCAACTAGGAGGGTTCTAGTGATGGAATACATTGACGGCATACCCATTTTGAAGCTAGGAGATGAAATGGTGAAGAGAGGCATACATCCTGATGGCAAGTTAGCAGCAGCTGCAAAACAGTAAGTCCCTGAATTATCCTAAATCATGTTCTAAACCTGCCTGCTTGTTTCATACATAGATACGTTTCCTTGATATATAGAAAGTCTTCTGCCTTTGTTCCCCTTTGAAGTGGTCATTTTTCATGTCTGTGTATATTTGAATGTCCATGTGAAACTCCTGTATGTTGCTCTTTTCTGAAAACGTTTATAGTGAAAGTCCCCTTTTTCCATTCTGAAAATGCAGGAATATCCTTAAAAAATTGTCACTTGCTTATGGACAAATGATACTCAAGAGTGGTTTCTTCCATGCAGATCCTCATCCGGGAAACATTCTGATCTGTAAAGGTTCTGAGGCAAGTGCACAATGGAATACCTAAACTTATCCCTAAACTAAGCATTTACAGATTGTAACTCTCGCGAATAATACAACAATTACCATTCTCAAAAATAAAATACCTCTCGCGAATAATATACAACGGAGATTGTTATTTACATTATTTCTTTCAGGTTGCATTGCTTGATTATGGGCAAGTGAAGGATCTTCCTGATGAACTGAGGCTTGGATATGCTAAGTTGGTTCTTGCGATTGCTGATAATGACCCTTTAAAGGCATCGGAGAGCTACAGGTGTTATAATTTCCTTGAAAGTTTTTCTTGTAAATATATATTTTTCCTCTTTCTGCTTTCACAGCAGAAGAGAATTTATGCGGTGTCTGTTACTCTAGCATGGTTGCAGCTGGCTATGAATAGGATAAATTAATTACCGTCCTTTGTTTGGGCAGTGGGTCTTGTTTTGCCAGTTGTTATGCACATACACAGAGACTGTTTTTTTTTTTTTTTTTTTTGGGGGGGGGGGGGGGGGAATCATCACTGACAGCATATGCTTATTGACCGTAAGATGGCAGACCTCGTCACCTTTTTGTTAAGAGAAAATGTATTCATGCTCATTTGCAACTATGATTAGAAACACCATCACAGTGGACCACATTGGATATAATAAATCCCTTGACATACTTTATAGGCTCATCACCGTTCAACCAGAACTAGTGGTTGATTTTTCTGTAACTGTGCTCTTATAACTTGGCCCAATCTGACCTAATGCGTCAACAACAAAATGCAGGCTTGCAGCAGGCTAACCAATTTTTCGGCTTTCCTTGGTCTTCTTTATATCTCAGGGAACTTGGTATCGAGACCTTGAGCAAATGCGAGAATGAACTAAAGGAATTGCTTAGGCTGGCGGAAACAATGTTTGACACAAAATTACCCCCTGGAGTTACGATGCTGCAACCTTTCGCAGAAGAATCTTCAATCAAAAAGGTTGCTGTTAAGGTATGTCTTTAAGTTCCTTAGGTAAAAAGTATATAGCTATGCTGAGAGTTGGGTCTACTAGTCTAGCAAATGGAGATGGCATCTTATTGCGCAAGTTACTTTTAGGACCTAATTCCCAATTAGTACATAATGCTTTTGTCCTTTCTTTTTGTTGCTTCTCTGTTTCTTTTGGGTGGGAGGAAGGCGGGAAATTCATTTTTGTTGCATTTAGAAATTTTGAGTTGTATCTCGAGGATACCTTTGATGCGAGATTTCCAATGCAAGGATTTAGAAGTCCATGACTTTCAAATTGTAACACAAGTTGTTTTGGAATTGAAAGTGGATTTTAGTATAACTCCGAAGGTGAGTTATTCAAGGCATTTTACAGTATAAGCCGTGGAAACAACGTCTTGCAGAAATGCAGGGTAAGGCTGCGTATTATAGACCCTTGTGATCCGGCCCTTCCCCGGACCCCGCGCATAGCGGGAGCTTAGTGCACCGGGCTGCCACGAACACCTTTACTAAACTTGCTTACTATTCATATGCGCGGGTCTTAGTGCACCGGGCTGCCACGAACACCTTTACTAAACTTGCTTACTATTCATTGCAAAACCATACGAACTTTTCCAAATTAAAGGACTTGATATCTACCCTTTCCCAATTCTATGAACCGATAGATCCTTGTGCACCAAGTTAACTTCATTAGATTCCTATTGCTTACCATAAATCCCACCTTTGGAAGCAATTGCATATTTGCAATTGACAACATTGGTTTCCCTTCACTCACGTGGTGATAACATTTTCCAGTTGAATCACTTCGAATTAAATATGAATATACTGTTTACAATTTTGAAAATTGTTTGTTTTGATGATAGGCTTTTCCGGAGGAACTGTTTTCTGTTCTCCGTATGGTGCATCTATTGAGAGGACTTAGTGTTGGTCTGGGAATTAATTTTTCATGTGCGGAACAGTGGAGACCCATTGCTGAAGAAGTTCTGTATGTTACTGGAAGACTTCCAGGTATTTTCAGTTATTCTTTCAAACGCGGCTGTAAAATGGTTAGGCGTTCCCTGTTTTGGGCATTTGACTTTGTGGGCCTGGAAGGAAGTGGACACTTGATCCCTGCTAACTTGTGATCCGGAAAAATGTTAAATGTCTATTTTCCCCCCTGGTCGAGATGCTCTGCTACATACAGCAATTTATGTTTGCAGTTTTTTCCTTTTCGAAGTATGCCATTTTTCTTTAATCTGATAGTATGATTTTCTGTCTGTAAGTTCTTCCCATAGCACAAGCTCACCAATTATTCTTATTTGCTTTGCAAGTCCTTCTCTGAAATTGCTCATTTACTTGCAGCTAAAGATCTGAAGCAAGTACATAAACGTGGAGCTTCCAGAAGAAGATTTTGGACATAAGTGTTTGATGTATGAAAATGATCAGTATGAGCCTACCTGGAAATATGGTAACTTTTGTAATTTGTCGTAATCAAATAGATGCCGTTGGATAATTCAATTACAAAATTTTCCTTTTTGAGTTGTATTGGCATAGAAAGAAAGTTTTGTCAATAACATTGACTACTAGCAGTAGTTAGTGCTCAAAAAAACCATTGACTAATAGTAGCAGTAGTCTTGTTTCAGGAAAATTGTTAGGTTGTATCTTGATCTTAAAGTTGGATAGTAACATGACCAATCTGGGCTGTGAAGCAATAGCAGAGTTTTGTGTTTCTCCAAATTCTTTTGCTACAGTCTAAAACAACCATTGAGCAATAAAAAAGGTTTGTGTTTCTCAAAATTCTTTTGCTACTATGGACAAACAACCATTAGCTTTTCTAACTTGTGAATTTTGTGGTGCTTTTGAAATATAGAGTTTCTCGGCTTGTGCATTTACTTCTTTTTTCTTTCTAACTGTTCTTCCCTTGACAAATGAGATATATCCTTGGTATTAACACTTCTTACTCCTTTGAACATGTCGATCTTGGAATAGTCCTTCAAGCCTTACTGGTCTTAAAGTATAAAATGCCAAGTCTTTTTAAGTTAAGTAAGCCTTCTGATATGGTTAGACATTGATCTATATCTATAGATATTTATCTGTCTATATGATATGTATATTTGTCTCCTCCTCGCCCCACCCCACCCTTCTACATTATATAGAAATGTTTTGAGACAATATGATGCAAGTAAGGAGAGGTGATGTTTGGTAAGTGGGTCGGGTGTTGGTGATATTCAGGTTGACCTGAAAATAGGTTCTCGGATGGGACGTTTCTGCCGGGCAGTGTGGTGTTTGGTGACTGTTTTGGGTAGTTATATAGGAAATTGGGTCAAGGCATTTTATGGAGCTATTGCGGGTGTGTTGAGGGTGATGTTGGTGATCGGGACCTGGTGGTTGGATGGTGGCAAGGTGAAGGGACAAAACTGAAACAATGAGGCTCCAGTAAAGGTTGGTTTAGTGGACTGTTTGGTGTTGTCGGACTTGGACGGTTGTATACGGGTAGTGTCGGTTAACAACCTTTGGAAAGGGTGTTTGTGAAGTACTGTGGGAGGTGAGGATGGTCATCATATAGTGGGTTGGGTAAGGGTTGAACACGAGTTGCAAGATGAAAGCTCGAGTGAAGGATGGTTGATTTGGTTAAGTGTTGGTTCGGTTGATATGCCAAGGATATTAACACGAGAGTTTTAATGCCCGAGTCGACACCAAGATGAAGGTGACCAATTTCACAAGGACTTGATCGTGGTTGCTAAGTACAAGCCTGGATACAAATCAAGTAAGGGTGGCCGAAAACCTTAAGATAGACCCTAGGCTTGAGTTCGGTTGGATCACACAAGTTCCAATGTCCACTCGCACCAAGGGGGTTCCTTAAGCTTGGACTTAGCTAAGTCACACAAGTCCTAACCAAACTTACACTGAAGGGACCTTAGCTTGAGTTTAACTAGGTCACACAAGTCCTAGCTTCAACTTACACTAAGGGGTTGGTTCACACAAGAATCGAAGGCCCACACAAGGACCAACTAAGATAAACAACACACAAGTTGAATAACTTAGCAAATGAGTAAAACTCACTAATTTTCATAAATCAACTCTGAATATTTACAATGTCCTAAGGGTCCTATATATAGTTGTAAATGGACCATTCTAGAAGACAAACTAAAAGACACAAACTACATGTAAACTTTCGGCCAAGTGTGGATAAGTGGAAAGGGGTTTGGGTTTACTTGGTGACCAAGGGTGTTTCGACCAAACCAAGACAATGGGAAAGGTCTTGGCTTTTCTTGGTGACAAAGGATGAATCTTTCACACTTCCTTTGTGGATTCCAAGTAGAAGAGTGCATGAATTTGACTTCTCAAGATCTCATCTTCTTGGAACTTGTTTGGAAGCTTCCATTCCTTGCATTTGTGTGCCTTGGCCGAATGGATAAGGGAGTATTTCGACCAACACTTTATCTTCTTGGTATCCTCAAGTTGGTTCATGAATTATCTTTTTGGAAGCCTAATCTTCTACACTATTCTTGTCCTTGCCAACTTGTCCTTCAATTTACGACCTAGTCATCCCTTTGGAAGACTTTTTGGCCTAGTTACCCTATTGGAAGATTCTCGGCCTTGTCACCCTTTACATGGATTATTAATTGTGTCATAAGGTAGTTATTACATGGCATACTATGTCCTAAGCTAATAGCTAGCTAGTAACTAAAGATAAGCAAAAAGAAATACACGGTCTTCGGCCAAGACTACATACAAAGGCCGAACAAAATGTCTTCATCTTAAGATCTTCAAGTCCAATCTTCAATCCCACTCCATATTCCATGCCATTTTAAGCACATTATCATCGGATGATCAAGCATCTTCGGAACTCCGAGCTTATCACTTCGAGGATCAAATTGGAACCTTGAGCTCACAAGGATTTTTACATCACAATATTTTCTATTTACTTATCAAATACTCAAAAATAAGAAAAAATATTTATTTGCAAAGAGAACAATTTCGGTGGATAACATTTTTCCTTGGTATCAAACACATCGCAATGCTAATAACTTTAACGCAAGCAGCAAAACAAAATTCCTACCAGTGCACCTAAGGGTGACAAATTTAACCCATTCACACGCTTAACCCGTTCAAGATTTGGCGCACATTTTTGACCTGTTGGATTAAGCCATCTAAAAGATGGGTTGATAATTTTTTAAACAAATTGACTCATAGGAAACTGTCAGATTTTTTTTCTTGTTAATATGTTATATATAGTAATAATGAAGATAAGAATTTATTCTATACTTGCAAAATTATAAAATAAAACATTAAAAACGTAGTAAGAATTGAGCTAGTTGATTATGATCCGCTTTGACGCGTGCATTTATTAACTCGGCTCATTTTAATAAGTATGAATTTAGCTCAACTTGCTGATTTGACACCCTTAATATTTTCTTTATAAAAAACAATAATTGTTGCAATAAAGCAACTGTTGACTTAACAATTTAAAAGCATATTAGTTCCTATCAGTATCAATTGATACGGGTTAAGTTTCTCTTCTTCCTAAGCATGACCATGACGCCAAGTACGGACTGACGTGAACTCATATTAATAAATGATTAAGTCAAGATCAACAACCACTTTGGCACCAAGAAGTTCCCCAGAAATGGAAACATAATAGTAAATTAATTCAAGCTTGCATGGGCTACTGATAGTGCCAATTAATAGTGGAGTAGTAAATTAATTCAAGCTTTGTCAGCAAAAAATGCAAGTTTTTCTAGATTGGCCAATGTTGTGTACTGCTTAATTTAGTGAGCACAAGGAAATCCCGGAGTAAAATGGTGGAATGAATTTGATTCTTCCATATTTAACTAAAAGTCTTGTTCTCTAACTTTAGAAATAAAACATTCTAATAGGAAGTGTTTCTTCATTTAATCTGCGGGTTTGGCCGAGCCCTTTAGCTTTAATCTAAATCTTATATTTATATTTAAAAAATTATTAAATATAAATAAATATAAATTTAAAATTCATAGAGTTTAAATCACTGAATTTTTATCAATATATTCCGGATAGCTGATGGTTAAAAAAAGAGTACAAGGAAGCTTCTATTGCTCCCCAATTATTATTATTTTAAAAAAAAAAGTATATAGAAGTTGGAATTTATATGAGCATATAGTACATTTCTTGTTGGCGCCGATGAATCTTGAATAATCCATTCATTAAAAGTAAAAAAACTGCTAAGGATGCTTTTTTCTTATGAAGTCCCCATAGTAATTAGGAATGTTATAAACTGCACCCGCCGTATGTGCTTTTTTACAAATCAAATCAATTACGTACTTAATTTTCCCATTTTAGCCGGCTGATGTTACCAATTTACCATTACTATAATTTAAGTAAATTCCTAATTAATTGTGAACGGTAATAGTATTTGGTTCAACTAACCTTGGGATTCACTATTCAACGTTAATTGTGGATTTTGAGGATGACAACTGACTTTAGCTATATTCTTGAGGGAAGAGACAAGGATCATATTACTATTTTTTTAATTTAACTTTTGAGTAATTGGGTTTAAGTAAATATTTACACATAAATCAGGCCACTTATAAAGTAATTACCGGTAAATCTTTGTGATAAACATTACTTGATAACCTGATAAAAATAATAATTCTGTTATGAAACACATATTCTTTTGTATGGTTGTACATACACATTCACTAACCTTTTGTATTTTACATGTACCTATTAATTTAAGCCTAAAATTCTCAAAATACCCTCCACTAAACTAGATCGATCAGCGTTTCACACTCTGCGTATGGTCTTCATAGTGTCGGCGGTGAATTAGGCTCCACAACTCAACAGGTAAGTGATATTTTTGTTTTCATGTTCGAATGACATAAATAAAGGCAAGGAGAAAGCAAGAGATGTATTGATTACCAATTTCAGGTAGCATCTTTCTTTTAAATTTACTTATAATTTCTCTTGTTGAAATAACAATTGCTTTGAAGCCATGTATACTCTGAATGATTAATTACAGGAAATTCTCTATGTTATATATATATATATATATATATATATAGATTTGCTCTGAAGTAGCAATATCTTAAAATAGGTTCTAAGTCATTACGATTTTATATGCTTAAGGCACATTCAGATGATCGTATTTCATTTTTGAAGAATAAGAACTTGATAAATGTTACAAATACAGATCCATTCCCTGAAGTGAATGTGACGATATTTAGTAAAGATTATAAATATTGATGTGCTATTGGTTGTGAAAATATCACGTCACACCTTCAGAAAAGATAAAATAATTGAGAAAAATATTTTAAATATTTTATGCTTTACTCCCGAAGTAGTAAACTCAGAATTTTGCTCCTGAAGTAACAAACTCAAAAATCTTGTAACATCCTTTACTTTTGGGCCATGGTTTGAATCGCTAGACGTGTGTAAATAGACTCAAGCGCTGGATGATTTTCGGTCATATTCACATATGCAATGAAGATCTTAGTATATAAAAGGACAAACCCCGAAATAATTTTAGACGTAACAAGTGTGATGACGGGGATCGAAAATAATAGTTGTATATCCCAAAAGAGGTTATGAACTAGTAGTACATCGCACGATTATGACATTGAGTATATGAATATTTTATAAGCTATTAAGAATTAAGTGAATTGAGATCGAAAGATTAACTATGTGTAATAAGTTAAGTGTGGGATTAATGATTAGTATAATAATGGATTAGTATTAGGAAGCAACACCTTTACATATTGCACGTGTCATCATGGAAAAAAATAACAACAAATGACTATGCATTATTAAGATAAGGTGGCATTTTAGTGGAAGACACTTGCTAAACGGTAGTGGTAAACTGGACCCCTTGGTCCTTAAATGATAACCAAAAATTCTGTAAATTAAAAACATCATATTGTAGAATTGACATCTAAACGCTTAGAAAATATTTTACATGCTGTAGTTGGTTAATTACAAGGTGAGATCCCAGGAAATTGCGAGCTTCTTTCATGAACTACAATGCAATTTGTTTTCGACGTCATGTCTTTAGTAGGTTTTTGGTGGATGAGAGCATTTTAGGATGAGGTCAGGCCGTGTGGATATAGACAACCTTTCTTACTATAAACCATTTTTAACATTTCAAGGATGTTTACGTTTAACATAGATTATAAGGTGGAAGGAGAGAGTTTCTTGAAAAATAAAATTGGGGTGCATCACAGACTGCTTTAGTTGGATTGTGAACACAAAATGGCTAAGGTATGTTAAGGCAAATCATTTCTTTCTTTTGGCATGTTCCATGTAACGAAACGTAAACGTAATACTGTTTTATAAATTATTCTACTCTTAGTAGTTAAGAATGTTTATATTAATGATTTCTATGTTAAAAGCATGTCTAAATATGTTCCTAAATCCTTATTAAGGTATATAGGAAAAATGTTAATATTCTCAATGTTAGCCGAATGTACAAGGATATTATGTCATCTGATAAGTTCAAAAATATTTTATTGTCATTCATGCATTTTCATTTGCATTATATTAAGGTATTACCCTGGACCCACATGTGTTATATACACTAATATATGATATGAATTATATATATGTAGGGGATGGGGAAAAGGAAAAGGCGTTATATACGCGTCACCACCTGTAGCTGGTACATATATCATGAAAAGGAAGATGCCCATGTGAGACCAATATTGATGCCCTTGTGTGGCCAATATGATAACGAAATGATGCCCACAGAGGATGTTATGGGAAGGAAGATGCCCTTGTGAGGCCAATATGTATATATATACCGCATTTGCATCATGCATGACATTTAGGCATTCACTATATGATATGATGCCCACATAGGCTGTTGTGGTAAGGAAGATGCCCGATGAAGCCAATGTATATGTATACCGCATTGAGCATGACATTTAGGCATTCACTACTGGTCAGTTGTTTCTATCGGCTGTTACTATCGGCTAATTCTGTCGGCCGTTTCTGTCTCAGTTTATTTATTGTAACCATGTTATGCTATTATTTTCATGCTTGACATACTCAGTACATCAGTCGTACTGACGTCCCTTTTGTCGGGGGACGCTGCGTTTCATGCCCACTTGTTCAGTTAAAGAGGGTGACGATTCACACTAGTAGGTTGCTGGTTCAGCTGGTATTGGAGCACTCTACTTGTTTCAGAGTTGCACTCTACTGTCCCATCTCATGTATTCTTTAGAGGTTTGTAGACAAATGTCTTGTATATTAGTCATGTGAGGCCATGTCTGCTGTGATGTATGTGTCAGTCGAATATTCGGTAACAATCCTTATGGCCATGGTTGATTTTGGTTAGTTGGTTAGTACGTGAAGAGTGGTGCTTGGCAGGTAAGGTCCGGGTGCCCGTCATGGCCCTCCGATTTAGGTCGTGACAAACTTGATATCAAAACGGGTTTGTCCTAGGGAGTCTGCGAGCCATGTCTAGTAGAATCTTGTGTATGGGTGTGTTACATGTCACACTTATAAACAGGAGGCTGCAAGGCATTTAGGGATGATTTCCATTTTTTCATATCATAGATCGTGCAGTAGAACCGAGTCTTAAGAATTCGAGTTTAACTCATTCCTTATACTGTTTCAGTAATGTCGGTTACCAAAAAGACTTCGGTTAGTTCATATTCGTAGCTAGTAAATGAATGGCTTCTATCAGACGATTGATACGCCAGAACGGAAGTATTATGTTAAGAATTTGAGATTGTGAGGAATTGTCCCACCCATATACGGAAGAAATAATGCAAGTCTGGAAAGCAAAATATTTGCTTTGGGAGTACTTGTATTGTGAAGCCTGGTGATGCTAATCAACTTGGACAACCTGTTTTCGAGGCTTTTTACGTTTATTTTGGTGCACTCAAGCATGCATTCATGCATGTTAGGAAATGCATAGGCATAGATGGTTATTTCTTGAGAGGAATAAGTAGGGGCAATTGCTAGTTGTTGTGGCAGAGGATGGGAATAACCAAATGTTTTTACTTGCTTGGGAAGTAGTGGAATATGAAAATAAAAAATACTTGAACTTGATTTTTGACATTGCTGAAGAAGGACTTGGGATTAGGAGATGGCACATACTATACTATAATTTCAGACATGCAAAATGGACTTGAATCAACATTTAGAAAACTATTTCGAGCTAGTGAAGAAAGGAGGTGTGCTAGACACATTTATGCAAATTGATCAAAGAAATGGAAAGGGCTTCAAAGAAAGCAAGTATTTTGGAAGTATGCTAGAAGTACATATGCAGCAGAACTTAAGGTAAATATTAAATTATTATTCAAGCTTGGTGATGAAATAATGGATGATCTATTCTACTATGATCAAGAGTTTTGGTTCAAGGTATTTTTTTTTAATATTGAAGTCAAGTGTGATGCAGTGGACAATAACATGTGTGAAAGTTTCAATGTTTGGATTCTAGGAGCAAGGCACAAACTATTATTACCATGCTTGAGGAGATTAGAGTAAATGTGATGACTAGATTAGCTAGGCAAAGTGAATTTGCTAACTCTAGGGTAGGCAACATCTCTCCAATGAGAATGAAGATATTGGAGGATAACATTGACAAGTCAATGGACCGTCACATTGAATTTAATGGGCTAACATGCTATGAAGTGATAGATGGGAACAAACAACACCCTAAATGTTTAAGAAGGGATGTTAATCATCCATTTGAAAGTTGGTTTATATGTTCTAGTTCAACTGCTGCACCTAATTCAACTGCGCACCTAGTTTACAATCGATACCTATTTTAGTTGTTGCAAATAGAGGGAAGGGAAAAGGTGTGGCAAGAGCAACCCCATATACAAGGCCAAGAGTGATGGAAATGAGTGAGTTTCAAGTTGAGAATGGGATCACAACTTTTAATCCTGGGCTACCACGTCAAAGAATTATATCTACTAGACCAAGAAAGATAATAAGATCAGCAGACGTAACTGGTGATATTGGTTTCAAATCCAACAAGTGGACTGAAGCGGAAATAAAGTAAAGCAATCACAACAAGAATGGATTGCTACAACTGAATCGTTTGAAGAGTGACCATCAAGAAATTAAAAAGGTCACGTAAAGTGACGTATTCGGAATAGTGAGCCCAAGTCATATATAAGGATCGAGTTACCCACGGTGGTGGAAGTAAAAGAGGGTGACGGTTCGCACTAGTAGGTTGTTGGTTCAGCTGGTATTGGAGCACTCTACTTGTTTTAGAGTTGCAGTCTGGTCGTGGTATGATATTTTGCATATGCATTTGGGGTATGGCGGTGCCCTGTCCCATCCTTGTGATGTCATGTATTCTTTAGAGGCTTGTAGACAGATGTCATGTGTATAGTAGTCATGTGAGGCCCTGTCGGCCGTGATGTATGTGTCAGCCGAATGTTTAGTAACGACTCTTGTGGCCATGGTTGATTTCGGTTAGTTGGTTAGTACGTGAAGAGTGGTGCTCGGCAGGTAAGGTCGGGTGCCCGTCATGGCCCTCCGGTCTGGGTCGTAACAAATCTGCTCCCCAAGTAGTAAATTTTAAACTCTACTCCAGAAGTAGTAAAACTTTGAAAGTAGTAAAACTTTAAATTTTACTTTTGAAATAGTAAATCTGAAATTTACTCTTGAAGTACTAAATTCAAACTTTATTCCCGAAGCAGTAAGTCTCTAAAATTTACTCCCGAAGTAGTAGAATTTCGAACCTTACCCCCGAAGTAGTAGAACTTTGAATTTACTCCCGAAGTGGTAAACCTTTGAACTTTACTCCCCAAGTAGTAAGATTTTGAATTTTACTTAAAAATAAAAAATAAAAAATAAAAAAAAGTTCAACTTTTAAATTTACTTCTTTTACTCCCCAAAATCTGTTGTGACTTTATAATGCATGTAATATGTTTCAATTTTACTCCATCCTCTTGTTGATTTATGGACTCTCTAGCTGTTCTCCGTTCATGTTAAGAATTATGGGTAAATTATTACTTCCAACTGATGATATGGTTATTTGTTGTCACGATAACTATAAATTCACATTCCAAAAGAAATATTTTAAGTGATGGATAATTTTGTGTGGTGTTGTCCTATCTGGTTTGTATATTCATTTTCTAATTGAATTTAATTTGGCATATTGGTTGATAACACCATATTTTGTAATGTTCTCATTAGTTTTGTTTAACTGTTTGCAAAAGTTGTGTCCTTCTGTTTATTTAATTTGAGCTTTCATTACTGTAAAGTTTATGATTGTGGATTTGAAATGGATTCTTGGAATTCCATATAAACGTATTGGATAATTAATATCGCTCGAGTTTATTTGCTAGCTAGGAGGACAACTCATCTACTGAAACTGAACCTTCAGGCTTTGGTACTTCTAGGGCCCAACTATATTGGCAATATTATCTTTCATTATAAAAATTTGAAGTATAATCTGCTCATAACTGAAACTTCTATATGAGATTATTTCAGTTATGGATTTTGATGAATTTTTCAGTTGCGAGGGATAATTTATTCATAAGCTAATGGCTCCATAAACTCTCAGTTCTACTATAGAATAATGTTTGTGTGTCTGATCGTTGTTTAATTGATGATGATATTCTCATAAAATCTTAAAATGTGTTGAAATATTTTATTGTGTGGAAAGAACTATGAAAACAAATTTAGAGCACAAAGTGGGGGGTATGGCCCCTGTAAGTGGTAATATTTCAAAGGCATAATTAGGGCGATTCCTAGTACCATGTGGCCTATTATATACCATTGATTGAGGATAATATGATGGATTCAAGTTCCATCGCACCAAGAGGATAACATACTCGGTTAAACGTCTCGGTGCACCATGATAATAAAATGGGTTCGAATCTCATTGATTTATGATCTAACACGGTTTTATATGGATAAGACGTTGGGTTTAAGTCATGATGCACTATATTGATGATATAATGATGATTAAGAGAAAATAATGTGTTTTTGATGAAAATTATGAAGTCTGTCCCACTTGATGTGCTCCATTCCGTGACGTGAATGTGGTAGCAGTGCATAAAATGTCTGAAAGACGACAAGTGATTAAATGGATGAACGTGGGCATGGCAAATGACAACATAATGTTGATCATCATTGTGGTAATATAAAAGGAAGAACATTATGATTTCTCAAAATGACCTTCAAAAGGTGAAGGTAATTTTTACCATCAATTTGGCATGAAAGGTATCGGGCATACGGTTATCATGCGACCTAATTTAAATGTATTTTATAAATCATCTATCAAAATATAAATTGAAGGCACATTTAACCTTTCAAAGTGATGTTGAGGTTGGTCATATAAATGTGATAAATGTCAAGGAATAGAAATGAGCTTATAAGAAAGAATTGATAAAATATCTGATAAATATTCTGAAGCAATGTCTTCTTGTGCTTGGATACAATAATGCGCTATTGAAAATTTTGTATAAAACGCATCTAAATGACCAGGTTTCATTCTCCGAAGTGAATGAAGAAATATCACAACACACCTCCTGCATAGATTAAATAACAAATTATATAAATATTATTTTGTGGTATGAAGGTCATTGTTGCACGTACGTAAATAATTCATGTCATAGTAAACCGGAAGTTTACTAAAACAGATAACATATGACATGGTAAACTTGAAGTTTACTAGCACAAATAATTTTATCAATTGATGTGACAATTTTGATTGTCCTGATTTAAATATGATGTGCTAAGTTTGTACTCAGAATATATTGAAGAACTAGAAGATTCTTCAAGAATTAATTTATTTGTTCTCATGATAAGTTGATTACACCAGCTAATGTTGGGATCAAATTCCCTAAATTCTGAAAACATAAAAGGTGAATAAGGGCCCGTTCACCTATTATGTGATGTCTTAAATAGATGCATCGATAAGACGGTCACATGTGCGTTTATTGTCAACCCACATTTTGACATATGCAAAGTTACTTGCTCAAAATAATTATGTTGAGAGCACAATTTTCAGATTATGAAATCAAGATAATTCATCTTGTTAGTGCTGGTTTATATTCAAGATGGCATAACATTAAATGCCTCCGATAAATAGCTAAACTATTGCGAATGAGAACAAAACTTCATGTGTCGATCTGTAATATGATATATTATATACAACGACGTTTGTATGCTTCAGACTAAAAAATTATGAGAAATTCTCCCCTCATAATTGGCTCAAGGTCAGGAACCAAATGTTTTCAACTAATAATTTTTTGTTGTACTATATGATTAATAAATTTACCATGATGCACACATATGGATTCTCTAAAGAAGGTGAAAATGTATGTTAGTTTTTCTAATATAAGGGGAGAGAGAATAAACAACTAAGAAATATATTGTGAATTATCATCAGCATGATCCTCGTTCAAACGATAATTCAAGACAAATGCTAGAAGCATTTGCTGACCCAACTATTTCATATTTTAGCTGCAAAATGCTCCTAAATGTCCCTGAAGGACAAGGTTTGCAACATGCGTGAAGCATGGTAGACAAATCGGTTTCAAACGCAATAATCCTTGAAAAATGAGAGGAGCAAATGATCAAAATGATTATAATAAGGATGCAATGTGCCCTTCAAGAGCCTACGACATAACACTTTATAAAACCTCATACGAGGTTCAGGTACCTGAAAAAATAATGAAGTGATAAGATCTCAGTAAGTTGTGTCTAATTGCAAACCGATACAAAATGATATCTCGTCGACGATATATTTGATACAATATAGTGCGCAATATTGTATAATATTATAAGGATCTGAATTCTACGTCTCTTAAAGCATATTGATGTAGGAATAATTACCAAATAGATACATCTTGGTAAATTTACTGGACCTGCAATCCTGACATGAGAAGATGTCATGTAAATTAAATACTAAATGAAAACTGTCTCAGTCTATATGGCTCACGTAATAAAATTATATGATTTTTTTTAAGGATTCAAAATGCCTGAAGCATATACAAGTTATTGAAAAACTTGTTTGTAATCCATAAACCCTTTATGATATTCAAAAATTTTCATAAGGTTGTGCAAGTTGCTGACTTGAATGTGATTGGAGATTTTGAAGAGTTTTCGAAAAGCAGTAGACTACCTGCTAAAAGAAGTTGAAATGAGAAAATTAGATTGGTCCTGAAGTGCCATATAGTTGTTCAATTGATGCATTTATTTATCTTGCTATAACTATGAGCATGATATAATTTCTTCCTTACTCAGAGATACTGAAATAAGATCAATTGCATATTGTCGATTTGATGAGAGAATTTTTTGTGAGAAAATTCATCATCGTCTCATCTTGATCTACGTGCTTCTATTAGTGAGCAAGAGGTCCAATAGATTATCCACTTGCAGAAAATAGCAAATCAAATGCAAGACGCATTTACAGATTTGAAAAGGATTACCGAATCACATATCCCTGCAGAGAATGTCCCAATTCGGATTGATGTCCCTGTAGGACCATCTACTAGTGTCATAGCAAATAAGTCCAAAAGCACGCTTGAAGCGAGATAGACCATTGGGTTCTAAGGATCGGAATCCTAGAAAAATAAAACTAAATGGTCAAGATGACACTAAGAAAGAATCTCATAAATAAATATAAGATTTGATCAATCCTGATATTCTTGATTAAATCAATGAGCCGCAAACTCAAGAAAATGAAGAAATATCAATAAATTCAATTGATGTTATGACTATTTGAATCGCTTGAAAATAAATGTGGTTTGAAATACCCGCAATCTTATATGAAGATAATGCAGCATGCATTGCTCAATTGAAGGGAAGATTCATAAAAGGAGATAGGACAAAGCACATTTCACCAAAGTTGTTCTTCACACACAAGCTCCAAAAGAATGGTGATATCAACGTGCAACAGATTCGTTCAAGTGATAATATGGTGGATATATTCACTAAGTCTCTGCCAACTGCAACTTTCGAGAAGATGGTACACAAGATTGGAATGCGAAGACTCAAGCACTTGGCCGGAAGTTCTCATCAGGGGGAGTTAATACATGTTAGTACTCTTTTTCCGTATAAGGTTTTTCCCACTGGATTTTCCTTGTAAGGTTTTTAATGAGGCAACCAAAATATGTATTATTAGAAATGTGTACTCTTTTTCCTTCACTATAATTTTTTCACACTGAATTTTTTTTCTAGTAAGGTTTTAACGAGGCACATTATCTATGGACATCCAAGGGAGAGTGTTATGAAATACATATCCTTTTGTATGAATGTCCATACACATTCACTAATCTTTTATATGTTACATGTACCTATTAATTTGGGCACTTAATATTTGTAACCTCCATTAGGTGGTTTCATCCTATAAATTGGGATGTTATTTACCTTTGAAGGTAGATGAACATACACTTGAAATAAGAATAAAATCTTCTCCTCTCTACTTCTTTGTCTATATCTCTTGTCTTATATTGCTATCATTTTATAATAAATTTACCTTTCTATCAAAAGTTAAACTACATTGATATAGACAAAATATATATTGTGTTACACACACATTTTAATATAGAAAGTTCTTTACATTGTTATAATTTAAATCCTAATTTGTAACACACCTCCCTCGACTTCGATTTGGTTTGCGCCCAATCACGAATAGATTTGACATTGTTTTCTTGTTTGAATAAAAAAATTAGGAGTAGTTATCATGAATATAGTTAAAAAGTAGTAAAACAATGTTCGTAACGGAGTTGACATGTTGGACTTCTCATTGATCTATTGGCTATTTACCTTTGTAGTTGCTATTAATATTGACGATTTGGAATGAGAGGAGGAACGATCTTGGGCCGTTGATCTAATATAAAGTGTATATAATTCTCTGGAAAAAAAGTTTAAATTACCAAAGCATACATATTTTGATTTTAATTGTTAGAAATATATTACTCCCTTTATCACAATTAATATGTCATACTTTTCTTTTTAGTCTGTTCTAAATTAAATATCTTACTTTTTCATTTAGAAATAATTCAACTTTAAACTCATTATTTTATACTTAATGAAATAATTTATTATCGCACAAATATTTATGATTTGTTTTAACTAATAAGTTTTGATTTTTTTTTAAAAAAAAATCGTGTCCAATCAAACAATACAATTTGAATTATTACAAGGAGGAGTAGCTACTAGCTTTGGTTGTTTGGAGTAATTCAATTATTCTGTCCAATAATTCATCTCATCTTAAACTTCAAGTGTCCAAATATTAAAATTACATGAAATACCACTAGTGGACCACCGAGGATGGTTACCTGTAAAGCTGTAATTATCATTTAGGTAACTTGTAGGCTTATAAAAGTTAAACTGTTAAAACTTAATTAAGATGAATATATCTCTTTCTTTCTCTCTATCCTGAATTAGAAAAAAGTGATGTTTGCCTCAGGGTGAGTTTTAAACTTATCATTGACACGAAGTTAAGTGAGAGTTGTGTAGAGGGGCGAAGCTAGGAGGCGGGTACAAAGTATTCATCCAGATCCCCTTCACGCTGCATATATAAAATTAAAATTAGTTTTTATGTATATATAGTAGACTTTGAATCCTTTGGTTAATTCTTCCCTAGTTTACTTATGTATATTTTGAAGCCTAATTAAAAATTTGGTTCCGTTGGGTCTGGAGTTGAGTTAGTTAACTCACAGGGAATTTCTGGTTATTTTAAACAATAATGATGGTTAAGGTTAGTTTGTGTCATGAATAGACCTTTGGTGCCTTTCCTCGGACCTCGCGCACAGTGGGAGCTTAATGTAACAGCATTCTTCAGCTCTATTGTGTCGTGAAGGAAAGTCGTGGGGCCCTCAACTCCGTTCTGCAGGTAGTTCATGAACTTTCTCCCAAGATTCTAGTCCTTGTGGAGCAAGACTCGAGTCACAATGGACCTTTTTTTCTTGGGAGGTTCATGGAAGCGCTGCATTATTACTCTGCTATTTTCGACTCACTTGATGTCATGCTGCCTAAGTATGACACCAGGCGGGAGAAGATAGAGCAATGTTACTTTGCAGAGGAGATTAAGAATATTGTGAGTTGCGAAGGACCAGCAAAGGTGAAAAGGCACGAGAGGGTGGACCAATGGCGTAGGAGGATGAGCCGAGCAGGCTTTCAAGCAGCGCCTATTAATATGGTGTCGCAAGCCAAGTAGTGGCTTGCTAAAGTATTGCATATGAAGGATTCACCATCACAGAAGAGAAGGGTTGTTTGGTTCTTGGATGGAAATCAAAGCCTATTGTGGCTGCCTCTTGCTGGAAATGCTGAAATTCCTTTCATTTTCTGAATTCTTAACACTAAGAGCTCACTCCCAAAGGAAAAAAGGCAATCGCGCGTTGTCTGTCAAAAATGTATTGTACATGTTATTAGTACTTTCCCAATTGAGATTTTCAGTGACTGTACATAAAGAAAAGATATAAGCATGTTTTTTTTATTTTCACCTATGTTGGAAATTTGCCTTTGGATGAAGGTGAGATTTTGTAAGTGCTCATCCACATGTATTTAATAACTTAAACACTAGGGTTCCGTATGTTGGAGGCTTTGTCTCTTCACACGTGCATAATCTACTAAGTGAGTAGATGACCGTAGGGCCAAGAATCGTAAAATTTCATTGAGAAATGAAAGAGATATTGGTCCACTAAGTAAAGTGTTTGAGGCATGAAAATATGATGTGGGACAAATCTACCACATCGGTGGGAAAATGAAGAATTGTTCTCTTTATAAGTCTCAAAATTGGCTAAGGGTTTGGGACCCCAAGGGTAACCCATTTATTTGAAGGAGGAGGACCTAGATGTGCTTGGGTTCAAGGCTAAATCCACACGCGCGCCGCCGCCCGCCCGCTCGGGTCTTGGGTCGGGACTTGGGACTTGGGTGATTAACTCCCCTCACTAATGGCCATTACTTGGCAGTTGAGGGACTATTGAGGAGTCTCTTCCCTTATGTTATTTATTGGTGTCTTTTGGCACAATTGTGGAGACGGAAACACTACACTATATACAACACAGAGACAAACAGAAGAGAGAACAACACAGATTCAGTCCAAAACGTGAGCAGAAACGTTGGGACAAAAACAGAAAACTCTTTCTTCCTTTTCATTCTTCAGCAAGTCGTTTGTGTTTGTTTTTATTCGTCAGAATCAACATATTTGCTTTGTAGTGTTGATTAGTTGTTGTTTTATCTTGGGAGACTATTGCCCATTAACGTAAAAGCATATATACGGGGCAATCTTGTCTTAAAGACAGAGAACCATCTCTCGACTCAGCCCATAGTTGTAACAATCCAGATTTAGTGTTTCTTGATTTCAGGTTATCAAGATTCAAGACTCAACAAGCTTGATGCAATTCTGAATTGCCTATTTGTTTATCCTTTCGAACACTTGTAATATTTATTTACTTTCCGTACTGCTTTACATATCCAACAACCTATTCATATAATTAAATTTGGAAAGATTTAAATTTGAATTTGTGCCTTATGCTAGCGATTAGACAAACTATCATCAAAACAAGTGTCTTTGTTTGGTATAACCATCTGATATCTGATACCTAGGGTTGGCAATGGATCATAGGTGGATCGGGTGGAGCTCAATCCGCCTCCACCCGCCAACGATTCATCCACCACCCGACTCATCCATCACCCTATTTTTTTTAATCCACATCCGATCCATGGGTGAATCGGGTGCTTCGCGGATGGAAGCGACGAAGACTTATGAAAATTGGTCGATACTCAAGTCTTGTAGGTAATTTATGACAGTTAATAAATATGTCAGTTCAAATTTCAGTAAAGTTCATTTTATTGGAAGTAGAGAATTGTACGGATTAATTCGAGAATGGCAGGGTCTGGTAAACCCACAAAGTTGCATTTGATTATATCAACTGTTAAGATAAATAAATATCATCAATCCTCCTAGTCTTTGTGAGTTCATATTTTTATGTGAAAACGATCAACATTTGTTTTTTCCATTTCTTATGTTGTTCAATGTACGTTTTACTTGATCAAACTTAGAGTGGTATAATTAGCAGATAAAAATATAATTTGTTCAATCTGTTTAAATTTGGACGAGTTAGCGACTCGCATATTTCTTAACTCAAGTTATTTTGATTAGTTTGATTCAGTCAAATTAAAAATAGCATTTATTAAGCGTTTGGACATGCGATTTCATCTCATGAGATGAAATTCCAAATCATCCAAAAAGGCATGATTTGATATTTCAAATTTTAAATGTAAAAGTTGACCACAAGTTTATATTTTGTAAAAATAGATCCATAAATTGGTAGATATAAATAGCAATCATGTTTATTAATTATTTATATAAATTATTAAAAGATCTACAAGAGAGGTGGATTGAAAATAATTAATTTATAACGGGTGGATGGGTGGGTCGGGTGGTGGGTCGGGTGGTGGGTTGGATATATGTCCACCGAATCGTCACCCGATCCATCCGTCACCCGATTAAAATCATATTTTATCGAATTTTTGTTCATATAATCGAGACGAGTGATCGAATATCATCGGGTTAGTGTGAAATTGTCAGCCCTACCGATACCCACTAATGTGACTAATCTAGGTTTCCTATCAAAGACTTCTATTCTAGCGATTGAATCCCGAGGATATTTAATTACGGATTGAGGATCTCATCCATCACACAACACACTTTAGTCACGGGTTTATCCTAGAAAGGAGTTAAATTCACAATACCATAAATTTTGGAAACTAGAAGCAAAAAAAAAAAAAAATAAAGGCAAGGAGGGCAATTCAATTGCCGGAGTGGCACAATTTAAGTGGCACAATTTAATGCCGAAGAGGAACCTGAAGCGAAAGTGAGAGAGAAATGGAGGGTCTTAGCATTGTAGGAGCAAGTAGTCTTTGTGTTTCTTCTTCACTTTCTTCCAAAACTAGCAGCTTATCCTGTGCACCCTCTTGCAATCCTTAACCCTATCAAGAATCACCACAACTTAGCTGCATTTCAGCCAGCATTTAATCTTTTTGCAAGTACCCAATCTCGTCCCAATGCCTCCAAAAGGAACCATACAGTTCGTATATTCCTTCCCCACTTGGTTGCTTCCATGGTATGTTTATCTGTATATGAACTGTGCATTTTGTTGAACTTTTGCATACCCAATTGTATTTTTTAATTGTTGGGGTCAATTTGTTGTTTCAGGAAGAAGTGGAGGAGACATACATTATGATTAAGCCTGATGGTGTTCAAAGAGGACTTGTATGTTCTTCAGCAGATTCTTGTTTGTTTTGACTTTGGATTGTTAAAATAAAAGACTTTTTATATATAAAGAGAAAAAAACATTCTTTTTAGCTCTTGTTTAAGTTTTTGTTTAATTGTAATAGATTGGGGAGATTATTTCAAGATTTGAGAAAAAGGGGTTTAAGCTAACTGGATTGAAGCTTTTTCAATGCCCCAAAGAATTGGCAGAGGTTCATCTCTTCTGGAGCTGAGCTTGAATATGAATTACATACTCCCTCCGTCCCAATTTATGTGAAGTAGTTTGACTGGGCACGGAGTTTAAGAAATAAATGAAGACTTTTGAATCTTGTGGTGTAAAACATGTCAACGATATTTGTGTGGTTATAGATCATCTTGTTAAGCGTAAAAGTTAAAGTTAAAAGTTAAATTATTGTAAAATAAGGAAGTGTGTCATTCTTTTTTGGACTGACTAAAAAGAGAAGTATGTCATATAAATTGGAACATAGTAATTATGGTTTTTTCAATAACTTGACATTTCTAGTTATGCCATAATCACACCCCCCCCCCTCTAAGACAACATGTTTACAGAATTACGCTTCTCAAATTGTATAATGATAGGAAGTAGGAACCATAAAGATGAATTTTGATAATGCATCAGGATTGGAAGTTTAAAATTTGACAACACATTTTCATATAGGTTGGACTAATGAGAAATAAAAAGAAGCATGAACCTAATGGAAATTAAAGAAGGATGATCCTGTACAAAGTGAGATTTACAAACTTCACATACCAGATGAATCCTTTTAGATAAGGGATGGTCTGACAATTAATTACGTATGCAATATATAGATTGTATCAATTTTTGTTTATCTTTTGAATTATTTGCTATCAGAAAAGTAAAGAATTGTATCCTTAGGCTTATTTTGTCCATTGGACAATGGAATCCAATCACTATGTTAATGTTCTTAATCATTTCTCAAGTCTATCTGTAGTATTTCATCCCTGTTAATTCCTGATTATATTGCTCGAAATCCTTAATTGTAACAGGAGCATTACAAGGACCTACAGTCCAAATCATTCTTTTCCAAGTTGATCGATCACATTACCTCTGGTCCTGTTGTCTGTATGGTAGAATTCTTGCCATTTAACCCATTTCCATCATTAAACCAATGAGTTATATGAAAGTCTAATGAGTTTCAACTTATATATTATCTTTGGCAATCTGCTGAGCTTCCTAATTTCTTGGATTGTATTCTATCTTTCGCAAGGCCTGGGAGGGTATTGGCGTTGTAGCATCTGCCCGTAAGCTAATAGGAGCAACTAATCCTCTTAATGCCGAGCCAGGCACAATCAGAGGAGACCTTGCTGTTCAAACTGGAAGGTTGGGGCAACAGATATTAGTATTTTGTTTATTCTTTATTGGTCAATAAGTAGGCAGTCTTGTACTTGAAGGTTTCAACATTGCCAAGTACTTACTAGATCTGTTTGCAGAAATGTGGTGCATGGAAGTGATAGCCCTGACAATGGCAAGCGTGAAATAGGTAACTTGTTTGCTAAATCAACATCATGTGGCTTATAAAATCTGGTTTCCATGCTATGCTTGTTTAACGGATAGAGCCATTACATGTCTAAAACTAGTGACTTCAGTTTCCATGTCTGAGAGAAGCAGTAAAATATGGAATCTTGTGTGGATTGTTCAGATGCTAACCTCCTAATTAGCCCCAAAAATTTTGCCTGCATTTTTGTTTAACAAGAAACCAAGCTCACAATAATGTTGAAAGATGATAAGGCTGCACTCCCCCATTCACAACTTTGATTTGTTGTTAAAGTAAAATGACTGAGTAGTTGATTTGTGTTGAGACCATCTATAACTAGGATGTTTTCTAGTGAAATGATCGAGTAGTTGTTATGCTCTTTTATATGAGATTTTTATGCTGATTGAATTGAAAGAAAAGAGGGGTTTAGAGTCCATGTCTGCCAGTGGAATACCTAGTTTGTAATGTAAATATTGCATAATACACAAACCCCTGTTCTAGGAGAGTATGCCATGATCGTCTTCTGATTAATTGATGTAATATCTATCTATATACATTTCCTTTTGTGCAGCTCTTTGGTTTAAAGAAGGTGAAGTGTGCTCATGGACACCAGCCCAAGAACCTTGGTTGACGGAATAATGTCTCGAGAGAGGACTCATCACTAGGATTTGGAGGTATCTGCTGGAGATGGATGAACTCAATTTTGTAATACTATCATTCGGCCATTGCATTAAAGAGAAATGTGTGTTCATGCTGCTTGAAACAGCAATTTTAATAGTTCATTGGAAGAGTTCTCTTGGTTTCTTATTCAGCGTAAAACAAAGTTGAATTTAGGAGCTTAAACATTAATTGGATGCATTACATGTTCTAAATACTGAAAATTATTTAATTCTGTGGTGACTTTGGACATGTGAATGCAATTTTGAAACAATTAAAAATAGACAATAGAACAACTAATTTTCGGAGCGGGAGTATTTTTATTTTTCAAAAGACAGTTCACCTTTGTGTGGTGGGTGGTTACTAGTACAGAATGCATCAATATGTAGCTTTATATGGAACTTTTTTTTGAAGTTGAAAATAAAATTGTGTTTGGCTATACTTTTTGCAAAGGGGAGAAGAGAGCACTTTATTTGGAATCTATGAAGATGGAGTTGGAAAACAGGTTTGAAGCACTTGTCCAAAATTGGAATCCAACTCCAAGTTGAATTTGGAAATTTTATAACCAAACATTGATTTTGCAGTAAAGTGAAATTATTCCAGAAAAAAACTGAATATTAGGATATAATGTCTCTCCTCCACACATGAATAACAAGTTGCATCTTTTCTAAAATAGAAGATGTCTGCACTACAATTGTTTACATGCAAATTTCCATCCAAGAGGACTTCTTTCATGTACATAACTTACTAAGTAACCATAATTAAAGAAGGTAATTTCATCCAGTGTACACAATTTAGTAGGAAGAAACATGTCAATTGTTTGGGTACAGAAGCGGGAAAACATATCCGAATAGTCTTATCACAATGTCGAACAAATGCATTAAACAAATATTACTCCACGATCACCCACAACTCAAATAGGGAGGAGAAACGTTACTATATCAGTAAACTGAATACGAATCAAAACTATTGAAATAAACTTAACATGTACTTTTGCTAAGTTTAAGGTGGCTGACTTCATACCCATGAATAAAATGTAGTAATCCACTCTCATTTCCTCAGAAAGCTGCATCTAAGTAACTGGCAGCTGAGTACATACCCAATCTGGCAGTTGAGACAGCACTGGGTTATCGACCAGGCGTATAATTGAATTTCAACAATATCTTTGACATACAAGAATGAAAAGGGTCCCAAGAATATGTTATTGTTTCTCATCTCCCGATTGTGTAGTAGCTTGCTTCTCATTCTCAGTGCTCTGTATGCTACTTTGCATTTCAAGGAGCTTCTGTTGCTCCTCATCAGCTGCTTGTGGATTTACATCTTTCACAGCCTTAGGCTTGTTGATCGTGGATTGCTGGTACATAACACCACCAAACATGCAGATCAAGAGTCCCACTGTCCCAACAAGAGTCGAGTGTTTATCCCAGATAACTAAATTTATCACCACGGTCAATAGTTTGTTCACTATGCCAAGAACGGTAAAGCCTGTCGCAGATATTGCTCTACGGCAAGAAAATCCAAAGAAGGAGATGGCTAAACCAAACAAACACGACAGAGCTACAGGTAACACCACTTGAAAACTATGCCAATCTGACTCATCCTGAATTTCATGCTTTATTTTCTTCAGTTCGCCCATTATAAGCAACTCAATAGGAAAAAGCATCAAAGCCTCAAGATTGTTGTATAGCACAAGACCCCACGTGTTTAAGCCAATTGTCATTACTACATGCTTGATGTAAACAAAATCAATGGACATGCTCACTAAGTAAGCCAATGCCCAGCTATAAGCTGCAAGTGTGAACTGGTAATCAGTAGTGACATAGAGCACGCTACCAGCAAAGATTGTACCCAGTGACGCCCATGTTTTAATTGCTGGCCATGGCTGGTGCAAGTAGAGGGTCTCTCCTATTGCAACAAAGATGGGGACAGCTGATCTGAAGACAATAAAAGTATCAACATTGGCATGGAGGAGAAGCTCACTGTTTGTAAAAAGAGATAGGTAAAAAATAATTGCAGCTGGCAAGAACCGCCACATCGTTACAAGATCAAGCTTATCATGTTCTATAACCTTGAGCCCCCCACATATGAGGACTCCAGCTGCACTCGTGAAATACTGCAAGGCAGTTAGTGCCCCTGGGTAAGGAAATTTCATGACGGCCCACTTGTTAATGATGGAGAGTAATGATGCTGATAGACAGTATCCAGCAGCTACTCCATAAACTGATGCTTGCTGAAGTAAGCCATCGTACCAAGTCGATTGGAGACTGGGGGATGGTGAAGAAGCATCTGAAGACTTCCTGGCATCTCCATCTTTAGGATTTTCCACATCATTTGACATTTATATCTAAAATAACAAAAATACATGTTCTTAGTATATTGTCTATTACTTTTTATGATAAAGTAGTATATTCTCTTTCACTATAAGCAAGTCTGCAGAACCTAAGCCTGCTGCTATATAAAGCAAAAGTTATTGCCAGAGCATTAACCAACAATCATTTTGGTCATGTGCATAAACCATTTCGAACTGCTCGGGGTTGACTGTATGACTCTTCTTTATCCATTTTGTTCTTTAGGTACAGTTCATTATACATTAAATAATTTGTCATTAAGGCAAATTAGTAGTTCTTTTGAATTTCACACTTATCCCTACACGGATATACGGTTATTATAACAAAAATAAAAAAACTCCTACCGATGGTATCATCTATATTGATCCTTTATTTCATTGTGTTTTGTTCTAAGTTATGTCTATATTGATTCCGAGAAATCGTAGGTGTTTTGAGACAATTTCCCTCATGCGCTTTTAAATCTACCTCTTTCGATATCACCTTCAATCATCATATTGTCGCACAATCCTAATTATTAAGCTAAACAGCAATTTCATACTAGCTTTCTCTTCGAAGTTTTTAGTCCATTTTTCTTTTTTTCTTTAACCAGAAGCGGATAAGATAACTTCTTTTCCATTTCTTAAGCCTTTAAAGAAACTGTCCTCTTTTAGTCCTAATTTGCGAGAGATGGGAGAGGAGGGAGGTTTTGAATGTACCATAAAGTGAAAGAACTTTTTTGTTAATTGAAATGTGAAATAACATTTGTTTTGCCCTGATAACATTCAAGGTATGAATTTCTCTAAGGTGCAAATAAGTAAATTGGTCTGGCACAAAATCAAATGAACTAAAACTTCCCTCTCAGTTCGATGCTACTTCAGTGAGCACTACTCTTCTTCTAACCTAACTAGGCAAATTTGTCATAGACAGAAAATCCAATACACTCAATAGCAGTGTCCTCCCATATTTACTTATCAAAGCATAAATAAAAAGCTGCATTCTACCAATCTTCTATATATTACCGTAAAGGATATTGGAAAATGCTCTTGTCAGCACGTAAACAGCCTCTACCCCCACAAAGGTAGAGGTAAGGTGTGCGTACATATTACCCTCCCAAGACCCCACTTTGTGGGATTACACTGGGTATGTTGTTGTTGTTGCTCTTGTAAGCACGATTCTTTGACGTTCTTTACATTTTAAACAAATTGTATATAAAGAGGGTCCACATTTGATATGGGTCTGCTTTAGATCTATCAACATTACATACTGCATCCAACATACTAGTACTAGATTTGCATAAAAGTACTGATAACTCCAACTAGCTCAATCTCTCTAGAAACGGATAAGAAGCTGGAAGACACATCAAATTACAATTTCAATAATAAACGTGAAGCAGCGTAACTTACAAGTATCCCCTAATGTTTCAGAGCACACCTGACCCAGAAGAGTAATCCTCCCAAATCACTAGCAGCCAAAAGTTTCTTCAGAAAACTATGCAAAAAGTTAGCATAGTTAGAAGAAAACAGTACAAAAAGCAAGCAGATAATTGAAATTACAGTACAGGTGAGTTGACCCACGATTGGTCGGGTCTCTATTAACATGGATATGGAAATAGAAAAGACGGTGGAAGAGGGCAATGAACAGGTGCATTGACATGAAGATTGGTCGTGACATTGTAAGAGCATTTTGCGTGGGTATAGCTCGAAAATTAGGGTTTGAGGAGGGAGAGAGGGGCTCACCGTTGAAGATCAGGAAATGGGAGCACGATGGTGGTCGCTAATCAACCCGGCGGAAGCGTCGGTGGCTCGTATACACCGGATTGAGAAATAGAGCGCAATGGAAGTGAAAGGACGAATTGGGTAATAACGCAAATTTGATCCTGTTAACCCCTTGCTTCTTTTCAAATGTTACAAATAAATCCTTGAGTTATCAGAAAAGAACAAATGAGCCCTCGAGTTATATAGATTTAACAGAAAAGCTTCTTTCTTCTTTTTTTCTTTTGTTATTTAACCTGTTAAATAATTCAACAACTTACTTGTAAGATTTACTAAAAGCTTTCGTCCTTCTACCTTGGTATAAATGCCTTGCCATTGCATAACAATTCCCATTCATCTTATCAAAAGAGTATATACCTACTATTGCATAAATCATATTTGTACTGTTATTTTATAAAGAGTAATAACTTATCCATCTTCCTGCAATTTATGTTAAATATGCATTGGATTGTGTACATATGAAACCACTTCTTGAAACAGTACTACCACACCAATTAACCAAGTGGCTGCAGATCACCATATGCTTCTGCTTCTTAAATACATGTAAAATCAAACACTATCAAGCTCTTCATTGCATTGCAAATCCTTTCTGGTCCTCAAACAAGTACTGTACTATTGTCAGATAAAACAAATGCATCCAGAAAGAAATTTGCCCAACATTGCCCGAAGTTCCTCTCTTTTTGGTCAATTAAGATGAACACAGCTAAATTACAACATTCAATGAAATGGCTCCACACATCCATCATGTATAAACAACTCTTGCACAATAATAAATAAAAAATACAAGATGACAATAGATCTAGACCATGAGATCAATGCAACCATTTACTCCGCATTTATCGGAAGACTTGAGCCAAAATCCAACTCAAATCGTGGGGGAACAAACGTGTTCCTGTATTGCGGACTGTACTGAGCTGCTAATCAACTGAGAATTGTTAGGACTAAGTGAAGAGTTTGCAGAACAAGTATTATTTTCTATATCCATTGCATCCTCATTTGTGTCACCAACACACTGGGAACTTCGATACTTGGAAAACATGTAAGCAAGTGAGAAGTTGCTCTTCTTTGTTTCTCTTAAGGAGCCTGTGGGCTGACAACTAGTAGTATCTTCAAGATATTCACTGGAAGAATCAGTATCCGCTATTGATGCCTCCTCTTTGGGTGAGCCACCTGAGGTAATGCAACATATATTCCCATCTACTGAACTCTCTGCAGGAAAGCTTGTATCACGCCGAGAGCCTTCCCGTAGCTTCATAAGGGTTGTCTCTGCATTAGGTGCAGAAAAGCTGTTATTGGCTTTTAGAAGTATGTCTGCTCTTTATCTACTTCATCAGGAGAAAAAAAAAGAATCTGTCTTCATCTATGGCACAGTCCAATAATCAAGAATTGATGTGGAAATAGAGGATAAATTTCCAATACCAAAGAGTTTCTTGAATCGCTAGAAGTGCTATAGATCTGATACAAATAGCAAACTTGGAGGACAAACAGATTATATTAAAACCTAAAATATGCTAAAGCTGCACTTTGTTTCGTGAATGTTACCTTGAATCCTATTTCATCATCAATCAAATATGAAGCTTGACAAGCTGCACTTCTTTTGAGGGCACAACACAAAGGATATTTTAGAATTAAAAGCTTGAAGAGGAAGATAACATGGCAATGAAACAAGCTGGCACATAAGGCAAATCACACAGCAGTAAAAGCTTCTTCCAATGAAGTTATTCATAGAAAACCTTTATACAAAGCTCCTCCTTCCCAGTTGGAAATTCATATTATGGACTATAATGAAAAAGATCAGAGGATGTATTGTTTAAGATCGCCTCAAGGAGTATGCGGTGGCCAAAGTTAGCTATTGGACTTTCTGAAAGTAGAAGAGCAGGAATGCTTCATTGAGAAGGAAAAAAAAAGTGTTATAACTATTAAGGAAGTATAAGATATACTTCAAATATCAGGAAAATTTAAACACTTATTTGCAGCTGCACTTGATTGATTGATTTTATTTGCAGCTGGACTTGAACGATTGATTTATTTGCAGCTGCGTCCACTGTATATAGGCCAAAGGGAGTAAATTGAAATTGTAGCTCTGAAAACCTAATGATCATCTAGACAATTGAGATGCAAAACTTAGTAGCAATCTGTACCGTCTTTTAAAGTTCAGTTATCAATGAAATGAGCAAGATGATGTTGCATAGGTAATATCTTTGTGTCCCAAAAACATGACATATATTTTACAGTGAAATTTGAAAGACCTTAGCAAGTCTAATCATACCAACATCTAAGCTTTAATTAGATTATCCTGCAAGGATTCATAAATATAGTGAGGCAACAAAAGAGAATGGAGTTTCCCTAGTGTCTACTTTATTCGCAAGATTATCACTACTTCAGTTGTTTCAGACTTTATGGACTGGTGCTCAGGCAATAACCTAAGATAATACTAGAACTCTCCAATTCAATACTAAACAAGTCCGAACTAATTGAATACTTGTGTCAGAAATTCCTCGAATTGGTTTGCCATTACCATAAAGGATATAATTGACAATTCGAAGTTGCACGTTATCCCTTTCCTGCAATGGATCGATTTCTCATGCTATAGATGTACAACCATTTGATCATTGTCTTGTCGGGTCAACCTCATTAACTCAAATTAACAATTCCCAAAAATGACCAAACATCCACCTACGCATAAATCTACTCCTCAAATCTTATGTAGCCACTAATGAATCAAGATAATACAATTACAGAAGACGGAGGAGATACTATTCCGATGATTTGCAAAGATCGCGGAATTAAGCAAAAAAAGAAAAAAAAAGTACCATAAATTGAGAGAGAGTCAGCTTTGATGAGCTTCGACGATGGCCTCTCCAACTCCAGTTGCTCCAGCGAGCTAATCGTCGACCGTCTTACTCTTCCCAGCATTCTCTCTCTCTCTCTCTCTACAGACTTCGAGAAACTTCCTAAATAAGGGACTCAAATCTACGTGGCGGCAAAAACAAAATTATGTAAAATAGCGGGAAGTGAAAAAAAAAAGATGTGGACTTAAATATTTGGGGGGGGGGGGGGGATTGTTCCTAAAACTATTTGGGCCCGGTAACGGACCTATAAGTGATCTGAAGACGAAAATGTGGTCTGACCTAGCTAAGCCTTCGACGGCCGAAGTGCACAGATAGCCGATTTTAGGATCCCATTTAAGTTATAGCTTCAATTTATAGATTTTTACGACTTTATCCATTTTAAAATTAACTTCAAACTACCTGGATGACATTTTAAAAAATTGACTTTGAAGTTACAAATTTCATATATACGAATTGAAATTAGGCTTGTGAAAGCTAAACTTCATATAATTTGAAAACAAAGAAACTCTTCATACATTTTTGTCTGACATTGGATTCGATTTAAAATTTGATGTGGACCAATAAAATGAGGACACTTATTTAATTAAATGACTCATCAATTGTCATATCATTACGTTAATAAAGGGCATATTAAGACCTAAAAAATGTTGAGGACATTTTATATCTAATAGGTGGAAAGAGGACGTTAAGGACATTTTTACCATTTTTTGTTCTATTTATTACTTATATTCATATTATGCGGTCATTCCATCTTAATTAATGTGTCACTCTTTTTTTTAGACATTCATATAAAAAATAATATTTTTATATTTAAACTAATAACATAACATAAAACTTCTCATTTTACCATTAAAAATTGATTTATAGGCACACAAATTATCTATAGTTTGTTTTAGATCACAATAAAACAATAGCATACCCAGTATAATCTCACAAGTGAAGTCTGAGGAGGTAGAGTGTAGCCTTAAGTTTTGTATCAAGTCAAACATCGTCTCACATAAATTAAGTCAGAGAAAATAGTATGAGTTGAAATTCCAATTCTAAATAGTCGTGGATTCGGATGATACTCCGACATTCCAAATCAAGGTGAATCTAAATTCAATTAGTCTGAGATCATTAATAAGGTTTCAAAATAGGGACTGAGGAAGTACATGCATCTAATAATTGGACTCAAGCTGAAATACATAACCCTCATATGTCGATCTGCCCATATGTATGACCCCTTTCCGCATATTTTAAATTTGGCACTTTGTCCCATCGCACTGCTTTTTATATTGCGTCATATTACTGCCATTTTAATAATCCTGCCTCACAAACATGAATTAAATTTAATTGCAAGTATTTTAACTCTTAATGATCGAGTTGCTGGAGTACTGATCTAAACCATCTCTTACTCTTCCTCATTTTGCGTTTTTATTACATTGAGAGTTCTGTCAATATGTTTTTTAATTAATAAAGAGAAGTGGAACTAGAGCTAGCAAGAATACTTACCCCGAAATTACTTACCCATAAAGGATTGATTAATTCAATTATATGTAAAAAAAAAATCAAATTAAAGACTGTAAAACATAAACAAGTCTAACTTGAAATCCTATCAATTATTCAGGATCGTGAAACATCATAATTTTCACATACACTTACAATAACAGTAAATATAATAAAGAAAACATACCTGAATCAGCCATAATGTTTTTTGATTTTAGAGCGGAAGTGTTCTTCATTCTTGTTCCTTTTATGAAGAAGAATTTCTCTCTTTTCCTTTCCTTTATGAAAACGTTTGACGGAAAAATTTGTCTTCAATTGGTAGAGAGAGAGGACCCTTTCTAAGAGAGGGTTTCCTTTGGACAATTACTTTCACATTCCATCAACGTGAGAAGGATTAGTTTTAAAACCACTAGGTAACTTCCCATCTCTAATTAGGATTTAACATGATAATTAAATAATTCATTAAACTAAATAAATAGCCACGTGGGCCATAACTTACCTTCTCTTACTTGGCACACATTCTTAAAGGTTTAAAAATATTTCAATCATCATGTGCACATTAATGTTAAATCCAACCGCATTTGTTGTTATTAAGTAAAAATCAACTAATATGAGTCATGGCGGACATACATCACATCTAGACATAATTTCTTTCATGTACTATAATATTAATCTATTACTCAATACATTTTTTAAATATATAATGGTCTAACAATAATGGTTAGAATATCTTTACCTAAGCCAAATCTGACATCGTCATTTTCAACATAATGTATACAAGAGAAAACATGTAATAACATAAATATATATACAAATGAGTTCAAAGTGTCAATTGTATAACCATAATAAAGTCTTTACATAAAATTATTCATTGCCACCAATAAGGCCCATTCTTTCAACATGTTCAACAAATGTTTTGGGCGGTAATCCTTTCGTCAAAGGATCGACAATCATAAGTTTGGTGCTAATATGTTCAATTGACACTTTATGTTTCTGAACTTCTTCTTTAACCGAAAAGTATTTCAGTTCCATATGCTTAGCACCCTTTGAATACTTGTCATTTTTAGAGAAGATTGATGCAGTATTATCACAATAAATTTTCAGCGGCTTGACAATATTGTGGACTAGTCCAAGTCCTGAAATAAAGTTCCGCAGCCAATTAGCTTGAACAGTGGCCTCAAAGCATGCCACAAACTCATCTTCCATAGTGGATGCAGCTATAACAGTCTATTTCGCACTCTTTCATGATATTGCTCCTCCACCTAATAGGAACAAATAACCAAATGTGAATTTTCTTGTATCCACACAACCAGCATAATCTGAATCTGAATATCCAAATACATCAAGATGATCAAATCTTCTATAAGTGAGCATTTGATATTTCGTTCCTTGCAAGTATCGCAACACTTTCTTTGTAGCCTTTCAGTGGTCCATTCCCGGATTACTTTGATATCGATCCAGCATCCTAACTGCAAAACTGATGTCTGGTCTCGTACATGTCTGGGTATACATTAGGCTCCCAACTATTGATGCATAAAATATATTTCATTTGCTTACGTTCCAATTCATTTTTTGGACATTGATTGAGACAAAAAAATCTGAATTGGAAGATAAGCATTTTTCCATTCTAAATCTTTCTAACACTTTATTAATATAGGCTTTCCAAGACAACCCAACAATCCTTGTGATCTATCTCGGAATATTTCTATTCCAATCACATAGGATGCCTCTCCTATATCTTTCATTTTGAAGTTGTTAGAGATAATTTTTTGGTATCGTGCAACAAACCAAGATCATTAGTAGCAAGCAAGATGTCATCAACATACATGACTAACATAATAAACTTACTCCCACTGACCTTCAGATATATACACCATCAACAATGTTTTTTTTTAAATTCAAAGGTGATAATAGTTTCGGTAAACTTAAGATACCATTGTTGGGAAGCTTGTTTAAGTCTGTATAATAATTTCTTAAGTTTACACACCATGTGTTCCTTTTATTTAATGACAAACACCTCTGGTTGATCCGTATAAAATTCCTCCTCTAAATTTCCATTCAGAAAAACAGTTTTCACATCTATTTGATGTAGGTCTAAGTCATAATGAGCTACTAATGCCATTATAATTCTAAGTGAATCTTTTCTAGAAATAATTGAAAATGTATCTTTATAGTCAATGTCATCTTTCTGAGTGAAACCTTTGGCAACAAGTCTGGCCTTGTGATGTCTGATGTTGCCATTTGAGTCACATTTGGTCTTAAAGATTCATTTACACCCGACTCTTTTGCAACCTTCTGGTAATTCAACAAGGTCCCAAACTTTATTCTATTCCATAGATTTCAACTCATCTTTCATAGCATCTATCCATTTATCAGAATTATTGCTTTCAACGGCTTGTGAAAATAAAACTGGATCATTATAATCTCCCAAGTCAATTTTTGACTCATGTAGATATACAAAATAATCATCAGAAATAGCAGGTCTCCTTTGTCGTTGAGATTCTCTTAATGCTACTTCTTGTAATTCATCTACTGTAGGTTCATCAATTATGGCTTCATTCTGAATAGTATGATCATTTATTTGTTGTTCTTGTTGATTGTAAGGTTGTACAACAATTTCAAAAACAACAATTTTAGAAAAGTGCAGGATAGAGGAATTTGCACCATAACTTCTTTAATTTTTACATTACGTGATTCTTCACTCCCACTAACTTCACCATTCCCAATGAATCTAGCATTTTCAATTTCAATTATTCTCGTACTATGATTAGGACAGTAAAATCTATACCTTTTTATTTTTATGGATAACCAATGAAAAAATCGATGATTGTTCTTGAATCCAACTTCTTTTATTATGAGTTATAGTCTCTAACTTCTGTCGAGCAGCCCCAAATATGCAAGTGCTTCAAACTAGGTTTTTCACCAGTCCACATTTCAAAACTTCAAAAAGAGTCTTCGGAACCGCTTTACTAGAAACCCTATTTAATAAGTAAACGCAATCCTTAAAGCATACGTCCACAATGAAATGGGTAAAGATGAACTACTCAACATACTCCTAACCATATCTATTGATTACGATTACGTCTTTCTGCCACACCATTTTGTTGTGGTGTGTCAGTCATTGTCTTTTGAGCACATATGTCATGCTTTTTGAGAAATTTAGCAAATGAACCAGTGTGTTGTCCAATTTCATCATATCTTCCATAATACTCATCACCTCTGTCTGACCTAATTATTTTCACTTTTCTGTCTAGTTATCTTTCAACTTCATTAATAAATACTAAGGCATTTAGTGTTTGATATTTTTCATGCAACAAGTAGACATATCCATAACGTGAAAAATCATCAATAAAGGTGATAAAGTAATTTCAAGAAGTTGTGTGCTTTTTATGGATCATTTCTTTATGTGTCTTGTTTGTTCTCCTTTAATACAACCCACACAAATATTAAGGTCTGTAAAATTAAAAGCTGGAAGGATTTCATTCTTAACTAATTTTTCCAGTCTTTCTTTTGATACGGACCTAAACGTTTATGCCATAAGTAGACATGTCCAAAGCTCGGACGGGTCGGGTCGGGTCGAGGTTTTTTTAAAAAAAAATGAATTTCCAAAACTGAAATTGACATTGACACCTACACTATCATGAAATTTCGACGTTAAAATCTATTGTATATCGTGAGATGTTTCCTAAAGAACAAAGAAAATTAGAAATCGATTTGGGGGAAAACATAAATTGATTGGGAAAATGGACATTTTTCTAAAAATTGGTTGCGCTATGGCAGTTTGCCCGGCCCTGTCTCGAAAAAATACGCAAAACTAAAAATAATCGGGTAAAACGGACATCCGAGCGCAGAGTTATGACCATTTAAAGTTTCATCAATTTACAACTACTTTCTCTCTCCCTATATTATGCTTCCGTGATATTAACATATAATTAATAATCAGCTACCGTTTTTATCTTATTTTATGTCGAGCTCAATGCAGATTAGAGCAATACATATATTATAAAAACATGCATTATATCACTTAAATATTAATGGCAAAAATACATATAAGTACAAAATAAATATTAATGAAGGAAAAATAATATAAATTATATTAAAAAAATATGCGGTTCGGGGTCGGGCCGGGTCAGACGGGTAAAATATTCTGACCCTAGCCCGACCCTACATAAGGTCGGGGACCCGCTTTTTCGGGTTGGGTGGCTTGCGGGTCAGCTATAAGCCGACCTTGGCCCTGGTTTTTTTGGATCGGGTCGGGTGGGTCCCCGACCCGTTGGACATGTCTAGCCATAAGTAAGCAGATTGTTCATTCACCAAATTTCATTTGGTTCAAACATTATAATGCAGAGTTAAGAGTGTTTTGACAAACGAATTATCAAGATTCAGTTTGTATAAGCTATCACAAAGAATACCAGTACCAATGAGATGATTATGCTTAAACAAACTAAAACATTCATTACCACAATTAAAAGAGCATCCAGTCTTATCCAACTTAGGTAAAGAAACTTAATTTTTCAAAAGAGAAGGTACATAACAAATTTTAAATAAATTTATGTGATGGCCAGTATATAGGATCAAACGATAAGTCTCGATAACTTTAAACTAGGAGCCTTCACTCTATTCCATACGTACACATATCTTTCATTCTTGTTTATGATATGTATTGTAAGGAATCCCTGCATCGTATTAAAAACATGAACAGTGCAAGCGGAGTCAAGCCACCAAGTATTATAAGGAACTTCAGTAAAATTTGATTTGAGACATATAAAAGCACTAGGCTTACCTTTCTTCTCGAACCATGTCTTACGTTTCAAGCAATCTTTCTGAAAGTGCCCAGACTTTCCAAAAAAATGATACTTATCATTCTTGTATTCCTTCCTACGTACTTGATAGGAGGACTCAGTAACCTTATGTTGCCTCTGTTTTTCCTTACCATGTTTCTTTCCTTTCTTTCTAGATTCTTGATGACTTACAAGGTTAATGGAGTAGTTTTCTTGATTCTTCAACCTTGTTTCCTCCTGAACCAGCATTTCGTGTAATTCATGCACGTTCTATTTATCTTTCATGGTGTTATAGTTCATTTGGAAAGGACCATGTTCAGACGGTGATGAGTTGATGATGAATTGAACATGGAAATTTTCATTCACTTTCATTCCCAACGTCTTATGTCTTGCTGCTATGTTTGTCATTTCAATGACCTTCTCATGTATGGTACGTGAATCATCAAACTTCATGGTGGTCAAAGTACCCATTTGTGTCCCAGCAAGAGACTTATCATCAGTTTAGGAGCATTCTTCCATGAGTTTCAGAATTTATTTAGCACTTTCAGTTTTGGGAAGAGTAGTCTTAATGTCGCCCGTAATATTCATCCGCATAAACATTAGGCTTAGTCTGTTAGACCGGTCCAAGTGCTTATAATGGGACATTTCTTCAACACTTCTAGTTTCAGTAATAGTAGTTGACTTCTCAGTGTAAAGTGCACGAGGTGAAATTTGATCTGGTCGCACCAGGATGAAAAGTTAAGTATGCTAAGGATCATAACGAAGCAGAGTGCGAATGAAGAGCAATTGATGCAAATAGAACATGCTCGTTCGTTAATACTTTGAGTTATGAGTTTAAACATATTATCAGATCCAGAAATGATTTATTACAGACTTGAGTGTACTTTGATGCTCACCTTTCGGCAGAACATCAAAATAATAACTTTAAATATAATGATGCTTAAATATAAATTTAACATAATTTGATAATATTTAATGCACCAAATAGTAATATTTTTTTTATCTTTGAATATATTAATAAAACTAACGGCACATCTATATTATCACTTTAGTGTTCATTAGCTACAAGAACAAATAATCAACATTTGGGCAATCTATAAATGTCTTACCACCGAGAACTGTAATTTATCCGTAAGTGTCATATCATTTATAAGCATCAAAAGAAATGGGTGATTGAATATTGGATCGATCTTTTTTTTGGAATTAATTTAAAACAAATTCGACCACTTTGATTATTAACGAATCTTACATATGTAATTCCAAATAAAATTAGGAGACGATAATTTTCGTTTAGTTTTAATCACTGAACAACATAAGTTACAAATCCTTTTGAAACCGAGTAGACCGATTAACGACACAAATTCATTACATTTGAGTTATGCAAATATGTAAAGCTTAATGGGTTTCATGCCTCTGGTCTAATACATACGTGATTCAGCCATTTAATCACAAACAATTTCATTCTTTCATAACTCTCAATAATTAATTAGTGTTTAATAAAGTAAGTTGAGGCACTAGCCACTGACAACATATTCACATCATGCCTTAGAAAATAGAGAACCCAAATAGAAGCCATATAACATTATATTCAATAAATATCATTCCATTCAATATGTATTATCTTGATTATTAAGGAAAGGATAGCATGATAGAGATATTAAAGAGCAGTACACACATGCCTTAGTGTTAAAAACACTTTGAATCCTTAATGCAATACAAATTCTGCCATATATAACGTTAATCCGTTTCCAATTCGAATTTAAAAAGCCTTATTCGTCATCTTCAATTTTCTCAATTCAATCCGCTCGAAAATTTTCAATTCTAACAATGAAAACATCATTAGCCTACAGAACTTTAACCGTGTCGAAAATTGAGGGGAAAAAAATAATTTTAATGGAAAATCAGTAGTTCCGGAAACATGGCTCTGATACCGCATATAAGGATTTTCTCAAATTAAAGAATGTAAAACATAAACAAGTCTAATTTGAAATCCTATCAATTATTCAAGATCGTGGAACAACATGATTTTCACATACACTTACATTAACGGTAAATATAATCAAGAAAACATATCCAAATCAGCCATAATGTTTCTTGAGTTTAGAGCGAAAGTGTTCTTCTTTCATGTTCCTTTTCTGAAGAAGAATTTCTCTCTCTTTTCCTTTCCTTGAAAACGTTTGATGAAAAAACTTGTCTTCAGTTGGCAGAGAGAGAGAGGACCCTTTATAAGAGAAGGTTTCCTTTGAATAGTTACTTTCAAGTTCCATCAACGTGAGAAGGATTAGTTTTAAAACCACTAGGTAACTTTCCATCTCTAATTAAAATTTAACATAATAATTAAATAATTCATTAAACCAAATAAATAGCCACCTGGGCCATAACTTACATTACATACTCTAAATATGTATATAGCAGCTGCTGAAATCTTAATGGCTACACTGGACAAAGTCTCATATATATATTGAGAAGCTAACAATGGAGTATAAAGTGACGAAATGAGAGAGTCTCACTAACACCTGATTATTTCAATCCTAACGATTCTATAGGTGGGAAGAGGTAGTGCAGGCAATACAAGCGAGCAAAAGAATAGCAGCAGAAGCACCATCTTCTTCAACATTGGAGTTGCTCCTCTTGAACTTGTTTGTTTTCCCTTTGTTGCATTGCATTATCATCTGTTTCACCTCAGCTTGTTGCTTATGGTGTTGCCTTATCTTCATTGCTTCTTCTACTCTTGACACCATTTTTCTCTTTTGAAGTACTCAAATATTTTTGATTTTTTTTCTCAGGAGTGCAGAAAGATGGGTGGTGGAAATGTGTACTAAGGAGAGAGAGAGATCAAATGTGCATGAAAATAAACGTTGATGCACTATCTATATATAGCCTCCAACACATGCCTTTAGCTGAATTATTTAATTATCAAAGACAAAGTAACATGAATAGAGGTGGGGATATATATACAATAGTAAACATGATTTTTTGCAAAATGATGCTATAAATCTAATACCTTAAGTTATATACATTATTAGTAAAAGTATTTTTATATTGATTGATCACTCAAATGATATCTATAAATTAGTGTACCAAAACTGTGAGATTTAGGTCTCGTTTGGTCATAAGAACTATTCATTTTTTTTCAATTTTTTTTTTTTACTTTTTAAAAAAATTAATATTTGGCCATGAAAATTTCAAATACAACTTCAAGTTGTATTTGGGATTTAAAAATAACCAAACCCTTTTATTTTTCACAAGTAAAACCTTGTTGAAAAAGTACATTTCAACAATAAAATATTATTTACAAAAATTATAACCAAACACAACTCCAACTTCAAAATTTTAAAAATAAGTGAATTTTTTGTTTTGGTTTCTAGCTATGGCCAAACGCTACTTACGTGGGAAATTTCTTACAAACAAAAATGCATATAACTTGGACATGAAAATACTCGGATTATGGCCTTTCCCAAACTCCCATGTGAATAATTCGTACTTTAGTGGTCCCAACAATTTCAAATTTTGTCCGTTGGATGATTTTACCCGTTTGTCATTTACCAATGTTATATATATCGGTATTCCAACTTGGAAGTTTTATCCAGTAACAATGATGTTAAAAATATGTAGATTATCAGCTCATTTAAAGATCTACATCATATGTATGTTTACATTATTATGTATTGATAAATAGCTTTAAAAACGAGTGTATAGTAATTTTTTATTGAAGATTTAAATATTTGTTGAGGTCAACAAAGTTACGATTAGATATGTATGGAGAGTGACCAAGAAATGCATCGATTTTCTAATTAATGAGGGACACAAATCATAAAAGAAGCTTTGATACTTTGGAATAGTGCGCTTAAGGACATGAAATTTCTTCTTTTAGCTAGCGGCCTTAAACCGTGTTGCTTATAAACGATTTTAAGAAATTTTTCTTCTACGGCACCAAAAAAAAAAACTAGTCAGATTATGCCAAAGGTATTAAAAAAATTACACAATTTATTATCCAGTAAAACTTAAAACTTGATTTGAAATTATAATGCGCACTGATAGTTATAATATTTTTATAATATCATTTTAGGTTACTTATAATAACAAGTAGTATTTTTGTCGTCTTAATTCATGTGGCATAGAGAGAATATTATTTATTACAAATATGATCTGATATGGGAGAAATGAAGTAGACAACTTGCTTATCTTTTGTTATATCCAATTTCAAATCTTTCACGGGTAAAGTATATATAATGATAAACTTTATCTTAGAGCCCACAATTTTCAAAACCTTATACCACCAAAACCAAACGCCAGCTTTGCAAAAAAGTAGAGAAAGATGGTTGAGAGAAAGCTTCAAGTCTGTGAATGTCCCATATGGTCCCATGGTTTTATAGTTTTATTAATTTCTTTCGAACCAAGCAAGGAGCTAGGGAGGAAATAATCACCAACGCCCAACAACCATGCATTTCTTTATTCTTCTTTCTCCTTTAAATATTTATTAAATTAGGTATTTTTTGTGTTAATGACAATATAATATATTAGAGATATTAACCAAAGTCAGTACGTGAATATAATTACAAGTACTAGTAGAAATAGTTTTAGGGACACTAGTTTCTATTTTAAGTTGTCCCAAAATAGTGTGTGTTTCAACTAAGGGTGGTCGTGGGACGGGACGGGACAAGATTTGGGGGACGGTGGGGTGGGTCGGGATCGGGATAGACGGGACGGAAGGGGACGGGATTAGGGGGACGGGAAGTGGTCCAATCCCGTCCCACATCCCGCTATCAGAGGAGACGAGATTTGGGGGGACGGGAAGGAGGATTTGGGGGACTTTTAAAAACTTTTTTTCTAGACACTTAATTTAAAAAATATCTATTTAAACACTTAAATAATTGAATAAGATAATGAAAAACATCCCAAGGCTAATTGCCTCTTATATTATTTAATAAAAATATGATTTTTTTTTGTAATACAATTTCAAAATTACAACTTTGTTTCGTAGTTCAAAAGTTGCAAATCACATAGTAAAATTGCCATTAAAAAAATTACATATGCAACCATACTTTTTCTAATTTTCTGACAATCTCTTGAGGATCTTCTGTTGAAATTGGAATTTGTTGGTCAAATTGTTCAACGTCGCTTTCTGCTCCCTCGAATAAGATTTTGTTGTAATTGTAGTTGTCTTCTTCATTGATCTCTAGTTGACCGCACCTTCTACGCTCCGCTCTAATTCAATCTCTAAATAAAACTATAATCTCCAAACTGTCTGTGCTTTCCTATTTAAAACCTTCCAGTAGAAAAAGAACTTCCAGAAGCTGTAGATGACGGTTAAATATTCAACACATCTCGGGCCATCTTTGATAGAGTCGAAAATGTCTTTTCATTCTCCCTCAAGTATTTTAGCAAGTCTTCACGTCCATTTTCATTAGCAATTGATTCGAACGGTACAACACCCTGCAAAACATAAACATCAAAATCGCTAATTTGTGAAGCACTTAAACCACTATACATTCTATTTCGAAGGCCTTGAATACTTGAAGCAAAAATCACATATTTTTTATAAGGTTGAAGTGAAGTATAAGAAGACGGTACAGAAGCCGGTTGATTATTTGCACTTTGCTCTTGGTAATACATATACATAGTTTTGCATTGTGTTTGTATGCTAGAGATAACATCTTCTTTAGTTGGTTGTGTTGGAAGTATTTCTAGGCATTCATAAATCATTTCAATAAGGGCATTACAACCGTCTACTTTAATAGTAGGATTTAATACATCACCAATAAAATAAATAGTGGGAATAGGGAAAAAAATTAAATTTTACAAACATTTTTGTAATAGCTGGAGCGTAAGTTGGTTTTTTCATATATTCATTAAATAAAAAAAATATTAGAGGTATATAAAATAACATAGATGAAATAATAGGATAATAAATACCAGAAAATTTCTTAGTAGCTAGAAAAAAATTCTCTAAGAATACAATAAGTTTCAAAATTGTATCACAATCATCATCTACAAGCATATCCGAAAGATTTTGATTATGGGCGTTAAATAATAAAGTTTTAGGTCTTCTATACTCGTGAGCAACAACTAATTGTTCATACAAAAAATTTCACATAGTTGCAACTTCTTCTGAAAATTTCCTATAAGGTAATCCATAATCATGACATATTTTTTTAAACTCTTTGCGTCTTTGTACTTTATCAAGGACGTTTTTAAAAAGTTTTAGGTCATCCTTTACAACTAAGTTATAAATATGACATGCACATCTAACAAGAAAAAAATTGGAAAAAGATGGAGTACATCGAGTTTTTAAAATGTTTACAGTGTAATCATTAGAAGAAGCATTATCTAATGTAATAGTCATAATTTTATTAGTAATTCTATAGTATTCACTAATTTCATGAATATTTCTTGAAATAAAAATTCCAGTGTATCTTTCATCAATATATCTATATTCCAATATACATTTTTGCATAGATCAATTGTGATATATCCAATGACATGTAACAGTTAAATAACCATTACCATTAGTACTACGACCTATGTCAGAAGTGATAGCCACTTTGCCATTAAAATGATACAATGCATAACATAAATATTGTTGATATTCATGCACAAATTTAAAAACATCTCTTCTAATAGTTGATTTAGGAAAACCGTTAAAAGCAGGATTATATGTTTCTCGAATGTAATGAATAAAATCAGGAGAGGAAAGTAATGAAAAAGGCAAACCCTCCACAACAATTTTTTTTGCTAAATTTCCCGATCTTTGTGTTTATCATATTTCGGACCTATAACTCCCCCTTCATCGGGTTAATTCGACCATGCACTTAGTCGGGGACACTATGTGAACCTTGCCCCAATCAGAAGACATTTGCACACCCGCTTTATCAGCCAAGTATTGGTTATATCTTGCCTTGTGATCCCTTTCTACATGTCTCATTAAACCCCATGTCTCACCTTGACCTTTTTCAGTTTTAAATTTATAAACTTCGCGACAAATAGATGTGCGCGTACGGTTCATAGAAGGATATGAAAAAGTACTTTTTTTGTTGGGAACTATCACTCCTCTATATTCGAAATATGCCTCTCTAGGAGCATTTATAAATAGCTAGTTGATTAGGAATGTCCCTCTCAAAAAAATCTCATGCAAGCGATTTTAAGTTTCGTTGTTTTTGGCCTCTTATCATACTAGGGGGAATATGAGTGATTCCAGTTTCAGTTTCAGCATGAGACTCAGTCTGAGCCTGAGATGGAGTTGCACTAATGGGTATGTTATCTAAATTATCTTCTAATTTATTTTCTAAATCATAGTCCGGTTCAGATACAGAATATACCTCATGATCTAATGGTTTATTAATATTAACATTAAAAAGTTCAGTTTCATCTATATGAGTGAAATTATCATAATTAGGATTACTAGAAGATGGACCCTTACCCCTGTTACCCCTACTACCTCTACCAGAAAAACGCTCACCTCGTTCCATTATAATTATGCAAATAAATAATTAAAGTTAAGAAAATTAAATAACAATAATAATTTAAATAAAAGAAGGAACAAGTGTACCAAATGCCGATGTAATGTCGACGTGTAATCGAGGTTAAAAATTGAAATTTTGCTCGATAATCCTCAAGCTAGTTGCCAACTTCACTCCCAATTTTTGAACTTTGATAGAAATTATCAAATAAAATATAATATTTAGTGTGCAATTTAGACTTGTAGAGAATCGAGATAGAGATTAGAGAGATGGTAGGAAGATTTGTGAGAAAAATGAATAGGAAAATAAAGTATTTATAGTTGAGAAATAGAGTTAATGTGTAAATATACTAACTTATGGGTTAAAAATAAATATTAAGGGTGTATGGGGTTTATGGGATGGTTGGGGCCAAAATGGCCGTTTGTAGTCGTTGCCAACTAGAGATGGCAGTGGATTCTGGATCCGGTGGATCCGATGGATCCAGATCTGTTTTATAGGATATGGATCTTCAAAATTTGGACCTGACGGATCCGGATCGGACCTGGATCCATTTCTGACGGATCGGATCTGGATCTTGTATTTGAGATCCATATCCGGGCCAGATCCGACCCGTGGATCCATTTTTTATTAAATATATTCATAACCTAAAATTTAATTTTATAAGTATTTTCTTAAAATTGCTAAGCACATCCTTGCAAGTTTAATTCTCAAAACAAGTTTAATTTATCCCCGCGTTAACTCAAAAACCAAAAAATAAAGAGGTAACTTTGATAATAAAATCAATATTATATTAGTGAATGACTAACATCTCCATAGACAAGTAGTTAAAATTATATTCACTTCATTTGTGAAGATTCCAAGCACATGCAAGTTCTGCATTGTAGAAATACTAGTCAGCATTTTTCACAACTATTGTCATTGTCCAACATTTTCAATTAATAGCTCACAATCAAAACGAGACAACGAACAAAATATCTCATATGAACATTTCAAAATTGAAACACATTAAACTGTTAGCTAAGTAAAAATCGTTTGTCAGTTAAAAAAAAATCTTAGCAAGGTTACATTCTTAGCAAAGCAAATTTTTTTACATGTGGATCCAGATCCGATCCGTGGACCCGGTGGATCCGATGGATCCGGATTTGAATCTGATTTTTATGGATCCGATGGATCTGGATCCAGATTTGGATTCAGGTATGAAAAACGGATCTGGATCTGGATCTAGTAGGATCCGGTCCAGATCCGATCAGTTGCCATCCCTATTGCCAACGGTTATAATTGCAAATGGCCTTTTGTGCAACGGTTATAATAGTAAACGGGACGGGATCGAGGCGAGACAGGACGGGCCGGGTCGATGGCGGGACCGAGATAGGCGGGATCAACCCTAGTCCCGTCCCGATTTCGAACCCGACTACCGACAATCCCATCCCCTAATTTATCTGGCGGGACCAGGAAGGGCGGGGCGGGGCGGTATCGGACCGGACCGGGCCGGGATCGGGTTATCCCGGCCTACTGGCCAGCCTTAGTTTCAACAAAACTAGGCGATGCCTTGATTTTTTGCTTTTTTTCTTTTTGTCATAGTGTCAACAACCTTGTTTTGTTCTCTAAAGTTGTGCTTGATCGTATGTACCCCTAGCCATTGTTTCAAGGATCGACCTGAAAGAAAAGGCTGGACAGTAAGTGTTAAGCATGTTATTAAGTTCAGTCAGAGCAATTAGCTAGGTGGTTTACTTAATTAAGCCAGTAATTTAATGAAGAAATTGATTTCTTTTCTTTCAGTAAACATGTGTGTGTGTCTATTTTATATTAAATAACAATATGTACATATAGATCTAATCTACACACATATGTACCCATCAATATTTAAAAATCCAAAACTACACTCAAATAGGCAACTATATTTGCACATGCCGAATGTAATGCTGCTGATCTTGTTGTTCATAATGCAGCAATAATTAAATGGTTCTTTCCCGAGCAATTAATTACAATTAAGAACTAAATACTAGTTATGTTAGATATACACAATATACATGAGTATATATATGTATATTATGTATATCTCGAGACTCAACATTGCACTGCCACCCGTGGGCAGTCCCCTTCTCATGTACTTTGTACAATTATGTAAAGTAGTGTTTTAGTGTAATTAGTATTGTACACTTACTATAATTGTATAGTTAGTCTCCAAATAGAATAATATTTAGGAGTAGAATAGAAATGGAATTCTCCTATTATGAAAATATGTAAATTGTATAGATACTCCTTCAAGTAATGAAAATAATCAAGGGATTATTTCTTTCATGGTATCAAGAGACTAGGTCTAAATTGCTCCCGCCTTTGTTCTCCGAATATTGCTCTCGGTTTTTGTGCCACTTCTAGGCCAAACATGCCTCGATTTTCGTCCCCCTTCACCGGAATTCGTGACATATTTTACCTCCACTCTTCCCAAATTTTCCCTCTAATCCCTTTGTTCTTTCGTTACGTCTAGGAACGCGTTTCATCCTGCCCTCACTGTTTCTAACATCAAGAAAAACATCCCTATTGTTTTTAGATGAAAAACGTCCAATATGCGACGTGGACAGAAGTGATTAAAATTCACGCTATCTCCCATCAAGTCATCCATCACATAATTTCTCCCGCTGCCCCTATTCCCGCGGAGGATCCTCAGTTATGGATTACTCTTGATGCTACCGTTCTCCAGTGGATCACTATTTCGGTCGACCTCTTACGGACGATCATTGAGCCGGACACTACTGCTATGAGTACCTTGAATAGATTGCGTGGTATATTCCAATATAACCAACATTCATGTGTTGTCACACTCGAGCAGGAATTCTCTCAAGTTCACATGAAAGAATTTCCGAACGTATCTGCATATTGCAAGAGACTCAAGGAGTTGGCGGACCAACTCCGTAACGTTGGCGCACCTATGACAAATAATCCTCTGGTTCTACAATTGGTTGTCGGCCTTTCTGAGGCCTATAATGGCGTTGGGGCTCTCCTTCGTCAAAGTAATCCGCTTCCCGCTTTTTATCAAGCCTGCTCCATGCTTACTTTGAAAGAAGCCGGTTTGGCTAAGAAGGCGGATATCGGTACGAGCCCTGTAGTCATGATGACGTCCTCCACAAATTCTTCGGGTTTTGTTGATAATTCGGGCCAAAATCGTGCTCATGGTGGCGACAAAAATAATCGTAAGAATAATGGCAAAAACCGCGGGGGCAAATGCGGCGGTTCCGGTGGACAACATTCCGGCAATAGGCTCCGTCCAATCAATAGTGGGCCACCTCCCCACTGGTCCCAGCCGTGGGGCCCATGGCAGTGGGGCTGGGGCAGTGGGCCATGGCCCAACAACCCCTATTTTCCAGGTTGTTCATCCAATGGGCAGTGGGGCTGGGCAACCCCAGTTCAGGCCCAACAGTCAGGCCTCTCCTTCTCGTTTCAGCGCTGGGACGAGGCAGCAGAGAGGACTGCTTGGGCCTCGGCCCACACAAGCATTCTCGGCAGTAGGCCCTACACCAACTCACACAGACATTGAAGCCGCAATGTACACACTTGGATTAATGCAACCGGATTTGAATTGGTACATGGACACCGGCGCGACTACACACATGACATCCGATCAAGGTACTCTCTCATCTTATTCCAATTTGAGCAACCCTCGTGGTATAATTGTTGGTAATGGTAACTCTATTTCAATTTGTGGTTATGGTCATAAAATTTTATCTCCCCCAATCCACCCCTTATCTTGAAAAACACCCTACACGCCCCCAAATTGATTAAAAACTTAATGTATGTCCGTAAATTCACCACTGACAATTCCGTTTCTATTGAATTTGATCCATTTGGTTTCTCTGTGAAGGATTTCAAGACAGGGAGTCCTCTCATGAGGTGTGATAGTAGGGGAGATCTTTATCCTATCACACCCAGTTTCGGTCCATCGAGTCAAGCCTTGCCGTCAGTGTTTGCAGCCCTTGCTCCTTCTTGTGGCATGCTCGTCTTGGTCATCTGGGGTCGTTTATTTTGTCGTCATTAGATAAAAATAATTTTATTTCATGTAAGGGTACGCGTAGTACTCCAAATTGTCAGTCTTGTTCTTTAGGAAAATTTGTTAGGTTGTCATTTGTAGACTCAAATTCTCATACTTTAATGTCAGTTGATATTATTCATAGCGACTTTTGGACGTCTCATGTTCTTAGTTCTTTGGGTCATCGATACTATGTTCTCTTTTTGGATGATTATTCTAAGTTTTTATGGACTTTTCCGATAGCGAAAAAATCTCAAGTTTTTTCCATCTTCTTAAAATTTAGAGCATTCATTAGAACCCAATTCGAACGGAAAATAAAAAAATATTCAATGTGATAATGGCAAAGAATATGATAATGGGGTATTTCAGGAATTCTGTGCTAATAATGAGATCAATTTTCATTTTTCTTGTCCTCGTATATCTTCACAAAATGGGAAAGGCAAACGCAAAATTCGTATCATTAATAACATTGTCCGAACTTTATTAATTCGTGCTTTCGTACCCCTGTCTTTTTGGCATCATGCTCTACAAATTGCTACATATCTCCTTAACATAATTCCTTAAAAGGTTTGGCATATTCTTTCCCCCTTCAAATTCTATATAATAAAACCCATTCGTATTCACATCTTAGGGTCTTTGGGTGTTTGTGTTATCCGCTATTTCTGTCCACCACAATTAACAAACTTCAGGCCCAGTTTACTCCATGTGTGTTTTTGGGTTTTCCGTCTAATCATCGTGGTTACAAATGCTTTGATTTATCCTCTAATAAAATCATCATTAGTCGCCATGTCATTTTTTATGAATCCCAATTTCCGTTTGCTAAGGTGAGTAATCCCGTGCCTAGTTCGTATAATATTTTGGATGATGGTATATCCCTGTATATTATTCACCATTTTTCAGACATGTCCCGCACCCAAAATTCTCCAACAGGCCCACTGCCCGCTGGTCCCACTGGTCCGTCACAAGCAACAGTTCCCAGGATCATCACTGGGCCAGTTTCAGCAATTGAGCCAGTCCAACCCAATTCTGGAACTGGTCCAGTTCCTGCTTTTGTTTACCGTGTTGGGCCATCAGGCTCACTGCCTGCTGGCCAGTCCGTCCCGAGTTCAGAAAATTCCCAAAATTCGCCCAATTCTTCGTCGAGTCATAGACCGGTCACTCGTAGTCAATGGGGTGTTTTTAAACCAAAAAGACATTTTAATTTAAATTCTAATGTTCTTAAATCACCCTTACCCCGTAATCCCGTGTCTGCGTTAAATGACCCGAATTGGAAAATTGCTATGACCAATGAATATAATGCTCTTATTGATAATAAGACGTGGGAATTGGTGCCCCGTCTATATGATATTAATATTATTAGGTCTATGTGAATTTTTGCTCATAAGGAAAATTCAGATGGTTCATTTGCACGACATAAGGCGCGGCTTGTGGGTGATGGTAAGACTCAGCATGTTGGTGTGGATTATGGTAAGACGTATAGTCCGTGGTCAAGCCGGCTATCATTCACACCGTGCTTAACTTGGCTCTTTCGAAAGCATGGTCTATTCATCAGTTAGATGTGAAGAATGTTTTCCTACATGGTAATCTCAAGGAAATAGTTTATATGCATCAGCCTTTGTGGTTTAGGGACCCCAAATATCCTCATCATGTCTGTTTGTTGAAGAAGTCCTTATATGGGCTTAAAGCAGTCGCCATGAGCCTGGTATAAGAGGTTTGCCGACTATGTTTCGACTACTGGGTTCACTCACAACATGTCGGATAATTCCTTGTTCATTTATCGTCGTGGTTCGTCCTTGACTTATATACTGTTATATGTGGATGATATTATTCTGGCTGCCTCTTCCGATGCCTTACGCCAGTCTATCATGACAATGCTCAGCTTTGAGTTTGCTATGAAAGACTTGGGGCCGTTGAGTTATTTTTTGGGGATTGTTGTCACTTGTCATGCAAGTGGATTATTCTTATCACAGAGGAAGTATGCAGTTGAGATCATTGAGAGGGCTGGGATGTCATCCTGTAAGTCCACTTCTACTCCAGTTGATACTAAGCCCAAGCTTAGTGCTGCGACAGCAGCGCACCATACGAGGATCCGACCCGCTATCGTAGTCTTGCAGGGGCCCTTCAGTATCATACATTTACGAGACCATATATTATGTATGTTGTACATCAGGTGTGTTTGTTTATGCATGATCCCAAAGTTGAGCACATGAATGCGCTCAAACGCATCATTCGGTATATTCAGGATACACTTGACTATGACTTGCATTTATATCTTTCTTCTACGTCAACACTTGTCTCATATACGGATGCTGATTGGGGTGGCTGTCCGGACACCAGACGGTCTACGTCTGGCTATTGTATGTTTCTTGGTAATAACTTGGTCTCATAATCTGCGAAGTGTCAGTCGACTTTATCCCGTTCCAGTGCAGAGGCCGAGTATCGAGGGGTAGCTAATGTGGTCTCTGAATCACGTTGCTTACGTAATTTGCTGTTAGAGCTTCATTGGCCTATTCAGAAAGCGATATTGGTGTATTGTGATAATGTTAGTGTCATCTACCTTTCTGGTAATCTGGTTCAGCACCAGCGCACTAAACATATCGAGATGGACGTCCACTTTGTTCGCGAAAAGGTTGCTCGTGGTCAAGTACACGTCTACCATGTCCCTTCCAGGTATCAAATTGCAGACATCTTTACAAAGGGTCTTCCTCGGTCCTTTTTGAAGATTTTAGGGACAATCTCAGCGTTCGAAGACCGTCCGCTATGACTGCGGGGGTATGTTAGATATACATAATATACACAATATACATGAGTATATATATGTATATTATGTATATCTCGAGACTCAACATTGCACTGCCACCCGTGGGCAGTCCCCTTCTCATGTACTTTGTACAATTATGTAAAGTAGTGTTTTAGTGTAATTAGTATTATACACTTACCATAATTGTATAGTTAGTATCCAAATATAATAAGATTTTAGGAGTAGAATAGAAATAGGATTCTCCTATTATGAAAATATGTAAATTGTATATATACTCCTTCAAATAATAAAAATAATCAAGAGATTATTTCTTTCAAGATACTTGTTCAAGTATTAAGAACAAACTCAGCTGGAAAACTTTGGTCATATTTAGCATTGGATTCTCCCTGACTGTCCAATGATAATTAGGTATAATATAATCAACTACGTAATGTATTTGTCTGATAATAATCTTAGCTTATGTATTAGAAAATTCCAATCAAAATTTCAGATTCTTAATCGTTGGATGATTCGTTATTAAGTAGGGAAAAAATAAAGATAACAAGAAAAACATATGATGAGTAAACCACAGCTATAGATCCGCCATTATTGTACCATATTCCTAAATAGTGTGGATAAATAATTACTAGTAATACATTGTTTTTGGACTCTAACTAAACTCTAGTAATTGAAGAAAGATTTGTATATTTGGTCAACCATTACTTGAAGTTCGAAATCATGAAATCCCATGTGCAAAGCCATGTGAGTATGTTCCAACTGACCCTTCAGTTTTGTTATGCTTTGTCACTCTCATAAATCATATATATCTACCTCTTTTTTTTTTTATGGATTGTAGGTGAGTAAGTTGGTACACTTTTCGATTATTTTATTAGATATTTATTACTTTTCACCAACATAAATATTAAATAGTTTTGCTTATCAAAACTTGAACAGATATAAGTCATATAACATAAAAATAGCATATTTTTGCCTTTGCTAAAAATTAAATCTGAGATCTCATAATTTGCCGCTAGTTATTTTTACATGGGCATCTCGTGAGCTATCGTTTGTAACAGTGTAGCCGTTATCAAAATCAAGTCTCAATTCGAAGTACTGTCTTTTGGTAAAATATCTCCACATATGGCTGAATGAGAGACTATTATGAGTAACATAGTGTACGGTTGACGAACTTCAATAGGCATGCCAGTTTATGCAGCCGCGCATATACTCAAGGTAAGTAGCACTGGTTAGGGGTGTTAAAACGGGTTAAATTAATAAATAATTTGAGTTATATTGTCCACGTAATTTTCACAAATTATCTCTTTTCAACCTCTATAATTTAAAAAGTATTATTTCAAAGTTTCAAAGTTTCAAAGTTCACAAGAGAAAATCTAGGATAAGTATTGAAGTTCCACACGTAAAATTTAAGGCTACAAGTACGGTGAATATTTTATGAAGACATGGTCGAGAAGTGGTCAGTGAATAATATTTCTATAAAATTTACTTGGATAAATTTGGGTTAAACAATAAGTCCTAATCCAACTTGGTTGAACTCAAAATCTATTACACTACTAGAGATATAGGTTTTTCCCATCGCAAATCGGTGGAAAAGTTATGTTATAAATATGTTTTTTTTATTTTATTATCATTAAACCAGCTCACTGGAAAAATGCATAGTCGGAAACAGGCTCTCATTAAAGCGCTGGGAAACTTCCTTATTTTTTCCGTGTGAAAACACTACTATTTTTTATATTTTCACAGATTCAATCAAAATATTTGTGGAAATAGAAACCGAACATTTTTCAGTGGGAAAATAGTGATTGTTTAGTAGTGTTATATTTGTTTAGTGGTTCTTTATATAAATTAATTTGTTTAATTAATACATCAAACTGACGAGAACTTTTCTTTTATTTATCATGACTATATCTAACCAACCAAATTTAAAATGCAATTGTTTTTCTAATGTTTTAATTAGTTTGCCCAAATTGACAAGCTCGCTTTATAGGTGACTAACTTGTATTATGTACAAATTATACCACCAATGAATATATGCCTAGTTCAATCCGTTCAAATTTGATCGAGTATCTGTGGAACACTTAAAACTATCTTAAAAGAAAAGAGAAATAACATGATGTAGAGAGTTGACATGCATATATAAGATAGGTTCATGAATATTGGAAAGACAACTTCATGAAAATTTGTAGCATATATTTGGTGCCAATGAAACGGACAAAGGGAATGAATTTCAAGTGTATGAACCCATTAGTCTTAACATGAAGGGGCCATGGATCAAAGAAAATGGGCTGTCGGCCATTTTCACAACATAGAACTATTCTTTTTGGTCGGACTCTTACAAATGTGATGCCGACTTTTGCAATCAAGGAAATTTTCATAATAAAACCAGGACCAAACATGATATTAAGACATAAAAATAACTTGGATTAACGAGAATCAATGTATATCTGTTTGAGCCATATTGTGGATGGTGATAGACTAGGTCTTCTTTCTATTTCTTTTGGCAATATGATGACATCAATGTAACAACTACCACACACAACAAATATTATAAAATGATCCTTATATAGTAATTCATCATTTCCAATTTATGTGACACCATTGAACTTTTCACGAAGTTTAAGAAATGAAGACTTTTAAAATGTGTGGTCCAAAATAAGTTTTATATAAATGTGTCTCATAAAATTATATTATTTTTAAATATAAAAAATGACATTTTTTTAAAACATACCAAAAAAAAAATAGTGTCATATATATTGAAACATATGAAGTATTTATATTAGAGCTAGAATGGGAACCCAGCCAATTAATGAAACCTTGATGGACCGGCCCATTACTAGCCTCATCGGATTGGCTACACTCAGTATACTATAAAGTGAAACTTACACAAATGACTATAGTTTAGGGGTTTTAAATTTGTCATAGCTATAGTTTCAATATTTATAGGGCATAGCTACCTTTTTACTAGATGTATTCATAAAACGGCCTCGTTGTATTGAATACAACGAGTAAGAATGTATTCAAAATTATTTTCGATGTATTCAACTTAGTTGTATTCACGTCAAATGTATTCAACTCAGTTGTATTCATTTGTAGCTGTTTTTACATTGTATTCAATTTATTGTATTTAAAATTGGTTGTATTCAAACAACATAAATACAAAAAGATATTATATTCAACATATTGTATTCAAATAGCATAAATACAAAAAAAAATAGATTCAACTGTAATAAATACACTAAAATACTGAATACAAAAAAAATAGATACACTAAAAATTTAACAAATACACTCAAATTCTGAATATAAAAAAATAACAAATTGAATACAATCTAAAAATTTAACAAATAAACTCAAAAACTGAATACAAAAAAATAATAAATACACAAAATAAAATGTCGCCGAAGTTCGATCCCTCTGATGTTGAAGGAATCGAAATGTGATCGGAAGAAGCTCATATCGGAACGATCCCTCCGCCGTTGCACTTGTCATCTAAGGGTTACTCTGTTCCCTCCGCCGCTGCACTTGTCATCATTGCGTTGAAGGAACCAGAACGTCACCGGAAGAAGACGAATAACGTGACCGAAACGTGATCGAAACTCCAGATCTGGAATGTGACGGTGGGTCACGACGGATCAGAACTCCAGATCTGGAGGCACCGGCGGTGGGTCACGACGGGAGTGGAAAGCTCAGATCTGGAGGGCCAGTGGAAGCTCAGATCTGGAGGCTCCGCGTGGGCAGTGGGTCACGACGGAGTCCATTGCTATCAGATTTGGAGGCGCTGACGGTGGGTCACGACGAAGCGAAAGCTCAGATCTGATAGCAATGAATTTCGCCGGATCTCCGGCGGCGGTTTGTTGTAGAGGTGGCCAGTGGGTCGGGCTCGGGCTCGGGTCTGGCGGGGTTGGGGCGGGACGGGCGAAGGGGTCGGGATCGGGTATGGCGGGGTATGGCGGGGTCGGGTCTGGCGGGACTTGCTCCAGTCCCGTCCCAATCCCGATACCATCGGAATCGGGTCGGGGCGAGGTCGGGTCCGGCAGGTTTTCCTTTCTTTTTCTTTTTTTTTAAAATAATATATGTAAAAAAAAACTCAATAAACAAGACAAGATAGTGTAATAAAACATTCCAGTGCTGTTTTTGTGGCTCTTATATTATTTAATAGACATGTGATTTTTTGTAATACAAATACAATTGTCTAAAATCTAAATTGCAACTTTGTGGTGTTGTTCAAAAGTTGCAAATTACATAATAAAATTGCAATTAAAAAAATTACATTCTCAAAAAAACATGTTCTAATTGCTTGATGATTTCCTATGGTTCTTCGGTTGGAATTGGTATTTGTTGGTCAAATTGATCCACGTCGCTTCCACCACATTCGGATAAGATTTCGTTGTAGTTTTCGTCTTCTTCTTCGTTGATCTCCGGTTGATCGCACCTTCTCCGCTCCGCTCTTATCCAATCTCTGAATAATACTGCAATTTCCAAGCTGTCTCCGGGTAATGAGTTTCTGTGGTCTCCTATTTGATATCTGCCGGCAGAAAAAGCGCTTTCAGACACAATTGATGACGCTTGAATGTTCAAAACATCTCGGGCCATCAATGAAAGTGTCAGAAAGGTCTTCTCATTCCCCCTCCAGTATTTCAGCAAGTCTTCATGGCCATCTTCATTGATAACTTCTTGGTACGGTACAGAACCCTGCAAAACAAAAATATCCAACTCGCTAATTTGATTTGTAGTAGAGGTACGGCCGCACATTCTATTTCTGAGGCTTTCAAATACTAGCCGCAGAAACAACATGTCTTTTGTGAGGTTGTGTTGAAGATGAATAAGATGGTATGGAAGCCGGTGAGTTACTAGCATTTTCTTGTTGATAAAATCTATATATTTTTTTGCATTGGTGTTCTACGCTAGACAACACTTCTTCTTTAGTTTGTTCAATAGGTGGTGGGTGATTTAGATTTTTGGGACTTGGAGGTGGTAGTACTTCTATACAATCGTAAATAGTTTCAATTAGTGATTTAGTACCGTCTATTTTCATAGTCGGATTTAATATAGAACCAATAATATAAATAGTGGGAATAGGAATAAAATATTTTTTTATTTTGACAAATATTTTTTTAATAGCTGTCATATAAGCTGTTTTTTCCATATATTCACTAAGTAATAAAAATATTAGAGGTATATAAAACAACATGGTTGAAATAGTAGGATAATATATACCGGAAAATTCTTTTGTTGCTTGAAAAAATTTCTCTAAAAATACAATAAGTTCAAAAAATTTTACCCAATAACTATCTACAATCATATCAGCTGGATTTTGATTATGAGAGTTAAAAAATAAAGTTATAGGTTTTCTATAGTCATAAGCAACAAGTAGTTGCTCGTATAAAGAATTCCACCTAGTGGATACTTCTTGTGGAATTTTTCTATAAGATAGTCCACAATCGTGACAAGTTTTTTTATATTCTTTTCTACGTTGTACTTTATTACTTTTAAAAATAAAGTTTATAGCAAATTGTATTTTACTAAGAATGTCTTCAAAAAGTGATAGACCATCCTTTACAATTAAGTTATATATATGGCACGCGCATTTTATATGAAAATGATCTGAAAAAAGATGGAGTTAAACTATTTTTTAAAATTGTAATTGCATAATTGTTAGAAGAAGCGTTATCTAATGTAATAGCCATAATTTTATCGGTTATTCCGTAATAATGGCACACTTGATAAATATTATATGCAATAAAAGTATAAGTGTGCCTATCATCTATATATCTATACGCTAAAATACGTTTTCGCATAGACCATTTATAATCTATCCAATGACAAGTTACAGTTAAATAATCATGGCCGTTAGTACTACGACCTATATCAGACGTGATAGATACTTTGCCATTAAAATGATATAATAAAAACGTAAATATTGTTGATATTCATGCGCGAATTTAAATACATCTCTCTGAACAGTTGATCTAGGAAAACCGTTAAAAGCAGGATTATATATATCTCTAATGTAATGAATAAAACTGGGAGATGAAGGAAATGAAAAAGGCAAACCCTCCACATCAACTAATTTTGATATTGCTTTCCTATCTCTATGTTTATTGTATTTAGTGCCTACAATTCCCCCTGTCATAGGGTTAATTTGACCATGTACTTGGTCCGGGACAGTATCAGTATGTGAACCTTGTCCCGATGGAGCGGGCGTTTGCGCACTCGGTTTTGAAGCATGGTATTGGGCATACCTATTTGGATGAGCACTTACTACGTGTCTAATTAAACCCCCGTCCCACAGTGACCTTTTCCAGTTTTAAATTTTAAAACATTTTTACAAATTTTACATATAGCTACTTGATTCTCTACGTCCCTATCAAAAAATGTTCATGCATCTGATTTTAATGGTCGTTTTGCTGGACCTCGTCTCATACTAGGGAGAATAGGAGGTATTTCAGTTGAAGGTGCACTAGTGGGTGTGTTGTCATCAACATTAGTGGGTGTATCATCTAGATCATCGTCTAAATTAAAGTCTTCTTGAGTTCCAGAAAATAGCTCCTCGTCTAAATCTAATGGTATTGTAGGAAAATGTTGAGTATCAACAAAATCATCATGTGTAGGAATAAGATGACTAGAAGAAGCACCCTTACCCTTACCCTTAAACATACCTCTTAATCCTTCCATTTTAATTATGATAATAAATAATTAAAGATAATAAAATTAAGTGCGCTAAATAAAATAAACAGACAATAATAATTTAATGAAGGAACAAATGTACCAAACGCCGACGTAACGTCGACGTGTAATCGAGAGGTTGAAAATTGAAACTTTGCTCGATGGAAGATCCTCAAGCTAGTTGCCAACTTCACTCCTAATTCCTAAATGAATAAATAAAATTGAATATTTAGTAAACAATGTAGACTTGTAGAGAGATATATTGAGAGATTAGAGAGATTGTAGGAAGATTTGTGAGAAAGATGAAGAGAAAATGAGTTATTTAGAGTTGAAAATTGGGTTAAAGTGTAAATATAATAACTTATGAGTTAAAAATAAATATTAAGGGGTAGGGGGGAGGCCTAAAATGGCCGTTGCCAACGGCCAAAATCTAAAATGGTCATTGGTGCAACGGTTATATTTGCAAAGGGGAGCTCTCGGGCGGGGTCGGGACGGGCTCGGGGCGGGGGCGGGGCGGGAGGGCTCGGGTCTGGCGGGACGAGACATTGTCCCGTCCCAAGTTCGAGTCCCGCTGCCGTTTTTTTTTACGCGGGGTCGGGGCGGGACCAGGGCGGGACCGGGACGGGGTCGCATCGGGGTCCGGCCGTCCCGGCCCACTGGCCACCCTTAGTTTGTTGTGGGCGACGGCGGCGGAGTGCAGAAACAGATTCTCAATCAAAATAAAAATAATAAAAATAGAGTATTCTACTTTAAATATATATATAGCTATGATAGATAATTAAAATACACATTATAGTTATGTTTTATAATTTAATTAAATAATAGTTACTAAAGGTTAATATGTCCTAGAGTTATGTAAGGGAAAATTAAGGCCCATGACCATTCGGTCATCTAGTTTAGAGAAATTAGCCCAATTACTATTTTGTTACCCGATTTACAAATTCGGCAACTTTTTTAAAAAACTTGGTCACCACTCCCTTTCCTCTCTCCCACGTGACTTTTGTCTTTTCAATCAACCCTCTATGTCGATCTTTGTTCTTCTTCCCCCATATGTCTCTATCTCCGCCTCTCTCTCTTTTTCTTATTTGTTTCTTTCGATTTCTCCTTCTTGTTACAAACTTAAATTTAAGGTCTTTAGTTCAAATAAAATAAGAATGGTTGGACGGATATTTTGTAAACCCCCGTCTCAAAGAGGAAGAACTTTCGGATCTGAAATGAAAAGGGTTCAATAGCAAATTGGTGGACAACTTTTCTATGTTATTCTTGTTTTTTTTTTTGTGATTATGGCGTTAAAAATGGAGGTGTACTGGTGGTGGGACGGTGTTTTTATAAGATAAATATGTATAATAGGTGTATCTACACTGTTATACATAGTTATACAACGTATATACACTGTGTATACAATATAGATACATTACCTATACAATGCATGTATTGTATAGCAGTGTATATGGATGTATACACGTGTCTTATACATTATTATATAATGTTAAAAAACTGTACTATAATGGTGCTGGTAGTTTAATGACAAATTTTCATGGTAATGAGTTGTGGAAGACTGGTGATGTGTTCCTTTTTCTTTTTGATGAATTTCATACAGGAAAAAAATGAAAATAAAATCTGACTAAGAGCGAGGAAGGATGAAATTGTGCGATACGACGATTGTGTTGTTTTTTAATCTAAAATAGGATCATATTAATAGTGGCGATACAGTGATTTTTTTTTTTTAGTGGGAATTTAGATGGATGCATGGAGGAGCCCTGAACGATATATGGCCGGTGAAAACTATTATGTTCGGCTGTACATTTATGTAAGAATCCCAGCACATAATATACACAACCTAATAACTAATTATCACACTTATATTTGGATCTCGTGTTTATAGTTTATACACTATCATCAAACCTAGAACGTTTAAAATATTAATAATGTTAGCTTATATTTTTCTTGCATTGCATGCTACCTGGAAGATTTTCCTTAACACATTCGTTAAATTGAACTACTAATAGTTCCATAGATTCTTTTCAGGAAAAATTCTATGTAAACTAATATGTATAAGCTTAGTTGGTTGATTACTTAAATTTTTACTTTGTTGGTGAAGGTTCGAATCCATATGTAATTTCCTTCCCTATCCCTATGTAATAATTTTTTTTTTTTTTTAAAAAATGTCTAAACATCCCTCAATGGCTCGAATCATTCTATAGAAAAGTAAATTTAAGTTAAGCGGATGTTGTTAGAAGAATTTGAAAACATTAGCGGGGATAAAAACTGACTATATAATCTACTCTCAGTTTGACATATTATCAATATATTTGAGTTTGAAGTTTGGCTTGGCACTTCCAAACATCATACTCGTGAGTCGCGCCGTCTAAAGTTGATTTTATAGCTGCTAAATTTATAAAAATATATATAAATTTTGTGAAAGAAATAATTCTTGATTATTTTCATTAATTAAAAGAGTATATATATACAATTTACATATTTCCATAATTGATGTTAGAAACTGCAAGGGCAGGATGAAACGTGTTCTTTGATGTAGACATACTGATAGAACAATATGTGATTGAGGGATTTGGAAGAAAAAATTGGGAGAAAGGATGAACCGTCGGCACAAAATCCGAGAAGAAGGCTCGGTTTTTAGGCTTAGGACGGACGAAATTGCAAGAATTTTGGAGAGGATTTTAAGACCTAGACTTCTAATACCATGAAAGAAATAATCCCTTGATTATTTTCATTAATTGAAAGAGTATATATACAATTTACATATCCATAATAGGAAAATTCTATTCCTATTCTACTCCTAAAACCTCATTCTGTTTGGACACTAACTATACAATTATGGTAATACAAATATTATGTTAAGTGTACAATGCTAATTACACCACAACATTAACTAATCTAGGAGACTAAAACATTACCTAAAATCTAGACCATGTACACGATCATATATACAAAACCGAGGTCCAATATACAAGGATATATACATGTATATCCCATGGATATTTAACATTTTGGCTATGCCTTAATCGGTTATCTGTTTACTTCTTCTGAGGTTGGGCCTGTACAGAGAGAATCTGGACCCTATTTAGACGGAATTCCACCGAACATATGCGACCATTTCATTCCTCGTTACAATCTCAGCGCCTTCCCTTTTCTGTTTGTTGGTTTATGTTTTTCTTCTACAAAATTATGGAGTACAAAATTGGGCTAAATTTAGTTAATTAATGGTCTACCAAGAAGAAACAGAATCAGAGTGTCTTTTTGTTGCAGCTTATTAAGTAGAACATCATCCTCTTAAAGCTATTATTGAAGATTATCGATATTTGTTGACTTTTAGCAAAAGCTCTATTAAACACATTTGGAGAGACAAACCAATATGACGATTTTCCGGTAAATAAAGGCCATGAGTATGATGAAGATTTGATAATCAAGGAAAATGTGCTCAAGGATATGAAGTTTCTTTTCATGATATACTTCAGCCATGTTATTTTTGAAAGATCGAAACTACCCTTTTGATCATTTTTCATGTACAAAAAAGTAAATATAAATAAAAGCATAAGAATTGGCATACAACACATTTAAATGAAAAAAATCTCTATATTCTCATTTCTTGTCTATCTTTATTTACTTTATCTATATTTTCTGTTTGTTCTCGTTTTATAACAATTTACCTATTGAGTTTATAGCCAAATTTCTTTGACTCGTTTTTTTTTTTTTGGGTGATCTTTTTCACACCAAACTTTTCACGAAGTATTTCTATTACACACTACTTGGTGTTTGATCATTTTTTTCAGAAACATGAATATGTTACAAGCCAATGGGATCATGATATGTATTCTTAACAAAAGAAAAACACTCTTAAGTTACAATTTTACCTTCATCTTCTTCCCTTTTCCTCACTACCATGGCTTTGTAAACTATTTTCATTTTGCAATAATATTTTTCAATCAAGTTATTCTTAAATGATAATTTATAATAACATAAATATTTATAATTTATTTTAAATTATATTTTTTATTTACCCAATAGTCAAACAATATTATATAAAATGGTTCGAAAGGAGTAGTAACAAAAGAGTATCCCAAGTTCCCAACCTAAAAGCTTCTTCCTCCCGTTCCTTTTCTCTTTCTATATATTTTCTAGAAGGAATGCGTAAATTAAGTAGGCGTTTGGTCACAAAAATTAAATATTTTTATTTTATTTAAAAATTTAAAGTTAGATTTGACGATAGAATTTTATTTGATTATAGTTTTTGAATATTTATTTGTTTAAAGATACTAAAAGTGAAAATAAATTGCAGATATTTTATTAAGTTTCAAATACAATTCCAAGTAGTATTTTAAAATTTATGACCAAACTTTAATACTTTTAAGTGAAAAAAACTTCCACATAATTCTGCCAAAGGAATCCTAAAATATACGGAGACAGTTTATACAAGTTCCTAAGTTCCCCCTCCGATTGTCACAAAGAAATAAAGCTAAACAGCTGACAAGTGCAAAGCTGTGCCCTCTATTTTTGGCATGTAACGCGTGTCGGTTTATCAGCTTGCTACTCCGTTTCAACTCTGGCGTCCTCTAGCATACTATACAAAATTTGTTACATTTCTGGTTGGTAAGTCGAACCCACCGCATAGAAGCGGCAACCCTCACATCTCGCTATTAAGAGTCATATCGGATATAGGATGAGAATATATACTTCTTATATGAACTTGAATAATACTCCTCCTACAAATCAGTTTTTGATGTTAAGTTAGACCCAAAATTCATTATTTACATGATTTAGAGTCAGACCAATTCTAAGCCCTAAAATTATAGTATTCACACTCCATTTAACAAGATTTGAGCGTGCGGAAGAGTGTTTAGAGTTTCACATCGGATATGAAATAAAAACATGGACTCCACTTGAACAATTCTCACCTACAAATTAGTTTTTAGGGTTGAGTTAGGTCATTTAACCACTTTTAAATCTATCTCCTCTCCGCCAATTTTTGGGTTCTTTCTTCAACTTTTTGGACTCATTATGGAAAATTGGAATCCCGTGATAATAAATCCTTTAAAAAAAAAAAAAAAAAAAAAAAGCTGATAACTTTACGTCTCTACCACCTGCACTTCCAGTTTCCTGTCCGAATTCGACGGTATTTCGGTTTTAAGTTTTGATCAAATGAAAAAACGGAGTTCAAAGGCTTCGTCTTGAAATTCATTTGAAATTAGGCAAAAAGCTATTGTGAACAATAATTTTATGATTAAATATTTATAAGCTGAATAAACTAATTTATAGTTTGTATTTCATAATTTATTAGTAAGGCGTTGTCCGAGCCCAACATGAACAAAGTTATATTATTTTATTGATTTATCAATTGATTTTCTATCACAAAATCATAATTTCTTTTTCAATTAATATGTGATTGTATTGAATGATAAAAAAGATCACGAGCAAATCAATAAAATCCTTCTTTTGGCATGTATTTTGAAGTATTAGAGGCCTTTAGAATTTTCCTTAAAGCTTCCTTTGGAAGTGAACGTTAAAGCTGCTTCGGGTACTTGAATTATGCTGTTTCTTATAATTAATTTTATGGTTTCATCTGCAACTTTAATCCAGCTATGATTTCATCACATATCATTTATATATATATATATATATATATAGGTTTAAGTGGCTAATCAATAGAATAAAGAAAAGAATAACTAAGCAACAATTAATTTTAGTCTTTAATTTTTGTTTCCAATACTTAATATTTAATGCTACTTTCAAAAAAAATTCAGACTAATACTACTTTCGATCAATAAATCAAACAAACACATAGTGACGGCTAAATATTTGGAAACAAGTAAGTTCAAGTTCAGTTTTTTCCTTTTTCTCCTATTATAACATAATAAAGTCATAATCAAACGTAACTCTGGTATTAATTAGAGGAAAAGGAAAAGCATAACCTTGAACAATTTGAATTAAGAAAATGATGGAAATGAAGTAATCAGAAGTACAGTAAAATTGTACCCAATGAATTTAGTCAGTCTACAAAAAGTATTTGTTTGATATTAATTTATCTTTAAAATGTTCAATTTTTAATGAGATAATTTTATAATCAAACAAATATTTATTTCTTACTTAAATCATAAATTTTATTTTGTTTTTTTTAAAAAAAATAATTACGTAATTAAACACCATCTTATAAATTGAGACAGCCAGAATATTAATTTGAGAAAAAATGTTAAGAAGATTTTCTTTTTTTGAAAATCTGTTTGATTGTATATTTTGTTCAATATTCACTCCAATCTTAAAAGAAGATCAAGTTTAAAAATTGATTCCAACCAAGTGTAATTTTGTCTGGACATTTCAGACATGACTGATAAAGTTAGAATGATACTTTCCACTAAATGGGTAAATTATTTTAAGTGGACCCATCTAATGGTCTTTCTTAAAGTAGAAGGCGAAATTGGCCTTCAGATATACGGGAACCTCTAAGATGTATAAATATTTGAAATTTTCTAGTAACCTCAAACTAATGTATAAATATTTAATAAATAGAAAATAAACTTTATTTGATTTAGTTAATTATAACTTAACAAATTGATATATTAATCTGAATTTATTTTAAGTAAAAACTAAATCAAATCAAACTAATAAATACTTTTTCGACATGATTACTTCTTGATTAAAACTTTTTTTTCAATTCATAATGGGTTATCATGACTTATTCGCTTTTGATGTCAGTATTTTTTACTGCTTTAAATTTCTTATTCGGGTTTGACCGTTTCTTTTGCTTGTGCTTTGTTTTGAGCCGAATGTCTCTCGAAAACAACCGCTCTACCTACCAAGGTAAGATCTGCGTACACACTACCCTCCATAAATTCACGTTGTGAGATTTCACTGAGTATATTATTATTGTAAACAAAAAATCAAAGTCGAAATTAGCTACAAATTTAAGAGAAATAGTAGATATGTGACCTATACCTTTCCGCCTGATTAGTAGAAAGAGAGAAGCCGAGCTTGTTAAAAAAGTATGATTGATCATCCCATTTATAGGCGACATGATAAAAAATTATTTACCGATATTCATAGCAAATTAATAGCAGTAGTATATTTTATCATAAATTGGGTAGTAGATTGGGCTGACAATTTCACAATGGCTCGATTGATATCCGATTCATCCAATCTGATTATATGGACGAAAATTTGATAAAATACGAATTTTAATCGAGTGATGGATCGAATCGAATTCGGGTGGACATACATCCAAGCCACCACCCGACCCCATCCATCCACCCGACACTTCTCCTAGTTAAGATTTTACAAGTCTTCTTAATAACTTCAAAAGGCAAATCTAAAGTGCAACAAATTGACATAATTTCTTGATGTAATTGTGATTGAAGTCATCCAACTAGCACCAGATACATTTTTTCAACAAAAACAAAAACAGATAACGAATAGATCTTTTGTTTCACCTTTGAAAGAATATCTAAAGGACATATGTGAAGTTTACGTTTTAAGAAAAATATCATTTCGAATTTAAAAAATTCAAATGAATACTAATTTGATCTACTTATTAATTTCTATTTTTCTCCCTTGAAAGAAAAAACAAAATATTTACTTGAAATTTTAAAATCTAAAAAAGAATAAATAACTTCCCATCTTTATCATCGTCGTATTACAAAAATCATACATACTCTATAATTGTCATTCGTTATAATAACATTTCACTATAACGACATGATTTTCTCCTAAATCAATTTTTCATGTTATATTTTAGGATGATTGACTGATTATGCTATAAGTTTAATCCGTGAAGCACCCGATCCATCCGTGAAGCATCCGATCCATCCGTGAATAATGAATGGATCAGATATAAATGAAAAAAAATAAGATAATGGATAAATGATTGGCGGATGGCCATGGTCAGCCCCATTAGTAGAGTAATAAATTAGGTGACATATTTCGGTCTCCCGTCACCAGCCAGTTAGTATATTAAACCCTTGCATCGACAGCTACTCCACTACAGTGTTCCACAAAACCCTGCAACCCACTCAGTCAGATCCAACTTCGCTCCAAACAAAAAAAATCATGGGTACACGATTCTCTATCCCTTTTATTTTTCCGATTTTACCATGATTTTCTCTTTTTAGATCATGAACTTGGATTAATTTATCCCTTTTTTTCTCTTGTTTCTACTCTTACAGCCAAGGTTAAGATTGGAATTAACGGTAAGTATCTGTTCTCTTCGAGTGAATTTTATCTAGCTTTGTTAGGTATATTTCTATAGATTTTACTGAGATGGGGTATGAAATTAATCTTGTTTGCATGAAGGATTTGGAAGAATTGGCCGATTAGTGGCCCGAGTTGCTCTCCAAAGAGATGATGTGGAGCTCGTTGCAGTTAACGATCCATTCATATCTGTTGAATACATGGTACATGCCCAAAAAAACCAAAAACAAGAATTTGAATGAATTTTGTGAAAGTTTAACGGATTTTATATATCGGTGTTGCAGACATATATGTTCAAGTATGATAGTGTACACGGCCAGTGGAAGCACAATGAGCTTAAGGTTAAGGATGAGAAGACCCTTCTCTTTGGTGACAAGGCTGTTACTGTTTTTGGCTTTAGGTAATATTTGTCTCTTTAACACATACAAATTGCTTGGGTAAATCTGGATTCCTGGTTGAACTTCCGGTGTATATCTGAAGGAACCCAGAGGAAATTCCATGGGCACAGACTGGAGCTGATTACATTGTGGAGTCTACCGGTGTTTTCACCGATAAGGACAAAGCTGCTGCTCACTTGAAGGTTTGTGATCATAATTGATCTCTGTTCATAACGGATCTTCCTTGCTAAGACTTATAAGGAACAATTTTGTGCATTGCGTGTGTATGATCATCAAGTTTATACATAATTACTCTGTATTAGTGATGTTAATTGATGTTTGATCAGTATATTTGTTGTGATAATATACTGATAGCAGCATTACAAAATTTGCACTAAGTGATGTTAATTGATGGTTGATGTTCATATTTTATTTGATGATTGGAGGATTTATACCTTTCAGTGAGCACACTAGTACCTAAATTTTAATGATGTTATACTCCTTTGTCTCAATTTATGTGGCACAATTCGGATTTCGAGAGTCAAATTTCTTAATTTTGATTGTGAATTTAGACATAGAATTTTCAAGTTTTTAAAAATATAATTAACATATTTGGAAACTACATAAGAAGTATTATAAATCACTTTTATAAGTCACAATAACTAACCATTCAAAAAATTTAAGTCATATGAAAAAATGACGGTCAAAGAAAACTCGTTTGACTTTTAAAATCCGAGAGGTGCCGATATATTGGGACAGAGGGAGTAAGTATATTCTTGCCAAGGACATTGATTTTTTTTTTTGTGGTAGAATGTTTTATCTGATGCAACTAAATCAGTTTAAATGTAGAAAATAATTAAATAAAGCATATCTCATAGTTGAGTTAAATTAAGGACTCTGAATCAAACTTGATATAGTGGTATCTACACCTCAGGTTCTTAGTGCTTGTTGCTATTAATGCTATGATAGTTGGATTAATTGATTAATTTTCTTATCGGCCTTGGCTCAAGTTATTATCAGTGATTTAAGGGAGCTAATATCTGCTCAACTTTTGTGAATCATCAGGGTGGTGCCAAGAAAGTTATCATTTCTGCCCCTAGCAAGGATGCTCCTATGTTTGTTGTCGGTGTCAATGAGAAGGAATACAAGCCAGAGCTCAACATTGTTTCAAATGCTAGCTGTACTACAAATTGCCTTGCTCCCTTGGCCAAGGTTCTCCTTTTCCACCCGCCCGGTTCCTTCAAATTAAATTGTGTGTCATTGCATAATGTGGATGTGAGAATGAAACAACATCACAATATCTCATTTTGTTCTGCAGGTTATAAATGACAGATTTGGAATTGTTGAGGGTCTCATGACCACAGTCCACTCCATCACAGGTAAGTGTCTCTTGCTTCTACTTTCATATAAATATAATTCATTTTTAGCTTGGTCACTCGGTTTGGCTACCACCATAATATTTCAGCCACTCAGAAGACTGTTGATGGGCCATCATCCAAGGATTGGAGAGGTGGAAGAGCTGCTTCATTCAACATTATTCCCAGCAGTACTGGAGCTGCCAAGGCTGTCGGCAAAGTGCTACCAGCATTGAATGGAAAGTTAACCGGAATGGCTTTCCGAGTCCCAACTGTTGATGTCTCCGTGGTTGACCTGACAGTGAGGTTGGAGAAAGAAGCTACCTATGATGAAATCAAGGCTGCCATTAAGTAAGCTTGTGTCTTTACATAAGTTTCACAAGTGCATTAGTATGTGCAAGCCATTTTCCTTTTCCCTAGAGAATCTATTATCATATCAATAGCATCTTGTAATAATGTTTGTGTTCTTCCTTAATTTTTTTTCTCTGGAGCTCCGTGTTTGCATGACTCTGCTGACTTGCTTTGTTATATCTTCTAAAGGGAGGAGTCTGAAGGAAAATTGAAGGGAATTCTAGGTTACACTGAAGATGATGTGGTATCCACGGACTTTGTGGGAGACAATAGGTGAGTTTGGGATTTTGAAGTGTTCTATGATTTAATTTCTGTCTATCTCGCGTTTCATGAGCTCCACTAAAGTTCTTGCCCGTACCTTGTCTATGCTGATCCACTTATATCGTGCTCTACTAATCAGACTGTATTTCTGAACGGAAATAATTTGCAGATCAAGCATATTTGATGCCAAGGCTGGAATTGCTTTGAGCAAGAATTTTGTCAAGCTTGTTTCATGGTACGACAACGAATGGGGTTACAGGTAAACACATGAAATATTTACTGTACATTTCTTTCATCATCAGATCAATTCACTGCACGAATGCACTGCATAGGAGTGTATATGATTTATGGCATCCTGCTAATAGTAATCCTTGGTGGAATTGCAGCACACGAGTGGTGGACTTGATTAAGCACATGGCATCAGTTCAGTAAAAGTGGCAGTTCACTCGATGATGGCCAAGTGTGGTGGCGCTGCTGGTGATGATCCTGTTTTGTGTTGTTAGATCAAACCGTTTAGAATAAAGCGTTCTCTCGGACCAGATGTTTGATGTTTAGGGGATATACTCTTGTTTAGGTGTTTAATTTGATGGAAGATCTCTTCACATTCCGAGATTGAGTCTTAGTGACTCGGGTATATGTTTCTCTTGTTATGTTCTGTTATGAATGTATAATAATGTTGGACCTTCTTATCCTGATGTTGTTTCTGCTTTACTTGAGCCGAGGGTCTATCGAAAATAACCTCCTTACCCGCTAAGGTAGAGTTAAGGTTTGCGTACACTCTATCTTAACCACACACCCCACTTGTGGTATTACACGGGGTATGTTGTATTTACTTGTTTAGTGGCTTTGGTTCCCCGCTTCTTTACTATCCCTTGGTGCTTAACCAACAGGTTACCAAAGTTGCGAAACTTTTGCAGCTGTAGGGTCAATTGCGAAACTTTTGCTGCTATAGGGGTCAATAGATTATCTATTCTTTTTGGAATGTGTTCCCCTCCATTATATTCCCATACCTGCCTGCATCCGGTGTCCCTTTTTTTCGGAAGCATACAAGTCTCTCGTGCTGTGTTTTCAGTTTCTCTTGTGAAATAAATGTAGGGAGACTGCAGTGAAGGCGAGTAAGAGCCTGTTTGGATGGGGTTATGACTTTTGATTTTTAAGTTAGGAATTTTAGTTTATGACTTATTTTTGTTATTTTGACTTAAAAATAAGTGTTTATAAACACTTTTATATTTTACGCACACACTACAACACAACTTATAAGTTATTTTGGTTTAAAAGCACTTCAAATAAGTCAATCCAAACAGGCTCTAAGAAGGATTACTGGTCTTCCCGTGAATTTGGTTTGGGTGTCCTTTGGGAGCACAAGAATGTCAAAATAGGTTGGATGATTTTTGGTTGAGAACTTAGGTAGTATTCTCCGTTCACTTTTACTTGTCTATTATTGATTTAGCACACCTTTTAATAAATAATAAATGAATTGCATAATTTATCATGATATTCATATTGATTGGTACTATATAGTTTTAATGGATTTAAAAAATGATTTGAAATGAGTAATTAATACTATGAGAAAAATAAAATAAAAAATTATTTTATAGCAGTTGTGGGGTAGGTGCATTATGAGATGGATGTGGGGGACCAAAAACAGCTGAATAAAGTCAAAATCTTTTCATGATACTACTAATTGTTATCACGTGTTCCGTCCCGGCAGTTGGTGGTTCGGTGTTGGAGAATTCTCCGTGTAATATTATTAGATTTGTAACAAAATATAAGAAAGAAAGATTTTTGTTTTATACATTTCTGTGAAAATTTATTAGACATTTCTTGTCTTTATCCACTTTCAAATTCGAAATTCAAATGCATCTGCTTCCTCAGAAAATTATTTTAGAACGTTGTTTTCTAGATCAGTGAAGGACATGAGCATTTATAAGACAGCTAAAAGGAGAGAGAAAAGAAGGAACCAGTATTTGCAATTTGAAATACTGATTAAATATTGAAAAAAATTGTTTGTGAGCATCATTATTCGCAATTACACAGTACTGGAAACCGAACGCTCCCAAAAATTGGCTAAAGAGGATGACTAGTAGCTATAGTCTTAAGAAAAGGTGGTTGAATTCAAAATTTTAATTTCTCTGTCTCAATTTATGCGACGCTATTTTTTTTTGCTTTGTCCCAAAAAAATATCATATTTATATATTTAGAAATAATTTAACTTTATGATATGATTTATAACCACACATTTATATAAGACTTATTTTAAACCACATATTTCAAAATTTTTGGTTTAAAACATTGAAGTAGTGTATACATGTAATTATGTGGTATTATCCTAGATAACTTTTTTAGTATTGATTTGAATTGAGAGGAAATGGATGCTCAAATACTTTTAGGGTCTGTTTGGAAAGCCACCTGGTAATTGGAAATGGTGTATACACTGTCTAATAATTACATACCATAGTAATTAAGAGGATATGTTTGTTTGTCATAACATAATTACAATGTAATTATAAGTATATTGTTTGGTTGCACATTTGTAATTATACATTTAGATTAATTTAAAAATAAAAATTAATTCTTGACAAATATGTACTTTTATAAATGATATATTAAATTACGTATTTAAGATACATACTATTTCTTGAAAATATATTTATTAATAATCACATATTTGTAAATAATATTGTAAAAGTAATAGTATATTTTTAAATTAACAATATTTTAATATAATTAATTATAAAAATTTAAAGCACACATTTTGTAAGAACATCATGAGATGTATATATGTTTGACAAAAAGATTAATTTTAATACATATGATGTCATAACACTATTCAAATGTTTGAAAAAAAATAATATATCAATTGTAAGTGAAAAATGAATAATATGCAATGTAAAACAACAAGTGAATAGTACTGAAGCAAATAAATTGAAGTCGCAAATATAACCTAAATTCAAAAATTAAAAAATAATATTTTAACATGATACTTTTATGTCAAACTCCAACATAACATAAAATGAGTTCCAACATAACTTAGGTAAATATAATTAAAAAGAAAGTGTAGTCATTTATAAGTCTATAAACTCATTCAACAATGAAATTCTATTTTAATAACATCACTCATTATATGTCAAGTTTGTTAACGACTCATTCTTTCTAATATTAGAAGATGTCATTTCAAAAACTAGAATAATAACGTAGTTATGTTAAATGAAGAAAAAAAAATAAAAAAATACGAGCAATTACATGGAATCACGAGAAGAAAGGTTGAAAACCGATAAGAAAGAAAATGAAAGATACTAATATAAACAATATTTTTAAAAATAAAAATAATTTATAATGTAAATAAAAAATGAAAAAAATATTTTAAGAAAATTAAAATATTTTAGAATATGGAAATAAAAAACAAAGTAAAATAATAAAATAAAAAAGAGAAGAATTTAAAATTTTAAAAAGTAACCTCATAATTAAAGGGTGTAATACACTCAATTCTCAATCCCCTTGAGAAATGAATAGTGTAATTATCTCCTCCAAAATATATCTAATTACATCCAATTGATGACCATACAATTACTTGATCATGCCAAATTGTGTAATCATATTCAATTACACTTAATTCCAATTAGATGGGTGCAATAAACCCTTAATGTTTAATACCAATAGCCTGACAGGTAGAGATGGCAGTGGATCTTGGACCCGGTGGATCCAGATCCGTTTTATAGGATATGGATCTTCAAAATTTGGACCCGACGGATTCGGATCGGACCCGGATCCGTTTCTGACGGATCGGATCTGGATCTTGTATTTGAGATCCGTATCCGATCCAGATCGTGGATCCGTTTTTTATTAAATATATTCATAACCTAAAATGTAATTTTATAAGTATTTTCTTAAAATTGTTAAGCACATCCTTGCCAGTTTAATTCTCAAAACAAGTTTAATTTATCCCCGCGTTAACTCAAAAACAAAAAAATAAAGAGGTAACTTCGATAATAAAATCAATGTTATATCAGTGAATAACTAACATCTCCATAGACAAGTAGTTAAAATTATATTCACTTCATTTGTGAAGATTCCAAGCACATGCAAGTTCTGCATTGTGAAAATACTAGTCATCATTTTCCACAACTATTGTCATTGTCCAACATTTTCAATTAATAGCTCAGAATCAAAACGAGACAACGAACAAAATATCTCATATGAACATTTCAAAATTGAAACACAGTAAACTGTTAGCTAAGTAAAAATCGTTTGTCAGTTCAAAAAAAATTTCTTAGCAAGACAATTTTTTTTACATGTGGATCCAGATCCGATCCGTGGATCCTATGGATCCGTATTTGGATTGATTTTTATGGAACCCGACGGATCTGAATCCGAATCTATAGGATCCGATCAAAGATCCGATCCGTTACATCCCTACTGCCAGATTCATTCAAGTAAATAATCAAGGAATATTCCTTGGTCATAACTCTATATTAGCTGGTCAAATATATATTAACAACAAAAGCGAAATTACGATTTTGTTGAAGATCGAAAAATGGAAAGCGGTTTATCTTTGAGTCGAGTGTGGCACTCTGTCCTTAAGACAATATTGCCCCGTATGTATCCTTTATACGTCCTGGATAATTTGTCTCCCAAGATAAAACAACAATGGAACCCTTGAGCAAAGGAAACTCAAGAGCTACCGTGAAGAATATTGAGTAACGAAATGATGCTTGGAAGTTGTAGGAAGAAGAAATTTACGCTTGTGTATTTTCGTGTGTTGCCTCTCTTTTTTCGTTAGCTTCTTGTTTGTGCTCAACAATGGTGTAATGGGGTGTTTATATAGGAGTGGGAGGGGTCACATTTTTCTTGCTGAAAATCGCCTCCATAATAGCCAAATAATGGCCATTATGGAGGTAGTAAAGTCACCAACATAAATGGTGAAAGACCAACGGATTTGGCCATTATAGGAGGAGTAATTCAGCCAAAATAAATGGTGAATTGAGTGCTTGGCTTTAACATATATACTTGCAATTCGATTAATTACGAGATTCTCATATATATCTCCTTTCCGTGTTTTCCGTCTGTTTATTGTAAATTATTGGCCGCATTATTGTGAATTAATAAATTAATATTGACACAAATTAATACAGTATTTTATTTAATGTGGACTAATAAGTCATTCTAACTCTTCCATTTTCAAATTTTCTCCAATTTCGATACCTCCGCCAAATCTTCCCAAATCATATACTCTCTCTGAGCTGTTTCATCAATACAACATTTTTTCAGAAAATCCTCAACACCTCACTCCCAAATTCAAATTCATCATATACATTTATTTTTCTACAATAAACAATTGATATTTTCGTTTTTAATGGTTTTTCACTGATGGCGTCATCGGCGTTCAAATCGACGACTCGGAGAACGACCTTAGGTGGAAGTCCTGCCGGAGCCGAAGACTCCTCCGGAAACTCCAGTAACAAAGCTCATCGCCGTTCTAGGAGTCTAAGCCGAGTTGCCCACGGTGAGGAGCCTACACAGGCTGACTTAGGCTACAATGCCGCTCCACGTGGTAAATTCGTTAATATGACTAGAGGATCAGGAGTTCCTGAAATCAGCCTTGATGATCTCGCTATAGAATTCTTCTCTCAAGAGGAAGAGAGAGAAAGTAGTGACCATGGAAGGCGTGCCTCGGGGATTGGACATTGGGCGAGCGAAACGGCGTCGTCAAGGAGGCGTGGTAGGTCAGTTTCGAGGCACGGTTCGAAGAGCGTCACTGCTGATCGTTCCCGGAGCAACCTAGCTACGTCAGATGCCAGTTCGAGAAGGAGGAGGTCGGTTTCTGCTGTTCGATATCAGATTAGTGATTCGGAGGTGAAACTTCTATATCCTTTTCTTCATTTTTGTCTATTCCAAAACATTGATTAGGTAGTAGGACTGGAGCATACCTCTACAACTGTTTGGAGTTGATTGGTTCCAGCAATTTCCGTGACCTGAGGCTTGCAGCTTATGGATTTATGTAGGTTTATGTTATTCTAAATTGACTACAGAACTTAATAAAACCTTTTTGGGATGAACATTTCAATGTATTTAACCAAAGAGAATGCTAAACTAGGAGCATTTCAACTTTGGAAACTATTTATATGGAAGTCTTTTCACTTTTCTTCCCCCTTTTTAGTGTGTGTGGGGAAGAGGGACAGAGGGATGAAACTAAATTTAGCTCCAACGGACTATGTAATATACAAATCTTCTTTTACTGATCAAAAGGAAGATAATGTATTATATAAATCCTCTTTTATTGATCAAAAGAAAGAAAATATAATATACAAATCTTCTCTTACTGATCAAAAGAAAGAAAATGTAATATACAATTCTATAAACAATTAAACACAAAAATACACAAAACCTAATTGATCCTGGCATCAGAAAGTAGACATCTCCTTTTGTTATTAATTTCCAAGCAGGAAGGCTCCTTTTTCACCAAAATTATTTTGATTGAGTACATTCCACCAGTAAGACTAAAATTAATGTCGCTCATGTACATAAATGATAAATATGGCTTTAGTGAATCCCTTCAATGTATAATTGCCCTGTATAATGAAAGAGAAACTGTGCATGAAATCCTATAACGAGAAACCAACAAATGAAAGTTTTGGTTTATGGGGAAATTTCTCCGAAGGTAATGATTACCAACTTTAATTTTATGTTAGTTTTATCCTAAATCTCAACTGCATACATAACTTAGGATGTTCAAAAATTTGTGAGAGTGCCTTCTCAAAAAAAAAATTAGGGTGATGTTTTCTTCCAAAAACTTTGAACTCCTCATAACTTTAGTTAAGAAGTTGGAATCCCAAGTGCTTTGGAAGGTAGAAATAGCAAAATGTAAATAAAAAAATGCATGAGTTCTAGCAATACATTACCTTTCTGGTGCATCTCTTGAATTGTAATCTGTTATCTTCTGTATTAAAAGTGTTTTTCTTGTTACTAGGTTCAAATCCATTTAGAAAAAAAAAGTTAGGAGATTAATTTGAATTTGTTAAGTCTTAGTGTCCGAGTTTCCCGGTACGTTTGCATCTGGGAGGTAGCCGGAATAAAAAGAAAGGAGGAAAAAGTGTTTTTCCTCTTGCTCTGTTTATAGTTCTGTTTCTTCTGATGCAAGTGATGTCAGGTGAATCAATGACTCAGCGTTTGGCTAAGGAAGAACCAAACAAACCAAATATCTTGGTCTCATAACCCACTAACGCATGATTAGAAATGATAATTGACTTTGAGAAAATAAAGGAAAGAACTTAACAACTAAACCAATAAATTTGTTCTACGAAGCTACCTATCTTCCAATTTACTCAGTCCTACTACCAGTCAAGTTTTGAATCATTCTTCAACAAAATCCAGTGGTTTTAACTTTTAAGTATTGAGATTGTATTGCATTTATATACACTATCGCATAGAGTGGTATTACTCTCCAATTGAATTGAAAGAGAATAAAGTTGAAACTATATGTGCTGTGTAAATTCCCAGTTTTTCATCTTATACTGCAGACTTATAACAAATTTCCTTGGCTTTAAGAGTTGTATTAGTTGATGATCCATCTTTAATAGTTTCAGTTCTTACATTTCAAGGTTTCGGTTAGGACAAGCTGATTCTGACACAACTAGTTATGTGATAAAGCTCACCTCGAACTTTAACGTCCTAGTTCTTTCTTTTATTAAGAAAAAGGGTCCTTATGTTTAAACTGTGACGGGACATACTGCAATAGCTTATGATCATTTCAATACTGATTGAAAACACACTCGAGCGAGATGCAACTTATGAGACACCTACATGTTATATGGGTGTATGTCCAGAAAGCTTTGGGTTGTTTTAAGCTATGTTGCTTGGACTCTTCAAAAATATCGACGGGTGTTTGGAGAATCCGACATGGGTGCGGCAACATTTTTGGAGAGTCCGAGCAACATAGGTTTTATGTTTTAATTGTTGACGAGTTCTTAAAGATCACTGTTTAAAACGAAGAAATAAGAGAACTTATCAGCAAAAAGAAAAATGTATAGTGGCGACTGGCGACACTTTTAATCAACAATGTTCCTTATTGTATGACAGAGTGATGCAGATCATTATCGAAATTCCAGCAGCCAAATTGACACCAAGAAGAATCAGAGCAACAGAATTAGTGACTTTCCTTCATCACTGAAGCCAACAGCTGTAAATAATGCACAATTAAGGAGGTCTTTTAGCCAAAAGGACATGCCACTGTTACATGATGGTTACTCTGTAAGCTGAAACAATTTATATTTGCTTCTCTTTGAGTTGTAGGGAGTTTATTGGGTTAATGTATTATCTCTCAGAAAAAAGTGCAGTTGTTCTCCCCCTTTGTTCTCATAATGCTCTGTTTTTTTGTGCCACTACATGTCTTCTTGCAATGTTACTAATTTATGCACTTCTTCATTCATACTAGAGTCACTCTTCTGCCTTGACTGACGATGACACAAAGGATGCTCTGACCTGTAAAAATGTAGTCGAGAAAACCATTCGAGCAGTTTATGCACAGAAAAAGGTTTACTTTGTTTATCTGTTGAAGTAGCGCGCACTGACTTTTTCTTATGCCTTATCCATTTTTTCTTTCTCTCAATATATTATTGTCCTCCAGGGTGAGCATCCAAATGGGGATGTTTTGAATGGTGAGCTGTACGAAGCAATGCGAAAAGAACTCAGGCATGCTGTTGAAGAAATCAAAACTGAACTGGAACAAGTGTGTAATTTATTTGTTCTATGATATTAAATAAAATTACTTCCGCACTATTAATGACCTTGCTTTCTATTTCACGTCGACTCATGCAGACCATGGGGAAGAAAACTAGTGGCTCCAAGACAGGTCATGTGACCAGAAAGAATTATGTATCAAAATTGGAGCCGGTAAGTTTACTCAATGCTTACATTTTCCCATCTTGTTGCAAACGGGTTCGAAGTCTTCTTTGGCACTCACTATGTTATACGGTCTTTCTTCCAGTCTAAAATTTTGCCTCCTTTTGTACACTGGTTATTCTTCTTTGGAAATCACTATGATATGCTTGATGAATTCTGCAGGAAGACCAAAGAGATAGGGATCGGCGGATTGTCAAAGATCCTCTTCCTGATTCAAAAAATTCTGCTGCTGGGCAGAAACAACCACGTAGAAAGGTCTCTCCTTTTTTAGTTGAGCGATCAGTTTTCGGCTTTCTTGATTAGCTATTATTCACCTTTGTAATAGATCCTTTATTAATAGATTTTTACAACTTCCCAGAGAAGCAATGATAGAAACAGGACATCAAAACAACTGAATGAGGAGGCAGAGAAGTTTTTTGAGGATTTCATTGCAAATATAGAAGATACAGATTTTTCTTCGTTTGATGGAGAAAGAAGTGATACAAGTTCCACATTAGGAGGAATAGCAAAGCCAAGGGACAGTATTACTTATGGGGAAGCAGTTAACAAAAGTCCAGCAGGATCTAATTGTCATCCTGTTGGAACCGATGGGGTTATATTTCCCTGGTTGCAGTGGGAGACAAGCAATGATGGTTCTTTCACTCCCAAGAATGAAGTGCAAACTCCTGTTAGTAGGACGTCAATATGTGATTTAGGACAGGTAAATAATACTTTGTTTATCTCCTAATAGAATTAAATTTTGTATGCTTGTGTTGTGACATCTCCATTATTATCTTATTCTTCAATTTTATTAATACTGCTGTTTCTTTTACTTTGGTTATTTTACTATTTTTGCTGTCAACATTTTCTTTTCTTTAGTATTTTCATCATGGCTTTTTTACTCTTGTTTTTTTCTTCAAACCTGTTCTTAAAACACTTTTCTTGAGCCAAGGGGCTATCGGAAACAACCTCTCTAGCTTACACAAGGTAGGGGTAAGGTTTGCGTACACCTACCCTCCCCAGACCCCACTTATGGGTTCACACTGGGTAAGTTGTTGTTTGTGTTGTACCATCTAACCAAAATTAGGCGCTGCCTTTGGTATGACAGGATAGCAAGTTTGCTCTTGATTGGATACATCTTCCATTATATTTGTTCGGTTTATTAACTAGGTTTAACTATGGTTGCTAGATGATTGGATATCTTTTACGGGAATTAATTTCTTTCGTTGGCTTTAAGTTGTCAAACTAGGAGGATGTTGGCTCACTCTGGTCAGGTGAAGAAGTACTGTTATTTTGTCTATTTGGAGGTTTATTTTGCTTCCACTTCTTCATAGAGAAGACATTGGGAGCCTCTCCATGCAAAAAATACCAGTCATTAAACGAATTCCTTTATTTAACACAAATTGCTTGAAGTTGCTTTTCCCGCCATGCCATTAATTTTGCGTTTTCACGTTCACGTTTACTTCTCTAGTTGTAGTAAGTCTCATTCTCTTCCCTTATTATGACATCTATTGTAACATGGCCCCAATTTTCTTTCTTGTAGGAGATCACCTCCCTTCCGAATGATACTAGTTATTCCATCAGCAGCCATGGGAGTTGGAGCCCAGCGATTCTGCAGAGTGCAGAAGAATAGAACAATCTATACGATTGAAGATGGTGGAAACATATCCGGAGAACTTGAAAGTTGCCAAAGTTCAGGATTTGATATGGCTGAATATAACAAGCTTAAACGAAATGAAGAGCTGTTGTTTGAAAGATACAGAGAACGGAATAGAATTAGTTCAGGTGGTCTTTTACTTTGTAGTCATATAGGCATATAACTTACTCTAGTTATTTAGTATGCGTACCAAAATCTTACACATAGTCAATCTTGGAAGTTGGAACACACAATCCATCTTTGATTTTGGTTGTTAAGGTAATGATTTGGACACGCCAAGTCACCAACCATGAGCATCCTATCGTTTATTTTCCTTGCAATTGTGGAAGTGTATCCTTTCGGGTTCATTTTTTCCTGATCGATGCTTGTGTATGACGGACAAATTCAAAAAAAAAAAACAATCCACATACAGTCTGACCTCTTATTAAGCAGCGTATTGTAAAAGTTGTCATTCAGAAGTATCAAATGGTCCTTAAAAACAGCTTATTATTCAACTTCATATGAATGTATATCATACTTCAAAGTCTTGCCCAATCAGTTAAAATACGAAGAAAAAAAACTTCATCTCATCCGGATCTGAAAGCAAAGATATCCACCGAACGAGCTAATTCTTTAGAAAGAAAAAATTAAGTCTGAGGAACGTATTGTTCTTTAACAGTCTTAACTGAAAATTCCAATAATAAACAAACGAGCAAGCCACATCTAGTTCCTTTTTCTTTTTTCTTTTTCTGGATAAGTAATTTGCTTTGTTTTCGTATATATATATATAGCATTTTGACATAAAAACCCATAACAGTTTCTGCATTGTGGAATTGAAATCCTTAGCTACACTTTTGTCCTACCCTTGATTAAACCTATTCAAGATTGTCTTACCAAGAAAAAAAGAGGGAATTAGACAAGGTAAGAATCATATTACAAAGTCAGTACACCAGTTATTTATTGGAACTACATAACATAGCAATCCTAGGGGAAGAAAGTTCCAGTACCATGATATGTTTCTCAACAACTACATTATCTAGCTCCTCAATTAGTTTTTGCGTTAGCTCCCCACAATATTCAATTAAGGTTCATGTAGTTTTACTAAATGATGTAAAAATCAGGGGATGCTCGAAATTACTCCACGTGTTAAATATTGCTACTAAATGAAGTAAAAATCAGGGGATGCTCAAAATTACTCCACAGGTAAATATTACTACTAAATGAAGTAAAAATCAAGCAAGCCGAAATTACTCCACATGTAACTATTGTCAGGAAAAGGAATAAACAAGAAATGTAAAAAGACAAGTAACTGATCATTGGGGAAAGTACATCAAGCCTTTCCTTTTCAGACTATATTTTCAAGATATCATTGATTAAACACTTAAATCTCACACAGAAATTGCATCAAGACCAAACACGCCAAGGGATTTGTTGCCTATCTGAAATCAATGGAAATCGTTGTGTCATACATATTAGTTTAATGGATCAACTGACATTTTATATTGAATCAAAAGAAACTGTTAAATAAGGCAATATACCCATAATATACATGTGTATATTGCCTTATTAACATTCTCGGATTCTGCCCAGAATAGAGCCTCTCGGTTTTGGTAATATTAGATTAGACAATGTAAGAATATTGTATATTAGGAAAATATATGTGTAGTATATTGTAATGTATTTGTTACCTAAATTAGGATTATACACTACCATAATTGTAGAGTTAGAATTATGGTAGAATAAGATTTTAGGAATAGGATTCTCCTATTTTGTAACTTGTATATATACCTATTCAATTAATGAAAAAATAATCAAGGGGAATTATTTCTTTCAAAAACATCGCATACCTTTTTTATTTTGGTATTGAATCGAAACGTTATGCAATCTTGTATAACAGAGTCGAGATGATGGTGAAGGTGTCTTGAGAACACTTTGAGGTTCATTGCTTCTTAACTTAAGTAACTAAGTAAATATCCATTTGGAAATATATTTGGTGATATGATTTCTTAGTTATCTATTAGTCTGAATCAAATCAGATACAAATGTGCAAATGCAACCTAGTCTACGGAATAATGCAATGTGCATAAGCATTAATCTTCATTGATGCAAAGTCGCTTAATAGAATTGACAAAATAATCACATGTAATGTGTAATAACCACGATTATAAGTTGTGGCAAGTCGCTGAGATACTTGATCATAAATAATCATATATGTATCTTTAAATCGAAGCTATTTTAAATAAGCGCCAAATATCAATCAAATTTCCACTTAGAACAATAGTCTGAGATGGAGTATTAAATTAAATACTAATACAACAATAAAACTAATATATAGCCTGACATATAAAATATCGTCTAACAAATACTAAAAATCTTTTGTGACTAGGACCCTATAATCAAGAATAGAACTTGTAACCCTTGGCTTGCAGTATGATCTGCCTCAAAGCACCAATGGGAGCTAAAATCATAAGAAGAACACCAAGTATGATGCATATCTGCGTAAAAAACGAAGACACATAACAGTATTAGCAATACAACCAATAAAGTTTACCAATTTCTCAAAGAAGTTTGCAAGTTTTTGTAACATACCCAATTCGTGAACCAAGACAACCCAAATCTTTTAGGTTTTTTGATGGCTAGCCACATGATACAAGGAAGCTGCAACGACAGAGAAAAAGGAATGTCAATATTTGATTCTGTAGCCCGTCACAAATATTTTTGTAGTTATATAACATTTTTACATGAGATATAACACGAAATCCTTGGCTTACAAAGTAGGTAGTAGGAGCAAATGCAAATCCTCCGAAGAAACTAAGTAGGCCACCAAAGAATGGGAATGTTACAGCAAGGAACATTGTTAGGGCTGCACAACACATAAATAAGAAAAACATAAGTGATGGCTTTATTGAGCAAATTAATCTAACATAAAAAAGTGGAATAACGGTGACGTACCAACATAACTAGTCCGAACAATTAGTCGTAGCTTTTTAGTTGGACTGAAGTTCCTTTGCTTCACCAAGTAAGATTCGATCATGTCAAACACACCCATAGCAAACACCTAAAAACATCAAGCAAACAAAGTCTCAGATTTGAGCTAAAAAGACTTCTGGTAAAGGGCGATTCTTCTTTTAGTGTCCCTACAATGTGCGAGTGTCCTAATTAATCAGACCAATGAATTTCAAATATCGAATGATTTAAAAAAACAAGGGTAATTAATGAAAATTGACCTGATAGCTTCCAATAACATGAATGACGACGAAGGCATTAGCCATGATAATAAGCCAAGCAGGTTTCTCTAGGGAGATCAAGATGTTGTCCTGCACACTATTTCCAAAAACAGCATAGCCAACAAAAGCCACAGGAAAGTAACACATGGCCACGACGGCGTAAGCAATAATGACTCCTTTCCACATGGGTTTCTTGGACGGTTTTTCAGGAGTTGAAGGCATAGTGGCCTGAATTTCCAACACCACATTGTGGCCAGCAAATGCAAAAGCAACATCCCCCAAAGCACTCAAGAAACCAAACATTCTTCCTACACTTGTTGAAGCCCTTGGACTGTAATCAACGCTGGGAGCTATTCCTTTGTGTACTGATGCTCCCCAACCTATGGTTGAATAACTGCACAATGAAAAAAATAATTAATTTCTATTAATAAACCTGCTAAAGCACCAAACTATATGTGTTTTTAGATCTTGCATTGAGAAATCTCCTTTATCATAATCTGTTTGTGTAAAAATTCGTTTACTACTAGATTTCTTGTAGGAATAAATTGTTATTCTTTTCCTCAATTGTCAAGTGAATAAACGTTGAACTTAAATTATATGTTTATGTATACTGAAAGTGTAAAATTCTTATACTGTCATGGTAATCTTCCTTATTTTTCAGACTACCAATCTCACTTTTTATGAACAATTGCATTAGTTAGACGACCTAATAGTATAGTAAGTATAGTGAAACTGAAAAAGAAAAAGTGAACCTGAGAGACATGGCAGCAGCAAGGAAGGAGACTAAAGCGATGGAGTTGAAATTGGGACAAAATGAAAGGAAGAATTGAACACCACTGAACATCATGATGAAATAGGTGGTCTTCAAAGGCCGGCAACCAGGACAAGCGGTCTCATAAATCTTCCGAAGAGAATTGCCACCGGTGACCATGTACACTATGTTCACTCCAATTTCCACCATGAGCTGCTGAGGAACCACAATCCACAGCCCAAGCTTTTCCCCAAAAGCCTCCTGGCCCAACTCATGGTATCTGTCAAATCTTTTACCCGGCACCATCTCATGCATCTCCACCATTTGCCATAAGGTGTATAGTGTTATCACCCATGATAGTACCATTATTGTGGCTCCAGCACCCCTATTATAATATTGTATATACGAAATTAATACGCCACCTTGAAAAAATATTTATGTAGCAATTCAAAAGTAGTAATAAGCAGCAGAACACTTCATGCTAAAGAAGAACATACACAAGGAAAGAAAGGTGCATCTTGATTGAAAGTATTTGTGCGTCTACTGTTTAGGGTGTATTTTATGATAGATATTGCTACTTAATTGGTAATACACAACGCCAGATATAAAGTATACTCTATAATGTAAAAAATATTGACATGCACTTGGAAGAATCATATTAGTAAACAAGCTACACTAAATTTATATGCATCTGCTTGATAAATACACTGTTAGAGTGTTAAAAATATCGATATGCACTTGGAAGAATCAGATCAATAAATTAAACAAGCTATACTTAATTTATATGAATCTAATGATCATATATCGAGCAGCTAAGTAGTAAGTACCACAGATATTCAGATTAGTAAACAAGCTGGTAAATATATACAAGTGTCAAAACGATGATATGTTCAATTTTATCTGCCACGCCAAATCAAATAGTACTATTACATCTATATGTATGTTTTCCAATTATTACAAACAAATAAAAAAGAGGCTAGTAACCCTTGCATGGAAAAGGAACAACTTGAGCACTCTCTAAAATTCAGAGTATATATACCTATATAATTGAATCGAAAATAATAAATTAAGTTGAACACAAAATTTTTCTTTTGAGCCGAAGGTCTATCGGAAACAAAATTAGTGTGGATAAGTTGAACACACAGAATATCTATATGATCCTAACCTATAGACATAAATAGTAAAAAAGTAGTAAAGACATGTAACGTACCAGCCCAACTGAGACATGGCATAAGGAGGCCAAGAACACCAGCACCAACCATAGCCGTGACATTGTGAAAAGCTGAATAATACCACTTTGCATTCCTTGATGATGTGATAGGTAGCCAATCGTTAATACTATTTTTATTGCTTCCTTCCTCAGGCGATGATCCTCTCTTCGTCTTTTCCATGATTGATCTAAATCTTTTCCTTTTGTTTTCTTTTTCTCAATCTCAATTGTCTGAATACTTAATTGTTAGACGGTTGAGTAAAACATGTTGTTCTCATGAATATATATATAAGTTGAAAGTGTGACCCTCTTCGTTTATAATAAGGAAAAACAGTTTGTTTCGTTTTATAATTCTAATTGGATTGTTGCATGACCTTTTTGCGTTTCTGTTTTATTGTTAGAAGATATTAAACGTTGTTCGAATTCTATCCAAACTCTGCCGCTTTCATTACTTTTGGGTTCAACATATAGTCTGCTCATACTCGGACAGGGATACTAAATATAATATTTGTTGGTACTCTAATGTAAAGCAGTACGGGAAGTAAATAAATATTACAAGTGTTCGAAAGGATGAACAAACATTCAATATTCAGAAATTGAATCTTGTTGAACAAATAGGCCAATCTTCAAAACTGCCGCAAACTTGTTGTGTCTTGAATCTTGATAACCTGAAATCAAGAAATAACTAAATCTGGATGGTTACAACGTTGTGTGCCGAGTCGAGTGATTGCACTCGTCCTTAAGACAAGATTGCCCCGTATATATGCTTTTACGTTAGCGGGCAATAGTCTCCCAAGATAAAACAACACTTTAATCTCGACGCTACAAAGCCAATAGGTTGAGTCTGACGAAGAAAACAAATATGAATCGACTTGCTGAAGATATGGAAAAGGAAGGAAGAGTTTCTGTTTTCTCTTCTGTTTTGTCTCTGTGTATATAATGTGTCTCTGTTGTGTATATCTTGTGTATATGAGGGTCTTTGCTCACTGTTTTTCCACACTGTTTTTGCAGTGTTTTTCGTCACTGTTTTGTGGCATTTTCTGTCTGTATATCTGCTGCACAATTGAGCCAAAACAGCTCAATATATAGCATGGAGGAGGGCTGTCCAACTGCCCAAAACATGACTGTTAATGGCCATAAGGGAGGGCTGTAATGACAGGTTTAATGCCATGAATGAGGGCTGATTATGGTCATTGAAGGAGGGTGATTATGAAGGAGTTAATCAGCCAAGTAATGGATGGTTAATGCTCCAAAAATCAGTCCAACGGAAATCTGCCTTCCGTCACTCCCGAAATCAACTTTCCAGAAACTCTAGGGACCAAACTGTAAATATTAAGCAATTGGGGTCCAAAAAGACAGCCCATGACCGTTAGCCTTGAACCCAAGCACATCTAGGTTCTCCCTCCTTTAAACACATGGGATACCCCTTGGGGTCCCAAACCCTTTACCACTTTAGAGACTTATAAAGAGAGCAATTTTTCCTTTTCCCACCGATGTGGTAGATTTGTCCCACACCATATTTTCATGCCTCAAACACCTTACTTTGTGGACCAATATCTCTTTCATTTTTCAACGAAATTTGACGATCCTTGGCCCTACGGTCATCTACTCACTTAGTAGATTATGCATGTGTGAAGAGACAAAGCCTCCAACATGCGAAACACTAGTGTTTAATTCATCAAAGATGGGTGGACGCATCTCCCCGCCAAAGGCAAATTTCCAACAATATCTTTATTATTTTTTGCCTAAAATTAGTTGCTTCATGCAAATAATTACGGTTAATCTTAACTAAGTAACACACTTAATGGAAAATCCATATTTAAATAAAAATAAGATCAGTAATTTTCTATGTATATTATTTAAGATAAAAATTTTGAGACGTATATTGGCGGCAATTAGTAAGAATTTCGGAGACATTGTCATCTCAAGTTTGTCTTAGTCACACCAACTTTTTTTGTAGTCCCTTGTTTTGGTTTTATTGTAAAAATTCGTTTAATCCATTTAGTATTAATTTAAAAATTTTTATATACTAATTTGCGCTTTTTAACATATTGTTCATGAATTTTGCAAACATTTTTTTCGAAAAAATACTTTAGAAGTTTAACCATGATCATAACATATTGGAGTCAATTCCTCAAATGGTCATTGAACTTGTAGAAAAATCTCATTAAAATAACTTTTGAATTTTTTTGTACAGTAAGGTCATTAAACTATGGATATATCCCAAAAAAGTAAAAGAATGCATTCTTGGACATAAGACCCCTTAACCCATTTTAAAATTATAAAATCCATTTAAATATTTCTATTTTATGTTCAAAATGTGAAATATATTAATTCAGACAAAATTTTCAAAATATTGCAAAATTGTGTTTAAAGTAGACAATAAAATGACAGTTGAATGGTAGTAAAACTAAGCACGGTGCTTAACTATAAATTTTTTAATTGATTGTTAATAGTTTTCCTGATATATAAAATTTTTGATTATCAAAAATAATATTTTCTACTTTACTTTCTTATAGCTTAAAATAATACGTTCAATATTTCTATTTATTATTAAAACATGAAAAATATTAATTTGATCAAGAATGAAGTATCGAAAAGTTATTTTTAGATAATGGATTTTATAATTTAAAATGGGTTAGGAGGTCTTATGTCCAAATATAGATTGTTTTACTTTATTGGAAATAAGGACATAATTTGATAATATTATTGTCCAAAAATATTGAAAAATCACTTTAGCGAAACTTTTTAACAAGTTCCATGATCATTTGAGGAATTAACACTAAATTAAAGAACTTCGGACCCTTCTCCAAACTTTCTCCAAACTCTTTGCGTATAACGTAAACTTAGTACATCAGTGTCCTTTTTTTTATACTAAATTAAAGAACTCGAAGTTTGACGCATTGGAAACCCACACGAATTAGTACAGAACTAAGTATGTCATCTGTTTCCAAGGAAAATATGGTGGGATTATTACAACACTAACATAGTTGATTTTAATTTCTATAGTTTTATTTGAATTAAAATAGGATGCAGAGTGAATTTACGTCGAAAAGTTAGCTGTCTATAATTTATTTTCATTAGAGATGGCAGACGAGGCGGATATGTAACAGTGAAAATCTTAAAACGGATGAGCGAGGAGGGTCAAATCAATAGTTTTCATTGTCATATTTTTTCACCTCTTCAATGTTTTCTTTCGTAGTTTAAACTATCAATGGGATATGTTGTTATTGTTGATGAAGTCTCTTAGCGACTTGCCACAACTTATAATCTATCAAAAGGTGGTTATTACACACAAGATGTGATTATTTTTCAAGTCTCTTTAAGCTTCTTAGTTCGAGAGATCAAGTGTCTCGCACCTGTCTAGGGAATGGGTTTAAAACCCAAAATATACGGACCAATACGGTGGAAACCCAACCTTACGAACTGGAGATTTTGTCTGTTCCGTGGGTCTTCGATATTATCTTTTTGGGCCGAGAAAACTTTGCCGAAGTACGGTTTGATCCCGAAGTTTCGATATACAGTTTGGACCGAATTATTTCGGATGTCTGAAGTTTCTCCGTGAATTACTCCTCCTATAAAAAAAAAAAAAGGGTGGTTGTTACACAATCTCTTAAAGATAATTAGTCAAACTTGTCAGAGAATGAGCACTTCAGTTTATATTTAATATTCCTATATCGACACCATTCTTTGTCTGTTCCATTACATCATTAGCTTCTAGATCTGATTATCTTACAAAATAGAGAAAATACATAAAATTTATTTGTCTCGAAAATACATAAATGGCTAAATTTTTTTGAGATAAGTTAAGGAGGAATTTTATGTATTTTCAGGAAACCGTATATGAATATCATGCACTCTCATCAAGAGTAACGTAAAAAACTTTAAGAGATGTTGATAAGGCTACAAAAAAGTGTAAATGTGTAACAACTATATATCCTTTTTCTATCATTTCTTCCAAACTTAAATTACTACTCCCTTCGTTTGAATTTATTTGTCTTAATTTAACTTCATACGAAATTTAAAAAATAAATAAGATTTTTTTTAAATCTTAAATTTAAAATATATATAATATATTAAAATATCCTTTAATCTTGTGGTCTAAAACAGACCCCGCAAGACGTTAAAATTCAAGAGTTATCAACAGGAAATATGCATTTTTTTAAAAATAGATTAAGAAAAAAAAGTAAGACAAACAAATTGAAACAAAGGGAGTAATAAAGTCTTAGATTTAATTATCCTCCATTAGTTTCAATAAAACCATGTTATTCATAATTGAAGCATGTGTTTATTGGGGCTCGACTAATGATTTGCTTCATATAAACTCATAAAATTTATTTTAAAATTTTGATTAATCCAAATCGGCATCACATGCCAAAAAAAAAAAATAGAATAGTAATTCATCTGTCTTAATTTATGTGTCACTATTTAATTTGTAATGGAAAAAGAAATGAAGATTTTTGAAATATGTGATCTAAAATAAATTTTATATAAATGTGTGATTATATATTATTTTTAAATATAAAAATATAATATTTTTTTAAAATAGATTAAAAAGGAAATTGTGCTCTAGTTAGTAGATTGGACATTGGAGGGGAGAAGAAGAAAAGAGAAGACCCAACAATAAAGAAAATGAAAAAGAATTGAACAAACCAACTTTATCTTCTCTTGTAATTGTAACAACAAAGCAAATCTAAGGGATAGGCATTCCAAAAATGCAAACTCTTCAAAGTAGTTCTTTCTTGTTCACTTTCCCATCTCCTAAAACCCTCCTTAAACCCCCTAAATTCACTTCTCTTTCTTTCTTCAACTTGAAGCCCTCCAAGCCTTCCCCTCTTACCCTTCCCTGTTTCAGTTCCGACGAGTTCCCAGTAGGTGATGACGACGCATTTCTCGAAGCATTCGGACCCAAAGAGAAACAATCCGAAGAAGAAGCCCGACGCCAGAACTGGGTCGAACGTGGTTGGGCCCCATGGGAAGAAATCCTCTCACCTGAAGCCAATTTCGCACGTAAATCACTCAACGAAGGTGAAGAAGTAGCACTTCAATCACCTGAAGCTATTGAAGCTTTTAAAATGCTTAGCCCAAATTACAGAAAAAAGAAGATTGAGGAAATGGGTATAACGGAAGATGAGTATTACGCTAAGCAATTTGAGATTAAAGGTGATATACCTCAGCCTTTGGAGACTATGTGGGATGGTCCGTTAGTGGTTCGACACGTGCCACCTAGGGATTGGCCGCCGAGGGGGTGGGAGGTTGATAAGAAGGAATTGGAGTTCATTAGGGAAGCTCATAAGATGATGTCAGTTAGAGTGGATTATGATAAAGTGGAGGACATGGTGAATATGGAGACTGATGGTATGAATTTGGAAAGGTATAATGTGTTCTTGAAACAATATAATGAGTGGGTAGCTGCTAACAAGGATAGATTGGAAGAAGAATCTTATAAGGTACACGATGATTTTGTACTCCCTCCGTTTCGATTTGTTTGTGTTAGTTTGACAGGAGTTTAAGAAAGTCTTGAAAATTTTAAAATTCATGGTATTAAATTAATGATATGTGTAAAGTACCAAAGTGCCCTTTAATCTTTAGGTCTTAAACATGCCATTTGAGGTGTTGAATTAAAGAGTTGTCAAATTAAGAAATATTCTTTTTGAACAGACTAAAAAGAGGAAAGTGACAAACAAATTGAAACAAAGAGAATATCACGTAACTTTTGCTTAGACCCTGTATTTGTATTAGGAAATCCATTAAATATTTATAAATATTTAGTTGCGAACACGTGTTATGGATTCAATGGCAAATCAGAATCCATAAACTTCAAAGGCTAGCTCCGCCTCTGGTCATGTAGCTTTTGTGTTGTAAAGAGTTTGGGTAGTTTTAAGCTGTTCATAACATGCTAGCTAAGAAATTAAAAAATCTTTTGGGCTTGCAAAGATGCTTGAACTACCAAGAATTTCCTTCTTATGAAAGAAAAAGGAGGCTAGTGCAACTAGAAAGAGTGGATGTAACAGTTGATGAAAGTAGAAGTGGTAACTAAGGACTCGTGTACACTTTGCTGCTTTCACCAACTGAGCATATCATTTCAGTTTATGCACGCTTTTTTCTGGTTGCATAACACCTTTTGCGTGATTGATGCTGATTGGCGTGGTAAGAGTATAGATATAATCTAATTGTATCTATTTATATTTAGAGAAATATCAGATCACAGGGGTCGTCCATTTGTCAGTGGAGCAACTAATAAGTCGAACTCTAAAAATAATGACCTTTAGCCTTAACGTCAGGGTTGTCAGGGGTTAAGGATTCAGACAACTATCATTTTTCTGTTTAAATTCAAATGTGAATTCTAATATCTGAAACAAAACCAAATCCAAACCCCAACATGGTGGAATGCGCGTGCCTTGTTCTTATTCTTTTCCGGGTGAAGGAAATGTTTGGTAGTTCAAGCATCTACGCGAGTCCAAATCTTTAAATCTCTTACACTAGATATTGAAGAAGTCTAAAGACTCCCGAAATCATTAACACGACCTGATAGAAGGTAGTGATTGCGCTGGATATTGAAAGTTAAGCTATTAGTAAGCAACTTTACCTTGCCTTGTGAAGAAAAAAAGCTATTAGCATGCAACTTAAAGTTAATGAATTGCTGCAGTATTTAATTCATGTTATGCTATCGCAAATACTGTATCTGAAAGGTAGCATGTATTAGTATTTAAGACTTCTACTTGTTTTATTTTTAACATTGAGTTAATATTTCAATGTAAAGATTTTCCCTTTGGTTTTTCCCCTTCACTCTTAAAAGATGCTTCCAAAGCATGTATTTTGGGTTCATCAATAATAATTGTACTTAGCCGCAATTTGTGATGTCTGTGCAGTATGACCAGGACTATTATCCTGGAAGGAGGAAAAGGGGAAAGGATTACCAAGATGGAATGGTACAATAGATGTTGCATTTTCAGTTGCTGTTGAATATTATTACTGTTGTTAGGTTTATTTGGGCTATTGATGTTTTTGTCATAACTTTTCCTCCTCTTCATTTGGTTGCAGTATGAACTCCCATTTTACTACCCAGGACAAGTAAGTTGCTTTCCTTTTCCCTTTCTCAGATGATGAGAAGGTCAATGTGATTTTTACGAACTCCGTTTTCATACATCTCGATGGATGAATATGAGAAACTGAAAAGTGATTGAAGAGATTACGAAGTGCTCTAGCCATACTTGACTTTAGTAGTCTGAGCGGGATAATCCTTCATCAGAAATAGTCAGAGAGGGATAATTTGATTCTTGTTTATTCTTATTAAACCAAACAAGCTATGTTTTCAGTTCTCTTAGTATGTGTTTTTTTTTGCCTTTTTATTTTGGTCTTTTGGCTCTTTTATGTTTTCTCCCCAAGCATGAAAATAAATCTGAAAACTCTGGCATAAACTTTAGTATTTCTTTCCCACCAAAAGACTAATCATGTTTACAAGTTTACTAGCTCTGTTTTGGTTGTTTTTTATTACCATATCTTTGAGTAGTTTCTCCTACGGTTTGGCGGTAGAAATAAATATGCATGCACTATTGTTTAGGTTATTCACAAGATAGAAGAAAAACGATAGAACATTATTTTCTTGTGTTAGCTTTAGCCACACCTTTATTGCCGGTATCCCATGCTAATCCTTTTTGTCAAAGTTGCATCTGGTCTTTTGTTATCTATAAGTGCACATTCATTTGCTCTCTATTTTTAATTATTAGAGCAATTTGACTTTCATGTTCAATGTCTTTGTAATGTATACACTGTAAATTTATGTCTTACAGAAAATCCGGGAATAAACTAAACATAAAACTAAAATCTTGTCTAGGATTAGGGTTATCCACTTCATATTGTTGGACATAAAGCTACTTTAGCTAATAGACCTCACATAACTCAATTCGGTTGGAACTTGTGTCAATTTACTAAACATTACGACACATGATTTTTGAAGAAAGGCAAGCTTATAGGAAGTCTTTTTTGCAGATTTGTGCGGGTGTAGTGACAGCTATACATCTTTATCAAGGAGCATTTGTTGACATTGGAGGTGTTCATGATGGGTAAGCATGTTCATGTGACCTGTATAACAAAACTCTGGACATTTAGTATAGTTATCTAACATCCACATAAAAAGTAGGAAGGTCCCTCAAATGAAATTGAATGTGGTTTGAGAAGTGAAGATGGTATGAAAGCATGGAAGTGTGTTCAAGGAGATGAAGTTTATGTAAATTGTACAGATTTCAAGAAATCCATACAAATTTTGATTACTTTTGTTTCTTCCCTTCCCATGGCGTAAAGTTGCAGAAGATTTTTCTGGGATTACCTTGACTTGAACGGAGATTTTGCAAGTGGATTCATCTGTCCTGTCAACCTCTTTAGCAATAAGTAGATTATAGCTATCCACATTCTCTCTAGGTTCTGTATTATGAGACTGCTTAGTCTCAGGTCTTTTGACATCATTAAAATTGTTGCTAAACCTCACCCAGGAAAAGCCTAGGATGGTGAATTGAGAGTTGTTTTGGAACTGAAGTACCGTTGCCATGAGTGGTGTTAGACCGATACAAGCTTTGAAAGATCACTTGCAGCGTAGGTTGTTAAAATCACCATTCTTAAAATAAAGAAAAAGCGGAATCCTTTTGTCCAGATTCATATTCTACTGGAGGTTTAATGGAGGAGATTTTTGTCTGTAAGACTAACTTTATCTATCTGTCTTCAGACAGAAGTTTCACTTCCAGATGGTTAAACTCTATGTATATATGTGCCTGTGGTGGTAATAGAATCAGAAGGAGTCGAGAAAAACCGTATTGAACATTGTGCTAGGTATCAGTAATTATATGTGTCTGGAAGTAGTTCAAGGTGGTGGTTTCTGTGCTTCATGGAGAAGTCATTTTACATCTTTAATGGAAACTGAGAGGCAAGGAGTTTTTTTCCCTTCTTTTTCATTTAGTGGCTCAGTTGGAGGGATTCGCAGATGGCGTGCTGACTTTGGTAATAAATTATCCATGTTCAGTCGGATGAAAAAGAATCACTGTCTGTGTTATTGTGTTTTAGAGTTTATTGAATTACTAACCCTTGCTGTTGAATTTGACTAATCAGGATTTCAAAAAGGGTCTAAGGAATCTAAAAGTGTTAATGATTTTAGTGAGGCAGCCAGAGCCCTAGCAAAATAGGACAGTACAACAAGTACATTAGATGGTGTGAACTGCAGATTCATGTGTTTGATGATTCTTTGTCAATGCATTTCAGGTGGGTTCCAATAAAGCGAAATGACTGGTATTGGATCCGTCATCACATAAAAGTTGGTATGCATGTCATGGTTGAAATTCTGGTGAGTGATGCGTAATATTTTCTGAATTTCTGTTCATCAAAGAGCAGCGTCTGAATTTCTAGCCAGTATCACAATCATTTGACTACCAAGTCGCTTCTGCTATGTAATGTATCTGCATTATACTGCTGAGGGTCATGCTCTGTTATGCACACATCATCAGTGATCTTGTCAGTTTTTGGCTTCTCAATGAACTTGGAATTAAGTATATTATTTAAGTACCAAATTACAGATTTAGCTTTCTTCATATGTATTCAGAGGTTTTAAGAATCTAGGTTGATATCATTCTTTATTTAGATGAATCTGATACATTTAGGGTGCAGTAGCAGCCTTTCGTCTGGTTGGCATTCAACATACACAATATGCACACATGTAAATGAGTTTAGGTTACAAGATACATAGCTGCTGTGATTGTTCCAATTTTTTTTCGGTTCATTTATACTTATTTCTTGCCTTCTTTCTTTTAACTACCTTCGTGAAATTGAGATAATTTTCTGAAATTCTCTGATAAAATTGAAAAAACAAAAGGCAGGACATCTGATTTTTTGTATAGTTAATATAAATATTTACTTATGTGTATCTTTTAGTTTCATCTCTCCTTTCTAGTTCCCAGCTATTTCACACATTTAAGGTGCTTGAGACAATCACAATTATGGTGGATTGATGCCTTACAGGTTTTTTTTCATTCCTTTTCAGGCTAAACGTGATCCTTACAGGTTTCGGTTCCCTATTGAGATGCGCTTCGTTGATCCTAACATAGATCACCTAATGTATGTAGCTTCAGTTTATTTCTGATCTTTCTGAGACAATCCTTTCTCAATTTTCTTCAGCGTTCATATTATTCTTGTAGAGGCACATGAATATGCTGTTTTGGGTCTCTCTTTCTCTCTCTCACACACACAAATATATTTAGTTGGTTCTACTTGGCTGACACACTAATATAGACAATTGTGAGAAAGTCCCAAATCAGTCATTAACTATTTGTCTCCGCATGTATTTCCTATCATTGCAGCTTTAATAGATTTGATTTTCCACCTATATTTCATCGTGAAGAGGATACAAATCTAGATGAATTGCGTGTAAGTACCACTTTATTTTGGCCAACTTTTATATTTCGTTTGTAGTTCAGTATCTCTATTAAAATTAGGAACTCTTATTGGAGTTCCAGCTTTTTGTCAACAATACATGAAATCTTAAATTCCAAAACTAGGGTTTTTGATAACCCAATTTAACACCAGAATAGATGTATTAAGTAATATAATATTTGACATGTTTGATTGATGAAACTTGACTTAATACTTAATACATCATATTAGTCATCTCAGATTAACTGTGAACTTGTATTATAAGCCAACATATTTATGTCCATGCAGACTTAGTGAAGAACAGACATAATACAAGTGAAAAATTCATATAGGTAAAGGATTAGTCCAGTGGAGACACATCGATAGGAAAGTAAGCAAGCTAGCTTGCTTACAAATTACATTCTCGAAACGGTAGCTTCCGCTACCTTGCCTACTGACATTATGTGAATGATAGTGACAACTCCTCAAATCCTACTCAGTCTAATTACTTGTGTCACTGGCAACAAAGTGATTCCTTTGTCTTTGTATTAGAATACATTAATTGCTGGAATTTTTTTAGTTTGTTCAGAAATTTATATAACTGTATATGGATACGTGCGAGATCTAGATAACTTCTAGTTTTAGAGAACCCCTAATTTAAGTGACTTACTGGGTATTGGAATGATACCGGCTCAAATAGAGCAAAATATCATGCATATGATTCATATATTCGACCCAAAATAGTTGGAGATTGAGCCGTGGTAGTAGTAGTAGTAGTAGTTGTTTTTTATATGGAAATATATATATATTTTTTTTTTTTGCATCTGCTCACTATGTAGATATATTATAATAAATTCTTTAAACTATTGTTTATGAGAAAAAATAATACTATTTAATTACATATACAACATCATACCCAGTGTAATCCCACAAGTGGGGTCTTGGGAGGGTAGAGTATGCGTAGACCTTACCCCTACCTTGGAGGTAGAGAGGTTGTTTCCAATAGACCCTCAACTCAGAATAAAGCAGTAGCAAAGCAGGTCAAATAGGAAAAAGATGAACGGTAAATAAAAACAGAAATAATATGCTAAGCAAGAACAAGAGACAATAAATAGTAACAAAAATCGAACGATAAGAAACTACATGAGAGATACTATGGCTACGCCACAACTATTTAATTGCATATAAAGATGTGAAAAATTACTGGTAAGTTTGACATTTGACTTTTTAGGTTCTTATCTATATTAGCAGGGGGCAGTTAGATGTTAAGTTCTCGTCTTCTTTGTTATTAGCCCCATCTTTAATCAAACACTAACAGCATCCTTAAGCATATGATCTCTTGAATCATCATCGTCTATAGATTTGAACTTTTTAATGGTCCTCTTATATGATACATGCTTTAATTCATATTGCATAGGATGTTGGATTCACTTTATCTTCTATTTTATTCTTTTGCTGTCTGACTCATTTCCCTTGATAGCGTGACTGTGGAAGACAACCTATTCCTAGAAAAGACCCTGGAGTCAAAGTTGAAGAAGAACCACTACTATCAAATCACCCTTATGTGGACAAGGTATTCCTCTTTGTTTCATGCATTTATACAGGATTACATGGTGGAGCTATTTCTGCATGAGTTCTTCAGACTATTGAAGTTTAAATAGCCATTGTTATCTACCAGTATACCAATCATAGCTAAATAATTCTGCTCAAGCTTCTTTTTGCACTTTAACTTAGTTGTTCAATTAAATCTGTCCTTTCAAGTTGTTATGCGTTGAATGAATGTGCTTAAAAATAGGACCAAGCTAAGATTAATGTCAACCCATTTTGCTAACTTAACTGATCCATATTTTCATATAATATTTTTTTGATCCATATTTATCCATATCCATTATAATCTTTTCATATAATCTTTTTAGCTGCCTCCTGAAACTTCATTTCTTATCAATATGCGTAGGTAGGGCACCTTTTTGGCCATCTCATCTAACAAATCATGATTAACATTTCTGTCTTATTCTGCAGTTATGGCAGGTCCATAATGCTGAACAAATGATACTGGATGACATGGAGGCAAATCCTGATAAATATAAAGACAAAAGCTTGACAGAATTAACTGACGATGAAGATTTTGATGAAGAAAATAGCACCGAGTACTCCAAAGCTTATTATAAGAAAGCATTGCTTACCAAGATGATTACAGTGAGCAGCTTATCAAGTCTTATTTCTGTTCTTTCATGCATCTGTCTGACAAGATTTTAATTTTGGCAGAAAGTCGGTGTAAAAGAGCTTGACTTGGAAGCTGCACTTGCTGAGCGTCAGGTTTGAGATAATATTGATTACTTTGTTGAGACTATAGCCATATATCATTGATATCATGTTTAGAGATAAAGTGACCTCTTTTGAGATTGAAATCAGGTGCTTACGAATCTAGACTTTGACAATAAAATTAGAGATTCATTAAGTAACTGTTAAACTTGTTTAGCGAGAAAAAGAAAAAAGAGACACTACATATGATACATGCTACAAATTGGAACCTTATCAGAACACGTAGAAATTTTTGAAGAATCTCAATCTAATTTTAATGTCTGACCTTGGGAAGAGAACTTTGGGATTGTTGGAAAATTCATTACTGGTATATACATGTTTTTACTTAAAGTCAATATCTTCGATGTACAAAGAGGGCAGACTGAGTTGTCTAATTCACTAAGAATAAATGATCAGCTTTTAGTAATGTAAAGTTCCCAGACCACGTTGTGGGACTTCACTGGGTATGTTGTTGTTGTTGTTGTTTTAGTAATGTAAAGTTCAACGATGGTTTTTTGTGGGTTAAATATTTACTAATAATAACAGTCGGTAGGATAACTTTGGCTAAGAATACAGAATTGACTCAGTTCTGCTAAAAGTTACAATTTGAAAAGAGCCTGCATTACTGAACTTTAAAGAAATTTTCTTTACAGAGTTGATGCGGAGCAACAGATATACATGAGAAGTGCAAACTCGTTTATTTTTTTCCTTGCTGCACCTATCTCCTTGTCTTACTAGACCTGTTATTTGCAAGAAGTATATCAAGTTCATTGGAAAAATTCTGCTTATTATTTACTTTAGCCATGTAATAGGCTTTTTGTATCTAAAGATTTCTTATCAAAGGTATCTAATTGAGAAAATATGTCCTCTTTGTCGCTTTTTCCTTTTTACCTTAATGCAGCACCATAATAAACTGAGAACGGAAGCACAAGAACGAGGAGAGGTGTACAAAATTCCCAAGCTGAGACGAAATATTGAGATGGATGAATACGATTTTATCCATTGGCGTCGGTCCCTTGAGGAAAGAGAGGCTCTGTTAAGAGATATAAGCTGGTATTCACACTGGCCTTTCTCCCCTATCCTAACAGTGCCCGAAAAATCTTTCCTCTATAACCCCCTCTCCGAGGAAATGAAGGAGGATAATCTGTTTATTATACAATTGACATTCATATGTAGTGACACCAACTAGTTTGTGATTGAGGAGTAGTTTGTCATTGTAGTTTGTCAGTAAGTTAACATGACACGGTGTATGCAATGCACAAGTCACATCGTACTGTCATGTTTACCTACCTTTTACAAGGCTTACAATAAGTATGGACATGGGGTCAGTCTATACAAATGAATGAATTTCAATACATAAAAGTCCGAGTAGTCGTATAAGGACATGTCGCTGGTACAGAGACTGCAATAACCAGGGACTGGATGACCATCTGCTTTCCTTTGTTCAGTGGATTGTTAACACAAGAAGTACAATATTCTGAAATGCTATTGCTTACAATCTGTTCTAGGTGTTTTCAGAGTACTTTAAAGTGGTAATAATGAACTTCTAGCAAAGTCCAGACATAACCTACCTGACAAAAAAATAGAAGACAAGTTAGAAATAATTTACAAGAATGTATACTAAACATATAATTAATGTTGGTCAAAGACTTCAAAAGTTAATTTGTAGTTCTCATTTTCGATAAATTGAAGTTCTGTTGTTCTTGATGTCAGGATCCCGTACTTTCATATATCTTAGAGCTCTTCTGCTGTTTCTCTTGTTTTTACTAGTCAAGTCATTTACATCCAAGTGGCACAGATAAATTTCATGTTCAGCATTATTAGATTAACTGAACTCAGACCGACATGTCTCCTGTGTCCTTTCATCTGCTTTAAAACAATGCCTATGATTCTATGTTAGGTATCATTTGAAGAGACGACTTATTCCATCCAAGTTCTTGTCTCTGGATGTGAACATTTAATCTCTGTTTTAGTTATTCTGATTTTGTACTTGCTTGATGCTCTTGCAGTCGCCGAGCCCTTGGGCTCCCACTGGAAGAGCCTGGTAGGTATGTGGATCCAAGTGCTTTCGGAAAGGATCAGTATGATCCTGAAAGTCCCTTGTATAGATATGACTACTGGGGCGAGCCAAAGAACTCAGAGAAGAGCAAGCAGGATCGAATGACAGACGCTCACAATAAATCTATTGTTGGCAAAGGTACTGTTTGGTATGAGATGTCATATGATGATGCCATCAAGGAGCGGATGCAGATGGAGGCCCAAGGATTTGTGCGGGAGTTGTATGATGAAGATTCTGACAGTGATCAAGTTAGTACAGATGATGAAGACGATGAGGAAGACTTTGATTACAGCATCCTAGGCGACCCAAGTGCAAATATAGCCAACCAACCTTATGTCAATGGGACTGAATCTTCTCAGCTATCAGATGAAGGAATGTTTGAGGATTAGGTGACAAATAAGAGGCTGATTAGCAGCAATACTGTATTGGTAGTTTGTACAGCTAGGTACATTATCAAAATAGATGCAATTTTCAGTGATTTTTCTTTTTTTAATGCTAGAGGGAGTTTGATTTTACTGCATCTTGAGAAATGTATTTGTTCTGTGCCTTGGTAGAAAAGAAACAATTTTGCATTCAATTATAGACGGTTGGTTTTGTTGTCTTCATATTTTGGTGAGAGTTTCATAATATTACAGAAAAAAAGTTATTGGTGCAGTTTCTTGATGGATTATTAACTTGCAAGCTAGCATGTTGTTTTGTCGTATTCTGACATACAGTTAAAGCCAACAACATAAGAGTTCCGTCAGTTGGACCAAAGTGTTCAATCTTTATAAACCTAAAGATATTACTCCTATATGTTCAAGATCCAAACATGAAGGATTTTTGGGTTAAAAACTCTGGTAGAAAGAAAAACGGGAAGTATGACTTTCTTATGCATTGGTCAAGACAGATTTTTTGAAATGGAAATTAGTCTTGTTTCCATTCAACCTACTAACAAAGTAAGATAAGATATAGTCGTGTTTTCTTTCAACGTATTTCGTTTAATGGCAAATCTTACTAACATTTGAAGCAATTCAAGTGGTGGAGTGAGTTAACACTGCTAATACCATCCAGAGAGATGTGAGATGAATGTAAATCCTTTATCCTTGATTAAAGATTTCGAGTTTTAGGAATCTTTAATCAGTCAACACTAACAAATACCGGATGATTATATAAATAAAAAGGTTTACACTACTAATCTATATCTATATATTTAGAAAGCACGGAACCCTTTAACGAAATGTCGCTCACTATTCTTATCCTTTAAAAATAAATCTCATGCTAGACAAAATGCTCATTAAATTATTTTCCTATTATTTAGAATTTTAAAATCAACTAAATTTTCCTTCTTTGAACTACATAGTAAGCCTCATTTGTTTGTAATTAATGAAAGTCTTAACCATTAAGCACATCTGTTTACATTAAGATCTAAGTACTTATTTGGTCTAAATATGTATTAATCATTAATATCTTGAACAAAGTCTTAATATCATTAAAAAATATTTTTGCATTGATAATTTTTATCACCACGTCCATAGCCCTAGCTCCACCCTCAGCCCACCCTACCACAACCCCACCCCAACCACTACCCACCCCTACCATACCCCCTATACCCCTCCACCCCCCCCCCCCCCCCCCCACACACACACACACTCTCACCCCACCCAGACTCCCCCCACCCATCCCACCATAACCCATCACCCCACCCATCCTCCACCACACTCCCACCCACACCACACTTCCCCTATCCACATTGCACCTATAATCTGTTGGAAATTTACTAATGTGGAATTAAGTTTATCCCATTATTTATGACTCGAACAATTGGGCCCTGCACATCGGAAACGTCGTTTCCACACACGTGCACTCGTAATGCCAAGTATCGTAAATTTCATTAGTGAAAGAGATATTTGTACGTAAGTAAATGTTTGAGACATAGAATGATGGACAATCATTGACCAAATGACAAGTGTTCCACGTTGGTAAACGAAGGAAGAAGTGTGCATAGTGTAAAGATGGAATGGGTCATAAAGGGTTGCGGAGCGGAAAAGGGCCGCGGCACCAACCCCATCAGGGCCGCGGCACCGGGGCGCTTCCCTAGCAGAAAGTCTTAGACAAAAATCTATTTTTTTTGAGACTTTTGGGCTGCCCTCAATGACATTCATTCCAGCATTAATCAGTCATTATTTGGGCTAATAAATGGGTGTCATTACTTGGGCAATTCATTGCCATTACATGTGTGATTCAATGTCATTACTTGGCACTTGAAAAGACAATTCTTACACTATAAATTGATGCATTTGACTCAATTGTTAATACACTTGAGAGAAAATGAAACCAGAATTTTCAGAAAACTTCTTCCTCTCTAACACTCTTTCTATATTCAAGTTCTTCACAAGAAACACTTGAGTTTCCTTTGCTCATTTGTTAGTTGTTGTTTTATCTTGGGAGACTATTGCCCACTAACGTAAAAGGATATATACGGGGCAATCTTGTCTTAAAGACAGAGTGTCATCACTCGACTCAGCCAAGTCACAAGAGTTTATATTTGTTCTTATTTCTAGTTTTGTGAGCAAAAGTTTATAAGTTTCTCGTTGTAAACTTAGTAATCTTTAGTGGTTTATCCTTTCTAGAATTGTAATATTTACTTACTTCCCATTTCATGCACTTGTTGTACTCACATAATCATCACTATTGTCAATTCAACCACCATCAATGTTGCCAACCAACAGTCACCGCCACTAGTCATATCTGCCATCACAACCACCCCTGACAATCGCCATCGCTGACAACCACTACTATAAGTCGTTACCACGCCTACCACCTCCATCATTATAATTATATAACAGCAGTCACCTCCATCACCACAATCATTACCGCCCGCCGCAACACCAACCAGCTTCACCATCACAACTATCACCACCACCATTACTAACCACTAGCATCAACCACCACTACTACAAAACATCTCCACCGTCACTAGCAAACATAATTTTTTCAAATTTTATCGAATAATAATTTTATTTTATTAAAATTATATTTATTTTCTAATATTTAGTTATTTTTTATTTGAATTGTATATATATATTATGTTTAAGTAAATACATTATGCATATTCAAATATTGAAAACTAAACAGTCTTAATAATTCATTGTTCTGATCCAAAGACAACATCTTAATCATTAAGATTTAGACGTCTCAATCTTAATGAAAATAGTGAGGCCTAAGTCCTATAATTTAGAACTTTATAATCAATTCAAGTTTTATTTTCTTTTTCTTTTCCTTATTATATAAAGGAATATTTGTCCTTTTCAATCAACAAATAGGGAATTTTATTTCCTTGTAAGAAACAAGTTACGTGCATATCAAAACTATAGAGTGTATATTTTCTTGTTCCTTCAATTTGATCTCACTCAAAAACAATATATATATGTCCATGAAAATTTGGAAGTTCTCACTTTAATATAACCCATATCACCTACATCTGTTTTGAAAATCAGTAATTTCATCAAGAACAAACTTATTATCAAGTATCATACTTGCAACTTGCAAGCATATGTTCGAAAGATCTTTTTATCTCATCAGTTAACTATGCATGAAATTTTTCAAATTATGCATACCAACAATAAACTATTAAATTTTAATTTTTGCCACCCAGTTTAATAAATAATGAATTAATGTGCGTTAATTATATTACACTAATACTGACCAACAAATTTATTTAATTTAAGTATGAAAGAATAACTAAGATGTCTCGGTCAAAGAAGAATGTATAATTGTTGGAAATTTGCCTTTGGCGGGGGAGATGCGTCCACCCATCTTTGATGAATTAAACACTAGTGTTCCGCATGTTGGAGGCTTTGTCTCTTTACACATGCATGATCTACGAAGTGAGTAGATGACCGTAGGGCCAAGAATAGTCAAATTTCATTGAGAAATGAAAGAGATATTGGTCCACGAAGTAAGGTGTTTGAGGCATGGAAATGTGGTGTGGGACAAATCTACCACATCGGTGGGAATAGGAAGAATTGCTCTCTATATAAGTCTCTAATTGGTAAAGGGTTTGGGACCCCAAGGGGTATCCCATGTGTTTAAAGGAGGGAGGATCTAGATGTGCTTGGGTTCATGGCTAAGCCCACGCGCGCGGGCGGGGGGTTGTGGGGACTTTCTGATATTATCTTTTTGGACCAGAGAACTTTGCCAGATATACAGTTTGGTCTCTGAAGTTTAATATTTATAATTTGGTCCCCAGAGTTTCTGGAAAGTTGGTTCTGTCTCCGTTGGAACTGTTTTTTGAGGCATTAATCAGCCATTACTTGGCTGATTAACTCCTCTATTAACAACCCATTCTTGGGCAGTTGGGCAGCCTCTTTCAATGACCATTAACAGCCATTACTTGGCTTTTTAATACCCTTCTAATGGCCATTAACAACCATGTTTTTGGCAGTTGGACAGCCCCTCCTCCATGCTATATATTAAGCTATTGTTGGCTCAATTCGTGATGGCACAGATGACTGAAAACAGACTGAAAAATATGAAAAACAGACTGGGAAAACAGTGCAAAACAGAAGAGAAAAACAGCATTTTCAGCACAAAACAACCACTGTTTTTTCTGCAAAAACAGTCACGAAAATACCACAAAAATAGTGTGATATACACGAGATATACACTACAGAGACACATTATATACACAGAGACAAAAGAGAAGAGTAAATAGAAACTCTTCCTTCCTATTCCATATCTTCAGCAAGTCGATTCATATTTGTTTTCTTCGTCAGGCCCAACCTATTGGCTTTGTAGCGTTGAGATTAAAGTGTTGTTTTATCTTGGGAGACTATTGCCCGCTAACGTAAAAACATATATATACGGGGCAATCTTGTCTTAAGGACAGAGGCTATCACTCGACTCAACACACAACGTTGTAACCATCCAGATTTAGTTGTTTCTTGATTTCAGGTTATCAAGATTCAAGACACAACAAGCTTGCGGCAGTTTTGAAGATTGACATATTTGTTCAACAAGATTCAATTTCTGAATATTGAATATTTGTTTATCCTTTTGAATACTTGTAATAGTTATTTACTTCCCGTACTGCTTTATAAAGTACAATAGAGAACCAACAATAATGTCATTATTGAATAAATTGAAATTTTACATTACATGACTTATTTCCTTAGTTGAATTATATATGATTGTGTGTTCCAAAGAATAAATTAAGTGTGTTTCTCAATGAAATTAAAGTAATTAGTAGATCCTGCAATTTTTATGTTTAATATTTAAAAAGACATGTGAAATATGATTGATAAATTTACAGAAACATTAATGTAATAATTCGTATAGAGATAAGAGGTGGACACGAATTTAGAACTTAAAAAAAAAAAACAGGACGTTCGTTTTTCTTTAAACTATTGAAGTGTGTGACCATCTGATCTAAAAGCTTAAGCTGTTAGATAGAACACACTTTTAATATTATATTCTCAACACGCCCCCTCACGTGCTGTCCTAATTTTTTTTCATGGTCCAAGCACGTGGAAATTCTTTTTGAGAATGAGTGGCGGTGATGTTTGATCCCAGGACCTTTGGCCTGCTCTGATACCATATTGAAGTGTGTGACCATCTGACTAAAATCACTTCAATATTATATTCTCAACATAAACAATAGAAGGACTTAAAATTGGAAGTACATTCAATTTTTTGGTCTACTATTATTGTCAAATGGAATTAAATTTAGAATAATATTTTCTTAATGTAAAAATTATTGTAAAAGAGTAAAAAGGTTAATTAATATTTTGTACAAAGAGATATGAATAGGAAAATAACGTATTGATATAATTGATCACATGTAAATAAAGTACTTTAGAAAGAAATTATAAGTAGAATAAGATGACGATCGAGCTAAAATTTTACAAAGACGGTAATAAGTTAAAATGTATATGTGATTAATAAGATATGAATAGAATAATTATACAGTTTTAAACACTCTCACAAAAATGAGTAAAATATGGGTTAAACATTTTCAGTTACGTAAAAGTTAAACGGCTTTTTTTCTCCATCAAATATTACTGCTGCTACAATTTTCTATGATGAAGCAAGTAAATAACAAACTGAGAGAAGAACTAATAGAGTGGATTTAAACACCTAGTTTGTAAAGTTGAACGGACCTTTTTTTCAATCAAATATTATTCTTTTGAATATCATTTTATTATTTTACGCACAATTTTAATTAAAACGACCTTAGTTTTTCTTTTTTTCTCTTTTCATATTGCCAACTAAATACATATTCATCTGAGCATTTTCTTGTAACAGTAAGAGTACAATTTCAATTTTTGACTTGTGGCATAATCAACAATTGAGATTAATCTTAAGTTAAATTAGTTTGGTCAACCGAATCCTCTGTATCCATTATTTTGCCTTAAACACCCACTAATTAATCATTCCTGTAAAAATAATTGTAACGTAATTAACAAAGCCCAAAAATTAGCTGTAGTTGGAAACACAGAATCTTCCCTTTGATTTCATCGAAACATTACAATTAATTAAACCATTTCCCCTTAATTTCTCCGTTTAATGGCTTCTCTCGCCTTCAATGCCGATTGTCCTCTTTCTCTTGTCCCGCTTTTTCAGGTATATTTATCACTACATGTTTTTTGTATGTGTTGAGGGATAATGTGGTAGTGATATGATCAGGTAATGACTACTGAAGCAAGTTGCCGTAAACGTGGAGGCTCCGGTCGTTGTTGTTACAGGAGCTTCTAGAGGAATTGGGAAGGCTGGTTGCAAGGTCATTTATTTAGATACTTTTTGTTTTTATCGCTTTATTCTCAGCCGAGTATCTATCGGAAACAACCTCTCTACGTACCCTCCCCAGAAACCACTTGTGGAATTTCACCGGGTATGTTGTTGTTGTTGTTGTACTTTTTGTGTTTATCTACTTATAGTAGCCTTATGGTTTTGATCATTGTTATCGATTAGATAATTCTCGACTCTTTAGCCTTCAATTTGTGAGTAAATTTGATAGATTAGGACTATTTACAACCAAAGTGAAACAACAATAACATACCTAGTTTAATCCCACAAGTGGAGTCTGGGGAGGGTAGCATGTACGCATACCTTACCTTTACCTCTGTGGGGCTACAACCACAATGAAAAGGAAACTTATATTGCCTAGACGATAAGCTTCCGTTCATACGTTGTGTATTTGTAACTAAGATGGTTTTACTAGAAACCCATTGATTTTGTTGTACAACAGCATCAGAACAGTTTCAATTTTAAGGTACATTGGGGGTTGCCTAAGTTGTGTTTTTTTGGGCAAGAGCTCAAGAAGGAAGTATTAGAAGCTGGGGCGGATCTACTAAGGGCCGAGGGTGTCTATTTATAGGTTTATATACATATAACAAATATATAAATATCTTCAGTGCCACCCGGAATAACTAAGATACCAGTGTGCTAGTGGTGAAGGGCAAACGTTTCTTTCTGATTGGCAAGGGATCAAACCTATTGGAAATACATGTTTAAATGTTTTGGCTTGCGCCAAATAGACAACACTGATATAACGGTTGAAATCCTTTGTGCTGTAAGAAAAAGAGTTTGTCACACAACTTTGTAATTGTGTGCTGCATCACAATAGAATGAAGATCCAGTTCATTTGTAACGTGAGTGACTAGCTCTGTCCAATTCATATATCTTAGGTTCTTCCTTTTTCCCCATGCCCAGTTCCTTTATACAGTTATTCTCATTGAATAAGAATTGCTAACCCACAACTCTTACAGCAGATTGGTTCTTGTTTTCTTAAATGGAGTACTATTTTTTACTCAAGCGGTAGAAGAATTAATATTAACATAGGAAAATGTGCAGGATGAAAAGAAAAAATTGGAAAACTGAGAAAGAACTAAATCTAGTGACATAGGTCTGAATTTATTAGCATGGTAAAAAAGAATTAGTTTCTAGCTTCCATCAAATTGACAAATACACTACCTAGTTTCTCAAAATATAATTTATTTCTTGATTTGTTCATGTACAGTTAATGTTAAAATTGGGAAGCAGGGGTCACAAACGTTTCACTTATTATATTGTGAGTAGTGATTTGCTTCTTGGGATAGTTAGCCTGAATTCAATTAGTTTCTTTGTAAACTTTGATAAGGGTAGAGTAATGACTTTGACAAAGTGTTATCCCAATGAGTTTGCCGAATGACAGACTCGGGATCTGAGTTACCAACTCAGTACTTCCATAAGTTATATTTAAGGTGGTAATTCCAAGTTCTCCAACTTGAATGGAATTAGTGATTTGGCAAATAATATTGGTTCAGACAAATCTTGTGGAGATCTATTCACTTGTTTATTTACTTGTGAAGTTGACATCGATTTTACCTATTGCTACCGCAACTATGGACGAGCATTCTCATTCATGAAACAGATAAAAAATGAAGTGCCAAATAGCATTGGTAATTAATATTTAAATAATTACTTAGTTTGTTACATAGAGTGTGCAGTATTTGCAAATGTAAGTAATGAACATTATTGATCGTTTTCAGAATATGGAAACTCGTCAAGGACAATTATACATGAAGATGAAGATTAGTAATATTATTGGAAGTTTTATGCTTTGCGCCAAATTGTCATAATTATTACATTTTTCTATCGATCAATTTTTATATATAAACTGAAAAGAAGAATAACCCTGAAGCCCAAAATTGATCAAACGTCTGACCAAATGTTTACGCTATTTGAACTGTTTAAATATCTATACGTCCACGTTCAAAGCATTATGGCACCCGGAACCTCCAAATCCTGGATCCGTCGCTGATTAGATGTATAGATATTTGTTTTTGTGCTCCCAAATTTGTTTTGGCAGTGATATGATGTAACGCGGAGTGCAACTTGGATAATTTGTCATGGTTACCGTTAACCCTTTTCTTGAATATCTTTTTTTCGGTGTATCTTTTCGATTGCTTTCACCTTTTAGTGATACATCTGAACCCAGCCAAGTTTACCATTTCAGCTCATTATTCGTCTTTAAAGGTGGTACAGGATGCTCTGAATTTCAATTTCCATAAAAAACTTGAATAATGCTTTAGGCCTGAATTGTATGTTACGTTATATGATCTCTTTAAAGAATATATTTGAAATCAAACTTTATGTTACATCATTCAATCTGAGAAATCTCTCACATACTCTTCCAATCCACTTGATATTTTCTTGTCAGGTCCTAGTGAATTATGCGAGATCTTCAAAGGAGGCAGAAGAAGTTTCCAAAGAGGTGTGTTTCTTTTTTCAGTAAATTTTTTGTGCGATCTTGTCATTTTACGAAATCCCTCCAACTCCCTGTGATATATTTCTTTTTTCTGGTTTAAAGTTGAGACCATGGAACTGTATTTCTGACTTCAGAATGATGTTTGGAAGAGTGTTCCCCGCACTTCTTTCACCATTCTGAGTGTTGAATGGTTCATATTGAGGGTGCTCATTTCTTGTTCACTTTTTCGGTTCTTGTGGGGAAATACGAGTTGAGAGACCACATAACCAAAGTTTCATCTGCTACACCAACTTAAAAGTCAATTTTTATAAGTTGGATCTCCTTCTTTAGGATCTGAAACCCCGTTCCCCAAGTTGAATGCCTTATTGTTTGTCTTCTTCATTCTTACCGCTCTTGATGGAGACTTGAAGTGAAATATGAATCTCCAAGTCGTTGAAGGAAGCTCTGTGCATGTTAGGTCAGTACCAAAGCTACAATTTTGAAAAGCTGGACTCTATCACTTGACCTATACTCTGAGGCAGGAAAGAGAATACTCCAACAACACCATAAGTTGAATCTATGTGGGGTCTAGTTTTCGTAGCATTTCTGGCAGATGACTTAGAAATTGTAACACTAGCGGTGCATGACCGCAGGAGTGCAGCTGTGCAAGACAAATAAAAATTACGGTGTATATTTTCAGATATCTTACTGTTATTTATTGTTCTACTATTTTTTATAACTCAAATATCATTTCAAGTAATGTGCCTATATGGTAATAAAAAATATGGACACCCGTTTATGTAGACTTCACTTTGTCTCCTACCAATTCTTAAGCTCTTATTCCTTCCTTGAAGCATCCTTTTGGTCTTTTCTTTCCATGCAGCTCAAAAAAGGTGACTCGCTTGCTATCATATCTAGCATTCTCTTTGAGAGTGCCTAATAGATGCCAAATAAGGAGGATACCGTTGTCCAAAGCTGTGAAGTTGCTCTACAATGTAACAGCAACTTGATCTTCATCTTTCCCTCTCATCTTTGATTCTCTGAAAAAGGAGTGCTGTTTAATAGTGGTCTTCAATTCTCCTTCTTAGAGTACAACTTCTGGTAGTACTGGGTTATGTCTTCTCTATCCCCTCTTCGCTGAAAGTTCTTGGCCATCCATTGATTCTTTCTTACAGAATTGTATTTCCTGCAAACATTAGTCATTGTTATCTCCTTTTTTAGCCAGGTGCTTGTGATCTTTGTCTCTGAATCACTTTTTGTGCTACAAGTAGCCTTCCTACTAGACCTTTCAATTATTCTCTTTGAATTTCATCAGCTTTTGATATTGTTTCATTAATATCTTTTCCCCTTATCTCCAATTCAAAGAGCAAATCTGATCTGGTAATTTCCACTTTACCACACATTTCTCAATTTACCTTTTCAAAATTCTTTAATAGTTTCATCTTTATCACCAACTTGTGGCATGGTCTGTCTGCCATCGCTTTCCTACAATGATTGACCATCTTTTTGAAGTTCTCGTGGTGTAGTCACATGTTTAAATCTGAAGGGAAACAGTCCCTTATACATCACCAGCAATCTAGTATGATTGGACTGTTAATCGATATCGATCTTGGCAGGGTTTGTTTACTTGAGCTCTGTATTTTCTCTTCTTATTCCAGGATATCAACACCTTATCCATCAGGGAATCATAGTAGATCTATTGATGTTTCCCTTAGCAAGTTTCTTTGCTCCAACGCATATCTTAGTCGCCTGCTATCACCTAGGACATGACCATCTTTGTTGTGTTATGCAGTTGTTTTAACGAGACCATTCTGTTAGTTATGCTGTTTATAGATGTCCTCGGAAACACTTATTCAGAGTCGGTCTGTGACACCCATTTTCAAGATATATTGCCTTTATCAACAGATAGTACGACCACCAACAATTTCCGCATTACCTCTCTTGAATACTAAATAACATAAGGCTAATTTTTTTCACCCCTCTTCTTATTACATGCCTTTTTTTTTGGCTTCAAAGTTCCTTCCAATAGAAGAATTTTCAAATTCATCGATTGTATGTTCGATTAACTTCCCCTCCCCAAATTTATGCTGAGCATATCTTCTCTTCTCCAGAATAATTCGCCTGTTTTGCTCACTTTTCCATTTCTGATTCGGCATTGCCATTTCCCACCCACCCCTAAAAACCTTGGATTAGAGTCACGGGGTACTACCACAACTATTGCATATTCCGACATGGTTGGTGATAGCACTGGAGTTTCATGTTCCAGATCTATCTGTCTCTCACCTTCCGTATGCCTTCCAGAGTCTGTCCTGCTTCTCTGTCAATTCCACTTCTCTCTAACCTCAAGTGTTGCTGATCATTTCTCCTGGCCCATCTTGTTCGTGATAGGTAACATCACAGTATTTGGTGGGAGATTGATATCACTGTTATTTTCTTCTGCTTCAATTTCGACTTCGACTTAATAGTATTTAATGATTTCGTCGACGAAATGGCTTAACTCCAGATAGGTTATCCAACTTACTGGGGATAAATACAGGATTCATTTTGGTTTGTCTAGGCCGCTGTCTTTTACTACTTTCTATCTATCTTAGTTTTACTTTGTCTGCCCCTCTTGTTGATAGACAGATCAGGCATGTGGGCGCTGCTAATGGACCACGGTCCAGCACCTTTTACTATGTCTCAGTTCCATTTGAAATTCAAATCAGTTCTTCTATCAATTTAGAGTTTGGTATCTTTCTCCAAGTCCGTCTAAGAAATCGTTGCGTAGAAAGTTGTGCTTACTATCTCCTCCAACTAGATTACTTTTTTCCTTTCCTTTTCATCTGTTAACCAACCATAAAGTCCAATTTCATGTTGTAAGTTGTAACTGAGAAATTTCTGTGATTAGATTGTCGTCACTTTCTTGAGTGTTATGTGCTGTCCTGCTTTCTATTATATTAAAGCCAAACATATTTCACAAATCAGGTTTGAGTAATAGCATCAGAATAGGAAATTAGGAACATTCATGTAAAAGTAACAGTTTAATTTAGATTAAAGTTTTACTCGATATAGCCTAAAAGGAACCTTTCGATAGTAACTTTCCAAAAAGGTTACGGGGGAATTTTTGTTGTGGCAACTTTTGTGCTGCTTTCCTACCAACAACTGAAAATGTGCCATATATCACTTAGAATTACCCGAGATTTGTTAGGTTTGAAATGAGAGAACTCCACTCAAATTTGAGTCCTTACAACATGCTGTATCAAGCTGTTGTTCCTTGTATAGTGCTTCACCTCCACAACTATGATATAAAATCATGATTGTTAGTATAGCAAATAAATTGCTAGAAAGCAGAAAACCAGAGTACTTCTGAAATTGCAGAAATTTAAGTAGGAAATTCTTGTTTGGACTTTTATAGGACCTATGACAAATACATCATATATACCTGGATGCCTTAAAGGATACTCGCTCTTAGGTTCTACATTTCTGAAGTGAAGAGCAAGGTCTCGTATAACTCCAGAAACTGGTAGGCCATGGGCAATAGTGCTGATGCTACTAAATATTGCAGGACTATTTTTTTATTTTGTGTGTAATGATAGTAATGATTAATGCTTGTTTGACAAATGAAGGAAGCTTACTCGGAGTGCCAAACAACTCTAGTATCTTCACTTCCCGAACCCCCCCCCCCCCCCCTTCCTCCCCGTCAAATGCCATTATACTATGACTTGGGTTCTCCTTACCCTCTTGAAAGTACCTTTCCTTACCAATTTGCTTTCATAAAGAAAAAGATTGAATACCATGATCCTAAAATGCAGGGGTTCCATTGGGAGAATAGATTGCCATTGTTAGCGGCACGTTATCAGGAATGGATTCAATCAACAGATTCCCCTTGCTTCCTTAGGTTGAATTGTTCTGTATTAGCTGATGCTTCCCAAATTTTGTAAGGTTAAGTTTCTACTTCATGTGTAATAACAGTAAACTGGTTAAATACTTGTTTGACAAATGATTTCCAGCCCTTTCATTAAGTGCTATTTAGAATGTTAAACACTAGCTCATGGAGTACTTGTTTCACCAGCAATCTGATAACAGCTATAAGGTTCATCACTTCATCTGTAGGCCTTTTGACGCCTTCCCTTACATTAATTCTAATTTCCTATTTTGTTGGCAGATTGAATCATGTGGTGGCCACACCATGACTTTTGGTGGTGATGTTTCAAAAGAAGAGGATGTAGAATCAATGATGAAAACTGTAAGAATACTCCTATCCTGGTGAAATTTATTTGAAAATGTATGTTACTGCAGTTGTTTCCGGAAAATTTCACCTTGTAAGGATCATGTATGCAAGTGGTTGATCGATGGGGAACAGTTGATATCTTAATAAACAATGCAGGTTCATGCCAGTCATTCTGTCTCGTGTTTAGTTTATTAGAATGACCTCTTAGTAGTTGTCTTGTTCTTCTTCCCAGGTATAACACGTGATACTTTGTTGATGAGAATGAAGAAATCTCAGTGGCAGGAGGTTATCGACTTGAATATTACTGGAGTATTCCTCTGCATGCAGGTCTATACAGTTGCTGTATTTTTAATTCGACTTGGGCCCGAGTCTTTTTCAGAGAAGACATTTTTTAGATAGAACTTTTTCCTTGTTGCAGGCTGCTGCTAAAATTATGATGAAAAAGAAAAAGGTAGACTTTTTGCGCCTTCCTATTGCAATTCATGGAAAAATGATAAGAGGCAACGCTAAGTTTTAGCTAACGGCTGCATATATTACCACCCACAGTTTGGTTGGTGCCTTTTCAGTCAATTTGAACCCGTATTTATTTATACAAACCATCCATGCATTCTTTTATATTGTTCCATGTACTCTAGAATTTTATCTAGAAGCCTTTAAATTTTTGTAGGGGAGAATAGTCAACATATCCTCTGTTGTTGGATTAGTTGGCAATGCTGGGCAAGCCAACTACAGTGCAGCAAAAGCAGGAGTGATTGGATTAACCAAAAGTGTCGCAGAAGAGTACGCCAGCAGGAATATAACTCTAAGCGCTCCTTAATCCGAGTTATTATTCACTTGGGTGAGCCTTTTCTCTTAATATAAGCGACCTTGGGACATTTGAATGTCAACTACAAAGGAATCAATTCTTTCCAACAAGAACAAGCTTCTGACTGTTTATGGCATTTGATAAGTTATTTACCCACAATCTTTGTTTTCATCAGGTTAATGCTAAGGCCCCTGGATTCATTGCATCAGATATGACTTCCAAGCTAAGTGAAGACATTGAGAAGAAAATTTTGGCAAGCGTCCCATTAGGTCAGGGTTAATCTCCTTAAACTATGATGGACAAATATATTCATGTGACATTGTCCTGCGCATCAAATATGGAAACGTATGGAAATCGACGTCTTAGACAACTGATAACGTGGCAGTTGTGCGAGTTAGAGATTTTTGAAACGTTCTGCAAAAATTATTCAAACATATTTTTCATAAGAAGCTCTTACAAGTTGAGAAACACGCCAAAGGGTGTGCTTCAACTTGCAAGAATTTCTTGTTTGACAATTTTTTCCTCACCAAACAAAACGCCAAAGGGTGTGCTTCAACTTGCAAGAATTTCTTGCTTGACAGTTTTTTCCTCACCAAACAAACAATTTCTGGAAAAAATCCGAACTCTCTCACAGATGCAACCAAAGAGTCCCAAGTTGAACAGGAGAAGAATAATCCAATTCACAATATATTATATGTGTTTATTGCAAGATCCTGAACCAACAAATATCTGTTGACCATTTAAATCTGAACAAATTTAGACATTAGCAGTTGTAAGAGTAACTGAATCGGAGTTGCAAAACCGTCAGGATGGTCTAGAGCTTGATACATCCAGAATGGGAATTAACTGGGTATGTCGTTATTTGTAGAACTGCCAGTAAAACAGATTCTGGAGCCCGCAAGGGTGGCTCAGTTGGTTGAGCATGGGGCTTCCATAATGGAGGTCTCAGTTTCGAAACCCTCTGCCTACGACAACAGGGGATTTGCCTCCTGGGTCGAGCTCGTTGCACGGGGCTTGCACTATGCAGATTATCTCTCCTGTGTGGTTTGCGGGCTATTGCGCAGGAGCAGAGTGTACCATGTGCGCACCCGAAGGGTAGCGGCTGCGGTTCCCTTGTCATTAATAAAAAATATTGGTATTTTGTTTGTGGAAAAGCTGGGACATAATTGAGATAAGACTAACAAACTAAGATACTTAAATGATCAGGTAATCCTCTGAGTAGAAAGATTGTGTTGTGATGCATAAATTGCTCCTTTTCAGTGTAAGTTGTGGAAGGGTCACAATGAGTGTTTTTCCACATACAGTTTGAAAGTGAACGTTGTTTCATTTCTGATGACTATGATCAGTAAGATCACCATTGTCAGCAATTTGTATTTTAGGCAATGCAACTATTGACAAATTTTGTTGTGATGACAGGACGATATGGTCAACCAGATGAAGTTGCTGGACTAGTGGAATTCTTGGCACTCAGTCCTGCAGCCAGCTATATTTCTGGACAGGTACTGAAATCATATCCGACTATCCTCTCTTTGCCCATATTTTTTTTCTCGTTGACTCGACATAAAGAGATACTTAAAGCATGTACTGTCTGTCTTTGCAGGTTCTTACTATTGATGGTGGAATGGTGATGTAGGAATTCTCAGCAATTCCCATTTGGTTTCCTTGATGTGGTGATTATGCTATGTTGTAGGTATAGACAGTAAATAGCGATAAAGGTAAGACTCAATAGCTAGTTCCTATCACAGGAGCAGACGGAGCTATATTTCCCTATTCTCTTGTCCCAACTTTATTTGGTTTAGTCTTGTTCTTTATCTTAACCTGGGGGAGCAAATTTTGTAGAGTTGCTAGGCTTTTCCCACTATTTTTGTCCAACTGTTGCAACAAATTCGTGTCTTGTAACGGACGTTATACAAGTTCTGCTCTATAATAAGCTTAAATCTTCCATGCTGGACAACGAATGTTAACTTTTTTATTGGTCGTTTTTTTCAGTGTCACGCATTTCACTCTCCTTTTTTATACTGTACCAGGGAAAGGGAGCACACTTGTGGACGAAAAAGTCACCTTTTAGCAACATTTTTTTTTTTTGTAAACACAGCAACAATCTAGTACTAAGCTATGTAACAAAACTGTTTCCACCCTAGCGCTTACCCACTCCCTAGGCATTTCCACTGGATAGGTACCAACTTACACACGAGCAAAAGAATTTGGAATACAAATATAAGATGGCTGGCTATGTTTGGCCAGACCCGACAAAGAGTCTTCTGAAGCATCCAAGCTGGGGCAAAGACGCATCACATTTAAAAGACCCAAAGTCATTAAAAGGACTGCTCTCTTGTGGACCTTGGGACGATAAAATGAGAGTTACATCAAAGCACCATGCAAGGATTCAGAAGAAAAATCACCCACTCCCGCTTGTCGATTGACTGAAGTATTAAAGAGACATCAATCAGATCTCTCCTTCCTCCGGATCATTCGATACATTAGGGATGCTATGTGGTTCAGTTTCCTCTTCCTCTTCCTCATCTTCTTCCTTCATATATAATCCGAGTTGCTCCAATGGATTACTACTTGCCTTAAATTTGAAACTCAAAAGAACATTCTCAGAATGACCAGGACTTGTCTCCTCAATGAAGCTATCTAACTGTTCATCTGGAGCAACTCTAAACAATTCCAGATCTTCCATAAATCGGCTGTTCTCATTGATTTCGACAGTCTTCTCCATCTGCTAACACATGATTCATGAGTTAAAACGGGACAGTTAAAAAAATGATCCTTATAATGCAACCCCGTCTGTCTTTACCTTCTGGAGTGCCTGACGGGCAGCTTCTCTTTCAAGTTCTCGTTTCCTTTTGGCTTCTGCAGCAGCTTCTGCCTCAGCTCTTCTACGAGCCTTTTCTGCAGCCTTAGCTTCCGCTTGTAAGCGAGCTTTCTCTGAATAAGCAGATAAGCAAATAAAGAGGTGGCTTCAGAGAATTATGGAATTCCGTACATGCTAACAAAAAACAAACCTAAACTCACTTCCTTCGAATAAAGCAGATGAACAAATAAAGAGGTGGTTTCAGAGATGTGGTTGTGGATTTCCACACATGCTAACAACAGAAAACACAAACCTTCTTGCCTTCGCCTTTCAAATTCCTCTCTCTCAAGCTTTAGCTTTTCAGGGTCCCGCACTTCACCCTAAAATTGTAAAAAGATTTGTTAAGAAAAACAATAGTACACCCGGGATGAATGGAAGTAAAGAATCTAACTTTAACACAAGCAACACCAGCTAATGTTTGACTGACCTTTTCAATGCTCTTTTCCTGAGCTTTTAGTATGATATCCGCAAAGCGACCTCTTAACAAAGCTGCACGGTAAAGCTTCTCAGGAGAGACTTGTCTCTCAGGTTCAGCGCTCTCCTCTACAAGGTTACAGCACATGATGAGTGAGATGATGCTGCAAAACTAGTAGCAGACATTTTCTTCATCCATTACCATTGCTTACCCTCTCGATGATCATCGGGCTCACCAGAAACGGACTTTTGCTGAGAAGTCATCTCTGTTTGGCCAGCGAAGGAATCTGTAGGACACGGACACTATATCAGCACACACACAGACCAAAGAAAGCTATCAAAATCTTCCAACTACCCACAGATTTACAGAAAAAGAAAGCAGCAATCAAAATCATGTCATTTGATTCCACAGGTTGACAACCTCTAGTTTCTGGAAGATCATGCTCATCTTCCTGCTCCAATCTTCCACCAGAAGTCGTTGTTACCTGCGGCAAGACAAAATGGAGTTAGAAGGCAACAAAATTCATCAGTCATTATCAATAAGAGAAGCAAAAAAACTTATATAATCAGAGACAGCAATATCTACACCTTCTGAACGGTCAAGGCAACTGAATCTTTACCGGCATCTGATTCACCGCCAGATGAGCTTCCGGAGTCTGTACCTGAGAAAGACAAGTAGATAACAGTTTTAGAAGTAAAGAGACATAGCGCCTTATGTTACAGTAAATATGGCAGCCAAGATTTCCCAGTCCAGACTTCCTACATATAAGAGCACAACCATTCCATACAAATAGAACTGTTTAACCTTCAACTCCATGCAAGTATCCTATACATGCAATTTAGGAGCATCTGTGCCTATTCGACCTAATTCCCCAATTAATACGGGTATAAAAAAAACTAACCCATTACTGGACAGAGTTAAGAAGATTTTTGGACAAGTAAACCTTAGAAAAGCAATACATCCGATTTTTAATACTTTAGCTATATCCTCCCAAATAAGAGGAAAAAGAGCCAAAAAAAAAAAACAAATAACAGGCAATACAATCTCTATTCAGATATCTTTCCGGGATCTATTTGCCAAAAGGATATTAACCAACAGGGTTAGAATATGATATGATGTATGATCCATCAACGTACATGTTTGAGCACATAACAAAATTTCTTACTGTGGGAAGTGCAACAACAACATACCCAATGTAATCCCACTAGTGGGGTGGGGTCTGGGGAAGTGACACCACAATTCAGAATAGAAGATCAAAAACAAAGTTTAGAATCTAGAGGAGACCATAGCACAAATAAAGCATGCTACGGTATTGCTAATGGAAGTATGAGTGGGAAGATTGAAGGCTCGGGCTTTCATTGCCAAAGACTAAAAGACAACACAGTAAAAATTGCAAGGTTGTCAGAGAAAAGAAACTTATTTTTCACATTAATTCCTTCCCACTTTTTAATAAAGTCTTCTCCGAGCAACCAAATAACAACAACAACCAAAAACCCAGTGTAATCAAAATGTATTTAACTTCTGAAACTAGCCTACTGAAAGACAATATAGACTTCAAGTTCTTCAGCCAAAGAAAAATCACACTCACTACTTATCTCTGTATATATCTCCATCTGCCAACTTGTGCCACAATAAAGCTTGATGACAGAAAGCAATCAAACTTCTAACACACTTTATATCCATAGTAATTGACAGTTCAAATGGTTACGGCAGATAACTACCCACTACTGCTAATGCGATTCAAAGACCACCAAGCCTCACTGACATATATATAACATGCTAATGAGTTCAGCCAAATTTATGTAACAGGGAAACACCAAACCCCCCTCTCCTGCCAAGCAAAAAGTAAAAAGAAAAAACCAACAAATAATACATACCTAATTCATACCAAAGTAGTATCAAGTTAAAAGTTCCTCATTACCTACATTACCTAGCCTGCAGGAACAATTCATAAGAGGTTTCTATTACCTAGCCAGGAGAAATCCTATATTTTCCATGGCCTACTTGACAATCATGACTGCAGCAAGGTGCTTCAGTGTCAAAATGTCAAAGTACCAGTGCCCAGTTTTATTCAATTTCACGAAAAGGTTCGGCAACATGAAAGAGCAAGTGGGAGAACAAGGCTTCTAAACTTCACATGGGAATGACTCAAGTGGTAAGAGTTTAAAACTGATGACCAAGATGTTAAACAAACCTTTTCTAGAACTTGAAAGAAGTTGGTTTCCCAGAATAGAAAGAGCAATCCAGTTATTTCTCTCCGTGTTTTTTTCTTTTCTTTCTTATTTGTGTTACAACACCCTAATTAAATTCTAATTCAGAAAAATGAAACATCCTACAATAGATATGTCCTTTCTACAAAATGCTGCTATAAGTAAAAAGTGATGCCTTTTGGGTAAAGCCAATATAAACATGTATTTGATGAGTATTTAACAAAAAAATTAACACCCTAATCTTTTGTAGGTTGTTCCTTTTTCCACCAAACGATTCTGCCATTGCACCAGCCCGTTCTTGATTTCATTCTGACATTTTGAGCCTCCTAGTCATGCAATTAACTTGATCTACTAAATTATCACCATATCAACCTTAACCATAAAAAAATGGTGATAATTTAGTAGAGCTTAGCAGTTGTAAAGGCAGTCGTAAATAGCAGCTACAGAGAAATACATATTTGATACAGACTATACAGTGGGGAAGCATGATCAATAAATGAGAGGACCACAGTCTCATTACCCTTTTCCTAGTGACAAAGACAAAGGCAGGTTTTTAATGGTATAGCAATTACAAGAGAACCACTGGTGATAAAGACAGAAGTCTGCCGAAAAGTTTGGAAGACGCAAATGTCATATTTGCTGAGCACAAAAACAAGCAGGATATCAAAGAGACATACGCCTCTTTTTGCACTAATGCTGGAGCACGGTAGCCTATGCTAGCTTGGTGCTTGTGATCAAATTTCTGAGAATAGTTCTGAATCATCTGTCAAAATGTCAAGAGTAGGATAGGATATATTTCTTTTGCTGCTAAAACAATTCTATGCACAAACATTTCAGAGTGTAGGCATCGGGAAATACTGAAGACCATTAAGGTGGGAGGCAATTGTAAGAAATAGTGGTTGTAGATTCTGTCATCAAGTCAATTCGAAGCACAGGGGCATGCAGGGTCTGCTAATCATCATCATAGAAATAATGAGCAACAATATAAACAACCATCTTTTTTTTTTTGATAACCGAGAAATCCCCAAGGGCCAGTGGCACATGGTTCAAAACTCGGTGGATAATGGGCCTGTCCTTCTACCCCTCTCTCCAACCCATCCTCTCTTAAACATACGGAAACCAGCTAAGCACATCTAAATTTCAAACCCCTAAACCGACCCATGGAAGAAGTTCTAGTTGAAAAAATGAATAAATTAGTGGATATCAACTACATTGCATATGCAAAGTGTTCCTGAAAATGCTCAAACAAGTAAAAATAAACAAGGTTATAGCTGAAGTACTTCTGTTGTCGGGTGTGTCCCATTATGGGTCAAGACAGTGAGCATGTACATGGATAAAGGGAACAAGTACAGCTTTTGATCATTTAGCATGAAAATCAAATTTTTATAACAAACATGCAAAAATAAGGGCCACAAGTTAAGTAAACTTTCTTAATAGCACCAACCACTAGATGAAGAACCAGAGTCACTACTTGAACTACTTGAATTACTGCATTTATTGCTCCTGCGAGCTCTATCCTTCTCAATCTCCACAGGTGAGAAGCTTGAAACAGGTGGATCATTTCCACCGATATCCACCTCCTCATCTGCCGGATCATTTCCTGTTTAAAGACCGAAAATACAGAAAAGGGAAAAAACAAAGGAGTCAGAAACCGGAAACTCTGCCAATCATACTATATGAAGCTCAAATTCTTCACATCTACTGATTAAACTCACCTTTGCATGGTTGCATGGATGAATTACTGAATCCAGACTCATTGTGAAGCTGTAGAACAGCAAGGAATAAGACATCATAATTTGCTTACAAGGAGTACTACTAGTGTAACATAGCATATGAAGCAACACACTAGGCATCCACATAATGATATTTACCTCCATCTCACAAGGTTCACCTTTTGCCTGATTTTTCTGTTTTTCCAGTAGATAATCATCCAAAAGCTTCCGTACCTCATACAAGACATCGTCAGGAAGAACATCAAGATCAATCTCGATCATATCTTCACTAACTTGACTTCCATTGGAACTTTTTTCTTTCAAGAAATCAACTATATTTTCAGGTAATTCTAAGGATTCAAGCTTGGTGGTCAATTTATGTTTTTCGACATCACTCATGACTCTCTTTACGGGTTCTGGTTTAACCTTGTTCTCCAGTGGAGCAATTTTCTTCTTCTTTGAAGGTGGCACCGCTAGAGGAGCATCAGTTTCAGTTTCTATGATAACACTCGACTTAGAAGGTAAAGGTTCCTCTTCAGTAACAGGAATCTTCTTTTCTATTGGTTTCCATCTAACCTCAAAAAATTTATTAAGTGTTTGAGCCATGATATGAACATCATTTCCTGGCGGATTGTACGTCATTGCATTTTTAAAAGTGAGCCTCACATCGGCAGCAAACTGCAAAGGGCTCAAATATTCTCCCGAATGTAACTTTGATCTGATGGTCCCTAGGTCCATTGGTTGCTTAATAACAGTGAAGTAGTCGGGGATTTTTAACTTTACTACATCAACTGGATTATTGAAGACCCAACCATGCTGATGTGACATCAATCTGTTTAGCAGTGTCTCGCACTGTTTCATCAACATGACAATGCTTGTATCTGAGGGAACGGACTGTTGCATTGGCTTAGGCCGCTTAGCTCCGAGTCCTTTAGTAAGAGGTCCATTTCTTCCAGGCACAGCCTTCTTCTTACCGGGAGGCACCACTGCTTCAGCCATATACCGCTGAGATATCTCTGACCCTGACCTCCTCTGTCCATTGGTGCAATTTTGAATATCGTTAGCAGGTGAAAGAACCCCATTATTAGAGCTGACAGATGCAATTTTCTTCTGCAGTACCCTGACTTGTTCAAGTTCATTCCTCAACCTAATTCCCAAACCTTTTCTCTCAGAGCGTGACATCTTGGACAACGACATTACTTGAATAGGTACACCAAATCGGTCATAACCATCAGCATTCAAACAAACGGATTTCCATTTAGGTGCACAAGAGTCCTCCGAAGCAGTCCTTTCAATATCAACCCGTCCTGAGCTCCCAAAACCCTCCGATTCTGCCATTGTCTCAACGACATTACTAAAATTAGGTACAATCCCAGACACGTAACCTTTAAAAACCTTGCGCGATTTTCCCATCATAACACCTGAATCTTTTTTAAATAACTTCTTGGATTCTCTCTGCCCAATGTAATCTATTGGAACAGTAGGTGCCATGTGAATACCTCCCCAATTCTGCACATATCAGCTAGTTCTTTTCAACATTTGATCCTCTCAAATTACACTAGAACATGCCACGTCAACAACTATCAAAGATATCAATAGAATTGGTATATGACACAATGCAGAGTCTAATCAATTCGTTGATTTCCCCCTTTCGTTCGATATGTAAAGATTTGACTTTGGATAACTCGCAACAATATAACAACTCAATAACAGAAGTCCTGATTTATTCTGGATTATTATGGAATTAATAACGAATTGGCGAACAAGTAAAAGAATAACAACAGATATATATATATATATATATATATATATATAGAAACCCTAACCTCAAATCAAGTTCCCTTCGTTCAGAGAGAAACCCTAACCTCAAATCAAATAACCCTAAATAAAAAAGATCCTACCTTTATTATAATTAAAAGCCCTAAAATGCAAAATCAAGAATCCAATTGAAAACCTGGATCTCCAAAGAGCAGAGAACCAAAAAGGCTTTGAGATCTTATCGGTTCGGGTCAGACCCGCCACCCCAAATCAAGGACCAAACCCTAGATTAAAAAAAACCTCTTCACCGCTAAAAAGAGAGCGAATAAATAAATACAATTGAAAAGAGAAAAAGGTAAAGGTGGAGAGATGAAAATTGGAAATATATATATATATATATAGAGAGAGAGAGAGAGAGAGAGAGAGAGCACTTACGAGATTGTCTTTGTTGGGTCTCTCTCTTTGATTGCCACCCTCTACTTAAAGGATGTTTGCTAGCCCAGCCCGCCGCTCATTTGTTAATCTTAGCCGTATGTTGAAACTCCTTAATTGATCTGACGGTTTTGGTTATTTTTATGTTTCGAACCCTACGATTCGGATCTGGCGGCTGTGATTGTTTTTTCCAGTTGGGTTAATTTATTAATCTTACGCGGCAGTCATTAATAAAGAAGTTAAGCCACGCGCTCCAAAGGAAAAGGACTTGCCATAATTTTATAAACGAAAAAAGGTAAAAAAGAAAAATCCTTTAACGTATTAAAAATGATTTAACAAATATTTTTATTCCACCTATTGGACCTGGATTGTCTTTAATATTAATATTGAATTATAAATATTCACTTATTGGACCCCCAATTACCCTTTATATGGTCAAAAGTATCTCTCTTTTATGAAATTAGTGTTGGTACTCTATTGTACTTTATAAAGCAGTACGGGAAGTAAATAACTATTACAAGTATTCGAAAGGATGAACCAATATTCAATCTTCAGGAATTGAATCTTGTCGAACAAATAGGCCAATCTTCAAAACTGCCGCAAGCTTGTTGTGTCTTGAATCTTGATAACCTGAAATCAAGAAACAACTAAATCTGGATGGTTACAATGTGTTGAGTCGAGGGATTGCCCTCTGTCCTCAAGACAAGATTGCCCCGTATATATGCTTTTACGTTAGCGGGCAATAGTCTCCCAAGATAAAACAACACTTTCATCTCAACGCTACAAAGCCAATAGGTTGAGCCTGACGAAGAAAACAAATATGACTCGACTTGCTGAAGATATGGAATAGAAAGGAAGGGTTTCTCTTTACTCTTCTCTTTTGTCTCTGTGTATATAGTGTGTCTCTGTAGTGTATATCTTGTGTATATGAGGGTGTTTGCTCAGTGATTTTCGTGACTGGTTTGCATATGTTTTTCGTCACTGAATTGAGTCAGGGGAGGCTCAATATATAGCAAGAGGAGGGGCTGATCAACTGCCCAAAACATGGTTGTTAATGGCCATTAGGAGGGCATTAAATGACCAAGTAATGGCGTTAAAGGCCATTGAAGGAGGTCGCTCAACTGCCCAAGTAATGGGCGTTAATGGAGGAGTTAATAAGCCAAATAATGGCTGGTTAATGCTCCAAAAAAACAGTCCAACGGTAAAGATAATATCATAAAGTCCCGAGAGCCCGAGAGCCCGGAACCGGACGGGCGGCGGCGACGCGCGTGTGGGCTTAGCCTTGAACCCAAGCACATCTAGGTCTTCCCTCCTTTAAACACATGGGATACCCCTTGGGATCCCAAACCCTTTACCAATTAGAGACTTATATAAGAGAACAATTCTTCATATTCCCACCGATGTGGTAGATTTGTCCCACACCACATTTACATGCCTCAAACACCTTACTTCGTGGACCAATATCTCTTTCATTTCTCAACGAAATTTGACTATTCTTGGCCCTACGGTCATCTACTCACTTCGTAGATCATGCATGTGCTAAGAGACAAGATATCCAACATGCGGAACACTGGTGTTTAATTCATCAAAGATGGGTGGACGCATCTCCCCGCCAAAGGCAAATTTCCAACAATTATGGTTGTTATTTGTATGGCTTTAATTAAATAGGTGCTACTGATTTATCGATTCTCGTAAATATCAGATTCAATCATTAAATAACATGACTCGTGTGAATTTATTTGTCCGATGACTATTGGTGTTGGATTTCTAAGAATACACTATTATTAAAGGATGAAGAAGCTGAGTTGGATTTAGATCTGAAATTAATTGGAGCTTGTTTGCTTCGGTTTTAAATAAAAAAATAATAGTTTCAAACTAAGACAGCATTCTAGTCTTTAGAATTCATTCAGTCACAAAAAAAGTGAAGCATCAAAGGAACTAGTATGAACAAATGATTTCTAGTTGTTTTGGGTTAATTCATATGGATTAGATTAATTATATTGGAGCCACGTGGATCAATAAATTAGTGTCATTAATTCAATAAAATTTCATTTTGCGTCTAGTATTTTTGTTAAAATAAGACATTTATTAGTTTATTCTACAGTGTGGTGGAAAGAATTTTTGTTGTATGGAACAAAATATTGATCAGTCATGAACGTCCACGTTCAAGAGATGAGTGTGCATAGATGAGGATGTTCAGATCAATGTATGACATACTAGAAGGAATATGAAAAGTAAAACATATAAATTGACATTGATGGAATGACAAAATATATACTCCCACCGTCCAACAATTTTTCTACCCCACAAAAATAGAAATAAGATGTGTACATTCTATCATCCTTAGACCTCACTTGTAGGACTACATTGAATATGTTGTTGTTGTGAGAGAGATATTTCTTATTTGAAAACTTACGTTGAAGGAACATTAAAAGTCCAAAAGGAGGAAGAAATGCAAATTTTAGCTATATTTATTAGGTTAGGAGATTTTTTACCTTCTTGTGTTATAGATATTACTCCTACACTCCAACTTATGCTACATAGTTTGGAACTGATTGAAATTTAAGAAATGAATAAAGTTTTGAAAATTATGATCTTATATATGTGATAATATTTTTGTGGTTAATTTTTTTATAAATTTGTAATCTTAATTATATCATAACATTTGTATGTCTATAAAAGTTCTCACTCAAGATAAAATATGAAGTGTAGCGCTAATTGCTTTTAGATGTAAAATATGTTTTTTATTAAAAAAAATTACTATATTTGTTTCATTTTACGTGTCTTAATTCGACTAAACATGGAGTTTAAGGAAAGAAAATTTGAATTCTCCGTGAGTTGTGGAGTACCAACGGCTAGACGGTATGACCCGTAAAAGAGATTTTTGAATCTCGTAATCTTAAATTAAAATGTATTTATTATCAAATATTCTTTAAATCTTGCGTCTAAACATACCATTTAAAATATTAAAATTAAAAAGTTACTAAATATAAAAAGTAATATTTTTAAAACAGGTCACAGTAATTAGGAACGAAGTTATACGGGGCGGGTGAAAGTGTCTCCCATAGCGGACATGATAAGTGAAGCGAGACTGAGATGGTTCGGACATGTGAATAAGAAGTGTGTTGATGTGCCAGTTATGATGTGTGAGAGGTTGGCTATAACATGAGCTTGGAGAAGTAGAGTTAGGACGAAAAATAAGAAGGGAGTGATTAGATAGGATATGACACAACTTTAGTTTACCGAGGACATGACCATATGTATGAAGGTATGAAGGTCGCGTATTTGGCTAGAAGGTTATGGGTAGCCGAGTACTTTCCTTATTTTTATTAGTATTAGTTAGTAATCGCGTAGTTTCTTTTATTCAATGTGCGTCACTATATGTCGTTTCATTTGCTTTTTATCTTTCTATTGTGTTGTCATATTTGCCTTGCTACCATGCTTCAAATATTTTTCTTTTCTTAGTCTCTTTATTAGACTGTTAACATAGTTTAAGAAATAAATAAAGACTTTTGAATCTTGTGGTATTATATTAAAAATGTATGCAATTTCTTGAATTTTGTGGTCTTAAACTTGCTAGGTAGAATATCGAAATTGAAAAACTTACTAAATATGGAAATTACACTCTTTTTGGGATAGAGCAAAAGGCAAGGTAAGACACAATATCTAAACATTAAAATTTATCTGCACGGAGTGTTTTACACCAATTCAATGAATATATGACATTCTTCACAAATATAATTATTATTAAATTATAATTAATTAATATATGTACTAAATTTAATTATTCTTTAATCATGACAAATTAGCAAATTTTAATGTAAACACGCAATGCAAAATAATTTTTTGGTCACGAGGAGTACAAGTGACATAGAGTCTTATGTCATCAAGTTGTTGTCACTGCCATGTTTGAGAGAAGGGGATTAGCGTGTGCGTAAACTCCGTACAATTGTCAAGACTGATAGATATTTTGACCATTTTATTGCCATGTGATGCAGCAAGTAGGTTGTCACGTGCGCCTATTTTTACGACAATTTGTGTTGGACCTTTTTATGATCAGAGTAAGGGTGGCCAGTGGGCCGGGCTCGGGTCTGGCGGGGTCGGGGCGGGACGGGAGAATGGGTCGGGGTCGGGGACGGCGGGGTCTGGCAGGGTCGGGTCTAGCGGGACTTGCTCCAGTCCCGTCACGATCCCGATCCCGTCGGTATCGGGTCGGAGCGGGGTCGGGCTCGTGCGGGGTACGGCGGGTTTTCATTTTTTTATAATTTTTTTTAATAACATATGTATAAAAAAAAACTCAATAAACAAAATAAGATAGTGTAATAAAAACATCACAAGGCTGTTTTTGTGCCTCTTATATTATTTAATAGACATATCATTTTTTTGTAATACAAATACAATTGTCTAAAATCTAAATTGCAACTTTGTGGTGTTGTCCAAAAGTTGCAAATTACATAATAAAATTGCAATTAAAAAAATTACATTCTCAAAAAAACTTGTTCTAATTGCTTGATGATTTCTTGTGGTTCTTCGGTTAGAATTGGTATTTGTTGGTCAAATTGATCCACGTCGCTTCCACTACCTTCGGTTAAGATTTCGTTGTAGTTTTCATCATCTTCTTCGTTGATCTCCGGTTGACCGCGCCTTCTCCGCTCCGCTCGTACCCAATCTCTCGAATAATACCGCAATTTCCAAGTTGTCTCGCCAATGAGTGTCCGTGGTCTCCTATTTGATATCTCGCTCAGAAAAAGCGCTTTCGAGACGCGATTGATGACGCTTGAATGTTCAAAACATCTCGAGCCATCAATGAAAGTGTCGGAAAGGTCTTCTCATTCCCCTCCGTATTTCAAACAAGTCTTCATGTCCATCTTCATTGATAACTTCTTGATACGGTACAGTAACCCCGCAAAACAAAAATATCCAACTCGCTAATTTGGTTAGTAGTAGAGGTACGACCGCACATTCTATTTCGAGGCTTTCAATACTAGCCGCGAAACAAGCATGTCTTTTGTGAGGTTGTGTTGAAGATGAAGAAGATGGTATGGAAGCCGGTAAGTTACTAGCATTTTCTTGTTGATAAAATCTATATATATTTTTGCATTGGTGTTCTACGCTATACACCGCTTCTTCTTTAGTTTGTTCAATAGGTGGTGGGTGATTTAGATTTTTGGGACTTGGAGGTGGTAGTACTTCTATACAATCGTAAATAGTTTCAATTAGTGATTTAGTACCGTCTATTTTAATAGTAGGATTTAATACAGAACCAATAATATAAATAGAGGGAATAGGAATAAAATATTTTTTTATTTTGACAAACATTTTTTAATAATATTTGCCTTATAATTTGGTTTTTTCATATATTCACTAAGTAATAAAAATATTAGAGTTATATAAAATAACATAGTTGAAATAGTAGGATAATATATAGCGGAAAATTCTTTTGTTGCTTGAAAAAATTTCTCTAAAAATACAATAAGTTCGGAAATTTTTACCCAATCACTATCTAAAATCATATCGGTGGCTTTTTATTATGAGAGTTAAAAAATAAAGTTATAGGTAATTTATAGTCATAAGCAACAAGTAGTTGCTCGTATAAAGAATTCCACCTAGTGGATACTTCTTGTGGAATTCTTCTATAAGGTAGTCTACAATCGTGACAAGTTTTTTTATATTCTTTTCTACGTTGTACTTTATTACTTTTAAAAATAAAGTTTATAGCAAATTGTATTTTACTAAGAATGTCTTCAAAAAGTGATAGACCATCCTTTACAATTAAGTTATATATATGGTACGCGCATTTTATATGAAAATGGTCTCGGAAAAGATGGAGTTAAACTATTTTTTAACATTGTAATTGCGTAATTGTTATTAGAAGCGTTATCTAATGTAATAGTCATAATTTTATCGGTAATTCCGTAATAATCGCACACTTGATAAATATTTTACGCAATAAAAGTACCGTGTGCCTATCATCTATATATCTATACGCTAAAATACGTTTTTGCATAGACCATTTATAATCTATCCAATGACAAGTTACAATTAAATAATCATGGCCGTTAGTACTACGACCTATATCAGACGTGATAGATACTTTACCATTAAAATGATATAATGAAAAACGTAAATATTGTTGATATTCATGCGCGAATTTAAATACATCTCTCTTAACAAGTTGATCTAGGAAAACCGTTAAAAGCAGGATTATATATATCTCTAATGTAATGAATAAAATCGGGAGATGAAGGAAATGAAAAAGGCAAACCCTCCACAACAACTAATTTTGATATTGCTTCTCTATCTCTATGTTTATTGTATTTAGAGCCTACAATTCCCCCCGTCATAGGGTTAATTTGGCCATGTACTTGATCCGGGACAGTATCAGTATGTGAACCTTGTCCCGATAGAGCGGGCGTTTGCGCACCCGATTTTGAAGCATGGTATTGGGCATACCTTTGGATGAGCACTTACTACGTGTCTAATTAAACCCCCGTCCCACCGTGACCTTTTCCGAGTTTTAAGTTTTAAAACATTTTTACAAATTTTACATATGGCTACTTGATTCTCTACGTCCCTATCAAAAAATGTCCATGCATCGATTTTAATGGTCGTTTTGCCGGACCTCGTCTCATACTAGGGGGAATAAAGGTATTTCGGTTGAAGGTGCACTAGTGGGTGTGTTGTCATCAACATTAGTGGGTATATCATCTAGATCATCGTCTAAATTAAAGTCTTCTTGAGTTCCGTAAAAATAGCTCCTGGTCTAAATCTAATGGTATTGTAGGAAAATGTTGAGTATCAACAAAATCATCCCTGTGTAGGAATAAGATGACTAGAAGAAGTACCCTTGCCCTGGTTGCCCCTACTAGAAGAAGCACTCTTACCCTTACCCTTAAACATACCTTTTAATCCTTCCATTTTAATTATGATAATAAATAATTAAAGACAATAAAATTAAGTGCGCTAAATAAAATAAACAGACAATAATAATTTAATGAAGGAACGAATGTACCAAACGCCGACGTAACGTCGACGTGTAATCGAGAGGTTGAAAATTGAAACTTTGCTCGATGGAAGATCCTCAAGCTAGTTGCCAACTTCACTCCCAATTCCCAAATGAATTAATAAAATTGAATATTTAGCAAAAAATGTAGACTTGTGGAGAGATATATTGAGAAATTAGAGAGATTGTAGGAAGATTTGTGAGAAAGATGAAGAGAAAATGAGTTATTTATAGTTGAAAAATTGGGTTAAAGTGTAAATATAATAACTTATGGGTTAAAAATAAATATTAAGGGGTGGGGGGTCTAAAATGGCCGTTGGCCAACGGCCATAATCTAAAATGGTCGTTGGTGCAACGGTCATTTTTGCAAAGAGGGGAAAAGGGCGGGATCGGGCTCGGGGCGGTCTCGGGTCAGGCGGGCCTGGGGCGGGCTCGGGTCTGGCGGGACGAGACATCGTCCCGTCCCGAGTTCGAGTCCCGCCCCCGTTATTGATTATTATTTTTTTAAGCGGGGTCGGGGACGGGGTCGGGCCGTCCCGGACCACTGGCCAGCCCTAGATCAGAGTAAGCAGAGCTTGTTCAATTGAGGAAAAGCAAATGATGGGCCGGCCCTCGAATGTAAACAAACTTTTGCTGCACCAAATCTAGCCACCACGGTTTAGTGACATATATGTTTTTGCATGTCAACTTTATTCATTTCGTAAGAATTTTAAGTTATATAATACTCCCTCTCTTCAAAGAACTTTTAGATCAAGCAAGAAAGTCTGTTACAATTTCAAAATTATGATAGTGCCGAAAAGTTAAAGTTGATTGTTTATATGATCACTCAATTGTAAATCGTACAATAAAAATTACCTTTTTATGTTATTTTGTAATAGAAAAGTTATTCATCTATTAAAAATTGTGTAAAAAAGTAAGTATCGTACGGAGTGTCATATACATTCCCAAATATTTAAAATGAGCAACAAGAGAAACTGATTCGTCTGTTTCACATAAATGGAAGCGCTCGATTGGTTGGGCCATCATGACTGGGCTAATTCAGGCCATAGTACAGAATAAAACTGCATCAAATAAAGAGCCCATGCATTTGCAGATTGCAAGGCTTTTTAGAATTATTGTTGGAAATCAGGTAGCTTGTAGATTCAATCAATCAATTTAGTGAAAACTAACCTCTAATACAGGTGAGTGTTATTGATTATTCAAGCATAATTTCGATGTCTCTGTTTTATTTGATAGCCTGACACATCCTTCTCCCATCTCTCTAAGAAAAATTCTTGTCTAATTTGGTAAACTTCTTTACCTATAACTCATTTTATAATTCAATTTAATACAAAAAGAGAGGAAATTAACCACTGTTACAAAGGAATGAGAGCTCGTACTTGTTCTTTAAGCTGTTCCTAACTGATTTTTGAAGAGAACTAAAGTTGCGGGAAAAAAATGTATCCTCTCCTGCTAAGAATCGCAAATAGAAAATAATCCTATAGTTCCGATAGAAAGAAATAGAATTATTGGATAATGATACGTCCTTAATTACAATATATATAGTCATACACATAATCCTATAGTTGTCCATTCGACCTCAATGTTACTGGATAATGATACAGGGCTTACCGAAATGAAGAAAGACATCTAATATGATCAATCCAAAAGGATCGGACAATATATCTCTCCTTCCGTACCTTAATTCATGTAATATCGTTTGATCAACACCGAATATCAAAAAGAATACTTTACTTGTAGGAGAAACAAAATTTTCAAGGTCAAACTTTTTTTAACATAAAAAGCAAAATTGCTTACTGAAATAATAGCTGAAAAAAATGTTTAACATATTTTTTTAAAGAGGCATCATTATCTCATAAACTTCTGGGATATTGACGACGGATTAAGCCATCAAATAATGATTTTCTCAAAGCTTGCCGATGATCAAACATATCGCAGTGAGGTTCAAATTATCATACGTGTAGGAAAGACATTATTAACGGCTCTCGAATCACAGAGACAATTTAAAAAAGAAGAATCAAGGCATAAATAAAATTATACCCACATTGTTTATATAAAAAAAAATCTTGTTTCTTCATATTTTATTTGTAATTGTAATTTATTTTTCATAATAAATAATTTGTTGCAAACAGAAACACCTGGCCCAAGGAAAATATTGAGGATGTAGCTTGGCGCCAGAACACATATCTATTTCCTCCATGGTGTCTTCACCAAGCACATGCTACATCCCATTTACGTGATACACGTACTCACCTCTCCAGCACACTCATGGCTGTATCTAGCCTTCATGCCGCAACACATGACCAGTGTCGTCCTTATTTTTATGGCTCGAGTGCCATTACAAATTGTGCCAATGCCGCAATAGGCACATATCCACAGGAAGCGTGAAAAAGAGAAAAACTTCCATACAAGGCCGAATTTTAGGAAGTCTTAATTGTAATGCTCTTATATGCGGCACGTTATGATACTCATCAACCCCATCCTCCTTCCCTTGGTATATTTCATACGTTCCAATAGATATAGAGACATCGTAATAATCTACCATTTTCTTAAGAAAACGCTAGAGGTCGAGAGTTATAACTTAAGTAACTTATAATCCAATGAACAATAAATAACGTGAAACATGATCTTCACTGATGTCCAGTTACCCCTATTGTTGAAGTGCAACAACTAAGTGTCAGAGGATATAGAGTGCAGCATCACAGCAACATAGCATGCAACATCACACATCATCATTTCTGCTCTAATTTGTGTTGTTAAATTTGTTTGTTAGTTGGAGTTTGTTAGAAGTTGTTAAAAGTTTGTTGCTTAGTTAGTCTACATATACAAGTATAAATAAGTGTATAATTCACATTTTTTGTATGTATCAGAAAATAAGAGAAAAACTTCCACAAATATCCTCTCTTCTCTTCAATCTGGTTTTCCATTTTTGGATGTTCAATTGCACAATTCTGTGAGCAATTGTCCAGATTACTTGCCTCCAACAGAAGCTCAACTCAAATCCTGAAAACTAAGATGGTATTAGAGCTCTAACAAGGAGAATCGATGGATTTTCTGTTCAAAGTGAGACTGGAAATAGAGGGATTCTGCATCGAGATTCTGAGTTGGTTTCATCTTCAATCAATGAGATTTACAGGTTGATTTTCTGTTTAAATTCTATTCCCAGCAATAGTAGTATATTGTAATTGTAATTGATGAAAAATACATCTCCAAATGCGCCATTATCTGTCGATGATAGTTCGAGTTCACACTTGAACATTGTCGATCACAATCATCTATTATTCCTGAGTGCTTCGGATACACCTCGAGCAGTTCAAGTGGAAATTCAATTAATAGGTATGGAGAATTATACTTTGTGGAGTCGATCCATGAAACTGACTCTACTAATAAAAAATAAAATTGTATTTATTGAAGGAACTGTTAAGAGAGAGACATATGGTGCTAATCAAATGAAACAATATGATCGATGTAATGCAATGGTCATTTCATGGATCATGAGGAATGTGAACAAAAATCTGCTTAGTGGAATACTATACAGATCCATTGCACATGCAATTTGGAAGGATTTGAAGGAACGATTTGATAAGACTAACTTGTCTAGGGTAAACCAACTGAAGAAGGAACTGGTCATGCTGCATCAATGTGTATCACATGTGTCTAGCTACTATTCGAAGATGAAGGATCTATGGGATGAAATTGATTCAATTATTCCCCCTCCAACATGTGATTGTGACAGTCCTAAGGAGTATATTGAGCATCTAGCAAATCAGAGGTAGTTAGAGTTTCCCATTGGGCTTAATGACAGTTACAATCAAGCAAATAGTCACATTTTATTAATGTCACCTACTCCTAGTGTTAACCAAGCTTATGTTATGATTGCTAAGAATGAAAGTCAAAAGATGATTACAGGGAAGTACACAAGCATGGGAGAGCAAGTTGAGCCCATTGTTTTGTTCAGCAGGACACCACCGTTTAAATAGAAGAAGCCTTATGCACCAAATGCATTATGTGACTTCTGTCAAATGAAGGGACATACCAGGGACACATGTTATAAATTGATGTTATGTGACTTCTGTAAAAACAAAGGACATGTCAGAGATAACTGCTATAGGCTCATAGGATATCCTCCTGATTTTAAAGGTAAGAAAAATGTTAATATGGTTATGACATGTGCTCATCACAAAGATCTTGATGGATCACAACAACATTACTATGGTGGATATACAAACCAGAAGTATGCAGGAGAGTTGAGGCATATGTCTCAAGAGCAACATAAGCAGATCAATTTCTTGCTGAGAACTTGCACTCCAGACAAATATGATAAAGTGCTTACATTGCTGAACCAGCAGGCAGATATTGGTGGATGCATTAGCAATGCAACAATACCTGCTTGTGCACATAATGGAAATACAACAGTACCTAGAGCTCACATGGCATGTAAACTTGTATTTGATAAGGAACGTAATAGTTGGATAGTGGATTCAAGAGCAACTAGTCATATGGTAAGTGATAAGGGCATGATTAAACAAGTTAATCTCATAGATAATGCAGGACAAGTACAATTGCCTACTGGTGATACATCAGCAATTACTCAAACAAGAAGTTGCAGGTTGACAGGAGATGATCTAATAAAACATGTGTTGTGTATGCCAAGTTTTAAGTTCAATCTACTTTCAGTCTCAAAGTTGACAAGAGAGTTAAATTGTAGTGCAAGATTTTTTCCTCATTTCTTTGTCTTACATGATCTATTCATTGGGAAGGTGAAGGAGATTGGTAGAGAGGTGGATGGAATATACATGTTAGAGTCACATAAGGGATATATAAGAGTGCAAGCACACATGTCAATTACAACTACAACATCTGAACTACAAGCAGGACTCTGGCATAGAAGGATGGGACATGTGCCAACGAGTGTGCTTAGGAAGATTGGTGGCATTGGTGAGAAGTCCAGTTTTTCAATAAGACATTGTGACATCTACCCTTTGGCTAGACAAACAAGGAAGCCTTTTCCTGTTAGTAGTAGTAACTCAGATTCTGTTTTTCAATAGTTACACCATGATATATGGGGACCTTATATGATTTCCACTTATTCTGGAATGATATACTTTCTTACAGTGGTGGATGATTATACTAGATGGACTTGGGTGTTTCTAATGCATGTTAAGTCTGATGTAGCCACTGTTCTTATGAATTTGTTTGCATTGATCAAGATACAGTTTGATGTGTTGGTTAAAAATGTTAGAACATATAATGGTATAGAATTTATTAACAGTTTTTGTGTTGAGTTGTTTAATCAGCATAGAATTATACATCAGAGCTCTTGTCTGTACACTCCACAACAAAATAGAGTGGTGGAAAGGAGGCATAAACATATTTTGGAGGTGGCAAGAGCCATCAAGTTTCAAATTCATTTGCCAACAAGATTTTAGGGAAACTATGTGAAAGCAGAAGTCTATGTGATTAACAGAATTCCATCTGTGGTAATAAGAGATGTGTCACCTTATGAGAAGTTGTTTAAAATGACACCTTCATTGTCTCACATGAAAGTGATAGGATGTTTGTGTTATGCTACTAATATGGTAAAAAGAGATAAGTTTGATGTGAGAGCCACCGAGTCAGTATTCCTTGGATATGCAACTAGACAGAATGGGTATAAATTACTTGATTTGGAGAGCGAGGTTGTCTTTGTCAGTAGAGATGTGACTTTCTATGAAGATATTTCCCCTTTTGAACAGATCAAACAGTTTGATATGGACACACATATTGCAGGATCAGATACTGATTATCTTCATGTTTCTAGCACATATACTGATATGGATGTAGCATTGCAAGAACATGTTGTAGTTGATGATGTTGCATAACATGAAGAAGTAAGATTGTTAATTGGTGATCAGTTACCAAGTGGAGCAGTACCAAGGTCAAACAACAGGATTTGAGGATGTTGATCCTGCACAAAATCATACCACCCTGAATGACTTGGAAGCTAGGAGGTCCACCAGAGATAGAAGACCACCTACATGGATGAAGACTTCATCCAGCCTGATGTGAATACAAGGAGTGGGAGAACATGTCCATATCCTTTATCTGATATAGTTAGTTATGTTGGATTATTTGTGTCCTATCACATTTTCATTGCCAAGATATCAGAAGAACATAAACCAAATTCATAATATGAGGCAACTAAAGATAAGAGATGGATAGAAGCCATGAAAACTGAAATTCAGGCTTTAGAATAAAATAAGACCTGGGAGATAGTCGATCTACCAAGCAACAAAAAGGCAATAGGCTGCAAATGGGTATACAAAATCAAGTATAAAACATCAAGTGAAGTGGAGAGAGTTAAAGCAAGGTTGGTGGCAAAAGGATACAACCAGAGGGAAGGTATTGACTATCAGGATACATTTTCACCAGTGGTGAAAATGGTGACTGTCAGATCAGCCATTTCCGTGGCTGCTTCAAAATGATGGGTTGTATACCAGATGTATGTATTTAATGCATTCTTACAAGGGGATCTCAACGAGAAAATGTACATGAGTTTACCTCAAGGTTTTGTTCATGAGCAAGGAAAGGCATGTAGGTTGTTAAAGTCTCTATATGGACTTAAGCAGGCTTCCAGACAATGGAACATTAAGTTGACTACTGCATTATTATCTTATGGCTTTACTTAGAGCCATTTGGATTAGTCTATTCTCACAAGGAAAGACAATGATAAAATTGTGATAGTATTGATTTATGTGGATGATTTGCTCGTTACTGGGAATGATGCCAAGTTGATAGCTGAGACTAAAGCTGCATTACAACAACATTTTAAGATCAAGTATTTGGGGGAGCAAAGATATTTCTTGGAGTTTGAATTTGCTAGAAACAAGAGTGGTATTGTGATGCATCAGAGGAAGTATGCCCTTGAATTGATAGCAGACATGGGCCTCACAGGAACAAAGCCTGCAGGATCACTAATGGAGTTGAATACCAAATTAACTTCTGTTGTGTTTGATCAACTTGTAAATGATGCAGCAATTGCTGAAGGCATTGATAATGTGATTAATGACCCATTGTTGGAAGATCCCACTAGTTATCAGAGGTTAATTGAAAGTCTTTTATATCTGACTAACACAAGGCCAGATATTACTTTTGCAGTCTAGTGTTTACGTCAATTCATGCAAGCACCAAAGGTTCTTGGTCAACCACAACATGTTCATTTGGTATCCAACTAGGCATGAAGAACATCTTCATATCTCCTAGCTTGAGGGTGTGTGTGCGTGTGTTAAAGAGTTAGGAAACTGTACAATAGTGCCATGAGGTGCAATACATGGAATACCTACTATTTAGATAGTTAGTTGAGTTTGTTAGTTAATTGAAAAGTAGTTACAAGTTGTTAAGTGTAATTAATAATTGGTTAGAATATTCTAGATATATAGACATGTATGTGTATAAATAACCGTGTATACTCTTCATTGCAATAATAAAAAATTGCTCTTCTCAAACTTGTCATTCAAAGCTCAAATCTCTTTCTCGAACTTCTACTTCTCCATCGAGTTGTCATTGATCATCTATGATAGTTTCTATCGTCTAATTACTATTCATGTTCTTCAATATTACAGTAACCTTTACATACTCTCATTGGAAATTTCAATTGCAGAAGAAAAACTGGTAAAAAGATACTCCTCCATCAATTAATTAGGGTGGAGTGCTTTACTTATACTATCCATCCACTCCTAATTCCCTATGTCCATTCACGTGGCACTATTTCTTTTGTATCCGTCTCAAAAAGAATATTATCTTTTTATATTTAAAATTAATAATTTAATTTTATGAGATGATATATATCCATACGTTTATATTTCCTCCGTCTCAAATTATTTATTGTGATTACTAAAAAATAATTATCTCAATTTATTTATCATTTTAAAAGTTTAAGACACAATTAATTATTTTTTTCTCTATTTTACCTCTTATCGGAATATAAGACATAAATAGAGTAAACATTTAATGAAAATATTATAACTTAGACATAAACAAGGATAAAATATGTCAAATAGCCTCCTAATTAATATATCTTTAAAAAGCGTGTAAACTAAAAAATGATAAATAATTTGAGACGGAAAAAAGTATAAGATTTATTTTGAACCACACATTTCAAATGTATTAATGTCAAATTAAATTGTGAAACATGAATTGAAAAGGAGGAAGGAGGGAGTACATAATTATACTCGGGTGTAATTAGTTTAAAATTGTATGTAAACAGTATACACAAATTATTAAACCAAAGAAATATAACCTAGCTTCCACTTCACTTTGATTTGAATATAGATCTATATAGCATAGGATCATTGTCATCCGTGTTCCCCTACGAGGAACAACCACATTCTTTTCTCTCTATGCTTTCTCCTACCTTATCCTCATCGTCACATTAATATTCTTGGTCGCTTGACACTATATTCTATTAGTCAATCAAAAAAAGATGTTCGAAAGTACATTTTTGTATTTGGAATCAATTAAATAAACTTCAAAAAAATTCATAAGTTTTATGGCCACATCAATGTTACCATACTTTTTATATAACGGATTTTCGTTAAAAGTTTTTGTATTATTACAAATATCATCGAATCTTTAGCTAATACTATCAGTATGGAATGGGTAAAGAATCAAGTTACAAGTCTAAATCTATACGAAACTACTGGTCTAGATCTATACGAAACTGGTTTTTTTCTTTCTTTAGATTTCATGGATAACATACCAAATAAATCGGAAGGCCAGTCTGTACTAACAAATTCAGACGAGTCAAGACAACTGATGGTGCCAATTAAAGAACTAAAGAAACACAGCAGAATAAAGATCAAAGAGATATTTAAGTTAGAAACAGAAGAACACAAAGTTTTCATATTAGTAGTTACAAGATCATCTGTTTCCATGGTTCAAATTAGTACTTTCAACAAAAATCCCTAATCAACATCTTCTCCGTAGCATCAACAGTTCTTCAAACCACAACTAGCATATAAGTTGATCTGCCACCAGCCCACCACCCAAACCAACAGAAATTTAAAAACTAGGAACCCCATTCACCCAAAAGTTCTAAAGATATTTACAATTTTCTTCTGATAGACAAGCATGCAGTGCATGCTCTATACGTACACAAGTGCATTAATTTTACTTCTTTACCCTTAGGGTTGAGTTGATATTACTACAGTCTTCACCTACCGGCCCAAGGAGAGAGCTGCCTTTGTATCCAATCTCCATGCATATCCTCCACCGTCCATTCTCCACACATCACACGGCAGAATAAGCGAGTTTTTCTCCTTGCCACATCTCACCACCCTAACCCAGCACGTAAATGCCGGCGTGGTTTTATTCTCCAGCAGCCGTATATCTTCTTTCATCACCAGACAAACCACCACTTCCCCTGCTCCTCCCTCACCCACCATCTCTTTATACGCCTTGTTGACCCACCCAACTCTGTTTAAACCGTCTGATATAAACCCTGGACAGCTGTCCCGCTCCAGATTTACTAACTTCTCCTCATCCGTACGTCCCAGACCATACCCTTCAACCCACGCGTCAGTCATGCTTTCCACCTTTACCCATGACCCCACTACCCTTACTGGCTGTGGAAACATCATCCGTCCGTACCCTTGACTGTTGATATCATTATTATTCCCTTGGTTACCACCAAAACTCAACCAGATCGGAGCATATTTTTCTTGTTTTTTCACCACCACATCAGCCGAATGATCCCTCAGCGAATCCTTCCTTTCAGGACTCTCCGATAATAACGGCAGCGTCACTACCATATCCGCACCACCAGAGACAGTTTTTCCGCTGAATTCATTTTCCTCCGGCGAAGGTACTTTCCTTTTCCTACCAGTAGGACTACGACTTCCGCTACTAGATATCTTATTAGAATTACTAGTAGTAGTGTTTTTATTATTATCTTTAACATACCTTCGCTTGCAACGGCCAGTACGAACCGGAACCTGAGACTTTTGCGGCGTAGTAGCGCCGGAAACAGAGCCACCAGCTGCTGGTTTTGGTGCTATAGGTCTGAATCTGAGCATTATCCTGTCCACCTTTGACATATCGTACACATCCCCTGCGTACCTAGCAATACAACACCCTCCTCTCCCATCCATTTTTACTCTTTTCTTCAGAGGAGAAAATTAAAATATCTATATATATTTGTTGATTTTGGAGGAAAATAGGTTATCCTCAAAGAAAGGTGAAAAAGTTTGAATGCAGCTAGGAAGTAAAGGGAAAGGTGGTGAAATTTATAAGTGGGAAGAGAGAGTTAGAGGACGCGTGTGAGGAGTGAATAACACGTGGGAGAAGAGAGGTGAAACAGCCCAGAGACCTGATTGGTTAATGATACAACGTGGCGCTAGGTTAAGGTGAGCCCCACATATTGAGGGGTTTGGGATGGGGCCCATATGTTAGCCAATGGGAATGGAGGGAGTGTTAAGTATGGCATCAAAAGAGGGGCACGTAAGCCTTTTGGAGTGTCTTGTAGGACGTGTATGGTGGAGGGTCTTCCAGAAGGAGAACACGTGGTCCAATTATTGGAGAATGCCGTTAAAGTCTCTCTAACGATTGCACCACGTGGACGGCAGATGCAATTGCGAAATTGGTGGTTTCAATGGTCTGATATTTTGACGAAAGTCGTGGACCATTGTTATGAAAACGCATTTAAATTTTAAAGTTACCATGGGGTGAATTGACAAATACTTTTTTATTTTTTATTCAGAATTTTGAGTTTAAGTTCTATGGAATACGGTCTTATCTCTATTAGAAAGCGTTCCGAATATAAGATTTTTTGACATAAATCTTGATTTAATTGAATCATAATATTAATATCAGGCATTGAGTTGGAAAATTAAAAAATGCACTTGTGTTATATATATTATTAATGTATAATTTTATATATTATTATATTAATTAAACATATTAATAGGTAAAATTTTGAAATTAAAATTATTTTAAAAATAAAATAAATTATCAACTACAACAGGTACAAGTAATTTGATAATATTAAAATTTCTTATATTAACAACATATACTTCTATCCCAATTTATGTGATCCTACGAATTTCGAGAGTCAATATTTTAAAGTTTTAATGTGAATTTGAAAATTTTTTTTTTTAAAAATCAAATAAAATTTATATATTTGAAACTAAATAAAAAATATTATAAATTATAACATTTGATAATTTAAAACATTTATAAGGCATATGAAAAGATCTAGATCAAAGAAAAAATTCACTCGACCCTCGAAATTCAAAAGATGTTATATAAATTGTGTTGGAACAGAGTATACACTTAGGGGTCGTTTTGTTCGAGAACTAAGTTATTCTAGTATTGTAATGATTGCAATATGGAATATTAGATGATGGATATATTTTTATTAGTGGACGTTTAATTCATTGAACAAAAAGTAATTTTACCGGATAAAATATGTGTTTGATTTAAATTAAATACTATAGATAAACTTTTATTCTAATTTTAACTTTGTCTTTCTTTTAAATGATTTTTTTGGGAGAAAGTTTTGAAAAGGGGCAAATTTATTATTTTGTCATTTTATATTGAAATTAGTTAGTACTTTGAAATTATTTCTTAATATAGAGTGTTGTATAAAAATAATATCGCATTTACAGTATAAATCATCTCGGAATTGCTAATTCAGAAATCCAAAATTCTACCATACATAAAATAGAATAATCCACATTTGAGGATTTCATCAACGAAATGACCCCTTTATAAGGATACTGAGAATACCGAACTAAAAATCTAAATATTGGGTTTATATAAACATCTTTTTAGGAATAATAGCGAAATTACAGTTCTGTTTCTATGTTTCAAAATAACAGTGTACTGATAGTGGTGATAAATATGTTGATCTGGCTTCTACTGAAACAGACTGAATATTTGATTGGATACAACGTGATATTTGAATTGACAACACAACACGATAATGGTTCCATTCTAGTGTAGATCTTTGGCACATAACTCAAATATATTGATGTGACCTACCATCATACCATAATATTCATTTCGTCTCTTTCCAGAAAGGTGAACATAAATTGCAGACATTCAGTATACTCCTTGAGCTTTTACATTTAATTACTAAGATCTCAATTATTCGAATTTAATAGTCGTCTTGTTAGCTAATGATAGGAGTGTAGCCTCTTATTTGTTCCTGGCAAAAGGGATGAACTTCTATCCAATTTGAATATTTACTCAAATTGATTTCTTAACCTTGATAGAAAAATAATTTATGCATAATGTAAGATTTTTGATGAACTAATGCAAATGAATATAATGAGGTTCGCTGCTCAAACATCAAGAGCTGATTAATAGACCCCGCATCCAGTCGAGAACGAAGTTGGCAAAGAATGAAGGGGATTGGTTTTGCCAAGCTGGAATATCGGGATTTCACTTGAATAAAAGCTTATTTTATTAGATAACATTGAGAAAGATAAAAGGTTATATATGTAAAATTCTTAACATCTCTCATTTAATTGTTTGCAGTGAGGACAATTTTAAAGTTCTTAAATTTTTAGCTGATGACGTACTAAAGTTCTTGATCTGTTATGTATCTTAACCCATGTATTAGTAATTAAAACCCCTTACATAAAATAAAATGAATCAATCAAGTCATACTACTACCTAGATATTGTGGTTGGTACATTATTTAGAATGTATACACAACATCCTGATCAATACTCTTTTTAATATATACTTTATACTTTATTATATCGAAAAAAGGATCTATCTACAAATTGGAGACAAGGACATTTACCAAATTCATGTAAATAATATCCGTTTTCGGTTCTCAAAGTATTACAAGAGATACGTGTTGGTTGGTAGGGAGATACAGATCTATATGGCATGAGGTTTGATATGTTTGCATGACTATATGCAATTAATCTATATCCAATATCCACGAACATTCATATAGTTTATTTTGAAGAAGATATGTCATAGAAAAACATTTTAAATATATAAGCATTATATTACTGTGTATAGAGAGTTTCAAACTTTTTTTTTTTTACATTTTAAATGATTATAATTAATACTCCCTCCATCTTTATTGAAGTGTCTTAGTTTTGACTAGTCACAAAATTTAAGAGATAAAAAAAAACTTTTAAATCTTGTGATTTTAAATTAAAGATTTGTGTAGTCTTAAATTTATCATGTAGAATGTTGAAATTTGAAAAACTTATTAAATATAAAAAGAGATACTCCTATTGAGACAGACAAAAAAAAAAAAAATAATACACATAAATTAAAACGGAGAAAGTAATAACAATTTGTAATCAGGAGTGAATCAAGCCCTTTAATTCGGCAATGGGTTCATTCAAATCAATATTTCGACATGGAACAAAATATATATGCAACTATTACGTTCTAAATTTCGAACTGTTAACATATAATGAGTGCGCGAGGTGTTAAAAACATTAATCAAATTAAAATTTTGAATTGGCAATGGTAGAAACTACAGTACCGACTTGCGTAAGATATAAGATTCTGTTGATATGTTATGAACCATACACGAGTGAGTTGATTGGACAAATTAACAACTACTTAATACTATGGTGTTTGTTTTTTGAGGAAAAGATGATTTGATGCGCAATAGTACTAACAATCCTTTTTAAAATGTTTTCAGTGAACAGTTTACAGCAAAGGAAGTGTCATCAATCATCATGGATTAGATTCTTAACAGCACATAAAAGTTACTAACTCTAAAGAAGAAGAAACAGTACACTTCATGGTTTACATGATTGATGATAGCACCGCCGAATTTCAGTCACTTTATGTTGGGTAACTTCAATTAGTTGGATAGTTCCATTATGTAGCATTAGTGATAATCACTTGAAAAGGGACGAAGACCATACACATAGACTTAGTACGTTGCTTGATCGGCCTAGTACTTTCACTGGTTTTGTGCAATTTATGAGGAACATAATGGGTGTGTTTGATACTATGGGAAATATTTTTCTAAAATATATAATCTTGAAAAATAAATAATTTCTTACTTATTTTTTTATTATTGCTAAGCAAGTAAAAAATATATTATCTCAAAAGTATTTATATAATCTAGGAAAACACCTTATATGTGCTACTTAAATAGAAATGTGAAAGGCCAATAATAAAAACTCCAATAGATTAAATTTAAATTACTTCTTTCTCCCAAAAAGAATGAATGGATTCGATGTATCACATATAGTATAACATCTAATATTTGTTGCAAATTCGAATATGGATTTAAAAATAAAAAATAAAATGATAAGGATATAGTGATTTACTGCATCTAACTCTTTTTGATTATATAAAAGGTCTAGTCAGTCGGGGATACATATTATTGAGGAAGTTCAACTTAACTCCCTTTATTGAAGATTTTAGTGATCAGTCTATAGGTTAATTCGTTTTTATGTATATATACAACTTTTTAATATAGTAATAAAATTTGGACAAAAATATCCTTAGCTAAAATATGAAGTAAACACTAGCACCGAGTATTAGAGTATAAAATTTTGACATAGTGGAACTAGTACAATGTGTTGGAGTTCGATAAGTTCATGAAGCTTTAAACTTTAAGAATGATTCATCAAGTTCAAACTTTTAGTTGTTTCAAACTTTAGGAATGATTCATGAAATTTAAAACTTTTAAAGTTTTAAACTCTAGATATTTTTTATGGAGTTTGAAATAGACATTATGAGGAAATAATAATAAAATATATCAGTTTTAAAATAGGTCATGAAATAATGTGAAAATTATTTCCCTCATGATACATCTTTTAATTTTAAGCACAATGTCCTCAAGTTTCCACTTCAACCGGTTGAAAAATCATATTTTTTCCTTGAATTTGAACTGTATGTTCCAAACTCAAGGAACCTTTCTTGGAATCCTTGAATTTTAAGTTGTACCGAAATTTTAAAGGTGTTGAGTTTTAGCTTAGGGGAATGATTGTCCAAACAAAATTTAGCACTAAAAATGGCTAAAACTTAAAAATTGATTAGTGATTCAAAAAGTTAATATTTGCACATATTTCTTAATTTAAGTTGTAGAAGACTCCAGAAAAGGAACGCGACAGTAAAATCCAATGAGAAAAGATGATCTTTTACATGAAATGTGGATGATAAAAACGGTCAAACGAATTAGTAGAAGATTCAATTATCGATAACGAGGTACAATATCAACGGAAAAAAAGAAAGATATAACAAGGTACATTATGTGGCCCTAGACAATACCTTGATGACCAATATATGCATTCATAGCTTAGCACAAAATAGAGGTGAACTCAATGTGATTGGTAGCTTGAAAAATTGGATAGATGGATAATGGGAAAGTAGTAATTTGCTAATTGCTATAGCTTTTCCAATTGCGAAACGGCCAAAAGAAGGATTCCCTTAAAATCAATTTGATGGATAATACTAATTTGCTTTATTTCGTTAGATTAATTAAATTATATATACTGACAATTAAAAATGACTTTAAGATGTGAAGTTTATATAGATTCAGTATTTAAAATTTATAAATTTTGAAGTTAATTTATATATATATATTCCAACTCATTGTAACAAATCACTCCCTTCAATTTTCAAGTAAACAACTACATGGGCGACTAGATGTTGTTGTCAGTCAATTAACTTGATAGTTTAGGGTTCTTTGATTTGCAAACAAATTATATCAGGAGCATAATGTGAAAATTCTAATATGAAAATTAAATGATAACAAAATTCGTTAGTGGACATATTCCTTCGGTAGATGTTTGGTTCATTAGATTTAAAATGAGACATATAGAACAAAATTTAATAATAAATTATGTGTTTGGTTTTATAATATATAAATTTGAATAATTTCTTAGAGAATTTTGAAAGAAGAGAGATGAAGAAGAACATTTATGTTATTTGATTAGATTGAAACTTAATCCTAAACTTATTATATACATAAAAAAGGGAGTCCGGTGTCGGATCACAAGAGTCTATTGTACGCAGCGTATCCTGTATTTTTGTAAGATATTATTTTCACGATTCGAACCTGTGATGGCCATATGACAATAACTTTACTGGGCGTTAGGGCTCTCCTTCAATCCTAAAATTATTACTCCCTCCGTTTATTTTATTTTTTATATTAAATTCTTAAATTAATGTTTATTTTGGGACTTTTTTTTTGTTAAAGCAACAAAAACAACAAATTCCAGTGTTATCCCACAATGTGGTGTCTGGGGAGGGTAAGATGTATGAAGATCTTACCTCTATCTTTATGAGGTAGAAAGAATTATTCCGATAGACCCTCGGCTCAGAATCAAAAATATTTTGTTAAAGCAATTACTTATTTTGGAAAGGAGGGAATATAACTTTAAAATAATATTGTCAAAATTGTTCGATATTGCTCGTATCGAAAACAAAAATCCAACCAAAAGGATCTTGGGGAAGTTGGCCTGAACGCGTGGCCATTGTGGGGGCATATTAGTAGCTGAGAAGTGAGAAGTGAAAACAACTTTGAACCATCCTTTAGTTGCGCTGCGGCTGGTGGTTTCCATGGTTTTTGTTCCTACTAGCTACTCCCTCGGTTTTAAATTATTTATGATTTTATTTATTTACACGCCTCTTAATAAATATTAATTAAGAGAGGTATTTGATCTACTTTACGCTTATTTATGTTTAAGTTATAATCTCTCTCAATTAAATATTTATTCTATTTATTTGTCATCTTGATTAATGACAAATGATAAAATAAAAAAAATAATTATTTATATCTTAAATTTTTAAAATGATAAATAATTTAAAATAATTATTTTTAATAATTACGATAAATAATTTGAGACGTAGGAGATAATTATTATAAGGTAGTTGTCTTTTTATAGCTTTGAAGAGCCAAAATAAACTTTCAAATCAACGCAATATGTGCAGACGGACCAATTAATGCTGAGCGTTACACCAACAAATTACTACTACTAGGCTACTAGCTAAAGGGGTACAAATTAAAGGGACCTCTCTTATAATGTGGTGTTTGTACAACCCTCTCCTAATATGACATGTGCCTCTTTCTCATTTATTTGTTCCGACTCTCATTCTTTCTGGTTCCTAGTACGAACCAAAAGCAACGACTTGTGAGAAAAAAGTGTCCCCACTAATTACTAAAAGTATTATCCCAGAATATTTACTCCCTCCGATTTAAAATATGTGTAGCACACCCCTTAAGAAAATATTAATTTCTGAAAAAAAAATATTTTGATTAAATTACCTTTAATTAAGTATTAGGTTAATATAGTTTTTTGATTACATAAAACCTCACTTCTCCAACTAGGGTTTAGAAGAAAATAATTAATTACTTCTTTATTATATAAGTAATCACCTATTCAAACCAAAATATAAAGACCAAGTGAGCACTTATTATGAATCGGAGGGAGTATCATTTTGCAAAATCAAGACGAATTTAATTAACTTTGTCTCATTTTGCACTTAATATTAAGCGTTCTTGAAAGTAATCAATGTTAGTTACATAACATAAAAATAATAAATTTGAAAAGTGCAAGCCATAAATATTTGTACGATTATAAATTATCTTATTAATATTGAGCATCATATATTTTTTTAAAACATACTGAAAAGAATAACACATCACATAACTCGAGACAAATTTAAATAGAGTAACTTTTATCTCAAAATCGCCGTTGGCACTTGGCAGTAGGGATATGGAGGATGATGAAGAAGAAGTCATTTGAGTCCTTAAATGTCCCTCATTCACATGCCTCCAATTAGCACATTAATTAACGGCGCAAATAGTCATAGAGAAAGCGAAAGGTTAATAAGAGCTATGCTTGACAAAGTTGGAGCTAAATTATCAAAAACAAAATCTCGCTTACACGTATCTAAGCGGTAGGCAGGATTCTCTTATAGTTACTCTTATTAGTTTCATAATCACTATCTCCAATTTGACTTATGACTTCTCCACGTTGCTTAAGGGACCAGTAATTGTTTTCTGAATATCATTCATTACATTAACTTTCGTCAACTAAATTTATTCTCCTCAACCAATGCTTCGTATGATAGATTAGTGATGGAAGATTAAATTTGCTTGGATTAAATCCAAAATTTGTCTGGTTTTTTTTTTTGTATTTTTCACATGTAGGTTTGAGATATATTTGGGATGTACATATAAAACGTGTTGTGATTGGGATCTCTTAGGTTGCCAATTATTGTGTTATTACTTCTTCTCTATCTTTTTTTGTGTGTACTTGGTTAATCCGCAATCTTCTGCAACAACATGCAACATATAATATCTTCCATTAGCTTTTGAATGTTTAAATGTAACATTCGAATGAATAGTTTACCAACATCGAAATTGTGCAAAATGTCAAAAATATTAAATATCAATCAATGCTCATTTTGAATTTTGAAATAAATAACCAAAAGTAAAGAAAGCAGCTTTAGAATGAGGAAATTACTTATTGACCTTTGGCTTTGTGAGTAGGGTTTTGAGGTACTTTCAAAACTAAAGCAATATGATAAGATGGTTATTTTAATTCCAAAATGAATGGATTTGCTGGTTCAAGTCGATTGGCACCTGTTATAAAGTGATTACGACTGGGGTAGCTTTCAAGGCAGACAGGATTCGGATTTAATTTATATACTTATGTGTAAAACTTTTTTACACAATCAATATAATCAAATATAATATAAAATTTATACTACTAATTATTTTCATTGGGGTAATCAATTATTACTAACTTATCATTAAAATGCTTATATTTTAATTATAAGCAGCTTGATGGTATAAATATTTTTTTTGCACTGTTCTACATATCTGCGTCATGATGTATAATTTCATCCAATACGCAAGCACAATCTTTGATTTAACCAATAAGAATTGTGGGTGGAGTATGAAATCTCGCAATATTAATCCGTAATTTTAGGTTTGAGCGGATACCAAACACGGAGGAGAAAAAGATGGCTAAAGAATCCCCAAGTCTTTATTCACGTTTCGTTTTTTCTTGGGGAGGGGACTGGCGCCACGATGTTAGAAAAGAAAAGAAAAGGAATATTTTGGTGAAATCAAATCTTAATTTAGAAATTATCGAATGTTACGTGGTAAAGGCGTAACTATTGACATTGCATATAAATGGATCCTCCAATTCGTGTTCCATACCTTCTTATCCAATCTGATTCTACTCTTTTTCTCTTAATTTCGTTGACAATTTCTTGTCGACGGATAAAAAATTTGGTTTCTAATATTGTCAAGTTCACGAGAGACAGGTAGAAATCTCGATCCAATTATCTTATATCTGCCAAATGTTGAACTACATCCATTTTAGGTAAATGAACATCACTAATACAATTCTACAGCATCAATTATCTTTCTTGGGATATTACAACTAGAAACGGTTTATTAGATTATTCGAGGTTATTTTGGATTTTTAACGGGCTGAAAAATCGAGGTTATTTGTGAATATGAGTTGTTTAAATTAGGTATTAAGACGGGTTATTACATTATAGTTTATTTATTAAGACTATTAAAGGATTAGGAAAGTCATTAGATTTTTTCGATCAAAATATGCTTTTCCCGGCTTAGTTTATATTTTAATTACCTAAGCTTCAGTTAGGTAATTTTTATGAGACAAAAACAAGGAAAGTCACTTCTACGTTATAAGTCTTCACTTGTATGACCGTCAACGAAATTTTCCCAAAACAAAATGAACTTCAAACAACCCTTTTTCTCAACATTCTATAGATAAAATCCAAGTTGAGAATTTATTTTTAAGGATATATTGTTTTCCCATAAATGCATGTACACTACTAGAAATAAAGGTTCACTTACCTTCATTGGAAATTTGTGCTATAAAACACGATTTTTCCATCTTATTCATACTGAACCAGCTCACTGAAAAAAGCGCATGATAGAGAATAGGTTTCCATTGAAACGTTGGAAAGTTTTTCAATTTTTTCGTGTGAAAACACTATTATTTAGGGTTTTTCCACCTATATTCATTGGGAAATAGCCACATAATATTTTTCAAAAATAGATTTTTTTTAATTGTGGTACCTACATTTTTTCCAAAGCAAATTAGAGCTAACCAGATAACAGTGTTTTCCACTTATAGCATTCAGATATTCCTATTCAAGATGATATAAACTAGTACCTACCTGAAAGATTGTATATCATATTCTAATGACTTTTTTTAATACTAGTTCACAATTATGGGTGTGGGTCACTATTCTAGATCATCAACTAAGCGAAACGTAATCTTCAATCCTGAAAAAGACATGGCAGTGAGACTGGAGATTAACATATCTTGACATATATAATTGTTTCTTAATAGATCAAAGATTTTCTAATCTTTTGGTCTTTCATTTCTACTGAAAGTAGTCAACTAGGTGGATAACTACATCTATTAATGTTGGAAATTTGCCTTTGGCGGGAGTTGCGACCGACCAACTTTAACGGCTTAAACACTAGTGTAACGTATGTTGGAGAATCCGGTTCTTCACACATGCATGATCTACTAAGTACGTAGATAACCGTAGGGCCAAGAATCGTCAAATTTCATTGAGAAATGAAAGAGATATTGGTTCACGAAGTAAGGTGTTTGAAGCATGGAAAGTGTGGTATTGTGTGTAATTCTCCCACATCGGTAGAGGAAGAAAGAATTGTTGTGTATATAAGATTCGAAATTGGTTTGGGGTTTGGGACCCCAAGGGGTATCCCATGTGTTTAAAGGAGGGAGGACCTAGATGTGCTTCGGTTCAAGTAAAGACCACACGCGCGCCGCCGCCGCCCGCCCGTCCGGTCCGGTTCCGGGTTCACGGGTCGTGGGCTGTGGGCTGTGGGCCTTCTGATATTATCTTTTTGGGCCAGAAAACTTTGCCAGAAGTACAGTTTGATCCCGAAGTTTCGGATGTGCGTTTGGACCAGAATTCTTTCAGATGTGCAGTTTGGTCCCTGAAGTTTCAAGATGTACAGTTTGGTCCCTGAAGTTTTCAGAAAGGGTCAAATCAGAAACGTCCAAGCTCTTAATTCAGCCATTTATTTTGGCTGAATTACTCCTCCTATAATGGCCAAATCCTTTGGTCTTTCACCATTTATGTTGGTGACTTTACTACCTCCATAATGGCCATTATTTGGCTATTATGGAGGCAGTTTTCAGCCCCCTCCATCACCTATATAAACACCCCCTTACACCATTGTTGAGCACTAAGACATATGCACGAAAATGCATAAACAGATGCAGCAAAACAGTGCACGAAAATACACAACCAAAATAGTTTTCTTCCTACAACTTCCAAGCATCATTTCGTTACTCAATATTCTTCACGGTAGCTCTTGAGTTTCCTTTGCTCAAGGGTTCCATTGTTGTTTTATCTTGGGAGACAAATTGTCCGGGACGTATAAAGGATACATACGGGGCAATATTGTCTTAAGGACAGAGTGCTACACTCGACTCAAGCATAAACCGAGTTTCCATTTTTCGGTCTTCAACAAAATCGTAATTTCAGTTTTGTTGTTATATTGTAATTTTCAGATTTCTAGTCGAAAATATTGTATTCTTTGTTTATCCTTTCGAATACTTGTAATAGTTAAATACTTCCCGTCTTCGCTTTATAAAGTACCATAGAGCAAAATCTCCCAACAACTTAAGACAATATCCGTATAGTATTACTATTAGTGTTCGAAAGATGTCGGTCCAAAAGTTGTGTGACCAAATCTGGATATGGCAATGGTTTTTACGGTAGAAGAGAGTGATGATGATGAACGTGTTCATGGTGTCACCGCTACCAAGCGGGTGGAAACAAGCGCTCTCGAGAGCCCGAGGATGTCAAGCGGGACAAGAGGAGAAGAGTGAAGATGTTATTCTATCTTGTAGCGAAGGCCTATATCTCGTCCCGGACAAAGGATCCGAATAATGGTGAGAAGGAAATGGACACTCGGTCGATGAAGTGACCGAAGTGAGCGAGAATCCGAAATTGGGATAAGTAGTTTTTCTTACTTGTCAAGAATAAAGATTAAATTATGTCGATTAAAAATGGATTAAAGTAAGGAGGAATATGAAAATAATTTATATTCCTTATGCTTTAACAAATCGAAGTTTAATCTCATCTTCTTTTCCGTTTAAAGATTGGATTTTGTAAACGACTTAAGAAGATCCGTTCTTTTAAGTGTAATTACTAAAGTGTGTAAAGTATGTTCGCACATACGAGGGAGTAAGATCCACGATCGTGCGAAAGCGTTACCACTCTTAAGTAAGCGCCAAGAATTATCGGGCACCAATCATAACGGAAGAAGTCTAAAAGATAATGACGTTGAGCTGTCATATTATTTGCGAAGATCCTTCATAGGATGATATTGGACACTCGGTCATACAAAGCCTCGGGCGATCGGAGTGGGCCAAAATTCCTTTGATAGGATGATATTGGACACTCGGTCATACAAAGCCTCGGGCGACTAGAGTGGGCTGAAATTCCTTTGATATGGTGATATTGGACACTCAGTCATATAAAGCCTCCGGGCGACTGGAGTAGGGCCAAAATTCCTTTGATAGGATTATATTGGACACTCAGTCATACAAAGCCTCCGGGCGACTGGAGTAGGGCCAAAATTCATTTCATAGGAAAAATAATGGACACCTAGTAAGGTGGGCCACAGTTTCCATGTCTTAAATGATCTGAAGGCCTAAAGAAAAGGCAGAAAAGAAATTGGACACTCGGTCGCCAAAGCAAGCGGAGTGGGCGAGAATATCGGATCACATATGATCCGGTTACGCCTAACCACGGGTAAGAGGTTGTTCATGTGAAGCAACACCACCTCTAAAGTAGAAGGGGTTGGAGAGGTTGTCCTCAATAGGACTTCATGGATTGGGATCACTCAAAGATGAGGTGATACATATTCCTAACTTGGTTTAAGGGATTTGTTGGTCAATTTGGTTTGAGATTAGTCCAACAGTCCGTGATAACTAAGAATGGTACAAGTATGTCCGTAGCCAAATGAATGATATATTGTAATCCGTGCATCTATGACATCATAGATTAAGACACGTTAAATAGCCGATCATTCAAAAGCTAACGATGTTGAGATTGTTGCCCACGTCGACATAAACCCTCAAAATGAATGTGAGGTAGACGAAGAGGCAAAATCACCTTTCCAAATTCCGTCAAGGGAATAGCGAAAGAAGCACCGCTCCTCTAGAACTTAGTCACACCTACTTGGGTGATTTGAAGTTTATACAAAATAGAGGGGGGAGACAAGTACGTTGTGATCTTCATTGATGATGGTACAACGTATGGAATCCTTTGTTTGTTAAAAAGCAAAGATGAAGTTGTTGAAGCGGATAAGCGCTACAAAGCGAAGTTGAAAATCAACTAAGCCTACGGATTGAGAAATTCGTAGTGATAGAGGGGGAGAATGTGAAGCATCGTTCATTAAACGAATGTTCATTTCTCACCTCGCCTAACGGTGTTAGCCAAGCACGAAGTCGTACGCCCAAATTATGAGGGGTAACTTGGTAAAAGATGGGCTACCGAAACAGTCAAGTTCGACCTAAGATCGTAGATTGCATATCCACCGGATCCGCAAATAACGATAGTGTTGATCGCCTCTTGGCGTCAAAGAATGCTTGAATTCTTTGGAGATAACTTTCCTTGGAAAAGGAAAAAGGAGTAATTGCTCAAGGTTAACAAGAACCCGCGAGGGCTCGATGTCCGGAACTAGACGTTCCGTATCTTCATGACTCGAAAGTTGCTTTGTCTATCAGGAACTTAATATTCCGGATCTGCAGAACTCGGGGATTCTAGATGTTGAACCAAGACGGAGCAAAGAGGGGACAAAGACTTGTTCCAGTCCTTCTAGCTTGTATGGTTGAGAACGAACCATGGACAATTAACAAATAATTGTTATCTCCAAAAGCGCTGCTTTGGAAAGAAGCTAAAGAGAGAAATAGATTCCATGTATAGAACCATACTTGTGTAATGGTTGATCTTCCTCCGAGAAAAGAACCTTTGGGTTGTAAAAAGTGCTCCCCTGTGAGTAGCTTCACATCCAGGGTCATTGTAATCTTACATGGCATGGGTGTTGAAACAGCCTTCCAAATCGAAGAGTTGGAAGAAGAGGATCGAATTGGTTTGCCGAAGCTGTTGGGCTTCTTCCCGAACTTTCATTTTGGTCCCCGAAATGTTAACATTTTGGTCCCGAAAGTCTCGGATAAAAAACGAAACAATGAATCGATCACGAAACATTGACTCGAAGTTAGAAAGCCAACGGTTGGAAAACCAACGGTCTTAGAGTGAAAATCATATTGAAACAAAGTCTCGATATGAAAGATATGAGTATCACAGATGACATCTTAGGAATTGGATTTCTAAGACATCTAACGGACTCGGTCGATAGTTGACAGTCTCGTTGAAGCCACCAATGGATATGAATCATAGAACCGATTGGAATCATGGTGCACCCATAGACAAGGAGCGATATGCTCGGGTCACGTGTAGTTCAATGTATTGTACACACTACAACCGACTTGGTATCGTCCAACAAACAGATCGGTTGAACTAAGGTTCACCGATGATCTTAATACATGATCAATAGAAGGCGTTAAGTCGGATATGACAATATCCGAATTATTCGCTTATCTACGGATTATAGTATTCGGATGTCCCGGCGGTTACGAGAGAACACGGTGATGCAAACTGGACATCGGATCGAAGAACACCAAAGCCACAAGTAAATGTGTATGGTGGTTCTTGGAAAATCCTCTAAGCAAACTTGCATCGACCGATTCATGATGGTATCGGAGTTTATCGCTTTATACAAAGCATGAAAGAAGTTGAGTAACTTCACGACTCATTAGAGGTCGTCCCTTATTGGGAGAAACCCGTGCCTTCAGCAGTTCTACATCGTGGCTAGCCGGTCGGCTTTAGGAAGGACACGGATGACGGCGTCTGGACATATCTCGCCGGGATCCGTCGGAGACATAAGACCGTATGGCAGTTGATCATCACGGGTGTCACTTCCTTGTTTACAAACTAAGGGACTACCCGTAAATCAAGTGTTCGCCTGTCTAGGGAATGGGCTTAAAACCCAAAATATACGGACCAATACGGTGGAAACCCAACCTTACGAACCTGGAGATCCCGGTAATTTGGTTCAATGGGAAAACTAAGTTGTAAAGGTTCGGTTGATCGCTTCGGTGGAAGCATGAGCACTTCGGATAGTGATTTCGAAAAGAAACACCAAATCCAAAGCCGTTCCGCGATAGACGTTAAGTGTTATCTGCGGTATGGGTAAAGGTTAAGTTTTCAAAACTGTAATGATCCTCAACACGGTTGAGGTTAGGTCTTTGGGAAACTTTTAATGGTTCCTAACACTTGTGAAGTGGGGTATAGCGGGATACCTTGTAGGAGACCACCTATTTAAGTGCGAGGACGGGCCGCCTCAAATTGAACGCACTTAAGAATCCAAGACGTTGTCCATGGCCAAAACGGACAAAACATTACGAAGAAGAGAGTAAGGGAATTTGTTGTGTTGGTACCGTTGTCTTGGCTTACACTAAACAACGACGGTTCAAGACATCACGTTCACCGCGCGCGGTAAGTAAGTCCGATGGTATTCAACTATGGAAGGTTCAAAGCCGAGGCTACCTCTCCTTATGCAACATCGGTCCGCCGAAATATTTCGGAAATGAAAAGACACCATGTGAGTGCGCCAAAATCTCTTTCAAGAGGGGATTGTTGGAAATTTGCCTTTGGCGGGAGTTGCGACCGACCAACTTTAACGGCTTAAACACTAGTGTAACGTATGTTGGAGAATCCGGTTCTTCACACATACGCATGATCTACTAAGTACGTAGATAACCGTAGGGCCAAGAATCGTCAAATTTCATTGAGAAATGAAAGAGATATTGGTTCACGAAGTAAGGTGTTTGAAGCATGGAAAGTGTGGTATTGTGTGTAATTCTCCCACATCGGTAGAGGAAGAAAGAATTGTTGTGTATATAAGATTCGAAATTGGTTTGGGGTTTGGGACCCCAAGGGGTATCCCATGTGTTTAAAGGAGGAGGACCTAGATGTGCTTCGGTTCAAGTAAAGACCACACGCGCGCCGCCGCCGCCCGCCCGTCCGGTCCGGTTCCGGTTCCGGGTTCCGGGTTCACGGGTCACGGGTCACGGGTCGTGGGTCGTGGGCTGTGGGCTGTGGGCCTTCTGATATTATCTTTTTGGGCCGAGAAAACTTTGCCGGAAGTACGGTTTGATCCCGAAGTTTCGAGATGTGCGTTTGGACCGAGAATTCTTTCGGATGTGCGGTTTGGTCCCCGAAGTTTCAAGATGTACGAGTTTGGTCCCCGAAGTTTTCGAAAGGTCAAATCGAAACGTCCAAGCTCTTAATTCAGCCATTTATTTTGGTGAATTACTCCTCCTATAATGGCCAAATCCTTTGGTCTTTCACCATTTATGTTGGTGACTTTACTACCTCCATAATGGCCATTATTTGGCTATTATGGAGGCGCTTTTCAGCGATTTTTTCCCCCCTCCATCACCTATATAAACACCCCCTTACACCATTGTTGAGCACTAAGACATATGCACGAAAATGCATAAACAGATGCAGCAAAACGGTACACGAAAATACACAACCAAAATAGTTTTCTTCCTACAACTTCCAAGCATCATTTCGTTACTCAATATTCTTCACGGTAGCTCTTGAGTTTCCTTTGCTCAAGGGTTCCATCTTTGTTTTATCTTGGGAGACAAATTGTCCGGGACGTATAAAGGATACATACGGGGCAATATTGTCTTAAGGACAGAGTGCTACACTCGACTCAGCATAAACCAGTTTCCATTTTTCAGTCTTCAACAAAATCGTAATTTCAGTTTTGTTGTTATATTGTAATTTTCAGATTTCTAGTCGAAAATATTGTATTCTTTGTTTATCCTTTCGAATACTTGTAATAGTTAAATACTTCCCGTACTGCTTTATAAAGTACCATAGAGCAAAATCTCCCAACAATTAATTGTTCAGAAATTATTATGTAGATGAAATGAACTAATATTAGTACATATTATGTCACATATTGTATGAATGCATAATTAACCATGGCATGAAAACATTACACCACCTAAAATCTTCCGTTTTTGCCTTTGGAAATAATTGGTTGATTTCATTATCATAGGATCTTCAATAATCTACCAAAATAAATGCTTGATTATGCCCTTATCTTCTTGTCCTGTTTATTTATTTTATTTAATAAGGTTTTATCGTTTTATACTCGTGCATTTATTATCACAGCATATTATATGTTGTACTTCTTGTTATATGATACATATAGTACTCCTTGTTAGGGGTTTAAGCAGCTTCTCAAAGAGTAACACTGATCATTATTATGCCCGTAATCTTTACATTATTATAAATTTAAATAAGGAAACAGAGAAAAGTACGTACAACTCTGTTCTATGCTGCGTTTTAAAAAATAATGTTTTTCTCCTTGGCTTGCTAAAAGTAGATAGCAATCTGGCATACTACAAGATTTAGAAAAGGCCAAACCCATCGGCGGCCCCTGTGGTCGTCAAGATCTTTCAATTAGACACCTCAACTAAACTTTGTTTCATTTAAACATAAGAGGTAGAGTCTGACTATGTCATTTAGACACTTTTCGCTAAATAGGCCAAATATCTAATGTGTGTAGCACATACTGATGACATGGCAAAATGACAAATTAAATTATAATATGTGACATTTGATCCCATAATAATGTAAAAAAATATTCAAAAAGAAAAGAAAACTCTATTTTCTAAACCCTACACATTATTAACACAAAAAAACACATTTACTAACAAAAGAAAAAAATTGAAATTATGTTCTTGGTGTTCTTCACCATTTTCATGTGTGTCCTTGTTCTAACCACGATTTTAATCCAAAATTTTAAGAAAAACTCCTCCAAATTTGTTATAACTTTAGCTAAAGATTCCCCACGAAGACCCGAAGACATTCCCAACCTTAATTTGTCAATTTTTTTATCAAATAAAGTAACCCATTTTAAATCTTCAAGCTTTCTAAAGAATCATTTAATGGTATTTCGATGAGTTCCTTTAATTTTTTTTCTTTTTACTATGATAGAGCAAAAAATTGAGTTGAATTACAAATGTAATTGATTTTTTTCGGTAGTGATAGCGGCGACGGTAATGTCGATGATGGTAGGAAAAAGAATGAAGAAAGAAAGTAAAAATACAATGCAAAAAAAAAATGAAGAAGAAGAAGAAGGAAATTTTAAAAAATGATTTTTAGTCTAAACGTGCCTATTTGGTGTGAAATCCATACAACTTGTCAAATCAGTAAAAAGTGTATAAATGACACAGTGAAGGTCCACCTCAAATGTCTAAATAGAACAAAGGTTAATTGAGGTGTCTAAGTGAAAATTCTTGATTAACATAAGAGGTCGCCGATGAATTTGACCTTTAGATAATGGGAAACCAACTAGAATTGAACACATAAAAGCAAATTAATAATTGGATGGCAAATATTGGAAAGGATTTACTATGTCTATAAATAAATCGGATGTTTAGCTTAAGTTGGAAACCAACATCTATGTCTTGACACGTGTTGACATGGGCACCAAAGGTGTTGAAGTGAAGAATGCAGAATAAAGGTTCACATATTTAGTGTTGAGTGTTGAGTTAGTCAATTATATTGTTAAGAAGTTTGTTAGAGTTTGTTGGAGTTGTTTAGTTGATATTGAGTAGGTAATTTTCTCATTTCTACTTGTATAAATAAGTGCTCACTTTGCTTTGTAATGGTAATATAAAATATGAAAGAAAAGCTTCCACAAATACTCATCATTTCTCTTCCGATACACGATTATGTTCACAAATATGCAATGGACTGCACATGCAGTCCGAGATTAGCTTAGATCGTAGTAGTTTACATGGTATCAGAGCATCCATAGAGTGAATCGAGGGAATTTCCGGCAAGCTGTAGTTGGAAATCGAGGGATTTATTGCGAAGGTCTGAGTTGTTTTTGTCTTTAAGTGAGTGAGTTGCATAGATTGAATTTTTCTTTCTGAATCATTGTGGTACATTATAATTGTGAAAATCATGGGAAACACATAACCAATTACGTTGTTAATCGTTGATGAAAGCTTGAGTTCAAACTCGAAGATCGTCGATCATAATCATCCACTGTTTTAAGTGCATCTGATACACATGGAGTTGTACAAGTAGAAATTCAATTAGTAGGAATGAGGAATTATACTTTGTGGAGTTGAACTATGAAATTGACAATGATAACAAAAAATAAAATTGGTTTCATCGATGGAACGGTTAAAAAAGATACTTATGATCCAAATCAGGTGAAGCAATGAGATCGATGTAATGCAATGGTTATCTCATGGATTATGAGAAATGTAAATAAGAATCTGCTTAGCGGTATACTCTATAGATCACTGCATATGCAATATGAAAGGATTTGAAGGAACGATTTGACAAAATTAATCTATATAGAGTATATCAATTGAAGAAGAAACTTGCAATGTTGCATCAAGGTGTATCACACGTGTATAGTTATTACTCAATTATGAAGGACCTATGGGATGAAATTGATTCAATCATTCCTCCACCAACATGTGGATGTGATAGTCCTAGGGAGTGTATAGAACATCTAGCAAATCAGAGATTGCTTGAATTTCTCATAGGACTTAATGATAGCTACAATCAAGCAATGAGTCATATCCTTCTAATGTCACCCACTTCTAGTGTGAAACAAGCACATGTAATGATTGCACATGATGAGAGTCAGAAAATGATTACAAGAAAATATACAAGCATACGAGAGTCTGCTGAGCCTACAACTCTATTTAGCAGATCTCCTCAACATAAGCCAAATAAGTCATACCTTCCAAATACATTATGTGATTTCTGTCAAATGAAGGGACATACTAGGGAAACATGTTATAGGTTGATGTACTGTGATTGCTGTAAAAATAAGGGACATGTTAGGTGTTGACACCAAATTTTGTCCCGTCTTTTCGGATTTATTTACAATTTAAAATATTTTTGACACCTCAAAAAATAATTTATATATATATATATATATATATATTATATTTGATATTATTATTTATTATTCACCTTTTTTACTATCATTCGCCTTTTAAAATCATAATCATAATTCTATCCTAACAATTCTATGTTATTTTATCTCCGCAAAATTGCATCGCATTTCTATTTTTATCCAGCATTAAGCATTTCGCAAATATTATTTTTATTATTAACACATCGTTATCTTTATAATTTATATTTTTCGCAAAGCATCTTTTTAATAATAAACCCTTTTTATTTATTTATTTTTTATTCAAACCCTTTTCAACCCTTTTTATATTTTAACCTAAACCCATTTTCCCCAAAACAAAACCCCTCATTTCGGACCCCATCCGAGGCCCAACCCCCCAAATCGCCCCAGGCCCAACCAGTCGGCCCAACCCCCAACTCGGCCCAACCGGCGGCCAACCCCTCACCCTTTATCCCCCCTATACCAAACAAACCCTAAAACAAAACACTCTCATTTCTATCAAGCCCTTCCATCGGGCGCACACCCCCATACCACACCCCCCACATCGCCGGTCACCTCACCCGACACCACCACCAACCCCCATCTGCCCTTGACACCACCAACCCATCACTTCCCATACCCTATCCCCCAAAAATCCTCAACCCATGGCCGTTCAAATCCATCCCAAATCGTCATCTTTAGCCCTCTAATTTCTAATTTCAAATTTCAAACGCATTTTTCATCTATAAAAGGATCCTCTTGTTCTTCATGTTAAGAGGGTCGAATTTTGATGTCCGAAAAAAAAAAAAAAAAAAGAGGTCGGTTCAGGGAGAAAGAAATTCTGATTTCGGGTTCTAAAAAAGGGGGTCAAAATCCGAGAATAGGAACAACGTTATATCTATATTTTATCCGCAAACAAAGGTAGGATTTTTCTTGATTTGGTTTAGTAAACACCCATTTTTGATTCCTAGTTTGTAATCTAAAAATACACAAAAGAGAAACAAAGAAAAAATATGTTTCATTCTCGGGTCGGCTACTGATTCCGGGTCTGGTATTTATACTGGCATGAGGTATTTTCTCACAGTTGTTAATGATTACACCAGATGGACTTGAGTGTTTCTGTTGCATGTTAAATCTGATGTGGCCACTATTCTTAAGAATTTACTTGCAATAATTAGAACACAATTTAATAAGATAGTTAAGAGTATTAGAACAGATAATGGTACATAATTATTTAATAATTCTTGTTATGAGTTGTTTAGTCAGCATGGGATTATACATCAGAGCTCCTATCTATATACTCCACAACAAAATGTAGTGGTAGAATGGAGACACATACACATCTTGGAAATTGTCCGAGCCATCAAATTCCAAAGTCATTTACTAGCAAGATTTTGGGGAGATTGTGTGGAGGCAGCAATCTATGTGATTAACATGATTCCTTCTGTGGCGATAGGAAATGTGTCACCCCATGAGAAGTTGTTTAAGAGGACACCTTCTTTGTCTCACATAAAGGTTAGATGATGTTTATGTTATATCACTAACTTGGTCAAGAAGGACAAGTTTGATATTAGAGCCACTAAGTCAGTATTGCTTGGTTATGCAGCTGGACAAAAGGGATACAAACTTCTTGACTTAGCTAACAGAACTATTTTTGTGAGTAGAGATGTGGCTTTTAATGAAGATATCTTTCCTTTTGGACAGAACATGCAGTGTGTTGTTGAGTTACGTGTTACAAGATCAGTTACTAACTACTTTCTTACTCTTGATGCACATATTAATGATGATATACATGAGCAGGTTGCATTTGAGAATATTGTTGAGCTTGGAAAAGCAATGGTGCCAACTGCTGATGATATGTCAGAGTCAACTCCTGATGGTAATGACAGACTTGTTGTTATTGATCATTTACAATCTGAAGTTGTGTCATCTCCACGGGATCAATCTGAGGTTATGTTATCTCCACAGGGTATGCCTATCACTCATGCACACTTGGAGACTAGAAAGTCTAATAGGGACAGAAGACATTCTATATGGATGAAAGATTTCATTCAACATACAATAGATTAAAAGAGTGTGAAAACATATGCATATCCTTCGTCTAATGTTGTTAATTATGATGGGTTGTCTGTATCTTATCAAAGTTTCATAGCTAAGATCTCAGAAGAGCATGAACCACAATCATACTTTGAGGCAGCAAAGGATATAAGGTGGATAAAAGCCATGAAGGCTGAAATTCAGGCCTTAGAAGATAATAAGAGTTGGGAGGTGGTTGACCTACCAAGTAACAAAAAGGCAACAGGCTACAAATGGGTGTATAAGATTAAGTACAAAGCCACAGGTGAAATGGAAAGGTTTAAAGCAAGGTTGGTGGCAAAATGATACAATTAGAAGGAAGACATTGATTATCAGGATACTTTTTCACTAGTGGTGAAGATGGTGACAGTAAGGTCAGTAATTTCGATTGCTGCTGCAAAAGGGTTGGATTGTGCATCAAATGGATGTGTTTAATGCTTTCTTGAAAGGAGATCTTAATGAAGAGATATACATGAGTTTACCTCAAGGCTTTGCACATGAGCAAGACAATGTATGTAGGCTGCTCAAGTCACTGTATGGTGTTGCAGCTACTGATGGAGGTACTGGGAATGTGAATAACGATCCCCTTTTGGATGATCCTGCTAGTTATCAGAGACTTATTGAAGACTTCTGTATTTAACCAAATACCATGCTAGATATAACCTTTGTAGTTCAGTGTTTGAGTCAATTCATGCAAGCACCAAAGGTCTCACGTATGATAGCAACTGATAGAGTAGTCAGATATATCAAACATGCACCAGGTTTGGGCATCTTTATGCCTGCAGGGGATTCTACTATTCTGTCTACCTAATGTGATGATGATTGGGCATCCTGCCCCAACTCTAGGAGGCCAGTCACAAGATATCTTGTGTTTTTGGGTCTTCGCTTATCTCTTGGAAGTCCAAGAAACAACTCATAATATCCAAGAGCTCATCAAAAGCTGAATACATGAGTTTAGCATCTATTGTAGCTAACGTGGTATGGATTTCTGGTTTATTTGCAGAGCTCAATGTGTGTTTGAGGCTGCCTATTTCTGTACACTGTGATAGCAAGTCTGCTATCCAAATTGCTGCCAATCCAGTATTTTATGAACGTACAAAACATATAGATATTGATTGTTACTTCATCCGGGAGAAGGTACAACAAGGTTTGGTGTCTACTTTGTATATAACTACTGCTGAGCAACCTGCAGATGTGCTGACTAAAGGTCTAACACAAGGTCATCATACTCATTTGCTGTCCAATCTAGGTATGAAAAATTTGTTAGGGGTGTTGAAGTGAAGAATGCAGAATAAAGGTTCACATATTTAGTATTGAGTTAGTTAGTTATATTGTTAAGAAGTTTGATAGAGTTGTTGAGTTGATATTGAGTAGGTAGTTTTCTCATTTCTACTTGTATAAATAAGTGCTCACTTTGCTTTGTAATGGTAAAACAAAATATGAATGAAAAGCTACCACAAATACTCTTCCTTTCTCTTCCGATACACAATTCTATTCACAAATATGCATCGGACTGCACATGTAGTCTTAGATTAGCTTAGATCGTACAAAAGCAAACCAAGAAAAGTGGACTGTTGCTGGATTAGGTTTCAAGTTTCAAAGTCTTCTCCAAATCCAATGAACAAGGGTATTTACTAAATTCGTAGAATATTTGCTGCTTTTAGGGCAACAAAGTACTTTAGATGACTAATGACTACTTCTTCCAACCAAAAGAGAACACATCCACCTCATGATTCCTTTCCTAGAATAGTACTACTCCTTTATTTAACCTTGTGTGACATAGAATTTTATATTAATTTATTTAAAAAGATTGATATATTTTTATATATAAAAATATTTAATTATAATTTTTTATTTACTATTAATGAGTTAGATTTTATAACTATAAATGTTATAACATGTTTAAAATCACAAATTTCAAAAATCTAATGATCATGGCATGTAATAAGACTACATGTTTCAGAAATCATTTTCTTTTACTTAGACTCTGTGTTGAGTTAAGCTTTTCTTTTTGATAACGCAATGTCTTGGTCAACTTGCACACACGTCCACTAATTCCACAATGTACTTGTCAAGGAAGAGACATCAAGCCATTATTTAATGTATATGAGTTCAAAACTTGCCGCTGAACTCATAGCCTGTCTTAGTCACAATTAAGTATTTATATATATTTAATGAATTTCTTAATACAAATACAGAATCTAAGCAAAAGTTATCGGGTTAATCCTAAATCGTAAATAATGGAGTATATATTTTACCTCCGCCCATGAGCATAGGTAAAAAGTATTGTTTTTCATCAACACTTGGATATATGAAAAGAAATTATTAGTGCTTTTGTCTTTGTTTGGATTTAAATTCGTATCAAATCTTACTGTCTAAATTGTAATTGAGAGAGTACTATATAGTATTTTATTAGAGCTATTATCGTAATCCTTTTAATACCATAGCTAGCCCTACAAGATGCCGCTTTGAACGGAGCAACTCCATGTTTTATGCGAAAGTTACTAGATAGGTAATACACATTTTTTCTTTCTTTAAGTATAGTTTGTCATCATTAGAGATGACAGTGGATCCAGGACCCGGATTCGGTGGATCCAGATCCGTTTTATAGGATATGGATCTTCAAAATTTGGACCCAACGGATCCGGATCCGTTTCTGACGGATTGGATATGGATATGGATCTGGATCTTGTATTTGAGATCCGTATCCGGTCCAGATCCGACCCGTGGATTCATTTTTTATTAAATATATTAATAACCTAGAATGTAATTTTATAAGTATTTTCTTAAAATTGCTAAGCACATCCTTGCAAGTTTAATTCTCGAAACAAGTTTAATTTATCCCCGCGTTAACTCAAACACCAAAAAATAAAGAGGTAACTTCGATAATAAAATCAATGTTATATTAGTGAATGACTAACATCTCCATAGACAAGTAGTTAAAATTATATTCACTTCATTTGTGAAGATTCCAAGCACATGCAAGTTCCGCATTGTGGAAATACTAGTAAGCATTTTTCACAACTATTGTCATTGTCCAACATTTTCAATTAATAGCTAACAATCAAAACGAGACAACGAACAAAATATCTCATATGAACATTTCAAAATTGAAACACAGGAAACTGTTAGCTAAGTAAAAATTGTTTGTCAGTTCAAAAAAAAATCTTAGCAAGGTTACATTCTTAGCAAAGCAATTTTTTTTACATGTGGATCCAAATCCGATCCGTGGATCAGATGAACCCGGATTTGGATCTGATTTTTATAGATCCGATGGATTTGGATCCGGATCTGGAGTCAGGTATGAAAAACGGATCTGGATCTGGTCCAGATCCGATCCGTTGTCATCCCTAGTCAGCACTCTACCCAAAATAGAGAAAATGATTTTAAAAGATTTAATGCGTGAATGCTAACATCTTTTTCTGTGGACTGCATAATGGTGATGACTATTGAGCTGATTCTTGTACTTTCTTTTCTTCGTTAATTAGAGGAAAATTAGAAGAGCTACTTCAAATAGTTTTAGATAATCATAAACCATTTTGTATTGAGAAAACATAATCTATGTATATTCATTAATAGTTTTGATAGGATGTATTAGTAATTTATCGGAAATAATCTTTCTACGTCATAAAGATAAGAGAGAAGATCAACTAACCTCCTACCTTCCCCAAACCTTCATTGTGGCATCACATTATGTTGTTGCCTTTGCTATTATTTATAGGTGATAGAATGTGAAATAACTATATGTACTAGTAGTAGTAGGAATAATGCAAAGATACGAGCGACTAAAGACAAAAATATGCTAAAAGTAGGCAATCTATGTATATCAATTCCTACTGAATTATTGTTCACTGTATATCAATCCTCACGTTATTATTATTCATTAAAGTTTACTGGGTCATTCGCACAAATGTTCCAATTTCGGGGTGGTCTTTAAATTTTTTTTCCGTTAAATCTGGGTCTTTAATTTTTGTCTTTTAATATTTTGGCACGGCATAATTTAGATTTCGCAAAACATATTTTACGTTTAACTTCGGCATATGTATTATAACATCCACACAAATTATGCCAGACAATGCAAAACTTTCAACATAATCCAAAAAAGACATAATTTTAAATTTCGCTCGGCATAGTTTACATTTAACTTCGGTATATGTATCATAATATATATTCACAAATTATGACGGACAAGACAAAACTTTCAACATTCTAACATAATCTGAAAAATATTACAAAATGTTACTGAAATTATGTCTTCTGAAATATGTATGAATATTTTCATTAAATAAATAACATAGATGAAAGGGAAAAAAAATTAAAGACTAGTGAGTTTGAAGGGAAACCGTGCAAAAAAAATAAAATGAATTAAAGGTACATGGTGAATGACTACAATGCATTTCATCTCACATGACTAAAACTTAAAAAGAGGTCTTAACAAAACAAGCAACCCAAGGTTGGGGCTTACCAAAAGTGCATCACAGGCCCAAAATAATAAATTTATTAGTGGGCTTGCTCTATTATTCCAAATTGGGCCAATTTGGGGATCCGTGTATTTCATATTGATCCATAAGTTTTTTTTTACTGAAACATACCAAAGTAAATATTTTTTTTTAGTTGGTACACATACTCATGAAAATATATAAAAAGAAGATTTTACGTATTTAATTTAATAATTAAGCAAATTATAAAAGGCAAATAAGCATATGAAAAATGATTTTGGATTAGACGGGTTGAATTATAACCTATTGTATAGTTCAGATTAATCCAATTAAATTTTGAGGGGACTATGACCAACCTATTTATCGCTTCAACCCCTTTTAATTTACCAGATTAAGTCCAAACTGCTTATTTGACACCCTTAGTTTTAACACCCTTCATTTTGGGGCAAGTGTACGCATAGTGAGTTTGCGAACCTCATTCAAGCCATAACTAAAGTTTATAAATTTTATAAGCTTAGAAATCTCATAATTAACTTTCGATCCCATGTCAGAAGTTACAAATTTTATAACAACAACATCATATTCAGTGTAATTTCACAAGCGGAATCTAGGGAGGTTAAAGTGTACACAGACCTTACCCTTATCTCGGGAGGTAGAGAGGTCGTTTCTGATATATTCTCGGTTCAGTGAAAAACAAACACACGAAGAAATAACAAATAAAGTAAAAGAAACAAGAGATAAAAAAGTTACAAATTTTAATTGAAGTTTAATATATTGCTTACAAGCAAAATTTCACACGTACGCCTAATGTGGTAGTTATCTAAAGTTGACATATATGACTGAAGCATATATGGCTGAACTTAAGACCCAACATCAACTTGATATATACTACAAAGATAACAACAAAATGGTTCCTCTCCATTGATTTCTTCAATACACAGTCTAATGAGATCACTATCTACAAGTTACATTAATCACTTTTCCAATAAACACGAGAAGTTCTATCAAGAATGATTCAATTTCGCTAATTCAGGTATGCTCTTTTAATTTTTCGTGTCATTCAAATAAGAGAACAAAGAAATTTGGAATAATGGGGTTATTGGATACAAGTGTAGATGAACATCTCACTGGAGGAGATGCCACCAAGTTCTTTGCCTTGTCAAGAACTCAAACAGGTTCTTTTCATTTCTACTTTATTTCTTTAATGTTGTTAAGTTTTACCTATTTAGTAACCTTGTTTTAATGTTTGTTAATGCTTCGTTACGAGCTCAAGTGCAATATGTGTTTTGTCTCAAGTTTGTAGCAGTGAGAGTCAGTTAAATATTTTAAATAAACGGAATACAACTTAAATAACATGGTGAAATTGGCTACCGGGCGAAATTAATACCTTCTGTACATACCTTTGTGTTGCCAGAATTGTGCCATGAATTTACAATATACTGATCTTGATGATTAAGTTCTCAATCTCGCATAACACATAATCAGGTTGTGAACTAAAAATCCTCTAGACTTCACATGCAACTCTATATATAATATTCGTGTTTGAACAAATCTAAGCTTGTAGATTGTAGTATTCTGAATTAAGCCAATGTTACCACAAGTTAAAATGGGATGGTTTTAGCTGATTCTGCTATGCTCATATAGAAGACAAAACACTTGAAAGATGTACTGATTAACAATACAGAGACAACAATCAACAATTCCCTCAAAGGCAAAATGAAGTTGGAATCACTAGTAATCATGAATCAACATGTCCCGTTGAACTTAAAAAACATAATATGATAACAAGGAGTTGAATATTTGCATACCATGCCTCCCATAGCGTGGACGCCACACTTATGACAGGTTTGCATAAGCCAGTCGGAGTAAATCCTCATAAAATGTTAAGCCATGCCAACTTGAACCCTATAGAGGAGTAAGCGATCAGGCTGACGTCTTAACATAGTATATGTAATCCCGTTTACCACAGTTGAGGCCAACAGAATTGTCCCTCAATTCATCTGAAACACAACTGAAAGTGTTTAAATTAGGACAGTGATCCTAATGCTTCCTTTTTCAATTTTAGCGCATCTCTCTGCCTTCTCAAACACATTGTGACATCAATTCTATTTTCCCTATTCAAACTAAACAAAAATTGCTAGTTTTCTTGAAATACAATTCTCTAAACCATTCAAAATTTAACAAATAAAATGACTTCTAACCTAGAATATTCCATTTAGGGAAGATAGATAAGTTGGCATAGTTGTGAAAAAAGTAGAGCCCAAAGCCTACAAGGCAATCAGTGGCAGGCTCACCATCAATGAAGATGTAACCCTCTGACAAATGCCACCCTCTTGGGCGCATAACTAGCTTAGCTATCTGATCATTCAGTCTATACACTTTGTTTCTGGCTTGATCATGGAATGTTATTGTTTCATTCATTGCACCCCTTACATTTACATGGCCTCTCATTAGATTCTCCCAACTTGGTAACACTGTATCCTTCATATTTACATTGCTTAACACATAGTGATCAGGTTATGATTTATGTAAGTGAAAATATGATCCACTTGTAATTAATTTTTCGTACAAGCTTTGCATGAACGCTTTAAATTTGGGTTCAAACTAATCCAATTCCTATAGTGTTATGAATTCAATCAAAATCTAACACAAATGTCAACATAATATATGTATGTGTTTATCTTACTATACTATATATGCACAGATGGAAGACAATAGCCCTTCAAATTAGAGGTTCATACGTACTAGAAAAGAAAGAACAAATATGAAAAATTGTCTTTATTATTACAAGGAAAGATAGTAGTTACACTCACAATATAGATAGCAGATAGAAAACGAAAGCTGAACAAGAGGGCATTTGGAAAATAACGTATCTCCTTAAAGACAAAATTTCATTTCCTTTCATAATTGCTGGAAGAATAATAGTAGTCACAATACAGAGCCAACAAATTGATCTAACAGCAAAACTGCAAAATTTAGAGCCGGGATGATCCAATAGGATGATGAATGACAATGTAATTGTAGGCATCAAGAGTCATAAAATCATCCAAGACCGGGGCAGTGCATTGCTTTATGAATAATTTGCAAGCCTCCTTGTACATTCCCTTCATGAATTTCTCTGTTCCTACTTCTCTCTCGATTCTAGCCATTTCTTCTTCAACCACTCTTCCAAAAAGCTCTAAGTTCACTTTCACCCCACGTACATCTCCATCCAATTCCGCTTCATATTTCAGCCACTGCCAGTTTTGGACTCTGCTAATCTCAGCTACGGCAGCATCTTCCATGAAGTTGTAAAGAGGGACACAACCAACCCCTGTTAGCCAGTTTGCTAAGTACTGGATTCCCACTCGGGTGTTCAGCCGGAATCCCTCCATGGTTCGGACCCCTACCGGCCTCAACAATAGGTCTTCTTCACTTAGGACGGATGCATCTTGGCGCTTCATGGAATAAATTTGGTTAGGAGCGTCGGCCATGTTGCTATTGAAGACTTCCATGCAGGTTGGAATTAGGCCAGGGTGAGCAACCCATGTTCCATCATGCCCTGCCCTCACTTCTCTCAGCTTATCCTTCCTACGAATATTCTCAGAATATTCTCCTTATATTTTGTAATAATGGTAGATGTATAATTAAGGTAACTTAATTCATATTACATCTTTCTCGATGAACCAAGTTTGTCCCCGTCATCCAAAATCTATACCAACAACGAAATTCCCCCAGCTGCTCCGACAGCCCCACCGTCCCGGCACCACCCCACCGACTCCCCCGCTCACCCCTACGGCCCCCGCCGTCAGTCCTGCGCCACCGGCGACACTGCCGCCCTTGGTCCAAAACCGGTGGACCAAAGCAACCTCACGGACCCCCGACCCACCACCACCGCCCTCACATCGCATGGAGACTCATGCACAACACGGAATCTTCAAACCCAAGGTTCAATTCAATCTCTCCACACAAACCTTATCACCCATTCCAAAAAATCCAAAACTAGCAAAACCGGACCCAAATTGGAATGCGGCCATGTGCGAGGAATTTAACGCTTTAACCAAGCGAACACTTGGGATTTGGTACCTAGACCACGGTGGTGTGAATGTTATCGGTGTATGTGGCTATTTCGTCACAAGTTCAAAGACAGTGGTGACTTAGAGAGGTATAAGGCAAGACTAGTTGCCAATGGCACTAATCAACAGGAGGGTATTGATTGTGGTGAGACATTCGGATCCGGTTGTTAAACCGGCCACTATTCGGACTATTCTCGGTATTGCTATGGGCATGCATTGGCCGATTCATCACTTGATGTCAAGAATGCGTTTCTTCATAGGGATTTGAAAGAGGCTGTGTACATGCATCGGCCTCTTGGCTTTGTTCATCCGTGACTCCGCAGATTTGTGTGTCGTCTCGGGAAATCATTGTATGGATTGAAACAGCACCCCGCGCTTGGTATGATCGGTTCGCCGGTGTATCTTCTCTGATTGGTTTTGTATGTAGCAGGTGTGATACATCTCTCTTCACGCTTCACCGAGGTAGCAAGACCGCATATTTGCTATTATATGTCGATGACATTGTTCTTACCGCCTTATCGACGGGTTGAAGAATGAAATCATTGCTCTACTCAAAACCGAATTTGCTATGACCGACTTGGGCAAGCTAAGTTATTTTTTGGGTATATCGGTGACAAGATCGCACCACTATGTTCTGTGTCGGCGTAAGTATGAGAAGAGATAGTGTACGGGGCCAAGATGGCAAATTGTAAAATTATGCCAACTCCGGTGGACTCAAAATCCAAGCTTAGTGCTAATGACGGTGCGCCGTTTCGATCCCACTCTATATCGGAGTGTAGCAGGTGCTCTTCGATATCTTACATTCACTAGGCACGATATTGCATATGCCATTCGGCGGGTGTGTACGTTCATGCACGACCCCCGAGAGTCCCATTTTGCCGCCCTCAAACGTATTATCGGATATGTTAAGGGCACACTAGACTTTGGTTTACATCTATACACCTCTCGCCCCAACCAAGTTGCTAGCCTACACGGATGCAGTTGGGCGGGATGTCCCGACACACGTCGCTCCACCTCGGGTACTATGTATTTCTAGGGGATAATCTTATCTCATGGTCCGCCAAGCGGCGAGGCCACGCTTCCTTACAAATTCCAATGCTGCCTCATTAGCTGTTGGATCATCTTTATTTGGAATATGAGCTGCCTGTTTCATGGATTCAACACAACCATTATACATTAATTTGATCATGTATAATAATATTTCAATTTATGCATTTTATTTGAGTTCATAGTCATAACAATATAAAATTGCTTGTGTAAAATGAAATAAAAGAATATAAAATTCGAAAAGAAGTTGGATTAATATTGAACATTGTGGGATACAACAATTGCAAGAAACGGGAAGTAAGTAAATATTACAATTACTAGAAAGGATAAACAAAAATTACAACAAATCTGGAATCAAAATCGAAACAAATTCCTTGTGTGATTTGCCGAGTCGAGTGATGACACTCTGCCTTTAAGACAAGATTGCCCCGTATATATCCTCTTACGTTATCAGGCAATAGTCTCCCAAGATACAACATCAACTTAACAATTGAGCAAAGGAAACTCAAGTATTACTCTTGAAGAACTTTTGAGTATAGTAAACTTGCTAGAGAGGAAGAAGATGAATTCAGAAATTATGTAGTAGTTTCCAAGTGTTGTGAACAATTGAGCCAAAGGTCTCAATTTATAGTGTAAGGAGATGTAATGACACTTATTAGAGAGGTTACATTCAGCCAAATAATGGCTTAATTCATGTGTCAAGTAATGGAGATTCAATGCTCCAAACCCAGCCCAAAGGTCAGAACTTTCCAACTTCCCGTCGCAGCATTCTGGCTCCGAAGCGCCGCGGCTCTGTGAATTAGCGTTGTGCCTCCAGTAACTGAAGACCCAATTAGCGTCGCGACACTCCTTCAATTCTTCCCATATATTGTATGAGTCTGAATTATACAGCATTCCAGTAAGTAGGCTCTTACTCACATTCCCCATTAACCAAGACACCACAATTGCATTGCACCTATCCCATAATTTAGCCAAATCTCCATGGAAAGCTTCTCTTCTTACACTTCCATCAATGAATCCTATCTTGTTCTTCCCTAGTAGGGCCAACTTCATGGCTCTACTCCACAATGTATAGTTGTCCATTCCAGTTAGGACAATGCCTACAGATAGGGAACCAGGCGCATCTGAAGGAAACAGATACAAAGGATGATTGTGATCTATTGTGATCACTGTCGTGACTTCATCTGCTAAGCTTTCATTATTTTCCATTGCTGTTAATCTATGTTTCAATATGATCCTCAGTACACAGGGTTTTGTCTATGCGACTCGTGTGAATTGTTGACAACAACAACCAATAACAACACAAAAAATAAACAAACGAAAATCGAACCTCAATGATCTATTCAATCGATCCTGAATGATCTGTTTTGCACAGATCTGCCGATCGGTCTTTATCTTCTTAATTCACTTTGCATGTGTTTGCATCTCCTTGAATATCGACAACAACACTTCCAGAAATTATTGCATGCATGATTCATCAAGTTATGCACCCAGATCTGAAAAAAAAACTGGAAAAAAATTGTTTATATCTTCTGCAAAATTGCTTTGCAAGTTCTTCAATTGCATATTAGTTTCAGCTTTGATACCATGTTAGTTTGCTGAATCGAAGTCAATTACTGCAGTATTAACTGCTGCATCAGTGAAGAATGCACAAGAAAGAAGAAGAGAAAAGAAGAAGAGAATGGGAGAATTGATGTCTCAATGCATGAGGAGTATTTTGGGAGAATTGCATTTCTTAATCTGAAAATATCAATACAAGTGTATATATATACACATCATCTTCTCTAGAATATTCTAATGGTCCTATTGTTAATTACTTCTAACACCCTAACTAACTTTATAACTAATCTTGTAACTAACTACACCAACTAACTACCTTCTTGACAACTTGGACTAACCTCAATTAGTCAAGGCACTAGAGTGCATTTTCCTAATGTTTCAACACAATCCGTGGCAGGCTCACCATCAATGAAGATGTGAGCTTCTGGCAAATGCCATCCTCTTGGGCGCACAAATAGCTTAGCTGTCTAATCATTCAGTTTGTACACTTTGTTTCTAGCTTGATCATGGTATGTTATTGTTCCATTTACCGCATCCCTCAAATTTATATATCCTCTCATTAGATTCTCCCAGCTTGGTGACAGTGAATCTTCAATGTCCGCCTGTGTAATGTTATATCAGTTAAGTCTATGAACTGCATCACTCTAATATGTAGGAAGAAAACCAAAATGCACATACTTTGTATATGCTTCCAGTCTAAATTGAGGTAAATTACTTATATAAAGGGCCTACCACTATTTTTGCTTAAGAGGGTGTTTGGATTGGCTTACTTTAAGTGCTTCTATTTTCTACTTTTTGAGGTGTTTGGGTGAGATAAAAAATGTTTTTAAGCACTTATTTTTAGGGTAAAAAAGTACAAAAATAAACTAAAAGGCAAAAGTTGTATAGGACCAATTTATGGCTTTTAGTTTTTAACTTATAAGTCACTTTTCAAAAATCAATTAAAACCCCCTCTAAATTATTTCCTTCAAGGATTCATACTGGCTTTTCCCGCAATTTTCCGTACATCTGGAGTATATCTATAATTAAGCTATCAAGCCATTCACTCATTCTAAGTAATTCTAACATTGATCTACTACTAAACTTTACCATTACTATGAAACTAATTTCTTTTTTATAAATATGAGAGTTCTTCTATTCAATTATTAGCTGATAAACCGTTATTCATACATCAAGCGTAATCACTTCAGTGAGGTGACTATTGTAAAAAAAAATCACTTTTTTTTTCTTTTCTTTCCCCTGTTTTAAAGCTTGAGGCCAAAATTTTCTAGTCAATACTAGTTGCACTTTGCGTCAAGAAATATATTAACTAAATGAATTAGAATGGTATTGTGAAACACCAGATTTACTTATATACACATTAAAACGTTAGTCTTACTTATCGTAAGTTTAACTCATTGTAGCAGGTAGCTTGACTTACTTTTGACGTTACTAATCTCTTTATGGATTAATACTTTTCGTACTTGTAAGTGACTTGATTTTTTTACATGATTAGTATATATAAAATCAAGTCACTTACTTAAAAATAACAAAAAGTATTAAACTCGTGAGAGGAGATTGGCATACCATGAAGACTTTGGCTCCAGAATTAAGGGCATCGATGACCATCTTCCTTTCGACTGGTCCCGTAATCTCCACCCTTCGATCAGCCACCGCCTGCGGCACAGGAGCACACATCCACTCTCCTTCCCATTAATATTTGGTAGTCGGATCAAAACCCGGTAACGCTCCATTATTATACCTAATTTTAGCCTCCTTCCTACACTCCATAGCATACTTAATGTGGTTCCTGAATTCCCTCTGCAAATCAGCAACAAATTGCAAGGCATACTTAGTTAAAATCTTGGAAAATTCAGGATCATATCTCCCCGAATTCCACTGTTCTTTATTTGAACAGAGTTATTGGGTGGAAGGAATGTCTCAAAACTAGCCATTTTTTTCTTTTGGTACTTACAAAAAACATTTAAAAAGTAATTATTTCTCAATAATGTAGGTAGCAGCTATATAAAGGGCGGGAACAGGAGCTTTAGATTTGTAAAATTTAAAATATGTGTATAGCTACTAATTTCATGATTTTTTTCTAAAATATGTGGATCGCTACTAATTTCATTATTTTCTATATAATATATTTTAATGGTGGCAAGCAGCTTATCAATATGTGCTTGGTTCAAAAGACTCTTATCGATAGGTGCTTGATAGTACTTACCGATAAGTGCTTGCACAATTTGGCATTTTCATATTCACATGCACCACATTATATATTCTACTCCTTGTCAACGTCTCTGTGTAACATTCATTATGTCCCTATAATCTTTCCATTAATTTAAACAAGGGTGGAAAACAGATCTGCAAAATGTACGTACAGTTCTGTTTTATGTTAGCGTTTTTAAAATACAATTTTTCCTCCTTGGCTTGGTAAAAGTAGATTATCTTACCTTTTTTAAAAAAATTATTTTAAAAATATTGCAACATTTTTATATTTAAAAAATAATTTAACTTTATAATATGATTTACAACTATACAAATATCTAAGACTTGTTTTGAATCACACATTTAAAAAAATCTTTATTTTTAAAACTTCTTATTAAGTTAAACTAACACAATTTTTTTAGACAGAGGGCTACTAGATTTAGATAATGCTAAACTAATAATAAAATAAAATTAGATTATTTCTAAGTTTATAGAAGAGTGAAGAGGTGGACAACGGTAAAGTGTCATTTAAATCTGTCATATAGGGACTAAGGTTAATTTAAATTGGGTATCATAAAATTGCTGCTTCACGTATCAGTTGCATGCTAACCATGAACGTACGTACCTACGTTTTCCTCTATTATTTTTTTTATATACAGCTTCCTGTCTTACGTCAGACTATTTCTGGAGATAGTAATATCGATTCTTTAACATTACTACCAGTAAATCGCAGTATGTGACTGAATGACCAGGTAAAACAAATTAAGGTGAAATTTTTTTGGACAAATAGCCAGATGTATACTTTCTGTGTGGGACCATATTGCATTCTTTCCACTAGGGCTGGCAATTTCACCCTAATCCGATGGATATTCATCCACCCGATTATATGGATGAAAAACCGACAAAACACGAATTTTAATCGGGTGACGGATCGGGTCGGATTCTGGTGGACATACATCCAACTCACCACCCGATCCACCACCCTACCCATCCATCAACCCGTTTATAAATTAGTTATTTTTTGTGTAGTTCAGTGATAACATACCACTGACTCATGTTGTTACTAGTACTTGGTTTTATTTCCAATAGTTGTCTTTATTTTTCTAAAGTGAACAGAAATTCTTTTTCAATTTCAACATGACAATAACAATGATTCCTAGTATCAAAAATGTTATTTTTGTACTACGTTATACATAATTGACATTTTCTATGTTGAACATCATTCTATATATGACTATAACTGTTAGCAATATAATAGGTTGAGGAATATTACAATGGGATCAAGATCAAATTATAATGGTAAAGCAAGATAGTATGAAAACTGGAAAATAAACCAAAAGTACCAAACTGATTGTGCTATAATTTTCATCCGCGAAGCACCCAATCCACCCGATTCACCCGTGGATGATGGGTGGATCGGATGTGGATGAAGAAAAAATAGGGTGATGGATGGGTCGGGTGGTGGATGAATGGTTGGCTGGTGAAGGCGGATTGAGCTCCACCCGATCCACCTCCGATCTATTGCCAGCCCTACTTTCCACTTATTTTTTCGGCTGGACTTTTCAATTTTATAATAGCCACATGGTAATTCTACTGACAGTTCATTTTGTTTAGATATTCGAATTTACAGTTCATTTTGTTTGGGGATAAAGTTATCTTGAGATTAAGAATTCTTGAATTATTTAGTGTTATTACTTTGTTCGATTCACTGAATTAAAAATAAAATAGACTAAGTATAATTTAATATATGTGTTTGATTTGAAGTTGAATAAAATAGGTGAAAGAAGGGTATTTTTAGACCTTTTCTAATAGTTCAGGACATTTTTGGCCCTTCTCTGATTTTTTTATCATCTACATTTGTGTGGGTTTCAAACTAATCCACAGCCTGTATATTGAACAGGAAGATATATGCACGTTTATTGCTGACTATGCAATGCACATATAGAAGATGAGCCGTTGAAAACTAGAAAAGGAGGACAATAAAATGAATGAACCGGGGAAGATGGCAGGACTCACAAATGCAAATAACAGCTTGGAAAGCAAAGCTGAAAAACATAGCCTTTGGATAATCAGCTATCTCTCCTCAAAGGCGAACTTCCATTTCCTTTCATTATTGCAGGGAACATAGCAGTAGTCACAATACAGAGACAACATATTGAACTCACAATAAAGCTGCAGAATTTAGAGTCGGGAGGATCCAATAGGCTGATGCACGACAATGTTATTGTAGGCATCAAGAGTCAGAAAATCATCCAACACCGGGGCGGTGCATTGCCTTGTGAATAACTTGCAAGCCTCCTTGTACATTCCCTTCTTGAATTTCTCCTTTCCGACTTCTCTCTCAATCCTAGCCATTTCCTCTTCAACCACTCTTCCAAACAGGCCCATTGTCACCTTAACCCCAAGTCCATCTCCATCCAATTCCACTCCATATTTCAGCCACTGCCAGTTCTGGACTCTGCTAATCTCAGCTGTCGCAGCATCCTCCATGAGGTTGTAGAGTGGGACAGAGCCAGCCCCTGTCAGCCAAGCTGCCAAGTATTGGATTCCCACTCGGGTGTTCAGCCGGAGACCCTCCATTGTTCGAACCCCTCTCGGCCTCTGCAGCAGGTCTTCTTCAACTAGGACCGATGCATCTTGGCGCTTCATGGAATGGATTTGGTTAGGAGCATTGGACATGTTGTTGGTGAAGACTTCCATGCAGGCTGGAATTAGGCCGGGGTGAGCTGCCCATGTTCCATCATGCCCTGCCATCACTTCTCTCAGCTTATCCTTCCTTACTAGTTCCAGTGCTGCCTCATTAGCTGCTGGATCATCTCTGATTGGAATCTGAGCTGCCTGTTTCAAGGATCCAACAATGCCATTATGCATCAAATGATCATGTAGTTTAAGATTCCAAATTTATCCTAATGCAAAAACTGAAAAGCTACTCTAGTTATGTTTCCAAAATTTTGCAAAAATTAAAAAACTTTTTTAGCGTTTGGTTTAAAATCACACGAGTACCAAAGGGCGAGCAAAATGTAGTGAATGCGCTGGCCATGTAGGCTCTTCCACACATATCAACAACATGAATGTCTTTCCTATTGCACACCTACGTTGCTCTGATGTGGGAACGGTCATTAACGTACTTCTCTAACAATAATACATGAAAGACTGGGTGTATAGTTCGAAAGCTCTAGTGGTAGTGCCAACCTGTATGTTATTCACACCAACCCTCAATGATCTTGGAAAAATAAGGATGCAACACAAGACTTCCAAGGGGTCACTATCCTAGTAGCATGCTAATGCTTTGTGCACTTTAGTTATGTTTATAGTCATAATATTACAAATATGCTTGTGTAGAACTAAATAAAAGACATAAAGGTGAAAAATATGAATTGAATTAATATTGACATACCATGCCTCCCATAGCATGGACGCCACGCTTATGACAGGTGTGGATGAGCAAGTCAGAGTAACTTCTCATAAAGTGTTGACCCATGCCAACTAGAACCCTATCAGGGAGAAGGCGGTCGGGGTGAGCCTGGAAAGTCTTGACATAACTGAAAATGTAATCCCATCTACCACAGTTGAGGCCAACAGAATGGTCCCTCAGTTCATACAAGATTTCATTCATTTGAAACACTGCTGGAAGTGTTTCAATTAGGACGGTGGCCCTAATGCTTCCTTTCTCAATTCCAGCCCATTTCTCTGCCCTCTCAAAAACATTGTTCCATATTCTAGCTTCCCTGTCCAAACAAATCAAGAACGGCTAAATTTTCTTGGAATATAATTCTCAAAACTAATTAAATTACTCGTAACTAATAAGAAGACAACTGACCTCGAATGTTCCATTTTGGGAAGGTAGAAAAAGGGTCCAAAACCCTGTCCTTGTGTCTTGCGGAAGTTGGCATAGTTGTGGAAAAAGTAGAGACCGAAGTCGACAAGGCAACCAGTGACAGGCTCACCATCAATGAAGATGTGAGCTTCTGGCAAATGCCACCCTCTTGGGCGCACAAATAGCTTAGCTATCTGATCATTCAATTTATACACTTTGTTCCTGGCTTGATCATGAAATGTTATTGTTCCATTCACTGCATCCCTCAAATTTACATGGCCTCTCATTAGATTCTCCCAGCTTGGTGACAGCGCATCTTCAAAGTCTGCCTGTGGAATACAGGAGATAAAAACCTAGAATTAACTAATAGAACTAGATTACCTCAGATAGAAATCCATAGTTTAGAAAGCATCCATTTATTCAGCAAGAGTATCTCAGTAGATTTTTCAATTTGGATTGTATTACTATGATCTGATGGAAGAAACACACAATGCATATCTTCTGGATATACTTCCAGCCAAAATTGAAGTTGACTTATCCAAATGTCCAGTTCCACCTCTTGTTATGCTGAAATTATTTCTTTCAACGTGATTTACACTAAAATTTCCCCCTTTAAGTTAATCTTTCTGAAGGAAATTTTAATCTATCAACCTAGTCTGTCTTTTTAACACTAATATTCATCTGGTTGCTTACTTAAAGTTAAGTTCTAAAAAGATTCTAGTTTAGATACCAGCTGTTAAGGCGTTATTGACATGTTTCCTACATGGCAAAATCCCGGTCATGTGGTCTTGCGTTACAAGCTCAAGTACTAGTCATTTTCAGTAAGGTAATCACTGAAAAAACACATTTGTTTCTTTAGTAAGTGTAATTCTGTGACGTCTACAGTTTGTTTACACCATCAGGTTAAGATGCGCCACAACAATAGGTTATCTACGGCAATCCTAATTTCATAAACATAAAATGCAGTAAACACCCGCTATATCATCGATGTATATAAGTTAAATCCTTCTTAAATTAGGTGCCAAGCTATTTCACAACTCGACTAACGACTTCTCTTTACTTTACTATTTAGAGGTATCAAGTTTGACGTTCAAAATCTTTTTGTTACACGTACTTAAAATTGTACTCCAAGTCAACAAATAGATATTAACTAAACAATACAATTGTATCGTGAAAGGACATAAGTCTAACAAGCAGGATTAATGTAGTACCATAAAAACTTTGGCTCCAGAATTGAGGGCATTGATAACCATCTTCCTCGCAACTGGTCCAGTAATCTCCACCCTCCGATCAGCCACCGCCTGCGGCACAGGAGCACACACCCACTCACCATCTCTAATATATTTTGTTGCCGGATCAAAACCCGGCAAACCTCCATTATTATACCTCACTTTAGCCTCTTTCCTACACTCCATAGCATACTTAATATGGTTCCTGAATTCCCTTTGCAAATCAGCAACAAATTGCAAAGCATCCCTAGTTAAAATCTTGTAAAATTCAGGATCAAATCTTCCCCGAATATCAACTCCTTCAGGCACATCATAACCCATCATTCCACTGCTCTTTTTTGGAACAGATAGATTAGGTTGAAGGAATGTCTCAAAGCTAACCATTTTGTTTCTCTAGGTAATTTCAACTAATAGTTACTTCTTATTATGTCTCAACAATCTAGCTAGCAGCTGGCTGCAATATAAAGGGAGCAAACAGGGAAGTTTAGATTGGTGAAAATTATAATATGTGGATAGCTACTGATTTTATGATATCCATTTTTTTTAAAATTAAATGGAGGTAAGACTTATCGTTATGGGTATATAATTAGATAAACCATGGCGTTATGTGCGTCAGATGATAAAAGGATCATGCAGTGTGATCTATCTTCCTTCTTGATATGTTCAAACAAGGATAATTGAGGGAATGGTTTTTGATAGCTGTGCCAGCCTCGGGAGTTGCAATTTGTTAGGCTATTGGAAGTATCTGAAAGAACAAGTGGCATAGTTTAGTGTGACCACCTTTGTTTAACGGAAATACAAGAATAATAAAGAGTGATGTATAATAGAAACAATGAAATACAGTTCCATAATCAAATTTCAAAAGAAACAACGAATGAACAACTTCGCGATTTAGACTCATAAGCAATCAAGCGTTCTTAGAGGAATTTAACTATGTAAAGTGCGTGATGCACCTATACCCATTTTGTTCTTCTTTTCATCAACTTAATAGTCGAGAACAACTGTTTTAAAAACAATTTCTAAAGTTAGAGTGGTTGTTATTACTGCTATTTATTATTCCCTTCATCTCAATTTACGTCGCTCTGTTTGACTTGGCATGAAATTTTAAGAAAGAAGAGACGTTTAAATAAAATCTTTAAGAAATAAATAAGACTATCCAGGTTGATCCTGATTAGCTACAGTGCCTTGCTTTACTGGAAACATCGGAACTTATAGTTTTAGAGGTAAGGTTATTATTCTAAATGCCGAGTGCCTATTAGGCTTAGCAGTGAACTGTAGATTGCACCGATAGGAACAGAGGTTCATAGTATATTGGGATCTTGGATCATAAAAAGAGTAATGTATGGATCACATAAAGAACCCCCACCCCACCCCCTCCATAAAGGGGGGAAAAGATAGGAAAAAAGAATGAAAGAAAACAATAAGGAAAAGAACCATGTTATGCCTGAACCAGTGACATATAAGATAGGTATGACCAGTGATGTCTATGTACTTTATTAGTAACACTTTAACAAGAAAAGCAATGCTGGAGCGTCTCACACTTGGCAATTTCTATAAGCTAGTATTTGTATTACAGAGGTTGTACAACAAAATTTAGTTGATGTTTGATGAGAAAAAAAGTAAGCAAAAAATAACTTAGCTGTAGTGTTCTTACAGCGATCTCCATGTTTTGGACCATGACGAAAAGTGACATCCAAAATATATGGGAATCAGGTAATAAATTCATTTGGAGAAAAGAAATGTTATGGCTCTAGCTATCCCCTGAAGAGAAACCCAAGGAGAGCTGCAATGCGCAAGAAGAACTAATTGGAGTTGCTTGTATGTGCCATTTAGTTGATGTTGTTACAGTCTAGTATATATCACCTAACTTTTATTGTTAAGTCATCCCGAGTATAAAAGTAACCAATGTCATCTCAACGAAGAAAAGCGCGGTGATGAGTAATCGATCAACCATCCATCCATAAATGCTAAAACCACCAGGGTTAGACTGCACATAAGCCACTACAGAGATAAAGCAAAGTAGACATTATTTGCTTTCTGTTGCGAAAAAAGAATGTTCAGAGATTGTACTGCAGCAGTTCGAGTAGATATGATGGAAACATAAAGAGAATGATATGCATATGAAGCAGAAAAATGAGAATGTAATGGAAGGTTCGGTGATCTACGCAGATGAATCAAAATTGTCATTCGTTACAAGACACATAAAATACAATCACATGTATTGTACATAGTATATCGTCATGCTTCCAAATCTACTTCTCCAGAGATCCCAAATTTCCACTTCTCTAGAGGTCCCAAAACCATAAACCAAGTGATACATCGCAGTCCCATTACATCTAGACAATCATAAATATTACGCCCACCGCACTTATATTATCAACTCTTAGAAACGTGAAGTGTTTAATCTTATGAGACCCCCTTTGCCTAGGAGCTTCACTCACCTGTCTGACAAGAGACTAGGATTGATAACTAAGAAATCTGTATTGTAGTAGTAAAGACAATTGAGATTTTTATTAAATGCAGTTTGTCCTGAACTTCAGTATAAATCCTCAATCCACCTGACTTTGGTCATGATCAGCGGGATTTACACTCCAAAGCAATAGAAGATACTTGAGCAAAATATCAAAATGAAGAAGTTCTAGCCTTATGTCTGACAAGAGACTAGGATTGATAACTAAGAAATAGTGTCTCTGGTTTCTACAAATAATAATTCAGCAAACAGACATGATGAAGATGATTGGGATCTCGAAAACCCAAGGGCTGATGCATATAAACTGTCTCCTTAAGATCATTGTGTAAAAAAGCATTTTTCACATCCAACTAATGAATGGGTCATGCTTTTGAGAGAGCCAAACTGAGAGCAGTACGAATAGTAGTCGGTTTGACCACCGGACTAAACGTTTCACCACAATCCACGCCAACCTGTTGAGTTTTACCATCACCTACAAGACGAGTCATATGTCTCTCAAAAGAACCGTCAAAATTTTCTTTATGAGTAAAAATCCACATAGACCGAATAATATTAACACCAGAAGGACGGGGCACCAACTCCAAACGTCTTATTTTCAATAAGAGCATTATATTCGTCAATCATAGCCAATTTCCAATTCGGATCATTTAATGCCGACACAGGGTTACGCGGGAGGGCGGATTTAAGGACATTAGAATTGAGATTAAAATGTCGTTTTGATTTTAAAATACCCCTTTGACTATAGTAAGTGTCCCTTGACTAGAGGAGGAATTGGATGAATTTTGGGCAATGTGTGGAACGGGGACGGACTGGCTAGCAGGCAGTGGGCCTGCTGGCCCAACAATTGGAACAGGAATAGGATCGGGATTGGGCTGAAACACTGGAACAGTATCGAGATCAGTACTGGACCATGTCATCGGCCCACTGGGCGGAACGGTGGTTGTGGTTTGGTCACGAGACAAGTCAGAAAAATGGTGGATAATATATGGTGAGACCTCATCATCTAAAAAATTATATGAACTCGGCACGGGACTACTCACTTTAGTAAAAGGAAATTGAGTTTCATAAAAAATAACATGGCAACCAATTATGATTTTATTAGATGATAAATCAAAATATTTGTAACCACGATGATTAGACGGATAACCCAAAAACACACAAGCGGTAGAACGGGCCTGAAGTTTGTTAATTGTAGTTGACGGAAAAAATGGATTGCATAAACACCCAAAGACCCTAAGATGAGAATACGAAGGATCCTTATTATAGAGAACTTTAAGGGGAGATTTAGATGCTAATCCTTTGGTAGGAAGTACGTTAAAGAGGTAAGTAGCCATTTGTAGTGCATGATGTCAAAAAGAAGGGGGTACTGAAGTATGAGCTAATAAAGTTCGGACAATATTATTAATGGTACGAATTTTTCGTTCGGCTTTCCCATTTTTTGAGGACGTATGAGGACAATAAAAATGAAAAATTATGCCATTAGCATACAAGACCCTTTACTTGGAGTCAAGCCAAGGAACTCCAAGCTGCACAAGCAATGTTCATGCAAAAAGGAACCTTGGAATCACTTCAAGGGATGCGGACACAAGTAGACAACATTTGGAGGATCGCATGGGAGGAAGAAGAGCCCGAGAATTGAGCTGTCACAGTAGGTCAACCGTAGAGCATGCCCTGTGACACCATCTGCGATTCGCAGATGGTGCTGACGGGTGACTTTAGCTTATTTTAGATAGTTCGTGTAAAGTTGAGGGCTTGGTCACTTTTGGGTCAAGTTTGTAATAGGAAATGGTATAAATAGGATACTTAGCCTCATTTTACCTTTATCATGTTTTGATGATGAAAATCCTTAAGAGAATTAGTGTTGTAGTGATAGGTTATCTCTAGTTCTAGTTCTTAGCTTAATTTAGTGTAATTTCTTGGATGTGTTGGATCTTGCTTGTGATTCACACTTGAGCATTTCTCACTAGTGGAATCATCCAAACCTTCATAGATTAGGTGTTTTGTAGTTCATACCATTGAGGTCTCTTTCCAAACTTGGAAAGATGGCTTCTCCATTATATATTTATTCTCAACTAAGTTTCATGATTGTATTCACTGAGACGTTCTTTACTATGAAACAAATATATAACGTCAAGCCACTTCGTATTCGAGGAAGACTAATTTTCTTTTTCTAGGCTTTGTTGCATATACTGATGTTGCTATAACCTAAATATATCTGGTTCTTCTGAAGCTAAAGATGGAACTAGTTGGAGAAGAGGCTTTTGTTCGTATTGCTCCTGCTGTTGCTGGTATAGCTGATTGGACAACAGCACACAACCTTTTCAAAGCTCTTGCTGGTAATGATCGGGGCATCTCATTATTTTGATTAACATATTAAAGTATATTTATTCATTATATTGACATGAGAATATCTACAATTTATAGTATTTTTTGTAAAGTTTTTGAACATCTAAATTTAGCTTCAAAACTTAGTTAAATTAACTATTGAAAAGTGAAAAGTATCACATAAATTTGAAAGGGAGGAGTACTAATTATCTATGTACCTATATATCTGCAATATATATATATATATATATATATATATATATATATTATATAGGATTTAAAGCATACACTGATAGTAGAAAAGAATTAATTTACATTATTACAGTAATATAATTTGACTCGTGAAGGTAGTTATGTGACGTTGTCTGTTGACATCGTTGAGTTATTGCGCTGCAAAGTTTTATACTTCTCCCAAATTGAGTATTGATAGTGACACGGTCTAAAGGTCTTGATTAAAATACAACCCTTTTTGCTTGAGGTCATTTCAGACATTTTATAGAGTTTGCTTGCTTGGAGACTTGTGCTTTCTACTTTGTTTTCCAAACATTCCCCTTGATAACCAATTGAGCTGCCCAAGCGGACTGCTTTCTGCTTTGTTGTTTGGACCTTACCGTGAGTGACAAAATAAGAACAATACACTTTTCTCTAAATTCCATGTTGTCCCTCGTTATCTTTGATTGTGCAGCATTTTTGCTATTTGCATTTCCCCCTTAAACATCTCACATTACTAATACTCCACTAATTGAAACAGTAAGTGCAGATTTAAAAAGAAAAGTAATAAATGATTTTTTAGTGTTTAAATCATCAAAGATATTGAAACAAATTCAATTTATCAAAACCTCTAATATCAGAAACAGGACGGATATCTTTTTAAGTTGGACAAAAGTCAACCTAACAAACAGAACTCTATATACATGTTGACGTTCCAAAAAAAAACACAAAAGTATTTAGTTTCTCAACAAATAAAGTAGCTCCCAAATAAAAACTCCATAAGTTTGATTGTTGAATTACATAAGTTCTTGGACCATTGTCTATTGTGAAACCTTTTCATTGTTGAACTCTTTAACTGTGGGAATTAAAACTTTAGAAATAAGTTTGATTTCTTTAAGTAATTCAACAGTACTAGGCATTACCAACTAATATTTGCCTAGATGTCCACAGCAATCTTTCCATCGAGTTGTGAGAAATCTTGGAAGAAGGCCTTAAAGTGCTCATACGAGTGCTTCACATCATCCACCGCGCACATTTCTCTTATGCTATTGACCACTGTGGAGCTCCTACATCAACAGTTCGAATACCCTCCCCGCTTGCCAATATAGGTCCAATCGTCGAGCCACATGGCATATCATTGCGAACCACAAAATCCTGCGAAACAAGTCTCTCTCAAACATCTTAAAAGTTACTAGAACTAATTATATGTGATGACATAAAATCAAAGAAAAGAGCACATAGTAACTGTTAAACAAAGCAATATACATGTGATATACACTGAATATACAGCAGTGTATATCACATATATATTGATGGACTAAAGCAATGCGAGTGGGCCACCACCCGGTGCGCCCAACAAAGTGGGAGCCCATTCTCGGCCAGATTAATGCAATGCCCAGCAGTGGGCTCAGCCCATTCTCGGCCAGATTAATTACAAAACAATATTGTATATATGGTTTATATATTTGGAGTATATTGTAGTGTAAATGTTACCTTAATTAGTGTTATACACCTACCATAATTATATAGTTAGAATTATGGTAGAATAAGGATTTAGAAGTAGATTAGGAAAAGGATTTTCCTATTATGGAAATATGTAACTTGTATATATAGCTATTCAATCAATGAAAATAATCAAGGGGATTATTTCTTTCATGGTATCAAGAGACTAGGTCTAAACAAAAGTTTTCTTCTCTCAAACTTTTGCCACCTTTTGGCCGAGACCCCCCCCCCCTCCCTCAGATTTTCTCTCCAAAAAATCTCGTCTTCCGCTCTCAAAAACCTCTCTTAAATTTCCCCTCCTTCTTTGTTCTTACAATATGTCTAAGAACAATTTTCACCCTGCCCTCACGGTTTCCAATATCAAGCTAAGTATCCCTATTGCTCTTGAGATGGAAAACGTTCAATATGCAACGTGGGCAGAGTTGTTTAAAATTCACGCTATATCTTATCAAGTTCTTCATCACATCATTCCTCCCGCTAGACCCCTTTCCTGCGGAGGATCCTGAGTTATGGATTACACTTGATGCTACCGTTCTTCGGTGGATATACGCCACTATTTCGTTGGATCTTCTACAGACGATTATGGAGCCGGATACCACGGCTATGGCTGCATGGAATAGATTGCGTGACATATTCCAAGACAACCAACATTCACGTGCCGTCACACTCGAGCAGGAATTCTCTCTCGTTCGAATGGACGAATTTCCAAACGTTTCTGCATATTGCAAGAAACTAAAGGAGTTAGCAGATCAACTCCGTAATGTTGGCGCCCCAGTAACAAATAATCGTCTAGTTCTACAGTTGGTTGCCGGTCTTTCGGAGGCCTATAATGGTGTTGGAACTCTCCTTCGCCAAAGAAACCCTCTTCCAGACTTTCATCAAGCCCGCTCCATGCTTACGTTGGAAGAAGCGAGGTTTGGCTAAAAAGGCGGCTACGGAGCAAGCCCGGTTGTCATGGTGGCGTCCTCCCCTAGTTCTTCAGGTTTTGTGAATAATTCGGGCCAAAACCATAATAATGGTGGTGGCAAGAATAATCGCAAAAATAATAACAAAAATCGTGGGGGCAAACGCGGCGGTACAGGTGGCGGTACAGGTGGTCAACAAACAGGCGGTGGGTCCCAGCCAGGGTACAGTGGCCCACCACCGCCATGGGCCCCGCAGTGGGGCCAATGGCAGTGGAACCCGTACCATCCACAGCAGCCAGCAGCAGCTTCCAGTGGCCAGTGGGCTGGCCAACAGTCCAGGCCCAGCGCCCAGCAGTGGCGGCCCACTGGCCAGTGGCCCAACAACAGCACCTACGGCCCAGTAGCATCACGGAATGGAGTCCTTGGGCCCCGTCCTCCGCAAGCCCATCATGCAGCAGGCCCCACTCAGACTGATATCGAGGCCGCGATGCACACGTTGGGGTTGACTCAACCGGACCCAAATTGGTACATGGACACCGGGGCCACTACTCACATGACTTTCGAATCAGGTACTCTCTCATCTTATTCCAATTTGAGCACCCCTCGGGGGATAATTGTTGGTAATGGCAGTTCTATTCCAATTCTAGGGTATGGTCAGAAAACGTTGTCTCCCCCCAATCCACCACTCCTCTTGAAAAATACTTTACATGCTCCTAAATTGATTAAAAATTTAGTGTACGTCCGAAAGTTCACAAATGACAATTACGTTTCGTTGAGTTTGATCCTTTCGGTTTCTCTGTGAAGGATTTCAAGACGGGGAGTCATCTCGTGAGGTGTGATAGTAGGGGGATCGTATCCTATCATGCCCGGTTTCGATCCATCGAGTCCACCTTGCCGTCAACTTTTGCGGCCATCTCTCCTTCCATGTGGCATGCTCGTACGGGTCATCGGGATCTTCTATTTTATCACTTTAGATAAAAATAGCTTTATTTCTTGTAAGGGTACGAGTCGTACTCCAATTTGTCAGTCTTGTTCATTAGGAAAAATTGTTAAGTTGCCGTTTGTAGACTCCAATTCTCATACGTCTATGCCATTTGACATTATTCATAGCGACTTATGGACATCTCCTGTTCTTAGTTCAATGGGTCATCGATATTATGTTCTCTTTTTAGATGATTATTCTAGATTTTTGTGGACGTTTCCAATTGCGAATAAATCACAAGTGTTTTCCGTCTTCATCAAATTTAGAGCGTTCATACGTACTCAATTCGAAAGAGAAATAAAAAATATTCAGTGTGATAATGGGAAAGAGTATGACAATAGGGAGTTTCGGGAATTTTGTGCTACTAATGAGATAAATTTTCATTTTTCATGTCCTCATACATCTTCACAAAATGGGAAAGCCGAACGCAAAATTCGTTCCATAAATAACATTGTCCGAACTCTCCTAATACATGCCTCCATACCTCCATATTTTTGGCATCATGCTCTACAAATGGCCACATATCTTCTTAACATAATTCCTTCTAAAGGTCTGACATATTCCTCCCCCCGCTAAAAATACTATATAATAAGAACCCGTCTTATTCTCATCTTCGGATTTTTGGGTGCTTGTGTTATCCGTTATACCCATCCACCACAATTAACAAACTTCAGGCTCGGTCTACCCCGTGTGTGTTTTTGGGTTATCCGTCAAATCATCGTGGTTATAAGTGTTTTGATTTATCCTCCAAGAAAATCATAATCAATCGCCATGTCATTTTTGATGAAACTCAATTCCCATTTACGAAAGTTCATACTCCCGAACCTAAGTCATATAATTTTTTGGATGACCAAATATCCCCATATATTATTTGGAATTTTTCGGACATCTCCCGTACCTAAAATTCTCCAACGGGCCCACTGCCCGCTGGACCAACAAGTACCGCCACACTCACAGAATCCAGCCACCGGAACAGTTCCGGCAAGAATGGGCTGCCCCTTGACCCAATTCTGGGCTGCTCCAGAATCTGAGTCCAATTTTTACCGTTTTGGGCCAGCAGGCCCACTGCCTGCTGGCCAGTCCGTCCCGAGCCCAGAAAATTCCCAAAATTCCATCAATTCTTCCTCGAGTCATAGACCGGTCACTCGTAGTCAACGGGGTATTTTTACACCTAAAAGACATTTTAATTTACATTCTGGTGTCTCTAAATCCCCCTTGCCCCGCAATCCTGTGTCCGCATTAAATGACCCTAATTGGAAAATTGCTATAGACCGATGAATATAATGCTCTTATTGATAATAAGACGTGGGAGTTGGTGCCCGTCCATATGGTATTAATATTATCAGGTCTATGTGGATTTTTGCTCATAAGGAGAATTCAGATGGGTCCTTTGCTCGACATAAGGCGCGACTTGTTGGTGATGGTAAGACTCAGCAAGGTTGGAATTGATTGTGGTGAGACGTTTAGTCCGGTGGTCAAACCGGCTACCATTCGCACGTGCTTAGCTTGGCGCTTTCAAAGACTTGGCCAATTCATCAGTTGGATGTCAAGAATGCTTTTCTACATGGTGACCTCAAGGAAACAGTCTATATGCATCAGTCGTTGGGTTTCAGGGATACCAACCACCCTAATCATGTCTGTTTATTGAAGAAATCATTATATGGGCTTAAGCAGTCTCCACGGGCCTGGTATACACGATTTGCTGACTTTGTTTCGACTATTGGGTTCACTCACAGCAGGTCAGATAATTCCTTGTTCATCTACCGCCGTGGTTCGTCATTGGCCTATATTCTGTTGTATGTGGATGATATCATCTTGATTGCCTCCTCCGATGCTTTGCGTCAGTCTATCATGACCATGCTCAGTTCTGAATTTGCTATGAAAGACTTAGGGCCTTTGAGTTATTTTTTGGGGATTGCCGTCAAGCGTCATTCAGGTGGGTTGTTTCTGTCTCAACGGAAGTATGCTGCTGAGATCATCGAGAGGGCTGGGATGTCATCCTGTAAGTCCACTTCCACGCCAGTTGATGCAAACCCAAAGCTAAGTGCCGCCGCGCAGTGCACCATACGAGGACCCGACCCGCTATCGCGATCTTGCGGGGCCCTTCAAGAACTTACCTTTACCGGACCGGATATTACATATGCGGTTCGGCGGGTGTGTTTATTCATGCATGATCCCGAGTTGAGCACATGAATGCAATCAAACGCATCATTCGGTATATTCAGGGGACACTAGACTATGGGTTGCACTTGTATCCTTCGTCTACATCCACACTTGTCTCTTACACGGATGCTGATTGGGGTGGTTGTCCCGACACCAGACGGTCGACTTCTGGCTACTGTATGTTCCTTGGCAATAACTTGGTCTCATGGTCGGCAAAAAGTCAAGCAACTCTGTCACGCTCCGGTCGAGGCGAATATCGAGGGTAGCGAATGTGGTCTCCGAGTCATGTTGGCTACGTAATTTGCTTTTGGAGCTTCATTGTCCCATTTAGAAGGCAACCTTGGTATATTGCGATAACATAAGTGCCATCTACCTTTCAGGTAACCCAGTTCAACACCAGCGCACCAAGCATATCGAAATGGACATTCACTTTGTCCGTGAAAAGGTTGCAAAGGGTCAAGTTCGCGTATGCCATGTCCCGTTTCGTTATCAAATTGCGAGACATCTTTACAAAGGGTCTACCGGCGGTTCTCTTTGAAGATTTTAGGGACGATCTCGGCGTTCGAAAACCGTCCGCTATGATTTGCGGGGGTGTGTTAAACAAAGCAATATACATGTGATATACACCGAATATACGGCGAAGTGTATATCACATATATATTGATGGACTAAAGCAATGCGACGGTGGGCCACCACCAATGCGGCCCAACGGTGGGAGCCCATTCTCGGCCAGATTAATGCAATGCCCGGCGAATGGGCTCGGCCCATTCTCGGCCGGATTAATTACAAAACAATATTGTATATATGGTATATATATTTGGAGTATATTGTAATGTAAATGTTACCTTAATTAGTGTTATACACCTACCATAATTATATAGTTAGAATTATGGTAGAATAAGGATTTAGAAGTAGAATAGGAAAAGGATTTTCCTATTATGGAAATATGTAACTTGTATATATAGCTATTCAATCAATGAAAATAATCAAGGGGATTATTTCTTTCAGTAACTGTAGATCCGTGATAAGAGAACAAAGTAAAGATTTGACAAACGCAAAGGTGTGGGAAAGTATCGACGGCTTGATCTTAGGAAAATGTCAACCGTGATATCTTCGCATTGGCCAGTTCCAGGTAGAAATGGCAAAGGATCTTAGACCCGGTCCGAATCCGGTGGATCCATATCCATTTTATAGGATATGGATCTTCAAATTTTGGATCCGGATCGGACCCGAATCTGTTTCTGACGGATCGGATCTGGATCTGGATCTGGATCTTATATTTGATATCCGTATCCGGTCCAGATCCGATCCGTGGATCCATTTTTTATTAAATATATCTATAACCTATTATGTAATTTTATAAGTATTTTCTTAAATTTTTTTCATAATTTATGTATTGGGTAAAGAGTTGAACCAGGACAAGACACAAGTCACACAACCATGTAATTTGTCTTTGAAGTTTCATTTCTTTTACCTATATACTCTCTGCAGTTTCCCATATTTTCATTTCTATAAAAAGAAAAAATTATCACTCTTCTTTAAATTTTCTTTTCTTAAATCTGCTAGCCGTAAGCTTTAAGTATGTTTCTCTCATTTGTTTGAGCATAAAAAAAAAACTGAGACTTTTGATATATGACTGACATTGTTTTATGTTGTTTAATGAAGTCAATCAGTAGAACTACAAGTGGAGTATCACTAAAGCCTCCAAAAATTAGCTCAAAGTTGCAACATGTTCAGCATCACTAATGAAGTCAATCGTCTTTATTTTCTTGTGATGTTAAAACTTTATTCAGTATTTTGGAAGAATGGTGTCATGTTTGTGTAGGTTGATTGAATGAACTCAATCATTTTTTTCAATCAGATTGCGTTTCATTTTGTCATAAAAGTTCCAACATGTGGGAATATTATTCAAGCCAAAAAAAATTACATGTAGATCCAGATACGATCAGTGGATCCGATGGATCCGGATTTGGATTTGATTTTTATGGACCCGATAGATCTGGATCCGGGTATGAAAAATGGATCTGGATCTAGATCTGGATCTGGATCTAGTAGGATCCGGTCCAGATCCGATCCGTTGCTATCCCTAGTTCCAGGGATGAACTGTTTTAAGGTTCCACCGTTTTTTAACTGGCCTGAAGAGGAATGTTGTGCTTAGCAGCTATTTCTCTGAATATGAAGGAATTGATTGCATTGGTTGCATAACGTTGATTAGTGTTGTGTTTAATAACAAGCCCACCGTGAAATTTGGGTTGATGATTCTCTTCGTGCTTAGCAGCTATTTTCATGTCGATCCATCAAAATTATGCAAGTTCACATATTATTTGAAGCAGGAACAGCAAAAGAATTAGAGTTAAATGTGTTAGTGTTCATGTTACAATAGACAACTAGCAAAGTATTCAACCTTTCTGATTTCACTTTCATATTATTTTCAAAAACTTCTAAGTTCGCTAAATGATCTATTCATAGGCAATTCCTTGGTTTCCTTCAATAAACTAAGGATTCAACAGGATTTGAAGTAAAACCACTTCCTGGTGTGCTGCTGTTTTGTCAATATACACACGAAGTTGAATAAACCCAAAAAAATAAATTCTAAGGCTTTGTTCTGTCTTAATGTACTCTCCAGTCTCCACTTCACCCTTTTTATTTATTTTTTTCAACTAGGAAATACATCCTGTGACCTGCCTCCTCTCTTTTTCTGGGAAATATTTCTAAAAACTGAATAGTGAAGAAGTTCGAAAGAAAATTTTCAGCTTTCCAACTAAAATACATAGCTATATGTTTGAAAATAAGGCAAGGACAAGAAGCCACGCCAATTACAGGAAATAACTACATTGAAGAACTTTCCTTTCCACCTTCAAATGTTTTCACTTCCTATCTCTTTATCATATTGATCCTATACTACAGCTGCAGCATCACAGATCTGTATTTCTGCTCCTCATCTACATATTGACCATTATTCTATTTGTGGCGCTGCTACTAGGTCTCTGAAATGGTATTTTTCATCACTTGCCCATTAATAATAACTGGTTAGATGAAGCATGTCACAATCTCATGTGGCTGTTTATCAAATACTTTCTTAATAATTATCTCGTTAGGAACTAAATTTGTCCATCTGACAGAACTTGATGACTACGAACTTATAGAGCTTAATTTGAAAATAATGTGAGCCAATGCTTAATTATTAGATTGATAGTATTATAAGGGGCTGAAAAGTACCTGCTAAAGCATTTTCACAGAAACATATAAAAATAAGCAAAGTTGATGTTCAGAAATATACACAGCGAAGCTTCCCTGTTCACATCCTCACGAGACTTATAACCAGAATTAAAACAATAAGACACAATGCCTTACCTCAATCACCCACAACCTTGCATCTGAAAAAACACAAAGATATGGCGAGGAAAAGACTACAAAGGGCAATATATGCTTTAGCTCAGAGGTGAACCAGAAAGCATAGTCATGGACTAGTACCTGATCTAAATAATTTGCTAAAGCAACAAAAATGACTAAAAATAGAAAGCAAAGGAATGCAGGCAAAGAAACTTGCAGCTTCTAATAAAATATTGTATCCAATTTCTATACATAATATATGCACATTGCATTTAACCATGCCTCTAATAATATAAATATAATGCCTTCTTCTAATAAAATATACATGAATAACTCCAATGGAATTCTGTCTTCATGCATCCTTTACCTTTAGAGAGCAGAACGACATGCATAAATTGTCCAGTCTTCCAGAAAAAACAAATTCCTTCATGGCACCAGCAATAACACTTGGCTGAGTATCGCATGCTTGCAACTCAAAGTCACATATGTCACTTGGTTCACATTCAACCTGAGCAGCAAGAAGCTGAAAGAAAAGCATCTAGCAACTCAGATTCATGAACAATAACATCGACAAGGATTGCAATTTAAGCAATTTATGGTACCTGCAGAAGAAGGGAATGATGTTGCTCACCACCAGGATTTGTCCTTTTACTGGACTTACTTCCATCATTTGCAGCTCCATTTTCGATAGAATCACCAGTGGAAGCTGGTTTATTAAGCTCAGCCTGCAAAATGATGTCATATAGATAATGAATGCAAATTTCCTAACAGGAAACAAGCTTATTCCCAAATAAAGAATCACACGAAGTTATTAATAATTTTACTGTTTTATAATACTCCCCGTTCCTGAGACTATTTCCATTTGAGAAGTCAATGTTTGACTCCATTGCACTAATGATATTATTCTAATCTCTACAGAACTTTCACAATTGTTTTTTGGATTAGCACAAATTGAAATTCCTGAGAAGATTACAAATTCAAATTCATTTAACTATTCAACATTTAAACTTTTGTGCGAAGTTTCTCTATCAAACTAAGTTTTCACTCATCTTAACTCTATGTCAAGTTAAACACCATCAAATAAAATGGAACAAGAGCCTCACTTTTTCCTTTTATATATTTTCTTGTGGTGTGTTCAGTCTGCTTAACATATAATTCCCAAAGTGGGTTTTCAACTCATTTCAAGCAAGCATATACAAAGGAGGGTATTTGCGGATGCTTCATGTCCAACAAAACAGTATATTCAATTCAGATGATCTTCTGAAGTGCATGTAAAATGAAAAGACCCCACCAACATACCAAAAGCTTATCAAGCTAAGAATTTCTGGATTAGGGGTCGACAGAAAATGTGTGAACTACAACTGTACATATGCCTGTAGGCAAGAACTAGAACTTACCATGATGAGATTATGGTGGGATATGTTTAAGTGGTTTCGCACTCCTTGGGCAATGCCAAGAACTGTGAAAGATTTGATGTTCAGTCATTTCACATATAAAGGCATAACCATGCTACATAAATCATAAAACTCAATAGCTAAGCTAAGATCTTTTCCCCTCAAATCTACTCAAACACTGAAACCAAGAATTATCACAAGTACTTCTGAATTTGATGAAACTATTAACTGATACGAAAAGAAGCATTATAGCTTATGAAATACATCAGTAGTATGGACTGCAGTTCATAACTAGTCTACCATGACAATAACACATTAAAGAAATGCTCAAAACTTCCTTTATTTCCGAATAGGTCCAAAGCTATAAGGCACAAGAAAGGTAGGTCGCATTTCAAATTTGAAACACCAAACAACACTGAATTGTTTTACCTGTCTAAGTGAATTGTTAAAGTTGGAATTCGCATAATGGGCTCCTTAATTCTCACAAGCTTGTGCAAGTAGGATTCGGAACCCTCTTTCTTATTTCTTAAGATCATCCTTCCCGCAATTGTTAGATCACGATCAAACCATGTATGCCATAGACCACCTCCATATGTGTGTACACCGACTTCCAGAAATCCACATTTAGTTACCTAGAACAATCCCAATCAATAAGAAGCATAGACCAAATTTGACAAACCACTAATTCAAAATCTGATCTTTTTTCCCCTTTAAAATGAATGTTTTATATCCTCATCAAAAACATAAACATAATTACCTTTGAAACAGGCTTCAGCTTCACACAAGGACTATCTGTATGAGTACCAACTATCTGAAATCCATTTCCAGCAATGTATCTAGAAAGAAATTTATTAATATCAGACTCGTATAATAGGTAAAGTTATTGACATGTGACGTGTCAAGCTGAGGAAACATGCTCTTGCAGAAATGCAGGGTTGCGTAGTTACTTGTGGTCTGGCTCTTTCCGGCCTCCGCGCATCGCCGAACTTATAGCACGGGCTGCCCTTTCTTTAGGTACGTATAATAAGTAAGTCCAATATATAAGGATAAATAGAGCAAATTAATGTGCCCTTTCTCTATAACCAATAGGAAAAAAAGGCAAAATTAAGAAAAATGAAAAGGAACAAAAAATTGGGGCGTACTTTTTACCGATGGCAAAAGCAACGATGGTGGAGTAGTTGTTGGCAGGTTTCAAATCCCACCAAAGAAAACATAAATCTATTGAACAATGAGATAAGAAAAGGCAAAAAAACAAGATTGATTTAATAATTGTCATTCCCAATGCTCCCGCAACTCTATTTTCGTGTGCGTGTCGATGATGGAGGAGGAAAAAGAAATGGAATAGTGATTTTTTTGTTCAATCGCTTACACGCATTAGGCAAAAAAATTAATTCAGAATTTAAACTATTAATACTCCATTTTGATTTTGTTAGTTTTCGCACAAATATATCAAATTATGTTTTTTTAAAATAATATAAGTACACAACTTCTTTCTAATATTCTGGCTCAAAAACTAAACATTATTGATATCTAGTTTAGTTTCCACCACGGACTCAATTACAAAATGTCAAATATGGTACTAATTTCTTTGGGTTTTTTTGGAACCAGACAAAAAATTGATGCCCATTTTACGATATCATGATTTCAAAGTAAACTATATTAAGTCGATGGCTAGTTAATTACTCATTTTGAACAATAGGAATTCAATGTTGGAATTAAAACTTAGAAAATAACACCATATACTAAAGTGAAATTGCAATTTCCTTTACGTCTTAAGAGGTGAGTTCGGTATAATTTTCGGTCGTAAGGGAAGTGTTAATGTTAGAGGAAATGCTGGGCGCTTATATGTTTCAACTCTATATAATCTTTTCTGATAATATAAGAAAAACAGTTAACTGGGATAGTGCTACGTCTGTGCATAAACAAAAATTGGAACACTTGGTAGATGGAATGGAACACATTGATTCAACTGGAAATGGACTTTTTTCTTCAGCTTGGTGAACTGGAAAGACCCAACTCCAAAACAAACTCATGGTATGAATAATTTGCATACAAAATCTTAGCCTCAGCTCAAAAACAAAATTGTTGAGACAGAATACTTCTATTATTGTTTACACATGCACTCAGGGACAGGGTATGCAATTACATCTCTGTCAATCTTATTAGTCCTTGGCTCAGGTTGCCCCTGACTTTTGATATGCAGTTTCTTCATTATCCTTTTGAATTCTTTCTCACCTACTGATGAATCTTCAAAGTATGGCAGCAGCATTCTCTTATTTGGCTTTATGTACTTTCTGTGTCCTACATATGCCCTATGTCCCTGACCACCAAAAAGTTCAAAAGAACAATCAGCACTTAACAATGTTAACAAGATCTAGTACTAGTAAATAAGGTTTGATTGACTGATACCTCGAGAGCTCGGCCCATGTTACCTCCATAGGAATTGATGAAAACATTGCTGTTCAGAGACACAATGTAGTCGATGGCTCCCAATGTTGAAGATTTTTCCATGTATGGAGTGAGTTCTCCGTTTCGTGCCAATGTATGCTTTGTCACTAAATTTGGAAACTCCTTTTGTAGAGGCTGCATAGCTTGTGTGCCTCCAAAGGGTTCTCCTCCAGCAACATATATACGAGCACTGCTTGGCGCTCCTAAACCCTTTAGAAATCTGCAACACAATTCCCATTTGAGAATGATTTTAAGTCCGTTTTTACCTAAAGAAAAGACATGTTCAAGGACGTTACGATTTTACCTAGCCATTTCTGATGCATTTAATGGACAGATTCCAGCAAGTCGCCGTTGTGCATGAGTCATGTTCAATTTACCAGTGAGGTATTCAGGGTGAGATTCCCTTTCCCTACTTATAATACTGTCATATTGCCTGCCTAAACCTGTAAGACATCCGGTTCTGATCCAAACATCCTTCTCTAACCTGAGATGGATTGCGACATAAGGACCTTCAATCCATATTCTTCTAGCTATCTGATAGCCTAGCTCCCTAATTGGAGTTGCAAATCTTAGTGCATGGAATGCAACCTGTTCAAGTTACAACAAAAGAAAAAACAGTGACTTTACTTCCCAAATTCTTATCAAACAGTTAGCTTAGTTACTAAAAAACAAACTGCAGTTGTTCGTATTACCTTGCATTTGAGCTTCTGCAAGTCAGGTGGTAGATTCTTGGAGAGCTTAGAATCTAATCCTTTCAATATAAGCAAACTTTCTTGGTTTAGCTATAATAAAACAAATGTAAGACAAAGTTATGACAACTGAATTCTGCTATGTAAAATTCATCCATTTTAAAGTTATAACTCAAGTAGTACAGCAAAAGGAGCAGTTCAATTTTCTTACTTGCTTGAGAAATTTGGCTCTAAGCCAGAGTGGCGATACATGAAAAGGAAGTTCACTGTTGATGGTCTGCTTAGAAACAAAATGTGTCGATGGCAAAGACGCCACAACTCGAACATCAGCTTTCAACGTCTTCTTGAAATGCTCAACATCGAAAATGTCCGAAAATTCACTAAACAGAACCAAAGTTTAACACTGATAAATCGAGAAAAAAAATAACAATCTTGAAACCAAATTGTGAAAACTGTGAATTAAACAAAAGATATTCGACTTTACCTGTCATCTCCCCAGATGTGATTCACTTGCAAAACAGGAACAACGAGAGCAGCTTCAAGAACTCTTGCTATAACAACTGCATCAACAATCTGGTTCCTTTGCTGGTTCAATCCACCAGAAGCCACAACGACCAAAAATTTCCTCTTCTCTTTCGAAATCTTTGCAGAGGCTTTTCGGTACTTGAGACTAAAATCCAAACAAGGCATATATCCCTGATTATCCGGTTGCTTCCAAAACTCTTTCTCCTCCTCGGAAAAGTTTCCAACCACCCCATGTGCCGGTAATGGCACCATTGCTCCAGTAGACAGAGTAATTAGTTCATCTTGAACAGAACCTGATGATGCTGCAGCAGCCAGAAAAGAGGCCAAGAACAGAGAAGAAGAAGAAGTTGTTTCGGGGCAGGAAGGTGAATTTTGGAAAAGGGTTGTGAATGTGAGCATTAAAATTCCAAAGAAAAGTAGGGTAACGAGCAGAGAGATGAAACATAAAGACAGAAATGGGGATGAATAGAGATGTGCTTGGGTGGTTCTTGAGTTCTTTCTAGGTGAGTAATGGAGGGAATTGAATGGGGGTATTGAGAGCAAATGAGTGAAAAATGATGGGTTCAGTGAGATGAATGAGCTCTTCGAAATTCTTGTTCTCGCCATTGATGATCAAGCTTCTCTCTGTGTATTCAGTGGAAGATTTGGTTTTCTAGAGAGAAAACGGTGAAAGAAAATTGCTATGGGAGTTGTCTGATGAAGGGGTGATATTTGTGAGATATTATTTACAGTTAAGTTGGTTACGAGATGCTTTTCTTCCTTTCCCGCCAGAACTTGAGCAACTGTACGTTGCAGTTTTTGCTCTGTATGACTATTTTCCCTAAAAAGAGTTGAAAATTGCAGAGAGAACCCTCTTACTTCTACTAATGGATATTGTAAGGCCGTAAGGGAGGGAGAGAATGAAAAGAAATGAATGACTGCAGGTGAACTACTAGCGTGTTTGTTCAATTTTTGCACACATCAATCATAAAAATGTCTGTTTTGGTGGACATTTTTTTTCTTCAATTCATCATTCTGGACTCTCTTTTTTATCCCTGCATAAACAATTCTTTCAGTCTCCAATGTTTGATTGCAGTATTGTGTGTATTCAATGTTGTGTATGAGATTTGCATGGATGGTGCGGCCTCGCAATCATCTGCTTCTAGTTTGCCGTGCTTCAAATGACACTGCAATGCAGCTCTATCAACTCTCACCTTCAGTAAAGCATCATGGCCAAGGGTAGCGCTAGAAGGTTACATATGAGTTCAGTCACTCCCAATAACTTTAATTTAAACCTTATATTTATATTAAAAAATTACTAAATATGTATAAAAATAAATCTAGAACTCAATGTGACTATCCTAAAATTTAGAACTCTAAAGTTCATATCCTATCTCTGCCCAAGTAGTATAACAAATCCATCAGGATTATCTTAAAATCCATTGGCACTTAGGAGAGATCACAACCCTATCGAATACAAACTGAGATGGCATCCTTCTCCTCTAAATGGGGTCCCTGGTTACTTGATGTCAAAAGTGTATTTGAATGCAGAAAATTACTCTCCCAAGTACTAATCAATTTGAGGTCTTGGCGCTTTAATGTAACATCTGGCTGATCAAACTTCCTTTTCTTGTACATACAACGGATAATAATTTGTATTGTCTTCTTCTGTCATCGTAAGCATAGTAGTAATATACTAATATTAGGCCATTTCCTTCTCTGGGAACAGATTTTCATAAAGCATAATTATAATAATGCTCAATTTGTATTTGCAGTACGTGATCACTAAAGAAGCTAATAAATCACGAGACTAAAACCACATCGGTTAGTACAAAACCAGAAAGCACCTTCTATTTCTTCTCATAACATAGATTGTTCGTATAGATTTGAACTTTAAACCCCTTGAAACGTTATTTCAGAATGTAAACAAACTATTTTCTTCTAAAGAGTAGGTACGACCAAGATGCTTTTGTCGAGCTACCTGCAACTGATGACAATCTGTTGCAGACAGATGTATAATGTTTCCGACTTATGAAAATAACATTTCCAGAACCCAAAAGCCGCTTCTATTCCTACTTGCATCTTCTGTTACGCTCCTCTGAATTCATTTTGGCTTGGTCAGAGTAATAATTTTGTGTCAATTCCTACTGCACTCTGCAAAAGAGCTCCTAGGTAGCAATGTCAAAAGTAAAATAAATTCACCAACACTTTTGTGATGCTCATAAGGGACTGATACCAGCTAGTACCATCAAAGATTAATAGGCAAGTCAGTCATGTAGAAATATAACGGGTTAACCAAAATTCAGAGTTCAATTTTCAATTCTTAAACCAAAAAGGTGGGCATCCTTCCGTCAGGAGAGAGCTTTCTTGACTTCAGTTGTGACCGTCTGTGGTGGTTTCTCGGCAGGAAGATTCACTACATTACCCTTCTTGGCATAGTAGTCAATGACCTGTACATTAATCCAATACAACATAGCATGAGGACAGAGAGACTAAAGTAGAGCTTAAACAGACGATAAAAATGATTATTGACTTTACATGTTTGGACCAAATCTAACAAACGTTATTAAGTCAAATGACAGCTATATCTAAGGGTGTCAAATGGGCGGGATTACGCTGAATTTGGGCGGGTCAAATGCGCTAGTTAATAAATGGGCGGGACTAGTTACTTTGGTGAAATGGGTCACAGCACAACTCACCCAATTCTTACTAAGTTTGAATTTCTTTGTTTTTATAATTTATTTAAGTACAACAACATACCCGATGTAATCCCACAAGTGGGGTCTAGGCAGGGTAGTGTGTACGCAGACCTTACCCCTACCTCCCTACCTTGAGAGTTAAAGAGGTTGTTTATGATAGACCCTCGGCTCAAGGAAAAACTTCTTTATATGTGTCCAGGGGAAATCGAACCCCCATCCAGAGGGCCAGCTAAGCTTAACTAGGTTTCATTTTGTAATTTATTTAAGTATCTAATAAAAAAATACTTTATTATGGCTAATGACATATCAAACAAAAGCATGCCTTTTAAAAAATATTTTGAAAAGATTCGTCAGTTTGGACATATCAGCCCAACGTTTAGATGGGTGAGTATAACGGAGAGGGTCATGCTGCCCCCCCCCCCCCCCCCAAAAAAAAAAAAAAAAGAGTAGGGATAAACAGTTGTTTACCGGCTCAGTTTGCCTATGGAAAGCTTCCAGTCTTGACTTGAGAACAGCAGCAGTATCATCTTTACGTTGTATCAAAGGCTCTCCAGTGACCTTCATGTAGACAAATAAAATTGAATTTTGCAGATGTCAGAGAACTATCCTTTTAGAGAAAGTACTTAATAGAGAAAGTTGTGAAGCTAAGCAAAAAATGGTAAAATAATCAATTGTTTAGTGTGTAGACACATTACAATGAACTACTTCAGCAAAAAGACTTCTTTTTTTATTTTTGATAAGTTACGGGGGAAGTGTAGTATTATCACAACAAATAGATAAATGAATAAATAAATTTTGATACTATTATCTTACATCATCAATGCCAGGTACTTTAGGAGGTGCAAATTTTGTATGGTATGAGCGACCACTAGCTGGGTGGATCCAACGTCCAGTAATTCTCTCTTCTAAGATGGGATCATCAATCGCAAAATTAAGGACCTTATCAACTTTAGTCCCTCGATTTTGAAGCATCACATCAAGCTGCAATAAATAGAGAAAGACGTGATAATCCTACCGCAAGGATTCAAGGCTGACAAGAATTGCACATAAAGTCCACATAAACATAAATATTTAAGGATTAACAGGAAAAGAACCTTTTCTGCTTGCACCACAGTCCTAGGGAACCCATCAAGAATGAATCCTTTTTGACATGATGCCTTCTTTAATGCTTCGTCTATGATCCCAACAACCAAGTCATCAGAAACAAGTTCTCCCTGAAAAGATAGTAGAAAAACAATTTTATTGAGAAAAAAGGAAAACAATGTATTCTCCCTTTTTTATATAAGGTAAGATTTTATTAATAAAGTACCAAGCTGGTACGGTTCATACAAAGATCAAGCAGACAAGCTATCACTCTTTCTCTCCTAACAATTCCAGAAAATCCATGTATTGGTCCATACTAACAGATTCTTAATACACCAGAAAAGCAAATTATGCAAACACTGATTCTTGACTCTAGAGATGTGAATTTTACGTCCTTCAAAACATGCTTTGTTCCTCTCCAGCCATAGGGTCCGAAAAATGCAAAGTGGGATGGTCTTCCAATTTGCTTCAGTCTTATGGGAATCTTTTGAAATTTCCAACTATCTAATAAACTCCTTACATCTCTGGGCATTACCCATAAGATGCCCCGAAGGTTTAGAAATAGTTCCCAGCATTGTCTAGAAAACCTGCAGTGAATAAATAGGTGATCTACTGATTCCAAGTCATCTTCACATAAGTAGCATCTGTTGCATAAAGAAAAATCCCTCTTCTGCAAATTGTTTTGAGTTAAACATGCTCCCCGAGCTGCAGTCCATCCCAAACAAGCTACCTTCACTGGAGCTTTCGTTTTCCAAATCATCTTAAAAGGCCAAGTATTATTCCAATTACCTGACTCCTTTAACAGTGTAGTGTAGCAACTTTTAACTGAAAATTTATTATCTTTACTGGCTGTCCATATCAAAGAATCCACCCGACTTTGATCTAGCTGGACTGAGTACAATTTTTGAAGTATTTGACAATTGTTGAGTACAATGTATTCTCCCTTATATTCTCTAGTTGAAACATGAAAAAAGCAGGTAAGTCAGAAAAATATAATAATAATTAAAACAAACACCCAATATGACCTTATCCATGGCCTCCTTCGCCTTAATGCCCAAAGGCGTTTTGGCAGCAACAGAAGCTCTCAGCATATCCCCAGTGGCTAAATGACACAAGCAATATTCATCCTTAATGATAGGAGATTGCGTTCCTTTCCCTGATCCAGGTGGGCCTGCAGAATTTTTCTAGTTTTTAGAGATCTTAACACTGCCATAGTTTAGAGAGAGAAGGAAAATTTACAGATCTATCTATGGCAAAAAAACTGGCAAAGCCAGAGAGAACCATTCAGAATTCGACATACAAGTCTGTATGATGACAGCTCAATGCCCAAATGAATTCAGATTGAGCACATGGATGACAATGTTTGTCCATAGAAACTCGAAACAGAACTGCTATGAATAAATACTAGTCAATTAGGAAAAGGAAGATTGGTGTAACCCATTAAGAAAAAACCAGCTCCAAACCCAGATCCATATATAAATCCTTGGCTAAAACTTTCAAACACCTAAACATCCACCCTCTACGAGCATTATGCACATAGCTTAGAGAAGGAAGAAAACGCCAAAAGACCCGGCATGAAATAGGAGCCCAGGGAGTGAATCATTATCTAGTCTCTTTTTCAAAGCATGTGGAATCCATTGGAGAGGTTTTTGCCTTTCTAGTTACATTATTGAGAATCAAATCAAGTCTATGCACTCCAGACCAAAGGATGAAACCCTGGTTTAGCATTGCAAGGGTAGAGTGGGTAGTAGCTTGAGTTACAAATAGATTCCCTAACCCCCTGTTTGATGGTTGTTTCTCGTGGTTCATTATTGTATTGTTTTCTATGAAACCATATTTGTTTCCATTGATCTTAAAATTACGTTGTATGGTGATGTAAACCTCGTTGCAATTCCATGGTTATATTATCATGAAAAAGTCTTATATCTGTAACCACAAATTTGGTTATTTTTGCGTGGTTATGTATTTCATATTATACCCACACACCCCTCCATCACACCCAAACCCACCCCACCCTACCACCCACCCACCATCCCACCACCACCCACCATCCCACCATCCCACCCACCTTATTTTTTAAAGTTCGTATTTTATCCTTTATTTTAGTTTTATTAATATATATAAACTAGTTTGTAATTAAGGGTTAAGGGTATTATGGTAAACTTACATGTTATTATACATTACCATACAATCAAACCAAACAGTAAAATGTTATTAAATCATAATAAACGATACAGTCTATCCAAACATTGTATTCAATAATACAGTACAATACAATACGATATTGTACATTATGAAACCATGGGTCACAACCATCCAAACATAGTGTAAAGGAAAAACACCATGGAATGTAAGCATATAGAGAGCGCTCTACCGTAGAAGAGTGTTGCTACTTCCTCCCAATATTAGCGAAAACCAAACTACTCGATATGGAATCACTTTCAGTGTTATGTACACTTGATATGAACTTTTATTGTGTTTTATGGTAAACTTACATGTTATTATACATTACCATACAGTCAAACCAAACAGTAAAATGTTATTAAATCATAATAAACGATAAAGTCTATCCAAACAATGTATTCAATAATACAGTACAATACAATATGATACTATACGATACGATACTGTACATTATGAAACCATGGGTCACGACCCTCCAAACACAGTGTAAAGGAAAAACACCATGGAATATAAGCATATAGAGAGCGCTCTACGGTAGAAGAGTGTTGCTACTACATCCCAATATTAGTGAAAACCAAACTACTCGATACAGAATCACTTTCAGTGTTATGTACACTTGATATTAACTTTTATTGTGTTTTATTATGAAAGCTAGGAACATAAAAGCTAGGATTGTTACCAAACTACCCATTAAAAAAGTAGCAAACCTGATGATATGAGAGAATCCCATTTTAACTCAAAAGTGTGGTTGAATCATTACTCCTTCTAAGGAATAGTATTGGAGCTTGACTTTGCATATTTGTTTAGACTTGAAACCCAAATAAGAGCCGATGCACTAAGCTCTCGCTATGCACGGGGTCCGGAGAAGGGCCGGACCACAAGTGTCTATTGTACGCAATCTTACCTTGCATTTCTGCAAGAGTTTGTTTCTACAGCTTAAACCCGTGACCTCCTGGTCACGTGGCAACAACTTTACTTGAAACCCAAATGAAACATAGGAATTCAAACATATTAAAAATACACATAACCATGGACATGTAGTCAGAGCATGTAGAAGTTAAACTTGCTAAAATGAGTTTGAGACACTCGAAATTCTCTTATATTTGTAATATTTAATCTTACATCAAGATCCTCCATGTGATCCTATTTCGAGTCAATTCTAGAAATGTTGCAAAAGTAGGCAGCATGTCACTCCTGTTGCCTCTCAGTGTACTTTTGACTTCTGAGTTTCTAGTCTCTTTCTTTTACTTCCCTAATATTCATAACCAATATATTAAACTTTTCAACATCTGACACAATTTTATTCGTGGATATTTCAACTTGTTTTCAAAAACAAACAGATTTGACAGAAGACTTCAGTGCAGATATTAACCCAAATGTTCCCGCAGGACTTTGGTTCAGCAGTAAGGATGCAACAGGGCAGGTATAATCGAGGCGCACAACACAAATTCGAATCTACCATTGACAAGGAACCTGGAATTTTGGCGGGAGCAGGGTAAGGGGGCAGGCCATACTCTCCTGAGTTTCAAACCAATAGGCCAACTAATTCACGAATTTCTCGGTTATGACAAAATATTAACCCAAGGACTTCAAACTCTTCCATACATGATTCAGGAATCTTTTTTCCCCCATTAAGATGAGCAATTTTACTCTTCGATCTTCTTCGCTTAATAAAATTCCTTAACTTTCGTCTTGATTCCAAGTGTGCATAAACTAATAATTTACAAAAATTCTACTTCATTACAATGAAAAACAGTAGATCTGATAGCGATATGGGGGCAAAATCACATAAAGTACTAAAGAAAGAACCTTGAGAGTGAACACCAGACACCGATAACACCCATAAAGCAAAACCCAACAGAGTAAAAATCTAATAATTCACATAATCCAACTCCAGCAATATGGCAAAAGTGTGGATCTGATAGCCATATGGAGGCAAAACCCATAAAAACAATCAAAGAAAGAATTTTGATAGTGAACACCACATATATACATACAAAAAAAAAAAGATGAAAAGACTAACAATAAAATAAGGAAGATGAGTAGTATTACCAATGAGAATAACACGTTTGTCGGGCTTGGAAGAACAGCGCATGCGGCGGAGGAGCTCCGACATGAGGCTCTCGGCAGGAACATCTTCTAAGTTCACTGATGTCGACATTTTTCTCTCCTTCAACGCCCTGTCTGCCAATGGCTTCTAGTTACAGAGAGATGAGACGGTGTCTGCTATACACTTTTGGGTGTTCGATTTCTGAGATTCCAAAGCTTGAATTGGAAGTTTGAAACTGAAGCTATATTGTACATGAGGCCTTTTATTTAACTGACTACTATGCCCTTGCTTTCTAGTCCTTTACATATTGTTATTCGGTATGTTGTTGTACATATTCGTATTCAATTTTAGGTCTTTATTACCAGAAATTTTAATTTTATTTTATTTCATAAGAGATATGAAAATAACTCATGTAAGAAATTTTTCAAAAATTATTTTTTTCTATTAAAAATTGTAAGTTGTTACCAAAAATCATTTCCTCATATTTTATTATCAACAGATTTTGTGATTCTAAATTTTGAATCTGTAATATAAAAAAATATACATAAGAGATCTGAAAAGGTTCAATCAAATTTATAAAGAATTTCACAATGACTTTTATAATCCTTTATAAATTTATTTTAAATTGTGTGTACTTCTTATAAGATCTTCATATAAAATCAATATTTTGGCACAATATATCTTTCTCTCTCTGGTTCAAGTAGTCTTAATTTAGTAAGTTTAATAAATGAAAATTTGAAATTTGAGAAAATATGTGGAACCACATGTAATGTTTAATCTTTAAAGCATAAACATAGAAAAAGTTGGATAGTGAAGCATAAAGGTTCATATAGTAACTTTTTGGGAGTATTATATGCTTAAGAAGATTCTTTTTTAAGAGTGGACACTGTTTTGGTATAGACAAAAACGACAATACAAACATTGAAATTGAACTGAAAATTGTACTTTTCTTTTGATTGGTCCCAAAGAACTTTTGCCCTTTTAAATTCAGTGCACCATGTAATTGATCAATTTGACTGACTTTTTAAAATTATATTTAGCATACTTTCCACAAAGCTCTATACAATAATCTTTACTTCATTTGTACTTGGTTTGGAGTATGACTTTGTATGGTAACAAATTAATTGATTGTAAACAACCATTTAGTACGAAAGAATAGCTATAATTGTTGGATTCTTAACAATATCAAAAGCACTGCTCCAAAAAAATCCAAGCAAAGTCAATCTACCAAATATGTCTAATAAATTTGAGATTCCTAACACATTGGCAAACCACCAGAAGCAATGGAAAATGCAAGATTTCAGCATGTAATCCTACAGTACCAAGGTACAACCTCAAAAAAAAAAAGTGTGCGAGAGAGACGGAGAAATCACCTATTATCAAAGCATCTAAGCATCGAATCTAAAACCTAAAATCAATGACCCAAGACATTAATAAACTCCTTCAGAAATGTTTACACAACTATATATTCAACACTACGCCAATGTTGTGGTGTGATGTTGTAAACAGGGGCAAATTTGTGTATAAAATTTGGGACTAACCCATGTTCTCCCTGTAAAACTCGGTATTTTGTGTATATTTTTTTAAAAAATTAGTCTAATATTAATTGATGGAACACATGCTACAAGAAGTCTAAATGGTGCACTGATTGAAGGTTGATTTAGTTACCTGGAGATCAAATCCTCACTTGATACATTTTTTTTCCTTCTTTTTTTTTAGTGGTTCACCCATTGTCTAGAACTCCTAGATTCGCCTCTGGTTGTAAATATTGTTTTCACTTTAAGATTGTATATTTATACCATACCAATGACCTCAGTAATTACAGCTTCTACTCTTACTTTTATCTGTCTGGATTAATCCTGAAATGGATTCAAAGACGTACATTATCTACAACATACCATCATATCAAGAATGCAGCAGAAACAGAATATGTCATATTTACCAGTAGTCACCACAAGAACAAACACCATTTTCAAAATGGTGAAACCTATTCCGATCTCTAACAACAATTTTTCTCCGTGTAATCTTGGATATAAGCTTAATAACTGAATGACAGTCATTGCATACTCTAAGATTTTTTACAACTCTTAATGTTGTACATGGTTTGGTTGAGATCAAGCCATAACATATTGCAAGCCTTTCGCTGTGTATGCTCAATGCCAGTTTTTTCTCATGTTCCTCAATATCTTGTGAGATGGCATCAGTTTCCGGAGCATAATCTTCTGATTTCAGCATATTGTTCAGCTCCTTCAGTTTACTGTATATTGCTTCCCTCTCAGGGTGTCTAATGTCTCCCAAAAGAAACTTGTGAATCTCATTTTTCACTTCAATCGAACTGCAACCTGGTTCCTTTTGGACACCTAATTCTTCTCTCAATTTCGCTCTCACTTGGGCTGCTTCCTTAAATTTACCAAGTGAAGCATAAACATTAGACAGAAGAATATATGTTCCAGAATCAGCAGCACCATACTCCAGTAGAATTTTTGCAACATTTTCCCCTAGTTCAAAATTTTTATGAATTCTACAAGCACTTAACAACGATCCCCAAATTATATTGTCCGGAGCAATATTGCCTTTTTGTATAAAATCATAAGCCTCCTGAAGACGTCCTACACGACCAAGAAGATCGACCATACATCCGTAATGTTCAATTCTTCGTTCAATTCCATATTCAGTTTCCATACTTCCAAAGACCTCAAATCCAACGTCCACTAACCCACCATGACTACACGCATTTAAAACACCGGAAAATGTAATACTTGTAGGTTTAATTCCTTCACGTATCATTAGCTGGAATAATTTGATAGCTTCTATACTCTTCCCATTCAATGCATACCCCACAATCATAGAATTATAAGTGGTTACATCTCTAGCTTTCAAGTCTTCAAAAATGTGAACTGCCTCATCAATATCTCCACACCTTGAATACATATTCACCAAAGCCGAACCAACTATATGATTAACTTCAATGTTGTACTTCTCCACATACGAATGAACCCATTTACCAAGCTCTAGCGCTCCCAACTGCGCACAAGCAGATAGAACGCAGACAATCGTAACTTCATTAGGCTTCACACCCTCCATCTGCATTTCTCGGAACAACTCCAACGCGAAATTCATTTCACCATTTCTAACCAACCCGTCAATCATAGCTGTCCAGCAAACGTTATCCTTGCTAGAAACCACCCGAAATTCATCTATCGCCTTACGCACTAATCCATGATCGAGATAACACGATATCATAACCGTGGAAGCAACAACATCTCTTTGAGGCATTTCATCGAACACCTTCTTTGCATCACTAAACTCTCCGCATTTTCCATAAAGTTCCATTAGCTTTAACCTCACGAACCTATCCGAACCCAATCCCAATTTCATAACCTGGCAATGTATTTGTTTACCACTGTTTAAATCTAATGCAAACCCACATGCCTTTAAAACCAAAGGGATTATATAATTATCAGGTAAAATGAAATCCTTAATCATTTGAAAATAACTTTTAATTCCATCAACATAAGCCCCTGAAGAAACAAACACGTCAATAAAAGCAGTGTAGAGAAATACATTTGGGTTCGGGGTTTGTTGGAAGATTTTTAAAGCGTATTCGATGGAGGAGCATTTGGAACAAATGCGAAGAAGCTCGAACAGAATAAAGGGATCATTGGGATTGCCGTTCTTGATGATGTGAGCATGAATTGGGTTGGAGTGTTTAATGGTTTTGCATTTCTGTAGCTTGAAGAGAAGGTGCTTACGATCTTGGAAAGTGACGGGGTTTGAGATTAAATGCGGCGGAGAAATAGGCGGCGACGCGGCGGCGACGCCTAGCATGAAGGAACTTTATCCAAAACGAGACAAGGTGGTTTGAGGGAAAACAACTGTTGTTAACTCCTTACTGCAAAATAAATTGAGCTACAGGAAACGAGTGTATACGGCATTTCTAGAACTCAACTAACATGTTCATATGTTTTAAGAGTGTTTGGTTCACATATTAGTTAACCAGATTATAATGTGAATTGTTTCCAGAATAAATGATTTTCTGAGAAACCAAAACGGTATTAATTATTTAAAAGAAAAAATTATCATTAGCTAATAAATAGTAGTAGTAATTTGGAAAATTTTCTAAATTTGTTTTAAATACTTTTTAATATTTTTCTATGAGTAGATCATTAATTTCTGTGTTAAGGGTATTTTTTTAGTTAGTGTGTTAATGCCTAAGGGCAATTTTGATCTAATAAGTTGAAGAAGGACAAATTCAATCCACTAAGTGGAAGGTTCACAATTTGCTTTAAGTTTATAGTTTTCTTCTGGCATTAAATTTTTTAGGATCTTTGACGTGCTTTTATCGGGACGGACTCACGTGTTACAAAGTGGGTTTAACTGAATATGGAACGTTAGCACATTTCAAGTAGGTAGAATTACAATTAGAATCGATATTTTTTTTATTTTTCAATCTATCTTGTTTGTAAATACAACTTTATTAGTTATAAATGAGTTTGTTAAACTTTTTAGTGTGAACAAATTTTGAATGAATTACTGGTAAAATTGATGACATGTGACCAAGAGGTCATAGGTTCAAGCCGTAGAAACAACCTCTTGCAGGAATGCAAGATAAGACTATGTACAATAAATCCTTGTGGTTCGGCCCTTCCCTGGACGCGGCATAGCGGGAGATTAGTGCACTTTTTTATTTATTTTTGCTAGTCTAGAAAAGTGTTAAATTTGTTGAAACATAGTTTGTTGAATTACATATAAAAAGGGTGAAGGGATACTTGTAAATCTTTTTGAATTTTCTCAATTTTTGTTAAATATTTATAAAATAGCGATTTAAAATAAATTTTACTGAGTTATGAACAAAAAAAACTAGGCCAAATTTAGCTTGTCACGCTGACACTTTTATGATTGTCATCATCTCATACTGAACTCCACTCTGATGTCGATTCCTTCCATGAAAAAAAAGGTAATCAAGAAAACGGTGAAGCAATTCAAGAGACATGAAGTGATAGAAGAATTAATGTTTGTAAGTAAAAATGGTGTATCTGAAAGGTTAAACAAGAAGAAAGGTTGAGTCGAGAGATGACTCTCTGTCTTTAAGACAAAATTACCATGTATATATGTTTTTACGGTAATGGACAACAGTCTCCCAAGATAAAACATCAACAATCAACAATACAAAGCAAGTAAGGTTGATTATGGATAGGAAAAAGAATATAGAACAGACTGCTGAAGAAAGGAGAGGATTTCTGTATTTTTCGTATCTTTGAACTGAACAGTAATGTTCAATTTATAAGTGAAGAAGAAGGCATTTCTGACTGTTGAAATCAGATTAGTTGTAACGTTTCAGAGTCGTTGCAACGTTTCATTATCTCCAAAACTTTCAGGACCAAAATATAAATAAGAAACATTTCAGGGACCAAAAAAAAAAATCGAAAGACAGCCCGGACCAGACCGGACGGGGGGGCGGGCAGCGCGCGTGTGGGACTTAGCCCTGAACCCAAGCTCACCTAGGTCCTCCCTCTTCTAAACACATGGGTTACCCCTTGGGTCTCAAACCATTACTAAAAAATAGAGCTTATATAGTGCTCAATCCTTCCATCTTCTACTTATGTGGGAGATTTGTTATTTTGGCCAACACAATCCATCTATTCATGTCTCAAACACCTTATTTTGTTTACCGATATCTCTTTCATTTCTTAACGAAATTGACGATACTTGGCACTAATATCATCTATTCATTTAGTAGATTAGGCATGTGCGAAGAAACGATGTTTCCGACATGCGGGGCCTATGTGTTTAAGTCACTAAAAACGGAAAAAACTCAATCTCACATAGTTAAATTTTCAACAATCCCCTCTTGAAAGAGAATTGGTGTACACAGGGTGCCAAAGTTTAGCAATCTTTCAGCGGAAAGATATTGCATCAGGAAAGGTAGCTTTCGACTTTGAACCTTCCTTGGTGCACACAATAACTCCTCTTATTCATTCTTCTTATAGTTTTGTCCGTTGTGGCTATGGACAATTCTTGAATTCTTAAGTACGTACATTTGAAGCGGTTTGTTTTCGCACTTAAATAGGTGATCTCATATAAGGTATTCTGCTATACCCCACTCGCAAGTGTTAGGAATCATTAAAATTTTATAAACTTATCATTTACCGTTATGCAGGTAGCGCTTAGTGTCTATCGCGATAACAACTTTGGAATTATATTTCCTTAAATAATAATAATCCGAAGTGATCTTGTTTCAAGTGAAGCGCTAAAACTGAACCTCTATAGTTTAGTTGTCTCATTGAACCAAATTCTTGGGATCTGTAGTCAGTAAGGTTGGGTTACCACCAGAAAGATTCTTATTGTTTGGGTTTTAAGTCCATTCCCCTAGACATGCAGAACATTTGATCTTTGGGCAGGCCTTTAGTTAATGAATCTGCTATATTATCCTTTGATTTGACGTAATCAATGGAAATAACACCCGTGGTGATCAACTGCCTAACGGTCTTATGTCTCCGACGAATATGTCTAGACTTGCCGTTGTACATATTATTACGTGCCCTTCCTAAAGCCGATTGGTTGTCATAGTGAATCATCACCGAAGGTACGGGTTTATCCCAACAAGGGATATCCTCTAAGAAGTCGTGAAGTCATTCTGCTTCTTCTCATGCTTTATCCAAAACTATAAACTCCGATTCCATCGTGGATCGGGCGATGCATGTTTGCTTAGAGGACTTCCAAGACACAACCCCACCACCAATTGTGAAAACATACCCACTGGTGGATTTTGTGTTCTATATGTCTGATATCCAGTTTGCATCATTGTATCTTTCCAACACGGTTGAATATGTTGAATAATGTAATCCGTAAGTCTGCGAATATTTTAGATATCGTAGTATCCGATTTAACACCTTCCGGTGATCATTTCCAGGATTACGAGTAAACCTAATCAACTTATTGACTGGATAAGCAATACCGGGTCGGGTGCAGTTTGTAATGTACATTAAACTACCAATGACTTGCGCATATCGCTTTTGGGATACGGGTGCACCACGATTCTTATCAATTTTATGGTTCATATCCATTGGTGACTTCATAGGGGGACTGTCAAATACATTAAATTTTCTCAAAACATCTTCAATGTAATGAGATTGAGATAAGACCAATCTGTCATATGTCTTAGAAATCTTAATTCCGAAGATTACATCTGCAATACCCATATCCTTCATGTCGAAACATTGTTTCAACATATTCTTGGTTTTCAGGATCAAGCTTAGATTACTTCCGGTGATGAGCATGTCATCTACGTAAAGACATATCATGACAAATGAGTCAGAGTTCCCTTGTATATAGATACATTTATCACATTCATTTATGGAGAAACCTTTTGATAATAAAGTATTGTCAAACTTTTCATGTCATTGTTTCGGGGCTTGTTTGAGTCCGTACATAGACTTAACAAGTCGACATACTTTTTTTTCTTCCTATAATAACATACCCCTCAGGTTGTTCCATGTATATTTCCTCTTCCAACTCTCCGTTTAGGAAGATTGTCTTAACATCCATTTGATATATCTCAAGGTCACGCAAAGCTGATATGCCTATGAATACCCTCATGGATGTTAATCTAGACACATGGGAGTATGTGTCAAAATAATCGAGGTCTTCCTTTTGTTTGTAGCCTTTGACTACTAATCTGGCCTTATATTTGTCAATAGTTCCATCTGCTTTGTACTTTCTTTTGAATATCTACTTGCAACACCAAAGGTTTGGTTTCCGGAGGAAGGTCAACCATTTCCCAAGTATGGTTCTGCATGATGGAATCTATTTCGCTTTCTGTAGATTCTTTCCAAAGCGGTGCTTATGGAGTTGACAGTGCTTCCTTAATTGTCCTCAGTTCATTTTCAACCATATAGGTTCTAAAAGTTGGACCAAATGCTTTGTCCTTTTGGCTATTTTGCTCCGTCTTGGTTCAACCTCTAAGTTATGTAGATTTGGAACATTAAGTTTCGGATAGTCAGTAACTTATGAGTCTTGTAGATCTGGAACGTCTAGTTCAGGATAATCAGAAACTCCCGGGTCTTGTTGATTTTGAGCATTTTGTTCATAACTTTGTTTGCGCGAAATTAACTCTTTTTTTCTTTCGAGGAAAGATATGTTCAAAGAATTCAGCATTCTTGATTCCATGATCGTACCCTCGTGGATATCAGGTATCTCCGACTTATACACTAAGAAACGATAATCACTACTGTTATTTGCATATCCGATGAATATGCAATCTACAGTCTTAGGTCCAATTTTCACTTGTTTTGGTTTAGGTACTTTGACCTTTGCCAAACAGCCTCGTACTTTCAAATATTTGTAAATGGGTTTCTTTCCTTTCCATGATTCACATGGAGTTTTATCCTTATGTTTATGCATAACTCTATTGAGAATTGTATTAGCGGTAAGAATCGCTTCACCCCACATGTTTTGGGCTAAACCGGAATTGATAAGTAAAGCATTCATCATTTCCTTTAACATACGATTTTTGCGCTCGGCAATACCATTAGATTGAGGCGAGTAATGAGCGGTCGTTTGATGAACAATTTCGAATTGAGCACATTATTCTTCAAACTGTGCTACGTATTCTCCCCCTATATCACTACGAATTACCTTAATCCGTAGGTTTAGTTGATTTTCAACTTCTACTTTGTAACGTTTAAATGCTTCAAACGCTTCAACTCTACCTTTCAACAAGTAAACATAATAGCACCTTGTACTATCATCAATGAAAGTCACAAAATACTTGTTCCCCCCTCTAGTTTGCACAAACTTTAAATCACATATGTCGGTGTGAATGAGTTCTATAGGAGAGGTGTTTCTTTCAACTGAATGGAAAGATGATTTGGTTAATTTTGCCTCTACGCACACCTCACATTTATGTTGAGGATTTATGTCGAAGGAAGGCAACAATTCCAACTTTACTAACTTTTGAATGGATTTGTAGTTAACGTGTCCCAATCTATGATGTCATAAATTAGAGCACTCAAACACGTAGGTAGAAGGCTTTATTTCATTAGATGAACGGATTACATACATAACATTCATTTTGAAGAGGTTGTCACATACGAAGCCCCTTCCTACAAATATACCATTCTTAGTTATTACAAATTTGTTGGACTCAAAAACTAGTCTAAAGCCAGCCTTGACCAACAGTGGCCCTAAAACCAAGTTATTGCGGATGTCAGGGACGTGCATCACTTCCTTCAGAGTAGGCTCTTTGCCTGAACTCATTTTGAGGACAATCTTTCCAACACATTGCACTGCAGAGGTAGCGTCGTTGTCCATGAATAACTTTTTGCCCGAGATTAGGGCATAAGAGGAGAATGCACTCTTGTCAGAGCAGATGTGATGGTTTACACCCGTGTCTATCCACAATTGCCTTGGATTCTCCATCATATTTGCCTCCAACACTACAGCTAAAAAATCCATAATCATGTCACCAAGGTTCGAAGGATCATCCTTGTCTTGCACAACATTAGCCTTGGCATTGCCTTTGTTCTTGGCTTTTTCCTTCTGCTCTCGCTTCAGCTAGCGGCACTCTTTGATCATATGGTCAATATTTCCACATTGATGTCAGTTTCCTTTGAACTTCTCCATCGTTTGGCTTTTGCCGTCTCCCTGGAACTTGCGTTTTTTGTTAGCGTTTCCCTTCGAGTCAACCCGATTTGCTTTTGCCTCCATTGACTGCTTTCCCCTAGATATAACCCTTTTATTGTCCTCATGTATTTGCAGTTTAATGATAAGGTCTTCAAACCCCATTTCTTTTGTCTTTAGTTTGAGATAACTCATGAACTCGTTCCATGAGGGAGGTCATTTCTCAATCAAAGACGCAATCATAAACTGCTCATTTGGCTTAATTCCTTCCAAGTCCAGATGATGAAGAATCATTTGAAACTCCTGAATTTGGGACATCCCTGATTTACCATCCACCATTTGAAATTTCAGAAACTTCCCAATGATGAATTTCTTAGTACCCGCATACTGTGCGTTGTACTTTTTCTCGAGTTTTTCGCACAACTCATTTGTCGTCTTCATGGTGCAATACATAATATAGAGTGTATCCGACAAACCGTTCAGAATGCAGTTTTTGCACATGCAATCACTATATCACTATGATTCCAGGCATCCAATGTTAACTTCGGGGCATTTGTGACCTGGATATCTTCGCCCACTTCAGTCATTGTGTTAGATTGAGTGTATATCTCCACCAGAAGGAGGATCTTCTGTCAGAAAGCGTGACAAGTTCAACGTAATAAGATAGAACAATATTTTTTTTGCCATCTCTTGAAATTGGTACCCATAAACTATTCTGGGCGTTTGCTTTGGAAAATGGTTGGAGCAGGGACAACAACATTCCCTTTAGTAGCAGCAGCAGAACCAGAAGCAATGTTTGAAACAAACATCTTTCGAACACTTATAAATTTTTGTCTTAAATTGTAGGTAAAAATTGTGTATCTAAAAGGTTAAACAAGAAGAAAGGACGAGTCGAGAGATGACTCTCTATCTTTAAGATAAAATTACCATGTATATATGTTTTTATGGTAATGAACAATAGTCTCCCAAGATAAAACAACAACAACCAACAATACAAAGCAAGTAGGGTTGATTCTAGAGAAGAAAAAGAATATAGAATAGACTGCTGAAGAGAGGAGATGATTTATGTATTTTTTGTATCTTTGAACTGAACAGTAATGTTCAATTTATAGGTGAAGAAGAAGGTGTTTTTGAATGTTGAAATCAGATTAGTTGCAACGTTTCAGAGTCGTTGCAACGTTTGGTTATCTCCAAACTTTCAAGACCAAAATGTAAATAAGAAACATTTCAGGGACCAAAAATAAAATTCCGGAAGACATCCCACAACCAACGACTCGTGACCCGTGACCCGAGCTCGGACCGGATCGGACCGAATGGGCGGGCGGCGACGACACGCGTGTGGGGCTTAGCCCCGAACCCAAGCTCTAAATATAAAAAATCATATTCCTACTATAATAGTAATGTCCTAATTACATTTGTACAAAAATTCTACAAACTGTGGTAATTAATATATACAATTCGGCCTATATGATATACACGGTTTTGACCATGTATATCACCGTTTTTCACACCCCCATAGTTATAGCGAGCGGTTGTCGTACGCTGAGATTGTCCCTAAAATCTTTAAACAGAACAAAGGGAAGACCCTTAGTAAAGATGTCAACAATTTGGTATCGCGAAAGGATATGCAAGACACGTACTTGTTCACGAGCTACCTTTTCGCGAACAAAGTGAATATCCATCTCGATATGTTTAGTGCGCTGATATTGTACAAGATTCTCAAAGATATAAATTGCAATAATATTATCACAGTAGACCAATGTAGCTTTCTGAATAGGAAAGTGAAGCTCTAATAGAATATTACGTAGCCAACATGACTCAGACACCACATTGGCTACCCCTCGATACTCGGCCTCCGCACTGGATCGCGATAAAGTAGGCTGACGTTTCGCTGACCAATAAACCAAGTTATCACCCAGAAACATACAATAACCAGAGGTCGAACGCCTGATAACTCGATATCCACCCCAATCAACATTTGTATAAGACATGAGAGTAGAGATAGAGGATGGATATAAATGCAAACCATAATCAAGTGTGCCATGTATGTATCGTATAATGCGTTTAAGTGCATGCATGTGCTCAACCCTCAGATCACGCATAAATAAACACATCTGATGGACTGCATAAGTAATATCTGGTCTCATGAAGGTAAGATACTGAATAGCTCATACAAGGCTGCGATAGTGGGTGGGATTCTCGTATGGTGTGCTAGTATTAACACTAAGCTTCGGTTTGGTATCAATCGGAGTAGAAAAGGACTTACAAGATGACATGCCAACTCTGTCAATGATCTCGAATGCATACTTCTTCTATGATAAAAATAGACAACCTACATGACGAGTGACAACTATACCCAAATTATAACTCAAGGGTCCCAAGTCTTTCATAGCCAATTCTGAACTAAAAACGGACATAATAGACTTGCGCAGATTATTAGAAGATGCAGTCAAAATAATATCATCCACATATAACAGAATGTATGCCATAGAAGTACCACGATGAAATATGAACAGAGAATGATCAGACATGCTGTTAGAAAACCCAATAGTAGACACAAAATCTGTAAACCTCTTAAACCAGGCCCGTGGGGCATGCTTAAGCCCATACAAGGACTTTCTCATCAAACAAACATGATGATGATAATTGGGGTCCCTAAATCCTAAGGGTTGATACATGTATACTGTCTGCTTAAGATCATCGTGTAAGAAAGCATTTTCACATCTAGCTGATGAATGAACCATGCTTTTGAGAGAGCCAAACTGAGAACAATGCGAATGGTAGCCAGTTTGACCACCGGACTAAATGTCTCACCACAATCCATGCCAACCTGTTGAGTTTTACCATCACCTACAAGACATGCCTTATGCCTCTCAATAGAACCGTCAGAATTTTTCTTATAAGTAAATATCCACATAGAACGAATAATATTGACATTGGGCGGACGGGGCATCAACTCCCACTTCTTATTTTCAATAATAACATTATATTCATCATCCATGACCATTTTTCAATTCGGGTCATGAAGTTAGACAATAGGGTACGTGGTATGGGTAATTTAGTGACATTAGGCATTAAATTAAAAAGTCGTTTAGGTTTAAAAATATCCCTTTTGCTACGAGTAACATGCCCTTGACTTGGAATAGAAACGGACAGGACCGGGGACGTTGGCGAACTGCCTCAGGAAACTGGGTCAGACGGGTGAGGCCTGGAAAATTCGACGGCACTGGAAGACATTGGGCCAGCATGCAGTGGGCTTGCTGGTCGAGTTACAGACCATGAGGAGTAAATATTGGGCCAGCAGGCAATGGGCCTGCTCGCCTAGAAATAGGGGCGATTTCGGTACTGACTAAGACTGGGTCATTGGAATGTGCAGAAGGGAGAGTATTTAGGCCAGCAGGCGGTGGACCGACTGACAGATTTGACTCACGGGCCCACTGTTGGAGAATGTATGTGGAGGGAGCATCGTCCAAAAAATTATAAGTACTCGACACAGAATTATACACTTGAGCAAATGAAAATTGGGTTTCATAAAAAATAACATGACGACTAATTATGATTTTATTAGAAGATAAACCAAAATATTTGTAACCACGATGATTAGACGGATAACCCAAAAATACACAAGCGGTAGACCGAGCTTGAAATTTATTAATTGTAGTGGACAAAAAAAATGGATAGCACAAGCACTCAAACACCCTAAGATGAGAATACGAGGGATATTTATTGTAAATTTTTAAAAGTAGAATTGGTATAGCATACTCCAATTGTTATTATTTAGCTTTTCACCTCGAAGTAGAACTTGAAATGGGCAAAAGAGTTCAATACAATTACTTGAAAGGAAAAAGATTTCCCCCCTCAAGCAAAAGGAGGAATCCGCCCGAGGAGGGATCCGTTCGTTCTTTTTTCTCTGATATTCTACCTCGTGTCATTTTATTAGTATTTAATCGTGGGTGATATCTCAATTAAATTCAATCATTCAATACAAAATAAACATACTTTAGTTTGAGTTGTGATGCTAAAATTTGTTTGTGATTTACCAAAAAATAAAATGTGCTCTATTTGTTTGGTTATACTATTTTTTTTAGGTTACGATTGTACCAAGAGTAACAATAATAACGTACCCAGTGAAAGCTCATTTCCTTTTATAATAAAGTCAAGTGGCGAGCAGAACCAAGCCCAATCATTACGGTCAGAAGACGTGTGGGCGTGACTCCCGGGAAGCGGACTTCTTCCCTTCCATCCGGGGGAATTTGTGGGATAAAAAATTGAATCCCAAAAGAAATATTCGGGAGGCCCATTACTCTAAAAGGCCCACTAGCCTATCCCAATTGACCTGTAAAACCCTATTATGTATCATCTTCCCAATATAAGCTGAAAACCCTACTTTTAACTTCCACTCTAGTTGGGTTAACGAAGAAGGGACCTAACCTGAAGCAGCAGCAGCATCGCCGGAAGCCATGGTAAGCTTATAACTTCGCCGTCGCATCATTCTGTCGAAATAACGTTATAAGTTTTCACTTACGTGAGAATCTGTTGGTTAATGTAGGTGAAGTATTCGAAGGAACCTGATAACCCCACCAAATGTGAGTACCTAATAGAGGATTTGCATATAATTTGAGTAACGATCTCCTCACATGTGCAGATTTGAGTTATTGGACGTTGCTTTATCTATTTTATTGTATTATTGAATATAATTTGAGTTTGGTTCATGTTCTTGCCTTAGCTTGCAAATCCAGGGGTTCAAGTCTCAGAGTTCACTTCAAGGTGCGTAATTTCTCCTTTCATAATGAATTGCTCCACCTTTTAATTGTTGTTACATATTGAGTGTTGTAAAAGATGTACAAGTTTGAAATTTGTCTTAAAGAGTGTCAGCTTGTTGATGGTAACAAATGATTCAAAGGTTGAAGAAAATACCTCCCCCTTGATTATAGAAGCATGTCTATGAGTCTGCTGTTGATATAAAAGTGCACAACTCTTAATTTGCTGTAACTAGTGAATGCCAAACAAGTCTGATACTATATGATTGAATTTTGAGGGCACATTCAGTTTGAACTTAGAAGCAAGCTTGCCTGTCGCCTTAGCACTCCACTAATCATCTTGCACTTTGATGGTTTCTGTGGAGGCTAGATCGAGTTTTTTCCAACATTCATTTTCAGATTCCCAATCTGTACTGTTAAAACTATCTCATTTCAGATTCTTGCAATGCACATTTTGATCACTCCAAATATTTTGTTGACAACCAAAGTTGCAATGATTTCCTTTCTTTCTGTTTTTTCATTCTTATTTTATATATATCTTGGTAAATAAGACTGATCTAATAATATACAATGGTAAATTTTTAGTGAGGTCTTTATTACTATATAATTTTTATGAGGTATTTGCTGCTAAACCCCACGTTAATCGCTGACCTTGATCTGAACCATTCCTGTTTAGCACCTAGCTCTTTCTCAAAAAATGTAATTGGTATACTGTTTACACGTACGGCCTTTTCACCCTAAGTTGGAATTGACAGTTCTGTGATTTCTGATGGTTCTATCCTTGCCTATTCTTACTAAATACGTATGCATTGTCTACTTACAGAACACACGAGAGACAGCCCATGCACTTAGGAAGATGCCATTGGACAAGGCCAAGAGATATCTGGAGGATGTTCTTGCCCACAAACAAGCCATTCCCTTCACACGCTTTTGTCGTGGGGTTGGTCGTACCGCTCAGGCAAAGAATCGCCATTCAAATGGTCAAGGGCGTTGGCCTGTCAAATCTGCTGGGTTTATTCTAGATTTGCTCAAAAATGCTGAGAGCAATGCTGAGGTAATATCGGATTATCTTATGTTTTTCCCAGAAAAGAATATGTACAACTTTCTTGATTGTTCTACGTGCCCTTGAGGCTTAAGCTGATTTCGTTATTCCATTGAACTTATTTAGGTTAAAGGGTTGGATGTGGATTCACTTTTCATATCTCACATCCAAGTAAATCAAGCACAAAAACAGAGGCGCCGCACATACCGAGCACATGGAAGAATTAACCGTAAGTGCTCTTATTTTCTTGCTGCATCTTGTTGTATATCTCAATCTTAACCTCTTGGCATTTTTTGCAGCATACATGTCTCACCCCTGCCATATTGAGTTGACATTGTCTGAGAAGGAAGAGTCCGTCAAGAAGGAGGTAAATTTAGCCCTGTCACTGTTTATTTATGACTTGCGTATGTGTAATCTTGCACTTGCATATAGCTTGCCTTTTTTTCTTTTTCATCTGCATACCAGTTCTCTGTCTCCATCAAGCATGTTTTTGGAAATGTGCCTGAACATTTTCATTGTGATGCAGCCCGAGACTCAGTTGGCTTCTAGGAAGACAAAGGCCTAAGCAATGAATCCCGGGATGCAGAAGGTGTTAAGTTTTCATGTCCTTATAGTCTCTGTTATGGAACAATTTTGGCAGCTCGAACCATGTTTAGAAATTTGTGGTACTGTTTGCATTTTCTTACTATTCCGAAACTTGAGTTGGATGTTTATGAAAAAAATTCCTTGGTGGATCACAAAGTCTTTCATTTTTACATCATCGTCTGTGCGGGTTAAAGTGCGACTAGTTTTGATGCGATTGTTGTTTCAGGGGTGTGTAATGATGATGATTAACTCATGAAGTGCTTTGTACCTAACTATGTGTACACAGCCTAACACTAATTATATAGGGTTTTGCTCAAGGCCAAAATTGATCCTCAAAGATGTAATTGTGTTGTACAGTTTTTCTTAACTAAAACGCACTCCTGCTAAATTCAATGACTTGGGAGCTTCAGCCCTACGAGAAGTTTATGATATTCAATTATCCTCGGAGATTACTCTCGAGCTTGTGCCTATTAACTATTGCATGTGAGATAGTGAGTTGACATACAAAGTTTAGGAAAGTCCAACTTTTGCAGTGAATTCTAAGCTGTGAAGAGGAAATGGATCAGACGAATGTTACTCGAATTCCATCCATCGTATGAAGTTGATGAGCACAAATGTACTTTGAAAACACACTTAGTTCATACATTCCAAAGCATTCTATAGGTAACATTTTCATTTGAGCTGATTATTATTCATTCATTTTCTCCCAAAATTTATGATAGGAATCGAGTTTCTTACTCGAGGTTATCTTGTTCACTTGTCTCACCTTATCATTCCTTGTGATATGGTGCATGGACAGTGGATATGATTCGCTAATAGTAGTAATTAATTCAATAAACAAGCACATTGGGACACCTTCCAGATTGCTTGCTTGGTAGAAGAAATTAGAAAGCTAAGGCAGGAAGGCAATTTCAACTCACACTGTTACGAATAAGCTAATTGTACTGAGGACTTATACGCTAACTCAAGCTTACATTTTTTATTATTTAGTTACCACTAAGTGACCCTCCAGGTGTTAAGATCTTCGTACATCTTATTTTTCCCAGGTCCCACTGTGCGGGATTACACTGATATGTTGTTGTTGTTGTTTAAGTGACCCTTAGTGGTTTTATTTTATTAGAATAAATAATACTGTACAAAAGGGGAAAAGAAAACAAAAAGCAGCAACAAAAGTATTGAAAAACGCTCTCTATAAACTTGTTAATTCATTTTAACCAACACTGTTTATACTATTTGACTATCATCATAGCTCTAACTAAACCTACTTTTTGATGGTCACTATGTTTGTACATCCCAAAATCATTATGGAGCTTAAAGTTTTTGCACTTTGACAATTAGAGGAAGTGGTTGCAACGGCATTAGTTTGTATTAGCGTCTTAGTTGGCTTGCAGACATACATGCCAAAATAAAAATATTGTCTTTTAGGAGTCGTTTGGTATATTGTATAGTTATACATGGATTATAATGCATGAATTAGTTATGCAGGATTAATAATAAAGAGATTTTTTTTACATGTTTGGGTCATTGCATTAAAATTAGATATACAAGATATCATTTAAAATATTTATTTTTTAAAATAAAAAGTAATGAATTTACAATTATACCCTTCGATTGGTTTCTAAGAAAAAGATAAAAATGTTTGCTACTTTATCCATTATAAAGTTGTACATGAATTAGTTATTCCATGTTGTTGGTAGTAAAAAATAATACACCAATTGGTGTATTATGTTATACAAGGATTAAATTATATATGATTCAAATTATAACCAAATATTGGATAAATTATACCAAATTATATATCATGTTTATTTTCCTTATACATCATGCCAAACGACCTCTTAGTATTTTACCTACAATTTTATAATATTGGGAAGAAAGGATCTTAAGTGAATAGTTTGAAAAGTTAGGATTGATATAGCATACTTCGGTTTATTTTAAATTGAAATGTAATCGTTATTATTAATGTTTCACCTACCGTACGAACTAGAAATGGGCAAAGAGTTCAATACAATTACCTGAGAAGAAAAAAAGGGAATTTTTCCAAGCCTACCTCGTGAATAGCTTAATTATAATTATTTAACGGTGTAAAACTGTTTCATTTGAATAGTTCACGATCTATTTTTTCTTGTTTTGGATCAACGGTTAGTAGGAAGGGTATCTTTGAGCTACTTGGCTAGTTGAAGGACATTTTTAGCAGAAAAAAGTAACAAAGAATAAAATTGACCTACTTCAAATAGGTCAGTGATATTTTTCTGGTCCTTTTACCTTATGATTATTCAATCAATACAAAATAAACATACTTGTTTGAGTTGTGATGCTAAAAATTATGATTTAGAGTTGTTTTTTTTGTTATTCGTGTGTTTAAGCCAGAAAAAAAATACGATTATAAAGATTTTAAATGCTTATTTTTACCCTCAAACCATGCTAATAATATCTATCGTCTCAAAACAAATTAAAATTGTGTGATTTGATAACTCCATTCAAGGATTTTTGCATCAAAATTCAAGGTAACAACTTTTAAAAGTCAACAATCATACATTTTATGTGAAAACGATAAGGAGTCTTGAAAATAAAAAAAAATTCAGTGTGTATACTTTTATAATCAACGTATAATTAAATTATACATATTGTATATGCAGTTTATAGTAGAGTAAAATTACTCTATGATCTGTGAATACAATTAGTGTATATACATTTTACATCGATTATAAAAGTATACACATTAGTTGTATGTTGAGTATGTTGCAAAAACATAAGATAGAAGAAAAAGAAGAAGAAGGAGCCAACTTGAAATGTGCCAATAATCTAATTGGGGGCCCATCACTCTAAAGGCCCACTATCCTAGCCCATTGGGATGTAAAACCCTATCATCTTCCAACTTAAGTTGAAAACCCTATTTTTCATCTGCCTCTCTTGTTGGGTAACGAAGAAGGGACCTGAAGCAACAGCAACATCGCCGGAAGCCATGGTAAGCCAATAACTTCGCCGTTGAATCGATATGTTAAACAACCTTATAAGTTCTTACTTACGTGTGAATCCTTTGGTATTTGTAGGTGAAGTATTCGAAAGAACCCGACAACCCCACCAAATGTGAGTACCTAAATTGATTTGCGTATAATTTTCGAGCAATGATCTTTTCATATTTGTAGAATCGTGTTATGTCACATTGCTTTATCTATTTTATTTTATTTGAATATAATTTGAGTTTGGTTCGTGTTATCGCATTAGCTTGCAAATCCAGGGGGTCAAGTCTCCGAGTTCATTTCAAGGTCCGTTATTTCTCCCTTTCATCATTAATTGCTTGCACCTTTTAATTATTATTTTATATTGGGTTGTAAAAATTGGTGCCTTCTTAAAAATTAATTTATTTTCATTAACATTAATTATTTACAAACTGGACCTTCCTTGAACTAACAATTAGCAGTTATGGTAACTAAATAACGTATCCATATTCATCAACTAATGTTTTGGTAATGTTTATATTAATTTCTCTCTCTTTTGTTTTTTCTGTACCTTAAGTCTGATTATTTGAGCTGTTACTAGTCTGGATGAGTAAAATACATACACGTTTGGATTCTGTCTCGCCTTACTCTATGTGGAGATGAGTGTCGAGTGATAACAGGTATAAAAGAATAAAAGATGTACAAGTTTGAAATTTGTCTTGAGCAGTATCAGCTTGATGGCAACAAGTTATTCATAGGTCGAAGAAAATACTTGCCCTGGATCATAGAAGCATGTCTATGAGTCTGATATTGATGTAAAAGTGCACAACTCTTAATTTGCTGTAACTAGTGAATGCCAAACAAGTCTGATACTAGTTTTAGCTATTGACGGGAAAAAATAAGTTTAGCTATTCACAAATCATTTTGCACTTTGGTAGTTTTACAGCAGGGTAGGTTGAGTTTTCTCCGGCATTCATTTTCAGATTCCCAGTGTGTACTGTTAAAACAATCTCACTTCAGAATCTTGCATAGCACATTTTTATCACTCATCACTCCATCTATTTTGTTGACAACCAAAGCTTGTTTTATTATTCTTGTTGCAAGTTGGCATGTCTCTCTTTGTGGTTCGAACATATGATTTATTATGGTCATAAATGATTAGCTAGAACTTTCATTGTGTATTCCATTTTTACTTCAGCTATGTGTTACTGATTTTCTGTCATTCTGGCTGACATTTGACTGGTTTGGTCCTTCAGATGTATCTAGCATGAGTTTCCTTTATCCCCCTTTATTCTTGTTTTACCCGTTGTTACTAAAGATGTATGCATTATTCACTTACAGAATACACGAGAGACAGCCCATGCACTTAGGAAGATGCCGTTGGACAAGGCCAAGAGGTACCTTGAGGATGTTCTTGCCCACAAACAAGCCATTCCCTTCACACGCTTTTGTCGTGGGGTTGGTCGTACTGCTCAGGCAAAGAATCGCCATTCAAATGGTCAAGGACGTTGGCCTGTTAAATCTGCAGGGTTTATTCTAGATTTACTCAAGAATGCTGAGAGCAATGCTGAGGTAATATCAGATAATGTTCTTTTTTTTCTAAAAAGAATATGCACAGCTTTCTTGATTGTTCTATGTGCCCTTAAGCTGATATCATTGTTCTCTTGAACTTATTTAGGTTAAAGGATTGGATGTGGATTCACTTTTCATTTCTCACATCCAAGTAAACCAAGCACAAAAACAGAGGCGCCGCACATACCGAGCACACGGGAGAATTAACCGTACATGCTCTTATTTTCTTACTGCTACTTGTTGTATCTAGTCATTGATATCTTAATCTCTTGGCATTTTTGCAGCCTATATGTCTCACCCCTGCCATATTGAGTTGACATTGTCTGAGAAGGAAGAGTCTGTCAAGAAGGAGGTAACCTAATTCCTTGTCGCTGTTTATTCTTTGATTTGCATATGCTGTGGAATCTTGCAGTTGGGTATAGCTTTCCTGTTGTCGTTTGTCTTCTGCATAACAGTATTTACCAGTTCTTTGTCTTCTCCAAGCTTGTTTTTGGAAATGTGCCTAAGCATTTTCCTTTTGTGATGCAGCCTGAGACTCAGTTGGCTTCTAGAAAGACAAAGGCGTGAGCAATGAATCCCCTCGGAATGCAGGTGTTAAGTTAGCATGTGTCCTTATAGCATCTGTTATGAAACAATTTTGGCAGCTTTGAACCATGTTTCTCCAGAATTGTGGTTCTATTTTTGTTTATTCTTACTATTTTGAAACTTGAGTTGGATGTTTACCTTATTTTATGGATTAGGCTGCTGCAAAAAAATTCCTTGGTGGATCAGTATTTCATTTTCTATACATACTATTTTATGTGGATTGAGGTATGAGTAGTTTTGATGTGAATGTTGTTTTAGGGGTGGTGCTAAGATGATGACTAAGAAGGTGTTTGGATTTGCATAATAAAAGTAGCTTATAAGCTAAAAGTCACAAGTTTGGCATGGAATACACAACGTTTGCCTTTTGACTTGTGTTTATAATTTTAACCTAAAAGTAAGTGCTTAAAAGCATTTTTTATTCTTTCTCAAACACCATAAATAGTAGAAAAGAGCTTAGTGAATATTTAAAATAAGTCCATTCAAACACCCTTTTAACTCGTAATTTCCCCGCCAAGTGTTTTAGCAACTCAATGCGTTGCTTTATGCCACACTTGTATTTAATGTAACGCAAAGCTGAAGGCCAAAATGACTGAAATTACTCGGGTGAAATATAAGGTTCCATTAATGATGAATATACATTTGTTAATTGGTGATTTGGGTCTTTTCCGTTCAATGGTAGCAGAAAGAGCTTGTAATACTTTCGTACTTGTTTTCTCCGTTATTTTCTTCCGGAATCTTTGTGAGTCGTTAGTTCAAATATTTCTGTTCCTAAGGTTACCCATTCAGTTACCTCACATTATCATTCTTATTTTTTGGTCCTCTCTCCTTGCAACATAAATTAATCAAAGCTTAAACCCTCTTAGGTTTTGAACGTCCACTTTTATTCTATTCGAAGTAATTCGTAACTCTAGAAAAGTAGTATTATATCATTGACCGGCGGCTCTCCCAGGGTTCCCTCATCTGAGATCTCTGGGGAAGAGGATCAAGTTGGCCCTTGCGAACAGCTTGATGCACTATCTCCCTTAATTATACGCCTTTCCGCTGTAAAAGTTATTTACAAATGAGTTCACGTAAACAATAATTGTAGGTTGCCCTCTATTATAAACATTGATTGTTAATAATAAAAACATACATAACCCACTATTATAAATCAGTTGGTGTGAAAAACAATTTTAGGCTCTCTGTACAATTACCGTATATAATTAAAATTTAGATGTGTAACTCCCGTTGAGGCCATATAATTTTACAAATACAATTCATGCGAACTTTCATGGGTAGTGGCGGATGGAGAATGCATGTATTGGGGTGAACCCAGCGTTTTTGATCCAAATCTTAGAAATATATTTGAAAAATTACTAAAATTTCAATAATATTCAGATTATAAACCCAAAGTGTAATCTAAAATTGTAATAAAAACAGATTATAAACCCAAAGTGTAATGGATGAAGTGGTAGGAATCTAAAGATTGAATCATTAAATCAAAATTCTGGATCCACTTCTATTTATGAACAATTTTTTCCCCATCAGTTGTCCCTTTTTGGGTCAATTGTTTATATAAATGATCCTCTTTCTTTTGTAATTTAGTTATCTTTTATACTACAATCTAAAAATTGTTTTGAGCAAATTTAAAATATTATGAGAAAACGTTAGGATACGATCTAAAATTTTGTAAGTTATTCAAACATTATATGACAATCTAATGATTTATTCGTGAGGTTGAGAAATGTAATGCTGCTTGGAAGGTAATTATTTAACGTCTATATTTGTACCAATTTTAAAAATAAGGACTAAGTTTAAATGGTGGCTAAAAAAGGAAATTTGTGTAAATCGGCCATTTATGAATTACCTTTTCTCCTACATATTTATGGATAATACTCCTATTTGGGTACTTTTCACTGAAGGATTCACCATCCCTTTGGGCCGTATTTTGGGCCAACAAACAAGTGAATTTAACTCGCTGGCACAGTACTTGGGCCAAGTCTATTGAACGACCACCGTATACGCACTCTCCCTCGGCCGCGAACTTGCTGCTCCGACGAACTCCTCCCGGTCTTCTTTTTCCGGTGAAGTCCTTTCTCAGGTTCGTCTCTTCCTCCTTTTGGGTTTGTGTAATTGTTCAGAAGACCTCTATTGTAAACCCTAATTTGCAGGCGAGTATAGGATTTCACATTCTGCTCTGTAGCTTTTGTTATTTAGAAATTTGCTATGAATAACAACAATCCAGTTAAGAATGTTAGTTTATCAAACTCAGTACCAATACAAGTACCTCAATCTATGCCCTTAAACCACCACCAACCACCACCACATCACTTCTCTCAATCACCAGCACAACGTGCTTCACACTACCCAGGCCACTTTCAATTATCCGAACCACAACGTTCTCATGTCCAATTCCAAGGTCAAGCTCAAGCCTTTAGCCATTTAATCACTTCAGGGGCCCACACCAATGTTGGTGGTGTCTCATCCCCTAATACTACCACACCCAACACAGCTTCTGGTGGTACTAGAAAAGTGCTACATAAACCGCTTTCTCGAACCGGTGGTTCGTCTAGTCATGGTCAAGCAACTGCCTCACCTTTAAAGACCATGGAACTAACACCGGCTGTGAGAAGGAAAAACGTAAAGTTTCTGATAAGTTCGTACCTGATAAAGTGGCTGCAATTTTGCCCAAGTCGGGGCTTTACTCACAGTTGCTTGAACTCGAGGGTCGTGTAGATGCTACTCTTTATAGAAAGAAAATTGTTGACATGTTGGAATCCCTTAAGAATCCTCTGCGTTTCCAGAAAACCCTTAGAATTTATGTATTCAACACTTCCGCGAATCAGACACCAGATACTGCTGAGCCAGCTTCATGGTCTCTTAGGATTTGCGGGAGAATCTTGGGTCGTGGGACAGGTCCTCTAGAATCTGTAATGGAGCAGAAATTGGGTGTTTCTTACCCCAAATTTTCATCTTTCTTTAAGAAAATTACTGTTTACTTGGATCAGAATCTATATCCTGATAACCATGTAATCTTGTGGGATAGTGCTCGATCACCAGCGCTTCATGAGGGTTTTGAGATTAAGAGAAAAGGGGATAAGGAGTTTACAGCAATCATCAAACTGGAAATGAATTATATGCCTGAGAAATTTAAACTTTCACCAGCTTTGCAAGAGGTTCTTGGTATTGAAGTTGAGACACGAGCTAGAGTTTTAGCTGCTCTCTGGTACTATGTAAAAACTAGGAAACTACAGATATCCGATGACACCTCCTGGTTCACTTGTGATGTCTAAGGGAAATTTTTGGAGAAGAAAAGTTGAAATTTTCCCATGTTTCCCAAAAGATTACTCCACATCTGACTGCCCCTCAGCCTATTCATTTGGAGCACAGGATTAAGCTATTTGGAAGTAGCCCAGTTGGGAGCACTTGCTATGATGTACTGGTTGATGTTCCCTTCACATTGCAGAAGGAAATGTCCAATTTCTTATCTAATTTAGAGAAGAACAAGGAGATTGATGCATATGATGAAACTATTTCCTCTGCTATAAATAAAATCCATGAACATCAAAGAAGGTGAGCTTTCTTTCCGGGATTTAGTCAGTCACCTGCCGATTTTATTAATGCATTAATTGCATCTCAAGGTAGGGATCTTAAGCTTGTTTCTGATGATTCTACCCGCGATTCAGAAATGGAGAGACGTTCTGATTTCTACAATCAGACTTGGTAAACTTCTTTCCTAAGTATCCTGATTATTGTTTATTTGGGCTTAAACTTCATAGCATTCATACTGCTGTATAACCATATTCTTTTTGTTCAATATTATGGTCAATATATCTTTCAAAAAGAAAAATAAAAGGCTAAATACCTAGATAGCCCCTTAAACTAGACATGTTTTGTAAGATGGCCTTATAAACTCGACCAGTTAGACACTTATACTTGACATAAATTTCTTCTAAACACATAGAATATCAAAATCAAGCGCGTGAAAATCATTTGCTGATGATGTATCAAATACAAGCTCGTGAAAAAAATTAACTGAAAAAAACAACCTCCTCCCCCATGAGACTACATCCCAACTACCGCACTTAAATCTTTTTCATCCCCACCCTCAACGGCGGATCTAGGATTTTTATTGGGGGTCAAAAAATAAAAATGTAGTGCCTAGGATTTGAACTTGGAACCTCAAGGTGAATTTTGACCCCCCTAAACCAACCTCTACTCTTGTGTTCATGCTATTCAAAATCTATATATGTACATAAAAAATAAAATATACCTCATATATAGTGTAATTTTTTGCCGAGGGTGTTAGGGTGAACACCATCCCCGGCCCCTAGATCCGCCCCTGGGCACCCTACAACTATCCTCCATTGATTTCTCCCTCCACCTTTCTCTCTCTCTTCTCTCTTATTTCTTCTCTGCAGCCCCCTGCTTAGTTGTCTCCCTTTTCCCTCAACCCTTGCCCCCATCTCTCTTTTTCTTTAGTTTCTTCTTTTTATATATAAGCACCACCAACTACTATATATAAGACATAGGTTCTAATAGGAATAACATACAGAACCACGAACAGAGAGGAGAGAAGGCTCAATTTCGATTAGAGATGGGATTTAATTTTGATGGGCGAATCATTTTTCAAGATTTTATAAAAAAGGAAACATTTAATCATAAGCATTGTACTTTCTTCTCTATCATACATAAGCACTATATTTTTTCCCCTTTTTAAATTCTCGGTAGAAAAGTCAAAGGACAATGATCATAACTGGTGGGGCGGAGTAGCCATTTTTTCCGGCATGAAGGTGAAACTGTGAAAGGAGGAGATGAAGAAACAATCGGTGGCCATTTCTAGATTAGTTTAGGTCTCTTTTTTGCCCTTTTCTCTTCTTTTTCTATTATTATTATTTAAGAAAATAAAGAGAAAATACATAATTTAAGCTTTCTCACACACCCAGATATGAGTATAAAACACATGATTTGCCATGTCAGCATGAGGTGCTTATGTGACCTAAGTTTATAAGGTTATCTTACAAAATGTTCCAAGATAAGGGGCTATCTAGGTATTTAGCCAAAATAAAATGTTATCATTTTACTTTGATGCTGTGTACATCTCTGATCTAACCCTAGGAAGGATTTTTCCAATCAGAATGCAGCCAGCTAAAAGTTGATCCCCATTTATCCATAACCATTATGATTTATGCTTTTGTTTGAATTTTGAAACTGTCTCTGTTGATCTGTCTAAGATAATCTACTTTATTTATACCTTACAAACGTTTCAGATCATCTAACCAACTTTGCGTGAACCTTATAGGACTGAGTATGCCGTCGTCCGCTATTTGAACCTTAAGCATGCTTCTGGTACTGACCATTCTGCAAGAAAATAGGGCTTGTCTGGCCATTTTTTGGACAAAAGATGTCCTACAGAAACTAGGGGGTCTTATATAGCAGCATTCTAATAATCTGCTCAAGAGCGTTCGTCTGCTTATAGCAAAAGAGCAGTATTATGTCAACTGCGCCCTTAGAAAAGGATAAAGAGGAACTTCTGCGAGCAAGTGTACTATCTGGCCTCGTTGTAATTATGTTGGAAATGCTTTGATTGTTAACGGCTGGAGTAGAACTCACAGCCACTCAGCATTTGTAGTTAGCCATTCTTGACTTTATGGTGTTTTATTAGATGTATGCTGGAATAGGAAATTGCTCATAACAGCTCACTACCAAGAGGAATTTTGTAGGCACGTAAATGCTTTTGTTTTGTAACCAGAAGTTCTTTTACTGAACGAAATTGTTGTCCAACTTGTAGTAATTGGTAGAAGCAGCTTACATTATCCTCTCAATGGGATGATAGACAATTGGTACTGTATTTGATTAGAGCCTTTTGAATAAATTTGCCTCAAATGTCCGTTCGCAGTAGGAATTTCATATAGATGTTTGACTATCAGTGTTATAATTCAACAGAATGTTTTGTGGTGAATGTTTATATCAAATGATATCAGTTTACCATGATTTCATGAAGTGAGAATACATATTTTATTTAACTATGTTTAGTTGTCTAAATGCAAACATTTGTCCTCATTTGGTTACCTTCGATAAAAACCCGCAACTTGTTAATGATCAACTTTAATAATTTGTAAACATCTTTTTTTATTTTAAAATTTACCTATGGGTGATGTATGATATATATTTGTACATACATCTTTTTACTTAATCATGTTTAATTAGTGTGTATTTCACTACAGTAAATCACTTAACTGCAGTAAGTTAATTTGGTTTGGTGTAACCCTCGGACTTGATGCAGGTAAGTATTTATCAATATGTTTGGCTGTGACTGAATCTTAATAAGTATTTATCAATATGTCTGGCTGTGACTGAATCTTAATAAGAATTGATATGTAATTACGAATAACTAGACTTCTTAGTAGAAGAACAATTACATAATACTTAACTTTATCTGTTTCTTTTGTCTAATTAGACCACGAATTACAAATGCCTGAAAAAATTCTATTGCTATTTCACGAGGCAATCCACATCGATGTAATGAAAGTGAAGGACCCACGACAATGACAGAACGTCCTGAATATTTGACTTGTTTGCCAAATAGAGTCTCACGAAATCTTCCCTCTTTGCCTTCAATTACATCAGAAAATGAGTTGTAAACTTTATTATGACCGTCCCTCATTGGTTGTCCCGGGATTCAATTATCAAGAAGTGTATCCACAACTTCTTGTACTAATTTCTCCTGACACATTACTAATTCTCCTGGCGTAGATCTACTTGTTGTTAATAGATCGATAAGGATATTGTTCCGATAGATAATTGGCTGATATTATGACAATACTAGGTAGCATATCATTATGGGAGAAGTTGATTGTTGAAATGATAATTGATACAACAGAAATAGAGACTATCAATTTTGTAATATTATGAACCATTCATGAATATCACAGTAAAAATAATTAAAATATTTATAGCTCCTACGTAAATAAGTAGTTGTGCAGCAACTACAAAATAGGGAATTCTTTTCTTGTCCAATACGAAATTGAATATAAAAAAATACTTTTCAAGAAAAAAATAATTTATTTTTCTGGCTGCTGATTTATGCCACTTCAAGTAAATGTAAATACTCCGTAGTGTTGCGTAGTCACGTGCTTTCCATCATCCCTTCAATCTGCGAATGCAAATATGAGATAAGAAAGATATTTTTACAGTAACATTCCCTTGTTTCAGTTCAGCAATCAAACGCAAACTCTCCATTTCCCGCTCCTCCCCTTAAACCCTCAGCAGTTGCAGAGCAATAAGCTCTCAAATTCCTTCATAGATTTCTCTATTACCTAAACATCCATTCATTATAGTTACAGTTACGGAGTATTTATTCACATGGCCGCTTTCAGCGCTATTTCACTGTGTCCGTACAAACTATGCCATCAGCTAAACCCTAGAAAGGGTTATATTTCTTGCTATACTCCCTCTTCTACTATAGGTACGTGACATTCTTACTTTATTTTTGGTTTGTTTCCGAGTTGAAGTAATAAAAGTGCTAGAGTGAAGTCACGCAATGAGAATTTTTGGAGTATTTGAAACTAATCTGTTCACTTTGGTGAAACACAAACACAGGAAACCAATTATTTCCCCAGTGAGTAGTCGCAATTTAAATGCTTAACTAGTTTTAGTGGGTAAATTGCTGCCTAAAAATTAATAAACACTAATAAATTGGTTCCAATTAGTGGTTGCAGTTCTTATTATTTGAGATTGACTTATTCGTTTTTGTTATCAAGACAAATGTGACGATTTATTATCATTTGTGAGCTTTCTAGCTTTCTCGGTAATGTAATCCTTGATTTTCATTGTATGACCTCAAGTCCTTTACAGCTATAGTTGGATTTGTTGTTAAAGTCAGTTGATGTCCTGATTATGAATACACTTACAAACGTATATTGTACTTTTCTTGTATTACCTGTGAGTAAGTAGTATGCTTACATGTATGTAAGAGTCAGAGATCCACACACTATGAGCAGTATTAATGTAGAACGATTTAGCTTGGAGATGTTCCTTGCTTCTTTGTTCTTACATCCCTTTGCTTTCTTGAAGCTGCTGTTAGGCAGAACTTCGTTGAAAGTTGTTTATTCTATTTATTGCTGAAAATTAGTGTTGTTTCAGGTGTCCGGGGATCAAAAGGCCCTCGTAAAAGACATTCAAAATTGGAGGGTACTGGAAGAAGCATCGACGATTCTGTCCAACGAAGGATGGAACAATTCTATGAAGGGTCTGATGGCCCACCTTTACGTGTTCTTCCTATTGGTGGTCTGGGAGAAATTGGGATGAATTGCATGCTTGTTGGAAATTATGATCGTTATATTCTTATTGATGCTGGAATAATGTTCCCAGGGTAGGTGTTACAAAGTGGTCTTTCGTGCAACTTTTTAACAATCTATCCAGATATTGCTGTGTAGAAAATTCAGCGGAATCACCCTTTTAATGAATCTTCTTGATTACTCTTTCTGTTTTAGTCATCAATCTAATGGTGGAGGTCCAGAGGACCTGTCATCATTTCTTACTGAAAGCTCCTATAAACTTTAATGTATAAGTTAAAAGTTCCTACAGGGACTGCTGATAAGATGTTCAAAGAATTTCTTTTCTTAAAGAGTTAATGGTCAAAAACACACATGAAATATCTCTTCCTTTAATGGTACTAGCTGTGTTCGGCTTTGCATTTAGTTACCTTGTCCGTATTTCTTTGTCATGTTCTGACTTGGGATCTTATTGGATGCTCTATCCAGCTATGATGAGCCTGGTGTCCAGAAGATTATTCCCGACACAACATTCATTAAGAAATGGAGCCACAAAATTGAAGCAGTTATTATAACCCATGGACATGAAGACCACATTGGTGCGCTGCCATGGGTAAAGTTTCTATTCTAATCTATTCATATTTATATGTGTACTGATGGAAATATATTTGCATATCCGGTTCAGGGCCGATGTACTCACACACTGGATCTAAGTTAAAGAATCATAATTCTAACATTTTCTAAGCAACTAGTCAATGTCATACAGAACTTATCCTGCTGTCTAGAGGTCGTGTTTCTAAGGTTCTTTCTTTCATAGGTTTTAAGAATTTTCTCATCTTTATTATCTCATGCCCCTTTAGGGATTGTCTCCCCTTTGTTGGTATTAGCCTTTTCTGATGCATGAAGTATATTTCTTGGTGTTCTAGTTCCTCTTGTTTAATATCCAAATATGCTTGTATGTATTTTAATCGTATTGGGGCAGGGTGGATTGAATGGAGACTCGCATTTGGAGTCTTGTGCGATAAAAAAGTGCTACCAAAGCTGAATGGCAAGTTCTATAGGGTGGTGGTTAGACCGACTATGTTGTATGGGGCGGAGTGTTGGCCGGTCAAGACTTCGCACGCCCAAAAGATGAAAGTTGCGGAGATGAGCATGCTGAGATGGATGTGTGTGCATACAAGGAGGGATATAATTAGAAATGATGATATCCGGGACAGAGTGAGAGTGGCCTCAGTGGAGGATAAGATGCGGGAAGCGAGGTTGAGATGGTTCGGGCACGTGCAGAGGAGAGACACAAATGACCTTGTGCGGAGGTTCGCTATGGACATGTTCAAGAGGGGTAGAGGTAGGCCGAAGAAGTATTGAGGAGAGGTGATTAGACGGGATATGACATATGTGCAACTTACTGAAGACATGACCTTAGATGGGGGGTTATGGGTTATGGAGGACACAGATTAGGGTAGAAGGGTAGTAGATATTCCAGCGTAGTCCTACTTACGCTTATAAACTGGTAGTTGTAGTGTTATTATTGTAGGCCCGCTTAACCTATCATACTAGTAGACACAATATTGCTTTATAGTCCCCTGTCGTTTGAATTCTGTTGTTGTGTGTTCTCTAGTGTACTTTGTTTATCTTATTTACCTGCGTTAGTTACTGCTTCTTTTTTCGGAATGCGCTATCATGTCTTATTCGCTTTTGATACCAGCATTTTCATACCGCTTTAATTTTTTTATTTAAATTTTTTATCCGGGTCTGACCGTTACTCTTGCTTTTCTTGTGCTTATTCTTTGTCTTGAGCCGAGTGTCTCGGAAACAACCGCTCTACCTACCAAGGTAGAGGTAAGGTCTGCGTACACTCTACCCTCCCCAGACACCACGTTGTGGGATTCACTGGGTATGTTGTTGTTGTTGCTTGTATGTATTTTGCTCAGTTTATTTTACCTTGACATTTGTTATCCTAACAGGTAATTCCTGCTCTGGATTCTCATACACCGATTTTTGCATCGTCGTTCACAATGGAGGTTTGTTAAGATCCTTTGAGTTCTTTGACTGCTTTCTATTATATAATAATCGCGTGTTCACAAGAACATGTGGTATTTTGAAGCCTAAAGCCATAAAACCTACATCTGCCTTCCATCTCAAAAGAAGAAGAGGAGAAGATCTCAAATCAAAGTGGAATCTTTTTCCTTGAGAAATAGTTGAAAGCATACTAAATCTGTTTATCCTTGAGATCCAGTAACAGAACAAAGTTTTTCGTCTTCTCTCTCCAACCAAGCAAAGGGAAATCTGAAATTACTTGATTGTTCGTCTCTTCAGTCTTGCATTCATCTGTCTTTTCATTTTTATCTTCGTCAAATAGAAAAAGTGAAACTTCTCATCTATTCTATTTCTTATCCTTGATCTCTCTCTCTCTCTGGCTCTGTTTCTTCTTTCTTCAGCTTTCTCATCTCCATTTGGAATTTCCTTTTTGTTCTTTTCCTTTTCTCCTTTCTATACGTGCTTGGATGTCTTTCTTATTGTTGTTATTAATGAACAAGGTCAAGTGGTCCATTTCAAAAAATGAACAAGGTCAAGTGGTTGGTATACTATCTCATGGGCCGCAAGCGGGAGCTTAGTGCACCGGGCTGCCCTTTTTATAATCCAATCCCATGTAGGGCATGAATGAGACACCAATACCTACTGTTGCATACTTATTTATTAGAGCATTATGTTCCTTTTTCTGTAAACTTTTCTACAGTGTTACATGTCGATTTCTGTTGAACTAAGTATCTCTATTGTTTTGTGAGCAGCTAATTAAGAAGCGACTGAAGGAATTTGGGATATTTGTTCCATCTAGGCTTAAGGTATTTAAAACAAGAAGGAAATTTACGGCTGGGCCCTTTGAGGTAGAACCTATAACGGTTACCCATTCTATTCCAGATTGTAGTGGAATAGTATTACGCTGTTCTGATGGTACCATCCTCCATACAGGTGACTGGAAGGTATTACATTATGTCCCTGTTAGTCTTATAAGTCATCCTTAAAACTGTTCAGATTTATGATCTGTATCTTAGCATATGAATGTTCTTTTTTGATTGGTAGCATCACGAGTATTCTATATTTGACAGATAGACGAGTCACCACTCGATGGGAAGGTTTTTGACCGTGAGGCCCTTGAGGAACTCTCAAAAGAAGGTGTTACTTTGGTACGGATGGTATCTTATTGTGGGATTTACTTTTTTTCAATTAGACGTATTACTTTTAGAATGACTCAGTTCAACCTATTGAAATAATGTGTAAAGTTATACATCTTGAGGGGCTTGAAGAGTGTATGGTCAGCAAGAAATGAATTACTATCTATTATCTCTCATGTGTGGTTTGCGGGCTATTACACATGAGCGGGTTTACCCTGTGCGCACGCGCACACCTGAAGGGTAGCAGCTGCGGGTTCCCTTGTCATAAAAAAATGAATTACTATTTACTTTCTCTAGCAGTAAATTCAGTTAGATGAAATGTACATCCTTAGATACATCTTTTGCGAACTCCTTTATTTTTCCTTTTAATATTCAGCTGTATGTACTACTATCATGAAATTATGTGTTAATTTTTAAATGATATTAGGTTCTTTTATTGAGTGTATACATGCATATCTATGATGTATATTCTCCCACTATGCTCTCCTCCCCCCTACCCACGTTGCTTTGAGATCAGTCTCTCTCTCTCTTTACATGCAGATTTGCCTAGAAGTGATGAAAAATCCTCTTGAATTAGATTAACACCACAGTTTCGTCGTTATAACTTTTCTGTGTTATGAACAGTATGTCTTATATATATAAAAAATGGGCAGCATGGTGCACAAAGCATCTGGTGTTAGCAGAATCTGGGGAAGGGCCGTACCCCAAGGGGTGTGACGTAGACAACCTACCCTAATGCAAGTGGTTGCTTCCACGGCTCGAACCCGTGACCTATAGGTCACACGAAGACAACTTTTTCGTTGCTCCAAGGCTCCCCTTCATGAACAATATCCTTTTTTTTCTTCCATATGTCTTTTGTAGAAAAATGTCTTTTTATTTTATATTTTGGTATATTTACTTCGAATATGTGATGCATATAGCACTCCATGTTCTCTTGATTGTACTAGTTCTTTGCTCCATATGGAAGTAATCTCATCGCTTGCCTCAAATGTAGTGTTACTTTCACCCCTTGTTACGTTCTTGAGCTTCAGTCTTCTGTCTTGTTTCTCATGCGTCATTTGCTATGTCTTTCTTAACTATGATAGTATCCGAGTTTATAAAATCTCTTGTTCTCAAATTTGCGTACATGTACGTATTTTTTATTTTTGCGTATGTGTTGATTTTTTTTCCAGGGACAGGAGCGGATATCCAATTTATCTTGACCTATATCCCTATTTGCTTTATGCGCATACACCTCTTATTTTTAATCATTCTAAGAAGTTTAGCTTCATAGCCGAAATATATGGAGGATATGTTGTTCATTGAAGTAAAGCTAATAGAAATTATTGTGGGTATTCTTTTTCAGATGATGAGTGATTCAACCAATGTTCTTTCCCCGGGAAGGACACTCAGTGAAACAGTCGTTGCAGATTCGTTGCTGAGGCACATTTCGGCTGCCAAAGGAAGGGTTGTCACTACCCAGTTTGCATCAAATATTCATCGTCTTGGCAGTGTGAAAGCTGCAGCTGACTTGACTGGCAGAAAGCTGGTATACAGTCTCTCATATCTGTTATTCAAATCTTTTCCACGTGTTCTCATGATCTTTTACTGTTGTTTAGACCATCTTTTTCTGTTTTTCAGATTCAGATTATAACATGATTTTTTAATAGGTATTTGTTGGCATGTCCTTGAGGACATATCTTGACGCTGCATGGAAAGATGGGAAGGCACCAATCGACCCATCAACTCTGGTAATAGCTTAAATTGTCAAGGTCTCTTTTGACTGGAGGACATACCTTATCTGCTTGTAAAGAACCGGATATGGCAATTGACATGCACAATTGTGCAAGACTGTTAAGCTTACTAGTCTCGACTTACATATTTTTCTATACCATAGTTGTAAGTGTTAACCATGATATAAAATATAAATGGTACAGTGCTGTGTAAGATCGCTACAAGATAAGGCGAGGATCAAATAATTTAGTTTTTATTCGATTGTATTAGACAAGATATTCGGAATTTATCCCAATATTTGTTATGCAGCAAAGTTAACTTTGTTTCCATCATCACCCTGAATTATATTCGTTGACATTATATGCGAAGGACACGCTGGCCATCTGAAGGCCTTAAGAAGTTCTAATCCAGAGGTCACCTCCTCAATGACGTGGGTTATTATAGATTGTATGTGGTTTTGTCGTTACACCAGATTTTTATTATAATACGCCAAAAGTACAAACAAATGGCCATAACATGGTATTTGATACGTGATAGACCAACATGACTGTTTAGCCAAGTACCTGTAAAGAAATGAGTCATGGGCCTAACTCAACCACAAAAGCTAGCTTATGAGGGGAGAATTGCCCAAGTCCATATAAAGAGAGTAAGTCCCCCATCCCTAGCCAATGTGGGAGAACTCAACCCCCCCAGGACTGCCAACTGGAGCATGAGCAATATAAATAGGGCCCCAACATCGGTGAAACAAAGAATTGGATTGAGTATGCCATGTAAAGAATGAATTGGGCTTAACTCAACCCCAAAAGCTAGCTTGTGAGGGGAGGATTGGCCAAGTCCATAGAAAGAGAGTTAGTCCCCCATCCCTAGCAGATGGGGGAGAACTCAAAAAAGCCCCTGACCGAAAAAAAGAACACGTTGTTGACTTTTTGTTTCCTTCTTTTCTGATCTTCTGGACCAGGGGTGTGGGTGGGGAAGGGGGATAAGAATGGGGAGGTGGAGTTTCCTGCCTTTCCTTGTCATACAACTTCATTAATTTTTGTCTTCTCTTTGAATCTGCTACTCTGTTGAAGTTGAGGAATCCAGATCAAATGGCTTGCTCAATTAGAATCTGAGGATAGAGAGAGGAAAACACCTTGAGCATTTATTTACCAAGGATTATCACTCAATTTTTTGTATGATATGATTGTCTAATCTGTATAGTGCATCTATTGATATACGGAAGGGATATTTTCATTATGTAACAGCGACTATCTTCCTAAATTTCTTCCTTATAAATCTACTCTTCATATTTTAGTTTCTTCCCCACTCATAAGTACACACATCTAATTCAGGTAAAGGTGGAAGATATTGAAGCTTATGCCCCAAAAGATTTGCTGATTGTGACAACAGGTTCTCAAGTAAGTATTGTTGATGTGTCTGCCAGCTTTGCAAGCTTCAATTACAAAATATGTAACCTAGTCTCTGTTGTGTCAGGCAGAACCACGTGCTGCATTGAATCTTGCTTCATATGGAAGTAGTCATTCACTCAAATTAAACAAAGAAGATCTAGTTTTATATTCAGCCAAGGTACTGTTTTGCAGAACTCAAGGCAATGTGGATATTTTGTTCATCACAAATTCATTCTCAGGAATCCTATGCAGATGTATCTGATCAATTAGGATCATCCATGTCTTGACTTTCACATATTAGCTTTAATCTTTTAATGCCCTAGTTCTGACTCCTATGAGAGACTATTTGATACATGCATCCCCCCACCTGAAGAGAAGAATCTTATGCTCGCTCTTCTTCTACCTAGTTTTTTATTTCCTTGCAGCCGATGTACAAATAATCATGAACTTTAGTCTAATTTTAGTCTTGGTGTTTGTAGCTTCTCCCTAGATAGCTCTTCTTGTGCTTTGTCATCGCCATTTTATGCTTCCTGTCACTACCTCAGCCATGTTTTAGTTTAAAGAGTTTATATGCTTTGTTTTTTATAGAGCTTATTTGCTTTACAACATCTCTGCCATTTTTTGTGAGGTTCCTCTACCTTTTGGTATACTTCTTGTATATGGGTATTTATGCCCTTTGTTAATGAAATTTATTACCTTATAAAGAAACATCTCTGCCATATGAAAGGAGGTGGTTTTGTTGATTACTAGCTTTGCAAAGAGCATATACTCTAAATGATGAACTATAAATGTCCCACTTTGTGAACTGAATAGTATCATGATGCTGAGTCTCCTTCCAATGCTAAACAAAAATTGGAAAAGTGAAATAAACTCAAGGAAGAGATGCAAAATAAGGTCCTATTGGGGATAAATTTCAACAGGAGGATTGACAGCAAATGTCGTCTTGATTTGTATCCTTGCACTGTTTCCTTTGCTTGCGTGATGTACTAGTTAGGATAATCAATATTTGGTAACTTTGAATATAATTTTCCCCTTATTTTCTCTTTACTATTTATATGATGAATGCTTAGGAACATATCTTCTTGAATATTTCTTCTTGATTTTGTTAATGCTTTTAGGCTCTTTTGAACTATTCAAGACAAAGATTCTTTGAGGTGTTCTTGGAAGTCTTAAGTTTGCAGAAAGATTATTGATAATGTTGTTGGACTGCCATGATCAGCTACACAATCTTTTTTATAGGTGATTCCTGGTAATGATACCCAGGTGATGCAAATGTTGAACCGTATATCAGATATAGGATCAACTATAGTGATGGGAAAGAATGAACTGCTGCATACATCCGGCCATGCTCATCGTGAAGAGCTGGTAAAGTCTTCTTTTAAGAACGCTTATATTTTAGGGAGTAAGGCTCTTTTTTTTGGGGTGGGGGGTGGGGGGTTAAATCTCTTATCTCAAGCTCACTGCATTTACGATGACTGTTATGATAATCGTTCATTCTGTTGACCTCTCGAGTCCCATTTAGTCATGACTTTATCTTGAGTTATTCCTTTTGCTAGTAGAAGTTGTACCTGTTAGATCTTCATTGGCTTCCTCTCATTCACTAACTTAACGGCGATCGGAGTATCATTGTTGCTTCCACTTAATAGAAGCAAAATAAAAAGTTGGTTATAAGATCATGTGCATTTAAAAGGGCAGCCCGGTGCACTAAGCTCCCGCTATGCGTGGGTCCGTGGAAGGGACGGACCACAAGGGTCTATTGTACGCAGCCTTACCTTGCGTTTCTGCAAGAGGTTGTTTCCACGAAAATGAAGAAGGTTCATATTGTAACAAGAAAAGGGAAAATTTTGAGGGACATGTAACTGAATCGCACTGCAGCCACTTTTTTTAAGCTGACTCAAATTTTGTAAGTTCCAAATGGTTGGCCCGTTGATGAAAGGGATATTGAAGAGAGAAGCAGAAGGGCAGGGGGAATAGGATTTTCATTATTATGTAACTTTTTGCTTTAGATAAACAAAGGGAGAAGAAATCGTGTCAAATTTCAAGAATTCCAGTTTCTCAGATTATATCCCAGAGCATGACACAGTTCTGATTCCGTATATCAGCTTTACCAATTTTCTTATCACTTTTTTACAATCTCATGCTGAATGTTATAATCTGCAATGTTGATGATGGATTTCCTGTTCTGAAGGAAGAAGTGCTAAGGATTGTGAAGCCACAACATTTTCTTCCAGTCCATGGTGAGCTCTTATTCCTTAAAGAGCATGAATTATTGGGAAAATCAACTGGAATTCGGCATACAGCTGTAAGTAGTATGGTTTTATTTCGATTTTTGACTGATAATGCTTATTGCTTCAAGTGCCTTCAAATTGTATAGACATGTAGCCATTGGATTTAAGGTGTATAGCGGGCATATCTTCTTGAGACAATGAGGGAAATAATTTATCCATAATAATATTCTTGTTATTTTAGGAAACTGTATTGTGAAGCATGTCTTTTTGGGAGTTTGCTTGAGGTGTATGCTCCATTGGATTTCTCGAGATTTACAGTTCTCCTACTTTCTCAAAAAATAATGAATTGAAGTCAACCCATTATGCTGATACTTGACTCGTTCATTTTCATTTGTTTAAATTTGCTATGGCAGTTCATCCATTATTATTATAGAAGCTCGATTAAGATTCTCTGAATTCCCTCATTCCTCCCCAATACTCCAACATTCAGGTCTTGATGTCTTTTTGGGGTACTTAGCTAACTTTTGAGCTTCTAGAGGTCGATGGCAATCATGGATAATAAACAAGCTTTGTATCTTTATTCTAAAGGTCGAGCTAGACCTTGAATTGTGTTGTACTTTGTCCTCTTATCTTTTCCAGCAGGAGCTGGCCAATAAGCTTGTGAGGACAATGCAGGTTGAAGGTCCATCTATAATTCCATTTAGTGCCCTTCATCTCTGGCTAGAAAATATGGCTGGGTCAGATGTAGATATCTCACTGGTTTAGGCTCAGGATGTGACAGATTGTCCTTTTTTTATAGGTATTTTCTTATTTTTTTCCTCCAAGCGTCACCCCCAAATTCACCAAGCCCAGGAGGCAAATAATTAATTTTCCCACTTTGCTTCCTTTGGTGAATTGAAGCCCAACCTCATGGATAGAGATTGATGACCCTTTCCACTAGACCATACCTCCCTTGTCAGAGAACAGATTTTTATCAAAGCTAGATATAGTGTTAGAGGAAAGTTTGTCCAATATCCAATATGTTACATACAATTCTTATTCCAAGGTTTAGCTAAGAGCTGTTCCAACAGTTCTAATTTATTCTCTGCTCCATTAATTTTTCTGTGACCAATGGTCGTAATGTCTAAAGATTCTAATTTGAAGGTTCAACTATTTCGACTGGCTTTCTATTTGCCCGACTTGGATCTAAACTGACCAACCAAACAGTGCTTTTATTATGCATGTTTCAGTTTCCAGCTTCCCCCTATGGGATGCAAGAAGTGCAAGCCTATCTCTTTTGATGATTTTAAAAAATACATGACTATAGACTTGAAGAAAGATTAAGGGGATGAATGGGCTCCAAGCATTGGGAATTATCTGCAGTGAGAGAATGATTCAGTTGTATTGCTTGAATTAGAAGCATTGTTGTCAAGCCTTCTCAGTTCATCCTCTATGCATATTTAAAGTGACCTCTGTTATTGTAACTGTGTGTGAATAGGTTATCAAGAATGGAGAGATGCTTGGAATCTCCCATTTGAGGAACAGAAAAGTTCTATCCAATGGTTACATTTCCCTAGGGAAGGAGAAGTTGCAGGTTTCTTACTCTCTCATATTGTAAACAAAGACTGCAGTCTTTCATCTTCCTTTCTAGTTTAAGCTGATCTGTGCAGACATGACACTGATCTAGTAAACTTTTTTTGCAGTTGATGTATAGTGATGGCGACAAAGCATTTGGTACAGCTGCTGAACTTTGTATTAATGAGAGACTAAGAATTGCTTCTGATGGTATTATAGTGATCAGGTATTTTTCTTAAGCTTGCGATGCATCACATATTGTTCCACTTTGTGATACTGATTTGTGCAAGATACCTGTAATGCAGTATGGAAATATTACGTCCTCAATCCACAGATGATATGTCAGAGAAAGCTTTGAAAGGAAAAATAAGAATCACCACACGCTGCTTGTGGCTTGACAAAGGGAAACTTCTGGATGTGCTCCATAAAGCTGCACATGCTGCACTGTCAAGCTGTCCATTGAATTGCCCATTGTCGCACATGGAAAGAACTGTGTCTGAAGTTCTTAGGAAAATGGTCAGGAAATACAGTAGTAAAAGACCTGAGGTTATTGCCATTGCCTTTGAAAATCCTGCAGGAGTCCTGGCTGATGAAATCAATGGAAAACTTTCTGGAAAATCACATGTAGGTTTTGGAATTTCAGCACTTAGAAATGTATTGGATGAAGATCAGAAAAGAAGACAGGCAAGTGGGGGACGTGCAGAAGAAGGCAATGGCCGCCATGGCTATCTAATTGATGATGCAGCCGAGCAAGTGAAAGGTTTTGTTCCTCTCATGCTTCTTTACAATGAAATAATTTATCTCAGTAATTCTTTCCAATGCATTCCATGGTTTTCTAATATAATAAGATGCTCGGCAGAGTAATCATCTTGGGGTTGGTATGCTTGTGATCTTTTCTTTTTCTTTTCTGGAGAATACAATTTCATTAGCCTGAAATTGCTTGTTGATTTTTGTCTTCTGATATGATTAGATCTTAAGCATCCAATGCATGCTTAAATTTTACTGTTATTTCTTCCCCAACTTTTACGTGCAGGTGATGATATGGATATTGAGAGACTTACGCACAACGGAGCAACTACTTCAAGCTCAAGCTCACAGGATGAATATTCTACCGCTGAGGTATTATCAGATGTTTTTCTAAGTCTTTTGTATCATCATCACTACTTGGTCAGTTAAAAGAAGGTAGATTTGGTGCTTCAACACAGGAGGAATCAGAATCGTCCAGAAAAGAGAGCATTCAAATTGATTCTGGCTTTCCACAATCTATAATGATATCTTCCAAGCCTTTGAAGAGAAACAGATGGAAGCATGATGAGATAAAGAAATTGATTACATTGCGCGGGGGACTCCACAGCAGGTTCCAAGTTGTTCGGGGACGAATGGCACTATGGGAAGAGATATCTTCGAATTTACTATCAATTGGAGTCAATCGAAGTCCTGGACAGTGTAAATCTCTCTGGGCTTCTCTGGTTCAAAAGTATGAGGTGAGTGTTTCTTTCTTGATTCCTCCTTGAGCGCGTGTACATTTACTTGTTGTGCTGATTAGCATGCTCAAACTTTATTGGAAGAAACAATATTTCACAATAGAACCATAAACCATGCATTTTGACCATCCTTTGCAGAACAATTTTTCTTCCTGAAGGATATTACATTATTTGACATAGAAATGAAAATAGGGATGGGTACCCTTTTCTTATGGTGTTTTGTGACCACTCCAGGGAAAAAGAGGGGAGAGAAATAAGATTTATCCATTTCTTGAATCGTAGATACACGGAGACTGCTAAAATAATGAAGACACATGAAATATTTATTTACTGGCCAAGAGGAGTAATATCCGAGCGTCTGCCCTACAACAAATGAAACCTTTTAGTTGAAGATTCGCCTTTCACCTGCATCCTGTTGAAATTCTTGTGCAAACATTTTCTGTTTGAAAGGCTACTTGTTAACAACGTATTGGCATTCTGTAACAGGAAAACAAGAATGACAAGAAAAGCCATGAAAAATGGCCTTACTTTGAGGAGATGAGTAAAATCTTGTCTGATTTGGAGGCGACGGCCCAGAAATGATTGCATATGTGTACTTGAGGGTAGTGTTTGTGGAGGCAATTCTTCATTGGCGGGATATGGATTTTGGGATACTGTGATTTATCCTAAAATACTAACGCGCCCTTATAATAAAAGAATCCGGATCAAGACTTCATCACTTGTCCTGGTCGATAAGCTGTGCGCAAGCTCTTCAGATGAAGCCAAAGGCAGGAAGGAGTTAATTTATTAGGGGTCATTATAAGCTGGGGAAGGACTGGTAAATTCTGCAATGTTTTTAGTGATTTTAGGGGTGAAGGTTTGTCATGCTGGTAATATTTTTCGAGTGGATACAGTTGGAAGTGGTTCTAAAGTTGTCGAGATTTTGATGGTAAGAGTTAGCATACGGTTGATTCAGTGTACTTGTAGGGTAATAGACACTGTTGATTATGTACTGCGTGTTGTACCAACTATAGCATTTTGTTTTATCAAGGAAATGGTAAAAGGAGATAACTTACAGAAAATTTCCTCCAAATCAAATTAATTCTTGGTACAGTAACATATTATCTTACAAGGTTTCCTTGCATCAGACGGTCCGAGTTTTTCTTCGTTGTTGTTTTGGGCGAAAAGAATAGTTCCATCAATCATCATTCATATAGCATTTAAATCCGAAGTTCTGAATTATGCAAATTATTGTAGTGTTGATTTGTATGATAAGAAACTTTATAATTATTTTAAAATGTCAAGAGTAGGCCATATATTTGGTTTTACAGTATTATCGCCCTAGCCAACAATTAATATCTTTGAGTGAAATATCATATTAGAAACTAGAAGCTGAAGTTTGTATTGTCAAAATGTTTCACTGAGGCAATAATTCAATATGAAGTAATATTCGTGATTTAGTTTGAACTCCTCCAGGAAAAGTTTACCATGTGCACACGTTATAAAGAAAAATAAGATATATATATATATATATATATATATACGAGTTTAATGTTACATATATTAATATCAAAAAAACCGGACCGAACTTCGCCCGCTTCCATAGAACAATATATTTAGATTTTTTTTGCTATTTAATTATTTATAGTAGGTTATTACTCTAATTTTTTGAGTTACCTTATCATGCTTGATATGAAGAGAAATTCGTTATTGTAGGTCAATTTAATCTAATATGGTGAAAGACATTTACATCGGTGTGGATTGGACATAAACTCATATTTAATAACTTATTCAAACTCACTAGTTACACACTCACTCATATTTATGCTTCTCATCTCCAGAAATCTACATATGTGCTCCCAAAAAGTTTGACTATGTTCAAGTAAAAAAAGTTTTTATAAAATTATTACTTAGTTTAGAGAAGATTTACTTTGGTTACCGTATTAGCAAAAAAAGTTGACATTCAAATGAATAAAATATTTAATATTCTTGAAATAATAATAAGAAAAAGGGAAATTTGAAAGAGATATATCTTCTTTTTTTCAAATTTGAAATTTTAGTAATTAAGATTACACGAAATCGGAGCAAAATAGGAAAAAATTTAATTAGAAAAAGTACTCTCTAAGAATAGTGTAATCGAGTGATTCATTTAGTTAAGCTTTTAGTTAAAGATACACTCCATTTCGAAAGATAATCTCCTATGCCCACTTTTACAATTTTAATTAAAAATAATAACTAATTAATAGAGGAGACCAAATTCTAATTTACCGCCCCACGAAAACACTATTAAGGGGGGAAATGAATTTGGTGCCCTTTGAAGAGAATTTGGGTGTCCTTCCTTTCTAACTTGAATCAAATTTGCAGTGTGTTAACTATGGAGGATACCTCATCATCTATTCCTCTGAACAATGCAACAACTTGGGGTGCGGCCAAATACCTAGCCGACCTCCCTTCTCTCGGCCTCTTCTCCTCCACCGTCCCCTCCTCTACTCCGGTAACTTCTTTCTAACCCTAATTATTTGCACCCTCCCTAGTTCCCTTTTCTTTGCTGATGCCTTTTATGTGTTATTAATACTGCTTTAAAATAGTGTTGAACCGTACAGTACAATTGAGTAGATATAACTGTTGTTTAATAGTCCCGAACTTATCTCCTTTGTATAAATTCTGGAGAACAAGTTTAGGCTTTATGTTGGATATAGCGTTCAGGGAGATCATAGGCTGATACAACCTTATAGCCAGAGGCTTATCTATGATTTCTAGAATATGTGTGCAGTGGCGGAGCCATCGTGAAGCCGGTCACCGGGAGCTAAGATACGCGCTTGTCTAACTCAAGACAGATAGCGGAAATTCGATGAAGACAGATAGATTTAGAAAGTGTTCACGAAGAAGTCAAGGAATGTCTACCACATATACATAAAAAATAATTTTAACCTTGTATATATAGTATAGTTTTTCATCGGGGGTTCAGATGAACCCCTTGAGCCTACCTAGCTCCGCGCCTTCATGTGTGCACTACCAAAACAGGGAGAAAAAATTCATTAAGTGAGAATTGATCCTTGTTACTCTTAGTAAAAAACTAAAAGTTTTTAACCAAATGCACCATTAAATCTTTTTGTAGAATGGGTTCCAGCAGGTAATATTAGATTAATTCTAGAAAATATGTACATAAAATATCTAGTTTTGCGAAAAGTTCATGGGTTCACGTTCCCCAAAAGATTAGTCATAAATTCGCCCCTGCGTATAGCACTGGGTTCATTTGAACCAGTATTTTTAATGCGGAATATAAATTTATGTGTAAAAAATTATTATAATTACAATAATAGTAGGCCTGAACCTACAATTTTAAAATATATTAATAGATTCAATGAACCCGTAGAGAGGGAAATAGTAGGGAGAGTTCAAAATTTTGTTCATTTGCTTTCTCTACTTTTATTTTGACCTGTACCAAACATACTAGTACATATAAAAGAAGTTCAAATTAACAACTGCACAGGACTTGGCCTTTATTATTCTTATTGTGGAATTTAGTCTTCCTTCAACTATAGGGATTTTCCATGTCAACAGAACTCCTCGTATGTGGTCTTATGATCAACATGGTGGTGAATGATGATACAATTACAATTATGCACGTAGTATGTTTTCCTGGTAGGATTTCATTTAGTTTAGATTGAGAAACTGTTCTTTCCCTTCTTGCCTTTTGGTTGGAATGCCATTTAACCCCAGCCCAGACAGTAATAAGGTTTTACGTCCAAAAGAAATGGCTATCAGGTGATCCTAACCCTGTGTGAATCAGTGTAAGATCAGAAAGGTCTTCGAAAGATAAATAAATAGGTGGTACCTCTTATCTGAGTTCAACGGCCTCCTTGCACCTTTTACTCTTTTAGAGAAACAATCAGCTTTGTCTTTCCTTCTTTTGTCTTCACTGTAAGATTATATTATGCATGTGGTCTTAGCCTCTTGCATGCTTATGACCATCATATCTGCAAACCAGCATTAGCTGGAAAAGAATTTTGTTATTCAAAAGTGAAGTAATGCTGTTAGGAAATGTTTAATAATGCACCTTTCATGTTGTTTTGATCTCCACTAATTTTAAAACTTTATGCAGGGTGGAATGCGAATATATGTCTGCGATCATGAAACGTCACCTCCGGGTCTGTTTCTACATATTAATGTCTTTTAAATTATTTAGATAGCAGCAATTCTATATAAACGAATGAGCTGAGCAATCCCTTTTTATGGTGAAAATTGATTTAGCCTCAAATTCACCTGTTTTTCTTGTCCTTTGAATGGTTACTTGCATAAAAAAGGGCAACCCGGTGCACTAAGCTCCCGCTATGCGCGGGGTCCGGGGAAGGGCCGGACCACAAGGGTCTATTGTACGCAACCTTACCTCACATTTATGCAAGAGGCTGTTTCCACGGCTTGAACCCATGACCTCCTAGTCACATGGAAGCAACATGACCTCCTTGAATGGTTACTTGCATATGGTTATTTTATTGCTTAGTTTTTGGTTTCTTGGACTTTGCATATGCACTTTTGTTCCAAGTTATTGTAAAGCATTGGTATCCTCTCATTTTGTTTCATCTAGTACATGGTTGGTTAAATTTTAGAGATATCTCGCTATCTCGTGTCTTGACGATTCAAGCAATTTGAATGTCTCTCTTTTTTCTCTTTTTAAGATTTTAAATTTATTCTTTCCTCATTTACCATTTTCTTCAAGGCTATATTGTTGTCTTCATCATTCTGGATTGCTATTATGTTATACAAAATGTTGTATATGCAGAGGACCAGCTTATTAAGACAAACCAGCAAAACATATTGATTAGGTCTCTCATGCTTAAGAAGCAGAAGGGTGACTATAGTTCAAAAGACGGCAAGGGGATTTCCTCAAATGACAATGGTAGAAAAAGGTAATGTCCATGTTTTCTTAGTTCAGTAACTTTGTACCAGCTAGTGTAGCTTTCCTCGTAACATATTTATATCTCCTGCCTCCAATTAATTTGCAGAGCTGCTGAAAAAGCATTGGATGGTAGGGCATCAACCAAGAAGGCTACAACCAGTAACCAAGCTGCCTCTGGCCAAGGTGAGCCCATTGTTAATCATCACTTACAGTCTTTGTAGGTGGACAATCAAAAGTATATTTTAAACGAAGTGGTCTTTCATCGAAAGATACTTGAATTTTTGTGATTGTTCATGCATCATATTGCTAAATTGAAAAAGAATAAATCAGGTAAGTATCCCTTAGCTGTCTACTACTTCATCTGTTTACATTGTCCAATTTGACTCTTAAATTCTAGCTCAGAACTTGTATTGCATTGTTTGAATACCAGCTCGGCAGCTCTTGTACTTTTGGTTCCAGAAAAAGAGAACAGTAGTATTGTTTGCAAAAGACCGCTCCTTCCCTTCCATTTTATGAAATACCATTTGAACGGGTACATAGGAATTTAAGATTTACTTGATTATTATACAGTACTAGTACCTTTAGAAGGATATATTGCATATATATTGAAAATTTTATCTTGATTGGAAAACATCACATCAAGTTTTAAATTTAAATAGTCATTTTAATTTCTAGAAGTTCTTACGAATATAGTAATAACTTTATTAGTTATATAGCTTTAGAATATTTTAGGACATCCTAAAATGGAAAGTCTCATATAGACTGGATGGATGCCGTAGTATTTAAATGATTAATGACTTCCTCACGTGGAATTTTTGTTTTAACAGCCTCAGTTTATCTTAAAAGTTAATCTTGATATTTTAAGGCAAGGTCATGAATTAAAGCTTAACCTAAAATATTAATTGCAGAACACGGAGGGAAGGCTAGGTTTGTAATTGAAGCAAAAAGAGGTGGGCAGGAGGGGGCTAGTATATTTTACAAAGTTAATCACAGAACACAAAGTGGGAAGGCTAGGCTTGCAATGAAAGAGAGGGGGAGGGGGAGGGGGCTAATGTAATCTTAACAACTGGGAGGCCCTCCTGAATTATGATAAGTAGAGAGGAGATTCGACTTAATTTTACATTGATGACATCATGAGATGAAGTGTATTTACTATAAAGAAACTAATAATCATATCAGTATTATGCTACGCAAATGCACCAAGTAAAACTCGACTATCTGAGGCAGTCTTTATTGGCTAAAAGAAGAGTTAAAAGAGCTTGTTTGGTTCCTAGGCTCGTTGTTATTGTAGTCTTCTTTTACTACTTTTGACACATCGATCCTATGCTGCATATTGAATAACTACTCTTGACCAACTAGTTGAGAACCTTGTGAAATCTTTATTAGGGGCGTTTATTACAAGATCTACTTCTTATTTTTGTGTTTACTCCTTCCTTGTGCCTTTCTATGCTGCATGTCAGTTTAACTACTCTCTACCTTCAGTTAGGAATTTGCTGAAATTTTGTTAGGACTGATTATAAGATCTTAACATTTACTACCAAATTTTATTTTGGATGAGAAGTAAAGATCACACACCTATCGTTTACTACCAATATTAAGTCGTCTGAATTACTGTCAAGCATCAAGTACATGTATAACTATATCTAATGAGACTAGATGGTGAATAAAGGCTGCTTTAAGAAAATGTGTCTTTGGGACATTGAGTGATATGGAAAAAGGCGATTAACATGCCTTAGCTCTAACTTCTGTTAATGTCCCTTCGGGACCATTAAATGTCATGTTCCCCAAACCTCTGGGAACGTGGAAGCCACTTACAATGAGGCCTACTGATTTGATTTACCATGTGATGCCTGAAAAGTAAATGCAAAGGTCCAAGAAATAGTATATTCTGGTTAGACACCATCATGTTTTTTCAGTTCAGATGTACACTGGTAGAACTTCATCATGTTTTTGCTGATCAGATATACACTGGTAGAACTTCATTGTTATATTTCCTACTCCGTCTTTGTCCAAATTTACTTGTTTGAAGTCTCTGTGGAAGCGTTATCATTTATAGTTAGTGATGTATTAAACTGTGTCTTAACTCCTGCAGAAACTTCAAAATCTCGTACACCTGACATACACAATATGACTGTTGAGAAGCTACGGGCTATGTTAAAGGAGAAAGGTCTTTCACTGAGAGGAAGGAAGGCAAGTATTTGCATAACGTTTTCTCTTGTATAGGTTTTTAACTTTTGATTGTGGTCCACTGTTCTACTTTTTTCTCTGTAACTTGTCCTCCTTAAGGACATTATACACTTTTTAAGGAGTACTTGTACCTGTGATGTGTTTTGTTGAATGTTTGGCCTATTCTGTAGCATGGCATGTCATTCTCTTTCAATGCACGTTCTCACTATGCAATTCTGTTGGCAGGATGATCTAATTGCACGGTTAAAGGGGAAAAATGACTAAGCATATTTCAAGAGTTGAAGGCAGCTGATTCCAAATTCCATTTTGTACCAAGCAGCGGGGCGAAGTAGGCTTTTGCTTTTGTATTATTTATGTGCTTTACAACTAATTAAGAGTCAGCTTAAGGCCCTTACAACTGTGTGTCTCTGTTCTAGTTGTATGCTTGTAGCATTTTGTTAAATTGTGAGGGTGCACTACACCTATGCCTTAATATTTACATCATACTCCCAATCTGTGAAAAAGTGCATGTAAAAAATTTGCTACTCTGCGCAAATTCGCAATGAAACTGGTCTTTTAAAATCTACTCTTGTCAGCTTTTGAATCTAATTTTGGCTTTCAGTGCGCGCTGGACTTTCTCATTTTACCTCTGCATTTTCTTGGGCTAGTGATGACAATTCTGTTGTATTCGATTGAGCTTCTTCGCTCTGCTACTATGACATCTTTGATTTAATTAATGATGCATTTGAAATTCTGGTTTCTCAAGTATGAATGTTACTCGACTGAACTCCCATCTGATTAGCTGGTCTAATAAATGTACTATTATTCTTCATAGAAGTAACCGAGAGCAATCAATATATCCAAATTATATTTGTGTCTTTGAAAAGAAATACGGGAGGTGGAAGATATTTATATTAACTCTTTCTACAAAGTCTTGGTTACACGTTGGTGGGAGGTAGTATTTGGTAGAATTGTCGAGATGAATGTAAACTGGCTCGACATCACTTTTATTTAAATAAATGCACAAGACATTGGAGAAAAAATACATGTCAATTGTCATATAGTTGAATCCAGTTTTGCACAACCTGCTCCGGAGAGTATCACGTTATTTCGTGTCAGCAATTGGCAGATTAAAATCTCCGTTACAATTATCTTATGATTAAACTCCAAATTTGAAACTCTCATACTAACTTATTCTACTTTAAAATTGAACTCCAAAAAGTCTTATGACAAATGACAAGAATGAAACATTACACAATTAGTACTTTCACGCTAAAGATTTAGAATTTTTTAAAACTACTGAAGTCCATCTAACACTGCATCTTACACAGTGAATTTCAAAATTTTAAAACTACTGAAATCCATTTAACACTCCATCTTGTGGAAATACAATTGTTGAAAAGTTAATATGGACAAACTTTGATACAGGAGTAATGTATTTACATCTAGAATACGTAGACCATGTATACGTGAATTCACGTACGCTACTCATTTTCATCGTGTGCGCTACAATTTTGCCCTCAACACTCTTCATTTATTCACATCATTTTTTCTTAAAATATTCTGTACGTGAGTATAGGATTGGTGTGACTTGTGAATATCTGGTTACGTGGAAAATTACCATCCCAAATTATTTGGAGTGTATTAGTGGTGCTTATCATACTCAAGGTAACTTTTATATTTAGGAAATCTACTATCCCTATATGCAACGCCTATGTATAATGTATATATAGTAAGTACAAATATTGAATCCACTTCCTATGCATCTTAAAAATTGTGGAACCACCGCCATGTGATGGATTGATTATCATTCCTTCACTCTTAATGTGAGGTCTTAGGTTTACTTTACTCATGGGAATGAAGAACTTTTTTGATAGGGAGCATTTTAACCCTCCTAAGCCTGCCTGATATCCGATTCAGATTAGACGACTGTGTGAGTTTCGACTACTGGAGGGTTGGGAATCATGAAATATAGGAAGAAAACACTATGATATGAATCTTATGCAATTCATATTGACCAACATAGACTTGACTTTAAGTGGTAAAAGTGAATTACGATAACGTGTGGCGTAATGTCTTGATGTCAACATGAAATGATATAATTAAAGATGTGATATTCGACCAAAAATCCGGCAATAATTTCCCAACAGACGGTACCAACATTAATGGCAATAACTTCTACGTGCTGTTGCTGTAGCCACCTTTTCAGCAGTAATCTTTTTTGCAAATGCTTTAAATCTTATTAGCGAATAAAGTGATTGTTTAAACTGCTAATAACTGTTAGCAGTGATATGTATATACAGTACTTTTTTAATGACGTCGTCTGTCCGAATTATTTTTGACACTTGTAACGAAATGGTACTATAGAGAATATATACAGTAGAAATTCTATAAATTAATGCTCTTGGGACCATCAAAATTTATTAATTAAAAGAGATATTAATTAATCGATAAATTAATAATTATTAATTAATACTTTATCAATTTATAGATAAATTTATAATGAAATACCCGATATACAAACACCCTTCAATCTTCCATTTCATTATTGTTCAATGTACTATATCAAATGAAACACCCTTCAATCTCCCACTTTATTATGCTTCTTGTGTTCAATGTACCACTTTATGGATATTAAAAAATATTTCCTATATAAACACAAGATCAAATCATGCTAACACAAACAATGGATGTCGAACATGTCCTGAACTACCCAGAAGAAAATGTAGTTGCACAGTTGTTGACTGATGAAGAAATAATTGAGAGCGTTATGAGAACTGATAAAGGTGATGAAGATGATGATGAAAGTTAGTAGAGCCTCCTTCGCGAAACGAGGCTATTAAAGCGACAATCACATTGAATAATTTCTTGTTGAACTATGAGAAAACAACACCAGAAGTTCTTACAATGATAAGAAAAATCAGAAATGAGATTCAATTTGACATTGATTTCAATAAAAAACAAAAGACAATTGAGTCATTTTTCAAGAAGTCTTCATAAATCACTCATGTATTATGTAGTATATAAGGAATTATTAATTTATATTTTACATGGGGTCTATATAAGTAATCAAAAATGTATTATCTTATAATTTTAGCGAATTATTAATTTATCACGTTATTCTCGAGTCGGGACCGACTAAAAATATTATCATTGAGTATTAATTAATAGAGTTTCTACCGTAATAGACTATGGGTGGCCAGTGGGCCGGGCTCGGGTCTGGCGGGCCGGGTCCGCGGGGTCGGGGGTCGGGGCGGGACGATCCGGGGGTCGGGATCGGGACTAGCGGGCCTAGCGGGGTCGGGTCCGGGCGGGACTGCTCCGGTCCCGTCCCGATCCCGATCCCGTCGGTATCGGGGCGGGGCGGGCTCGGGTCGGGCTCGGGTCGGGGCGGGGCGGGGTCGGGTTTTCCTTTTTTTTTTTTTTTTTAAATAACATATGTATAAAAAAAACTCAATAAACAAAACAAGATAGTGTAATAAAAACATCCCAAGGTCAAGTTTTTGTGCCTCTTATATTATTTAATAGACATGATTTTTTTGTAATACAAATACAATTGTCTAAAATCTAAATTGCAACTTTATGGTGTTGTCCAAAAGTTGCAAATTACATAATAAAATTGCAATTAAAAAAATTACATTTTCAAAAAAATCTGTTCTAATTGCTTGATGATTTCATGTGGTTCTTCGGTTGGAATAGGTATTTGTTGGTCAAATTGATCCACGTCGCTTCCACTACCTTCGGTTAAGATTTCGTTGTAGTTTTCATCATCTTCTTCGTTGATCTCCGGTTGACCGCACCTTCTCCGCTCCGCTCGTATCCAATCTCGAATAATACCGCAATTTCCAAGTCGTCTCCGGCCAATGAGTGTCCGTGGTCTCCTATTTGATATCCGCACGCAGAAAAAGCGCTTTCCGACGCAGATTGATGACGCTTGAATGTTCAAAACATCTCGAGCCATCAATGAAAGTGTCGGAAAGGTCTTCTCATTCCCCTCCGAGTATTTCAAACAAGTCTTCTTGTCCATCTTCATTGATAACTTCTTGATACGGTACGAACCCCGCAAAACAAAAATATCCAACTCGCTAATTTGGTTAGTAGAGGTACGGCCGCACATTCTATTTTCGAGGCTTTCAATACTAGCCGCGAAACACAAGATGTCTTTTGTGAGGTTGTGTTGAAGATGAAGAAGATGGTATGGTAGCCGGTACGTTACTAGCATTTTCTTGTTGATAAAATCTATATATATTTTTGCGGTGGTGTTCTACGCTATTCAACACTTCTTCTTTAGTTTGTTCAATAGGTGGTGGGTGATTTAGATTTTTGGGACTTGGAGGTGGTAGTACTTCTATACAATCGTAAATAGTTTCAATTAGTGATTTAGTACCGTCTATTTTAATAGTAGGATTTATCTGAGAACCAATAATATAAATAGAAGGAATAGGAATAAAATATTTTTTTATTTTGACAAACATTTTTTAATAATATTTGCCTTATAAGTTGGTTTTTCCATATATTCACTAAGTAATAAAAATATTAGAGTTATATAAAATAACATAGTTGAAATAGTAGGATAATATATACCGGAAAATTCTTTTGTTGCTTGAAAAAATTTCTCTAAAAATACAATAAGTTCGAAAAAATTTTCCCAATCACTATCTAAAATCATATCAGCTGGCTTTTTATTATGAGAGTTAAAAAATAAAGTTATAGGTAATTTATAGTCATAAGCAACAAGTAGTTGCTCGTATAAAGAATTCCACCTAGTGGATACTTCTTGTGGAATTTTTCTAAAAGGTAGTCCACAATCATGACAAATTTTTTTATATTCTTTTCTACGTTGTACTTTATTACTTTTAAAAATAAAGTTTATAGCAAATTGTATTTTACTAAGAATGTCTTCAAAAAGTGATAGACCATCCTTTACAATTAAGTTATATATATGGCACGCGCATTTTATATGAAAATGGTCCGGAAAAGATGGAGCTAAACTATTTTTTAACATTGTAATTGCGTAATTGTTATTAGAAGCGTTATCTAATGTAATAGTCATAATTTTATCGGTAATTCCGTAATAATCGCACACTTGATAAATATTTTTCGCAATAAAAGTACCAAAGTGTGCCTATCATCTATATATCTATACGCTAAAATACGTTTTTGCATAGACCATTTATAATCTATCCAATGACAAGTTACGAGTTAAATAATCATGGCCGTTAGTACTACGACCTATATCGACGTGATAGATACTTTGCCATTAAAATGATATAATGAAAAACGTAAATATTGTTGATATTCATGCGCAAATTTAAATACATCTCTCTTAACAGTTGACCTAGAAAAACCGTTAAAAGCAGGATTATATATATCTCTAATGTAATGAATAAAACCGGAGATGAAGGAAATGAAAAAGGCAAACCCTCCACAACAACTAATTTTGATATTGCTTCCCTATCTCTATGTTTGTTGTATTTAGAGCCTACAATTCCCCCGTCATAGGGTTAATTTGACCCGTACTTGGTCCGGGACAAGATATCGTATGTGAACCTTGTCCCGATGGAGCGGCCGTTTGCGCACCCGGTTTTGAAGCCTGGTATTGGGCATACCTAGCTGGATGAGCACTTACTACGTGTCTAATTAAACCCCCGTCCCACCGTGACCTTTTCCAGTTTTAAATTTTAAAACATTTTTACAAATTTTACATATGGCTACTTGATTCTCTACGTCCCTATCAAAAAATGTCCATGCATCGATTTTAATGGTCGTTTTCTTTGGACCTCGTCTCATACTATGGGGAATAGGAGGTATTTCAGTTGAAGGTGCACTAGTGGGCGTGTTGTCATCAATATTAGTGGGTGTATCGTCTAGATCATCGTCTAAATTAAAGTCTTCTTGAGTTCCAGAAAATAACTCCTCGTCTAAATCTAATGGTATTGTAGGAAAATGTTGAGTATCAACAAAATCATCTGTGTAGGAATAAGATGACTAGAAGAAGTACCCTTGCCCTGGTTGCCTCTACTAGAAGAAGCACCCTTACCCTTACCCTTAAACATACCTTTTAATCCTTCCATTTTAATTATGATAATAAATAATTAAAGACAATAAAATTAAGTGCGCTAAATAAAATAAACGAGACAATAATAATTTAATGAAGGAACGAATGTACCAAACGCCGACGTAACGTCGACGTGTAATCGAGAGGTTGAAAATTGAAACTTTGCTCGATGGAAGATCCTCAAGCTAGTTGCCAACTTCACTCCCAATTCCCAAATGAATTAATAAAATTGAATATTTAGCAAACAATGTAGAGAGATATATTGAGAAATTAGAGAGATTGTAGGAAGATTTGTGAGAAAGATGAAGAGAAAATGAGTTATTTATAGTTGAAAAATTGGGTTAAAGTGTAAATATAATAACTTATGGGTTAAAAATAAATATTAAGGGGTAGGGGGGGTTGGGGGAGGGGGGGGGGCCTAAAATGGCCGTTGGCCAACGGCCATAATCTAAAATGGCCGTTGGTGCAACGGTCATTTTTGCAAAGGGGGTTTAAGGGTCGGGGTCGGGGTCGGGGTCGGGACGGGCTCGGGGCGGGCGGGCCTGGGGTGGGCTCGGGTCTGGCGGGACGAGACATCGTCCCGTCCCGAGTTCGAGTCCCGCCCCCGTTAAAATTTTTTTTTTTTTAGAGCGGGGTCGGGTCGGGCCGGGGTCGGGTCGTCCCGGCCCACTGGCCAGCCTTATAATAGACTCATAGAACATGAAAAATCTGTTCCAAACTGTCAATTCACTTGTTTAAAGTCGCTTGTCAGTCGCTTTTCTCTGAAAGAGCAAAAACGTGTTAAAAACTATTACTAATACTTGTAAGTTGTAATCAAAGCAGAGACTAAAACGTGAGGTCTTTTTCTTTTTTGTCTTTTGTTATCATTATTGTCATGGTACTTTAAATTTTTTATCCGAGTCTGATCGTTTCTCTTGCTTTGCTTGTATTTATGTGGTGTCTTGAGCGGAGGGTCTTTCGGAAACAACCGCTCTACCTACCAAGATAGATATAAGGTCTGTGTACACTCTATACTCCCCAAACCCCATTTTGTGAGATTTCACTGGGTATGTTGTTGTTTGTTTTTGTTGACATAGTCGCAAAGAGTATTAATTGGACTTCGAAACATATTATTGTGCACAATATACTTGTTGGAAATTTACTAAATGTGGAATTAAGTATATCCCATTAATTTATGACTCGAACAATTGGGCCCGCACGTCGGAAACGTCGTTTCCACACACGTGCACACGTAGTGTCAAGTATCACAAATTTCATTAGTGAAAGAGATATTGATACGTATGTAATACGTTTGAAACATAGAATTATGGACGGTTATTGGTAAATGAAGGAAGAAGTGTACAAAGTGTAAAATGAAACGAGTCAGAAATCGCCGCGGTGCCACACCGTCGGAGCCGCAACGCCTCCTAGGCTTCGCCGCGGCGCTTCGGAGGCAGAATGCTGCGACGGAAAGTTGGAAAAATCTGACGTTTGGGCTGATTTTGGAGCATTGATTCTCCATTACTTGACATATAAATTCAGCCATTATTTGGCTGAATGTAACCCCTCAATCAAGTGCAATTACATGGCTATTGAAGGCCATTAGTTGGCTAGTTGAGAGGTCTTCTACTTACACTATAAATTGAGGCCTTTGGCTCAATTGAAACACAGTATATTCAACACTTAGAAAATATTTTACAGCATTTCAGAGTTCATATTCTTCCTCTCTAGCAAAGTTACTAAACTCAAAGTTCTTCAAGAGTAACACTTGAGTTTCCTTTGCTCACTTGTTGAAGTTGCTGTTGTATCTTGGGAGACTATTGCTCAACACCGTAAAAGGAGACATACGGGGCAATCTTGTCTTAAAGAAAGAGTGCAATCACTCGACTCAGTGAATCACACAATCAGTTTGTTAAGGTTTTGATTTCCAGTTTTATTGTAATAGTTTGTTTATCATTTCTACTATTGTAATAGTTACTTATTTCCCGTTTCCTAAAACAATTATATCCCAACAATTTTAAGACAAGATTTTGTTGTAAGTAACTAAGTTAGAAAGATGACTGACATAAACCAACGCCTTTGCTACCGCTCAAGGGAATGTTGCCGCTCCTCCACCCGCTGGATTTCACCATGAACGCCCTGAAAAGTTCATGGGGTCAAACTTCAAAAGATGGCAACAAAAGATGCTCTTCTATCTGACTGTTATGGGAATGACACGTTTTCTAATAGAAGATCCTCCACAAGCTGGAGATGAAATGGACTCTTCGCCTTCTGAAACGGGTGAATGAGGCCTAGGTATCCATGTCATTAATGACATGAAGATGGTTCTTGATGCATTGAGTCATAGTGATTTCATGTGTAAGAATTACATATTGAACTGCTTGTCAGACCACTCTCTACATGGTGTATTGCACCATTGGCACTGCCAAAGAGTTGTGGGATAAACTGCAAAAGAAGTAGAACGCACAAGATGCAGGTACTAAAAAATTCATCGTTGGGAAATTTCTGAAATTTCAAATGGTGGATAGTAAGACAGTGATGTCCCAAGTCCAGGAATTCCAAATGATTTTACATCACATGGATTTGGAAGGAATAACGCCAAATGAGCAATTTTTGGTTGCAGCACTTATTGAAAAGTTATGAGTTACTTAAAACTCAAGACAAAGGAGATGACCTTTGAAGAGCTTATTAGCAAACTCCAAATTTAGGAAGATAATAAGAAGGTCTTGCCTAGGGGTAAACAACCCGCTGAGGCAAAGGCAAATCTGGCTGAGGCTAAAGGAAACCTAAGCAAGAAGCGCAAGTTCCAGAAAGACGGCAAGACCCAAGCAGCGGAGAAGTTCAAAAGAAACTGTCACCACTGTGGGAAACCTGGTCATATGATCAAAGACTGCCGCAAGCTCAAGACTGAGCAACAAGAGAATGTCAAGGCTAAGGGCAAGGCTCAGGTTAATGTTGTCAAAGACCAGTTTCTGGACGACATGATTGAGGAGTTCTCAGTGGTGGTGCTAGAAGCAAGCCTGATTGAGAATCCTATGCAATTGTGGATGGACACAGGTGCTACAAGACACATCTGTTCCAACGGAGATACCTTCTCCACTTATACACCGGTTACAAACAAGAAGCTGTTCATGGGCAATAATGCTTCCTCTTACGTGTTGGGGGTAGGAAAGGTAGTCCTAAAGATACTTCTGGAAATGAGCTCACTCTGAAAGAAGTGATGCATGTTCCTGAGATTATAAGAAATTTAATTCCAGGTCCTTTATTGGTTAATGCTGGTTTTAGGATAGTGTTTGAGTCCAATAAATTTGTAGTCACTAAGAATGGAACGTTTGTGGGAAAAAGATTTGTCTGTGAAGGCCTCTTCAAAGTGTACACCATGTTTGTATTACGTAAAAGCAATAATAATGAAGCCTCTTCATCTTACTTGCTTGAGTCCTCTAATTTATGACATCATAGATTAGGACATGTCAACTACAAATCCATCCAAAGGTTGGTAAAGTTGGAGTTGTTGCCATCTATCGACGTAAACCCTCAACATAAGTGTGAGGTGTGCGTAGAGGCAAAACTCACAAAGCTTCCTTTTCGATCCGTCGAAAGGAATACCCCTCCTCTAGAACTTATTCACACAGATATATGTGATTTAAAGTTTGCACAAACTAGAGGGGGGAACAAGTACTTTGTGACATTCATTGATGATAGCACAAAGTATTGTTACCTTTACTTGTTGAAAAGTAAGGATGAAGCCTTTGAAGCGTTCCGACGTTACAAAGCAGAAGTTGAGAACCAATTATTTGACAGAAAAGTAATAGACACCTAGTAAGGTGGGCTAGAGTTTCCAGGTCTTAAATGATCTGAAGGCCAAAAGAAAGGCAGAAAAGAAATTGGACACTCAGTCTGCCAAAGCAATTGGAGTGAGCCAGAGTATCCAGATCACATATGATCCGGTTACGCCCTAACCACGGGCAAGAGGTTGTTCATGTGAAGCAACGCCACCTCTAAAGTAGAAGGGGTTGGAGATGTTGTCCTCAATAGGACTTCAGGGAATGAGATCACTCTAAAATGAGGTGATACATGTCCCAAACTTGATTTAAGGGACATTGTTGGTCAAGCTGGTTTAAGACTAGTCCAACAGGTCTGTAATAACTAAGAATGGTACAATATGTCTGTAGCCAAATGAATGATATATTTGTAATCCGTACATCTATGCCATCATAGATTAAGACATGTTAAATAGAAAGTCATTCAAAAGCTAGCGAAGTTGAGATTGTTGCCTTCTTTCGACATAAACCCTCAAAATGAATGTGAGGTAGGCGAAGAGGCAAAATCACCTTTCCAAGTCCCGTCAAAGGAATAGCGAAAGAAGCACCGCTCATCTAGAACTTAGTCACACCTACATGAGTGATTTGAAGTTTGTACAAAATAGAGGGGGGGAAGTACTTTGTGACCTTCATTGATGATGGTACAACGTATTGTATCCTTTGTCTGTTGAAAAACAAAGATGAAGTTGTTGAAGTGGATAAGCGCTACAAAGCAGAAGTTGAAAATCAACTAAGCCTACGGATTGAGGAATTCGTAGTAATAGAGGGGAAAAATGTGAAGCATGATTCATTAAACGACTGCTAATTACTCACCTCAGTCCAACGATGTTAGCCAAGCGCAAAGCCGTACACCCAAAATATGTGGGGCAAGGCGATCCTTACCGCTAATGCGATTCTCAACAGAAATACGCATAAGGATAAGGATAACTCTCTGTGTGATACATGGAAAGGATCTCACATACAAATGTTGTGATGTGGGGTGGCTTGGTAAAAGTTGGAATACCGAAACAGGTCAAGTTGGACCTAAGACTGTAAATTGCATATCCACTAGATCTGCAAATAACAGTAGTGCTTATCGCCTCTTGGTGTCAAATAATGCTGAATTCTTTGAAGATAACTTTCCTTGAGAAGGGAAAAAGAAGTAATTGCTCAAGGTTAACAAGAACCCGCGATAACCTGTCTATCCGGAACTAGACGTTCCGTATCTACAGGACTCGGAAGTTGCTGACTATCCGGAACATAAAATTCTAGGTCTACAGAACTCAGGGATTCTAGATGTTGAACCGAGACGAAGCAAAGAGGGGACAAAGACTTGTTCCAGGCCTTCTAGCTCGTATGATTGAGAATGAACCATGGACAATTAACAAATAATTGTCATCTCCAGAAGCGCTGCTTTGGAAAGAAGCTACAAAGAGAAATATATTACATCATATAGAACCATACTTGTGTAATGGTTGAACTTCTTCAGGAAAAAGAACCTTTGGGTTGTGAAAAAGGATACTTAAAAGTGAGTACAAAGTAGATGGATCTACTGACGAGTATAAAGCCTCGGCTACTTATACATGTGCTCCCCTGTGAATAGCTTAACATCCAGGGCCATTGCAGTCTTGCGTGGCATGGATGTTGAAACAGCCTTCCTAACCGGAGAGTTGAAAGGGGAGGATCAGAGTTGGTTTGCTGGACTGTTGGGCTTCTTCTTGAACTTTCATTTTGGTCCCTGAAATGTTTACATTTTGGTCCTGCAAGTTTCAGATAAAATAGAAACAATGAATCTGACCACAGAAACATTGACTCTGAAGTTAGAAAGCCAACAGTTGGAAAAACCAATAGTCTGAAAGTGGAAGTCATATTGAAAGAAAAGTCTCGATATGAAAGATATGGGTATCACATATGACATCTTAGGATTTGGGATTTCTAAGACATCTAACGAACTGGTCTAACTCCAAACTCAGCTGTGACAGTTTCGTTGAAGCCACCAATGGATATAAATCTTAGAACTGATTGTAATCATGGTGCACCCATAAACAATGAGCGATATGCGCATGTCACATGTAGTTCAATGTATTGTACACACTACAACTGACATGGTATCGGCTTACAAAGCAGATCAGTTGAACTAAGGTTCACTCGTGATCCTGGAAATGATCGATAGAAGGCGTTAATGTCGAATATGACGATATATGAAATATTCACTTATCTACGGATTATGGTATTCTGGATGTCCAGCGGTTCTTGGAGAACACAGTGATGCAAAATGGACATCAGATATGAAGAACACCAAAGCCACAAGTAAATGTGTATGGTGGGTCTGGGAAAATTCTCTAAGCAAACTTGCACCGGCCGATTCATGATGAAATTGGAGTTTATCGCTTTAAACAAAGCATGAAGGAAGTGAGTAACTTCACGACTCCTTAAAGGACGTCCCTTAATGGGAGAAACTCGTGCCTTCATCAGTTATACACTGTGGCTAGCCGATTGGCTTCAGGAAGAGCACGAATGATGGCGTCTAGACATATCTGTCGGAGACATAAGACCATATGTCAGTTGATTATCACGGGTGTCACTTCCTTGATTACTAATCAAAGGATATAGCGGACCCTTTAACTAAGGGACTACCCGAAGATCAAGAGTTTTGCCACCAATGGATATTCAAACAAAAGATACGGGTATCACAGATGACATCTTAGGAATTGGATTTCTAAGATATCTAACGGACTGGTCTAACTCCAAACTCAGTTGTGAGATAATTGACAGTCTCGTTGAAGCCACCAATGGATATGAATCATATAACTGATTGGAATCATGGTGCACCCATATACAAAGAGCGATATGCGCAGGTCACATGTAGTTCAATGTATGTTACACACTACAACCGACCTGATATCGGCGTACAAAGCAGATCAGTTGAATTAAGGTTCACTCGTGATTCTGGAAATGATCGATAGAAGGCGTTAAGTTGGATATGACGATATCTGAAATATTCGTTTATCTATGGATTATGGTATTCTGGATGTCCAGCGGTTCTGGGAGAACACAGTGATGCAAACTGTACATCAGGTTTGAAGAACACCAAAGCCACAAGTAAATGTGTATGGTGGGTCTTGGAAAATCCTCTAAGCAAACTTGCATTAGCCGATTCATGATGGAATCAGAGTTTATCGCTTTATACAAAGCATGAAAGAAGTTGGGTAACTTCATGACTCCTTAGAGGACGTCCCTTATTGGGAGAAACCCGTGCCTTCAGCAGTTATACACCGTGGCTAGCTGATCGGCTTCAGAAAGGACACGGATGACAGCGTCTGGATATATCTGTCAGGATCTGTAAAGACATAAGACCGTATGGCAGTTAATCATCACGGGTGTCACTTCCTTGATTACTAATCAAAGGATATAGCAGACCCTTTTAACTAAGAGACTACCCGAAGATCAAATGTTCTGCCTGTCTAGGGGAATGGGCTTAAAACCCAAACAATACGAACCTTTGCGGTGGTAACCCAACCATACTGACTGGAGATCCCAAGAATTTGGTTCAATGGGAAAATTAAGCTGCAAAAGGTTCAGTTGAGCGCTTCGGTGGAAGCAAGAGCACTTCGGATGATGATTTCTGTAGGAAAACATGAATCCAAAGCTGTTCCCGCGATAGACATTAAAGTGCTACCTGCATGGTGGGTAAAGGTTAAGCTTCCAAACCTTTAACGATCCTCAAACGGTTGAGATTAAGGTTGGGGAAACTTTTAATGATTCTTAACACTTGTGAAGTGGGGTATAACATGATACCTTGTAGGAGATCACCTATTTAAGTGCGAGGATAGACCGCCTCAAATGAACGCACTTAAGAATCCAAATGTGTCCATGGCCACAACGGACAGAACAATAAGAAGAAAACGAATAAGGAGAGTTATTGTGTTGGTGTCATTGTCTAGGCTTACACTAAACACTGACGGTTCAAGACATCACGTTCATCGCGCAGTAAGTAAGTCCGATGGTATTCAACTAGGGAAGGTTCAAAGCAGAAGATACCTCTCATGATTCAATATCTTTTCATTGAAAGATTGTTGAAAGTAGGTACCATGTGTGCGCGCCAAAATCTCTTTCAAGAGGGAATTGTTGGAAATTTGCCTTTGGTGGGGAGGTGCGTCCACCCATATTTAATGAATTAAACACTAGGGTTCCGCATGTTGGAGGCTTTGTCTCTTCACACGTGCATAATCTACTAAGTGAGTAGATGACCGTAGGGCCAAGAATCGTCAAATTTCGTTGAGAAATGAAAGAGATATTGGTCCATAAAGTAAGGTGTTTGAGGCATGGTAATATGGTGTGGGACAAATCTACCACATCGGTGGGAAAAGTAAGAATTGCTCTCTTTATAAGTCTCAAAATTTGCTAAGGGTTTGGGACCCCAAGGGGTAACCCATGTGTTTGAAGGAGGGAAGACCTAGATGTGCTTGGGTTCAAGGCTAAGCCCACACGCGCGCCGCCGCCGCCCGCCCGTCCGGTCCGGGCTCAGGTCTCGGGTCACGGGTCACAGGTCGTGGGTCTTGGGCTTCTTCTGATAGACCCCCAAATTATTTAATATTTACAGTTTGATCCATGGGGTTTCTGGAAAAGTGAAATTGGGAACGACGGAAGGCAGAAGGTTTCTGCCTACCGTTTGGGTTGATTTTTGGAACACACATTCTATCCAAAAACGTGATCAGAAACTCTTCCTTCCTTTTCTATTCTTCAGCAAGTCGTTTCGTGTTTGTTTTATTCGTCAGAATCAACCTATTTGCTTTGTAGTGTTGATTAGTTGCTGTTTTATCTTGGGAGACTATTGCTCGTTAACGTAAAAGCATATATACGGGGCAATCTTGTCTTAAAGACAGAGAGTCATCTCTCGACTCAGCCACAGTTGTAACAATCCAAATTTAGTGTTTCTTGATTTCAGGTTATCAAGATTCAAGACTCAACAACCTTGCGGCAGTTCTGAATATTGACTATTTATTTATCCTTTCGAACACTTGTAGTATTTATTTACTTCCCGTACTGCTTTACATATCCAACATCTATGAGAGTTGGCACGTGCGAGAGATCATCCAAGTAATGCGGGACAGTGCGGAGGGACACCTTGCAAATAGTGTCGAAGGCGAAACGCCTAAGCACGTCTTGCAAGTCCACCACTTTGTTAGATTTAGCAGCCTGGTTTAACAAAGGAATGAGCCTTGTTTCAACTACTTCTTCTAGAGTTTTGACGACGAATTCCCTATATGACTTTGTGCTGAACTCGTGGCTATCCAATTTGCGCTGCGCCCTCCACAGCTCCCCGTCCACGTTGAATATCCCACGCCCAAGAAAATCGCCTAGAAGCTCCGTAAATGGCTGGCCCTTTGGATAATTAATGAAGTTTGTTTTGAGAATGTGCTCGACGTTATTCGCGTTGGCTGTGATTATGGTTCGAGGGGCGCCAAAGCGTTGAACTAGAATCGTTTGTGTTGGTGACTCAGATAAATTTTCAGTGTACCAATCTAATTGTCGATGGCGATTTTTGTAGAAGGAAATAAGGCATCCAAGGATGGGAGTGAATTTTCTGAATTTGAGATGAAGTTTTAGGGAGAAGGAGGAAATAAACCCTAAAGTGGAGAAAAGAAAGAGGGAAAGAAACATCTTTCTAGCAAACTGAGTACTGAAAGAGTGGATGAGGTTTGATTGAATTTTGAGGGATAAATGGCTCTATTTATATTTGTGTAAAGAAAATGACACGAGAGATGAAATTTGCCACACTTAATTATTATGGAATTTTATCACGGGATTCTTATGAGAAAATTGCAACTTGAAAAAGTAGGCTACGGGCTGAGAACTTTTGAGAACCGTCTTCCGGTCGACATCTAACATTGCACTCTATAAGAAGTTTTATGTATTTATTTTTTAATCGTCAACGTCAATCCTCAATTCACTCTTATCTTTAAACGATATAGGAGAAGCCGACTTTAGTTGCTCAATTTATCTAACAAGTTATTGATGTCTGGTTAGTATCACCAAGAATTTAAAATTTACAGATTTGATCATTCCCCATTTATTATTGCAATTAGAATTTAGTTGTGCTATTGGATTTACAACTTATTAAATATACATATTTAATAAAATTAAATATTTGACCAGAATACACAAAATTTAATACACATAACAAAAAATTGACCAGGATACATATAATTTAAAGTTTGTGGTGACCAACCTTTAATTGTTGATACACTTAATACCAACTTTCATTTTTTTATTGATGCACTTGTCATCAATCTTTAAATTTTTTATATTATTATTAATGCACTTGTCATTAACATCCAATTATTAATATATTTATTACCAATTTTCAATTGTTAAAGCACTTGTTTGTTGTCATCAACATATTTCTTTCTTTTTTATTTAAAATGTTACACCTTGTCAGCAACTGCGAATTGCCAGAATTCCTCACGCCAAAATTTTTTATTAATATTTTTTGGGCACTTTTAAATCTACATTATCAGATGGGAAGAAAGAATTCGGTCTATCCATTCAAGACCGGTTAAGAGAGCAACATTCATCAGGATTGGGCTCATCATCCCGAATAAAAAATGAAAAGAATTGATAGTGAAAGATCAGATCTTTTTTTCATCAATTATAATATCTATGCGTCAATCCTTTGTCTAGAAAATTTTCAAAGAACAATTTATTTTTCATTGTCAATTGTATGTGAGTTTGTCAATATAATTCTTCGCCAGATGGGCGCTACACCTTGACTAGTGCCGACCATCGATAGTGAAAGTTACTTGATCTCTATTAAAATCGTAGGTACTTTGACATCAATTTGAGAAAAATATTTTATTCAGAATCTAATAATTTTTTATGTTATCCCCCAACTCTCCATTACGAAAAATAGGTACAAGCACCTCTAAAGTAGTGCAAAACTTACTTTATCTAGAAATTGAAAACCTATTCTTATATAATTTTAACTAAAAACTTTATTGATTAAACAAACTAACAAATATCAAATTCAAAACAAACTTATTTTCCACCGTTTTGAATTGATCCTCCTCCAAAATTTAGACGACACCAATAAAGAAATATGTATTCGCCACTGGCTATTACATCTTCTGCATGTGATGAAGACCAAGATCCTAAACCACTTGTAAGCTTATCTTTTTTTTCATTCAACTAACTAGGGGCCTCTTTTCATGATAATACACTTCATATTATGTAATAACAATTTCAATACCTTTGACCATCCAATTTTATAATATTTCATGTATTAAAAACAAATTTCAATAATATTGACCACCCAACTTAATGATGTTCCCTGTATTAGGGTCAAATACATATTAGAAAATTACTAATAAGGGTCATTTTGTACATTTACAGAAAGCAGAATAATGTTTCGACTTAGGCGTCCATCTACAGTCTATATATATTGCTAATAAACCATATACGTAAACTCTATTATGCACTAATAAAGAATTTAACTAATTATTTTTACTGACGTTGTAAAAAAAAAATTATACTATCAAATATCAAACATAAAAAAGTACATATACCGTTCCGTAAATTTTGGAATGAGTAACTTAAAACATAAAGTAGATTACAAATTACAACAGATCAAAATATACTAATAGAGTAAACTTGTTAATTACATTGACTATGTACATAAGTTAAATTCATAATTCGTTTTATTAAAAGGGCCATTCAGTTGAAAATTAATCAGAAGCAACCATAATGAAGCTTTTTACGATATCAACCTGGATGGATCACGAAGACTAAATACATATTTGGTGCACGTTTTGGAACAATTAATCATTTGGAACTGTAAGTTATCCACTTGAATAATGGAATTTGTAATATACCAACAAAAAAGGATAGTGTAAATAATTTTTATACTTTTTAGTAATGCACTTTATCCAGTCTAAATTAACAGCATACGTCTTTGTTGAGCAATTTAGTTGAGGAAATTAAGATGCATCATTTTCAAACTATGAGCTCGTTTTAAAGTTTATCACAAACTTTTGATTACACCAATCCCACGCCAATATGATAGCAACTGGCATATAGTAGCAAATTAGCCAGAGATGTGACAAGCAGTAATATGAACAGTATTATTAATTTCCTCTTGAAATTGGACGGAATTCCAATAATAAAACTTAATCCAAACTCCAAATTTGTATTTTTCTCATTCGATAGATTACGAGTACGGTCGGGTTTTCCATGTGCCTTTTTTGTTTTCATAAAGTTAACAGCGCCGAATTTTGGATACATAGGCTCGAACAGCTCACTCGTCATCTAATAAGGACTTTAGGAGTAGGAATGTGAATCATGTGATTGAAAAAATTACGATGACGGCTTACTAGTTGTACGGTAATATTTATATGAATAATTAGGTGTTTATATTTGGCCAATAAATACAGGTCATCTGTTTATAAATATAATTATAGTATTCAATTATAATTAATTGATATGCATTTTTATCTTACTGAATAATTTAATTATAATAAATTTATGTAATTTGATGTAAATATTATGTACGAATAAATATTTACCCTACTTGAACTGGAGTTGAAATCTCTAAATTTAACTTTAAGTTTCGGAAAATAAAATAGATACGAAAAACTAATTGATGAGGAATGCTGCTACTTTATTAATCGTAAATTGTGTGTAATTATATTATGCTCCAAATATAGTGAACCAAATCCGAACACGTTTCCGAATTGGGGAATAACAAAGCTTCAAGAACGAAATGTGTGTACTAATATGGCCAGCTGGACATAAACTTGGCCTTAGCAATATTGATCAAGTTGAATTGATGCCCCTTCAATTGAGTAATATTTTTGACAAACAATTGTGTGATTATGGATATTGTTCTTATCAGTTTGAAACCAGTTAGCTTAAGGCTATGGTTAACAGCTCAACGCATGGCCAAAAATTAGTTTAATTTGGGGTGGATTATGGTGATAGTTATTGATGTAAACCAACCTATAAGTAAAGAGATCTTTTTATCACACTTTCAATCATTAACGCTTTTAAGTTTCGTACCCACCTAATCGTCATTTATGACCTAGTTTCTCTCAATTTATTATTATCATTTTTTTCCAGAAAATTTTCAAAGCTAGTCCTTTTTAATTTTGGGATCGTTATTAAGTAGATAACCCTCTTTTAATTATTCTTGCAATAGAAATTTTGTAGCCCAACATAAAGATTCCTTTTGAATAAACTGAAAATTTTATGAGAGAATGTTAGACTACGGTCTAAATTTGTAGAAGACAGTTTAATAATGTTTTACCAAGTCCCAAAAAATATATATGCAAAACTTAAAAATAGGAACACAGTCTATTTAATAACCTAAATGAAATAAATAATCTCTTAATTATTTTCATTAATGAATGAGTATATATACAAGTTACAATCTTCAAATATGAAAAATCCTATTTATACTATACTTCTAAATCCTAATCATACTTGTACACGAATTCTACAACTATGGTAAGTTTGTACACTATTTTAATTACAATCCTAATCCTATTTGAGTACGGTACCATGCTAGCGAATGGTAGCCGGTTTAACCACCGGACTAAACGTCTCACCACAATCCACGCCAACCTGTTGAGTTTTACCATCACCTACAAGACGAGTCTTATGCCTCTAAAAAGAACCGTCAGAATTTTTTTTATGAGTAAAAATCTGCATAGACCGAATAATATTAACAACAGATGAACGGGGTACTAACTCCCACGTCTTATTTTCAATAAGAGCATTATATTTGCTAGTCATAGCCAATTTCCAATTCGGGTCATGTAGTGCAGACACACGGTTACGTGGTAGTGGGGATTTAGAGACATTAGAATTGAGATTAAAATGTAGTTTTGGTTTTAAAATACCTATTTGACTACGATTAACGGGCCCTTGACTCGAGGTGGAGTTGGGTGGATTTGGGGCAATGTGCGGGACGATGACAGACTGGCCAGCAGGGGCGGAAGCCGATACTGGAGTGGACTAGAACACTGGAATAGTACCGAGATCGGTACTGGGCCGTGTTTTTGGCCCACTGGTCAGAATCAGCGGAACAGTGGCAACAGGACTGTGTGGACCAGAATGCAGCGGTCCTGCTGGCGTATTTTGGTTAGGGACAAGTCCGATAAATGATGGATAATATATGGTGAGACCTCGTCATCTAAAAAATTATACGAACTAGGCACGGGACTACTCACTTTAGCAAACGAAAATTGGGTTTTATCAAAAAGAACATGGTGACTAATTACGATTTTATTAGACAATAAATCAAAATATCTGTAACCACGATGATTAGATGGATAATCCAAAAACACACAAGTGGTAGAACGGGCTTAGTTTGTTAATTGTAGTGGACGAAAAAAATGGATAGCATAAACACCCAAAGACCCTAAGATGTGAATATGAAGGCGTCTTATTATAGAGAATTTTAAAGGGAGATTCATATGCTAACCCTTTGGTAGGAAGTACGTTAAGGAAGTAAGTAGCCATTTCTAGTGCATGATACCAAAAGGAAGGGGGTACGGAAGCATGAGCAATATTATTAATGGTACAAATTTTCCGTTCGGCTTTCCCATTTTGTGAGGATGTATGAGGACAAGAAAAATAAAAAAATATGCCATTAGCATTACAAAATTCCCAAAACAACCCATTATCGTATTCCTTTCCATTATCACATTGAATATTTTTAATTTTCCGTTCGAATTGGGTACGGATGAATGCTCTAAATTTTAAGAAAGTGAAAAAAAACTTGAGACTTTGTGGATAACGAAAAGGTCCACAAAAAATTAGAATAATTATCCAAAAATAAGACATAATAACGATGGCCCAAAGAACTTAAAACGGGAGATATCCATAAATCACTATGAATAACGTCAAAAGGCATCAAAGTACGAGAAGTAGATGCTACAAATGGTAATCGAACATGTTTCCCTAACGTACAAGAAGAACAAAGTGGAGTACTACGTGTACCCTTACAAGAAATAAAATTATTTTTATGCAAACACGAAATAATAGACGATCTCAGATGACCCAAACATGCATGCCACAAGGAAGGAGCAAGGACGAAAAAAGTAGGTGGCATGGCTTGACTCGTGGAAGTGGTGGTAGTTGTGATTGGATAAAGCTCTCCCTTACTATTGCATCTCATTAGAGGTATCCCTATTTTGAAATCCTTCATAGAAAACCCAAAGGGATAAAAATTAATAGAAATCCAATTATCAGTGGTGCATTTTTGGACATACACCAAATTTTTAATTAAGTTAGGGGCATGAAGGGTATTGTTCAAAACAAGAGGTGGATGTGGGGGAGACAAAATTGTACGTCCATAACCGCGAATTGGAATTGAGTTGCCATTACCTACCATTTACACCATAATTTTTGCTCAAATTTGAATAAGACGAGAGAGTACCTTGATCGGATGTCATATGAGAAGTGGCTCCGGTGTCCATATATCAATTCGCGTCCAGGGAATTTAAGCCAAGTGTATGCATTATGGCTTCAATATTTGTAGGTGTCAGGATCGAATTTGGGCCCGCGGTATGGAAGGCATGTGGGGGCCGAGACCCAAGCAGGCCTGCCTGCTATCCTGGCCCATTATTGTACCGTATTCCACTATTTGGGACCGAGAAACTGGGCCTGGAATTTTGCTGGAACTGAGCCCAGTTTCCCGGATAAGGAGCATGCGGAAAATAAGGGATGTTGGCCCAATGGCCAATGGCCCAACCCCACTGCCAGAGGGCCCACGGCTGGGGCCAATTGGCCTGCGGCTCACTGCTCCGAGGCCCACTGGTGTAGCTGCCACTGTTCCGTCCTCCGCCACCATTACCACCGTGATTGCCACCGCTGTTTTTGCCATTATTATTACGATTTAAACCATTTTTGTCACCACTGTGGTTACAGTTTTGGCCCGAAGTTTTGGAGACCGAGCGAGGGTCGTCTGACGTGGTCATAATTACGACGGAATGTGCTCCGATAGCCGCCTTTTTAGCCAAACCGGCCTCTTCTAACGTGAGCATGGAACGGACCTTATAAAATGGTGGCAGAGGATTAGTTTGACAAAGTAGTGTTCCAACGCCATTATAGGCCTCAGAAAGGCCTGCAACCATTTGAAGAACAAGACGATTATTGGTAACGGGCGCACTAACGTTGCAGAGTTGGTCCGCCAATTCTTTCAGCCTTTTTACAATAGGCCGAGGCGTTAGGAAAATCTTCTATGTTGACATAGGAAAATTTCTGCTGAAGACTGTCAGCACGGGAATTTTTGTTATCTTGGAATATATCACGCACCCTATTCCAAGTAGTCATCGCCGTAGCGTCGGATTCAATAATCGTCTCCAAGATGTCTGTAGAGATTGTGGAATAAATTCACTGGAGAACGGTAGCATCAAGGGTTGTCCATGACGTAGGATCATCCTCGGGGGTAGGCACCTTCTCCTCGCCAGTTACCGAGGGAATTATGTGATGGAGGACTTGATGCGAGTGTGCGTGAACTTTGAATAATTCCGATCACGTCGCGCATTGGACGTTTTCCATCTCAAGAACAATAGGGATGTGGTTCTTGATGTTGGAAACTATAAGGACAGGATGAAATATGTTCTTTGACGTAAAAGACATAACGAAAGAACAATAGGTGAATTAGGGACTAGGAAGAAAATTTGTGAATAGAGGAGGAAAATTGCACGGAAACCGAGGAAGGGTTCACGAAAACCGAGCGGAAGTGTTTTTGGGAGAAGGTATTTTAGACCTAGACTTCTGATACAATGAAAGAAATAATTCCTTGATTATTTTTATTAATGAATGGGGTATATATATATAAGTTACAATCTCCAAAAATGGAAAATCCTATTCATACTATACTTCTAAATCCTAATCATACATGTACAAGAATTCTACAACTATGATAAATTTGTACACTATTTTAATTACAATCCTAATTCTATTTAAGCATGGTACTGTGATATATTCTATCACTAAAAAAGAACATTTTGCTTAAACTATTAATTTTTTCATTTTGACAACTTAGAGAAAAAAGTTTACCAAAACATCATGGGATCGTTAGCAGACAAATGAAGGGAAGAGGAAGATGATTATTGGTGATATAATAACTTTTTGTGACTGTTTACGCTTTGAACAAGAGAATTATAATTTTACAAAGATTTCATATATTTTATTTATTGTTTTTATGTACCTGTTTTTATCAATTTCACGTGAAAAAAAAAAGTATATAACTAGAAAATATTTGTGATCGATATTAAATCGGATCAAAGGTATAATATGAGCGCTTGATACCGACGTGCAGCAAAAAGAGAAAGATATTGTCCGTTCAGTGTAACATATTGTAATTTGGCCAACAGACACTGGAACATGCTCTAATTTAATATCACGTGCCTATTTCTCATCACTACTACACTGCTAGCTGGACCAGTTTTTTCTTTCCTTTCAAAATAGACCGGTAATTAAGAAGGAAAAAGGGTCAAATTTGTCCTCCAACTATGTTTTATGGAATAACATTATCCTCCGTCAAACTTTGATATCAAATATACCTTCACCGTTTGCAAACTTGTTAAATTTGCCCTCGGATGGACGGATATGCGAGTTGGACATTACGTCGGATCCACGTCGGCAGACCACCACCACAAACTACCGATACTGCCATCTCCGGCATCAAAACAACACCAAAATCATCACCATCGGCCACCAACAAACAACCCCCAGATCTCCCAAAATCATCACCACTGCCGGAGCTTGTCTCCGGTAAACCAAGACCAACACCACCACTGTCTCGCGGAACCACCACCAAATACGACCCTTCTCCACCACAAAACCACTGTACAACAACGACCCCTTGAGTCACAAGAACAAGGTTGTCATTATCCAGCAACTTTAATTCAACAGAGGAAGTTGATGATTGTGTTCTAGATTCCCAAACATTGATCTGATTCGCATCGACTAATACGAGGTTGCCTGATTTGAGAAGTGATAGATATGATTTTTTTGTTTATCGGTTGGTCACGGTTAGCCATCCAAACAACGGTTGTACATGGTGTCGTTTGGTTCGTTGAGCAGTGGCGGTGATGGTGGTTCATCGTCGGCTAGTGGGACAAAATGGTGGATCGGTAGTCGCGGTGGTTGATGAAAACGAAGGGGTTGGGTTGTTGTTGTGGCGGTGGTAAGACACCAACCATGAACTACCAGAAAGACTTTGGATTCAAGTTTCTAAGCATTGTTGGAGCTCCGGCGGTGGTGGTCGGCGGATCTAGTGGTGAGGCAGTGAGGGGTTGATGTTGTTGGTGGTGTGTGTCACCAGCGGTGTTCGGATCTGGGTATTTTGGGGCTTACCGGTGGTTGTGTTTGGTCATCACCAGTGGTTGTGTTTCGTCACCGACTTCGCCGGAGACGGCGATGGCGAACAACATAGAGGAGGGGCTATTTGGTTGTTATTGGTGGAGTTGGTTTGTTCCAGTAACGACAAAAAGAGGGGCAAAGGGAAAAGGGCGTTTGGTTGGTGGTTTCGTGTTGGTGTGAAGATGGAGCAGTTAAGATTAGTGGTCGTCATTACCGGCCGTTCGGTGGTCAAATCCGACGGCGGCAACTGGCAGAAAACGGAGAGGGATGAGAGGGAGATGAAGTTGAGGCGTTAGTGGTGAATTGGTTGTACAATGGTGGAGTTAGCCGGAGATTGCAGAGGTCCGCTGGAGAAGAATCAACAATGAGGGTAATGGGTTGAAAGAATATATATGGTGGGCTAACGGGTACGGGCTACGGGTACGTATAACGGGTTAAAACAATTGGGTGAGCCTACATGGCGTCTATGTGGATCCGACGTGGTGTCCAACTCACATATCCGTCCATTCGAGGGCAAATTTAAAAGCTTGCAAAATGTATATTTGATCTCAAAATTTGACGGAGGACAATGTTGTTCCATAAAGCATAATTAGAGGTCAAATTTGACCCTTTTCCCAATTAAGAAAACCAGTCCCATTATTTGCCTGACAACACGACTTTTTTTTCTTGGAACAAAATTATTAATATTAGTTTCGGTTTTGAAGGGTTCTATGAAAGTAGAGATTTGTAGGTATCGAGAGATCGATGAAGAATATTGATTTTGAGATAGCCCAAAATAAAGAGCAATCAATAGATTTCAAGCTAAAATAATCCTGGAAAGATAATAGTATAGCTTAGAAAGAACGTTTTTCATTCGGTTGAAATAACTAAATTATGCAGTTTCTGGACCTAAGTTATCTAGTGGACAGTGATTTTTCAGCTTGAGGCAAAGGGTAAAAACTACTCTCTTATAAAAAAATCAACTTAAACTTATCATGGTTAAGTAATTTAATAAAGTAACAATATGTACTCTATTTTACTTGTATGTCTACTGTATAAAAAATAAATTTTCACTTTTACTTGTTCACTTTAACATATCAAGAGAAAAATTATTTATTTTTCCTATTCTACTCATAATATTAATTACTCATTTCAAATTATTTTTCAAGTTCATTAAAATTATGCATCAATTAATATGGGATAATGATAAATTATGCACTTCATTTATTATTTTTAAGGAGTATACAAAGTCAATAGTAAACAAGTAAAAGTGAAAGGAGTATAGAATTATCTTTGTTGAGTGATAAAAGTATATGTCCAAATATTTTTCATGCACTTATTGGTTTGGTATAACCAGGGACAGATGAATCCGTACTTTTGGTGCGGTGCAAAAATTGATGTGTAAGAATTAGCTAAAATTGCAATATAAAATAGATTTGAATCAATAATTTTAAAAAATATAATGTGTTCAATGCTAAAAATTTTAAAAATTGAGTTCATAAAGCTTAAATCTTGGATCCGTTTTTGGGTATAAACATCCAATAACAGTAAATTTTTACCAATCTATTAAATGCTTCAGACATGAGCTGTCAACTTGAATATGGGCATTTCCCTACACTTGATATAAGTGACTGTAATAGGTGATATTACCTGATAATAATAGATAAATTTTCGCAAACTTAGATATTATGTGATACGTACCATCAACCAAATGCTTATGAGGATATTTTTTTATGCACACAAACCAAATGCTACATTAATTAGTTAGAGTATGCGGTGATAGTTTTTTCAGGTGAATAAATTTTATAGTCTTTACAAATTCGTTTTTAGTTTTATACTCTAGTATCATATATATATATATATATATATATATATATATATATTCTGAATCAAGTCAACTAATACGATCAGCTAAAGGACCCCTAAACAACGGGACAAATGATTTTTTAGCCATTTACAAAAAAAATTAGTTTTATTACCCTTTTACAAGATATCTTCATTTTTTACAAATAAAATATCTGAAAAAAATACATAAGAGATCTGAAAAAGTCATTTTCTTCCATTCAAATTTGTAAAATACCAAGAGATCTCATTTCCTTCCTAAAACAACATAATTGAAAGAAACGTTTATAGAAGTAGTCACCTAACTTAGTTGCTGATTAAAAAAACTTTGTTGTTGATTATTTACCTTTAATTAACTTAAAACTTAGCTAGGTTACATGAATGCCATATAAGGAAAGGTAGTTTAGTCAATCAAGGCCTAATGTGTGTGGTTGCTAATATGCGACCTTTTATTTATGGTACCATTAGTAAAGTAATATTTAACAATATCGGTTCTTGATTCCAAAACCAAACAATGAATTATTCAACCCAGACTTTATTCTACAGACGTACAAAACGGCCCTTAGTATAATAATCTAAATTCAAATATCAATTAATTTGACTATAGCACATGCATGTATATTATTAAGTTGAATGGTCAAAAGTATTGAAATTGACTATAAAATACATGGAAGAATATAAAAATGGATGGTCAAAAGTATTGAAATAGTAACGGAAAGAAATAATCCCTTGATTATTTTCATTGATTGAATAAATATATATACAAGTTACAAAACTTTCTTCTACCATAATTATAATTATACAATTATGGTAAGTGTATATCCTAATTATGGTAAGTGTATATCCTAATTATGGTAAGTGTATATCCTAATCTAGGTAACAAATATACTACAATATACACACAATATACTTTCCTTAATATACAAATTTTGTCCACTGTTTTGCTGCCCTAACTCCCGTGATGGGTTGGACCTGGACGTGCTACGCTTCTTCGCTTAGGCCATCGCGAGAGGCCCAACAGAGGCGGGCCGTTCTGTCGCACCGCTCGCTTGTGCTTAGGCCACGACTTCGGTCCATTGATATATATGTGATATACATTGTTGTATATTCAGTGTATATCACATGTATATTGTTCTGTTTAACACACCCCCGCAATCATAACAGTCGGTTTTCGAACGCTGAGATTGTCCCTAAAATCTTCAAAGAGAACCGTTGGTAGACCTTTTGTAAAGATGTCTGCAATTTGATAACGAGACGGGACATGGCATACACGAACTTGACCCTTTGCAACCTTTTCACGGACAAAGTGAATGTCCATTTCGATATGCTTGGTGCGTTGGTGTTGAACTGGGTTACCTGAAAGGTAGATGACACTAATGTTATCGCAATATACCAAGGTTGCCTTCTGAATGGGACAATGAAGCTCCAAAAGCAAATTACGTAGCCAACATGATTCGGAGACCACATTCGCTACCCTTCGATATTCTGCCTCGGCACTTTAGCGTGATAGAGTTGCCTGACGTTTTGCTGACCAGGAGACCAAGTTGTTGCCAAGGAACATACAGTAGCCAGAAGTCGACTGTCTGGTGTCGGGACAACTACCCCAATCAGCATCCGTGTAAGAGACAAGTGTGGATGTAGATGAAGGATACAAGTGCAACCCATAGTTTAGTGTCCCCTGAATATACCGAATAATGCGTTTGATTGCATTCATGTGCTCAACTCTGGGATCATGCATGAATAAACACACCTGCTGAACCGCATATGTAATATCCGGTCTGGTAAAGGTAAGATATTGGAGGGCCCCTGCAAGACTGCGATAGCGGGTCGGGTCCTCGTATGGTGCACCTGCTGCGGCACTTAGCTTTGGGTTTGCATCAACTGGTGTGGAAGTGGACTTACAGGATGACATCCCAGCCCTCTCTATGATCTCAGCAGATACTTTCGTTGAGACAAAAACAAGCCACCTGAATGACGCTTGACGGCAATCCCCAAAAAATAACTCAAAGGCCCCAAGTCTTTCATAGCAAACTCAGAACTGAGCATGGTCATGATAGACTGGCGTAAGGCATCGGAAGAGGCAGTCAAGATGATATCATCCACATACAATAGGATGTAGGCCAAGGACGAACCACTGCGGTAGATGAACAAGGAATTATCTGACCTGCTGTGAGTGACCCAATAGTTGAAACAAAGTCAGCAAACCTCGTGTACCAGGCCCTTGGAGACTGCTTAAGCCCATATAAGGACTTCTTCAACAAACATACATGATGAGGATGGTTTGAATCCCTGAAACCCAACGGCTGATGCATATAGACTGTTTCCTTGAGATCACCGTGTAGGAAAATATTCTTGACATCCAACTGATGAATTGGCCAAGTCTTTGAAAGAGCCAAGCTAAGCACAATGCGAATGGTAGCCGGTTTGACCACCGGATTAAACGTCTCACCACAATCTATCCCAACCTGTTGAGTCTTACCATCACAGAAAAGTCGCGCCTTATGTCGAGCAAAGGACCCATCTGAATTCTCCTTATGAGCAAAAATCCACATAGACCTGATAACATTAATACTATATGGACGGGGCACCAACTCCCACGTCTTATTATCAATAAGAGCATTATATTCATCAGTCATAACAATTTTCCAATTAGGGTCATTTAATGCGGACACAGGATTGCGGGGCAAGGGGGATTTAGAGACATCAGAATGTAAATTAAAATGTCTTTTAGGTGTAAAAATACCCCGCTGACTACGAGTGACCGGTCTATGACTCGAGGAAGAATTGAGGGAATTTTCTGGGCTCGGGACGGACTGGCCAGCAGGCAGTGGGCCTGCTGGCCCAAATCGGTAAATCAACTCGTCCTTGGACCAGCCCAGAGTGGGTCGGGATCGGCCCAATTCGGAACTGTTCCGGTGGGTGAAGAAGTTGCTACGGGCGTGCAGCGTGGGTCCAGCGGGCAGTGGGCCAGCTGGAGGATTTTGGGTGCGGGAGATGTCCGAAAAATTCCGAATAATATACGGGGATATTTGGTCATCCAAAAAATTATACGACTTAGGCTCGGGAGTATGAACTTTCGTAAAAGGGAATTGGGTTTCATCAAAAATGACATGGCGATTAATTATGATTCTCTTGGAGGATAAATCAAAACACTTATAACCACGATGATTCGACGAATAACCCAAAAATACACACGGAGTAGACCGAGCCTGATGTTTGTTAATTGTGGTGGATGGGAATAACGGATAACACAAGCACCCAAAAATCCGAAGATGAGAATAAGAAGGGTTCTTATTATATAGGATTTTGAGGGGGAAAGAATATGTCAGACATTTAGACGGAATTATGTTAAGAAGATATGTGGCCATTTGTAGAGCATGATGCCAAAAATATGGAGGTATGGAGGCATGAATTAAGAGAGTCCGGACAATGTTATTTATGGAATGAATTTTGCGTTCGGCTTTCCCATTTTGTGAAGATGTATGAGGACACGAAAAACGAAAATTTATCCCATTAGTAGCACAAAACTCCCGAAACTCCCTATTGTCATACTCTTTCCCATTATCACATTGAATATTTTTATTTCTCTTTCGAATTGAGTACGAATGAACGCTCTAAATTTGATGAAGACTGAAAACACTTGTGATTTATTCGCAATTGGAAACGTCCACAAAAATCTAGAATAATCATCTAAAAAGAGAACATAATATCTATGACCCATTAAACTAAGAACAGGAGATGTCCATAAGTCGCTATGAATAATATCAAATGGCTTTGAAGTATGAGAATTTGAGTCTACAAATGGCAGCTTAACAATTTTCCATAATGAACAAGACTGACAAAGTGGAGTACGACTCGTACTCTTACAAGAAATAAGGCTATTTTTATCTAAAACTGATAAAATAGAAGATCCCGGATGACCCAGACGAGCATGCCACATGGAAGGAGAAATGGCTGCAAAAACTGACGGCAAGGCTTGACTCGATGGACTGAACCAGGCATGATAGGATACAAACCCCCCTACTATCACACCTCATGAGATGATTCCCCATCTTGAAATCCTTCACAGAGAAACCAAAAGGATCAAATTCAACGGAAACGGAATTGTCAGTAGTGAATTTCCGGACAGACACTAAATTTTTAATCAATTTAGGAGCATGTAAAGTATTTTTCAAGAGAAGGGGTGGATTGGGGGGAGACAAAGTTTTCTGACCATGACCCTGAATTGGAATAGAGTTGCCATTACCAACAATTATACCCCGAGGGGTGCTCAAATTGGAATAAGAGGAGAGAGTACCTGATTCGGAAGTCATGTGAGTAGTGGCCCCGGTGTCCATGTACCAATTTGGGTCCGATTGCGTCAATCCCAATGTGTGCATCGCGGCCTCGATATCAGTCTGAGTGGGGCCTGTTGCATGATGGGCTTGCGGAGGTCGGGGCCCAAGAACTTCTGTCCGTGACGGAGCTGGGCCGTAGCTGCTGTTGTTGCCGTTGTTGGGCCGGCGGCCGATGGGCCGCCACCGCCGGGTGTTGGGCTCGGATCTGTGGCCGGCCCCACCGGCCACTGGAATTCACTGCATGATTGTATGGGTTGCTGGCTCACGGCCCACTGCCACTGCTCCACTGCCATGGGCCCCACTGCTGGGCCCAGGGGGGGTGGTGGGCCACTGTTCACTGGATGGGACCCATCGCCTGCTTGCTGACCACCAGAACCGCCACTAGAACCGTCGCGTTTGCCCCCACGATTTTTGTTATTATTCCTACGATTATTCTTGTCGCCACCATTATTATTGTTTTGGCCCGAATTATTAACAAAACCTGAAGGACTAGGAGAGGACGCCACCATGACAACTAGGCTTGCTCCGGTAGCCGCCTCTTTAGCCAAACCGGCTTCTTCCAACGTAAGCATGGAGCGGGCTTGATGGAAGTCGGAAAGAGGGTTGCTTTGGCGAAGGAGAGTTCCAACACCATTATAGGCCTCCGAAAGACCGGCAACCAACTGTAGAACTAGACGATTATTTGTTACTGGTGCGCCAACATTACGAAGTTGATCCACCAACTCCTTTAGTTTCTTGCAATATGCAGAAACGTTCGAAAATTCGTCTATTCGAACGAGAGAGAATTCCTGCTCGAGTGTGACGACACGGGAATGTTGGTTGTCTTGGAATATGTCACGCAATCTATTCCATGCAGCCATAGCCGTGGTATCCGGCTCAATAATCGTCTGTAGAAGGTCCACCGAAATAGTGGCGTATATCCACCGAAGAATGGTAGCATCAAGTGTAATCCATAACTCAGGATCCTCCGCAGGAAGGGGTCTAGTGGGAGGAATGATGTGATGAAGAACTTGATAAGATATAGCGTGAATTTTAAACAACTCCGCCCAAGTCGCATATTGGACATTTTCCATCTCAAGGACAATAGGGATACTGCTCTTGATATTGGAAACCGTGAGGGCATGGTGAAAATTGTTCTTAGACATATTGAAAGAACAAAGAAGAAAGGGAAATTTAAGAGAGGTGTTTTTGAGAGCGGAAGACGAATTTTGGAAGAGAAACCCGAGGACGGGGGGGGGGGGGGTCTCGGCCAAAGGGAGGGCAAAAGTTTGAGAGAAAAACTTTTGTTTAGACCTAGTCTCTTGATACCATGAAAGAAATAATCCCCTTGATTATTTTCATTGATTGAATAGATATATATACAAGTTACAAAACCTTCTTCTACCATAATTCTAACTATACAATTATGATAAGTGTAAATCCTAATTATGGTAAGTGTATATCCTAATCTAGGTAACAAATATACACACAATATACTTTCCTTAATATACAAATCTTGTCCACTGTTTTGCTGCCCTAACTCCCGTGATGGGTCTGGACTCGGACGTGTCGCTACTTCTTCGCTTAGGCCATCGCCGAGAGGCCCAACAGAGCCGGGCCGTTCTTTCGCACCTTCGCTGTCTTTTAGGCCACTGCTTCAGTCCACTGATATATATGTGATATACACTGCTGTATATTCAGTGTATATCACATGTATATTGCTCTGTTTAACAGTAACATATATAGTATGCGGTGCATTATCATGAAAAGAAGCTTCAGGTTGAATGAGAGAAAGAAGCTTACGATCGAGTTGTTCAAGATCTTCGTCCATGTAGAATAAGATATCATGGCCAATGGCGGACACTTTATATTTTTCTAGTAATTATGTATATACAATCAGGGGTGAAAAAAATTATTGAATTTGGGGCACGTGAATCCATGGTCTCTCAGTAAAATTAGATATTTTATGTATATATTTTTTAAAATTGGTATAATATAATAAACTGGTACCCATGCTATAGGAAGATTAATGGTTCACTTGGTTGAATGTTGAATTATTTACGTAGACGGCTAGAGATCAATCCCAACTTAAAACTTTTTTTTTGTGGTGCACCCATGCTCTGAAAATCCTAGATTTACCTCTCTATACAATGATCTCGCCCTTCATTATATATGTCTTAATTTGACTAAAAATAAAATTTAAGAAAGTTAAACTTTTGAATATTGTAATATTAAATTTAGTATGCGTGAAATATATTAAAATGTCTATTTGTGACCTATTCAAAATAAGTTGTTCGTTTTGACTTGATTAGCAGATAAAGGGCAGAGAATGTTGTGCTCCTCTTTATTTGTTCCGTTTAATGACCACAAAACCCTTTGTTTCACCTCTAGCTACTTACTCACTTACCATTTTTAACTACTTTGACTGATATTCTTTTTGGAATACAAAGGAAAGTAAAATAAAATAATTAAAAAAGAGGGAGTATCATTTGAAACATACAACTTCCTCAGTTCCATATTAACGGCCCCTTTAACTTAAAAGTTGTTCAAAAATAATTATCACTTAAAAAATTTAAGATTAAAGTCGACAATTTCATCAAATTATCCATTAACATTAAAGAATTGAAGTAGTTCATTTTAATACTGCTTAATTCTAAAAAAAATATCTAATAAATGGAATATAATAGTAATAATATTTTATATGTATTTTTCTTAATGTGCATGAAAAAAGCTAAAATGATAGTTAAAGTGAGAAGCAATACTACAAATTGCACATCAATCAAATTTTTGCGTGGATTTTCCTTCAAATGCACTGGTTTATAATTTTTACCCCCTCAAATTATTGGTTTTTAATTTTTGTCTTCGCTTAAAAGAGTGATTGAAAATACATCGAGGTCCCGGATTCAAACCACACTCAATCAAAATTTTAAAAAGAATTCACAAGGTAAAAATTGAATTTCTGAGGGAATAGTTTACCTGCAAACTCTAAGGGTCAGCCTTCAGGCATAAGGCAAACACTAACTTAAGGCAAACTATGTCTTAAGGTAGAGTTTGTCTTATGCCTGAAAGCAAAATATGTCTTGCGAAATTCAAATTCTGTATTGTGAATCTTTTTTTTAATTTTTGACTGAGTTGAGATTCGAGTGCAGAACCCAAATTTTTTAGATAAAGCGCAAAAATTAAAAAAAAATCAAATTTAAAGACAAAAATTAAAGATCACTCCAAAAGAGTGTCATTTGTGGGAATTGCCCCACATCAGTTTGAGATGGAAGTAAAACCTTCCTAAAGTCCCACTACCACAAACCAAACTTGCGTAGGAAGTCAGTTGTGAAATAGGCCGACACAACTTACCTAAAATTATATAGTTGGAAGATAAAATGTTAATTGGGGTTTATCGACCCGTGTTCAATAAAAATGTCATAAGAATCACGTGATAAAATTGCATAATAAAGAAGTGTGCCAAATTTCCTCCCTCATGTCATTTTCTTTCCCCAAACATAAATAGAGCCACTTATCCCTCAAAATCAATCAAACCTCATTCACTCTTTCAGTTTTTAGCCACAACATATCTTCCTTAAAGCCTTTGACTGGCTGAAACACTCATCACCAGCTAAAAAATGTTTCTTTCCCTCTTCCTTTTCTTCATTTTAGGGTTTCTTTCCTTCTCATTTTTGTACTTCTCCGTGAAACTTCATCTCAACTTCCGAAAAATCACTCCCATCTATGGCCCTTCGTCTTACCCCATCCTTGGATGCCTTATTTCCTTCTACAAAAATCGCCATCGGCTATTAGATTGGTACACTGAAATGTTGTCCGAGTCACCCACACAAACTATTCTAGTTCAACGCCTTGGCGCCCCTCGAACCATAATCACAGCCAATCCGAATAACGTTGAGCACATTCTCAAAACAAATTTTATTAATTATCCAAAAGGCCAGCCATTTACGGAGATTCTAGGCGATTTTCTTGGGCGTGGGATATTCAACGTGGATGGTGAGCTATGGAACACGCAGCGCAAATTGGCTAGCCACGAGTTCAGCACAAAGTCATTGAGGGAATTCGTAGTCAAAACTCTAGAAGAAGTAGTTGATACCAGGCTCATTCCTTTGTTAAACCAGGCTGCTAAGTCTAACAAAGTGTTGGACTTGCAAGACGTGCTTAGACGTTTCGCCTTCGATACTATTTGCAAGGTGTCCCTCGGCACTGACCCGCATTGCTTGGATGATCTCTCGCACGTACCAGTTCTCGTAGATGCATTTGATAACGCATCTCAAGCGTGTGCTATGCGTGGAATGGCACCTATATACGCAGTATGGAAAAGCAAGAGAGCGCTCAATTTAGGATCCGAGAAGAAGCTGAGTGAAAGCGTGAAACGCGTCCACTGTTGTATTAACGAGATCATACAGGAAAAGAAAGAAAAGATCATTCATGAAAATGGAGATCACAAAAACATGGATCTTCTCTCCAGATTATTAATTTCAGGACACGAAGATGAAGTGCTGAGAGATATGGTGATAAGTTTTCTCATGGCGGGAAGAGATACAACTTCTTCCGCATTGACGTGGCTTTTTTGGCTCACTGCCAATCATCGCGACGTTAAAAATGAAATGATCAATGAAATAACGTCGATTAATAATGGCCATAAGGCACTCGAATTCAACGACTTAAAAGAGATGAAGTATTTACAAGCGTGCTTGAATGAATCAATGAGGCTTTATCCGCCAGTGGCTTGGGACTCTAAGCACGCTGTCAAAGATGACATTCTGCCAGACGGCACAAGGGTACAGAAAGGGAATAGAGTTACTTATTTCCAGTACGGAATGGGTCGGATGGAGGAGATTTGGGGAAAAGATCGACTCGAATTCAAACCGGACCGTTGGTTCGATGAAAATGGAGTGTTGAGAAGTGTTTGTCCGTATAACTTTCCAGTGTTTCAAGCAGGTCCAAGGGTGTGTTTGGGGAAAGAAATGGCATTCACTCAGATGAAGTATGTGTTGGCTTCGGTTCTTAGGCGGTTCGGGATTAAACCGGTTAATTTGGATAAGCCGATTTTTGTACCTCTTTTAACTGCACACATGGTTGGTGGTTTCAATGTGAGAATCTATAACCGTGGTAGCTAGCGGGTGAAATGAAATACTACTATATTATTATACTTGATTTATTAGCATTTGCTGCTTGTTATATCTTTTTGCAAATGTAATATCTAAAATAACTAGTATTATGAATATGTAGCTTGAAGCTTACTTGTGATGTTGTGTATTTTTTGTGGAAAGTAATTAGGAACGATGAACTAATTTCATAAGACAGAAATGCCGCATTCATGATTATGTTAGAGTGAAGTGGAATAGGGTTAATTGCCACCTTATATACATTTGATTTACTGAGATAAAAAATCTAACCGACTATTTGTGTAAAAAGTCCAATTTATTTTATGAGTAAGATAAGTAAATGGACGGAGCCAAGTAGGGGAAGGGGTTTCATCCGACTCCCTTTTGGTAAAAAATTATACCGTATATATAAGATTAAAATTATTTATTATGTATATATAATAAATATTAAATTTTCTTAACTTCTTCGTATTCTTATTTTATATTTTAAACCTTTTAGTAAAAGATCTTAGCTTCGCCACCGGATAAATAGATTGAGAAAGTGAAAGGTCTAGACTGATGTTTCACTTATGATGCAATGAGTTAAAGAAGGACGACAGAACCTTGGCATCTTTATATGCCAAATGCCAAGAACCAATACCATGTGACAGACAAAAACCACGAGCTCTAAACTAAAACCTTGGCTTCTTCATATGCCAATGCATATTCAATCGCATCGGTTGGATATATTTGGTGTAAATGAAAATTGAAGATTATATTTCCAAACTTTTTCCCATAAAGGTAATTGTTTCTGGAAAAGATACATTTAATATTTAGAAATGGCACCTATTGTTCGCTCCACTATAAATTTAGAGGTCTAGCCTTCAATTTATATGGATACTTAATGAAAGTATGTATGTCCTAAAGACAATCTATATTAGGAACAAAACGTACTTGTACACATTCGTATTATTAATAAGATTAATAAATATGGCATTTGTAATTATTGAATTATTGTTTAATTGTTTGCAATTATTCATATTTGTGCATCCCTTGAGCTTACGTTGTCATTAATAAAGTGAGATGTTAATGATAGAACATAACTCTCAAAATTGCCTCGACTAATGATCATCAAGAATGAGATACCGATGATATGTTATAAGTCGACATGTGGTCTGCATCACATTCTTGGAGAATGTAGTATTTCTCACAACTGCGAGTAATGGTTACTCGTGATGGACACATGGATACTTTGGAGAAGTATTGGTATACCCTACCGATAAACTATTTGTTATACATGTCTATAGTGTTATCGGCGTGTGGAATATAAAGGTCCTTTGACTTGAGGTCAATACGCACCTTGTTTGCAGAATGATGTACTTTGATCAAGTTCTAAGCTTAAACTCCTTCGGGATAAGATACAACTTGTGTTGGGTGCATCAGGATGTAAATCAAGGTGGTAGTTGAGCAAAGAATAGGATTCATTCCTCGATTGGAAATTCGAGAGAGCACTCAGCTTCTCAATGTTATTAGGTTGACTAAAGTCACTGGCCAGTGCAAGAGACATATTTAGAATATGGTCTAGTTGTCAACTAATGAATGTGACATAAAGTGATTAAGTCATTTGGATAGACACTTGGCAAATTCTAAGCTTAATCGAGTGTGTCGCGAATGAAAGAAATTTATAGTTCCGCATGAAGGTTAAGTTTGATGGATTCATGTAAACGTACTTCACATATTGAGTTCGTCATACGACGCAGTCTATGAGTTTCGTATGGACCTTAATTATCATAATGTCGATATGTGAAGGCCTATAGGGTCACACTATATGCGATTGTTTCTTCGATCTAAGAATATATTGAGAAAGTATTAAATATTCGATTGAGAATCGAGATATTTAATTCATAATAATTATGGAATATTTCTATTTGATAGAAATTATTTAATTAAGTCGAATTGGATTTCAGATTTAATTAAATGTGTTTGATATATTATATGGGTACTCGAACAAATACAGAGAAATAATTGGGCCAGAAATTACTTGCCCAAAATTGGGACACTGGCCGTCCATTATGACGTGTTCAGTGGACCAGCTGGGCTGGTCCACTGAACATTAACATGGGTTAGGTTTTTCTGTTTTGAATCTGCTTAGGTTTTACCCTGACTCCTATATATACAACACATACCCCATAATTATGAAGTTACAGAAAATTACTTCTCAATTCCTGAAGCAAGATTTCTTAGCTTTCTTGCAAAGGAAATACACTGGAGTTGAAACTTCCGTTGTGCTTACGAACCCAACAAATTCCTACAATGGTATCAGAGCACATGATGGTTTAGATGATTATACGATAATCATAATAACGATTACGTGGGAAAATTAGATGTTTCAATTTATTAAATTAATTTTCGGGAAAAAAAATTGAACAATGAACTGTAACCGAAACACTATTCCGGTAGCGTGAACAGTGGCAGCAGTCACTGCTCCGGTGGTGGGGCAGTGGCGGTTTTCGATGGATTTTCAGCAATTTGACGTGTTCTACCACCGTTTCATCTATTATCGAGAAATCCACTTTATAAGATGGTCGATAAAGGGGTTGAGAGGTGATGGGACGCGACGTAGATGCCGGAAAAACCGCCAACGGTGGAATTTTTCCGATCGCCATGGGCATCGAAATGGTGAAGTAATACCACCACCGTGATCATCTCGACGAGAGAAATCGAACGGTGGTGGTGTTACCCGACGAAAGTCGCCGAAAAATGGCCACCGCCGATTGTTTAGAAACAGCCGGCGGTGGCTCGAATTTCGACCGTCATGGGCCACCACACCGTGAATTGAGACCACCGGTGAGTTCGGCCCGACGAGGGCTGTCGACCGGTGGTGTTCAATTTCGCCCCAAAATCCAAATCCCAAATTTGATTTGGGGTTGGAATTGATTTTGAAAATTTAAAATAGTTCAAGAACCTGATTGAAATTAAATTAGGGTTTCCGAAATTGCAATTTATCCCTTGGGATAAATCTAAAAAATCTAAAAGTTTCTAAAATTACAATTTAATCCCTGAAAATTTTTCTGGAAATTGAAAAGGTTTTAAAATCAGCAGATTTGGTCCCTGGGGAAAATATGTAAATTTTTGAAAAGCTGATTTGGTCCTTAGGCGAATCTGTAATTATTTTAAGATTCTGAAAATTACAGAAAAATCCCTAAAAATTAAACTTTAATTTCTGAATAATTAAGGGACTGTTTGGATGAGCAGAAAATTTCAAACATTGAAATTGAGTTTTAAATTTGGAATTTAATTATTTTCTAAGTTGAAACGAATTAATTAACCCACGATTGTTGTTATTTTAGCATGGTATTTGACAATGTGCGCTTGAAAATCTTATAGAGTCCGCATTATAGATGTCTGGGTAGGCGGCGCCCAGTATTTGTTAGACCGCATTATGCATGTCTGGGTAGGCGGCACCCAGTATTTGTCGAACCGCATTAAATCATGCTTGGGCTGGCGACGCCCAATATGTGCTCTATTTGATCTAGCACGCATAATAAGGATCTTGATAAAACTCCGATTAAAATGTTCCCCAATTTATATAAGTCTGATTTGGAATCCATGTGTCGTCCATTATAATTGAATGAGTGCAAAATCCTTTTTGGCTATAAGAGTATTTACACCCTACTGTTTGTTCTAAGTCTAGAGGACTTAGACACTTCATAGATGCATGTGTTTGTAGTAGCGAGTGAGAAACCTTTGTGAGTATTTACGCCCTAGCGTTTGCTCTACAAGGTCAAATTTGCTTAGATACACGATTGCAGTCGCGTAACGGAGTTGACTTACTTAGTTATGTCTTGACGCCCTAGCGTCGGAATAATCTAAAGGCGCAGATCGATTGTTTAGAACAGTCGGTCAAATCAAGAGTTGCAAATTATTTGTAATTAGTTTGGAGACCTACCAGGTTGTACTGTTGAAGTTATCAGCCCTACCAAACGTAGAAATAGTATGAACTTAGATCTTGGCCCATTATGATCGTATTTGATATGAGTCTATATTCTTCCATGGGTCGTAGAATATGTTAAAATAATGAGAGCTAATTAAACTAAATATCATGTTAATTAGTTAACGAATGTGTTCATAGAAATTATATTTTAATTTCTGTCTATCTATTTCTTCAAATTATTTAAAATGTCGAATCTGTCATTGAAATGCTTGGTTGAGACTAATAAGTTGACTGGAGCTAATTATCCGGACTGGTTGCGTAATTTGCGTTTGGTACTAAGACAAGAGAAAATTTAGTATATGTTAGACACAGACTTTCCAAAAGTTCCTGATGAAGAGTCTGTTGAGTATGCTTTCTTTGACAAGGCTGCTTATCAGAAGCATTTGTATGATGCTACCTCGGCACAGTGTGTCATGTTGTCCTCCATGACTGTAGAGTTATAGAGGCAGCATAAGAACATGGCCCCCATTGAGATACTAGAACATTTGAGGAGTCTTTATGATTCACAGTCTCAGACTATGGAGTATGAGTTGTTAAGAGACCTCTTTAAATGTAAGTTGAATGATGGGGGCTAAGTGTCTGGTCATGTTCTGAAGATATTGGGTTGATAGAAAGGTTGACTTCGATTGGAATGAAGTTGCCCCAGAATGTGTCTATTAACCTGATTTTGAATTCGCTTCCTGGTTCGTTTGAGAATTTCATTGTGAGCTTCAATATGAATGGAACCAAGGTGAATCTTCCAGAACTTCACAATATGCTAAAGACTTATGAATCATCTACTTCAAAAGGGAAGATTGTGCTCATGGTGGGTTCATCTACTAAGTTCAAACCTAAAGGTAAGAACAAGAAGAATAAGGGTAAGGGTGGTGCCAAACCCACAGTCTTGAAGCCTAAAGGAGGTGTTCAGAAGAAGCCTAGGTTGGCCAGGGACGTATGCCTCAACTGCAAGCAGAATGTGCATTGGAAGAAAGATTGCACCGCTCCAAAAGGAGACAAGGCACTAGGTGCTTATGGACCTGCTGGACAAGGTATGTGTCAATGAGATTAATATGTCTATAAGTAACTCTCACTGCTGGGTATTGGATACAGCATGTGGCTCACACATTTGTAATAATGTGCAGTGCCTAATGGACAACAGAAAGGTTAGACCATGAGAGGTGGACCTACGCGTTCGAAATGGGGAACGAGTTGATGTTGAGCGTGTGGGACTTATAGATTAGACCTTCGGGTTTTACATCAGAACTTAATATTTGTTATTTTGTTCCCTCGATTACAAGGAATATTATTTCCATTCCAATGTTAGACATTAAGGGTTTTTCCTCATATATTACCAATGGCAGTTATATACTATCTTTTAATGGAATTGTTTGTGGAAATGCTCCACTTGTGAATGGTTTATATATTCTCAATTGTAATCGTGAAATTCTCAATGTACAAAATAAACGAGCTAAAATAAGTAATCCAAGAAATTTCACCTACTTATGGCACTGTAGACTTGGTCATATCAATTAATCAAGGATAGCAAGATTAAGAAAGTTAGACTACCTGGAACCATTTGACTTGGAGTCCTATGGTGACTGTGAATCTTGCTTGAGAGGAAAGATGACCAACAAACCACTTTCTGGGAAAGGTGTGCGAGCCAAAGAGACACTTGAGTTGGTCCATACAGATATATGTGGGCCATTTTCCACTCAAGCTAAGGGATGTTTTCTTTACTTCATAACTTTTACAGACTATTTCACAAGGTTTGGATATGTGTATCTTATGAAGCACAAGTCCGAAGCCTTTGAGAAATTCAAGGAGTATAAGTTAGAAGTAGAGAAACAACTTGAAAAGAGTATCAAGACTTTTCGATCAGATCGAGGAGGTGAATACTTGAGTAGAGAATTTCTAGATTACTTAAAACTTCATGGAGTCCAATCATAATGGACACCTCCTGAACACCACAAATGAATGGCGTTGCTGAAAGGAGAAATCGAACCTTATTGGATATAGTCAGATCCATGATGAGTTTTTCAGCTCTTCCAACATACCTTTGGGGCTATGCTTTACAAAACTCAATCTATATTCTAAATAGAGTTCCTTCAAAGTCAATAGAGAAAACACCATATGAGATATGGCATCCCAAGAAGCCTGCTCTTACACATATGCGAGCCTGGGGCTGCCCTGTATACGTAAAGAAGATGCTTACTGATAAGTTGGAATCTAAAAGTGAGAAATGTTACTTTGTGGGATATCCTAAGGAAACGAGAGGATACTATTACTATCTTCCTGAAGAACATAAGGTCATTGTTTGCAGAAATGCAACTTTCCTTGAGGAAGACTGTGTCTACAAGGAACAGAGTTACAATAAGATAGAACTTGAAGAAATTCAAGAACCACAAAGCAACATAGAGGTTGAATCCTTGTCGAATGACCTAGACAAGAATTCAGTGGGAGTAGTTGGTGAAGGTGTGTTACTTAGAATACAGCCCAGTGAGAGTGATGTGAGGATTGATGTAGAAATGCAAACACAACCAATGGAAGAATATACAATAGTTGTACATCCTTCCATTCAGGAAACACATGTAGATGATATTCCTGAAAACTCTCATAGTAGTGGAAACACACAGAAACCTTCTTGTCGCGCCCGTTTTTTACTCGCGGGTCGAAGCGGAGCACAACGTATTCGGTGATTCCTATGTTAGATTAAGGAGTCGCCACCTAATTTTTTAGGATGAATTACGACACCTAAATATTAAATAAATGCTGCAATATAACTACAATTTTATGGTCTGCAACACTAATGAGATTCTAGATAAGGGTTCTTTATTATCCTAAAGGGAAGGAGTTAGGCATCCTTTAAGATCCGCTAACTTGCGGTTATCCGATCAAACTCAGGTTAATTATACTAAGAAAAATGCATGTTTAAAGTATAAAGTTAAAAAGATGTTTGCAAATGATTAATGAAAAGGATGCATTTGTATAAGTATGCATTTGCATAGTATAAAAGAAAAATACATGTAAAGTTCAAAAAAGTATGCATTTGTAACAATTAATAGTAAAAATAAATTATTTATAATGCCAAAGAAGTATTTTTGGAAATCACTTTTGAGTGGCAAAATGCAAAAAAAAGATAAACTTTTATATAATTAATAATGCGAATAAAAGATGACCAAAGTTGTTTTGAAAATCTTGAATATGCACGACAAGCCTAAAAATAAATGAAATAGCGAAGGATTTCTATTTTTTGCACTAACCGAACCTACAAATAAATAAACTAGCGACGGGTTTTAAACTACCCTATTAATTATCCATTCATGGCCTAATTATTCTAAATATCCTAACAATCACACAAGCATTAAATAATTATTACAGACCCCAAATAGAAATAACGAAATTAAAGAACAACAATGAAAGGGAACTAAAGCGGATGACGATGTTATCTCGCACTATTTGTTTTGAAATCCCGAGTTTGGAGAATTCAAGGAGTGTGAATGCGGGTCTTCGTTCGGCAATGATCATGATGAGTCTCATAACAAAACTCTTCGTAGCTCCCAACGCATTTCATGTGAGTGAAGAAAAGAAAAGAAAAGGATTAGTAGCGGAACACGGACATCCATACACGTATGAATAAATATTTCATAAAAAAAAAGTAATATATTATTGGGCTTCAGAATGCAAACAGTGTGCGGGACGGTGTAAAAAAAATGAGCCAAAACCAAATTTCAGACCGAAATAAATTGTATTGGATATGCGATGGGCCCAATTAATATGCAGAAATAAAAGCAGGCTCAAACATAATTTCAGATATATATATATATATATATATATATATATATATAAAAATATTGGCCCAGATGCACAATGGGCCCAATAAACACATATTCATAAATATACAAACCCACATTTGATATCCACTTAAGCATATGAGGGTAGGTTTACATGATATATTCAGAATATAACTGATATACTTAAAGGTATACGCAGATATACAGTTCTTGTATACACTTAGTGTATACTGAGCCTGTATACCTTGTATACTTTAGGGTATATCATGTCATAGTTTCAACAAACCAAATAAAGAATATGAGAAGATAAGCCAACATGAGCAGATTCAGACCATAAAATGCTAAGCAGATACCATCACACAAGACACACTTAACATGTATAGAAATGACACACTTAACATGTATATCTAGCATGCTGCAAAGGTTATCTAAATCAAACAGAATCTGGACAAGAAAGTTTACATGCATTCAGCAGATGTCAAAACAAAGCCCAAGTCCACTCACTTTTATGCATAGGGAGGCAGAGTTAGATTCCTCTCTAATTAAATGAGAACTACAAACATTCCTAGACTTAGACCTAAACTATTGAAAGGAAACAATAGATATACTATATGCTTACCTTTTCCCAAAAATCGAGTGAAATGCGTCATAATAAGGATACATGATAAACTAGCCGAAACAGAATTTTAAAGTCATTTAAGCATGATCTTAGACTAAGCTAGCTGTGTGATATCAAACATATAAAAAAAATGAATAACCACATAATCCTATTTCAGCTAGTATATACTATGGCCATTCATACACAAGCTTCACTTAAACAAACACACAATTTAGGTTGATATTTGTTGCGAATGTAACCAAAATTAAGTGTAATTCTAAGAAAACAAGGAGGCAGGAAAATATGAACAGGAGAAACTGAAACCGAATCACATTACAAGTATCTCATCCAAATCAAACTCGTAACAAGTATACAGTTAAACTCTTAAACTCAAAGATGAAAACCTTAAACATAAGACATAATTTAGGTTGATATTTATTGCAAATGTAGCTAAAATTAAGCATAATTTTCAGAAACCAATACCCACAAAAGGTAAGTAGTAAAACTGGAACTTGGATCATGTTACAAGTGTCTCATCCGAAACAAACATATCATTAAACCCTCAAAGATAGAAATTTTTAACATAACACACTTAACCAATTGTCTTATTTTTTAGAAGCAAGTTGATAATAGTATTCTAGCATACATATACATCTGTCAAATAGCTTAACAAACCATATCCTATGGAACATGAATCTAGCAGTTCACAACCAAATATGTCCAAAACATTCACATTAACTAAATAGATTAAACCAAATCATTTTTAAACTTTAATAATAATTATGGCAACATAATGCCTTCAACACCACATAGTCAATATGGACATACAGAATAATATAGAAAGATAAGGGAAAGAAGATGTATTTACGGACCTTCTCCGGGCAGCGAACCGAGGCGTTGTTTTGAATCGTCGAATCCGCTCGAGAATGTTTAGAATTCGGTTTTTTTTTGGATTTTTTATCACCGAATTCTGAATTGGTAATTCTGAAAAAATAATTCTGTTTCTGAAAATTTTGACTAGACCCGACACGGCAGTGACCCGACCCGAAATGGAACCCGAAAAACTGTGGGAAAATAGCAAAAAATTTCAGATTCTTCTACACCAAAAACCAATAATTTCGAAATTCTTAAGATGAAGAACACATGCAAAAGAAAGAAGAAATGCTCTTAAGAAGATTTCGAATTTTTTGTGAAGAAGAACACAAACAAAACACAATACAACCTTTAAGAAGATTTCGTATTTCCAAAACTTGAACCTGAATTTCGGACTTAGAAATCAACCAAAACTCCTCCCAAAAACCTCTGGAATCCGAATCCGAACCTCCTAAAACAGTAAGCAAAAGGGGGTTTTCATAGATATCAACCAACGTTCACCCCCCCCCCCCCCCCATACCTCTTTAAAAATGAATTCGAATTTCAAAATAAAAGGGGACAAAAATATGATTTTTGGGGCGATTTCTTGGGGCATGTGTTGCGGATTTTGGTGGGGTGTGTTGGTGAGGGGATGGGTTCGGCGGTGTCAGGGTAGGGTGGTGGCAGTGGTGAAGTGACTGGGGTAGGGGTGCGGTGACGTGGGGTAGGGGCGTAGGGGTGTGCGGCCGATTGGGGGGGGGGGTCTGGTTTAGGGTTTTTGTTTGGTGTTTTTTTTATGGCGTAAGGGTTTAAATAAAAGGGAAAGGGATTTGGGCCGGTTTAGGGGGTGGCCGGTTGGGTAGGCCTGGGGATTTGGTGTTGGGCCGATAGGTTTGGGTTGGGGTATAAAGGGGATGGGTCGGTCGAATATAAGAAAGGGGGGTTGGGCTTTTATTTTGGGCTTGGTAGAGGGGGAGTGGGTCTTGGGGAATTAAGGTTGGGCTTTGAGGGGTGTGGGCTAGTTTGGGATTTTTTTAGGGATTAAAGGGAATGGCCAGTTGGGCTTGGTAAGGGGGGGGGGGGTTTCAGTTGGGCTTGGTAAAGAGGGGTTTCGGGTGGGCCGAAAATAAAAGGGGGAGTTGAATTGGGTTTGGCCGATTGGGCCTTTGTTTTTTTTTTGGGGGGGGGGGGGGGGGGGGGGTTGCGAATTTGGTTAGGGGTTTGGGCTAGTTTATGGGAATGAAATTAGTTTGGGTAGAAATTGTTTTGGGTTAGGAAATGAAATGGGTTATGGATTTAAAAATATAAAAGGGGTTTAATATTAAAAAGCTTTGAATAAAAAATGTAAAATTATTTAGAATATAGTATAAGATGCGATAATAATAAAACATAATATTTGTGAAATGCTTATAAAAAAAATAAAGAAATACGATGTCGTTTTTGCTAAAATAAAATAATATAGAATATTACAATAGAAATTATGATCATGATTTAAAAAGACAAATGGTTGTAGAAAAAAAGAATATGGATAATAATAATAGTAATAATATAATAATAGTAATAATAATAATATATGTGTATATATATGCTTATATGTATATATATATATAAAAAATATTTTTTTGAGGTGTCAAAAATATCCAAAATTGCAAATAAATCAAAAAGGATGGAACAAAATTGGGTGTCAACACTTCTCATGATCAGAATACGAGAACCACAGAAATACAGAATAACCAACTCCATAGGTCCACTCGGAGTCATCGTCAGCCTGAAAGACTTAATCTCCTTGTTGAAAGTCAAAATGGGATAGATATTCCTGATGATGATGAGCCTACAACCTACAACGAGGCTATGTTAGACATTGACTCGCAGAGATGGCAAGAAGCCATGCAATCTGAAATGGACTCAATGTATGTCAATCAAGTTTGGAATTTGGTTGATTTGCCAGTAGGGGTTAGACCCATAGGATGCAAATGGATCTTCAAGAAGAAGATTGATGCATTTGGCAAGGTGCAAGCCTGCAAGGCTAGGTTGGTAGTAAAAGGTTACAATTAGAGGCCTGGGGTCGATTATGATGAAACTTTTTCGACTGTTGCAAAGATTAAGTCCATTTGGATTTTGCTTGTAGTAGCTGCATACTATGATTATGAGATTTGGCTGATGGAAGTTAAGACCGCTTTCCTCAATGGAAATCTAATTGAGGAAGTGCATATGATACAACATGAAGGTTTTACATCCAAGTCAAAACCTAAAGCAGTATGCAAACTACAAAAGTCCACTTATGGACTTAAGCAAGACTCAAGAAGTTGGATTATTTGCTTTGACAAAGCTATCAAATCGTTTGACTTTGTCAGAAGCAAGGAGGATCCATGCGTTTATAGTAAACACAAGGAATGGAGTATTATTTTCATTATCATATATGTAGATGACATATTAATAATGGGAAACGATAAGTCCCTTATGCAATCAGTGAAGAAATGGTTGTCCAACACCTTCATGATGAAGGACTTAGGTGAAGCCTGCTATATTCTTGGAATTAGGATCTACAGAGATAGACCTAATACATTGTTAGGGATGTCACAGTCTATATACATAGACAAAGTGCTAAGACGTTTCTCAATGGAAAACTCTAAGAGATGAGGTCTTCCTATGGGTCAAGGCATCAAGTTATCTAAGAATGATTGTCCTTCTACTGTTACAGAACTTGAACGCATGAAGAAGATCCCATATTCTTCAGCTATAAGATCGATCATGTATGACATGACCTGCACTAGGATAGATGTGGCATTTACACTTAGCATGACTTGCAAATTCTAGCATAATCCTTGGAAAGAACACTGGAAAGTAATCAAGAATATTCTTAAGTATCTTACATGAACTAAAGAATATTTCTTGGTCTATGGTGGGCAAGAGAAGCTAGTCGCTACTGGGTACACTGATGCTAGCTTCCAAACAAATCTTGATGACTTCAAGTCACAGTCTGGATATGCCTTCATTTTCAATAGTGGAGCAGTGAGTTGGAAAAGTTCCAAGCAAGAAACCACTGCTGATTCGACAACTGAAGCCGAGTAAATTGCTGGATCAGAAGCTTGTAAAGAAGTTGTCTCGATATCTGAGTTCTTAAAAGAACTAGGGGTTGTTCCAAGTGTCAGTCATCCAATAACGATATATTATGATAACATTGGTGCAATTGCGCAAGCTAAGGAACCAAGATCAACAAACAGAAATAAGTATGTATTGAGGAAATACCACATACTCAGAGAGATGGTAGAATCTAAAAAAATATATCTAGACTATATTCCCACAGATGATAATCTAGCTAAACCTTTTACTAAACCATTAAGCTTAGCTAAGCATAATGGTCATCTCGAAAACATGAGTATTAGATACATTGGAGATTGGCTCTAGGCCAAGTGGGAGATTGAAAGTATGTATGTCCTAGAGACAATCTATATTAGGAACAAAATGTACTTGTACACATTCGTATTATTAATAAGATTAATATTTATGGCATTTGCAATTATTGAATTATTGTTTGATTGTTTGCAATTATTCATATATGTGCATCCCTTGAGCTTACATTGTCATTAATAGAGTGAGATGTTAATGATAGAACGTAAATCTCAAAATAGCCTTGACTAATGATCATCGAGAATGGGATATCGATGATATGCTATAAGTCGACATGTGGTCTGCATCACATTCTTGGAGAATGTAGTATTTCTCACAGCTGCGAGTAATGGTTACTCGTGATGGACACATGGATACTTTGGAGAAGTATTGGTATACACTGCCGATAAACTATTTGTTATACGTGTCTATAGTGTTATCGGCGTGTGGAATATAAAGGTCCTTTGACTTGAGGTCAATACGCACCTTGTTTGCAGAATAATGTATTTTGACCAAGTTCTAAGCTTAAACTCCTTCTGGATAAGATACGGCTTGTGTTGGGTGCATCAGGATGTAAATCAATGTTAAGTTTGATGGATTCATGTAAACGTACTTCACATATTGAGTTCGTCATACGACGCAGTCTATGAGTTTCGTATGGACCTTAATTATAATAATGTCGATATGTGAAGGCCTATAGGGTCACACTATATGCGATTGTTTCTTCGATCTAAGAATATATTGAGAAAGTATTAAATATTCGATTGAGAATCGAGATATTTAATTTATAATAATTATGGAATATTTCTATTTGATAGAAATTATTTAATTAAGTCGAATTGGATTTCAGATTTAATTAAATGTGTTGGATATATTATATGGGTACTCGAACAAATACAGAGAAATAATTGGGCCAGAAATTACTGGCCCAAAATTGGGACACTAGCCGTCCATTAGGACGTGTTCAGTGGACCAGCTGGGCTGGTCCACTGAACATTAACATGGGTCAGGTTTTTCTGTTTTGAATCTGCTTAGGTTTTACCCTGACTCCTATATATACAATACATACCCCATAATTATGAAGTTACAGAAAATTACTTCTCAATTCATGAAGCAAGATTTCCTAGCTTTCTTGCAAAGGAAATACACTGGAGTTGGAACTTGCAGTCGATGATTCAATTCGGGTTGATACCTTAGTATTGAATCCGACGCTTGAAAACCTATAAGTTTTCTTCTATTGTGTTTTGAACACTTTATATGATTATCATATAAGTCATGCCAGGATCGTTGTTGGGTAAGTAAAATTTTTATACTTCCGTTGTGCTTTCGAACCCAACAAATTTCTACACTCAAAACATCCTGCTTCTCCTCTTCTTCTATATTACTTTCAAAAATAAAAGTAAGTGTCAAGTGTTATTTGCTATGTTTATTGATTTCATCGGAGTTTTATAATTTGAAGTGTCATTATTATAGAATAGTTTTATTTCATTTTATCCTGCATGAATTATCCAAAATCTTAGGCAACAATGAGAAGATTAAATTTTGTAAGCACACAATGAATTTCATCTCGAAATTAAATTTTATATTTATGTTAATTTTTTATTTATTTAACTTACTTTTTTGAAGATTAAATCTTCATGATTTTCTACTCTCATTTTGAAGACTAAAATTCTTGTGATTTTCAAATTCGTTTTGTACCTCGATTTAAAGATAAAATTTTATTGTTTTATTAAATCTGATTAAGAAAACGGGAAGATAACACCAGCCCATTATTTTGCTTCCTTCACTATATGACCACGATTAAAACATGGGTTGTAATCTAAATATATACTCAATCTCATAATTTCGATCTTCAATTATTAGTTCATTGAAATTAACGAAGTCCATCACCATTTCAAAAAAAAATTACACTTTCACGTTATTAACCCAGCATCTGTGTTGGCCAAAGAATCTCATAAACGAACTTCTAAAGTGTCATGATGCTTTAGAAAATATTATTTTAAAAACTATTGAAAGGGCCACTCAATTGAAGAATCAGAAGTAATCAATTTTCTATTTAGCTTTTTTTTCTTCATTAATAAAGAATGTCACTTATAAAATTAAGAAAAGAATTAAATTTATTTTTTCAAATTTGCCTCTATTAAGTGTTATATGATCAAATTCTAATTACCATTTAATTAGGGAAGTTTAGTTAAATTACTTATTTTTTCGAGGAGTTAATATTTTTTTAAAGAGTGTGCAGATATCCAAGTAAACATTCTTTTTAATCCAGAGGGGTAATAAAACACTTTTAGGTTCCCAATCCATTCAAAGCTCCACTAACAAAGTGAAAAAACAACCCGTGAATAAATGAAAGAAGAAGGAATTTCACTCTCAATATACCACCAAATTTTAAATAACTGCTCCTTTACTATTTCTATTAGAATAAGTTAGGAATTTGATAATTATGGTAATATAAGATTTATAGTCATATTAGAATAGGGTTACCCTTTATCATGTTAGACTAGGAAAATAAGGATCTTACCTCTATATAAAGAGGTCATTATGATGAATAAAAAGTAGAAAGAATTCTCTCATTATTCTCGTCTCTCTAAATTTTCGTCCATGTCTCGATTTTAACATGGTATCAGAGTCATGTTAGAAAGAACACCAAAATTCTAGAATAATGGCACATGACGGTAAATAAATCGGGGATAACGATAACGGAATCGCCGGTGAAGAAAACAAAACCCAAAGAAAAATAATCTCTCCATACGACATTACGTCGAATGATAACCCTGAAATTATGGTAACAAAAGTTCAATTAAAGGGAGAAAATTATGAAGAATGAGCTAGATCTATGAGGACAGCCCTAAGAGCAAGAAAGAAGTTTGGCTTCGTCGACGGTACAATCAAGAAACCGGACGAAGAGTCGCCGAAATTGAAAGATTGGTGGACAATAAACTCACTGTCGGTATCGTGGATTCATAACACCAAAGAACTGATGCTTCGCTCAACGATTACACATAAAGAGGAAGTGGAAGAATTATGAATGAGTATTCGAGAGTTGTTCGTCGTTATTAATGGCCCTCTGATGCAATAACTAAAGGCGGAACTAGCGGAGTGCAAGCAAAAGGGAAGGACCATAGTGGGATACTATAGAAAACTCACTATACTGTACGAGGAATTGGTGAATTACGAACAGATCTCAACTTGTTCGTGCGTAAGTGCACATACATACAATCTAGGAACGGTCCTAGAAGCCAAAATAGAAGAAGAAAAAATGCATCTTTTCCTCATGGAATTGGATAAGGGAATGTATGAAACTGTGAGATCGAACATACTGGCCCAGGAATCGTTGACATCACTGAATAAGGTCTACTTGAAGTTGGTGTAAGAAGAGCGTGTGAGAGGAATCACACGAAAAATAGAAGACCGGAGTGAAATTATGGTTTTTGCCGTACAAGGGAGAAACTCTTACCATGACCGAGGTGAAGGAAAAATGATGGTACATTCTACAGACATTGCAAGAGATCCAAACACGTTATGGACGGATATTTTTGACTCATTGATTATCCGGATTGGTGGCCGGGAAATAGAAAATGAGATGAAAAAATTAGAGGAAGAAGACGAGGACAACAACAACAATAACAAAGGAATGGACCAGGATCCGATCGTGGTAGAGGCAACTACCGAGCTAATACCGTAGTTGCCAAAGAAGGAACTCAGATGGAGATAGAAACGGTGAACACATGCAGCACATGACTTCACAACTTGAGAGATGAGATCTGGAAGACTGTGATTCACATATTGAATTTCCAAAGAAGAAACCCGAATGGCAAGATGGATAGTAAGACTCCAAACTCATCCTGGATCATAGACTCCAGAGCTACCAACCATGTGATAGGTAATCCAGAAGAACTTAGTTATATGTGATCTATTCCTAAGTGTTTGGTTGGTCTTCCAGAGGGAAGTAGCTCGGTGGCTACAAAAGAAGGAACAACCCTGCTGAATAGCAACGCTCCAAACTGATGGCGTCTCGACGTTCTCCTAGCACTCTCCCTCTTTATTATGTAAAAAGGCTCACATTTTTGGCTTCTTATAAGCCCCTCTTAGGTTGTAGCATGTAATAAACCCTCTCACGCCCGGCTCACACTTGACAATCTATAATACAATAATACATGAAAATACTAATAAATAAAGGGATTGTCTTACCCTTAATAAGGCATAATCTAAAGGAGCTGCTGAGTTGAAAAAGTCACCTATTTTGATATGATTTTCCCTCTTCATACCAATAGGAATAGCATGACTGACGACACGACACCTATACAACACCTATATGAAAGTAAGTACCATCCCGTTCAACAGCAATACATAATTTAGCAATACCGACAACAGCTCCTAATCATGTGCTATCATCGTATTATAATGATTATTTCAACGTCAGAGCAGGCGGGACTACCAATCCCAGAGTGAATTACCCTTGTCTGCACTACCACCTTAATTTACTAGACATTGGGGAATTGGATCCTGAAGTACTATTTCTGCATATTCCTGATCAAATTCGCCTATATTAGGATAACTCGTTAATGGTTGATCAAATTTGATAGATTCGCCATCGAAAACAAGAAGTTCTGGTATAGTTGAAGAATATCCTTTATGTTCCATAGTTGACATGCAATTTGACTTTTGTATCACAACTAGTTGATTATTTAGATTGTTATATGACGTTTAATATAATTATGTGTGGTATACTGAACTCCACCATGAGGAAGCTGATTGGAAAGGGTGAGCATCAAGGTGGACTTTACTATTTCTGGAATGTGCCGATGATACGGGCTATAAAGGCAGAGGTAGTTGATTGGTTCGATCATTGGCACAAACGGTTGGGTCATCCTTCAACACAAGTAACGAAGTCTATTTCGACTGCAGGCTTAATGGAGAGTGGTGATAGATCAGATAGAGAATGTGATGAATGCCAACGGATAAAGCAAACGAGAAGTGTTTTTCCTTTACGTGATAATATTGCTTCGGATACTTTTGAGATGATTCATTGCGATTTATGGGGATTATATAGAACCCCTTCCTCTTGTAGTGCTTCATATATTTTTACTATTGTGGATGATCATTCACGAGCTGTGTGTATCTTTATCTTAGTTGATAATAAAGAAGTGTCCCAAACCTTAAAGAATTTATTCGCCTTGGTGGATAGACAATTTGGTAAGAAAGTGAAGATTGTTAGAAGTAATAACGGAACTTAGTTCACATATATGAAGACTTATTCGAACATGGAATTATTTTTTAAACATCTTGCACAGGGACACCACGGATGAATGGAAGAGTCGAAAGAAAACACCGTCACACTCTTAATGTGGAGCAATCATTGAGATTTCAGGGTCATATTCTGATTAAATTCTATGGAGAATGTATTTTGACTGTGGTGTATTTGATCAATAGAATGCCATCCTCGATGTTGAATGGGAAAAACCCTATGGAATTTTATACGGGGAAGCGCCTCAGTATGATTATTTAAGGGTGATAGAGTCACTATGCTATGCATACACAAATGAAAGAATTAGGGATAAATTTAAGAGTCGGAATCGTAAGTGTGTCTTCTTGGAATACCCATACGCAAAGAAGGGTTAGAGATTTTATGACATAGAGTACGACAAATATTTGATCTCAAGAGATGTGGATTTCTATGACACAAAGTTCCCCTTTGTTGTAAGACCGACCAACTTAACCAACATCATAAAAGCAATACCGAACGGAAGAGAATCTCTGGAATAAAATCGTGTTAACGTGGACGAAACGGAGGAAGGAATAAACTAACACAACTTTGAAATGACATGACTGATAATATGGGTACAAACAAAACTCAGATGGACAGAGTACAGTCACCGAATGCAACCTACTGATCAGTAAGATTTAGACCGGACATAGGCCGGTCTAGATAGAGATAACATGGAGGAAATACAGTCACAAGGTATCTGTACCAATGAAATACATCCGAACGAACAACTGGGTCGAGGTAAACATCAAAAACATGAATCAATCCAGCTATGTGACTACGTCAGTGAACCTTTTCGAAAACAAAGTCCATCAACTCATCCGTCCGATCCTCAGCAATCCTCCAGTGCACCTTATCCTTTAGCTAACTATATATCTTGTGATAATTTTTCCATGCAACACCAAAGGTTCCTTGCTTCAATTACCACATAAATCGAATAAAAAATCTTTTTGGAGGAAATGAAAAAATAACATTGAAAAGTAGCAATGCGGCAAGAGATTCAAGCATTGAAGGATAATGGAACATGGATACTAGAAACTTTGCCACCATATAAGAAAAGCACTTGGATGTATATGGGTGTACAAAATCAAGTACAACTCTGACGGCACAATCGAGCGATATAAAGATCGTTTGATCATCTTCGGAAATAAACCTGATGAAGGAATTGACTACAATGAAACTTTTACTCCAGTTGCTAAGATAATAAATGTTTGGACCTTCCTGGCAGTTGCAGTTGCAGCTGCGCGAAAGTGGAAGTTACATCAGATGGATGTGCTTAATGATTTCTTACACGGTGAGCTTACGAATGAAGTTTATAAGAAATTACCACCGGGATTTCGTGTTCCTAATCTGGAATAAGTATGTCGACTCCGAAAATCTTTGTATGGTTTGAAGCATGCTCCAAGGTGTTGGTTTGCGAAATTGTCAAGTACTTTGATGAAATGTAGGTTCAAACAGTCGTACTTTTATTATTCACTATACACTGGGGAGGTATGCAACTTAACGTCTTAGTCTATGTGGATGACTCCATTATCTCCGAAAACAATCATAATGCCATTGAACGATTCAAAGACTATCTCTGCACCTATTTTGACATGAAGGATTTGGGCCCTCTGAAGTACTTTCTGGGAGTTGAAGTTGCACGTGGACTAACTGCGTTATTTCTCTGTCAACGAAAATATGTCTTGGATATAATTTCTGAGTTCGGTTTACTGGAAGCTAAACCAATCAATACTCTTATGGAACATAATCACGGTTTGGCGTTGACCAAATGAGCTTATTTCAGAGATCCGGAACCACACTGACTTGAAAAAAGAATCGAGGTCAAGTCATTGTAATGAGAAAAGATTGTGATCTCCGGTTGTACGGATGGTGTGATTCGGACTAGGCCGAATGTCCGTTGACTCGAAAATCACTTACCAGTTGGTTTATATCCCTAAAAAAATCACTTGTATCATAGAAAATCAAGAAGCAGCACATTGTCTCTTGCTCGTCAGGAGAGGCGGAATCGGTCAATGGCAATGACAGTCTGTGAGTTGAAATGGTTAAAGGGAATTTTACGTAGTTTGGATGTTGAACACAAATCTCCAGTAGAAATATATTGTGATAGTCAAGCACCATTGTATATTGCGCGAAATTCGGTGTTTCATGAATGGACCAAACACATTGAAGTCGACTCTCACTATGTTCGGGACGCGCTCCAATCCGAAATAATATTTTCTAGTCATGTGTCAACCAATGAACAATTGACCGATGTGTTTACAAAGGCTTTGGGCAAATCGCAACATGAATATTTACTTGCCAAGTTGGACATTTAAGACCCTCATGTTCCGACTTGAGGGGATATTAGAATATGTTAGGGATTTGGTAATTATGATAATATAAGATTTGTAGTGTATTAGAACAAGGAGTATCCTTTACCTCTTGCAATTGGACGGCGGACAGAAATAATTTATCAAAATTGCTCATGTCGACCCAATTTTTTTCCTCTTATACATATCCAATTTGCTCATGTTTTTCGGTACATATAATTTTGTATGATTCTCGTTATCTCGAAAGAGAACGGCGCCGAATTACAATTTTGATACCGGCCAAGCAGCTGTCTACTTAATTACCACAAGATTATGCTCCAACTAGTGAACCCAATCAATCAACCCATGCTTTTAAATATGGAAATGACAAAGTTTCAAGAATGAATATAATACTAAGCATTATTATTTACTTATAATATACTTCTTCCGTCTCAATTTATGTGCACTATTTTATTTTTAATTTGTCTCAAAATGAAGGTCACTTTTTCTTATTTGACTACTATTTAAGGAAATCATTTCTATTTTATCTTTGTTGGGTCTCACTTAAGTTTAAAGATATACTTATTGTGAAGAAAAGTCAACAAAAGTAGACACTAAAGTAAGGCAATTTGATAAGCATAAACAAAAAATTTCTCTTAATTCTTAAAATTCGTGTCCGATCAAATGGTGTCACATAAATAGAACGGAAGAAATACAAAAATTCAAGAATGAATATAATACTAAGCATATTATTTACTTATAATATACAAAATTGACAGATAATTTTACAAAAACACTCAGAACTCCCTCCGTCTTAAATTATTTGTCACGTTTTTTATTTAAACGCCCCTTAAGAAATATTAATAAGGAGAGATATTTGACATAATTTACCTTTATTTATATCTAAGTTATAATCAATCTCTATTAAATATTTATTTTATTTATATGTCTTCTTCATTAATGACAAAAGGTAAAAATAGAAAAAGAATATATCTTTAACTTCTAAAATGACAAATAATTTGAGATAAATTATTTTTAGTAAGAACATAAATAATTTGAGAGGGAGGGAGTAATCGGAGACTTTGATAACGACGTAAACCGGAAAATTACGGGGAATTGGGCCCGTCGTCTCTCTGAGTTTCAAAACAAAGTAGGCGCGTATATCATCACGTGTGTAATTCTTATCACTACTACACTGCTGGACCAGCTATTAATTTGAATTTTGAAGTTGGACTCCGGCACTATTTGATTAGTTTTGCTTTGAACGATATCCAGATGCGTTTCTTGCTCTTCGAATATATGTGCGAATTTTGGGCAGTAATTAGGGAAGTAGAGATTTGTAGGTGTATATTCATGAGTGATCAAGAATTAGTCAACAGGACAAAGTTTATCAAGGGTCCAGATTAGCTCTAGTAGGAATTGCTATGATAACGTTCAAGGTACTGTTGGATTTAAGCCAAGTGTCCATCCAATATATTAAAGGCCTAGATTGTGAGCATTAGCTAATTATAAATAGTTAATAAGTTTTAAATGCTTAAAAATATTTTGAAGTGTTAAAACTGATTTTAGAAATAAATAGTTATGAATTTGATAGAAGGATTTGATAGAAGCGGTGAAACTGCTTATTGCTCTGATTTTGTTTTTAGATGTATCCTTGTAAAGAGAGAAGGAACCATGGATATGGAGTGAGTAGAAAATTAGGAGTTTTGTTTGTAAAAGATATTTTTAAAATTTAAAAATTATTAAAAATAAAATAATAAAATATTTTATCAAAGCAAAAGTTCTTTAAGCTGAAAATTATAAGTTAGGGTTGAAAATATATTTATGTCCTAGAGACAATCTGTATTAGGACAAATGTACTTTATACACATTCATATTATTATTAATGGAGATTAATATTTTGGCATTTGCAATTATTGAATTATTATTTGATTTTTTGTAATTATTCATTAATGTGCATCCATTGAGCTTACGTTGTCATTAATAGAGTGAGATATTAATGATAGAGCGTAACTCTTAAAATAACCTCGACTAATGATCATCGAGAATGAGATATCGATGATATGTGATAAGTCGACATGTGGTCTGCATCACATCCTTAGAGGATGTAGTATGTTTCACTTGCTACGAGTAATGGTTACTCGTGATGGACACATGTATTAGAGAATATTCGCCGTATATTTTGTAAATATATATAGTTGTACAAAGGTTGATTCCTAATATGGTACGAATCATAACTTACCTTACAAAGGTTGATTCCTAATACAATTAGAATCCTAAGTTACCTTAATTATACATCTATCATAATTACAAAATATACGGAGAATATTCGCTAATACTCCCCCTCAGACGGAGCGGGAGGAGGCCGAATGCTAAGGCTGGATCGGAAGTCGGTGAAGAGATGTCGCGGTAGTCCCTTTGTGAAAATGTTTGCATACTGATAAGAGGAAGAAACGTGTAAAATTTTGACCTGACCACGGGCAACCTTCTATCGCACAAAGTGGATATCCATCTCAATATGCTTAGTCCGCTGATGTTGGACTGGATTATAAGACATATAGATAGCAGATATGTTGTCATAATAGACTATAGACGCCTTGTGTAATGGACACTGGAGCTCCAAAAGAAGATTTCAGAGCCAACAGATCTCGCGACGACGACATTAGCAACTCCGCGATATTCGCCGGCACTCGAACAGGATAGTGTGGCCTGCCGCTTGGCAGACCATGAGATAAGATTATCCCCAAGAAATACACAGTACCCTGAGGTGGAGCGACGTGTGTCGGGGCATCCTGCCCAATCTGCATCCGTATAGGCTAGCAACTTGGTTGGGGCAGAGGGGTTATAGATGTAAACCAAAGTCTAGTGTGCCCTTAACGTATCTGATAATACATTTGAGGGAGGCAAAGTGGGACTCTCGGGGGTCATGCATAAACAGACACACCTGCTGAACGACATATGCAATATCATGCCTAGTGAATGTAAGATACTGAAGAGCACCTGCAAGACTCCGATATATAGTGGGATTAGAAACTGGCGCACCGTCAGTGGCACATTAAGCTTGGATTTTGAGTCCACCGGAGTTGACATAATTTTATAATTTGTCATCTTGGCACTGTACACTATCTCTTCTGCATACTTACGCCGATACAGGAACATAGTGGCTGCAGATCTTGGTCACCGATATACCCAAAAAGTAACTCAGCTTGCCCAAGTCAGTCATAGCAAATTCAGTTTTGAGTAGAGCAATGATTTCATTCTTCAAACCGTCAGACGAAGCAGTAAGAACGATGTCATCGACATATAGTAGCAAATATACAGTGCTGCTACCTCGGTGAAAAGTGAAGAGAGGGTTATCACACCTACTACATAGAAAACCAATCTGTAGAAGATACCTGGCAAAACAATCATACCAAGTGCGGGGTGCCTGTTTCAATCCATACAATGATTTCCTAAGACGACATACAAACTACGGAACTGCCGGATGAACAAAGCCAGGGGGCTGATGCATGTACACAGTTTCTTTCAAATCCCCATGAAGAAATGCATTCTTGACATCTAGTTGATGAATCGGTCAATGCATGCCTATAGCAATACTGAGAACTGTCCGAATAGTGGCCGGTTTAACAACTGGACTGAATGTCTCACCACAATCAATACCCTCTTGCTGATTAGTGGCATTTGCAATAAGTCTTGCCTTATACCTCTCTAAGTCACCACTATCTCTGAACTTGTGACGAAATAGCCACATACTTCGGATAACATTCACACCAGCTGGTCTAGGTACCAAATCCCAAGTGTTCTGCTTGGTTAAAGCGTTAAACTCCTCGCACATGGCCGCATTTCAATTTGGGTCCAGTTTAGCTAGTTTTGGATTCTTTGAAATGGGTGATAAGGTTTGTGTGGAGAGATTGAAGTGAACCTTGGGTTTGAAGATCCCGTGTTGTGCACGAGTCTCCATTCGATGAGATGGCAACAGTGGGAGATAGGAACTGGGAGGCTGCATGTCCACTGATTCTGGACTAGTTGCTAGACTGGTCGCTGGACTGGAAAACTACAGAACTGCGGGACTGGTAGTTGGACAGAGGGGCAGCAGTATTGTTGGAGGTGTAGGAGACTCGGCTGGAGGCAGTATGGGTGGTGTTCGGGTATTTGACCGAGAGCATGGAGCTGGACTAGGTGATAGCAGTGTTGCTGGAGGGCCAGACAACACTGCTGAAGACAGTAGTGGTATTGCCGACCGAGAGCAATTGGCTGGAGGCAGCAATGGTGAGGATGATGCTGTCGGGATAGTGGCCTGCTGTTGGTATAGATTTTGGATGACCGGAGACAGACTTGGTTCATCGAGAAAGAAGTAATCGGTGGTCTGAAATTTCCGGAGATTGGAAAAAGGAAAGGTTGTCTCATTAAAGGTGGCGTGATGGGATACGATGATTTTTCGAGTAGCAATGTCATAGCACAAGTAGCCCTGATGATTAGGAGATAGACCAAGGAAGACACATGGCATAGTGCGAGGGGCAAGTTTGTGAGTTGCAGTGTAGGCTATGTTGGGGTAGCATAAGCATCCAAAAATACGTAGGTGATCATATGATGGTAGCCTACGGTATAAGATTTCGGTAGGGGTCTTGTTTTGGAGTGTGCTAGTTGGTAAAATATTAAGAAGGGATTCTACTATTTTGACAGCATAGACCCAAAAAGGCGGTGGTAGACAGGCATGAAACAGAAGTGTGTGAACCATGCTATTGATGGTACGTATAATTCGTTCAGCCTTTCCGTTTTGGGAAGAAGTATAAGGACAAGAAAAACGGAAAACCATGCCTTGTTTAGAATAGAAATTGTGAAATGCTGAGTTATTAAATTCACGTCCATTATCACATTGGAATGATTTGATAGATTTTTCAAATTGTGTTTTAATGTTTTTGAAATTCGAGGAATTCTGCAAAGACTTCAGATTTGAATTTCAGTGGGTAAATCCAGACAAAATGTAAAAAATCATCCAAGAATACTAGATAAAATTTATGACCCAAAGAGCTAACAATCGGAGATGTCCACAAATCAACATGAATAATATCAAAGGGAGAAAAAGTAACAATGTTTGATGACATAAATGGAAGACGAGTATGTTTGCCTAGTGGACAAGAAAGACAGTGTTGGGAAATTTTCCCATTATTACATTGAATACGCTTAGAAGTCCTAAGAAAAGTAAAAACTGGATCTCCGGTGTGTCCGAGTCTGTTGTGCTAAGTTGAGGGAGAGATTGCCGCAAGGGATAGAGGTGCTTGCGGTCTGACAGCGGAAGATTGAGTGAATGGGTAGAGATCTCCCACACTATTGCAGCGTGTAAGAATTTTCCCCGTATTGAGTTCCTTCACAGAAAAACCAAAAGGGTTAAATTCTTTGAATATTCACCGTATATTTTGTAATTATGATAGATGTATATTTAAGGTAACTTAGAATTCTAATTGTATTAGAAATCAACCTTTGTAAGGTAAGTTAGGATTCGTACCATATTAGGAATCAACCTCTGTACAGCTATATATATTTGTGAATAATGAAAGGAATCTCCAAGGGAAATTATTCTATCTTTCATGGTATCAAAAGCCTAAAAACCTAAACCCTACTCTTCTCCCTTCTCTTTCTCCTATCGGCCAAAAACAGAATTTTTTTTTGGTTTTTTTTCCCTCGACCAGAAACTGTTTTTTTTGTCTTCCGAAATAGCATCAAGGCAGCCACCATGTCTTCCCCCACAAATTCCGGTTCCTCCACTGACACTTTTGACAACCCATCTCAACGTTCATCGTCTTCTTTTCACCCGGCGTTCGCCGTTACAAATATCAAGAATTCTATCCCTATAATTCTTGATCAAGAAGACTGTCAATATTCTATGTGGACAGAACTATTCTATATTCATGCATGTGTATACAACGTGCTCGACCATATTGATGACTCCGTTCCTCGTCCCACCGATATTGCCGAACCAACATGGCGTCGCCTTGACGCCATCGTCAAACAGTGGATATACGACACCATCTCAAAAGACTTATTGTGCACCATCATGAAAACAGGTGCCACGGCACGTAACCTTTGGGTACGGTTGGAAGAAATATTTCAGGACAACAAAAATACTCGGGCTGTATATTTGGAGGAGCAATTCAACAATACACGTCTCGAGAATTTCAACAACATGTCAGAGTATTACAAACAACGGATTACACATTTCTCGATGAGTCTCCTATGTCTCATCTACTCCAGTCGATGTGTCTCCGGCAAAAGCTAGTACCGCTGCCATCTGTTCCGGCAGTGGACACTGCCCTGTCCCCACCACCGCCGCCTCCGGGTTCCTCGCTATCGCCCATCGCACCCCGGCAGTATCTCCCCGCACCCACAAGCACGGTCCCCGCAGCCTCCCAGTCCCACAATCCAGAAACTAGTGAACTGCTGCACACTGGTCCAGAACCAGTGGACCAGCAACCTCACTGCCCCGACCCACCACCACTGCCTTCTCATCGCATGGAGACTTTTGCACAACACTGGATCTTCAAACTCAAGGTTCACTTCAATCTCTCCACACAAACCTTATCACCCATTCCAAAAAATCCAAAACTAGCAAAACTGGACCCAAATTGGAATGCGGCCATGTGCGAGGAATTTAACACTTTAACCAAGTAGAACACTTGGGATTTGGTACCTAGACCAGAAGCTGTGAATGTTAACCAATGTATGTGGCTATTTCGGCACAAGTTCAGAGACAGTGGTGACTTAGAGAGGTATAAGGCAAGACTAGTTGCAAATGGCACTAATCAGCAGGTGGGTATTGATTGTGGTGAGACATTCAGTCCGATTGCTAAACCGGCCACTATTCAGACTGATCTCGGTATTGCTATGGACATGCATTGGCCGATTCATCAGCTTGATGTCAAGAATGCATTCCTTCATGGGGATTTGAAAGAGACTGTATACATGCATCAGCCTCTTGGCTTTGTTCATCCGGCAGTTTCGCAGTTTGTATGTCGGCTCACGAAGTCATTGTATGGATTGAAACAAGAACCCCGCACTTGGTATGATCGTTTTTCCAGGTATCTTCTGCAAATTGGTTTTGTATGTAGCAGGTGTGAGAACTATCTTTTCACCTTTCACCGAGGTAGCAGCACTGCATATTTGCTATTATATGTCGATGACATTGTTCTTACTGCCTCATCTGACGATTTGAAGAATGAAATCATTGCTCTACTCAAAACTGAATTTGCTATGACTGCCTTGGGCAAGCTAAGTTATTTTTTGGGTATATCGGTAACCAGATCTGCAGCCACTATCAGCGTAAGTATGCAGAAGAGATAGTGTACAGGGCCAAGATGGCAAATTGTAAAATTATGCCAACTCCGGTGGACTCAAAATCCAAGCGTAGTGCCAATGACGGTGTGTCCGTCTCTGATCCCACTCTATATCGGAGTCTAGCAGGTGCTCTTCAGGATCTTACATTCACTAGGCCTGATATTGCATATGTCATTCAGCAGGTGTGTCTGTTCATGCACGACCCTCGAGAGTCCCATTTTGCCGCCCTCAAACGTATTATCAGATACGTTAAGGGCACACTAGACTTTGGATTACACATATACCCCTCTGCCCCAACCAAGCTACTTGTCTACACGGATGCAGATTGGGCAGGATGCCCCGACACACGTCGCTCCACCTCAGGGTACTGTGTATTTTTTTAGGATAATCTTATCTCATGGTCCGCCAAGAGGCAGGCCACACTATCCCGGTCGAGTGTTGAAGCAGAATATCGCGGTGTTGCTGAGATTTGTTGGCTCTAAAATCTTCTTTTAGAACTCCAGTGTCCACTCCGCAAAGCGTCTATAGTCTATTGTGACAACATATCTGCCATCTATATGTCTCATAATCCGATCCAACATCAGCGGACTAAGCATATTGAGATGGATATCCACTTTGTGTGAGAGAAGGTTGCACGTGGTAAGGTCAAATTATTACACGTGCCTTCCTATTATCAGTATGCCGACATCTTCACAAAGGGACTACCGCGACAGCTCTTCACCGACTTTCGATCCAGCCTTAGCGTTCGACCTCCTCCCGCTTCGTCTGAGGGGGAGTATTCTCTGAATATTCGCCGTATATTTTGTAATTATGATAGATGTATATTTAAGGTAACTTAGGATTCTAATTGTATTAGGAATCAACCTTTATAAGGTAAGTTAGGATTCGTACCATATTAGGAATCAACCTTTGTACAGCTATATATATTTGTGAATAATGAAAGGAATCCCCAAGGGAAATTATTCTATCTTTCAACATGGATACTTTGGAAGTATTGGTATACCCTGCTGATATACTGTTTGGTATACTTGTCTAAAGTATGATCAGCGTGTGGGAGATAGAAGTCCTTAGACTTGAGGTTAATACGCTCATTGTCTACAAAGTAATGTACTTTGATCCCATCCTAAGCTCAAATGCCTTATAGGTTGAGATACGACTTGTATTGGGTACATTACGATGTGGATTGAAGGTGGTAGTTGAGCCAAGATTAGGATTCATTCCTCGGATATATATTGGAGAGAACACTCGGATTCTCAGTGATATTAGGTTGACTAAGTCGTTGGCCAACGCAATAGACATATTTAGAATATGGTCTAGTTGTCAATTAATATAGATGAGATACAATGATTAAGCCATTTGGATAGACACTTGACAAATCCTAAGTTTGATCGGGTGTGTCGTGAATGAAAGGATTTTATCTTACCACATAAAGGTTAAGTTTACTTGATTAATGTAAACGTACTTCACATATTGAGTTCGTCTTCCGGCGCTGTCTAGGAGTTCCGTGTAGACCTTAATTTGATTAATGTCGAATGAGAAGGCCTGTATGGTCACACTATGTCGATTGTACGTTTTGATCTAAGGATGTATTATGAGAGTAATTAAAATGTTCGATTTGGAATCGAGACATTTAAATGAATAATGATTATTTTAATTAAGTCAAAATTGGATTTTAGATTTAATTAAGAATGCACGAAAAATAAAGTCGAGCGTCGCGGCGCCCATACCCTAGGGTCGCGGCGCCTCTGCCTCGATTTTTGGGCCAGGTCCAAGGTCAAATCCTAATCCGGTTTTGACCTATTTTTCAACTATAAATGGAGACATTCACCTCATTATTCAACACACGATTTTCTGAAAACATTCTAAGCCTTAGAGACTTAGAATCATATCATATACTCTCGAACCTCTGTCAGATTTTCTAGCTTTCCGAAAGAGAAGTACATTGAAGTTTGGAGCTTGCAATCAGAAGGACAACCGCGTGTGCACCATATAGTAGACAAAGATTCCAGTTATTATAACTTGTAAGTAAATGTTTTATGTTACAAGTTTCATTGTTGTAAAACCATACCAGAATTATTGTTGGGGTAAGCAAGAAACAAAACTTTTAAACTTCCGTTGTGCCTTACTTATGTGTTTTGAACCCAACAAAACCTTCGGGGGTTGACCAACTTATAAACTTTTGACTGATTTTAATCTATAAACACTTAACTTATAAGTATCTTGGTATTTACCAAAATAAATAAGTCAAAAAAAATTACAAATCATTAGTTTATAAGCTTATCCAACACTCCCTGTATATATATCTCTTTCTTTTGTTTTCTATAGCAAGGTTTTCCATCATTACCTACTTCTTTCTTGTCTCCGTCATTACTTCTGAAGCTAAACTACAAGTATCTAATTGCATATTACTACTTTAAATCTAGAGAGACAGTAATTTTTACTTGTAGAAATTCATAATTAAACAAAAAAAATCTAGACAACTCTCCAATCTCGTACCCCCTCCCCTCCCCACAAAAGAAAAAGAAAAAAGCAAAACCAACGCGGTTGTTCTTTTTTTATTTTCTTTTTTCAAGTCCTTAAAAAGCATTCACTGAGTTACTTATGAAATCTCAAATCTCTCTATGCATAGAATTTTTTATGTGTCCAGGTCAAAGCAAAAAGCTTTTTGTTAATCCGTGAATATAATATCCTACGTATATCCAATTCAAATACATATAAATCATAATACATCATAATTAGTGTGTAAAAGGGATGACACGTGCTGAGGAAACAAAAAGACTTCTAAGAAGCTTTAAGAAAGAAGGTACAAAAATGATTGTAAACACTTTGAATGTAAACATAAAAAAATTAAAGCAAAGAATGATAAATTGCATCTTTTGTAATTTGAGGAGATGGATACGTAAGAAGATTTTTACGGGAGAAAAATGGAATTGAAGATCGTTTCAAAAAGAGATTTTTACACTCAATATCCGCCCCTAAAATAATAATCGACGAATATATATTTTTATCTATTAATGTATAAGATATATAAAATATATATAATAATATATTTTTTCTATGTATATTTAGCTAGCGATTATAATTAATTTCTAACTGACCGATCAAATGTGTAATTTGCCCATTTTTAAAGGCATGAAATTCATTACTTAAGGATGAGAGTGATGTAATCTGGGCCTTTAAACTTTTAGGTGGACATTCGGCTTAAATTCAAAAGCCCATTGAATATTACTGGAGCAATTTATACTGGACCTAATGCGGACCCGTTTCGTCAAGAGGTTGAATTTCTTTAATGAATTGTCTGATTTTTTTCATCTCTTATAATTCTTGTATTATCCTGTTACCCTAGCCTATTAAACAAGGTCTTATATTATCAAGCTTTTATCTTATTTGTAAATTTTAAAATTTCTATATGCAAAACGGTATGATTAGTAGGACTGCATGAGTAATAGACTAATAGTTAATCCATTGATAAGCATAATTTAATTTTAATGGTAACTTCCCAAAGTAGCTAATCCTAATCATATAAAGGAGTTTAGGCCTATTGCTTGCTGTACCACTATGTATAAGCTCATTGGCAAGATTTTAACTACTAAGCTAAAACTAGTGGTCGATAGTCTGGTGGGGACTTTTCAATCTGCCTTTATAGAGGGAAGAAGTATTTTGGACAATGTGATTGTAGCACATGTACAATTTATGTGATTTAATTTCATTTGACACGCACTTTATGTGATTTAATTTCATTTGACACGCATTTTAAGAAATAAATGAATATTTTTGAATCTTATGATCTAAAATAAGTTAAAGATATTTGTATGATTATAGATCATTTCGTTTGGCATAAAAGTTAAAGTTTAAAGTTAAATTATAGTCAAATCAGAAAATATATTATTTTTTTAGGACGGACTAAAAAGGAAAGTGAATTATTCTTTTTGGACATATAAAATAATATTTAATCATTAGAAAATCCACATTCTAATTTCATCTGTATATAGACTACAAAGTCTTTTGGACTTTTCTTGAATAATCAAAATTTTCCTTCAAAGTGGAAGGAAATTCCGATAATGTTGAAGTATTTCTTATATCTGATATATATATTCTTCATTTATATATTTGTCACTTAATTATAGTTACGTGATATTTTCATATTAATTTTAATGTTAAAGTTAGATTATTACATAATTTGATATAAATATCGAATGCAATAAATATTTACCGTCAGGATTCTGTGCAATCGTGATCTTGTTTTTCTTATATTCATAGCGAGAGCACACTTATTACATTCACATATTTTAATTAATAAAATTTGCAATTTAAAATATATATATTTACTATCTTAAAAATGTATGAAATTCACTCATGCTTAATTTTAGATACGGTTAAATCTAACTCCAGAAACTGCACATCTAAGGTGATATATGTGTAAAAAAAAAAAAAATAGTTCAAGTTAAATAGTAATGTCAAACATGTCGCCCCCTAAAAATTTTACCTTAATTCCAGCACGCAAAAGTGATTTTCGGTGCTATTTTATTGCTAGCCCAAACAGGCTCTATCTGTATCAATTAAAAAAGAAAAAGGAAAGTGAACAAACTGTTGGAAATTTGCCTTTGGCGGGAGTTGCGACCGACCAACTTTAACGGCTTAAACACTAGTGTAACGTATGTTGGAGAATCCGATTCTTCACACATGCATGATCTACTAAGTACGTAGATAACCGTAGGGCCAAGAATCGTCAAATTTCATTGAGAAATGAAAGAGATATTGGTTCACGAAGTAAGGTGTTTGAAGCATGAAAAGTGTGGTATTGTGTGTAATTCTCCCTCATCGGTAGAGGAAGAAAGAATTGTTGTGTATATAAGATTCGAAATTGGTTTGGGGTTTGGGACCCCAAAGGGTATCCCATGTGTTTAAAGGAGGGAGGACCTAGATGTGCTTCGGTTCGAGGAAAGACCACACGCGCGCCGCCGCCCGCCCGTCCTGTCCGGTTCCGGGTTCTCGGGCTCGGGGCCGTGGCCGTGGCCGGGCGTGGGTCGTGGGTCGTGGGTGTGGGGTCTTCGATATTATCTTTTTGGGCCGAAGTACGTTTGATCCCAAAAGTTTCGGATATACGATTTGGACGAGAATTCTTTCGGATGTGCGTTTGGTCCCCGAAGTTTCAAGATGTACGGTTTGGTCCCCGAAGTTCGAATTTCGACGGTCAAGACAGAAAAGCCAAGCACTCAATTCAGCCATTTATTTTGGGTGAATTACTCCTCCTATAATGGCCAAATCCGTTGGTCTTTCACCATTTATGTTGGTGACTTTACTACCTCCATAATGGCCATTATTTGGCTATTATGGAGAGCGATTTTCGAGCAGTTTTTCAGCCCCTCCCTCACCTATATAAACACCCCCTTACACCATTGTTGAGCACAAGAGTTAACAAGAAGAGATGCAAAGAAAACGGTGCACGAAAATACACAACCAAAATAGTTTTCTTCCTACAACTTCCAAGCATCATTTCGTTACTCAATATTCTTCACGGTAGCTCTTGAGTTTCCTTTGCTCAAGGGTTCCATTGCTGTTTTATCTTGGGAGACAAATTGTCCAGGACGTATAAAGGATACATACGGGGCAATATTGTCTTAAGGACAGAGTGCTACACTCGACTCAGCAAAAACAGTTTCTATTTTTCCGTCTTCTACAAAACTGGAATTTTCAGTTTTTCTTGTGTAACAATTGTAATTTCAGATTCCATGTTGAATTATTGAATCTCAGTTTATCCTTTTGAATACTTGTAATAGTTATATACTTCCTGTACTGCTTTATAAAGTACCATAGAGCAAAATCTCCCAACACAAACCACTGTCTAGCTGAGGTGGAACTATGTCAAAAGAATTACTCCCTCTACCCATCTACTTTTTTTATTAATTTATTTCAAAAAAATTAACACTTTTTTTATTAATTTATCTAAAAAAATTGACATTTTTTATATTTAGAAAGAATTTAACTTAATAAGATAATTTACTGCCAAACAAATATTTAATATTTATTTTGAATCACACATTTCAAAACTTTCCCTTCATTTTTTAAATTTCATATCAAATTAAACTAGATAAATTATTTTGAGACGGAATTAGTCCTAAAGAATAAAGGACAGTTAACTAATGTGGAAGTATAAAGAGCCACTTGTCACGTGTCTTAATCAGTCATCAAAGTCGGCATGTCCACGTAATGCAGCATTACAGCAGCCCCCAGATTTTTCTGTTTCTGAAGTGGCCCTTCTGCAAAACCGGATAAGTGTTGGCCCTCATAATAGCTTTAAATAATGGTCTGAACTCTGAACAAACATCGGCTAAGAATAAAAGACGTCAGCCCCAATCATCCACTTCCACCGCGCTACTTCATCACACCCGAGGTCTCTCTTATCTTTGTAAAAAGAATGAATTTTGAACTCAATCTTAAATTTTTAATTCGTAAGTGAGAATTATTCAAATCGAATTTATATTTACATTTTATTTTTGATATATTACTCTTAACACAAACTGAAGCATAGACTTTGATGTGAACTTTTAACACCCTTCTATACGTTTTGATCTCATTAATTGAAATGTAAATAATATAATTTGAACTCAATATCAATAAATAAAAAATTAAAATGGACCTGACTATACATATTAGAATAATGAATAATCTGCCGATGCCAACTGATATTGATATTCCTTCACATAAATGTCTAAGGCGGTTTAGGATGCTCTCGAATGCGCCCTTTCTTCCCCCTCTAACCCAAGAATTCTTAACCTTCATATGTAACTTCAAAATCTGAAAAAGATGATCTCACGTCACCCAATACCTTCACAAAGTCAAACTTCTCTCTGATGAGTTAGCCGCCACAGGTCGTCCTATTTGTCTCCCTGACCAAAACATCTATATTGTTAAGGGTCTTCACAGTGAATTCAAAGACATAGTTACCACATTCTCTGCTCGCCAAGAACCCGTCACCTTTAGCGAACTTCATAGTCTATCGTTGAATCATGAATTCATACACAACTCCTCCTCCCCGTCCTTAATTGTCCCTTCCGTGTCCAACCAAGATTCGAATCACACCCCTTCGGCCAATTTCAGTCAGCGTAGTAACCAAACTGACAGCAACTTCCAACTCTTATTCTGGTAGGGGTCGTGGTCGCAATGGACGAGGGCGTGGGGGCAACCGCGCTGGCTGTTCTGATTCTCCCAGAAACAATTCCAATACTAGAAATCAGTGGCCTACTCAGGATACCCGTTCTCGATGTCAAATTTGTAATGGCCTCAATCACCTTGCACCAAATTGCTATCAAAGGTACAATCACACTATCAATCCTGCTGCGTATTTCGTGTTGGAAATTTGTCTTTGGCGGGAGTTGCGACCGATCAACTTTAACGGCTTGTTACGTATGTTGGAGAATTCGGTTCTTCACACATGCATGATCTACTAAGTACGTAGATAACCGCAGGGTCAAGAATCGTCAAATTTCATTGAGAAATGAAAGAGATATTGGTCCACGAAGTAAGGTGTTTGAAGCATGAAAAGTGTGCTATTGTGTTCAATTCTCCCTCATCGGTAGATGAAGAAAGAATTGTTGTGTATATAAGACTCGAAATTGGTTTGGGGTTTGGGACCCCAAGGGTATCCCATGTGTTTAAAGGAGGGAGGACCTAGATGTGCTTCGGTTCAAGGAAAGACCGCGCGCGCCGCCGCCCGTCCGGTCCGGTTCAAGAGAACTTTGCCAGAAGTACAGTTTGATCCCTGAAGTTTCAAGATGTACAGTTTGGTCCCTGAAATTTTCAGAAAATTTGGCGGTCAGAACAGAAACGCCAAACACTCAATTCATTACTCCTCCTATAATGGCCAAATCCGTTGGTCTTTCACCATTTATGTTGGTGACTTTACTACCTCCATAATGGCCATTATTTGGCTATTATGGAGGCAGTTTTCAGGCAGTTTTTCAGCCCCTCCCTCACCTATATAAACACCCCCTTACACCATTGTTGAGCAACATATATGACTACGAATAGCAGTTCATACAACACACGAAAATACACAATCAAAATAGATTTCTTTCTACAACTTTCAAGCATCATTTCGTTACTCAATATTCTTCACGGTAGCATTTGAGTTTCCTTTGCTCAAGTGTTCCATTGTTGTTTTATCTTGGGAGACAAATTGTCCAGGACGTATAAAGGATACATACGGGGCAATATTGTCTTAAGGACAGAGTGCCACACTCGACTCAGCCAAAAACAGTTTCAATTTTTCCGTCTTCAACAAAATTGTAATTTCAGTTTTGTGGTTCTATTGTAATTTTCAGATTTCTAGTTGAATTATTGAATCTTTGTTTATCCTTTCGAATACTTGTAATAGTTATATACTTCTCATACCGCTTTATAAAGTACCATAGAGCAAAAATACCCAACAACTTAAGACAATATTGTATAGTATTACTATTAGTGTTCGAAAGATGTCGGTGAAAAGTTATGTGACCAAATCTGGATATGGCAATGGTTTTCTGGTAGAAGAGAGTGATGATGATGAACGTGTTCATAGTGTCACCGCTATCAAGACTGGTGGGAACAAGCGCTTCGAGAGCCTGAGGATGTCAACTGGAACAAGAGGAGAAGACTGAAGATGTTATTCTATCTTGCAGCAGAAGGCCTATATTTGTCCCAGACAAAGGATCCGAATAATGGTGAGAAGGAAATGGACACTCAGTCTGATGAAGTGACTGAAGTGATCCAGAATCCGAAATTGGGATAAGTATTTTTCTTACTTGTCAAGAATAAAGATTAAATGATAAGTATTTTTCTTACTTGTCAAGAATAAAGATTAAATGATGTCTGATTAAAAATGGATTAAAGTAAGGAGGAATATGAAAATAATTTATATTCCTTACGCTTTAACAAATCAGAAGTTTAATCTCATCTTCTTTTCCGTTTAAAGATTGGATTTTGTAAACGACTTAAGAAGATCCGTTCTTTTAAGTATAATTATTAAAGTGTGTAAAGTATGTTCGCGCATACGAGGGAGTAAGATCCACTGACTGTGCGAAAAGTGTTATCACTCTTAAGTAAGCGCCAAGAATTATCTGGGCACCAATCTTAACGGAAGGAGTCTAAAAGCTAAAGACGTTGAACCTGTCATACTATTTGGCAGAAGATCCTTCATAGGATGATATTGGACACTCAGTCATATAAAGCCTCCGGGCGATTGGAGTGGGCCAAAATTCCTTTGATATGATGATATTGGACACTCAGTAATATAAAGCCTCCGGGCGACTGGAGTGGGGCCAGAATTCATTTCATAGGAAAAGTAATGGACACCTAGTGTGGTGGGCCAGAGTTTCCAGGTCTTAAACGATCTGAAGGCCTAAAGAAAGGCAGAAAAGAAATTGGACACTCAGTCTGCCAAAGCAACTGGAGTGGGCCAGAGTATCTGTATCACATATGATCCGGTTACGCCCTAACCAAGGGCAAAAGGTTGTTCATGTGAAGCAACGCCACCTCTAAAGTAGAAGGGTTGGAGAGGTTGTCCTCAATAGGACTTCAGGGAATGAGATTACTCTAAGATGAGGTGATACATGTCCCTAACTTGGTTTAAGGGACGTTGTTGGTCAGGCTAGTTTGAGACTAGTCCAACAGGTCTGTAATAACTAAGAATGATACAGTACGTCGGTAGCCGAATGAATGATATATTTGTAATCCGTGCATCTATGCCATCATAGATTAAGACACGTTAAATAGCAAGTCATTCAAAAGCTAACGAAGTTGAGATTGTTGCCTTCTTTCGACATAAACCCTCAAAATGAATGTGAGGTAGGCGAAGAGGCAAAATCACCTTTTCAAATTCCGTCAAGGGAATAGCGAAAGAAGCACCGCTCCTCTAGAACTTAGTCACACCTACTTGGGTGATTTGAAGTTTGTACAAAATAGAGGGGGGGGGGGGGAGACAAGTACGTTGTGATCTTCATTGATGATGGTACAACGTATGGAATCCTTTGTTTATTGAAAAGCAAAGATGAAGTTGTTGAAGCGGATAAGCGCTACAAAGCAGAAGTTGAAAATCAACTAATCCTACGGATTGAGAAATTCGTAGTGATAGAGGGGGAGAATGTGAAGCATCGTTCATTAAACGACTGCTCATTACTCACCTCAGTCTAACGGTGTTAGCCAAGCGCAAACCCGTACGCCTAAATTATGTGGGGCAAGGCGATCCTTACCGCTAATGCGATTCTCAACAGAACTCCGCATAAGGATAAGGATAACTCTCCGTGTGAGACATGGAAAGCATCTCACATACAAAAGTTGTGATGTGGGGTGGCTTGGTAGAAGTTGGACTACCGAAACAGGTCAAGTTCGACCTAAGACTGTAGATTGCATACCCACTGGATCTGGAAATAACAGTAGTACTTATCGCCTCTTGGCGTCAAAGAATGCTGAATTCTTATAAGATAACTTTCCTTGAAAAAGGAAAAAGGAGTAATTGCTCAAGGTTAACAAGAACCCGTGAGGGCCTGACTGTCTGGAACTAGACGTTCTGTAACTACAGGACTCGAAAGTTGTTGGCTATCCGGAACCTAATATTCCAAATCTGCAGAACTCAGGAATTCTAGATGTTGAATCGAGACGGAGCAAAGAAGGGGACAAAGACTTGTTCCAGTCCTTCTAGCTTGTATGGTTAATAATGAACCATGAACAATTAACAAATAATTGTCATCTCCAAAAGCGCTGCCTTGGAAAGAAGCTAAAGAGAGAAATATATTCCATCATATAGAACCATACTTGTGTAATGGTTGATCTTCCTCCGGGAAAAGAACCTTTGGGTTGTAAAATGTGCTCCCTTGTGAGTAGCTTAACATCTAGGGCTATTGCAGTCTTGTGTGGCCTGGATGTTGAAACAGCCTTCCCAATCGGAGAGTTGGAAGAAGAGAATCAGAGTTGGTTTGGTGGACTGTTGGGCTTCTTCCTGAACTTTCATTTTGGTCTCTGAAATGTGTACATTTTGGTCCTGAAAGTTTCAGATAAAATAGGAACAATGAATCTGACCACAGAAACATTGACTCTGAAGTTAGAAAACCAATAGTTGGAGAATCAACGGTCTGAAAGTAAAAGTCATATTGAAACAAAGTATCGATATGAAAGATATGGGTATCACAGATGACATCTTAGGAATTGGATTTCTAAGACATCTAACGGACTGGTCGATAGTTGACAGTCTCGTTGAAGCCACCAATGGATATGAATCATAGAACTAATTGGAATCATGGTGCACCCATAGACAAGGAGCGATATGCTCAGGTCACGTGTAGTTCAAAGTATTATACACACTATAACCGACCTGGTATCGTCCTACAAACAGATCAGTTGAACTAAGGTTCACTGATGATCTTAATACATGATCAATATAAGGCGTTAAGTCTGATATGACGATATCTGAATTATTCGCTTATCTACGAATTATAGTATTACGGATGTCCGGCGGTTCGGGAGAACACAATGATGCAAACCGGACATCGATCGAAGAACACCAAAGCCACAAGTAAATGTGTATGGTGGGTCTTGGAAAATCCTCTAAGCAAACTTGCATCGACCGATTCATGATGGGATCGGATTTTATCGCTTTATAAAAAGCATGAAAGAAGTTGAGTAACTTCACGACTCCTTAGAGGACGTCTCTTATTGGGAGAAACCCGTGCCTTCAGCAGTTATACACTGTGGCCAACCGGTCGGCTTTAGGAAGGACACGAATGACGGCGTACGGACATATCCGTCGGGATCCGTCGGGAGACATAAGACCGTATGGCGAGTTGATCATCACGGGTGTCACTTCCTTGTTTACTAACTAAGGGACTACCCGGAGATCAAGTGTTCGCTCTGTATAGGGGAATGGGCTTAAAACCCAAAATATACGGACCAATACGGTGGAAACCCAACCTTACGAGCTGGAGATCCCGTAATTTGGTTCAATGGGAAAACTAAGTTGTAAAGGTTCAGTTGATCGCTTCAGTGGAAGCATGAGCACTTCGGATAGTGATTTTTGAAAAGAAACACCAAATCCAAAGCCGTTCCCGCGATAGACGTTAAGTGTTATCTGCAGTGTGGGTAAAGGTTAAGTTTTCAAAACCTGTAATGCTCCTCAACAGTTGAGGTTAGGTTTTTGGGAAACTTTTAATGGTTCCTAACACTTGTGAAGTGGGGTACCACCTATTTAAGTGCGAGGACGGGCCGCCTCAAAATGAACGCACTTAAGAATCCAAGACGTTGTCCATGGCCAAAACGGACAAAACATTACGAAGAAGAGAGTAAGGGAATTTGTTGTGTTGGTACCATTGACTTGGCTTACACTAAACACTGACGGTTCAAGACATCACGTTCACCGCGCAATAAGTAAGTCCGATGGTATTCAACTATGGAAGGTTCAAAGCTGAAGCTACCTCTCCTTATGCAACATCGGTCCGCTGAAATATTGCTGGAAATGAAAAGACACCATGTGAGTGCGCCAATATCTCTTTCAAGAGGGGATTGTTGGAAATTAGCCTTTGGCGGGAGTTGCGACCGACCAACTTTAACGGCTTAAACACTAGTGTTACGTATGTTGGAGAATCCGATTCTTCACACATGCATGATCTACTAAGTACGTAGATAACCGTAGGGCCAAGAATCGTCAAATTTCATTGAGAAATGAAAGAGATATTGGTCCACGAAGTAAGGTGTTTGAAGCATGGAAAGTGTGGTATTGTGTTCAATTCTCCCTCATCGGTAGAGGAAGAAAGAATTGTTGTGTATATAAGACTCGAAATTGGTTTGGGGTTTGGGACCCCAAGGGGTATCCCATGTGTTTAAAGGAGGGAGGACCTAGATGTGCTTCGGTTCAAGGAAAGACCACGCGCGCGCCGCCGCCGCCCGCCCGTCCGGTCCGGGTCCCGGGCTGTGGGCCTTCTGATATTATCTTTTTGGATCAGAGAACTTTGCCAGAAGTACAGTTTGATCCCTGAAGTTTCAAGATGTACAGTTTGGTCCCTGAAGTTTTCAGAAAATCAGAATTTCGACGGTCAGAACAGAAACGCCAAGCACTCAATTCATTACTCCTCCTATAATGGCCAAATCCGTTGGTCTTTCACCATTTATGTTGGTGACTTTACTACCTCCATAATGGCCATTATTTGGCTATTATGGAGGCAGTTTTTCAGTCCCCTCCCTCACCTATATAAACACCCCCTTACACCATTGTTGAGCAACATATATGACTACGAATAGCAGTTCATACAACACACGAAAATACACAATCAAAACAGTTTTCTTCCTACAACTTCCAAACATCATTTCGTTACTCAATATTCTTCACGGTAGCATTTGAGTTTCCTTTGCTCAAGTGTTTCATTGTTGTTTTATCTTGGGAGACAAATTGTCCAGGACGTATAAAGGATACATACGGGGCAATATTGTCTTAAGGACAGAGTGCCACACTCGACTCAGAAAAACAATTTCAATTTTTCCGTCTTCAACAAAATTGTAATTTCAGTTTTGTGGTTCTATTGTAATTTTCAGATTTCTAGTTGAATTATTGAATCTTTGTTTATCCTTTCGAATACTTGTAATAGTTATATACTTCCCGTACTGCTTTATAAAGTATCATAGAGCAAAAATACCCAACATTTCGCACATCAGTCGCAACCTTCTCCGAACCAGTCATGGTTTTCGGACACCGGAGCTACTCATCACATCACTCCAGATCTTGCTAGCCTTCATCACGTGGAATATTATAAGGGCATGGACCAAGTTCATGTTGGTAATGGTCATGGGCTTCCGATACAACATACTGGATCGAGTGTCTAGGACAACACTTCTTTCAGGTCTTAGTAGCGACAGTCTCTACTCCTTTCCTCCTCCGTCGTCGCCCCACAAAATGTTATCAACTCAGCGCTCTGCATATCTCTCAGCCAAGACTTCCTCTTCTAATTGGCATATCCAGCTAGGTCATCCTCACAAGCGTGTTCTACATCAAGTCATCTGAGCACACCAACTACCATGTTCTAGTTTTAATTTTAATCATCTCTGTAGTGCTTCCCAACTTGGAATTCAAGGTATTAGTGGAAAAACAGTACAGTGCTCAAATCAAATCAATCCAATCGGATTGGGGTGGCGAATTTCGCCCCCTATCCCCACTTTTAGCCAAGTATGGTATCTCTCATCGCATTTCATGTCCTCATACTCATTAACAACAAGGAAAGTCGAACGTAAAAATCGTTACATTATTGAAACTGGTTTTAGCCTCATGATTCATAGTTCCACTCAGCCTCGCTACCGGCACTTTGCTTTTGAAATTGTATATAATAAATCTTCTTCCTCCAAAAGTTAACTGGGGAGGACATGTTTTCATTCTATTTACGTTCTTTAACATATTCAATTGTCACTAAATATATATAATTAGTACTAGTTTATATTACTTTTAGTCTTTTACAATTTATTTTTAAAAAATTAAGATCTTTTATGTATCCTTATGAAGATATTTTGTAAAAGATTATAAAATTAAAATAAATTTGTAAGGGACTAAAAAATTATTTCTACCTTAGTGAAATTAACGTACAAAGTTATCTTTAAAGTTAAATAAATTTGAACTCTTTAAAAAATAAAAAATTATAGCTAATGGAGTATTACTCAATAATGAAATTTTTTAAACAACTTAAATTAAAGAAAAACTCTAGTTATAAAATCACACAAATACTATATTATTGTTGTTTTTATTTTTTACGGATAATTTTTAATTTTAAGCTTCTTGTTTTATACTTAATAAAATAATTTTATAATTACAAAAGTATTATAATATGTTTCGACTTTTTTAGCCAATGGTATTTCAATTATTTTAACCTTTATTCTCAAACAAACGTTGTCATATAAGATAAAGTGAAAATGAATCGGTCAAGATTAACAGGTGGACATACTGCTCAGAAGTACGCTATCATAATCTACGTGGATCTTCTTTTCTATTTTTAATTACTGAATTTCTTATTGGTACTAATAGCGGAATAATTGACGAGTATTATAGTGTAATAATTGGATCACTTTCACTTTCTTTAGAAAGCAACAAACAAACATCCAATTCTTGATTTTCAATCACTTTGTAATAACCGAAGAAAGAAAGACTGAAAATTTTGTAAGGAAAAAGAAAAAGATGGTAATGGAAGAAGGATGCGAGACACCAAGAAGCCCAGAAGCAAAAGTGGGTATGCAAGTTGAAGACCTATGGGATGTACAAGAACCACAGCTTAGTCCTACTGAGAAGCTCAACGCTTGTTTCGAGAACATTCCTGTTTCTGATTTCCCTCCTGCTCCTTCTAATCAAGGTTAGAAAACATTAATTATGTTTGATCATCATCTCAAATTATCTGAATTTTGCATATTGGTATTCGTTAATTACTTGTTTTAGAGGTCAGGGTGTGATTAGTCACACACAAAGACATGATAAATATGCTTTTTTTGTACTCTGCGTAGGAAATTCTTGATTTGGTGTGTTGTCAGGCAGAGAAGATTTTCTTGATCATTCCAATAAAGGGTGTCAAGTGTTTGATTTGTGGGAGCTGGGGTTGGTTTAATATTTCTGTCACTTAGCTTTACGAATTTAGGAGGAGTTCTGGGTGTGATTAATAACACGCAAAGAAATAATATTTTCGTTGTTATTTTATACTCTGCATAATAAGTTCTTGATTTGCACTAATAAAAGTTTTTGGATCATTCAATAGAAGGAAATAAAAGGGATAAAGGGTGTCAAGTGCTTGTTTTATGGGAGCTGGGGTGGATTTAATGTTTTAATTACTTTTAGTCGTAGGAACTTGTAGGATTTAAGGCTAGTCTAGCTCAATTGGCTCTAAATAAATGAAGATCATCCTTGGATGTTTTACTAATTAGATCATCAGAATAACGCTAGCCGGAAATCTGATCAGAGTCGAGAACCATGATTTGTTTTGTTCCTTTTTATGTTCCCCTCTCGAGAGAGGGGTTTTCTCACCTGTCCAAGCCTCGGTAGATGGAGTACCTGGTGGGAGACAGCTGGTGTCTGGTGGAATTATTTCGTAACCTGGCCCAAAACCATAATTATCCAAAAAAATTGTAAGGAGGTTTGGTTGATCATTTTGGTTGGCTAAGCATTGTATATTTTGAGTAGAAACTGAATCTCAAAAACTAGAGAATTTTTCTGTACATTGAAATTCTTTCATTCTCAGCTTGTATATATGCAGCCTAAGCTGGGAACCTTATCAACTCATAGCTTTTCATTTGAGGACTTAAATCGCCGTCAGTGAAAAGTTGATTTAATAGACATTCTTGTTTTATCGTGTTTTATGGTTTGTTTTTCTTTTGGTATTAATAGTGTCTGGTTGATCTTAATGATTGTTATTCTTCTCTGCAGTATTTGAGATAAAATCTGATGCAACTTTGGCCGAAGCTGTTAAGTTACTATCACATCACAAAATACTAAGTGCACCGGTCGTGGATGTTGATGCCCCTGAAGATGCTAGTTGGATTGATAGATATATTGGCATAGTGGAATTTGCCGGCATTGTGGTGTGGATACTGCATCAGGTATGTGTTAGGATAATTAGGGACACAATCTTTAATTATCTCCATCATTATCCCATCATATCTCATCACCTCAATTATGTTGTAATTAGATCATAAAATTAGGATGACTATATCAATTATATTAATTAGCATATCATTAGAGATAGGGAAGATTGATTGTATAGAATTATATATATTGTATACTTTGGAATGAAATAAACTCAAGGAATCAATTTCCTACATGGTATCAAGAGTCACAAATTATTTGCCCTAAACCCTACCCCTCTCCCTTTTTCGGTCTTCTCTCCTAGCCTTCATATTTTTTTTCTCTCTCCCCTCTCCCTTTTTCGGCCATAACTAGGGTTTCTCATAAAAAAAAAACCTAAACCTAAAAGAACTTACAATCCTAGCCGACACCCCCCCCCCCGGCTACCATAGTCTCTCCAAAAACCCTTACCAACACTTAGGGTTCTTTACTACACTTCCATCAAACACAACAATTTTCTATCCTTTTCTTTGTTTGCTTGTTTGTGGAAAATTATGGTCGACAAACAAACCTTTCATCCAGCTATTGCCGTAAACAATGTCAAAAACTTTATTTCCATCACACTTGAGATAGAAAAAGGGTAATACACCTCTTGGACGGAATTATTCAAAATTCATTGCCGCACATATGAGGTAATATACCATATTAAACCTTCCGAGTTATCATTGGAAACAACTGGGGTAGACAAAAAGTTATGATCCCTTCTCGATGCTATAGTCCTTCAATGGATTTATGGCACTATCTCCAACGGTCTTTTGCATACCATATTAGAGCCGAACTCTACGGCTTAATAGGCGTGGAAACGTTTACAAAACATTTTTCAAGATAACAACTTTCGAGAGATGTATATCTTGAACACCAATTTACCAACGTTAAATTGGATAACTTCTCAAATGTGTCCGCCTATTGTCAAGAATTGAAGGTACTTGCCGACCAACTTTTCAATGTTGGTTCGCCGGTGACAAATCAGAGGTTGGTTCTTCGATTGCAAGGTTGAATGAACAGTATGATAGCGTTGCTACATTCATTCATTAGAGTAATCTGTTGCCTCCATTTTATGAGGCTCGTTCAAGGTTGATTCTCGAGGAACCACGGAAAGCAAAACAGTCATCTTCCGGAGCAGTAACCGCCGGAACTACCCTCGTCTCCACCAATTCATTTTCCGCTGATTTTCAGCCACAAAATTCTAGTTCGAGTGGCAATGGAAATCGAAACAATAATGGTAAAAAACATGGGTCAAACCTTAACAATCACAAAGGAAAAAATAATGGTGGAAGGGGACGAGGTAGGGGCGGCAGCAACCATTCGGGTCAGTGGCGGTCCAACTAGTTGGGGCAATAGCCACCTGCCCAGCCCGTCGCAAACCAGTGGGGCAGTACCCACCGTGGGCCTGGGCCCAACAGTGGGCTGCCCCGCCATGCCCCTATCGAACATAGACATGGGCCAGGCCTCTCTCTTCAAATCGCCAACCCTGAATTCTAGGTTCGCGTCCACAACATGTATTTGCGGCCCAGGCACCATCTTCTGTCGGCTATGCACCCACTGACATTGAACAAGTCATGAACAATATGAATCTAAGTGTTCCAGATGAGTCGTGGTACATGGACACAGGGGCTACGTTCCACATGACGGCATCTCAAGGTAATCTCTCGTCTTATTTTAATATGAGCAGTAATAAAAATATTATTGTTAGCAGTGGGCAGAAAATTCCAATTCGTGATATTAGTCAGGTAAAACTACCCCCTCCACACCCACCATTATACTTGAAAAACGTCTTGTATGCACCAAAACTGATTAAAAACCTGATATTTGTTAGACGTTTTACATTGACAACAATGTTTCTGTAAATTTTGATCCGTTTGGCTTTTCTGTGAAGGATTTTCAGACGGGAATGCCACTAATGAGATGTAATAGCATGGGGGACTTGTATCCCATCCCTATGACCAAACCATCAACCTTTGCCGCCATTTCTCCTATTATATGACACAATCGGTTGGGACACCCAGGAGCACCAGTTTTCAATAATATTAGAAAGGATAAATTGTTTTCTTGTAACAAACTTTTGGACTCTTCTGTTTACCTAACTTGTGTGTTTGGTAAACATGTTAAGCTTCCTTTTGCATCATCTACTTCACATACCCTTATGCCATTTGATCTTTTGCATTGTGATTTGTGGACATCACCAGTTTTGAGTTCTGCAGGTCATAAATGTTATATGCTCATTTTAGATGATTATTCGAATTTTCTGTGGACATTTCCCTTAGGAAATAAATCACAAGCCTACACCATTTTTAAATAATTTAGTGTTTTTATCAAAACTCAATTTGACAAATCCATTAAATATTTTTAATGTGACAATGGGGGGAATTCATAAATGCCAATTTAATGATTTTTGTCACCAAAATGGGATGTCTTTGCGTCTTTCATGTCCACATACATCACCACAAAATAGGAAGGCCGAAAGAAAAATTCAAACAATTAACAATATGGTTCGCACTCTCCTTCTGCATTCGTCCACACCACCAAATTTTTGGCACCATGCACTTCAAATGACCACATATCTTTTAAATATTCCTAGTAAACTGCTCTCCAATGTGTCACCTACACGAATGTTGTACCACCATCTCCCATTTTTTACACATTTGAGGGTTTTTAGGTATTTGTGTTATCCTTTGTTTACATCCACAACTATTAACAAACTTCAGGCCCGTTTCACTCCTTGTGTGTTTTTTGGGATACCCACAAAATCATAGGGGATATAAGTGTTATGATATGACAAATGGGAAGATCATTTTTTCTCGTCACGTCATTTGTGATGAGTCTACATTTTCGTTTGCTAAATCTCACGTGGCATCCTCACCTTCATATGTTTTTTGGACGACGGAATACATCCAATTTTGAATCACCATTTAAACACCCAAAACAATGTGGGACCAGCCCAAACACCACAGCCTAACGTCCCACCCCATCCACAAAATGTGATTGGGCCAGTCCGAGGAGCAGAGGTCATTGCCTCTCTTCCTTCGGTCTAGGCCCAGTCCACATTTAGTGGCGGACAGGCCCAACGAAGGGAGACATCTACCCTACTGCCCGTGATACCCGACAGCCCAACTCCCTAACCTCGGGCCATTGAAACCCGTGCAATGCACAAATTTTTTGCCCTAAGCGTCATTTTAACCTAACAGCTTCAGTCCAACCGTCACCACTTTCAAAAAATTCCAAAGCAACCTTATCAGACCCGAATTGGAAAGTTGTCATGTTAGAGGAATTTGATGCTCTTATTAAAAATATGACGTGGAAATTAGTGTCACGTCCATTTAATGCAAACACAATTCGGTCTATGTGGGTCTTTTGTCATAAAAAGAATTCTGATGGCTCATTTGCAAGATACAAAGCTCATCTTGTTGGTGATGACAGGTCTCAGCAGGTTGGCGTGGGTGAAACATTCCGTCTGGTGGTTAAGCCAACAACTATCAGGACTGTTCTTAGCCTGACACTTTCAAAATCCTAGTCAATTCATCAGTTGGATGTCAAAAATGCATTCTTACATAGCCACTTACAGGAAATGTTGTACATGCACCAGCCTTTGGGTTTTCGAGATTCTACTCATCTGTATTATGTTTGCCTTTTGAAAAAATCTTTATATGGTTTGAAACAGGCTCCCAGTGCATGGTATAACAGGTTTGCAAGGTTTGTCTCCAAACTGGGTTTCTCTCACAACAAGTCGGATCAGTCCTTGTTCATTTATAGGAAGGGAAATGACGTGGCATATATACTTCTATATGTAGATGACATTATTTTCACAGCATCATCTACATCACTTCGCTAGTCTATTATGTCCCTTCTTGCGACATAGTTTGCCATAAAGGACTTGGGTCATTTAAATTATTTTCTAGGCATTGCTGTGACTCAATATGCAGGTGGTCTGTTTCTCAGTCAAAAGAAATATGCCGCGGAAATTATTGAAAAAGTCGGGATGTCCTCCTGCAAACCATCTCATTCGTCGGTTGATACTAAGGCCAAATTGAGTAACTCTATAGGTACTTCATACAACGATCCAACACATTATCGCAGCCTAGCAGGAGCCTTGTAGTATCTGACTTTCACTAGGCCCGATATTTTCTATGCGGTCCAGCAAGTCTGTTTACACCTGCATGATCCAAAGGAATAGCATATGGGTTCTGCGGTATGTTAAGGGTACTCTTCATTTTGGTTTGCATAGGTATAAGTCCTTCATTTCGAGTCTTTCATCCTATACAGATGCGGATTGGGGTGGCTGCCCGAACACATGGCGTTCCACCTCTGGATATTGCGTATTCTTGGGGATAATATCATTTCATGGTCGTCTAAACGACAACCCACGTTGTCTTGGTCGAGCGCTGAGGCAGAATACCGAGGGGTAGCCAATGTGGTTGCTGAATCATGTTGGCTTCGTAATCTTCTGTTAGAGCTACATTGTCCGATTGAAAAGGCAAACGTGGTTTATTATGATAATGTGAGTGCGATATACTTATCCGGTAATTCTGTTCAGCATCAACGCACAAAACACATAGAAATGGATATACTATTTGTCCGAGAAAAGGTTGTACGTGGACAAATCCGTGTTATTCATGTACCGTCTCGTTATCTGATTGCCGACATATTCACAAAAGGACTTCCGTGCGTGCTTTTTGATGATTTCAGGGACATCTCAGCATCCGAGAATCTCCCGCTAAGACTGCGGGGGACTGTTAGGATAATTAGGGACACACCATCATTATCCCATCATATCTCATCACCTCAATTATGTTGTAATTAGATCATAAAATTAGGATGACTATATCAATTACATTAATTAGCATATCCTTAGAGATAGGGAAGATTGACGGTATAGAATTGTATATATTGTATACTTTGGAAAGAAATAAACTTAAGGAATCAATTTCCTACCGTATACACCTATACATAAAGTCATTATTCAACACATATCTTCCCTTTTTGGACCAGTCGGTTGATGTTTTCCACAGTTCTCCGACAATCTCATTCACAACTATGAAACTGATGAACATGCATTGCCTTTAAAGCAAGTTCTCAAACGGAACAAGGTCTAATAAATTGGAGTTTTTAGCCAAAATTGTCCCTTAACTATGGGTGTAGGTTTATTTTGGCCCTTCAAAAAATAAACTCGAGCATCGTTAGTCCCTTAAGTTTGCTGAACTGGAGCACCTTTGGTTCAACATAATGGACTTAAACACTAACGGTGACTACTAATTTAGTGGGATTCTTGTTGTGCATGCCTTTCCTATCAAGATGCTCAAAACAATGTGTCTCATACTTTGCAGTCAGAAAAGATGGAGGGCACCTCTGCTTTTGATTCGGTAATCGATGGAGCAGATGATACACTCAGTCCTGCATTAGCAGCAGCTGTTAATGGAGTCTCTTCTCCGAGATTCAGAAGTTCACATCCTGAATCTCCAACAGAGACTTCTGGAAACTTCTTTGAGACTTTAACTTCATCAGATCTCTACAAGAACACAAAGGTTATTCTATATACTCAACTAGTTATTTTTCCGTAATCATCTAATGAATTTCCTTCTATAAGGATATTCGGGCAATTGTGCTGACTAACATGTGATTACTTAGGTTCGGGACATTTCGGGTTCATTCCGCTGGGCTCCATTTCTGGCTTTGCAGAAATCAAACTCCTTTCTGACAATGCTTCTCTTGTTATCTAAATACAAGATGAAGAGTATTCCTGTGGTTGATTTGGGGGAATATAAGATTGATAACATCATAACTCAATCTGCTGTTATACACATGTTAGAAGAATGTGCTGGTCTTCATTGGTTCGAGAGCTGGGGTTCAAAGAAATTATATGAACTTGGTCTCCCTTTGATGAAGCCGAGTAGCATCATTAAGGTATGATCTCTAGAGTTTATATTCTTCTGCTATTGAGCATGTGGTTCGTTCTTTACAAACAATTGAGTAACTGTTCCACAATCTATGAACTACTATTTTGTTTTCCTTCTATTTTCTATAATGTTCATCAGATTTCAAATATTGCTAAAGACGATATTTCAATTTTAAAAGTCCTTGTGTTTCTATCTCTTCATCATGTGCTTGGTTACATGAAACTGAGTGCTTGAAGTTGGTAAAAAAAATTACACTGCTTAGCCCTTGTACATATTTGCTGCAAATGGTTACTTCAATGACTAATTTATATGTTCTCTCTGTGCTTTTGCAAGTTCGCTCCATTTTGTTTCATTTTATTTTCTTCTTTTCTGTGCCTCTACTTTGGCTGCACCGCTGATGATCCACTTACAATCACGTGGTGCGTAGCTGATTCGCTTTGAGTAGATATTTGTTTTTGTACAGTATGATCAAGTACATAAGTGTGAGAGCCTAAAGAAAAGATATCTATACATTTTGGCTGAATGGCATATGACAGTGACACTTTGAAGCTATCAGTTGTTACCTTCAACAAGTTCACTTTCTGCCATCACAAAGTAAAGAGTAATAATTACCTTGAGTAGCTTGAATCTTCTGTTCTTATATCTGTTATATTATTGCTAGAATAACTGTTAAGTGTTACGTATAGAAATTACCCTAAAACTAGAACACAATTTTGTTCATCACAGAGAAAAATAAACCTAAGGTCTCAATAGCTCAAATTCAAGTAGAATCCCAGCTCGTAGCAGACAATTGACTCTCCAGCTTTTGTTGTCTTCCTTCTTTGAAGATTCTAATAGTTTTGCTGTTGATATATCTAGAAATTGCAGTAATCAAGAAACAATTATCTTTAAGCTTCGTTTAGGTAGATTTAGATTGACAAAGCAATGGAACATTTAAATGAGTAATTCAATCTTTAAGCATCTTTTTTACTTTGATCATATAAGTGATATACCCCAGGGACAATTATGGCAGGATATGTTTAGTTCTAAAAACAGTAAAGTTAATGACAGCGCCAAAATTCTCAAGAACTTCCGTGAACCAGAGATTTTGAGTTACTCTAACATGCCATGAATATCCATATCCGTAGCACCTAACCAGCTACTTGTGGGAGATGCTATGTTTTGATGCTTATTATTGTTGCATCCTTATAATTCAAAACACATCAACTCTACAGTCTTCAAGTTTTTCTTTAACACATTGCATCGTGCATTTATAACCTCCTAACTGTATTTTTGTTGTGCTTTCAGGTGGATGAGGACGAGCCAGTACTGCAGGCATTCAAGCTGATGAGACAGAAAGGTGTTGGAGGAGTGCCCGTGGTCGAAAGTGGTGGAAGGAAAGCTATTGGTAATATAAGCATCAGAGATATTCAGTTCCTCCTGATTGCTCCCGAAATCTACAAGGACTACAGGTTGCTTCGACCTTCATAGTTTTACACATTTCATAACAACTTAACAAAAAGAACACAGCTAATAATATAATATCAAGCCTGTAATATGCAAAGGCAGCAGTATTACATGCACATTCACTAACTGGTTATCATCACTCTGTAGATCTATAACAGCAAAGAACTTTCTGACATCAGTTAGAAGCTATCAGGAGGAGCACGAAAAGAACTCTCCATTCTTAAGTGACATGGTTACTTGCAGAATAGATAACAGCCTTAAAGAAGTCATCATGAAGCTCGACTCGAAGAAGATCCACAGGATATACGTTGTCGATGACATGGGAAATCTCGAGGGGGTAATCACGCTTAGAGACATAATCTCAAAGCTAGTACACGAACCCCGTGGTTACTTTGGTGATTTCTTTGATGGTGTTTTGCCATTGCCAGCAAATAGCAGGGTCTAAGTCTAACAACTTTAAAAACTTTATGCTGGTCCTTCACTTCCCTAATGAACTGAATAATTTTAACATGTGTTGAGTCTTGTTTAAGTTTTAGGTTGTTTTCTTGCAGGATGAGTTTCTTGTAATTTTGGGTTGTTTCTTACTAGTAGATTCCTCTCTTGTGTACACAAGACACTTCTTGGTACTCTTGAAATTGAATGAAATTCAAAGGCTTTTTGTCCAACTCTTTCACATGGTCATGCTGCCATGTACCATGTGGCCTGGAAGTCATGGGTTCAAGCCGTGAAAACAGCCTCTTGCAGAAATGCAAGGTAAGGTTGCATACAATAGACCCTTGTGGTCCGGCCCTTCCCCGGACTCACGCATAGCGGGAGCTTAGTGTACCGAGCTGCCCTTTATGTTTGGTATAACTTAAGCTATTGTCATTTATTCAGTATTATAGTTAAATCTCTTTATAAGCGTTGTTTGTTTGGATACTTTTTGCTAGCAAAAATGTCGTTATTGAAAAAAATAATCTCTTGATTATTTTCATTAATTGAAAGAGTATATATACATTTACATATTTCCATAATAGGAGAATCATATTCCTATTCTACTCCTAAAATCTTATTCTACTTGGACACTAACTATACAATTATGGTAAGTGTACAATACTAATTATATCACAACATTACCTAAACTATGAGACTACAACATTACTTAATAATATTACCTAAACTAAATATACACGAGTGATAGCAGCAAACCTGAGACTATCGTATGATATACATATGATATTTTGTATATCATATGTATACCTAACACACACCAGCAGTCATAGCGGGCGGTCTTCGAACGCTGAGAATGTCCCTAAAATCTTCAAAAAGGATCGAGGGAAGACTCTTTGTAAAGATGTCAGCAATTTGATATCTTGACGGGACATGACAGACGCGTACTTGACCACGAGCAACCTTTTCGCGAACAAAGTGAATGTCCATCTCGATATGTTTAGTGCGCTGGTGTTGAACCGGATTACCAGAAAGGTAGATGGCGCTAATATTATCACAATAAACCAAGGTTGTTTTGAATAGGACAATGAAGCTCTAACAACAAATTATGTAACCAACATGATTCAGAGACCACATTAGCTACCCCTCGATACTCGGCCTCTGCACTGAAATGGGATAAAGTCGACTGACGCTTCGCAGACCATGAAACCAAGTTATTATCAAGAAATATACAATAGTTAGACGTAGACCATCTGGTGTCCGGACAGCCACCCCAATCAGCATCCGTATATGAGACAAGTGCTGACGTTGAAGAAGGATATAAATGCAAGCCATAGTCAAGTGTACCCTGAATATATCGAATGATGCGTTTGAGCGCATTCATGTGCTCAACTCTGGGATCATGCATAAACAAACACACCTGCTGTACAGCATACGTAGTATCTGGTCTCGTGAATGTAACATACTGAAGGGCCCCTACAAGACTGCGATATCGGGTCGGATCCTCGTATGGTGCTCTGGCCGTAGCACTAAGTTTGGGCTTAGTATCAACGGGAGTGGAAGTGGACTTACAGGAAGACATCCCAGCCCTCTCAATGATCTCAACGGCATACTTCCGTTGAGATAAGAACAACCCACCTGCATGACGAGTGACATCAATCCCCAAAAAATAACTCAAAGGTCTCAAGTCTTTCATAGCAAACTCAGAACTGAGCATTGTCATGATAGACCTGCGTAATGCATCGGAAGAGGCAGTCAAGATAATATCATCCATATATAAAAGTATAGAAGCCAAGGACGACCCACTATGATAAATGAACAAGGAATTATCCGACATGCTGTGAGTGAATCCAATAGTCGAAACATAGTCGGCAAACCTCTTATACCAGGCCCGTGGAGACTGCTTAAGCCCATATAAGGACTTCTTCAACAAACAGACATGATTAGGATATTTGGGGTCCCTAAACCCCAAGGGCTGATGCATATACATTGTTTCCTTGAGATCACCATGTAATAAAGTATTCTTTACATCTAACTGATGGATGGGACATGCCTTCGAAAGACCCAGGCTGAGTACAGTGCGAATGGTAGCCGGCTTGACCACCGGACTAAACGTCTACCCACAATCCACACCAATCTGCTGAGTCTTACCATCCCCGACAAGCCGAGCCTTATGCCTTGCAAACAAACCGTCTGAATTATCTTTATGAGCAAAAATCCACATATACCAAATAATATTAATACCATATGAACGGGGCACCAACTCCCACCTCTTATTATCAATAAGAGCATTATATTCATCAGTCATAGCAATTTTCCAATTCGGGTCATTTAAGGCAGACACGGGATTACGAGGTAAGGGTGATTTAGGAACATTAGAATTTAAATTAAAATGCCTTTTTGGTTTAAAAGTACCCCGTTGACTACGAGTGACCGGTCTATGACTCGGGGAAGAATTGGGTGGATTATAAGAATTTTTTGAGCTCGGGACGGACTGGCCAGCAGGTAGTGGGCCTGCTAGCCCAACACGATAAACAGAAGCAGGAACTGGACCAGTTCCAGAATTGGGCTTGACTGGCCCAATTGCTGAAACTGGCCTAGTGACTATACTGGGAATCGTTGCTTGTGACGGACTAGTGGGACCAGCGGGCAGTGGGCCCACTGGAGAATTTTGGGTGCGGGACATGTCCGAAAAATGGTGAATAATATACGGGGATATACCATCATCCAAAAAATTATACGAACTAGGCACTGAATTATTCACCTTAGCAAACGGAATTTGGGATTCATAAAAAATGACATGTCGACTAATGATGATTTTATTAGAGGATAAATCAAAGCATTTGTAACCACAATGATTAGACGGAAAATCCAAAAACACACACGGAGTAGACCGGGCCTGAAGTTTGTTAATTGTGGTGGACGGGAATAACGAATAACACAAACACCCAAAGACCCTAAGATGTGAATACGAAAGAGTCTTATTATATAAAATTTGAAGGGGAGAAGAATATGTCAAACCTTTGGAAGGAATTATGTTAAGGAGATATGTAGTCATTTGTAGAGCATGATGCCAAAAAGACGGGGGTACGGAAGCATGAATCAATAAAGTTCAGACAATGTTATTTATGGTACGAATTTTGCGTTCGGCTTTCACATTTTGTGAAGACGTATGAGGACAAGAAAAATAAAAATTGATCGCATTATTAGCACATAATTCTCGAAACACCCCATTGTCATATTCTTTGTCATTATCACATTGAATATTTTTTATTTCCCGTTCGAATTGGGTTCTAATGAATGCTCTAAATTTTAAGAAAATGGAAAAACTTGAGATTTTTTCGCTATCGGAAAAGTCCATAAAAACTTAGAATAATCATCCAAAAAGAGAACATAATACTAATGACCCAAAGAACTAAGAACAGGTGACCATAAGTCGCTATGAATAATATCAAATGACATTAAAGTATGAGAATTTGAGTCTACAAATGGCAACCTAACAATTTTTCCTAAAGAACAAGACTGACAAGTTGGAGTAGTACGAGTACGACCCCGGATGACCCAGACGAGCATGCCATAAGGAAGGAGCAAGGGCTGCAAACGAGGACGGCAAGACTTGACTCGATGGACCGGAACTGGGTGTGATGGGATAAAGATCTCCCCTACTATCACACCTCGTGAGAGGACTCCCCATCTTGAAATCCTTTACAGATAAATCAAATGGATCAAATTCAATAGAAACAGAATTGTCAGTGGTGAATTTACGGACAAAGACTAAATTTTTAATCAATTTGGGGGCATGTAGGGTATTTTTCAAGATAAGGGGTGGATGGAGGGGAAACAAAGTTTTATGACCATAACCACGAATTGGAATAGAATTACCATTACCAATAATGATGTCACGAGGGTTGCTCAAATTGGAATAAGACGAGAGCGTACCTGAATCGGATGTCATGTGGGTAGTGGCACCGGTGTCCATATACCAATTTAGGTCATGAGGATTTAATCCAAGTGTGTGCATTGCGGCTTCGATGTAGGTAGAAGTGGGGGCCACTGCATGATGGGCATGCGGGGGCCGAGGCCCAAGTACCCTTGCTTGCTGCCTCGGCCCAGAGAGAGTACCGAAACTAGGCCACTGCATATTGGGCCTCTGCTGCTACTGGCCGGCCCACTGCCAATGAGGCTGCATCGCTGGGCTGCCACTGTTTAGCCAAACTGTGGGGTCCAAAACTACTGCTGCTGACTGCCCCGAGGGGCACCACCGCCACCACCATTGTTCTGGTTGCCGTCATTGTTGTCGTCGCGATTCTTGCCATTATTTTTCTTATTTCCTCCTTTTTTGCCACCACCGTTGTTGCAGTTTTGGCCCGAGTTGTTGGAACCGGTAGGATGAACTGTGGATTCGGTCATCATAACCACATGACTAGTACCGGTAGCCACCTTTTTAGCCATGCCCGCTTCTTCGAGTGTAAGCATAGAACGAGTTTGATAAAATTGCGGAAGTGGATTGTTTTGACGTAAAAGCGTGCCAACACCACTATAGGCCTCGGAGAGGCCTAAAACCATTTGGAGGACCAAACGATCATTCGAAACCGGCGCGCCAACGTTGCGGAGTTGGTCGGCCAATTCCTTCAATCTTTTGCAATAAGCCGAAACGTTAAGGAAATCTTCCAAATGGACGTGGGAGAAATCCTGCTCAAGGGTAACATCTCTGGAATTTCAATTATCTTGGATTATGTCACGCAACCTATCCCAAGCAGCCATCGTCGTATCGTCTGGCTCAATAATCGTCTGCAACATGTCAGTAGAGATAGTGGAGTAAGTCCACTGAAAGACGGTGGCATCAAGAGTCGTCCACAACTTAGGATCATCCTCGCATCTTGGCACCTCCGTATCCTCAGGAGTCGCGGGGATTATGTGATGGATGACTTGATGCGAGCGTGCGTGAATTTTGAACAGTTCGGCCCACGTCGCATATTGGACGTTTTCTATTTCAAGAATAAGAGGAATGTTATTCTTGATGTTAGAAATTGTAAGGGCAAGATGAATGTGTTCCTGGATGTAGACATATTGATAGAACAATATGTGATTGAGGGATTTGGAAGAAATTTTTTGGGAAGAGATGATCAACCGTCAGCACGAATTCCTAGGAGAAGGGCTCGGAAAACGATGTAGGTGGACGGGAATTTTGAGAGAGGATTTAAGACCTAGACTTCTGATACCATGAAAGAAATAATCTCTTCATTATTTTCCTTAATTGAAAGAGTATATATACATTTACATATTTCCATAATAGGAGAATCTTATTCCTATTCTACTCCTAAAACCTTATTCTACTTGGACACTAACTATACAATTATGGTAAGTGTACAATACTAATTATATCACAACATTACCTAAACTAGGAGACTACAACATTACTTAATAATATTACCTAAACTAAATATACACGAGTGATAGCAGCAAACCCGAGACTATACCGTATGATATACATATGATATACAATATATCATATGTATATCTAACAGTTATTGAGAATATATGATATTTCATAACGTGAAAAATTGATTTTAAAAAATTTGACCGTTATAGTGAAATCGGTTCGGTCCTAAAAAAAAGCTTGTTGTTACATTGAAATATTATCAATGAGGATGATTGTTATTTAGAGGTTGGACTAGTATTAATATCCGTTCAATGTGCGGACATTATTAGATAATATCAGATAACATTAAAAGAGAGTAAAGTGATTTAGAGGTCCTTAAACTATGAATGAATAGGCATGTTCTGCTTTGAACTAAATTTAATAACAATTAGTATTCCGCACCTTTTTTATTACTAATGAAGTAAGGGTTGTTTGGTTACTGATTAGAGAGGAGTTATTTTGTATTAAAACTAACATAATTTCATAAATTGTTTGGTTATAAAAAAGGGGGAAATAATTTCCTATGGAATTTAGTATAATTTATAAAATGTTTTTTTTTCTCTTTTTGACATAACTAATATTACATGTATAAGTTATAAGGGAATTTTTCTATAATTATAGAAAATGAACTAACATGAATAACTATAAACCTTACATAACTAAATCCGATATTACTAATACCTATATAATTAATCCCTGAATTATTAATGTTTGGATAACTCTAATTAACAGCCAAACGACCCTTAAGTATATATTCTTCCCGTTAGCATCCGTTAGAATTGTGGACATCAAAGATTAAACTCCCGTTTGGCCATAGTTTTTGAAGTTGAAACTTGAAATTTTGAGTTTTTGAAGTTATGATTTTTGGAATTTGAAATTGTGTTTGGAGTTTGGACATATATTTTACTTTTAAAAAAATTGAAGTTTTGTGAGTGAAAGTCCCAAACCAGATTAGTTTTTGGAACTTGAAATTTTTTTTATGACTGATTTTCAAAATTTGATCCATAATCTATGGCCAAACAGATGTTTGAAGATAAATCTTCAAAATCTATGGTCAAACGCTAGCTAAGAGCTATAAATATGAGAATACCTTTTTATATCCATTTAATATTGATTAATAACTTTAATATTCTTCACACAATTAACAACTTCGATACTTTCTCATAGACCTGTCCAAAGGTCGGGTCGGGCCGGTTGGCTTTTTTTTTCCGACCCTATATTTTTTTAAAAATTCCGACCTTGGCCCTGACCCTTCGGGGATCCTACGGGTCACAGGTCGGCCCTAACCCGAAGAATTTTTTTGGCGGGCCATGGTCGGGTCGAGATTTTTTTTTTTTATTTTTAAAAATGAATTTCCAAAACTGAAATTGGTATTCACCCCTACATTACCACGAAATTTCGACGCTGAAATGTATTGTATATCGTGAGATCTTGACTAAAGAAAAAGAAAATTAGAAATCGATTTGGGGAAAAATACAAATTGTATGGAAAACAGACGTTTTTCTAAAAATTGGCTGCGCCAAACCGCCTTCCGGCATTTGGCCGGCCCTGTCTCGAAAAAATATGCAAAATCAAAAAAAACATCGGATAAAACGGACATCCGAGCGCAGAGTTATGACCATTTAAAGTTTCACCAATTTACAACTACTTTATCTCCTACATTATGCTTCCGTGATATTAATAAAACAACTAATAATATAAATATATAATTAATAATCAGCTACCGTTTTTATCTTATTTTATGTCGAGCTCAATGTAGATTAGAGCAATACATATATTATAAAAACATGCATTATATCACTTATTAATGACAAAAATATATATAAGTACAAAATAAATATTAATGAAGGAAAAATAATATAAATTATATTAAAAAAATATGCGGTCGGGGTCGGGCCGAGGTCGGGCCGGGCCGGGCCGGGTCAGACGAGTAAATTTTTCTGACCCTGACCCTGATCGGGTCGAGTGGCTCTCGGGTCAGCTTTGGTTTTTTCGGGGCGGGCGGGTCCCCGACCCGGTGGACAGGTCTACTTTCTCATATCAATCCTAAAAGGAAAAATTAACTTCAACATTATGATCTATGGGACAACTAAATCATTTAATTCTCACGGGAGCTATATTAACCACTCCACAATGGATATGTACACGGTTTGATGTACGAAACTGATTCGGATCATTAAATTAGTACGACTCCTAATAGATTATTAGATAATTAATTTTATATTTTAATTACCTTATTGGTATTGGGCAAATGGGAATCTTAATTAGAGAATAATTTTTCACATGCAGTGCCAATCAACCACTAATTGCGATCCACTAAACGAATTTCATTATAAACTAACCAAATTATGCGAATTAATTTAGACCATATCTTGAGGATTTATTATGCCAAAGTAAGATAATACAAGAAATAGATCTAAATTGTTTAGCCGAATAATCATTAGTCATTACGACTTTTGGATTGAAGGGACTTAAGTACAACTTAAAATATCGTTTAAGTAGCGACCTGCGCGAATGGTGTAACGATTGCCCGCATCGAAAACTATTCTAGGAGAAGTTCGAATCTGTTCCGTTCGGAAGACCTATTGTTGTGGATAAGGCCACTCATGTTCCATGATCTATGGGTCTACCGGAGCTACCCACTTCGATCAATTAGCCAAGCTGCTTAAACTAAATTTCCTCGAGTAGAAAGAGCTTCGTAATTGACTCCTCAATTATAGATTCCACATGACTGGATAGGATAACAAAGACGAAATGATCGAATATAACCGTTCAAATATCTCTTTGTACTAATCTTTTTTGCTTATATTTTATTATATTTTGATAAAAAGAGTTATATAACTAAAAGAATATTTTTAATGAATCAAAAAATGGATCTACCTGAAATAAGAGTGTGTTTGTTGTGAAGAAAAAAAAAATCTTGCCAAATACATTATTATTTATTTATTTATTGGTGTTCGATAAGTGATCAAAAAATATAATTTTAAGAGTATTTATATACTCCTATAATTTAGCAAACACTATGAAATTGGGGATGAGTGGAGTTGAAGGGTCAGGTAGGAGAGCAATGGAAGTAGGGAGGAGACAATCAGCGTCAAATGCGATTTATAACACTTATTTTTCTTACTCCCATAAGTCATTTTCGTAAATTTTTAACTATTTTTTTAAAATAAAGTAAAAAAAATCTGGATCTATATCAAACACACCCTAAATCTTAGTACTAGTACTAAAGCTGGCATGTACAGATCATGACACATAAGGTACAACACACCTATCCATTGTTAGTTCGCTATATACCATTTCCTGAAGTGATATATAGCGCAATTGTGTTAGTAGTTAAATATACATAAGAAATACACGATATACACACGTATATCCTATGTATATTTAGTCTCGGATTGTCTCGGTTTTGTATATATAGTCCGCCCACGATTTGGGCCAGTTTTTGGTAATGTTTGTTGTAATATTTTAGTGTAAATATTACATTAATTAGTATTATACACTTACCATGATTATAGGATTTTTGTACTACTAGAATAGGGTTTTGAGATTAGAATAGGAATAGGTTTTCTATTATAGAAAATTGTAAATTGTATATATTCTCTTTCATTAATGAAAATAATCAAGGGATTATTTCTTTCATGGTATCAGAAGTCTAGGTTGAGAAATTTTCTCCCCAAATTGTCGTCGTGTCCGAGCCTTCTTACATCGGTTTCTGTGTAAATTTTCGATCCCCAATTTCTTTCTTCCCAAATCCCTCAATCACCTATTATTCTTTCGTTATGTCTATCTCCAAGAACACGTTTCACCCTGCCCTTATGGTTTCTAACATCAAGAATCACATCCCTCTTAATCTTGAAATAGAAAACGTCAAATATGCGGCATGGGCCGAACTGTTCAAAATTCACGCACGTTCGCATCAAGTCATCCATCACATAATTCCCGCGGCTCCTGAGGACACAGAGGTACCTAAACGCGAGGATGATCCTAAGTTGTGGACGACTCTTGATGCCACCGTCCTTCAGTGGACTTACTCCACTATCTCTACCGACCTGTTGCAGACGATTATTGAGCCAGACGATACGGCGATGGCTGCTTGGGATAGGTTGCGTGACATAATCCAAGATAATTGAAATTCCAGAGATGTTACCCTTGAGCAGGATTTCTCCCACGTCCATTTGGAAGATTTCCTTAACGTTTTGGCTTATTGCAAAAGATTGAAGGAATTGGCCGACCAACTCCGCAACGTTGGTGCGCCCGTTAGTGAAGATCGTCTCGTTCTACAGATGGTTGCTGGCCTATCCGAGGCCTATAGTGGCGTTGGAACTCTCATTCGTCAAAGTAATCATCTCCCGAAGTTCTATCAAGCACGCTCCATGCTTACTTTGGAAGAAGTCGGTCTGGCTAAAAAGGCAACTACTAGTGCTAGTCACGTGGTCATGATGACGTCCTCCACCAACTCTCCAGGGTTCATTGATAATTCGAGCCAAAATTGTTCTCACGTAGATGGCAAAAATAGTCAAAAAAATAATGCCAAAAATCGCGGGGGCAAACGCGGTGGTTCCGACGGTGGTAACGATGGCCAAAACAGTGGCAGTGGGTCCCGCCCCAACAACAGTGGGCCACAACCCAACTAGTCCCAACCTTGGGGGCCCTGGCCGTGGGCAGTGGCCCAACAGCCCCTGGTTTCCAGCAGCCTTCATTTCCCAATTCGACCTGGCCCAACTGTTCTGGACCAGCAGGTTACCGCCATCATTCTGGGTGGGGCAACAAGCAGGTGTGCTTGGGCCCCAGCCTCCACAGGCCCATCATGCAGCGGGCCCCACCCCAACCGACATTGAGGCTGGAATGCACACTCTTGGATTAAATCCGCCAAACGGAAATTGGTACATGGACACCGGTGTAACCTCTCACATGGCGTCCGATCAAGGTACTCTCTTGTCTTATTCCAATTTGAGCAACAATTGTGGCATAATTATTGATAATGGTAATTCAATTTTGATTCGTGGTTATGGTCATAAAACATTGTCTCCCCCCCCCCACCCCATCCACATCTTATCTTGAAAAATATCCTTCATGCCCCTAAATTGATTAAAAATTTGGTGTCTGTCCGTAAATTCACAACTGATAATTATGTTTCTGTTGAATTTGATATGTGAAGGATTTCAAGACGGGGATTCCTCTAATGAGGTGTGATAGTATGTGAGATCTTTATCCTATCATGTCATGTTCCGGTCTCTCGAGTCAAGCCTTGCCATCAACTTTTGCAGCCCTTGCTTCTTCCTTGTGGCATGCTCGTCTAGGTCATCCGGAGTCGTCTATTTTGTCTTTCTTAGATAAAATAATTTTATTTCTTGTAAGGGTACGCATGTAAGGGTACGCATAGTACTCCGAATTGTCAATCTTATTCTTCAGGAAAATATGTTAGATTGCCGTTTATAGACTCTAATTCTCATACGTTAATGTCATTTGATATTATTCATAGTAATTTATGGACATCTCATGTTCTCAGTTCTTTGAGTCATCGTTATTATGTTCTATTTCTGGATGATTATTCTATTTTTAATGGACTTTTCCGATAGCGAAAAAATCTCAAGTTTTTTCCATTTTCTTAAAATTTAGAGCTTTCATTAGAACTCAATACGAACGGAAAATAAAAAATATTCAATGTGATAATGGAAAAGAATATGATAATGGGGTGTTTCGTGAGTTTTGTGCTAATAATGGGATCAATTTTCATTTTTCTTGTCCTCATACGTCTTCACAAAATGAAAAAGCCGAACACAAAATTCGTATCATTAATAACATTGTCAAACTTTATTGATTCATGCTTCCGTACCCCCTTCTTTTTGGCATCATGCTCTATAAATGGCTACATATCTTCTTAACATTCTTCCTACCAAAGGTTTGACATATTCGTCCCCTCTTCAAATCTTATATAATAAGACTCTTTCGTATTCACATCTTAGGGTTTTTGGGTGCTTATGTTATCCGTTGTTTCCGTCCACCATAATTAACAAACTTCAGGCACATTCTACCCCTTGTGTGTTTTTGAATTATTCGTTTAATCATCGTGGTTACAAATGTATTGATTTATCGTCTACTAAAATCATCATTAGTCGTCATGTTATTTTTGATGAATTTCAATTTCCATTTGCTAAAGTGAGTAGTTCTGTGCCTAGTCGTATCATTTTTTGGATGGCGACGTCTCCCTGTATATTTTCCACCATTTCTCGAACATGTCCCGCACCCCAAATCCACCAGCGGGCCCACTGTCCGCTGGTTCTACAGTCCTGTCACTGCCCACCATCGTGGGTCCAGAAACTGGGCTGCATCCCCACCCCAGTTCTGCCCCAAATCTTGCTCCTGCTTCTACGTCGTCCACAGTGCCCAGTTCCCGTGTTGGGCCAGCAGGCCCACTGCCTGCTGGTCAGTCCGTCAATGGTCCCGATATTTCCCAAAATTCACCCAATTCTCCCCCGAGTCAAAGACCAGTCACTCGTAGTCAACGGAGTATTTTTAAACCAAAAGACATTTTAATTTAAATTCTAATGTTCTTAAATCACCCATACCCCGTAATCATTTGTCTGCTTTAAATGACTCGAATTGGAAAATTGCTATGATCGGCGAATCTAATGCTCTTATTGATAATAAGACGTGGGAGTTGGTGCCCCGTCCATCTGGTGTTAATATTATTCGATCTATGTGGATTTTTTCTCATAAAGACTCTGACGGATCTTTTGTGAGGCATAAGGCTCGTCTTGTAGGTGATGGTAAGATTCAGCAGGTTGGTGTGGATTGTGGTGAGACATTTAGTCCGGTGGTCAAGCCGGCTACCATTCGCATTGTGCTCAACTTGGCTCTTTCGAAAGCATGGCCATTTTTCAGTTAGATGTGAAGAATGCTTTCTTACATGAAGATCTCAAGGAGACAGTTTATATGCATCAGCCTTTGGGGTTTAGGGATCCCAAATATTCTCATCATGTCTGTTTATTGAAGAAGTCCTTGTATGGGCTTAAGCAGTCCCCACGGGCTTGGTATAAAAGGTTTGCAAACTATGTTTCGACTATTGGGTTCTTTCACATCATGTCTGATAATTCATTGTTCATTTATCGTCGTGATTCTTCCCTGACTTATATACTATTATATGTGGATGATATTATCTTGATTATCTCGTCTGATGCATTACGCCAGTCTATCATGACTAGACCTGTCCAAAGCTCGGGTCGGGTGGCTCTTTTTCTGCTTGCCCGACCCTGGCCCGACTCTGACCATATATTTTTTAAAAATTTCCAACCATGGTCCTGACCCTTTGGGGACCCTACGGGTCACGAGTCGATCCTAACCCGTCGAAAGGGGGACGGGATTTGGCGGGTCGAGGATTTTTTTTAAAAAAAATTGAATTTCCAAAACTGAAATTGACATTCACACCTATACTACCATGAAATTTCGACGTTGAAATATATTGTGTATCGTGAAATGTTTACTAAAGAAAAAGAAAAATTAGAAATCGATTTGGGGGAAAACACAAATTGAGGGGGAAACCATACGTTTTCGTAAAAATTGGCTGCGCCAAACCGACTTCCGGCATTTGGCCGGCCACGTCTCGAAAAAATACGCAAAATAAAAAAAAATCGAGTAAAACGGACATCCGAGCGCAGAGTTATGACTATTTAAAGTTTCACCAATGTACAACTACTTTCTCTCCCTACATTATGCTTCCGTGATATTAACATAACGACTAATAATATAAATATATAATTAATAATCATCTACCGTTTTTATCTTATTTTATGTCGAGCTCAATGTAGATTAGAGCAATACATATATTATAAAAACATGCATTATATCACATAAATATTAATGACAAAAATATATATAAGTACAAAATAATTATTAATAAAGGAAAAATAATATAAATTATATTAAAAAATATGTGGGTCGGGTCGGTGGTCGGGCCGGGCCGGGTCAGACGGGTAAAATACTCTGACCCTGGCCCGACCCTACATAAGATCGGGTCCTAGCTTTTTCGGGTCGGGTGGCTCGCGGGTCAGCTATAAGCCGACCCTGGCCCTAGTTTTTTCGGGTAGGGTAGGGCGGGTCCCCGACCCGTTGGACAAGTCTAATCATGACAATGCTCAGGTCTGAGTTTGCTATGAAAGACTTAGAGCCCTTGAGTTACTTTTTGGGGATTGCTGTCACTCGTCATGCAGGTGAGCTGTTCTTATCACAAAGGAAGTATGCAGCTGAGATCATTGAGCGGGCTGATATGTCATCATGTAAGTCCACTTCCACTCCAGTTGATACTAAACCCAAATTGGGTGCTGGCTCCCCTTACGAGGATCCGACCCGCTATCGCAGTCTTGCAGGGACAATTCAGTATCTTACTTTCACGAGATCAGATATTACATATGTTGTACAACATGTGTGTTTGTTTATGCATGATCCCAGGGTTGAGCACATGAATGCGCTCAAACGTATTATTCGGTACATCCAGGGGACACTTGACTCTGGCTTACATTTATATCCCTCATTGACGTCTACATTTTTCTCATATACATATGCTGATTGGGGTGGTTGTCCAGACGCCAGAGGCTCTACGTCTGTCTATTGTATGTTTCTTGGTAATAACTTGGTCTCCTGGTCTACAAAGCGTTAGTCGATGTTGTCCCGCTCTAGTGCAGAGGCTGAGTATCGAGGGGTAGCCAATGTGGTCTCTGAATCCTGTTGGTTACATACTCTTCTTTTAGAGCTTCATTGTCCTATTCAGAAAGATACATTGATTTATTGTAATAATGTTAGTGCCATCTGCCTTTCTGGTAATCCGGTTCAGCACCAGCGCACTAAACATATCGAGATGGACATTCACTTTGTTCGCGAAAAAGTAGCTCGTGGATAAGTACGCGTCTGTCATGTCCCTTCCAGGTATCAAATTGCAGACATCTTTACAAAAGGTCTTCCCTCGGTCCTTTTTGAAGATTTTAGGTACAGTCTCAGCGTACGAAGACCGCCCGATATGACTGCGTGTATGTGTTAAATATACATAAGATATACACGTGTATATCCTATGTATATTTAGTCTCAGATTGTCTCGGTTTTGTATATATAGTTAGCCCACGGTTTGGGTAGTTTTTGGTAATGTTTGTTGTAATATTTTAGAGTAAATATTCCATTAATTAGTATTGTACATTTATCATAATTATAGGATTCTTGTACTACTAGAATAGGGTTTGGGGATTAGAATAGGAATACGTTTTCTATTATGGAAAATTGTAAATTGTATATATTCTCTTTCACTAATGAAAATAATGAAGGAATTATTTCTTTCAGTACTAGTCCAAAACATGTAAGGGCTCATTTAGTACCAAGGATAAATTTAATTTTGAAATTAAATTTGAGATAAGTTTACTTTATATTTAATTGAGATTAAATTACAGTATAACTAATTTTAAAATTAATTATTTTGAATCATTTTTATTCATATAAAAAGATGAGATAACAATCTCAAAATAATTAATCTAGAGATAATAACTTGTTCAAACGACCCCTTAAAAAAAATAAAAAAATAAATAAGAGTCGTACTCGTAATACCGTATTCTCTTTTTTGTTATCATCATGGAACTTGGAAGGACGAAGGCAATAACCCAACTGGTCTAACGAAACATCCCCCGCACGCACGCAGCAAAAATGGACACAACAATCCGAGTTTGAATTGAATTTTTCCCAAATCCACCAAACAATCCCTTGTCCCTTCTTTCCCATTTTCCTTCTCCCTTTCTCCCCAAACCCTAATTTCAAACCTCCAATTTCTATACACATCCATAGATATATACATATCCTTTCCTATACATACATAGATATATATAGAAGTTGAAAGAGAAAGGAAAGAAGGGTTGATGGCGGCGACTATTGAAGGACAAGATAGGGTTCTTGCTGCAGCTCAACAGATCGTGAAGAGTCTCAACACCTCTACGAATATTGATACTGATGATATGCTTATGATCTTATCCAACTTCGATAATCGTTTGTCTAAGCTCTCTAATTTGATGACTTCTTCATCTTCCTCCACTCCTACATCCGCTAAAGCTGCTGCTGCTGCCGGCGCCGATGATTCCTTTGTCGATCCTCGATTTGAAGCCGCCGAGCAGCTTATCCTTCACTGGAACTCTCCTCCTAACGCCGATCCCGATTCTACCTTTGAGTATCTCGCCGCCGTCGACGAGATTATACAGATGACCGAGGATCTGAATGTTCAGCCGGAAAATGATCCCGTCATGGACCGAGCTGAGGCTGCTCTTCAGCATGCCATGGCTCATCTGGAGGATGAGTTTCGCCATATTCTTATTGTAAATACTGTTCCTTTCGATGCTGGGCGTCTCCACGAATCCTCCTTCATTCGCCGTTGTTCAATCTCTTCGTCTGCTGTCGAAATTCCTGATTTTGAGACAGGTACTTTGTCCGAGGATCAGGAGGATGTTAACAGTGGAAGGTACAATCATATCAAAGGCAAGAGCCTTGGAGGGGATGAATTCTCCCTTGATTTGGTATATCCGGATGCTATGATTGATCTGAGAGAGATTGCTAACCGTATGATTCGATCTGGATATGAAAAGGAATGTTGCCAAGTGTACTCTAGTGTTCGCAGAGAGGTGCTTGATGAGTGTTTAGCAATTCTTGGCATTGAGAAACTGAGCATTGAAGAGGTCCATAGGATTGAATGGCAGTCGCTGGATGAGAAAATGAAAAAATGGATTTATGCTGTAAAAGTTCTGGTGAGAATCCTTTTATCTGCTGAAAAGAGCTTATGTGAACAGATTTTTGTAGGCTCGGAGTTGATTAAGGAAGTGTGTTTTATGGAAACTGCAAAGGGTTGTGTAATGCAGCTCTTGAATTTTGGAGAAGCTGTGGCAATAGGGCGAAGGTCATCGGAGAAGTTGTTTAGGATTCTGGATATGTATGATGCCCTGGCAGATGTTTTGCCTGACATAGACCTGCTTTTTAGTGATGAAGCTGGCGAAATGGTGTGCAGTGAGGCAAAGGGGGTGTTAGATGGCCTAGGAGAAGCAGCTATTGGGACATTTGTGGAGTTTGAAAATGCAGTTCAGCGGGAGGCTTCAAAGAAACCAACACAAGGCGGTGAAATCCACCCATTGACTCGTTATGTTATGAATTATGTGAAATTGCTGGTTGATTATAGTGATACACTCAATGGACTTCTAGAGAATTTAGAGAGTGGCATGGAACCTGACTCTTCCCGAACTGATAATGGTGATAACTCGGAGTTGGAGAATGTTGCACCACTGGCGAGGCGGTTGATGTTACTGATCAAGTCTCTAGAAGGTAATCTGGAGGGGAAGTCGAGAATGTATGAAGATTGTGGAATGCAGTATATATTTTTGATGAATAATGTACATTACATCGTTCAGAAAGTGAAAGATTCGGAGCTTCAAAAACTTTTAGGTGATCAGTGGGTCAGAAAGCGGAGGGGTCAAATTCGACAACATGCTACAAGCTATCTTAGAGCTTCATGGAGCAAGGTTTTATCTTGTTTGAAGGATGAAGGACTTAGCGGAAGCTCAAGCAATGCTTCAAAGGTAGCCCTCAAGGAGAGGTTTAAGAACTTCAACGCATGTTTTGAAGAAATTTATAGAATCCAGACTGGTTGGAAGGTCCCAGATGCTCAACTGCGTGAAGAACTCAGGATTTCTATTTCTGAAAAGGTGCTTCCTGCATATCGCTCTTTCCTGGGAAGATTCGGGGGTCATTTAGAGAGTGGAAGAAATGCTGGGAAGTACATAAAGTATACTCTAGAGGACTTAGAGGGTTATTTGTTGGATCTATTTGAAGGAACACCTCTTGTTTTGCACCATATGAGAAGAAAAGGCACGTAAGGTTCAGGTCTTTGGAGACAGGTATGCCTCCTTTCTAAGGACTAGCGTGTCTAGAGTATAGGCTGGGGATGTTCTGTTTCTTTGTTGATCTCAATGTGTTAAAAGCAATTTCAGTGAGACTAGCTATACTCTTGTTCACCTACTGTAATAACTCTGTGAGATGTATGTATTATATGTGAGATCTTCTGATACTATGGTCTATCCGTTGAGCTCTTACAGACCATAATTTCATCATATGGATAGGATACTTGGTAAGCTAGTCGCTGTAGTTTCTTTGTCCTGCTTATGGCTTGCAATTTACTGCTGACTTGTTGTATGCCGAGGATGCAAAATGTCTGTGTTGGGAGATGTTATTTTCTGTTCTTGTTTAAAAGGAAAATACAGAAAACAATATTTCTCCGGTGCTGCTTTCCTTTTATCCCAAATGAAACGGATTCAGTGTTATGGGGTGTGTGTATATCTGTACTTTTTGATTCAGGGTGTGTGTGTATATCTATACACACACTTTCTTATCTATTATGAAGTTGTGTTTTGGTGTATAATCCTTTTTGAAGTTGTTGCTTGTGGGTAGTGCCTATAATATCCAGTATTAGTATGTGACGGCTACAGGGATATCAAAAGACTTTTCGCGATAACTCAGTTTTGCGCATGATAAGACATTACTTCACTTACTCTTGAATTTGCATTGTGGTTATCTTTTCCTTATATTTCTCTCCTTCCTCTTTCCAAATGAATCCTCTGGCTGCCAGCTGAGCAGATGCCCTAGGAGGATACAAGATTCAGAATCTTGGATCTTCCCTGCTTTGAGTTATTCTATCCTTTTGTTTTATAAGGATAAGTAACACAAGGTAAACATAATTGCAAGCCCGTCAAAGTAGGCTTCGACAGATGGCAAATCAGGAATCCCTAGTAGTAACTAAAATATTTTAGGGTATGCAAATGTTTGTTACATAGCTATGTTGCCTTTTTCTATGACAACAATGATGTCCTTTCATTGCGTACCTGTTACCTCCTATCAGCACAAGTACTAGCAACTCCGCCCACCAAGGCGCAAATAGGAAGAAATCACTTACCTTTATTGATTTGGACCCTTGTCTCCATTCCTTAGACATTCCAATCGTGTTTGCCTAAGGGATTGCTTTTCAACTTGCCATAGGTTATTGATTTTTTCTTGTTGCGGTGAACTTCTCCTATTAACTGTAGCTCCAAGTGCACTCTGGATTCACCATGTGCAGCACTAAATATGCATTTTTAATTTGAAATTTCAGAATTTTCTGGTTTCACATCCAACCAAGGGAGAGAGAGAGATCTCACAGTAAGGATTTCCTAGTTTTTTATGTCCCTTTCCTAGCCTTTTCCTTGCCAATGGAGGAGTCTCTTGCTTCATATCTCCTAGTATCATCTCTTGCTTCATATCTCCTGGTATCATCCACTGGAATTCAGCAACCGTAGTCCATACTTGTTTTGCTTGTCTGCAATGAAAAAAAGTTATAATTGACTGATTTAGTGGACTCTTCAAAAAGCTAGCACCTAGTAAGATTTAATAGGTCGGCTCAGTATATTGTTTGTGTTAAACAAGCTCCAAGTACTGCAGTCCATTCAAAACAACCTTCTTTTGGTGGTGCCTGTCTTCTAAATGACTTTTTCGTGGCCAATGTTCCTCTTCATCCCCTCTTGCGTAAGTGTAACCTGATAGCATGATTTAACAGAGAATTTTCCCATCTTTTCTGCCAATATATTGTATGGATTTCCTCTTATACTACTTTCTCCAGTTTCTGAACCAAAAGATCCGCCCTTCCATTTTCTCGATCGTCGAAGTTTCTTTAAACTGTAGATTCCGACCAACAACAACATACCCAGTGTATTCCCACAAGTGGGGTCTGGGGAGGGTAGGATTTACGCAAACCTTACCCCCTACCTTTGTGGGGTAGAGAGGTTGTTTCCGATAGACCCTCGGCTCAAAAGAAACGTAATTTCCATAGATTCTGACCGATTTCAGAAATGCAATCTGAAATACTACATACTTTATTAGCAACCAGGTCGTCTAGACATGCAAAGAGCTTTCCAAAACAACATCCTCTAACCATATATCTGCCACACCCTAATCTTCTTCCCATGACCGACCTTCAATCTGCTCACATTCTAATCTTCTGGCCATTTCCAACCTTCAATCTGCCCACATTCTAATCTTCTTCCCATTGACATGCTTCAGTTCTAATTTCAGCTTGAAACTCTTCCTAGAGATTTCTAAATTGTTCTTGTACTGCCTATTTGAACTTTGGAAAGTTTGGAGTAATCACTCAACTGGTGTAGTGCATCAGTGAATATTTGTGGTTCTCACTTTCTTCTACATGTCATCTTTATCATATTTATATCCTCGATGCCCTTTAAGTTGCAAACATTTATTTTGAAGCTTTATACTCTACATCCACTTTGCACCCAATGGTGTGACCTAGTGGTCATGAAGTTGATTGAGAACCATGAGCTCTCAGGTTCAAAACTGGACAAGAGGCATAACAGTAGGTGATTTCTTCCCATCTATCCAAACCGTAGTGGACATAGTTACTTGCTACCTATGTTGGTGGAGGTAGCAGGTACCCTGTGGAATTAATCGAGGTGCACGCAAGCTGGCCCGGACACCATGGTTATAAAAAAAATTCTACACCCCATGCCAACAGCTCTTTTCCCCCCTTCTGATAACTCAGAAAGGAACTTTATTGCAACTGAAAACACCAACAAGGTTTTATAAGTACATAGCAAAAACCCAGGTACCTATTACCATTTAAACATCCAGGGAACTGAGGATACAAGTAATGTGATCATATACATCCAAGGAAAAGAAGCTGTTGTTGACTTGTCGGCAGGGATTTTTACCGTTTGAAAAAGTTTGTGTTAGATCTGATTTGCGTCGAATTACTCTGCTTTCTCTAGGATCTGATTATTCTAAAAAGGCAAGCTGGAATCACATACTTCAAAGCAGTTCCTTGACTGTACTTGGTATCACCTAGCTCAAGCCATCCAAACAGAATTCTTCTTCTTCTACATCTGACAGTGTAGAAGTAGATGATTCATCTCTTCGCAACCTGCATACATAATACATGAAATACCTGCTTAAATAACCATGGTACTTTTTGGGGATTAGTGTGTTGAACAGACCTCATGGGCAGCAATCCAACAAAAAACAAGCCTCTTCCTTTTCTTTGGGGGGTGGGGTAGGGGAGTGGCCTCCATTTTTTCAGAAATTCAACAAAGCCCACTGTGTTTGATGTGTTATGTGGCTAACAATTTATTATAGCCTGATGAATCTGGTCCCTCTGGATAATCTTATCCGAATCTGATCTTTTCTGAAGTTCAGTCGTATAGTTAATTTCCGAATCTTCACAATTCCTTCAGAAGGATAACAGCCATCCATTTTGTAACCAATCACTGTGGCATTTGATGAATTTTCTTCTTCATTGTTTCCTTCCTCACGCCACCATTTCTTTTTTCTTGTTTATCACTGAGGTCCATCTTTTTTTTTTTTTTTTTTGCTTCCTTCCCGCAAAAAAATCTCGGAGTTTATTGTTCCTCCACTTCTGATGGAACTAGAATTAATGACATTAGATAGTGTGGAATGCCATCTAAAGTGTGTTCATAATGTCAATCTACCTCCAAAGGAAAGGTATCATGTGTTTCAAGGGGTGATTTGTTTTTTATGAAGTAGATTTCATTGATGTCATCGAGAAGATGCAAAAGTTACAAAAGAAAGATCAAGTCAGCTCTAAGACATATGAGGGGTCAATTTCCTTTGATACTTCCCATAGTTTGACATCTAATGATCTCTTCTCCTTTCCTTTGATGAGTAATATCTAGGATTTTGCGCTGGTGTACTACTGTTTGCATTTGATCAACTTCGAGTTGTCTCAGCTCTATTTGGTATTTGGTTTTCATTTTTATGTCAATGCTTTTATGTAAGCATTTCTTAGCTTCCACTGCAATTACCGCTTTTTCTTTTTCTCCCTGAATCTTGAAGATGACTATTTTGTCGACCTCAAGACCAGCAGAACTGAGATCAGAATTCTAATTGCACGACTTGATGTATTACTGACATGATAGACCATGCAATAGTAGAAGAATTTTATCTCTGGCATGGTCATGACAGAAAATTCACTTTTTTTTCTTTTCAACCTGAGCTTGCATAGACGTGAGTGCAAATCACATTCTCTGAGAATTTCAACTGCAGATGTATTTCATGCTGCAATTAAATTATATTTGAAGTTTTAAAAATATTGCCATGTGATGCGGTGCCTGTTATAAGGTATCTTTTCATGCTTTCCATTTATGTTCATGGTTTGCATCTGCTTAGAAATACATCAGAGGAGATAAAGGGAAGGTGTCATTACAGCTTTAAAATATCTTGGATGGAGCCCCTTATCCTTCAGTTGCGAAGCCTAGATTATTTTCTTGTTTCAGGTCCAGGGTATGAGGTGAACGGTGGTCTTTATTCTGGAGAAAATAGGAATGTAGAAATCTTCTGCATTATGCAAGGTGTCTACTGGTTTTTTTTTAGTCAGTTCTTTACCTTTGTTACTCTATGAGGGGACTGGAAATGAGGTTCATCACGAGAGGCACGATTGCTGGTTAATGATTGGAAATGGCAGTTATTTTTTGCTTCTTTTCACATTATTGAGGAAGGATATGAGGTGGGGTAGAGACTTGGTATTGATGCGGATTATAGCTCATTGGTTCGGTGGGGGTATTGATGCAGTTATTTCTCTTCAATGACACGAGCTTCCTTGGGCATTTCCACTTTTTCAGTAGTCACAACTCCTTTTCTTTCATACAGTGGTCTCACGTTTTTTTTAATGGATCTGTCTGATTCAGAAGGGAAGGGGTGTCAAAATGGATAAAAAAATATGGTTATTCACCTTATCCGATTCATTTAAAATGGGTTGGATATCCAACTAATTTAAAATGGGTCTAATATTGGTTTAATCTATATTATTCACTTAAAATATGGATAACTTAATGGATAAAATCCACAATTTTAATAAAATAAATATCTTAAAAATAAGGAAAAATGACTTCTCTAATAACATTAGGAAAAACAAGTCTCACACGTGGTAATTCACCAACCACTCCATCACCACCCAACCCAACTCCTAAACACCCCACCCCATACACCCCCACCACCACCCAACTCACCCCATCCCTTCCAAAAATAGTTTTTTTTTTAAAAAAGTTTTTTTTTTATGGATTTCACCACTCACCCCCCCCCCCTCCCTACCACCACCACTACCACACTAAAAAAAAAGTTTTAAAAATTATTTATTTGGTTTTTACACCTCCCTCCAACCCTGACCCCAACACCCTACCAATCCTCTAATTTTTTATTTTATTTTTTTTAAAAATATTTTGATTTTCTACACCCACCAACCCCTTCTCCCTCCCTTGCATCCATGCTACTTCCGAATTATTTACTTTATATATTTTATTTTACTTTTATAAAAATTTATAAAGAATGAGAAATTTACGTAGTTAAATTTGGTGTGGGATTGGTGGTGGGTTGTGGTTTTAGAGGGGAGGGGGGACAAGGGGGCGGGTAAGAATTTTTATTTTATTTTTAATAAAGTAAAATAAAATATATGAAATAGAAAAATTGAGAGGCGGTTGGGGGGTGAGGTTGGGGTGGGTGGTGGTATGTTATAGGGATGTGTGAAGCTGAAGTGCATTCGAGGGTGGTGGAATTTGGTTGGGGAGTGGTTGGGGTGTGTGTAATGTGATGGGAATGGTGACGCTTGGGTGGTTATTTTTCGAAAAATACCCACTTGGAGGTCGTGTCATTGGAAAGTTTCTAAATTCTCTTCTTCCCGCAAATGTTAAGGTGCAACTATATACTAGGAATTGAATTTGTGGACAAGAAGGTAAATTAATCTTCTCCATATTAGCTACATGAAGTCATCTTTAAAGTAACTTTGGATAATATGAATAATATGGATATCTATATTGTCCATTGGGTTAACTCATTTTTTATTTATGTTAAATATGAGTGTGTCGGGTAATTGATTCATTTTTGTTTAACCCATTTTTGATCCGCCCATATTCGACTCGACCAGCCCGTTTGCCACCCCTACCTAATAGAATGCTCATCTTCCGATGGGTAATACTCTCTTACTCTTCTTTTTTTTTAAAAAAAATCTAATAAATTAAAGCTCAATTAAAAGAAAATTCAAATGTATGTATTTTATATTTGTCAGAATATACTTATATTGTATAATCACCATAAATATCCCTAAGATTCTTTTATTATACCGTACGTATAAATAATACACACACGCACATATACCTTACATTTTCTCACTAAATATAAGTATTTTCTATTTTTCAGAATATACAAAATATTTATGGTGAATAGTATTATTAATTATACATGCTTTATAGTGGAAAGGAAAGCGAGATTCTCGGACAATCTATTCTAATTAAATGATATATTGAATGTTGTGCTAATAATTTGTAATGTCATTAATCATTGTATACCAATTTCAACCGAATTCACATTAGCCAAAGTAAAATTTGACCTATTTTAACTCATTTAAATTTAATATATTCGCTCATTTGACACCTATAATCTCGTTAGTTCATATTTTATCGCTATGCATGTGAATAATATGTGAAACTCGAGACTCTTATTAAGTATAATAAAGTAGTTTTTTTTTTGCCATATGATATCTTTTTCTTGATATGTCTTTCCAAATATAAAGATTTGGCTCAACGTACTATGGCAAATGGCAAATGACAAGATTGTCATTCTAAAGTATTTTTTTTTTCTATTTTATTTTATGAACTTCGTTTTTACCAACAATTAAAAAGATTGCAATATTTGCATAATAATCAGACAAAGAAAAAAAATAACATTACACGCGACTTGAGTCCCACGTCAGGGGAAAGAATGAAGAGTTGCACTTAATAAACTATGTCCTCCTTAAAACACATTTTTCCAATTTTCACTTTCAAAATTCAAACTACATAAATTTCAATCAAAATAATTACTATATTTGATTTGATTTTTCTGGCTCAGTACTTCAACTAGTCTCCATATTCCTCGAATGGATCTCTTAGTTGTTGAGAAGGTTGCCCAAAAGCGGTATATAAGGCGACAATAGAGCCTCGTTTTTATCGTACACATGACAGAGAATTAGATAGTACCGGAATTATCAATATTCCGTCCGTCTTATCTTTCTCCTCTTATTCTCTTGCTTGTATTACATGAGATAGATAAATCAAATTATTTACGTGTCCAATAGATCATTTTTCTATGAGTGGTACATGAAAAATGTGCCTACCATTAGGCAACGAACGAACCATCTCACCTTCCTCCAATTCACCTAGGCAAACAACACAACACGAAGTAGGTCTATGAATTGAATAAACAACGAGAGGGATTGATTAATTTGACACTCCCTTATAAAAAATAACGTGCATATTTATGGTTATAAGATTCAAAAAGTGTTTTTGATATGTTATATAAATCACAACTATTTGTATAATATAAAAGTCTTACTTATATTACTAAATCTCGTATTCAATCAAATTATAACACACATAGAGAGTATTATATATATATATATATAAACCACAAGCCACAAGGTACTATATTGTCGAAATCTACAGTGAACAGCTCTTCATAAGTTTTTTTTTTCCGGAACTTTGTCGTGTCAATGCGATCAGTGTGCCTTGAAATAAGGATTTGGAATAACCAAATCATAAGAATTCTTTTTATTATTATTAATAACGGTAGTATTCGTATCCGCTTGCGCACATCTCAATTATTTTTATCGAGATATCCGATCCATCAAGATTTAGCAGATGAGAAGAGATCATATAGTGTATTTTGTTCCGCTGGAATTTAAACTTCGATCTCCAAAATTTACGTACACCTACTTCATTAACGAATATAAATTACCCGGACTCAGTATTTACACCAATCTAGTGAATATATAATGACACATGTCCTCACATACACCTTTATCACTTAATTATAATTAGTTGATACATATTCTCATCTTGATAATTATGATAAATTGATCATATGATTAGGTGTAAACACCATTGCGAGTATAGCACGTTATGTTCACATATTCTGAAAATATACCATGTATATTGTGGTTTTTGGTAATAGATTTTTGTATATAATTAGCATGGTACACTTACCATAATTATAGAATTCTTGTACAAATAGAATAGGATTTTGGGAGTAGATTAGGAATAGAATTTTCCATATTATGAAAATTGTAAATTGTATATATACTCATTCATTAATGAAATAATCAAGAGATTATTTCTTTCATGGTATCATTCTAATCATCGTGGTTACAAATGTTTTGATTTATCATCTAATAAAATCATCATTAGTCGCCATATTATTTTTTATGAAACCCAATTTCCGTTTGCTAAAGTGAGTAGTCCCGTGCCTAGTTCGTATAATTTTTTGAATGACGTCGTCTCCCTGTACATCGTGCACCACTTGATGGGCTGATCCAGTGACCCACCACAACCCATTGTTTCTGCCCCAGTTTCGATTGTTGGGCCGGTTGCCAGCCCAATACCGAAATTACTTCTGCCTCGAGTTCGGCTTCTGCCCCGGCTTCGGTTTCCAGTGTTGGGCCAGCAGGCCCACTGCCTGCTGGCCAGTCTGTCACCCGTCCGAATGTTTCCCAAAATCCACCTAATTCTCCCCCGAGTCACAGACCGGTCACTCGTAGTCAACGGGGTATTTTTAAACCAAAGAGACATTTTAATCTAAATTTTAATGTTCTTAAATCTTCCATACCCCGTAACCCCGTGTCTGCATTAAATGACTCGAATTGGAAATTGGCTATGAACGACGAATATGATGCTTTTATTAAAAATAAGACGTGGGAGTCGGTGTCCCGTCCTTCTAGTGTTAATATTATTCGGTCTATGTGATTTTTTACTCATAAAGATAAATGTGATGGTTCTTTTGCGAGACATAAGGCTCGGCTTGTAGGTGATGGTAAAACTCAACAGGTTGACGTGGATTGTGGTGAGACATTTAGTCTAGTGGTCATACCGGCTACCATTCGCATTGTTCTCAGTCTGACTCTTTCAAAGGCATGGCCCATTCATCAATTAGATGTGAAGAATGCATTTTTACATGATGATCTTAAGGAGACCGTTTACATGCATCAGCCCTTGGGTTTTGAGACCCCAAATATCCTCATCATGTCTGTTTATTGAAGAAATCCTTGTATGGGCTTAAGCAGGCCCCACGGGCTTGGTATAAGAGATTTGTAGACTATGTTTCGTCTATTGAGTTTTCTCACAGCATGTCTGATAATTCATTATTCATATATTATCGTGGTACTTCCCTGGCTTATATTCTCTTATATATGGATGATATTATCTTGATTGCCTCATCTGATAGTTCGTGCAAGTATATCATGACACTGCTCAGTTCTGGGTTTGTTATGAAAGACTTGGAGCCCTTAAGTTACTTCTTGGGGATTGTTGTCACACGTTATGCATGTGAGTTATTCTTATCACAACAAAAGTATGCCGCTGAGATAATTGACAGGGCTGGTATGTCCTCATGTAAGTCCACTTCCACTCCTGTTGATACTAAACCCAAGCTGGGTGTTGCGGATGGCTCACCTTACGAGGATCCCACCCACTATCGCAGTCTTGCCGGAGCTCTTCAGTATTTTACTTTCACGAGACCGGATATTATGTATGTTGTATAACATGTGTGTTTGTTTATGCATGATCCTAGGGTGAAGCACATGAATACGCTCAAACGCATTATTCGATACATCCAAGGAACACTTGAATATGGTTTACATCTATATCCATCATCAGACTCTACACTTGTCTCGTATACCGATGCTGATTGGGGTGATTGTCCGAACACCAGACGCTCTACGTTTGGATACTGTATGTTTCTTGACGATAATTTGGTCTTATGGTCTGCCAAACGACATGCTATATTATCACGATCCAGTGCAGAGATCGAGTATCGAGGGGTAGCCAATGTGGTTTCTGAATCATGTTGTTTACGTAATCTTCTCTTGGAGCTTCATTTTCCGATTCAAAAAGCTACCTTGGTACATTGTGATAATATTAGTGCCATATATCTTTCTGGGAATCCGATTCAACACTAGTGCACTAAACATATTGAGATGGATATCCATTTTATTCGCGAAATGGTAGCTCGTGGACAAGTACGCGTTTTACATGTCCCTTCCAAGTATCAAATTGCAGACATCTTTACTAAGGGTCTTCCATCGGTCCTATTTTAGGGGCAGTCTCAGCGTACGAAGACCGCCCGCTATGACTGCGGGGGTGTAAAAATATACCATAATATACATACATAATATACATGGTATACTATATTGTGTATACCGTGTATATCACGAAAACCCAAGGCAATTGATAAACCGTGATATACACGGTATACACACAATGTATATTGTGGTTTTTGGTAATAGGTTTTTATATATAATTAACATTGTACACTTACCATAATTATAGATTTTTTTGTACAAATAAAATAGAGTTTTGGGAATAGAATAGGAATAGAAATTTCCATATTATGGAAATTATAAATTGTATATATACTCATTCATTAATCAAAATAATCAATTACTTTCATATTCTTTTAGCTACTTTGTTTTTGCAAGAGATTGTCACATTAGCTAATTGCTATGGTCGAAAAAAGAATAACTTAGATCTCAATCTAAAAATTTAAGATCCCGAAACCAATTAAGTACTAAATTAAGTTTTAATACCAATATAATACAAGTACTACTACTAATCTAGTGAATATATATGGCTAGAGAAATCTAATTAAATACTACAAATTAAAGAATTGGCAGAAAAATAAATACTTTCATTAGGGAATGATTTGACTCCCCTTAATTAACTCCTTGTCGATTGCTTCTGATTAATTCCTCCATTGATGAAGAATAAGATGTTTGATCTCTCTCTCACACACTCAATTAAGTAACTATTTCCATTGCTTCTGATTCTCTTCAACCTACAAGATTGTAATGGTAATTGTACCTCGATCGGCCGATGAAGCAGTACAATCATCATGGTTGATTCGATTTTCTTGATCTTGAAGCTGAACGAGCTCGATCGTGACCCTTTCCCCATTCACACATGGAGGAGGATTAGAGGGATATTGAAACGAGTGTTGCATCCATCTTATCTTTCTCCTCGTATTTTCTTGCCTCAACTATAGGAGATCGACAAATCGGGCAATTTGCGTGCCCGATGAGCCACTTATCAATACATGTGACATAAAAAATGTGCCTACAAATAGGCAAAAAAACGAACCGTCTCACCGTCTTCCAATTCACCTAAACAAATAGCACACTCTTTTTGATCTATAAAAAATAAATCTTGTTTTTTATGAAATGAATAAACAAAATGAGGGATTGATTCAATGATTTTTTGGTCTATTCCAATGGTTAAATGGGGCTCATCGATTGGTAGTCCTATAATATTGTTTCTAATATGAGATCTTCTCCTTAGACAAAATCTTAACAAAATAAAATGGTAAATTACTAAGGCTAAGGATGTGCAAACTATGGCCAGCGTAATAAGAAGAGGGGCTATATAAGATTTTGATGAAAAAACTGGAGGAGCTCCTATATTTTCCATGGCTCATAATTCTAAAAGATGGGGAAAATGGTTGGATTTGGAGTTGTAGTTTATTTATGATGTGTGTGCTTTTAATGAGAATTGAGGGGGTTTGTTTCTAGAAGGAAAATAAAACGATTTCCCAAATAGGTAAGTTGAAGAGACCCTTCTTTCTTGCCATTTATATAAGCACCTTAAAAGTTTAAAAAAATGAAAACTAAAATTTGAGTTATGTTGTAGGCACCTTTCGTCTTTCCATTTATATAAGCACCCAAAAAGTGTTGGACCAAAATTTTAAATTATTCAAATTTATTTTGAAAAGTTATGTTTAATTTTAAAAACACTTTTAAATGATAATTAGTATTTGATTAAGCTTTTAAAAAATATTCTAAAATCATGTGGGCCAAGAGGCTAAAAACTCCTTATTTTGAGAAACACTTTTACTGAAATAACTTCAGAAAAGCTTGGTCAAACATGCTTACCAAATTGTTTGATCAAGTTTCTAAAATTAACTTATTTTAAAAAATATATTTTCTTCAAAAATAGGGGAGAGACCGTTTGTGTTTGACAAATCGATTTGCAAAACACTTTTGAGCAACAATTAGTGTTTGACCGAACATTTTAAAAGTGTTAAGTGTACCAAAAGTGTTTTTTCAACAAAAGAACTTTTGGAGAATCTACATTTCCATCTTCTCAAAAATAACTCCCGCTTACATTTAAAAATATTTTTTTGTCTCTTAAAAATTTGGTCAAACACCTTAACTTAAAAAATAATTTTAGCCTTAGAAAAGTTTGGCCAAACAGGTTATATATTAATCACAAATATCTCCCTCAACAACTAGTTTCTTATAAAGAGAGGCAAATGATCCTTGAGCATTAGATTGTTGTTCATATTATATAAGTAATATGAAACAAATTGCACAATTTTAGCTCATTAAGGACACGATCTTTGATAGGAGGTTGTGGATGTTAAGAATTAGGATAGAAGGATAGTTGGTAATCAGACACATTTCTTTTTCATTCCCGGAGTTTTAACATTATTCGTGTATTCTCTTATTCTTAGATTTCTATTAATATATGTTGTTTCTTTAGCATCGGTTATCTTATTATCTTGCTATTGTCTTTGCTTGTTGTTATTGCTTTTTTTCTTCTTCTTTCTTTAAGCCGAGGGTCTCTTGAAAACAATCTATCTACCTTCTCAAGATAAAAGTAAGATTTTGGGACTTGGAGGTGGTAGTACATAAAGAATTCCACCTAGTGGATACTTCTTGCGGAATTTTTCTAAAAGGTAGTTGGCAATCATGACAAATTTTTTTATATTCTTTTCTACGTTGTACTTTATTACTTTTAAAAATAAAGTTTATAGCAAATTGTATTTTACTAAGAATGTCTTCAAAAAGTGATAGACCATCCTTTACAATTAAGTTATATATATGGCACGCGCATTTTATATGAAAATGGTCCGGAAAAGACGGAGTTAAACTATTTTTAAAATTGTAATGGCGTAATTGTTACTAGAAGCGTTATCTAATGTAATAGTCATAATTTTATCGGTAATTCCGTAATAATCGCACACTTGATAAATATTTTTACGCAATAAAAGTACTAGTGTGCCTATCATCTATATATCTATACGCTAAAATACGTTTTTGCATAGACCATTTATAATCTATCCAATGACAAGTTACGGTTAAATAATCATGGCCGTTAGTACTACGACCTATATCGGACGTGATGGATACTTTGCCATTAAAATGATATAATGAAAAACGTAAATATTGTTGATATTCATGCGCGAATTTAAATACATCTCTCTTAACGGTTGATCTAGGAAAACCGTTAAAAGCGAGGATTATATATATCTCTAATGTAATGAATAAAGCAGGAGATGAAGGAAATGAAAAAGGCAAACCTTCCACAAGCAACTAATTTTGATATTGCTTCCCTATCTCTATGTTTATTGTATTTAGAGCCTACAATTCCCCCCGTCATAGGGTTAATTTGACCATTTGTACTTGGTCCGGGACGATATCGGTATGTGAACCTTGTCCCGATGGAGCGGGCGTTTGCGCACCGGTTTTGAAGCACAGTATTGGGCATACCTAGGTTTGGATGAGCACTTACTACGTGTCTAATTAAACCCCCGTCCCACCGTGACCTTTTCCGAGTTTTAAATTTTAAAACATTTTTACAAATTTTACATATGGCTACTTGATTCTCTACGTCCCTATCAAAAAATGTCCATGCATCGATTTTAATGGTCGTTTTTTGGACCTCGTCTCATACTAGGGGGAATAGGAGGTATTTCGGTTGAAGGTGCACTATATCCTTCCCATTTTAAGATCCCACTTATTAGATTACACTTATATGTTGTTGTTTAACATGAAACGAATTGCCAATCAAATAATTTACTACTCCCTCCTTTTTAATTTGTTTGTCTTAATTCGACTGGACACAAATTTTAAAAAGTAGAACGATTTTTGAATCTTGTGGTTGTTAATTAAAGATATGTATAATGTATTAAAATATCATTTAATTTTATAATATTAAACATATCACGTGGGATGTTGAAATTAAAGAATTATTAAATTAGAAAATAGACATTTTCCTAAAACGAATTAAAAAAGGGAAGTATAGGGAATACTACATTTTATTAAATTGGAGAGCTTCTTTTCATTTTCTCATTTGAAAAAATATTTTGATGTCGAATTTGAGTTTTAGCTGTGAACTTGGAGGCTCGAACTGTCCAAATAGGAAAAAGACGAAGGCGAAAGTAGAATTTATTTGGAATATACAGGACCTAAAAGAAAAACGAAAAGAGAGACGAAAGGGAGCCGGTGCACTAAGCTCGGCTATGTGCCGGGTGCGGTGAAGGGCCGGACTACTTCTCCGGCTGTTCTCGTGGTACTTGCTCGGCTTTGGGGGAAAGATGCCGAAGAGAACAACGCACACATACTCGAGCGAGGACGCAGTTCCCGATGGTCCCAACTCCGATCTCTTCGTCTATTACTGCAAGCACTGTAGTTCTCACGTCCTCATCTCCGGTTCGCTCCTTCTCTCTTACTATAAACCTATTTATGAGCTTCAGTTCGGATAGTGATTTCTTAATTTCCAATTTAGAGTACTATGTAAGTCACAACAACAATAGATCTAGAGTAATTCCATAAGTGAGGTCTGGGGAGGGTAGGATAACGACAGCAAAATAGCAAGATAAACAAAGCAATAGAAGTGACATATAGTAGTAAAATTGAAGAATATTACAATTTTTTTTTTTATTAGAAGTGTTTTAAAAGTATTTGAAAAATCTAGTAAGAACTTTGTTTTGGAGCTTCTTTCTAGATTGCTACAATTGAGTTGGAATATTTTTGGTTTATGCAAATGGTTAGTGAAGGTAGTAGTTGAATTAAGTTTAAGATGAAATATTTTGCAGTCAATTATGCCCTGGCAGCTCGTAATTGGGATCTCTTACAGATAAGTTATTCTGAACTATTGAGTCATTATGTTATAGCATTAAATGTTCGGCTTCTGCATTGGTTCTATGATGAATGTGATACATGATACATTGAACTTTGAGGATTTCTAGTTTCCAATATTATTCGTTTCTTCAAATTTGGACTGTCCAATGATTTGTAGTCTTTTGCTGCTTGGGAAATGATTATATGTGATTAGGTGCTGCTTATCCCTTTCTTGTTCTCGGTGTAATGGAGAAAATTTTCCCTATGATTATCCGAAGAATGAGAGAGGAGTTATTGTTATTTTTATATTATTGTTTTACTGCCAATTACAGGGCATTCTCGTTGCTAAAGTATGCTTGTAGATAATCAATTGCAGAAAATGCCCAAAAGGAAAACCGACAAAGCATATGTATTGGATAAAAAGAAGTATCTCGCAAGACTGAGTGTAGATGATGCAGGGAAAGTTCTTCTAAAGCGGTAATCCTTCTTCTCTTGTAATTCATAGTCTATTGATGTTACCTGCTTTACCAGTATATGCAATTAGCTGTGGAGGGAATGTAGGAAAATTATGTGTCAAGATAACAAGATGTTTACCTGTTTGAAATGGAATACCTTGCTCTGTTTGAAAGGGAGGTGCTGCTAGATGCTAAGAGTTCAAAAGAAGCTGATATAATCAAGCAGTAATGAACTTGAGCTATAGTGGAATGACATCATTGGAAGTGTTGTAAATAGGTCTATCTGAGTTATAGGAATACATAGATAGAATGGACATGGAGAAGGTGCAGACCAAAACATTATTACCATTGGGGATCCACAAAAATGGTGAATAAAATACAGTCAAATGTCAGTAAGAAAAACTGAACTTAACCAGGACTAAATTACTTTGTCTGTGTACTTTGTCTGTTGGCCTTTTGCAGGGCTCTTTTATGCGGTGTCTATCCATTATTAACTCAGAGATCTTTAGCTTATGTCTCCTGCTTCACTGGAAAAAGAACTTAGTTATTGATGATTGATAATGGTTAACAGTTTATATACGTAACATCCTTTTGAAACCTTCTGCTTTTGCTTAAAAGTGGTGAAGGGAAACTGGAGAAGCAGTTTCGGATGTCCTGTAAGGGTTGTGCTCTGTTTGTATGTTACTGGGCAGAAGAAGATTTGGAGACTGCCTCCTTCCTATATGTAGTTGATGGTGCACTTAGTACTATTGCGGCTGAGACAAATCCACAGGTAATATATCTTTATGGTTTTTGCTGTTAACCACTTCTTGACTACATTACATAGTTTCGCCTACATATTGCCTGTATTGCAGCAAGCCATAAAATTGATTGTTGTCTGCTTGCTAAAACATATTTTCTGCATTAGCTTGTGTAATCTTTGTGTACTCTGTGTCCCTTGCTTATGTTGTAAGATCATGTAAAATCTTATGCTTTATTCTATCACAAAATGTTCCTTTTTTTCCTTTTGTGGGGGGGGTTCTTACGTGTCAACTTATACACCTGTTCTTCCAGATGCAGATATACCTTTAGGAATTAATAATTCTTGTTGCATGTAGGATGCTCCTGTACCGCCCTGCATCTCACAGTTAGAAGGTGGCCTTGTGCAAGTGGCGATAGAAGTCGAAGACCGTGCCCAACGGTCAGCAATTACAAGTAATAATCTTTCAATGATTGCTTCAATTCCTTTAGAGTTGGGAAATAATTTGTCAACTGAACAATGCTTCAGATATGACTAAGTCAAATTCCTACTCTTCTGCTAGTTGTAAAAGTTGAATTTAGTGGTTGTACTGTTAAATTATCTTTTTTGGCCTCGACGTTGATGTCTCGGGTATCCGAACTCTGAACTATCATATGGACCTGCCTCCTCAGTGGTGGGAGGCTAGAACTTTTTTTGTCTGGGGTCTACTTTATTGTAAATTGTAAAATTAGTCATTTGATGAAAAAGAAAACTGGATATATAATGATAGCATACCAAAGCTTTCTGTTATGTGAAATATACAATGATATTCTCTCAGACTCGGAGGAAAGACTCTTTAGATGTGACTTGGAGATTTGCTCTTCTTGTCTTAAAAATGCACTAACTTTAAACAACTTACTTTGAAGAAGTGACACTTCTAGTATCTTCGGTATAAGCTTATTTTACATTTATATTGTTGTAGGAGTAAATGCAGATGATGTTTGGGTCACTGTAACCGCACCTGCAGCTCGTGGGGAAGCTAATAATGAACTACTGGAATTCATGGGCCGAGTATGCTGAACTTTTTTGCTTTTGCCTCTTGGCAAAACTATCAAATTTGAGCACATAATTTAGATACTTTGCTGGCTGATTCGCTGAACCACTAGGATTTTCTGTTGACGCAGGTACTGGGTCTGAAACTATCTCAGATGACTCTCCAAAGAGGATGGAATAACAAATCAAAGCTTCTTGTAGTAAGTCCAAATTGACACTTCTAATTTTAGTAGTGTGGTTGCCTATACACACTTCTACTATTTACTCTATTTAAAAATTTGTGGTAATTTCCTCTTTGGCTGGACTAAACTATAAACATTTTCTAGTTCCTTGAGAAATAATGCCATAATTCTAACCTGTATAGATCTTGTGAAACACTGCGCGTCTTCCCTGCTATCTTCTGCATGTATATTATGGCTATAGAGTTCAAGTTCTGATGCTTGGTGTAACAGTGACCTGAATATCAAATTTAATAGAAGCTTCGCATAAGAATATTCGTAGGATCAAAATTCAGTGATGCTAGATACCCGAGAAAGTATTCGTCTACATTTTGGTCTACAAGCAGGAAAAGGACACTCCACACTCCACAGTAGGAAATATGACCTAGGCTAATTGTCATAAATAAACTCTAGTGATTATTTATAAATCAATGCGGAGCGTTACCTGTTTCCAATTCCAAGTCTGAGAAAATGCTCTCTGTTCTAAGCTTTGACAAGAAACCACTTCGTCAGGTTATATCGTCGTTGAATAATGTCTGGTAAGCTGCATGACAAGAAGATGTAGGCATGTGCACAGGAGTAAACCTGCAGCTACCAGCTGCATCAATTGACCTTACATGGACCAAATTTTCATTTTTGAGGGGACAAATTGATACGTCAAAGCCCATAGACATTAATAGAAAAATTAAAGAAAATTGCTTAGTGGTATGCTCTTTCATGGCAAGGACTTCTACCAATTTCATCGGTGAAAATCTTTTCATTCACAATTTTTGCACTTAGAAAACACTTAAAATTTATTAAATCATCCCATTATGACACAAGATACATTTTGGCTTTAAAGAAGTATCCTTGTTAAACACTGCATATTAATTGTTATTCTAAGTCAACTTCTCACTAAAAAAAATTCACTGCATCAGGTGGAGGATTTGACAGCTAGACAAGTATACGAGAAGCTATTGGAGGCTGCCCAACCTTGAGATGGCTCCCTGATCCTAGTAGTTTTTCCTCGTCATTTTTTCCATGCTTGCAACATTAGATTTTCAGTCTCACAAAATTGAATTCAGTTATCTATGCATCTGCTGTTCTGATCCTATTGGAAGTTCGTGTTTCCTGGTTAGCATTACTTACCTGCAAGGCTGCAAGGGTTCTTCTTTCTCCTACTAATTTATGGGGAATACTTGTATGCGTCTATGGAGATCTTCTTCTGTGTGGTCTTTGTTAATTATAGCTGAAAATATGCCACTTTCAATATGTTTTGCTCTTGTTGATTTAACTTTTAATTACTCGGCATCAACGGAAGCAAAGAAAACTGCATTTCCTATAGTTTGCACATTATCTTTTGAACTTTATCCAATTAGGGAAAAGCTTCAATAACTTTGTTAGTGTAGATACTGATTATAGCACTCAAATCCTTTATCCCAAAAGTTCAAGATACAACTCCTTAGCAGTATTTGGACAAATCTGTTGCAACTGACAGATATACTCTATGTAATCGCAGAAACTATCAAAATCAAAAAAAAGTGACAATAGTTACTATAAGTATACGAAAGAACCCTTTTTCCTTCGGAAAGACAAGGGTGACATAGAGTGTGTTTGGTATGAAGGTCCAGTTTTTTCATGATTGGTTGATCAAATGTCTTGGAAAACATTTTCCTTAGTAAAACAAGTTTTTAAAAAACGGGGAAAATGATTTTCCTATTGAAAGTAGGGAAAACAAGTTCATAAGTGACATTTCAAGTTTATCGTCTCCTCCCCATTCACCTAACGCTCCCAACCCCTTCACCATCTCACCCACCACCACCCCCGGACCCTCACCCCCACCCATCTCATCCCATAGTATATTGGTAGATTACATACAAATGCTCTTAGGATAATATTTTTTTGCTTACATACCAAACACTAGAAAATAAATAAGAAACTCACTTATTTTCTAAGAGGAAAATATTTTTCGTGAAAAACATTTTTCTCCGTACCAAATACACCCATAGTGTTTTCATTTTTTATGCATGTTAGTATTCATCCTTTTATTTGTACTTGTTGCGTTATTTCTAGATGCTACGCAAGTGTACATATCGCAATTTGTAATAAATTTTGGTAAGACCGAGTATCGTCCACATAGACTGATTTATCAAGTACCAATTAACTAATCTTTAGTTTCTATTTGGCTAACGAATATAAGTGATGATTTCTAACTAAAGAATTAACAAACTAACATGAATTTCTAGAATAAAATAGCAATGAAAACACACGAGGTTTAATTCAATAATGAAGGAATTAGGGTTTCCAATCTCCTCAACTTTCCACTCTATCATTCATTAATGCAAGATTAACGATTTTTCTTCTTATTAAGATAGCAGGTTAACTGAGATGTTCTATATTTCGGTTAGGACATATAAAAACTCAACCTAAGTGAGAACTTTCTATATTTCTATGATAAGTTCGACCACATAGGTGGATTAAGATCAATAACCTAAAACGCTACACAAGCAATCGTGATACTCTCGTTCAAGATTAAACCTACGTCTAATCAACTATATCATATTCAAATCTCCCTTTTCAGATCTCGATTTGAAATCATATAGATAATGAAAACTAAATGTCAATTAATTCTCATTCAATAAACGCAAGTTGAATAGATTTTAATAGATGAAGAAGAACATTAACAATGCATTAAATCATAATAGAGTTTCAAGTGATTCAACGGAAAACCCTAATAAAGTAATTAGCTCCTAGACATGCTAAGAAAACTAATTAACTTAATATCCAACATAAACTGCATTAAAGTAAAGAAAAAAAAGAACTTGAATAATAGATGTCTCTAATGGCTTCTTGTTCTCTTGTTTCTTGCCTCCAAAGTGTTATTCTCTCTTCAGAAAAACGTTTCCCCCAATATATATCACGAAAAACCCCCAACATGGACCTTTTTGCCCTTGGTAAATTTAGGTTTTTCGCTGCCATGACGTCGTCGGCACCGTGGCTCAGCTATTAGATTGCCGCGGCGCTAACTCGCTTTTGAAGATCGTGTGCTCACTGCCTGAGGGGCGCCGCGGCGCTAATGTTGAGTGTCGCGGCTCTTCAGCCTTCTTCGTCCGGAATTCGATTAAATTGCTTTCCGAGCTTCGCAAGGCTTCTTTGACTCATTTCTTGTGACCATCTATGCATTTTTGTCCTTAATAACCGCCTATTTCATTTGGATTCGCCTTATTCTTTCTGAATCGTTTAAAGCCTGAAAACACAAAACAACACGCATAATACTGCACAAAACAACTAAAAGACAAACAAAAAACTCCCTAAAACAGTACTAAAATCTATATAACTATAGGCTAAGGATAAGATTGCACTGCTTCTATCAGCGACAATAGTGGCTAGCTCTATGTATATTGCACGTGAAACACAATAAAAATAATTTATACTCACTCATCTTAAATTATTTATTATTTTTTTGTTTTACACGTCCATTAAGAAATATTAATTGGAAGAGTATTTGACTAACTTTATCCTTATTTATGTCTAAATAATAATCATTTCTTCATTAAATGTTTACTCTATTTATGTGTCATCTCCATTAATGACATAATTCTAATGGAAAAAAAATTAATTGTGATTTGAACTTCTAAAACGATAAATAATTTGAGACAACTATTTTTAGTAACAACGACAAATAATTTGATACGGAGATAGTAGTGAAAATTTAGAAAAATTACAAAATTGCATGTAGCCATCCTATAATACACAAGGAGTATTAAAGAGTTCCTGATCTGATAAGGTTTAGCAAAGAAAAGTTCTCTAAAATAAAAAGAATTAATACTCATTTCTTGTAAAACAAAGTTTCTCCTCGTATATATAAGGTACCCCAATTGTATTACATTATTGTGAGTAATAATATCTATAATTCTTTTTATATCATATTATTCTATAACATGTCATCGATACGATCATATTTTCACTTCAATTTCATTCTCTTCACGGGAATGTATTACAACCTTTTCGATTATAATCCAGACGACCAAAATTCAGCTATAAAATAAAATAATGTCATTACACAAAATAAAAGAAGAATGAAATTAAATAAACACATAAGGAGCATTTTAGACTTTCAATAACGAAATAAGAGCATTGGAAAAAACAGAGAAGAAGAACATTGTGTAATATTTGAAACACAGTTATGTCTAACAAGTCAAAACATAAAGGGTTGAATGTGTAATTTCTTAAGAAAAAGAAGTCAAGAAGAGAAAATAACAAAAAAGAAAAGAACGGATTTCCTTTCCAAAGAAAAAAAAGAAAAAAAAAAAAAGAAAGGGAAATTCGATATGATCGAATTGGGATTTTATGACACGACGATTCCAAAACCTTGAGGACTGAACAAAAGCTATTGCAGTTACCACTGAATTCCATAAGATTACAATAATATTCACAAATTTGCTTAAAACCCAACAAATAAAGCAAAATTCACACAGAGAAGAAATCATGGAGGTGGAGCTCAAAGAATTGTTGAATGATCTTCAATCTCTCAAGAAATCAATCTCTGATCCTTCTGATCTTGCCCTAATCGACAAGGTACTTTCACATATCCAACTACATTCCTTTCTCGAGACAAATTTTATTGAACACACATGTCTGTGATTCATTAATTTAGCGTTTATGTATTTTTTTATACAATCTAAATTGCCTCAGTTCCAAGGTGTTGCGAATTCCTCAATCTTCTAATCGTTAAATGTCAGTGTTAGGTCAAATTCAACTGGATCTATTATAGTAAAGTAGAAGAATTCATTATAGGGCCAATTGATTGAATGCTGATTATGTTCGGAATTTAGATAGCATAATTGCCTAGGTCGATGATGAGTCGCTCAGTCATTCTTTTGATGCATTGATTTGGCTGATTATTGGACTTACCTGCAATTGGAGTGTTGGGAAGTGTTTCAGATTTTGTCATAAATTACCTGCATTAAGCATTGCAGTTTCATAGAAAATATAGTATTCTAGTTTTTTTTTTATAACCATGGTGTCCAGACTAACTTGCCTCCACCTCGATTAATTCCACGGATTACCATGTAACAATGTCCACCAACGCTTGGACATATATGAACAAATCAGCTAGTGTTTTGTTTGCGGTGGAACTTGAACCTGAGACCTCATGATAGGATTTCTAGGAATTCTTTTTAATATTTTATATTATGTTGGCCTTGGCCAGATGAGTTAATTGGTGAAACATGGTCGGTGATGATTCATATAGTCGACCCAACTTGTTTGGGATTGAGGCATAGCTGTCGTTGTTTCCTGTAAGCATTGCTGTTTCATCCTCCCAGAATCCAGAACCACAATCTGTTTCGAAAGAATTTATAAATTTAATCAAATTCATATCAGTCATAATATATTCCTCCAAAAGAAAGAGAGGATTTGGTTTATGTCTTATGCTATATAGGTGTTCTTCAGGTTTGCTTCATATGTTTAATAAATGTGCCGTTTGGATATCCCTCAAAATTTAACATGGTCACTTCAAGTCGAAGCATAATTGGGCAGGATTTTGGTCTTTCACTTCCATTTTGTGTTACTATACGTCTATACCTACATGTAACCTTGAAGAAAAAAGAAGAGGGAAAAACACAGACAATTAATTTTTAAAAAATATACTGCAGTGTATGTTAGAAGTATCACCATATCTTTCAAATGCCATTAACCTTCAATCTTTTTTTCTCATGTCCGGTCATGAGATTTTGATACATTCTTCTCTATGGTCGTACTTCTAGATGCATTTGCATGTTGAAAACATCGCTACTCTTGAGAAGTCAGGAACTACTTGCCGTTCAAAAGTTAAGGTTAGTGTATATAGTCCTTCATGCCATATTGTCGTTGTAATTAACTGAGAACTTTAGTCAAATAATTTCATGATTGTGATGGTGGCAGGACATGAGTGCTGAGGTTGTTGATAGCAATCCATATAGCAGGCTTATGGCACTCCAGAGGATGGGTATTGTGGATAATTATGAAAGAATACGAGAGTTCTCAGTTGCCATAGTTGTATGTACTTCCTCATGTTAAATTCTGTATTTTTATTGTTATAAAACTGAATTTTTACTCTCCAGTATTGTTTTGCATGTGTCATGACTTCCAATTATGCTATGAACGTGAGATTCATATTATTCAGTATTTCCTGTCAAGGTCTTAGATGTATGTAAAATAATTTGTCTTGATTTTTGTACTTTACACTTAAGATATTGTCTTTTTTGACTTATCAACAAAAAAATCGTCCTTTATTTCGATCATACATCTGCTATAGTGACTGCGCCAATCTGAGTATTAAGCTTCTGGATTTTCTAAATCTATCTGTTGGATTTATTTTGCGGGGCCATAAATTGGTGTCTAAAAGGGCTTAGGGCCCTTATTAAGGCCTAGGAACTGCAAAATCTTTAGTATGTCCACCAAGCTGTCAGAATAATTATTTAGATTTAACTCTTTTAAACATGTATTTGAGTCTTCTAGATCTTACTTTAGACTCGTTATAGTGCCTCTGCTAGTCCACAATATTTAAATAGTCATGTTTTTGCAATTTCTTCATGACAGGGCATAGGTGGTGTTGGCAGTGTTGCTGCTGAGATGCTGACAAGGTGTGGCATAGGTCGTCTTTTGTTGTATGATTATGACAAAGTGGAGTTAGCTAATATGAATAGGCTATTTTTTCGCCCAGAGCAGGTGTTTCTAGAAAATATTTTTATTCCATTTTCTCTCGTGTACATATTTAGTGGCTAGTGAGTGATTACATTTCTATATTATTAGTTTGTTTGCTGAACCAAAGATTTTTTTACATTTTCCTAACATGACAAGGTAGTGTCCCTTGTTCCAGCTATTAAGAACCATCACTTTGGCATTTTACCAAACGATTGTAATGTCACTTCCAGGTTGGTATGACAAAGACAGATGCTGCTGTACAAACTCTTTCAGAGATAAATCCTGATGTTGTGCTTGAGGTAAGATTGTTGCAGTTTGCTACTTACGGCTTTGTTATAAAGGAATATTTGTTTAGGGTTCTTTTTCAACAAGATCAGAATATTAAATAAATTTATAGTAATTGTTTCTTCTTTCGACTGCATTCTTTGAAATATGATTGGGAGACCAAAAGTCATGTCCTTGTAAAATCAACTGTTTATTTAGTGTAGAATGTCAACAATCACTCTTAAATGTTCTGCCTTATTTTGAACTATTTTTTTAAATTGAAGGTGAGGTCCTAAGTGTGAGAAAATATGGTAGAAAATATTATTATTGAATTGTTTATCTACATTATTACATTGAGCTCTATTTATAGACACTCCATTACAATCATTTTCCTAGTAGGATACTATATATGAAATCCTATTCCTATTCTACATTACTAACCCTTTTCCTAGTAGGATACTATATATGAAATCCTATTCCTATTCTAACACTCCCCCTCAAGCTGGTGCAAACAAGTCATATGTACTGAGCTTGTTACAGATGTAATTAATACGAAGACCAGTGAGGGACTTGGCGAAAATATCTACAAGCTGATTACTCGACTTCACAAATACTATGCTAAGATCTTTAGTACGAGTCATGCCAAACTCCTGAATTACTATGCTGAATTTCCTAAACCAATCTCTGGGAGACTATTTCAGACCATAAAGTGACCGACGCAATCAACACACCAGGTTAGACTCCCCCTAGCAACAAAATCAGGTGGTTGCTCCATATAAACTTCCTCCTCAAGGTCACCATGTAGAGAATAACATACTTCACGAATGTATCCAAGCCTATTACAATAACTACACCTAGGTCGAGATCTCCCAAGACGACCTCCTCCTCGTCGCTTCTTCATGGACTGTGATGTGCGATTTTCGGATCTCCTCCTTAAGGGTTTTGAAGTAATCATAGGACTTGAACTTCCAATTCACGTGTTTTTGGAGTTAAACATATCAAAACCGACAGACGTAGCGAAATCTGACTTGAAAGATATATCAAAACCGACAGACGTAACTGTTCACGCCGACTATTCACGTCGGAAAATACTATTCATGCGATATTGTTCATGTGACACTATTCACACCTACTCAAAATTTGAGAAAATATTTTATTTATAAATATCTGAAAGTTCTCTACAATCTTCACTCTACCATTATCTTTAGCCAAACGGGCGACACACATTGGCTAGTGACGCCCGCCGGCAGCGGAAACTCTTTGATTCTCTACCAAGATCGTAGAAGCTCTGATGCCATGTGAGAAAATATTATTATTGAATTGTTTATCTATATTATTACATTGAGCTCTATTTATAGACACTCCATTACAATCCTTTTCCTAGTAGGATACTATATATGAAATCCTATTCCTATTCTCTAATACTAGCTTAAGCATCAATTCTGTTTTATGTTGGTTGACAATAATGCCTCTTGTTGGTCAGCTCACTGTGTAGATAAGTTGTCAGTGATGACTTCACAGTATTTAGGTCGTGAGTGTGGTGGACTTCAAGTTTCTTAACTGGTCCCTGGAGCCTGGATATATATAGTCTTTTCTTCAATGGACTGTGCTAGAAAAGAATTGTTCCAGACCACTTATGGATTAAAACATAACCCTATCTCGCATAAAACTTGAAGCATTGGAAGAAGCTAACAATTCATACTTTTTTTTTATAAGTGAAAAAAAAAAAGGTTTCTCCCTCTCTGGACCATGTCCAGTGCACGTGTTACCTGCTTGCGTTCCTTCAGTTGAAAATTTGGACTTGTTTCTGCTTTTACATACTGCATGAATGTGTATGCCCATCCCAAAAGGTTTGTTGAAAGTTTGTCCAGTTTGAACTGTTAAATTATTAAGGTAGAGTGCGCTGCTTTTGACATTTCTTTGCTAATGTGGTTTTACACTTTTACTCTATACTATGTCTTTTTAACTGCACCCTTTAATTCTTATGTTCATTTTCTCCATCTTCCTCTTATTCTCATTTAGCTGGGTTGTCTTTGTAGAGCTACACGTTGAATATCACGACAGTGGAAGGTTTTGACACATTTATGTCAAGTCTTACAAATAAATCATTCCGGACAACTAAGAGTGATAGTGGGGTTGACCTCGTCTTGAGTTGCGTAGATAATTATGAAGCAAGGATGGTAGTAAATCAGGTATGAGCAAATTTCTGCTACCTAAAATTTTAATAAATGGCCAGTATGTGTTTTTAATTTTTTTTTACCGGGTCTGACTGTTTCTCTTGCTTTTGCTTTTGCTTTTGCTTATGCTTTGTCTTGAACCGAGGGTCTCTCGGAAACAGCCGCTCTACCTACCAAGGTAGAGGTAAGGTCTGCGTACACTCTACCTCCCCAGACCCCACGTTGTGGTATTTCAATGGGTATGTTGTTGTAGTTGTTGGCCAGTATGTGTTTTGGTGTCCTCTAATTCCTCTCTTTGAAAGTAATTCCAAACTTGTTCTTTCAAGTACTTCTTTCAGGTATAAGAACAAGTTTACTTGATATTAGGTTTTAGATTATTCGTTTATTTGGAAAAATACTGCTTAGTAATTTATCGTAATGCAGGCCTGCAATGAATTAAACCAGACATGGATGGAATCTGGTAAGTGGCTGAATTTCATTTTTTTCCTTTCTTTCATATGCGTCAGGAAACTCTGAATTAAACCAGTCATGTATGGAATCTGGTAGGTGTATCTGAAGATGCTGTGTCAGGTCACATTCAATTGCTGATTCCTGGTGAAACTGCCTGCTTTGCATGTGTGCCTCCTCTGGTATGTTTAGTTATTGAAATTTTCCCTAATGGCTTCAATCAAGAATCACCAATCGTTACTTGACGCGAGACTCTTGATTCGTGTAATAGCCTCTATAACAATCTTAAGCTTAAGTCAGAGAAAAGTTAAAAAGGCTATCTTGTAACTAAAAATGATGTGAAACTACTTTGTTCTGCCAAATTTTATTTTTCTGTATGAACTCCAACTAAGATTGCTTTCAATTAAACCAAATAATTCGCTGTAATGAATACTTGTGCTTTTAGGTTGTAGCATCTGGAATTGATGAACGGACCCTAAAGCGTGAAGGGGTTTGTGCTGCATCTCTACCTACTACGATGGTATGACAAAACCTTAATTCCTCAATTATTTGTCTGTTCCCTTTCTCTTTATTAATTTTATGCCCGACAAGTTCTAAGTTATCTGCCTGAAGATCACCATGTGAAAGACTTTAAATGATAGGCAATTATAAAAAGAAACACTGGAAGTTGTGGTTGATGTTTGGTTCTTCTCATATTTAAAAATTTTCTTTTTCTCTTTATAGCCTCATTTGCTGCTAATTTGGTGGCTTTTCTCATGTTTATGCTCCCACTTGCTTCTGAAGAATAATATAAACTTTTTTCAGCAACACTACTAGAATCTTGTTTATGATTGATTGAAGTTGTATTACAAATTCGTTATTTGATCGGTAAATCAACATTCTAACTGTCTTTGATAGGGAGTTGTTGCTGGACTTTTAGTTCAAAACACATTGAAATACTTGTTGAAGTTCGGACAGGTGTCAAGATATCTGGTAAAGCTTGCAATCTCTTTTTCTTTTTCTTTCCCTCCCTCCCTCCCCACTGCCCCCCCCCCCCCCCCCCCCCCCCCCCCCCCCCCCCCCCCCCCCCCCCCCCCCCCCCCCCCCCCCCCCCCCCCCCCCCCCCCCCCCCCCCCCCCCCCCCCCCCCCCCCCCCCCCCCCACACACACACTAAGGCTGCAGATTAAATGGGGAGAATGTTAATCACACTTAAGTTCTTTCTTGGACTTTTTTTAGTCAAAATGTCGACTTGAGTTCCTTCAAGCCTTTGAAGTACGGAGGACTTTCTCAATCACTCCCTCTTATTGTCTATTCATACATAACAAATAACTAATCATGCAGAGAGTGAACTTGCCTCCTATAAAAGGAGGACAAGGTAAAGAGAGAAATTAAGTTTGCTCAACAGTTTTGATCTTTATAGTTTCTTTCTTGTTGCTTGTTGTAGGGGTACAATGCCCTCAAAGACTATTTTCCAACAATGGAGATGAAGCCAAACTCACAATGTTCAAACACTGCTTGTTTGGAACGACAGGTATAGTGGCCATGGTCCTACAGCTACAAGTGAGGAGGAATCTTTATTTGATATTCGATTGAAGTTTTGACATTTTATGATGTCCTCTTTGCAGAAGGAATACATTCTTGCAAAGCCTACCAGGGATGCTGCTGCTAAAGCAAAGGCAGACAGCGAAGCGTTATCAGTAGCAGAAAACCCTGTTCATGCAGATAATGAATGGAACATAAGGTAAGCTTCATAACTTATCCAAATTAAAAACAAAACAAAAATCTCGAGGTAAGCTTGGAGACAACTACTTTCTCACATGCCTCATATTGGTAAAAACACGTTTGTTGAGTTTCTAGTTTAAGTATGGTGTCTAATAATTGTTATTGATCTTGCTATTGTTCAACTAATTGATTTTGTCGTTTCCTTATGATCTTTCAGCGTTGTTGATGACGATGAGGTGGATGGTGCTGACGTGAGAAATTCAGGTATTCATCAACTTTGATAAACATATTTTACTTTTGTAGCCTCAAGTTATCTGCTAGCTATTTCTTAAAAATCAAAAAAGTTATCTGCTAACTTGAAATTCTTGGATGGATCATAGTTCGTAATTCAAAAATGAAGACCATGTTGCTCAGTACAAAAGTTTCTTTAGTCCAAGATGTTGCGACTAACCTTTACTTTGTGATATCCGTAGTTATCCATCTAAGCATCTGAAATGCTAAGACTGAGAAGCAGTGAGCTAAAGAATGAAATAACACAAAGTTTGGAGAGTTCAAAGGTAAAAGAACTAAGACATGAGAATGGAAGATGGAAGGAGAATAGGGGTAGAGGAAAACAGAGTTTTTTCTGCTATTGATTAGGATAAGCATGCCGAGTGCCTTAAACTGTGAGTATCATGCATTAGTACAGTAAGATGCATAGAGAACACAACACATACCCTCTAGGCCATGTGTAGCTTTAGAGTATACTTAACAATTAATAAATCTTGCTGAAGATTGTCCGTCAAACTTTTGATGCGAGTTCACTATTGCATAATGTGTGCCACCAAATTCTGCATCATCTACTGAAATTGGAGTACCTATCTATTGTGTATTTAGACATTCCAAAAAGTGCATATAATTCCTTGTTTTACGATGATGCCAGATCATACTAGGACAATTTCGCTATTTAGTGTGTTTAGCTTTTTAGGGCAGGTCTCTAGTTTATACAGGTGGAAGTCCAACGTCACTGTCATATATGTCTAAAGCTCTGGCTTTTACTGAGCAATTAAAACTTAGAACAATTCTTTACACAATAGAGAATGATTTCTAGGAGGTCACTTAGCATTAGAACAAATAATTAGACAATAGATCATTAGTAGCATGGAATTGTGTTAAGACGACTAGAAAAAGGAAATATAATATTCCAGATATCATTGTGACAGTTGCTTCCTGTAACTATTACTTTATGTGATGGATTGTATTTTAGATTGCAATTTAAAGGAGAAACAACTAATGGTTGAAATCATTGAAAATATCATACTTAATATCTACACTTAACCTGATCGTATTGTTTATTTTCTTCTAGGTGTCCTTCCTGAAGGTATTGTTCATGAGCTGCCAGTAGCTGATGAATACCCAAAACAACCTATTACAGAGGCTGTTGGTCCTGCGGATGACCTTGAAGAACTCAGAAGGCAACTTGAAGCCCTTAACGCTGATTAGATTACTGAAATACAAATATGAACTCTTGCTGAAGAGAAAAAGGAAAACCTGCTCTAAGTTGCATGATACTCGTAAAATTTCCTTGCTTCGGAGAACATTAAACTTGCTAGTGTGAGCTCGATACACTTGGGATTTGGAGGCATTTTTAATGCTTTTAAACGGTGATTTTTTGTCTGAATGAATAGACAGTGAGGTTGTTCCTATTCACAGCATGCGGGATTGAAGACATGTAAAAGACAATGAACTAGTCTTATATTGCAACAACTTACTGACAGAGGTGGGGTTAATGTTGTATTACTAAAAGGTATGATTTTTTGTCTGAATGAATAGACAGAGAGGTTCCTATTCACAGCATGCGGGATTGAAGACATGTAAAAGACAATGAACTAGTCTTATATTGCAACAACTTACTGACAGAGGTGGGGTTAATGTTGTATTACTAAAAGGTTAAATAGTGTCCCCATCTCGTTTCTAGCAATATTGGACCCCTGAAGCTGTTAAGTTAATGAATACATCCTAAACAATGATTCAGTAAGCTTTCTTTTATCCCTGCTTTTGTTGATTGAAATAAACTGAGACGTGCCTACGGGTTCAATGTTTTACAAAATGCAGGCTAATTCCCTATTGCTACAGGCTTGGCAAGGAATGAATTGTCTCAATCCGCAATCCACAGCCATCGGAGAATCTGATTACAAGTGGATCAATGTTTTCCTGTGTTGAACATATTACCATACTTTTCTATAAATAAAAGCAATTCACTTTGGAGTAAAACACCTATTAAAGTTCCTTGATGGGAAGTTAACTCATCATCTTTACAGTAACGAGTAAAGGTGTTTAAGGGAATGACGAGAAGTTTCAGCTTCAAGCCTTCTACTGAGCAGTTACAAACATTGGTACACATCTCAAGAGTTGAACACCGTAGCTGGTAATAAGTTGAGAGTCCTCGACCCTCTTAGCAGCATTAACTAAGATGCATTAATCTTCAATCTTTTTACCTAAGAGAGATGCATAAAGACACATTAAAGCCTAGAGAAGAGCACATCATCGAGGAGTGTCTATAGTTCGTCAAACTTGATTGAGATCTCTTTCATCTGCGGTTGATGACTCCTTACCTACAATCAGGTTTGGAAGTTCACAAATCAAAATAACTGATACATTTTGTTCCCTTTTCACCAAGGATTATAAGTATCGAGACGAAATCTGTTTTCCCATTGGTAAGATGTCGTAGTTGACACTAAATATACTTACTTTTATACCAGCCATTGACATAAATTTGTGGGAAGCAACATAAGCCTCGTCAGAACCATCCAATCTCTTCTCCACAACATAAATAACCTCTGAAACACCGGACTGCAAATGCAGATATTTGTGAAGTATAGATTAATGGAAAACCAAAAATGGAAGGTGCAGGATGCAGAGATGCAAAATTAATCACAAACCTAATTCCCAGTTCATAGAAGTCAAAAAGTATTGGAGAACACCAAAGATCCTTCTTGTAGCTGTTTTTATTCCAGAATCCTCAGTGTAATCTTTTTATATTTAAATTTGATATCTTGATAAAGCGACAAACGTGCCTAACTATATCGGTATTTATCTCGATTTGTAAGGAATTATGAGAACGAAATCCTGATGAAAGTGTTTCAGCTTAAAAGTGAGGTGCAAGTTCTTTTGCAAATTGTTCCATAGCTTTCTATTACTGGGAATCTAGCAATTTGTTGTCTTCACATAATTTCTGCTAATGTTTCACTGGAAATTTATAAAATGAACATCCATAAAAAGCTTAAACTCTCAAAGGGAAGCAATCTTCCATATTATCAACATAGTAGAAAATGTTGCTGTAAATGCTATAGATATGTTGAGGTCATATAGCATCATGCTTACTTGAATGATAATCTTTGCGCATTCATTGCAAGGAAACATTGTCACGTAGAGCCTCTGCATAATAGGGGTAAGATGTACTCTGTGAAATAATACTGGGCCAAACGCAGGCCAGATAAAATAATTCCCAATAGACTTGATAAGAATAGAGGCTGTCTAGAGAGAGGGAAAAGGGGGATTGGCAGTAGGAGTGACAGGACAGCAGGTCGATATTGCACAAGTCAAGACCCAAGTTAACCTGTCCTGCAGCAGATGCATGATTTGTATTCAGGATGGCATTAACTTCAGCATGACAAACATAACTGCAACAAAATTGGTTCGCTTGAAATGAGGTAGAGTCATCAAATGTAGACTGAGTAAAACTTGTTTCTTGAATTAAGATAATATCTATTCTATGTCAAGTGATATAATCGAGATAGAGCATACAGTAAATACTACTTGCTAATGTGCAAAGACTAAAGCAACTTAGAGGAGCAACTGAAGAATCGTCTTGCAAATGTTTGCAGTTTCTAAGAAAGCACTTCATAAGTGGTGAAGTAAAAAGCTCCCTACTATTACAGAAGTAACCATCTCTATTTCATCTGGCAAAGTGATAGGACCATCAGAGTTCTCAAATCAGGAAATGATCAATACCAGTATCTTAAGTCGATATAACCAAATACTGAGGACCTAATTGAATGTGAACACATACCCTTGATCCACTCAAGTGAATCAACTAGTACATTTATCTTTGAGCTACTACAACAAGATAATCAGATGATTTTATGCTTTTTTCCTAAACAAATGTAATTTGCAAAATAAACCTAATGATATGAAACATTTTTCAGCTATGAATAGACAAAGAACTGATTCCATCAAATACATCTTACCTAGTATTACGTAATTTTGACTCACCAAACATGCTCCAACCTGCCAAACAGCCAGAAAAGGGTTAGTTCCAAGGGGGATTGTGAAACCTGAGTCAAGAAAGTTAACCTCAAAGTATCAAATTTAGCAGTAAAAAGTGGAAATAACATACAAAAGAGTTCAGAGCATTTAACTAGAGCACCATGAACAAGAGTCATTTCAACAAGTACAGCTTAACATGGGGACTGTCTATAAACAGCTTCATTCAGTTGAAGGAACCCGACCATCTCTCATCATTAGAAAAATCTTCAAATCGTGAGGTTAAAAGGGGCAACAACTACTCATAACTACTTTGGTTTCACCTAAAAGGAAGAATAAACAAGAAATATTAATCAGTAGCCTTTCTTCTAGAATCAGAGATTTCAGTTTGTGTATCATCTGAAGACTACACTGTACTTTCTATTGTGCGACAGAATCTAAATAGTTTTAGAAAGAGAACTTTTTATTATTTGAATCTACCGACTAGTTATGAAGTCGGATTGATAACCTCCACCTGTGTTCTAGCTTGTGGGAGAGCAAGATTTGCCTCAATTTCAAGAAATTGCTATTTCATCTTCTCTTAGATAGGCTATCTTCCGATTCAATGCTATCAAAATGTACTTATCATGCCCACTTTTCCTTATTAGTTCAAAGTAAGAAAATAGTTCATTCCTTCCTCTTTTAGTTAGGAAGGAATCCTTTTTATTAATGTGGATCTGTTAATTGACAAAGTGAACATAGTGAAGTAGTATACATTAGCTTTTAGAAATACTATAATTACGACAACTCAGCATGAAAGATGCAACTTTCAACAAATATTTGGCGTATAATTCCAATCATCCATTCCAAATGACTTCAAATTCATACAAATACTTAAAATTGGTTCACAAATTAGAGTAGTACCTGCCTGTTTGGATCCTTGGACCGTTCAGCAGATAGAAATGCAATCGCCATAAAATAATCATCCCACGACAAATACCTACACCCACAAAACCATTATCATTTACCTCCTTTTTCAAAATAAATTAACAAAATACATAAATTTGGAACTGAAGCAATTAGAAGTTAAAATCGACAAACCTTTGTCGTTTTGAAGGATCGAATGGGTTCTTAGAAGACGATTTCCTTTGATATAAACCGTTGACTCTCGAATCCGGGTCGGTTACTAAACGCCTTTTCGGGTTGAAGAATAAGCGAAGGGTCATAGCAGAAGCAAATGCACCAACTACTGCGGCAGCTGAGACCAGCGTTAGCTCTCTCGAATTCATGGAATCTTACAGTAGACGCGAAGACGAAGGGATTTTTTAGCCGCCAAAAACAGAGATGGAAAAAATTGTGGCGGGAAAATCAAAAATCACATTTGTTGTATTTGAGGGACTAAAAGTGCTACTTTCCTCATCAATAATTTGTTTTCAAGTGACCAATATTATAAATACTCCCTCCGTTTAAAAAAGATAGTATGTATTTGATTTGACACAAATTTTAAAAAATAAAAATGTCTTTTGAATCTTATCATTTTAAATTAAAAAATGTAGAATATACCAAAATAACCTTTAATTTTATGGTCTTAAATATGTCACGTGGAAAATTGAAATGAAAGAATTGTTAAAAAAAAAAAGAAGATATTTTTTTAAAAAAAGGAAGACAAACATCTTGAAACGGATATATAAAAGGTTATCTAGAAAAGAAAATTCTTTATTTTATTAATTTTCCTTTTGCATTATGCACATATAGTTCTCCACTAGTTTGAAATACTTATAATTAATTTTTGTACCAGCTTGACCTAATGCTAAGATCAACGTTCACTCCTATATTCACGGCCTTTCCCTCTAAGGCCAAGGAAGCTGAAAGATTACATGGGTTATGTGCAAATTTGGAGAATGGACTCGTAAATTGTTGCCAGGACAGTAAAGTAGATGCCCAAGATATAGCAACGGATGTTGTTATGCTGTCTCTGAGAACTGCGAGAGGGTTGGATTTGAATTCATTTGGCAAAGCTTTTGGCAGCTCAGCTATTCTCTCCCTTTGTGAAGTCTATAAGCCTCATATTGAGAGTGGGCATGTTGTCTGCTTGGATGAGCAGAGGAGGGAAATCGATGCAGAAGAATTCAACTCGACAAGATTAATGAGGTGTTGGCATATATCAGGCTTAGTGACCCTGATGGTTTCTTATTATCTAACGAATTGATATCCCTCGCATTCAATGTGTTAGCTCCTTAAATTTCAGCCTGGATGGTCCAGAAGACACTGCTCTGTTAGCAATGCTGGCTGTTAAAGGCAGCCAATACTTGGATGTCATGTTGGTGCTAGGGATGGCAACGGATCGGATCTGGACCGAATCCTGCTAGATCCAGATCCGTTTTTCATACCTTAATCCGGATCCAGATCCGTCAGGTCCATAAAAATCATATCCAAATCCGGATCCATCGGTCAGTTGATCCACTGCCATCTCTAGTTGGTGGTGTGTAAGATCAATCGATATGTGAACTGGCGGAACCCTCAATAGAGCAAAGGCAGGTGTGCATGAAATATACTGCTTAACAAAACATATAATTTTGGCCTTATGGGGAGAGAGCTGGAGGTTTTTCTAGCAAGCATATTTAGTCAAGGCTGCAGTAAATGTAACTGGGTATATGACCCCAACTGTTTAATCAAAATCCTTTTTTTACGAGTCAAGATTTCATCATAAGTACCGACTTGGTGTCCACAAAATATGTACGAATTCTGTATTATTTGACTTAATCTAAGTCGTCCATATTCATCTATTACGCTTGTCCTACTATAAATACACATGATACTCTCTTAACATCAAGAACACGTGAAATAAAGGCTTTTAATGTTTTATATATCATTATCACTATTTTGAATTAATATCCTACTTGTTCAATCCATGTGCACCTAATGAGGCATAGAGGACATCTTGCAGGTAGTTTTCTTACTGCCAATCCTATATAACCTCTACTTTGTGGTTGCTTTTGCCACTATCCTTGGCAACACCAACGATAGGTTGGACAATGAAAATACAAGAACCCGATGTTGCAAAGCCAATCTGCTACTCAACAAAGATGACTAGTTTCCTTGCCAGATTTATCTCAGGCTCGCACTATTGCCAAGGTTATTAGCTGTGCTGACAGCTGATCACGTTTGCTAATTAGGAATGTTACTGCACTCTTCCACCCCACCCCCCCCCCCCCCAAAATAAAGACGTTCTTTCTTTCTTGGTTTCATCCCTCTTCTCTGTATAAGATAATAATGCAGCATCCTGTTTGCCACCTCAAAACAAGAAAAAAAAAAAGGAATACCGCCATTGACCACCTTGTCTTTCCATTTGCTAAAACTTTCACGAGCTCACCACTTAACAGTCATAACTACACAAGTTGGTCAAGACACCCAAAAATTAAACTTAGATTACCCAAAGAAAACATACAACATGAAGATTTCATGTTCTCCCTTGTAAAATTGATAAAGAAAAAACTGATTGTGATCGTTTTCTCAGGAAAAGTGTTGTATAGATCTGTGAGAATTGATACAAAAAGGAGTAAGAATTTAGCTGCTGCTTCAATGAGTCCGTTCGTCCAGGCTGACAAGTTAAAATGCCAAGATGCATTGTACCAGGTTCTGAGGATATGTATTGTCTTTTAAGTCAGAACACTGATCATTCAGCAACAATGAATGATTCGTTACCAAGAGATGCCTACTGCAGACAAAGGAAATGTTTCAGCCCCCTATGAAATACATTTCATAAACTGGTGCAGCATGCATTACGATAAAGGAACATTTCTTTCCAACAAGAGGTAAACAAGATAGATAAATATCCTCACCCAAAAAACACCGCTGTACACAGCTAAGAAGGTTTTGATTTTCTTCCAATTTTTGTTATGCGCTTAAGTTCTTGAGTTCCCCTTTTCATTTCTCTGCAGATGAAGAAGTAATTATTTTGATGCAAACTTTGAGGGAGACTAGCTGATGCGAAGGTTGGAGGAGGTACCTTTGGTACAAATAGACAATAAGGTAAAATAGAGGGAGCAGCATCAACGTCAATACTGAAGCTGCCAAGTAGAACCGATTTGTATGCTTCTGCAAATGTAACATGTCATGTGCATAAAAGATGAAAAGATTACAAAATGTAGAGAAAAGCTCCACTTGAACAAGTAAAGCGACTTGCAAAATTGCCGGGCAGGATTACACCTCAGTAGAGTATCGTATGAAGTTATAACCTTTTACTGAATGTTGTGGCCATTTCTACTCTTAAACGGACAAAAGTGCTTGAACCCAAAAAAGGTCAAAAGTCCATAATCCGTCGTACAACTTTTATTTTGATTTAACAGAAGGCACATAATTAAGGCATTTCAGTTATCAAACCATACCTTTCCTCCTCTAGAAAAGGGTTTTCTTCCCCCCGAGCAAGTGTGAGCATCACAGAATTGGCGCAAGAATAATTCTGCCATCAAACCAACCAAAGATCATCACAAGTGGAAGCAACTATTTAATTACTTCAGATCCTAACACTATGGAGAAATCGTACCATGAAGACGAGTTGTTGATGGACTCTGATTAGCAGGAAAACATTTGTCTGCAAGACCCTGCAAGGAAATAGGAGGAAACAGTGGACAAGATCAAAGAGAAATCAGTAGAATTGGCAAGTTAATCCGACTGAAATACAGGTTTAAGTTTAGAAGGTAACCTCACATAAATGACGATTCCGTGCTGCTGCTGCAGGATTACACTTGGTCTTCTTGGATTTGAATTCCATCACAAGGTCACAATGCAAAGCTCCACATACATCTGCCATGCATTTGCTTTGACCCTGAGACATTGAGATCATATGCTAAGATTACGTCATACCTTATAAAGGATTATTCTAATTCAAAAATCAAAGCAGGAATACACTAACTACCTGACACACTCGTCAGTGGGCCAACCTGGACCAAATTATGAATCTTGTAATAATTAAATTACCAGAAAGAATATCTGGAGTGAAAGGAACTCCAGGTGCTTTGAGGATGAAAGGAATTCCATCCAGAGAATAAAATTGAATTGTATATTACTTTTTCTGTTATGGTGCAAAGAAAGCCCTGTAAATGATAGTGATTCTATACTCGACATCATAGAATCCCTGTAAGTTTTTGTTGTAAGGGGATTCTTATCTTTACTGTTTTGGGGTTTGTATCTTGTCACTTGTACCGGCACAATCTTTGTGCTGCTTGTGCTTTTTTAAATAAAGTTACTTTTTGGAAAAAAAAACAGAAAGAATAACGTGATCAGCTTACTCACTCTTGGTTTTTGAATACTATAAAAAGGGCAGCCGAAGGGCCGAACCACAAGGGTCTTATTGTACGCAGTCTTGCCTAACATTTCTGCAAGAAGTTGTTTTCACGGCTTGAACTCGTGACCTCCTGGTCACATGGAGGCAACTTTACCGGTTACTCCAAGGCTCCCCTTCGGTTTTTGAATACTATGATGAAATTAATCTCTGTGATAGAGAAGTTCAAAGTATTCTCTGATAACTTGCCAGCCATGATGAAAGAAGTAGCTAGTTCAAAAAGACTGCTATAAACTGAAGTCAAACTCGTTTTCTTTGAACAAGAATTGCAAATGTACTTGATAAATGTGCTGGACCCATCTTGAAGAGTTACCGTGACATCAGGAAACTTACTATAAAACTACTTAGGTTGATAATAGTGGTAGGAAGATCCTCTCAACCATTGACGTACACATCTTCTCACCAGAAGGCGGTAGGCTTTAGATTTAAAATGACAGGTAAGGCACTTAAAATGAAAGCATGGTGGAATCTCAACCTCCAAAATATCCCGCCCGACAAAATATAGTGGAATAGTCTACTTAACCCTCCAGGAGCAACAGATAATTTTGCTCATCCCTGAAAATAAAATGCACCATTCAGCATAAACTTTTTACTTTAGTTTCTACACAGGACCACACGCTACACAAACGTGTATGACATCATATGATGCTATACTTTTTCCCCTTCATTTTACGAGGTATTTATAAATCTCATTAATTTATACTTTGCAACAACCTCCATGGAACAAGACTTAGATGGTGGTAAATTATGATAAGCTAGAGTCCATCCAGAACAGGGTACAGTACAGGTATGAGAAAAGGTGGTGAAAGAAGAAGAGAAGGATACAACTCTGGGTTCTTCCTGAAACTAGAACTGATCCTCAAATCGAAGGTGCAGGAAAATAAAAATAAAAAAAGAGGAGAAATAAGCTTAGTTGACCTTGGGTCTATTTCTACTTGTTTGGACAAGTTTTTTAGGAAAACCAGGTTTGGGTTATCAGTACTTTTCTGAGAGAGGAAGGATCGCAAAATGGTTTCCCTAAAGCCCCAAATAGCTCTTAATATAAACAATCGTCTGTGGACTGTAATTTCTCGCTTTATTCTTGAAAATCCATCTCTATCCTCTGAGCCCTACACTATTTATAACAGAGCCAAGATGAGACAACCAACCAGCAGCTCACAGACTCCCAACATCGTGGGCAATATAAAGAGCTGTAAGCCAGAGATCCCCTACCCCTGATAATTTGATAATTTTATTCATAAAACTCAATTAGAATGAACCTAGAAATTTAGCAGTCACACATACCTGATACCGTGCAAAACAGTGCAAGCTCCGTCGCTTAATACAATAATCTACAATCTACATATTTAACTGCTACTAATGTAGCATCAAAGTTGCATGCCTCTAGCAAAGCTAGGTTAACTATAAAGTAGGAGCTCATCTTCGTGAACAAGAAAAAAAAAACATATCCTTTTAGAATTTAGAGTGAGAAACAACTACTTTTAACTTAAGACCAAACAGTAACATACATTTGGAGTGAAACAGATGCAAGTGCATTTCTCATTAGAAATATCACTGGTCAACAAAGATACCTAGAAATTTACTATGCTCTTTCTCCAATTGCCAAATAAGCACTCTCCATTACTGAATGAACACATAAACTAAGTGGCCATTCAGATGACAAAGGATTCTTAAAAGAAATTATATATTATTACTGAAGATATATATTAGTTGAATTAAAATAAATCTTTTGAAATAGATAGAAAACAAAGTGGAAGAAGATGAATAGATAATAGTGACACATATATGAACCTCTATTCTACACTACATGAATAGCCATACTATAGAAGAGTTCATCAAGACTGGTTTTCTCACTCCAATGTGAAGAAAAAAGGAATTTTGCAGAAATTATATGAAATGAATTGCAATTCGGAGTAAACAAAAAAATTATATATATACTTACGTCTAGAAGATTGGAATGCCTGTTGTCAAAATGCTGATCAAGAAATTTTTCAGCCCGAAAGCTTTTTTTGCAGTATCCACAGCGCCATTCATTCACATCAAGATGAATTTTATGTTCCTCTTGATCTCTGAAAATATCATTACTTGGATGAAGTCTACACTGCCTAGGAAGCTCATACTTCTCTCTTTCTACAAAGGGCATTAAGTACTGCACAACAACACAAAAGAAATAAAGGAACAATTCTCAGTCCTGTATTTGCAGCAGAGCTTAAGTTGAGTCCATACAAAGTACTTTTACAGATACCTCCTCAATAACTTTCCAGGCAGCCCGGCTTCTCTCTCTGGAACAATGAACTTCGTGAACGTGTGATTTGTCTTGTTCAGGACTTCAGAGGATGAAAAACACTAATTCAGACAAGTGACATCTTCAAGGGAATGCACATATAAAATGGAATTATTTTCAAACATAGTTTAGTAAAACAGTTGAATATCTTGCTGAAAAAGGACAAAAACGAAGAATGTTTAACCATGGCACAACTTTTCTTTTTTATTTATTGATAAAGAATTATGATACAACTTAATAGCCTCAGAAAATTATCTCTAAATGTATTGTTAAGAGGCTTCTTTCTTCATTTTCAAGGTACAATTTTGGAATAAGAATCAATAAGAGCTAATGATTATAAACCCAAACAAAACGTTACCTTGTTGCATGCTGCTCTGTACCCTATGCAGAAAAAAATGAATTTGGTCAGCGAAAAATACCAGCTCCAAGAAGTTCTTTTTTTTCAAATTTAAATTCCAAATCAGGAAGTAGCATTCACACAAACGCAAAAATAATGAAACAAATAAAACGGGCCATCACTAATGATTGCAAGTAACTCAAATCAAGCATTACTGATACAGTTAACCGCGGAACCAAAATCAAAGCTATACAAGATTAATTTGGAATTGCAAAATTAGATGAAAGAATTGCCCAAAAAAAACGCTAAGAGAAACACACATAAACCCAAATTCCGTAATTTCAGCATTTTAAACCTAACCTTCACGGGAGTTCAAAAAAAAGGCAAAATTGAATCAATAACAGAATTGTATCCCTTCGATCTAGGGCTGAATAATCATATAAAGAGTAGGTCAAGAAAATTAATCCATTGTTATAACTAGAGAGGGCAAATTGTTGGTTGAACACAAAGAAAGCTGTGGCTGAAAGAGTGAAGAAACCTGATCTGACGGAGAAAGAGGTGAAGTTGCGGATACAGTGATCAATACAAAACAAAGAAGAACAATATATGAATAATTTTTTGCTCGTATTTGGCGCAGAGTCTCCATTCCCCTTTCTCTCTATGTCCAAATTTGCACAGTGAGTTGAAGGCTTGCTATATATATATGTGTTCTTGAATTCTTCCCCCTTTCTTCCTTTTGCTGCGACGAGACTTGACTCCATTTTATTCTCTTTTTTTTGTCTTGATAAAAATATGAATTTATTTTCTCCTTTCATTTTTACGTTTTTTGTTAGGAAAGAATTGACTGTAATTATTTTCTTATAATCATTTTTCAGAATACAGTATATTTGTTACAATATAGTAATCAAAATGAACTCATATTTTCAGAAATTTTTTATCCTATTTAGCCCATTTTATATATAATTTAAAATACTTAAGAAAAAGGCATAAATTTTTAATTTGTAATTACGATTTTCATTTTTTGCTTGGAAACTGATTGAGAAACATATTCATGTTTATCATCACAGATTTGAACATTGTTGGGTGAATTAAAGTGAAAATTTTAAAAACATTCATTGTTCGTGCATTTAACTTGAAAAATCACAAATGAAATTTTTGAAAAATTAATGATTAGAGTTCATGAAAATCTTCTGAAAGTGGCTCTATAAAAATCGTTAAGGGATTCAAAAAGATTGTTTTATAGATTTTGGGTGGAGGGGAAGGTAGAGATAAAATAAAATCACTGATATGAGAGACAGAAATGACTAGAAGAGATCTTTAGCTGAGTTGTGACTTTTTTAAAAGGGAGAAGATACAGTAATGTATTTTTCAACAATTACAACAAATGAAAAATTAAGACAAAATCTCAACACGTGGCGCTTAAATAAGGCCCCAAACATAAGAATTTTACTAATCCGTTATGCAGGAGGTAGATCAAGCACAATAAACTACAGGAGTGATTATAATATTTTGCAAGGAAAACACATGTCAGATTAAGATCCTCACTCAACTCTCAAGCTGTTTGGAAATAGCTCCGCTTGACTTTGTTGGTAGCAAACACGCTAGCCAGGTAGATAAAATGGTGTGTATTAAACACACTTTGAAAAAAGGTGAATGTGTAAAAACTTTCCCATGAAGGAGAGGCGTGTAAAGAGGTTTTGGCTACAAGGTTAGGTGGTAAACTATGTATTAAGCCTTGTTTTTATTTTTCTCAAGGATTCATAAGATTGTTATGCTCAAAATTTGTATGGAACAATAATTCATTGCCGGATATTTCTCTAGAACAATTTCAGTATATCTTACTGAATTTGCTAATGTTAAAAAGACCAAATGACCCTAACAAATAAGTTGAGCCCCAAATTGAATTCGCATCCTTGTCACGTAGTACAGAAGACTAATCAGGGTTAAATTATAGAAATAATTACATGGAACAAAGTCTCCTTTTTTTCTTCTGCAGAGTAGAAACGGAGAGTAGTCGGCTTGCTCATAAAGCTAATTTTGGATCAACTGTTCCACTAGCGTTTCCTTCGCCTGTTAGAACACTGTTCGGATCCTGCACAAATAGATTAGCTCATTTGTGATGCAGCAACAACATACCCAGTGGAATCCCACAACGTGGGGTCTGGATGAAATAAAAGGCAACACAAACAAGGATACTATACTAGCACTTACCTCCATTCCCCATTTGATGTAATCTGGGGACTCGCAAGCCTTGTACTCGTCAACAAGACTTTCAATCACATCTCTAGATTCGTCAAATTCGGATAGATCATTGTCCTGCCAATATGCGTAAAAATGGAAGTAAGAGGTAAACATCAGTATAAATACAACCAACAAAAGCTTCTACAAGAAAGTGCATGCAGCTTAAAAGCAAGGGTTCTTGGACTCCCGCTTTGACAAACCATTCTTTGTTGAACAAGATAAAAAGCAAGGAACACAGCTGGAGCTAAAACACCAAAACTGGACATCGGACAAACATCCATGTGTGATTTCATACTGATGCAATCTTTTCTTCAAGTTGTTGAACCTATATAACTTTACATCTCATGCCAACAAGTCAAAATATAACAAAGGACACTGTTCTATTCTCAAGATTTTGAGAGTTGTACTTCAGAAAACCTCATATTACTTTTTGAATTTAGCTACTTGTTTATGTAACACATAAAGTTCAATTTATTATTTTAGAGGAGAATTATCTAATGACAAAGTAAATCTAAGATAATAAACAAAAACGTGTCAATCCAAGCTTTTCAATGACTAGTCCGTTAGCATGAGTCATCAAGTACATTTCACATACTCAAGTGTTCTCTTTTGTTTTCTAAAGGCCATACATTCTTACAATGAGAAACAATATTATTTCATAATGTAATTGGTTAGATATAGAATATCCGCTGCACATATCAATTGAATCTTACTTAATATGTGGACATCAGCTTTAGACATAGATATCATTGTATAGTGACAGCAATATGAAAGGAGAAAACATGTCATAGTTTCTTATAGAAGTTGATAGATTTCACTTTAAAAATTTTCAGATTCGGGTTCAATTTTGCAGAAACCACGGAGCACAACAAATGTCTGCTTTGTTTTACTTATCAATTTCTCAGTCATGCAAGCAGAAAAAACTAGACACAAAACCGAATCCCCGGGCGGAATGGGGACTGACTTACCAATAACTAAACTATACACTGCGCCGACTCTTATTCTTAGTAGATTATATCAGAAAGACAGAGTTGAACACGAACTTACAGCAAACGTTGGATGATTCCTATAATTGTCAAGGAAGGCTTGTCTCTTTCTCAATTTATCATACTGGGTCAAGCACTTGCTGAATAAGTGGCGGATACCTGTATGGCTGGCCAGCATGAGACCACTAACCTGAAACATTGAAAAGCATAGAGTAATATTACATATCCTTAAGGAAACAAACAGCTTTACAATGTCCAGACAACATTCAGGAAAGCAGATTTACAACAGAATGTGAAGGCCAAGAAAGTCAAACTAATCTGGCTTGCCTCAGCTGATTATCATTTCAGCAACTGAAATAGAGACAATATGCTGAAATAGAGACTATATTTGCCCATTACAAGAAATGGGCTTTTCAAACATAAGTGACCAATATTTGTTACGTTTTCAACTTTAAGAACTCATGCTATAGGTCTGTTATTTAAAGTTAAAACTATAAACTTAGTAGAACCTTTGGATTCAGCAACAGCATCTAGTGGATCAAACATCAATTTCAAAACACAGAAAGAACAATTACTTGATGTTGTCAAACTTACTTTACAAGTACAAGATATTACTCCATTGATTTGTTGTAGGCCGAATTACTGGACAACAAGCTTTGACTTTTACATTACTGAACATCTTTAATCTCTAAGAAAGTCATTTAAGAAGTTCATAAGCTGTAGAACTCAGATTAACAGTCTTCAGCACAAAAGTATGAACAAGTAGACATAGAAGTATATCTCTTACCCTATGAGCAGTTTGGACATAGGGAGACTTTCTAGATAAAGCAACCTGCAAAGGAAGGTAATGCAAAGTAAAGAAGTAGGATAAAAAAGCTAAATCTCAAAGTTCGTTATGGTCAAAAGACCTACCTGAATGCTTGCAGGGCCCCACTCAATAAAATTGACAAGCTTTCTTTCCCTTATTCTCTGCAGACTTTCATGGACCTGGTTCCCGAAACATCAAATGAGTAAGAAGCAGTGAAGTTAAATATATGCATATGTTTGTGTTGATATATGCATATGTTTGTGTTGATATATGCTACGAGCTTACAAAGTTGGGAAACAGCTAACAGATGAGCAATATAATTCTAGATCCCCAGGATTCACGAATACAAAGGAATCTTGATGTATGAAATAGAAAAACAATGTCCCTTTGGGCAGTTAGGTGATAAAGCTATGTCTAAGTTGCAACTGAAATAATCTTGAAACTCCTTAAAGGCAAATAGTGCAAGTTAAGGATTAGATGATAACAACATAAAACCAACTTTGTGTTTAAGTTTCAAAAACATGACTCGTGTGGTGTGCCTTTCTCAAACAGCCAGAACCAGAATCTGCTTAGAGCTGTTCCAGCTTGAAAGAAATTTCAACCAAATGGACCTTCACAAAGAAACTTGAATATATTATAATATAAATGCCTCAGTTTGGGGGAAAAGCACTTCAAGCAATCAAACCTTTCTATTGCACAAGTGAAGAAAGAAAAGGAGTTACACCACAAAAGTTGTTAAGAAACAATCATGAATACCTGAGTGGGATCAACTTCTCCTTGAATGATGTTTAAAATGGATATGTACTTAGCCCGACTGGCTTCCTTTGTTCGAGCATAGGAGGAAACCATGATATTCTTGGTCTGCAAAATGAAAGTCTTTTGAGTATATCTGCAAAAACTTTCAATAGGACAATTTAGAGGACAGGTTTCCAGACCTGAAGGAGCCTTCTCATCACATCAAGTACAGTTGTTTTCCGAATCACATTAGCCTGCAAACATGATTATTAGAAATATGCTTCAGTTGACACTACTGAATGTCCCACTGACAAGCTGCCTGATACAATTTTACTAATAAACAGAAAAAGAAAAAGATAGTCGAATGGAGAGTGAGCTAGTGGAATTAAAAATACATAACTACCTATTTGTGAGATGGCCAATTTATCATCTTCACTTTTTCTTAAGACCAGGGAAATTATAACTTAAAAGGGTATGATAGTGGAAAGACAGTGACAAGCTTCACAAAATCAGTTACACCAAAATAAACTGCTCTCCATTAATTAGAACTATATATTTTTAGATCTGTTTTTTTCATGTTGAACACATGAATCAGGCAGCGTGTTCTTTTCCCATCGTCAGTGAGTCTTAGCTTACTGCTTCAGTAACTTGATATCCACAAGCACACAAGTTACATGTTCAAAATACAAGATGCCAAGGACCATGACAAGAATGTTATCAGGAAAGAACAATAAAAGAGAGTGATATTACTCTTAATATCGGGTCCCACCAAAGCAAATAACAATATCTACACCACGATCTTGAGGAGCAATATTGACAGCTGATAATTTGATAAAGAAAAGAATTACATATGTCAGCTAGTGCCTATTGTGGGAACGTTCAGAACTGGTTTAGAACACAGTGGACTATGCTGAGAATAGTAAAGGATACATTCATAGTTGTGCTTTCCCAAAAGAAGAAAGAGAATACCAAAGACATAGGATATAAGCCCCACGGGCTGTTATGTAGGTGGTGTGGAGACTGGAGAGAAAGGAATAGGAGAGATTTTGAAGGGGTGATTATGATATTGTACATGTGAGGAGCAACCTCATATCTCTAGTTTGCTCCCATTAGGAGAACCATGTTTTGGTCTAGGTTTTTCTACTTTAGTTTACTGCTTGTATAAGGCGATTCCCCCAACGTTAATAAAAAAAATTAGTTTTTACGTTATCAAACAACTACATCTCACTCAAACAAAGTTAGACTCGACTATATACATCCTCAACATCTATTCTGCTTCATTTAGATCCGTTCCATTTTAATATTCAGCATTTTATCTATTAAAACAACTTAGGGAGATAAAAGAACAACTTAGTGAGTTCTCTAAAAAATAAATTCTCTACAGTTTCTACTAACTAACGTACAAATCTCTCGACAAACTAATAACACTCCTAGCAAACCCCCGGATGTAATGTAAATGCACCAACATGACTAAGCCTAAACCCCTACAAATTGGTATTATCTATATGAATTGTTTCTATTTGCTAAGTTCTCTTGGATTAAGTGATATTGACGGTTTTTGAGACAATTTTTGTCATGTGATTTAGTTCTTTCTAAAAACAAATGTTTAGTATTGAAGCCAGAATAGCACGAAAAAAAGTGATGATTACATCTAGCAAAGAGAAGAGAGAGAACGAAAAATAAAAAGAGGCAGAGGAACTCCTGGTCTAGGCTATACAAAAGTTTCTAAGAACTGTAATAGGGGCTCAACCTCATTTACTGTTACAACCCAGGGAGAACCACACCCCAAAAGCTAGCTATTGAGGTGGGATAGCTCAAGGCTATATAAACCCCACATCAGCACAAAGTAGTACCGATGTGGGACTGGACCAGTAGAGGAGTAGCTCTGCAGTTGATCTTGGCATGGCCCACTTTAGACCCAAAATCCATGTGATTTTAGTTCTACCTCATGCCCTTTTAATTTTTCGTTTTATTTGGACAATTGTGGTGTCTCAACCATCTTACACGCACAACAGATATACCACCAGATATCTGCTACCTCCCACTAGTACAACTACCCGGTAACTCTTCCCACCAATGCTTAAACAGATGCGAAGAATCTCCTAGCATAGTTTATCTATGCTGGAATTTGAACCCTAGCCCCCAAGGTTTTCGCCTACTTCATTGACCACTAGGCCACCACCCTTAGTATACCTTCAATCATCTTTAGTGTCGCACCCATGGATCGAGGCATTTGGAGGTTTACATAGTGCATGACCAAACATCTCAGGCGAGTCAAATAATGTATCTATGAGACGAATTTTAACAAAAGCCGGTGGGCAACCTGTACTTTTCAACAACTATCAGAATCCAAAAAATAAAAAAAATGTTTTAAACTGATGCTCTTTGTAAAACAACTGTGGGATGAAACTGGTCTGTACAATTGATCAATGGACGGCATGAATATGAATTACTTAAAGTCCACATTTGAGTTCCACTTCGCAGTAAGGAACAGACAATTGAGCTACTATGAGAGCACAGTAGTAAAAGGATAATAATCAGCAATCGCCAAAACAGTTACATTTACAACATTTAAAAAAAACACTGACAGATGAGAACAGATGTCTTACTTGACGTTCCACAGTGAGTGGTGTATATCCAGTCATAAGGAAATGGCATCTTGGTGTAGGTATCAAAGAAGCAAGGAGGCCAACCAAGTCATTGTTCATGTATCCTGGGTAGCGTAGTGTAGTTGTACTCGCTGACATTACAGTAGACACTAATGAATTTGTTTGAGTAAAGGTGGGAGTCGTAATATGCAGGCGTTCTACAGCAATTCTATTTAGTGCAGTATTATCAAGTACGACTACACAATCCGCATTCAATGTCAGGCGCTTGAGTGTCAATAGGGAATTGTAAGGTTGTACAACCACATCACTTGTCTCATTTTGGTTAGGAAAGACACTGTAGGTTTGGACAAGTTTTTTGCTGTAGCGATCATTCAGAGTCTCCAACAGATATGATCCCATACCTGCACTAAAGACGGTGATTAGCAACATAATAAATATCCACACCGAATTCTGAGACGCTCATTCTACTGACATTATCACAATCTGAACCAACTTAATATAAGGAGTCAACCTGAGCCAGTTCCACCGGCAATCGAATGACATAGAACAAAACCCTCGAGACTATCACTTCCATCTGCTTCCCTGTCAATCATGTCCATTAGATCCTCCTCGTATTGCTTACCCTGATAAAAAAAATGGTTTTACCAAATTATTCAGAAACTATCAATCCAAGCTTTCCCGACGACAAAATGAAAGAGTCATGAAGCACTTCAAGATTATTTGCTGAATAAAGATTCTACAAAGGTGCAACTCCAGTGAACATCACAGAGAAAGCATACAGAACACATATTGGAAGTGGATAGATGAAGAGGTTGATGACATGACATCTACTGTTTTCTCAACTCAACCAATGTATCTCCAATCGAAACTGTAAAGGCGGTCAAAGAGGTTATATATTCTTTCAAAAGCCAAGATAAGTCACAGTTATTATGAGCTTGGCTCATTCGTCCACTTGACATCCATCCCACTAAACTGACACTTAGAGTGCAACCTATTGCTTGTAACATTGATGGAGCATCTTTGAGAATATGGAAATCTTAATAAAGGGTAGTCCAGAAACTAGCTGAGAATATTTATATTTAAGCAATGGCATTGGTTTGTTCCTAGACATGATTAATCCTTTTCTATTAAAACCTCCATGTCTTGATTAGAAAAAGTACTCATCTCTACCAAACTGAGACAAAGATTTTAAAAAAAAAACAGACCTGATGATATCCGCTTGCCCAATTATTTCCAGCACCTCCTCCATGATCTGCAATGAATACATTCTCATGATTGTAGAGATTCCTATATTCACCATTTTGTATACCATTAATCACTCTGGGCTCTAGATCCATCAATAATGCTCGAGGTATGTAATGTTGGTCATCCGCTTGATAGAAAAATACATCTTTTCTATCACCTCCCTGCAGCATTACATATTCGTCACTATAAAGTAATGTAGGCTATTCATGTTATATAAAAGAGTGGTCATACGATGAAAATACAAGCACTTATCACATACAAGCAAGTCTGTAACAAATAACAACCTTTTTTCTAAGTGGACGGGGACCTGTAGATCCACCATTCACATGCATGTGGCTCAATGGAAGTGTTGTATGTACATGTATAAACATCCATGGCCACTAGGTAGCATAAACCAGATCGGAAAATGAAAGAATCATATCTATAATTTGCAGACAAATCCTGTTTCAAGCTCCCTCAAATTAATTCTCTTAGAAACAACACATGTATCAACTGATGAAAAGTCCAGCACAACAATTTCCAAGCAAAACCACATACTTTTTCAAAAGTAAACCATGTAGCGTTGTGGTGTAACTAACAAGGACCAATAATTTGGATAAAAAGGCTCATCGTGTTAACAGTCAGACGTTTGCTTAAACAATGCAATGCTTCTTTGGTATGAAATTCGGAGGGAAGTTTAGCTTCCCATGTAGGTTTCAAATTGTGTAGGGAGCTGCTGAAAGAGGCACATGATACCGCGTGGGTGGGCATCCGGATGTTGATGTTGAACGGATGCTGATTTCACTGTCCCGAGTTTATTTCTGGCCTAAGATGGAGGATGATATAGAAGCTTACATGAAAACTTGTCTTGTTGCCAATTAGACAACACTGAGCGTAAGAAGAAAGCAGGCTTGCTACAGCCTCTTCCCGTCCCTGAAAGGCCGTGGTTGTCTGTTTCGATGGACTTCATTAGTGAGTTCCGGAACATGAATGGTATGGCATCAATCATGAGTGGTCGATAGGTTTACAAAATATGCTACTTTTGTGGCTACCGCAGTTATATGCTCGTCAGATGTCGCAGTGGGAGTAAGTCACTAAAGTTAATTGTTATAGAATAACTCAACTAAATTGCCTGACTAACTACTACATGATCTAACCATTAATCCGTTTCTGAGTTGCCACTTGTAACTATCACCACTTGCATTTCTGCTGAGCACGAGATAAAATAGACCTAAGTACCTCTGCAACGAAAACGGTACTTTAATGTTAGCCCTTTTTTCTCTTAGATTCGCATTTCGTTTTCCACCACAGCAACAAAATAAAAAATCAATGTCCTTCCGAAGTAAACGAACTACAAAAAGCTATCCCAATTTAAACCAATAAATCAATTGTAAAACAAAATTGTCATAAAAGAATTTCGAAATAAACAAATAATGAAAAAGAGACGCTGAACCTACAAAACCTACTTAAATGCTACATATGTTTTTCCCTTCCAAAAAGTAATGAAAAAAGTTCAGTTCAGATGAGCATATACCTTAACAGGTAAAATCAGAAGAACACCAACAGCAAAACACTACTAGGGTGTGTTTGGTTCCTGGAAAATGTTTTGAAATCATGTGTTTGGTTAGTTGAATTATAGAAAATTTTCTGTTCGAGGAAATTACTTTTCACGAAATAGTGAAAATTACTTCGCTCACTAACTTGCGGAAATCATTTTCTTTTACAAACAACTCTTGTAGTGTTGTTTCATATCACTTCATTCAACCAATCTTAGTTGGTAGTCAGGCCAGCCTCAACTAATTCCAGGGATACCTGCCACCTCACACACGCAACATGTACCAAGTAACTCTGTCCACCAAGGCTATGACAAATGGCAAGAAATCACCTAGTGTATCTTCTCTGCTGGAATTTGAACTTGAGACCTCATGGTGCTCAACTCACTTCATTGACCACTAGGCTACACCCTTGGTACTGTTATACACTATTGTGAACATTTAATTTTAAGAAATTTCGCCAAAACACTAGCCTTCTATCATATATATATTTCTCCTCCTACCATTATGTTTGTACTGACTTAATACCCAACCAAATACTGAAAAATAAGTCATCTAAGTTGAAATATTTCAAGAAGTACCAATATAAAGCAGAACACAGAAGTAAAAACCTAATAATTAGTATAAAAGCGGTATACTACTTCAATTGATGCATACACGCACACTGAACATAACAAAGCGAAGAAGTTACGAAACCTGAGTAGCAAAATCTTCAAGAATTCCTTCTTTACTGATACCGTGTTCGAGGCAAAGCTGTTTCCAGAACTCCATCCCAATCTGGTTCCCGCATTGTCCCACTTGCAGTGTGATAATTTCCCTCGGCATTTTCCTCTTACTTTCTCCCTTACACTTGACAGTATCAGAAGTAATCGGAATTTGCTTTTAGTGGGTGTAGCCAGTGCTGTGGTTTCGAAAAAGAAAAGTGAGGCTTCCGAAATTATTTCACTCTAGAGAGAGTGTTATAAATTATAATGGTGGGGTTAGCGTGCCGGCTTAATTATGTTTTGCTAGTTCGCGCTAACATAAGCCCGGATCGGTATGGTATGCCTTCAAACTATTTTCCCCAATTTATTCCGAAAAAAATTATAAAAAAAAAAAAAAAAAAAAAAAAACTAAATCTAATTTCTAAACTTTATGAAATTAGTCATTTGTGACCTCCATTCAAATTTTATTTCAAAATTGTCCTTGTTTTTACTCGGTTATGTCACATATGCCCTTAATTTCCAAGTCGACTGACCAAATATGAGAATAGTTACGACTTATGTAAGACGTTTTTTTTTCTTGTTAACACGTGAAACATGTGAGATCTATCATTAACACCTCATCATTTTTTTCATCTTTTTAAGACTTTTGGTCATTTCCATTCATTATAGAATGTCTTATTCTTAATTAAAATTGAGAACACATACTTTACATCAGCTCTCGCTCTCCGTAGCAATTAAATATTCATATTCGACCCCGACGTCATTTATATTATATCGATAATGCGTGCCTTGCATTGGCTCTCGCTCCCCTTATCCATTAAATACTCATATTCAACTCTAACGTCATTTATATTGCTCACATTCTCTTGTTAATAAGTGAATAATAAGTGAAACACGTGACATTTATCACTAACATCTCATCATTTCAAGATTCTTAATCATTTCCATCCATTATGGAATGTCATATCCTTAGTTAAAATCCATGACACATGTCTTGCATTGGCTCTCACTCCCTTTATCCGTTAAATACTCATATTCAACTCCCATGTCATTTTATATTGGGCACATTCTATTGTTAATACATGAAACGTGTGAGATTCATCACTAACATCTCATCATTTTATTCGTCTTTTCAAGATTCACAAGCATGTCCATCCATTATGTAATGTCTTATTCTTAATCAAAATTGAGGACACGTGTCCTGCCATTAAATCAATATTCAACCCCAACGTCATTTAAATTATCGATAATGTATATGCACATTAACATGTCACGACCCAAACCGGAAGGTCGCGACGGGCAGCCGGATCCCACCCGCCGGGTACCACTAACCTTACAGTCAACATCTATTCATAATTAGACACGGGCTAAGTCAAAACAGGACTATATAAAGTCGGATAACCATCTTATATATACAAATACCCGTACCAAGGCCGACAGGGCCATACAAGACCATTATCCACAGGACACCTGTCTACAAGCCTCTAGGGGTAGTAACATCAAAGGTCGGGACAGGGCCACGTCATATCCATATATACAAGCAAAAGTACCGTACCAAAATTAGACCAACACTCCGAACAAGGGGAGTGCTCCAAAAATCGTTGAACCCGAAATCAACTAACGTGAACCGTCACCTTCCTTAATTGAACCTGCGGGCATGAAACGCAGACGTCAGTACGACTGACGTACGAGTATGTCAGACATGAATAATAGCATAACAGAGATATACAACAACTGAAACAGAAACAGCTGACCAACAGTAAATGCCTCTGAAGGCCCTAATACATATGCCTAAATGTTATGCACAATGCAGTTTTCATATACATCAGCCTCATCGGGCATCTTCCTTACCATAACAGCCTATGTGAGGCATCATACTATATAATGGTTAATGAATGTATGCATAATGCAAATGCAGTATACTAATGTCCACACAGGAATCCTCTCATAACCGCCTCTATGGGCATCGTGTTATATCGCCACACAAGGGCATCATATCATCACATCATATTGGCCTCTTCAGGCTCTTTCGTGATAGTTTGTACCAGTTGTAGGTGGTGTGCGTATATAACGTCTTTCCTTTTTTCCATTTCCCGTACATATATATATATATATATATATATATATATAATTTTATCATATAGTAGTGTGCATAGCACAAGTGGTCCAGGGTAATATATGAATGCAATGCAAATAAAAATGCATGAATGATAACACAATATTCCAATCTCAACGGATGACATAATACATTTACACCTTCGGCTAATATTGGAAAATCAACATCTTTTCTGTATGTCTCATTAAGGACTTAGAAACATATTTAGACATGCTTTTAGCATAGAAATCAATAACATGAATATTCTTAACTACTAGGAGCATAATAAATTATGAAGCAATATCACGGTTATATTTCGTTACATGGAACATGCCAAAAGAAAGAAAGAAATTGTCTTAACATACCTCGAATCCAAGCTTAATAACTCGAAATTGAACTTAAAATGAAACTTTCCTTTATTGTTGTTGGACGCCTCCTCCTCTTTAAAAATCAAACCAAAGTGAAAAAGTTGCTAAAATAAGATTGTCAAATTGTTGAACGTTCTGTTGGCTTTCAAGAATATAAACTCTCTCTCCAAAGCAAAGTAAAAAAAAGCTAACCAAAATGAAATTGAAATGCTGAACGATTCATTTACCAAAAGAAATCTCAAACCAATATGTATATTTCCCAAAGTGGAAACATGCCTAAACCCCTATTTAATTCTCTTAATGATTTGTAATCATTATGTCCTCCACTAACCATACTTGGCGGTGGAGTCCTCAATTTCACGCCACCATCTCAACAACATGCTACATTGCTCCGTTAATTAAGTGACCTGCTTCCGTATAATTTATCAATCACACACATAATTAATTCTAGATCCCACTTCATTTAAATACTAATAACTCATAAGACCTTCATATACTCAATGTCATAATTTCCTAATATGATACTAGTCCATAACTTCTTCATGCATACACCAAATTATTTCCGCTTCCCGTTATCACACTTGTTACGTCCAAAATTATTTCGGGGTTTAATCATTTTATATACTAATCTCTTTATTAGCATACGTAAATAACATAAATTTTCCCCCAACGCTCGGGTCTACTTACAAACGCTTAACGATTTTACATACGCCTAACGATTTAAATCGTGATTGAAAGTACGGGATGTTACATAACATTTGTCATTAGTACTTTGTTTTTCTATCTTTATCTCTTTATTGAGCATGTGAGTAATTTTAACCTTGACTTTTTTTATTATTGTAATATTACTCTATTTCGACCTTTCATTCATGTTAAACAAGGTATATACCCGTGATATACACTTATTATACATAGTGTATATCACGGGTCCTTTCGGTTGAAGCCCAACACAGTACAAGGCAAACCATCCCATCTCGGATTGGCCCATCACGGGGGGTTGTATATTATTGGTGTATATTGTTGTAATATTGTAGTGTAAATGTTACCTTAATTAGTATTGTACACTTACCATAATGATAGGAGTCTTGTACTACTAGAATAGGGATTTAGAGTTAGAATAGGATGTCAACCAATTGTAGAACGATATACACTTAAATAATCGTATGGTTCTACATTCGTCAAAGTAATCCACTTCCCGTTTTTTATCAAGTCCGCTCCATGCTTACTTTGGAAGAAGCCGGTTTGACTAAGAAGGCGGCTACCGGTGCAAGCCCTGTAGTCATGATGACGTCCTCCACAAATTCTTCGGGTTTTGTTGATAATTCGGGCCAAAACCGTGCTCATGGTGGTGGCAAAAATAATCGTAAGAATAATGGCAAAAACTGTGGGGGCAAACGCGGCGGTTTCGGTGGACAACATTCCGGCAGTGGGTCTCATCCACTCAATAATGGGCCACCTCCCTACTGGTCCCATCCATGGGGTAGTGGGGGTAGTGGGTCATGGCCCAACAACCCATATTTTCTAGGTTCTCCCAACGGGCAGTGGGCTGGATAGCCCCAGTTCAGGCCCAACAGTCAGGCCGCTTCGTCTCGCTTCAGCACTAGGCCGGGGCAATAGGGTGGATTGCTTGGGCCTCGGCCCATACAAGCATTCTCCGCATTGGGCCCCACACCTACTCACACTGACATTGAGGCCGCAATGCACACACTTGAGTTAATGCAACCGGATCCGAATTGGTACATGGACACCGGTGCGACTACACACGTGACATCCGATCAAGGTACTCTCTCGTCTTATTCCAATTTGAGCAACCCTCGTGGTATAATTATTGGTAATGGTGACTCTATTACAATTCATGGTTATGGTCATAAAACTTTGTCTCCTCCAATCCACCCCTTATCTTGAAAAATATCTTACATGCCCCCAAATTGATTAAAAACTTGGTGTATGTCCGTAAATTCTACACTGACAAATTCATTTTTGTTGAATTTGATCCTTTTGGTTTCTTTGTGAAGGATTTCAAGATAGGGAGTCCTCTCATGAGGTGTGATAGTAGGGGATATCTTTATCCTATCACACCCCGTTCCAGTCCATCGAGTCAAGCCTTGCCGTCAGTGTTTGCAACCCTTGTTCCTTCCTTGTGGCATGCTCGTCTTGGTCATCCGAGGTCTTCTATTTTGTCGTCATTAGATAAAAATAATTTTATTCCATGTAAGGGTACGCATAGTACTCCAAATTGTCATTCTTGCTCTTTAGAAAAAAATGTTAGGTTGCCATTTGTAGACTCAAATTCTCGTACTTTAATGCCATTTGATATTATTCACAATGACTTATGGATGTCTCTTGTTCTTAGTTCATAGGGTCATTGGTATTATGTTCTCTTTTTGGATGACTTTCTAAATTTTTATGGACTTTTCCGATAGCAAAGAAATCTCAAGTTTTCTACATCTTCCTAAAATTTAGAGCATTCATTAGAACCCAATTCAAATGGGAAATAAAAAATATTCAATGTGATAATGGCGAAGAATATAACAATGGGGTGTTTCGGGAATTATGTGCTAATAATGGGATCAATTTTCCTTTTTCTTGTCCTCATACGCTTCACAAAATTGGAAAGCCAAACGCAAAATTCGTATCATTAATAACATTGTCCGTACTTCATTGATTCATGCTTCCGTACCCTATTTTTTGGCATCATGCTCTCGAAATGGCTACACATCTCCTAAACATACTTCCTTCCAAAGGTTTGACATATTCTTCCCCCCTACAAACTCTATATAATAAGACACTTTCATATTCACATCTTAGGGTCTTTGGGTCTTTGTGTTATCCGTTATTTCCCACCACAATTAACAAACTTCAGGCCCGGTCTACTCCGTGTGTATTTTTGGGTTTTCCGTCTAATCATCGTGGTTACAAATGCTTTGATTTATCCTCTAATAAAATTATCATTAGTTGCCATGTCATTTTTGATGAATCTAAATTTCCGTTTACTAAGGAGAGTAATCCCGTGCCTAGTTCGTATAATTTTTTGGATCATGGTATATCCCCGAACTTTATTCACCATTTTTCGGACGGGTCCCGCACCCCAACTCCCCTAGCGGGCTCACTGCCCGCTGGTCCTCCCCAAACAACGTCATCTTCCAATCTGGGTCTAGAAATTTGGCCATTCATTCGCCCGATTCGGCCCGATTCCGTGTACTATTTCTCGGGTCCGATCGGCCCGATTCCGTGCCGGCTCCGGCGTCAGTTCTCGATTTGGGCCAGCAGGCCCACTGCCTACTGGCCAGTCCGCCCCGAGTCCCAAAAATTCATAAAATCCACCCACCACTTCCTCCAGTCATAGACCGATCACTCGTAGTCAATGGGGTATTTTTAAACCAAAGAGACATTTTAATTTAAATTCTAATGTTCTTAAATCACTCTTACCCCGTACTCATATGTCTGCGTTAAATGACCCAAATTGGAAAATTGCTATGACCGATAAATATAATGCTCTTATTGATAATAAGACGTGGGAGTTGGTGCCCCGTCCATCTGATATTAATATTCTTAGGTCTATGCATATTTTTGCTCATAAAGAAAATTCAGATGGTTCATTTGCCCAACATAAGGCGCGGCTTGTGGGTGATGGTAAGACTTAGCAGGTTGGTATAGATTGTGGTGAGACCTTTAGTCCGGTGGTCAAGCCGGCTACCATTCGCATTGTGCTTAGCTTGGCTCTTTCGAAAGCATGGCATATTTATCAGTTAGATGTCAATAATGTTTTCCTACATGAGGATCTCAAGGAAACAGTCTATATGCATCAGCCTTTGGGATTTTGGGATCCCAACCATCCTCATCATGTATGTTTGTTGAAGAAGTCCTTATATGGGCGTAAGCAGTCTCCACGGGCTTGGTATACGCGTTTTGCCGACTATGTTTCGACTATTGGGTTCACTCACAGGAGGTCGGATAATTCTTTTTTCATCTACCGTCGTGGTTCGTCCTTGGCCTATATTATGTTATATGTGGATGATATTATTCTGACTGCCTCTTCCGATACCTTACGCCAATCTATCATGACAATGCTCAACTCTGAGTTTGCTATGAAATACTTGAGGCCTTGAGTTATTTTTTGGGGATTGCTGTCACTCGTTATACAAATGGGTTGTTCTTATCTCAAATGAAGTATGCGGCCGAGATCATTGAGATGGCTGGGATGTCATCATATAATTCCACTTCCACTCCAGTTGATATTAGCCCAAGCTTAGTGCCGCGGCCGGCGCACCGTACGAGGACCCAACCCGCTATCGCAGTCTTGCAGGGGCCCTTTAGTATCTTACATTCACGAGACCATATATTACGTACGCGGTCCATCATATGTGTTTATTTATGCATGATCCCATAGTTTAGCACATGAATGCACTCAAACGCATCATTCAGTATATTCAGGGTACACTTGACTATGGTTTGCATTTATATCCTTCATCAACGTCCGCACTTATCTCGTATACGGATGCTGATTGGGGTGGTTGTCGGGACACCAGACGGTCTACGTTTGGCTATTGTATGTTCCTTGGGAATAACATGGTCTCATGGTCGGCAAAACGTCAGTCGACATTGTCCCGATCTAGTGTCGAGGCCGAGTATCGAGAGGTAGCTAATGTGGGCTCGGAGTCATGTTGGTTACGTAATTTGCTTTTGGAGCTTCATTGTCCCATTCAGAAAAGCAACCTTGGTTTATTGCGATAATATTAGTGCCATCTACCTTTTGGTAATCCGGTTCAACGCCAACGCACTAAGCATATCGAGATAGACATTCACTTTGTCCGCGAAAAGGTTGCTCGTGGTCAGGTACGCGTCTGTCATGTCGTCAAGATATCAAATTGCCGACATCTTTACAAAGGGTCTTCCATCGGTCATTTTTGAAGATTTTAGGGACAATCTCAGTGTTCGAAGACCGCCCGCTATGACTACGGGGGTGTGTTAAGCAAGGTATATACCCGTGTTATACACTTGTTATACATAGTGTATATCACGGGTCCTTTCGGTTGAAGCCCAACACGGTACAAGGAAAACCAACTCATCTCGGGTTGGCCCATCACGGGGGTTGTATATTATTGGTGTATATTGTTGTAATATTGTAGTGTAAAGGTTACCTTAATTAGTCTTGTACACTTACCATAATGATAAAAGTCTTGTACTACTAGAATATGGATTTAGAGTTAGAATAGAAATATGATTCTCCTATTATGAAAATATGTAACTTGTATATATTCTCTTTCAATTAATGAAAATAATAAAATGAATTATTTCTTTCAATTCCCTACGACTTCGTATACGTATGTGTGTTTGCTGCGAACATGTTCTAATAAAAATTGTTGTGAGACTTGATTTGTGTTGGCTCGTTTTAAGCTCTAACATCACGAGTTTACCCATATTACCTTGTTATTCTTAAAGGGAGATCTCACAGAGATAAAAGAGGGATGATGAGGTGCATGTGTTGGGTCCCACACACTCCACGTGTTAATAAGAGATGATATTTTACATAACTATTATCAAATTTGTCTATCGAGTTTTTAAAAAAGGATATATATGAAATAACATGTAATGACAAAGACAATTTTCAAAATGTATCTCACAACAAAGGGTATGAATGACTAATTTTGTAACGTTAGAGGAATATATTTGGCTAAATTATTTTGGGAACACTTTTTTTGTACTATAAAAATGATTTGTCTGTCAATGTTAAACTATATAAAAGCTTTATTTACAATTAGTAAATCAATTCATGATAAAAAGGTTAATTATGAGACTTTAGGCACGTGTTATTGGCAATTTATAAGTTTGATTTTTTGTTTATGTAATTTGATGAATATAAATTTAAAAGATAATTTCGCCCTTAATTTTTTTAAAGCTTTATGTTGTTTTTAAAAAGACCTATAATTCAACTTTTTCCCACAAAACAACTGATGTTACCATACAAAAATATTCAGGGTTAGTTATACTTGAGCAATTAATTTTTACATAAAGTCACACATAATGTAATACAATATTTGGTTAGTTGAATAAGAAAAAATAGTCGTTGTATAACTAATTGCAATGTTTAGTTGACAATATAAAATAATATATGCAAAATATGTACACATTATTTTTGCCGTAAAATAATACTAGCAATACAAAATTGATATTTATATACTAATTATTTGTATGATGCATTCTTATTTAATTTTGGGCAGAAGGGGCTATTATAAAACGCTCAGTGCGAACGAAGAGTGAGCCGCCGGAAAAGAGAGCATCAAGAGATAGTGAAAAAATGGGAAAGAAAACGAAGAAACCAGGCAAAGGAAAAGAGAAAACAGAGAAGAAAACAGCCAAAGCTGAAGAAAAAAGAGCCCGTAGAGAATCCAACAAACTCTCCCCTGAAGACGACATCGATGCTATACTGGTATCCACTTCTTACCTTCAATAAAATGTCTTCTTTTACAAGCTAACTTAAAGAGTACAACAAACAACAACATACCCACAAAGTGGGTGGCGTCTGGGGAGGGTAGAGTGTACGCATAACTCGGTAGAAAGTTAAAGAGTATTTGAAAAAATTGTATTTTGCATACACAGCTGAGCATACAGAAAGAGGAAGCTAAGAAGAAGGAAATTCACATTGAAGAGAACGTCCTTGCACCTTCTCCTCGATCCAACTGTTCGGTAAATGAAACCATTGACACTTTCCATTTTGTTTACGCTGAAATAGTGTACTAGGGATTTTCTTAAATATAATTCTACTTCCTATTTAATTGGTGTTTGCAGTTGAACATTAATCCATTGAAGGAGACTGAATTAGTTCTCTACGGTGGTGAATTTTACAATGGCAGCAAGGTAAGGTGTTGGTAATTTTGTGTGTAGTTCTTTTATATAGTTTTTATTAAAGAAGACACAAGCATGTAGGGTAGAAACGGCAAGAACATAAATGTGGAAATTTGTTATGTAAGAGAAATTCTATGACATGTTGTTATAATTTGATACGCTTAATTTAAGAATTTCCTTTGGAACATATATTCTGTTTTTTCTCATCGTGTGTGTTTCTTTACTTAATGCTGCAAATTTAAGGAACTTTTCCCTCTCCACCTGGCTTTGCAGCGATCAATAATCTCATTATGATCCACTTATTAAAATGTGTCGCACTAGATAATACTCTCTCAGTGTAAGTTTTTTTGCCCGTTGCAGCTCAAGGGCCAGTTTAACTGATTTTCGGAGCTGTATTGAGGTCCATGTTGCGCGGACTCTTCACTTTCGATGCCGCACCCATGTCGGATTCTCCAAAAATACACTACTTTTGGAGAATCCGATACGCACCCGTTGACATTTTTGAAGAGTGTGAGCAACATATGTTGGAGTAATAATTTCTTAAGGAAAAAAAGTTGAAGGCATTTACAAAATTAAATGAGAAGTACTATCAGTTGCAGCTTGTCCATATTAAAGCGATAAAAGAAAACATATTTCTCAAATATCATTTGGTTTGACTCTTATGAAGCCAAAAAATAACTTGTTTAGGGAAAAGGGAGTAATTCATTAATGGTTAGCACTAAGTTAACCTTTCTTCCTTGATTTTTTTGATGGACTAGTGATGCGTGATGTTTTTGAACTGATGAATTGCAATTCATGGAATTGGGCTAAATGCAGACCTTTGTATATGGTGATCTCTACCGGTATGATGTGGAAAAGCAAGAATGGAAGCTGATTTCAAGCCCTAACAGTCCGCCTCCTCGCAGTGCACACCAAGCAGTTGCTTGGAAGAATTATCTTTATATTTTTGGTAAAAGATCCAAAGTTGTATAATGAGTATTCTATTTAGCATACACAACTTTGTGCATCTTAATTTATGCATTTGAGTTCATATCCCATTCCTCTTCTATTGAAAATTGCTGTTATGTAATTAGGTGGTGAATTTACATCTCCTAATCAAGAGCGATTCCATCATTACAAGGTAGAATCCATTAGTTATCTCTGGATGTCGCGCTTCTGTCTTTGAGCCCAAGATTTGTAATGTATCGTGTATCCTTTTGTAATTTATATTGCAGGACTTTTGGGTGTTGGACTTGAGAACAAACCAATGGGAGCAACTAAATTATAAAGGTTGTCCTAGTCCACGTTCCGGTCATCGCATGGTACATTCAGCTTTCTTTGATAACTTAATTCTCGATAAGCATCTTTTTTTTGGGGACCACTTATAATGAACCAGTTGGGAAACAAAATTATCATCTTTACATATTTTGAGAGTCCATTGATCTTGTTTACTTTTGTTTTGGAGCCCCTCTGCAATGGATCATTCTTGAGTGTGCTTCTTATGAACTTCTGAAGAAACATCAATGTTTGTCTAGTAAAATTTCCAATCATGTATTAGTGACTCCTGATATTTTTCAATTGATTGGATGCAATACTTGATTTTGGTCTCTCTTGGAGCTTTTTTGGGCCTTGCAAAGGTCCTTATGATTCAAACTTGGCTTATTGCAGATTTTGTACAAGCACCAGATTATAGTTTTTGGAGGCTTCTATGACACTCTTAGGGAAGTGAGGTGGGTATTTTTGCCTTTGTTGAAGAGTTGCAAGTTAGTGAAATTAATATGAGAAGCTTTCAATGATCTATAAACCAATACTTTTTTTAGATTTCTTGTTGCTTTGGAATTAGTGATTATTCATTATTATCAATGCTCCTAGTGGTTTTGTGAATGACTTGCAGCTCTCATACTTCAATCACCTTATTGGAGTTGTGAAGTTTACTCATACATATTTTGCAAAATGATTCTTTCTACATACAATTAGTGTTATATATTCATATCAACATGCTTCCGTGCTATGTACTGCCAAATTCTTCTGCACTTACCTCCACTCACTCGAGGTATGGTGGCATCCAGATCCAAGCCTTTGCATAGAATGGAGGCAAACACCTGTAGATTAGTGACCGCATAACCTACTAACTTTGCTTGTAGGGCAGAATGACTTGTTGAAAATTTCAGACAAGGTTGAACATGTGTCCTGCAGATTAATGAATTGTATCCCCAAATATAACAGGATATTTTCTTATAAAAAACACCGCGGAATATTCTCAAGTGATTCATTTATCACTTATTTATTCTCTGTTTCCACAAGTAGCTCAGTTGCATAGATGCCTACTAATATTTTAATAAATGCATCTCAACGAGGCTGTAATCTAATTGTCTGGACATAAAGTAATCTTTTCACCTGATTTCTAAAATTTACGAAACCTCTACTTGTTGCAGGTATTACAATGATCTGCATGTATTTGATCTTGATCAGTATAAGGTGAGTATATAATATAATGGACCTGACGTTTCTGCATTTTTTTTTGGTTTATTTGTTTAACAAGTTCTAATAGCTAATCACTTTAATATTCGCGCTGCAGTGGCAAGAGATAAAACCTACACCTGGATGCATGTGGCCGAGTGCTCGAAGTGGCTTCCAGTTTTTTGTTTATCAAGATGAGGTGAATGATCAGCTGGAGAAATTCTTCCTCCACCATAAATTGCCTACTTATCATCTTTGTTTGACTATGTGAGGTGTCTGGGATGAATGTATAATATGCTGCTACTGTGATTACTAGCTAGTGGAGTTTAATACTGTTCTAATTCTCCCGATTTCTGTTGAGCTCCTACCTCCCTCTCCCCCCAACCCCCAAAATCCCCTGCTATAAGACTTAGGTATTGGCTCTGAACACTCACAGCTTACAGTTATTCGAGGTTGTAGGTACCACTATAGAACACACCATTAGGTATCTGTAAACTTTATTCTTTTAAGTCCTCAAATTTCTTGTTGTTTATAGTATTTTCTTCTTCGTTGGTGGTTAACCTGTACTTCTATACAGCCCAAACCGTAGAAATTTTTAAAAAAAAGGAAGCTTAAGGATATTTCTGGTCTACTTGCCATAACTCATCGGGATTGAATCAGATAAGATATTCAGGAGAGAGTGATAAATATGTTGAAATATTATTCCTTGACCTTTCTTTATGTTGTTTGAAGAAGAAGGATAAAAGCAAGATCGGCAGAATTATTTACTTTTGCTTGTGGCACAAAAGCTACAAAATGAATAAAAAGAAGGGTGCTCTATTATTGCTAACATTTTGTTTATTTGATCAAAATATCCGTATACATCTCAAGTTTGTCAAGAGATCTTTTATCTCCTCTATTCCTTTTTGGTTCCTTCTATTAGACAAAGGAGAGCGATTCATGTGGAAAATTAAAGTCGCAATTCCATCTTTCAATTTGCCATCCTCCCTGTTCAATAAGTTAGTTCTGTTCTTTCTTTTTCTATACCACGGTGGTGGAGCTGTTTAAATCCTTGACCAACCTGGTAAATGTCATGTATCTTTGAACTTCTTCTTAGAAATAACCATTGCCTTCTCTATTTTCTTTAATTCATTAATTGGTTACATGCCCATTCAGTTTTGCAATAATGTTCGCTTAGTTGCATGACTTATCTTTTGCATTATATGATCTGTTTCCTTAAGCGTTCTATAGAAGCTTTTCAGTAATTTAGGTGGTCTCTCATATTATATGCTTCTTTGGTGGTAATCACATAATTGGTTCCTAAGTCCACCTTTTACATATTTCAGATATATTTATATGGTGGTTATTCCAAAGAGGTTTCATCTGATAAAAGCGGCTCAGAGAAGGGAATCGTTCACTCAGACATGTGGTCCCTTGATCCTAAGACGTGGGAATGGAACAAGGTTTATATCTTACTGTTCTCTTCTCCTCTCCCTTGTATTCACATACTCTTATGGTGGAATAAATGAAGTGATATACTTTCACCTCTCTCCCCCTTTCTCTTCCCTTTCAAATTAGTTAGTGTAGCACTCTATGCAGCAGATGAGTTTGAACCATTTGACTCTATAATTATATTTGACAATAATAAATCTAAGTATGCTAAAGATGTCTTCACCCCTCTAGACTAGTATATGGAAAACACACTTCAGATCCAAACATTGGCAAACAATGGAATTAAATCACATATAAGATTATAACAGTATCGAGCTTAGATTTACATGTATTGCTTCAAAATGTACTTCCTATCCAAATGACAGCAATGATTGCAGATGTCCAGACTTCGTAGTTTGCTGCCTGTCACGAGAAATTAAATACATTTATTTTCTAAGAAAGATACCATCATTCCTTTAATTATTTTCTGAGCAAGATACTGATTGTATTCCTTTAAAGTACGAAACCTTTTACCGGAATTCTCCTGCAGAATAACATCCATCCCCCCTCCCCCTCCCAACAAGCCCAAAAAAAAAGATGGCGCATTGTTGCTGCACATGACGAACACTATGAAGTGGCTGTTGCATTTATATCTCTATCTAAATATGGATGGGACTGGGATAATGCATTGCTTGTTTTACAAACTAGAGCATAGGTGTAAAAGCATCATCTGAAAGATATCTCTGAAATTTTGAGTTTAGTTTATGTTTGTTAATGTTGCTTTATTTATAATACTGACGAGTTCAAAGAGTTCTCTTATTGTATTGTGCAAGTAATTTTTTTCCATATTTAGAACTTGGCCTTTTTATTAAATTTGTCTTTTTGTATGTAAGGTAAAAAAAAGTGGCATGCCTCCTGGGCCTCGTGCTGGTTTCTCCATGTGCATCCATAAAAAGCGGGCTATACTATTTGGAGGTGTCGTGGATATGGAAATGGAAGGTTGATTTTCTTTGTATAAGCATATCTTGCAGCCTTTTGTGCTTCTTTTCATATTCATTTGCTCTTTTAACTTTTAAAAGGACAACTTTTAGAAATAAAGGAAAAGAATGCAATATAGATTTCAAAGAAATGCAAACAAACATCTGACTCTGTTCTATACAGGTGATGTTATGATGAGCTTGTTTCTGAATGAACTTTATGGCTTCCAATTAGACACTCATCGCTGGTAAATGCCTATTCCACCCTATCTTTCACATTCTTTCTGCATCATCTTTCCGCCTTGGACGGTAAAGTGAACTGCTATTTTCTTTTGGAGGTTAATATTTATGCTGCATACAGGTATCCATTGGAGCTGCGGAAGGAGAAATCTACAAAAAATAAGGTACTAGCATTATTAGCTTTAAAAATCGTCTCGCACTAGTTGCTTAAACTACTGTTCAGGGTCACCATACTCCTCATGCACTTCCTCTTGAAGCTTTGTTATACATGTGGTTAGCAACCTTACGTCCATTACGGTTTGTTATTAAAATTAATGTTCTCCTGCCACAAATTTTGTTTCCTTTTGTTCTTTGGGTCCAATAGTTTCGTGATCGCCAAAGAAATTAGGGAGGACAGAATGCTAACAAAAACTGCAATTCAAACAACACTTAGACAGAGCCTATCTTAGAAACTTCTGCATTCTTACATCACAAAGAGGGTTGTGAAGCTCCTCTATCTCGGAGAACAATGTAGAAACAAAGTAGTGCCTGGTCTAAATGAAGAATACTGAGCCAAAAGGAAGCCCGAAGTCCAAAGTTATATGCATGACAGATGATGCATAATCAGCCCTGTTCTGGTATGGGACATAAGCTTGTCTTGGGCTGTTTTATGTGAACATTTTAGTAACCAGATACTTAATCACAAGTTCATTGACGTCCTCTTCAAGATAAAATCTATGGATAATTCAGGGGCATGCCTCGGTGTCTTAGTACTTGCATTGAAGCCATGGAGGTGTCCAGCCCGTGCTGCACCTAGCTTTAGGGTTTAAGTGCAGCTCAAATGAGTCTTTAAAAAACACTAGATCACATCATATTGCATGAGTAATTTTAGAAAAATCATATTGCATATTCCTCATCTTATCTTGTGGCCAACCTAGATTCAAACCAAGTAAAGAAAGCAGGCCATATGATACTTGGGTAAGTTGGACTTTGGGACAGGCCAACTTACTCTACGAGGTCCATCTTTGCTTGCTGTTGCTGAACCTGCAAATTTCTTGAGTAATATTGTCGAATGTGCTCTACCTGCTTAGAGCCGACCTTTGTGAGAACTAGGGGTGTAACTGAGCTGGGCTAGCTTGCGAGACACTCGTTCCCGACTCTACACTTTCTAGTTTGACTGAGCCAACTAGCAATCAGCCCGAGCCTGAACTTGTTGATACCTGACTGTTAGGCTTGCTAGCCTAACCGAGCCTGCCCAAAATTCTTTCCCTAATTCGAATTTAAGTACTACGAAACCCTAAGCATAAATACAAATAGCTACCTCTACTTTCACCTTTTTCTTCTCTCTCATTAGCCAAAGCTGTAAACTCGTGCCTCTTTCGTTGTGGTGAGTCTTTGGCTGCCTCTGCCATCCAAGCATTCATCCTTTTTCATCACAGTCAATGTCATTGAGATCTCTTCCTTTTACAACTCTATGCAGCAGCATGTGTTTCAACTTTTCAAAAGCACTTCTCAGTTTTTCATGCCAAGCTTTATGTTTTCAAGTGCTGGGTCGAATATCTTTTACTTGAAGATAAAGAAGAAAATTTTACAAGGTCAATTTATTTTAAATTCTTAGAGTGGTTAAGTATTTCATGATGATTTTTCAAGTTTTAACTAAAGGAATAGTTGTTTTTGGTTAGGAAGCAGAAGGAGCAATTTTGTGATTTTCTATAACCTTTTTTGTGTTCTATCTGTTCTGGTTAATTGGGGTTTGGCCGTTTGGGTATGTAGTAATGGTTTTGTTTTCATTTTGTCTTCCCTAATTTTTTCTTCTAATATTCTACACCCTAAATATAGGTTCTCCATTTTTAGTTCATTGACATTGTTTTGGCCTCTGTTTTTTCATTCTGATAGAAGCCGATGCCATGATTGGATTGTGCTTGACATTTTCGAGCATACCGAGCAAGCCTGGGTCCTTTGGGATGAGGTTCCAGCTAAGCTCAAGTTCCTGAATTTGAGGAATTTGAGGCTTTTGAGTTCTAGCAGGTCTCGAGCTGCCAATTAAAAAAAAAGAGAGAATGAATCTTTTTCTCGAAGGATCAGAAAAAAATGGGCCCGGATCTCCTGCGGGAATGATTTGGAAGATCCAAAATAAAAAATAGTGGTATTTGCTAGCAACAACATAATGGAGGCAGTCACTCAATATAGATTGATCCGAAATCTGATTCAAATCCAATATAGTACCTATGGGTACATAAGAAATGTCACATGAAAATTCTCACCTTTAGAGGTGTTCTCATTTTCTGCCTTTCTGAAACAAAATGTGTTTCTCTTTCTCTATGTGTATTCTAAAGCATATATGTTTATTGTAACTCCGAGAAATGAAAGTTGATTGATAAAGACAGTGTTTTGTTGGATCTTCTTGCAGCAAAAGCAAATTTTAGATGAGCAAGCTGACAGCATGGATATTGATAATAAGACAAGTGCAATGGAAGTTGATGCAAACGATGAAGATGAGGACCTCGATTATGAAGAAGATGCCAGCGCAAAAGGCAATATCAATAAAATGTCTTTGAGCATGAAAAGGAGTGTGACTATTGATGATGGCAATGTTGCTTCTAGATCTGAGGAAAAGGCGGTTGTTTCTAGCTCTAAATCTTCAGCCGTGCAAAATTCAGCTTCAGCAGATGTCAGTTGTGCTGAATAACATAATATCTCAATCATATATTTTCATTTGCTTGTCATCCTATGATGCTTGTTCATCTTTCAGGTAGTAAAGCCATGTGGGCGTATCAATGCATGCATGGCTGTGGCAAAAGATACCTTATATATCTATGGTGGCATGATGGAAATTAGAGATCAAGAGATTACTCTCGATGACTTATATATGCTTAATCTCAGTAAACTTGATGAATGGAAATGCATTATCCCGGTTAGTTAATATTTTTCTGTTGTTGTTTACTGTGTCTTTCTGTTTAGCTTATCTAATTCATAAGTCTATCTTGCCTCCATCTCCCCTCTCCTAGTTTTCACTGCCAAAACCATAATTATTTGGTTCCTTAGGAAGCAAATTTCCCTGGTTGATTATTTTTTCTATTATCATCCCCAAAAGGATAGATTGTCTCTTATATGTACTTATTCAGTCTTCATAACAAGTTCAACCAGCTGATCATCTTCACCTGTCATGATGCAGCATCCTTGTATAATATGACTTGATTTGCTGTTTGAAATGTTAACTTCTTTGCCTATCCAATGTGACGCACTACAAAAAGACCTTAGTTTACTGAGTAAGTAAACTTTTTTTTTTGACGACAAGATAAGAGCATGGTCCATCAACCAGGTTCTGCTGGACCTTGCAGACATTATTTTGCACCTTACCCCGTTAAATAGACAACTACTTGTGTGAAAATAAAAAAGAACAAGTACTTGTGTGAAGATAATACTCCAATGAACAATTTGGTAGATACCAGAAGGCCTTGTGCAGCTAATTCTATTCCCGACCATTTGATGCGATCTTTTGTAAATTATTTTAATTGGAAGTAAAATCACTTGAACTTCTAAAAGATAGTGAAAGCGCTATCATATTACAGACTTGTGTTTGCTTTTTCCGTGTACCCTGGACTTATCTTTAGATTTTCTGCCAGGCATCTGAGTCTGAGTGGGTTGAAGCGTCAGATAATGAAGATGATGAGGATGAAGATGAAGATGACAGTGAAAATGATGAATGTGAGAGTGGTGATGATAGCGATGAGGACACTGATGAAGAAGATGATGCTGAGGTCTCTTTCTTTAACTGAATGCATTAAGCAGACTAGATTTTCATCAAATATCCCATGTCATTGTCCCAAATAATTGTTTGGAAGACAAACTGTGTTGTAATATTCATCTGTTTAAAGGCTAGGAATGGTGCATCAACATCACTTGAAACTGGAGATGCCGTTGCCATAATCAGAGGTGAAGGAAAAACACTGAGAAGGAAGGAGAAAAGAGCCAGGATTGATCAAATCAGAGCCAGTCTTGGTCTCTCTGATGCTCAAAGAACACCAGTGGTACTCTATTCTTTTAAATCTGATTCTGGTTGAGGAACAAATTTGGTCCTTTTTAGATAGGCTTAATTTTGAATGACTAGTTATTGATTTGTACACTACATTTAGCTCGGACATTTTTCTCTGCTCCAAACTTATTGCCCTTTTTAATTTCTGAAGCCGGGGGAGTCTCTGAGGGAATTCTACAAAAGAACAAATATGTACTGGCAAATGGCAGCATATGAACACACACAACATACGGGAAAGGTCAGTTTTACTTATCTTAATTATTTGGGGGAAATGCACTATACATTTGATCCTTTTTCTCGTAATAGTACTACTCTAAAGGAGTTAAATAAAAAAGGAGTAGTCCTAATTACTGTACAGGAAAAATTACTTTATATGAGGTGTGATGTTCATTTTAAATTGCATGGAGCTTCATTTGAAATGATAGTAAATCGGGAGGAAATTCAACTTATGCAAGTTGCCTATGTACCATCCCTGAAATGGAGAAGGAAGGATAAGATAGGCGGCATTGCTTTATTGTTGTATATGATCGAGTGGAACACAGGTTGAAGAACCCCATTTGAGTTGAGTCGCTGAGATTGTGATGGTGATAACGTGGAGAGAGATAGAGAGAGGTTGATTACTGAACAAGAATTTAGAGAGCCTGGGAGGTCAAATGTGAGGAGATTATCCATGAAAGGAACCAAATATTCTGCCAGGAATTAAAACGCAATATAGTGGCTTGGCCTTGAGAATGTTGAATTGAAAGGCTTTGCAGATTACTTATGTTCTCTTTATGTTTATATCCATGTAATATTTTATGCAATTGATATTTTCACCTTTCAGTAAATGTGTGAGCTCTAGTGTTGTTCTCTTGTCACTGTAGGAGCTGCGTAAGGATGGTTTTGATCTTGCAGAATGTCGGTTCAAGGAGCTCAAACCTATCCTTGATGAGGTACGTTTGAAAATTTATACATATATTCTGTTATATGCTGACATATCATAAGTGATCAATGTATGACATGACCTCCTATGGGACAAATTGCAGTTGGCCATTCTTGAGGCGGAGCAGAAGGCGGAAGAGGCAGAGGGACCTGAAAAGAGTAGTGCAAAGAAGAGAGGAAACAAGAAAAATAAAAATGTAGCATCCAAGTAGTCGGTGACACTAAATTTGCCTCATCTCCTATTATAAGCCCCCAAAAGGAAATCATTGAAATGTTAGTGTAGATTCTTTCACAAAACAGGGTTGCGGGAAATGTTTTCTTCTTCTGTTTGCCAAAAGACGTGAGAGCCAATATGTATAAGTCAAGCAGCCAATTTTCCGGCCTCAAGAATTTAACTTCTATAGACCAACTTCGACTTGTCTAGTGATTGTTTTATATATTCGCCTTTTGCAGTTTTGATATGGCTAGCAAGTTGCTTGGAGACGAACATGATAAGATGTAATTGTAAGTAGATATTGAACAAAGGTTAAAAATGGAGTGGCATCTTTGACAAACATGAAGACAATGTAAGAGTTTGTTTGTTGCATGAATGAAACATATCCAATAGTGAGAAAAGATTGGCAAAGAGCATACATACACGTTAGCTAGATAAGTAGATAACAACTCCACATCTCTCCTCAGAAATCGCCTGAAATTTGTTTGAAAGGATTTCACATTATTTTATTAAACTGTTTTTGTGGTAAAGGAATTTTGGTTTTATAAAAGACTTAAAAAACTTATGTCTGAAGTTAGAGCTATCATCTCTGTGTATGTCTTGTGTCTACATTTTACATCGTGACATGAAAAGTGACAATGGGTTATTAACTCTCAGATGTATACTCTAGGAGATATTACTAATTTGAAAGTTTTTTCTCCGCATTCCGGAAAAATTCTCTCCTTTGTGTCCTTTCATTCTTCCATAGCATCAATTTAAAAAGAATAGGAGAACGGATGTTGGAAAAGTATGAATGTTAAGGTGAACGTAAAGTAATAGACGATTAGAAATAATCACAATCAACAGAGGTTGCAAGTTACACAAAAAGAATAAATAAGAGGTCAAGTTTGATCGCATTTGGTATGGACCTCTACGTCGGAGGAAATGAGATCTCTTGCTCTCTTACGATTTGAATAGATCTCTATGTCATTGTTGTGATAATTGTGATAAAAGGGATCAAAGTAGATTTAAAATAATGCAGAGAAGTCATATGAGATTTTAAATTTATTGAAATTAACATGGACTTAGCTAAAAACAAAACAAAATGAAACCAAAAAATCCATGTAGATAATAGCAACTAGTTATAATTAAGATTTGGTTGTAACTTTTGCGGTAAATCCAATGTTTGTCAAGAACTTTTTAAGTTTGTTCCCATTTTTTTGTGTTCGTGTAGGGGGTTGAGATTCAAAGCACTACTTGTAGTTCTGAGAGCCCATAATTACATTAGAAAATAAAGTCTTTCGTATTAGAATGACATGAATCTGGATATAGTGGATGAGATGAAAAAAATCAAGGATAATTATTAATTTTGGATTGGGACGTACTAGTTGATTGAGTGAATGTATAGTAAAAGTAATTTCCCTTGACCTTTTGACATAAGTAGATTCTACTCTTCTTGACCGACAATTTTGAAGATTAAAGAGGGAGTTAATTTAGATATATATTAAAATGGAGTGATTAGCTAGCTCCTTAATCTTGTTTGAATTTTGGTACATTCTCCACATTAATATTATCTAAAAATTATCATGGTTGTGGTGCGATGATTGGGGTCTCTCCACCTTAACAAGAAGTCTTTGGTTCGAACTATGGGAATGAAAAAAATTCCGTTAGAAGTGCTGCCCCCAAAATGAACCTGCGATGCGCGATCCAAACTTAGTCGAACCTCGATATGGGTTCCGGACAACGGGCGGAAAATTTTAAAAATAAAATAGAAGACATTAGTTAAAACGCCGCGTATGACCACAAATTATATCTGTACTTACCTAACTATTAAAGTATATGATTGGTTCAAAGAACATCTCGAGATTCAAGCAATTGCGGATGATATAATTAGTAAATATGTTCCTCCTCACGTCAATATTTTTTATTATTTAGGGGGAATTACGCTTACTTGTTTTTTAGTACAAGTAGCTACTGGATTTGCTATGACTTTTTACTATCGTCCGACCGTTACTGAGGCTTTTGCTTCTGTTCAATACATAATGACTGAAGCCAACTTTGGTTGGTTAATTCGATCAGTTCATCGATGGTCGGCAAGTATGATGGTTCTAATGATGATCCTGCATGTATTTCGTGTGTATCTCATGGGCGAGAGAGAAAGAACAATCAATTCTATGAAACAATATCTTCTTTACTAGAATCAGTTGCTACTAGTCCGGGTTACCTCAGAGATAGAGCCATTAGGCGAGAAAAATTAACCTAGTTAGTGCACTAACTCAAACCTAGTTCTTGCACGAAATGTCCTGCTAACATAGGAGCACTCCTACTAAGAAATGGAAGAGCACCGATAGGACCCCATAAAAGAACGAGAGATGTTGAGAGGTTTCATATTGCCGAGACGAAGGACATCACTTCTGTACGTGATCATAGTATGTCACGTCGTCTCGTCCCCGCTGCATCGAATAGTACCTATGCACTATATTCCGGATCACTCTCCGAAAACACTAGTAGTCTTTCAAAAGATGGACCCATCTTCACCTTTGTATTTTGTAATTAATTAATTAATTAATTGTTTCATTATTTAATCACTTTAACCAATTAAGAGTCGCGCATGCCATAATCACATATTTGTATTTTACTCATCCCCCCCCCACTTTAGTCAATAAATTATTTCTGTTTGTCTCACCTATATTACAACCTTTACGCGAATTAACCAACAATTTGGACCCAGCAACGTATACTAAAATTCTATTATTCTATTCTATAATAGTATTTATTGTTAGTAATTTTAAACTTAATATTCCTGTCCAGGTAGTAGTGTGTACTACTAATAATGTCCAAACTTTCCCCTTCACAAAATAATGTCCAAACTTTAGCAAGCTAAGCTTTATATTTTAATTAGCTGCATATCCCCATAAAGATTTCTAATCCAAGACAAAGCACGCGTTGCCATATTATACACTTGTATTTTATGCTATCCCCCCCCCCCCCTAAAAAGTGGAAAAAGCCTGATAATTATTACTACTGAATTAGAATCTTCCAAATTACGAGAGAATATAGAAAAGATTTTGGACATAGTGACGAATGCCATACTTTGCTCCAAAAGGTGGAATCTTCCACCCCAAGAGCCCCACACCCCGATCCGACATGAACGAATGCCATACTTCTTCAATTATTATGAACCGTGTGGGGGTTGTACTGTTTGTATATTTTATATTTCTCAATTTATCCTATTTTATCATATCTAGGATGTGATATAATTTTGAAAGGATTAATCGGATATGAATTATGTCAACAAGATTTTATTTCTGATTTTTTTTTGATTTATTTTATTCCATCACCGGATAGAGGAGTATACACGTTACACTATGATTTTGAATCAAGAAATTTTTTAAGGTAGTTTATATATCTACCTAACGATATTATTGTTTCATATCATTATGGAGGCAAAATATGCATAACTAGTTTTCCTTGAACTAATATTCCAAAAACTAAATTTAAAAAAGTGGAACTAAATCCGAGCACCACTGTAATAAACATCATCATAATTAATTCGTTTGATATAGATACTAACATAATAATTCATCTTTGACCTCAATAAAGATAATGAAAATTACATGATATGATGGGACAAAATCCGATTACCATCCAATTAATATCATAATAGCTTACCATTTTGTTTTTGTCTGGCTTTTCAATTTCTTCAATCCAATATTCTTTAACAATCATTATAAGTCTTTTCGACTTGGTGAAATAGGGAGGGCCTCTGAAGTGGACTTGTACCTAATAAACAAATCAAATCCAAGAGCAAATGTATTTACCTTTTGAGATATAATGGTGTAATTGTACATTTTCTTCATGAAATCAAATCCAAGAGCAAAATAGACGGCTGTTGATAAATTCCATATTGTGAAAAGTCCAAACCAATTTACCTTTAGAGATAGGCTATTTTGACCTTGTATTAGGTTTAAAACGGCAAACAAGTGAAGTCCAAATCAATCCACATAACGTGTCTGTCACTGTCTAAATTGCCTTTTACATGTTATTAGTGGGATTTAAAGTTAAGCGCCAACAGTCAATTGTTGTTTTATAAGCTTCTCGTATATAGAGGCGGGGACTACACTAAACTTTTCGTACGTGTAGACTCGGCAGAATCAATAGCTTTAGCCAAATTTTATATTTATATTAAAAAATTATTTAATATATGAAATTTACCTACTCGAATTTATTGTTCTGTTCTAGAATCAGAAATTCGTATAACTTAAAATTTTGAATTCACCGTCCTATTCGCAACATAAAAGCCATTGGAGGAGCTAGAATAGAATGTCATATATGAAATTCGAACAGGCGATCTAAAGCAAGTCAACTCCTTTGTCACTTCAAAATTTAAGCTATAACAAAAAAAAAAATATTACCTTGCTTGCATTGTATAATATAACTTTTTGATGAAGGGGATTCAATAATCGAGATTAATGCGTTGGAGCTATAGCTTTGCCTACGGATTCAGCAGAATTCAATAGCTTTGGCTGAAATTTTAGATTTGTGTTTAAAATTTTATTTAATATGTATAAATAATTTATCAAGAACCCATAAAATTACATCTTTAAAATTCAAAACACATAAACTCAAATGTTAATTAACTCCGCCTCCGATACACATTGTCCATGGGAAAGCAACAAACATATATCGTGTCATGTCTCCATTTCTCACTTAGGTCCGACACTAAAGAAAGCAACCCGTTGAATACATAAGACGTAGAAAAAAGGTTTCATAGCGCAATATCGATCTAGTTCGAGTTACCCAAAAAAAAAATTACTCGTAAAGAATTTGTGCATGGTGTGCTATTGAAGAGCCCCCGCAAGACTACTATAGTTGGAGGGATCCTCGTATGGTGTGCTAGAAGTAGCATTCAGCTTCGGTTTAGTGCCAACCGGAGTAGGAGATGACTTACAGGATGACACGCCAGCCTGTTCAATAATCTCTTATGCATACTTCCTCTGAGATAGAAATAGATCACAGGCATGACGAGTTACAGCTATACCAAAAAAATAACTCAAAGGCCCCAAGTCTTTCATAGCAAATTCGGAGCTGAGAAGAGATATGATAAACTTGCACAATTTATCAGATGAGGCATTCAATATAATATCATCCACATATAACAGAATGTATGCCATAGAAGTACCGTGACGGTAGATGAACAGAGAATGACCAGACCTACTGTAAGAAAACTCAAGAGTAGACACATAATCTACAAATCTTTTGTACCAGGCACGAGGAGCCTGTTTTAGGCCATACAAGGATTTCTTTAGCAAGCACACATGATTAGGATGAACGGGGTCCCTGAAACCCAAGGGCTGATGCATGACAAGACAACATTCCTAAATGGTGATTTGGAAGAAGAAATTTATATGGACCAACCCGAGGGGTATGTGGTTCAAGGGCAAGAGAAGAAAGTCAGTCGGCTTGTCAAATATCTGTACGGGCTAAAACAAGCCCCGAAGCAATGACACGAAAAATTTGATAGTACTCTACTATCAAAGGGTTTCACCATTAATGAGTGTGACAAATATGTCTACATGAAAGGTAATTCTGACTCGTTCGTCATGATATGTATGTACGTAGATGACATGTTGATCACATGGAGCAGTCCTAGCTTGATTCTAGAGACTAAGAACATGTTGAAACAATGCTTCGACATGAATGATATAGGTATCGCAGATGTCATCTTAGGGATAAAAATCTCTAAGACGTCTGACAGACTGGTCTTATCTCAGTCTCACTACATCGAGAATGTTTTGAGAAAGTTCGAGATGTTAGACAGTTCTCCTATAAAGTCACCAATGGATAAAAATCAAAAGCTTGATAAAAATCGTGGTGCACCCATATGGCAGGAGCAATATGCACAGGTGATTGGTAGTTTGATGTACATAACAAACTGCACCCGACCTGATATTGCTTATGCAGTCAACGAGTTGGCTAGGTTTACCCGTAATCCGAGTAATGATCACTGGAAGGCATTGAATCGGGTACTTCAATACCTGAAATACACGCTAACTTACGGGTAGCATTATTCGAGATATCTAGCTGTACTAGAGGGGTACAGTGATGCAAACTGGATATCTGACATAGAGAACACCAAGTCCACCAGTGGGTATGCATTTACAATTGGTGGTGGGGCTGTGTCTTGGAAATCCTCTAAGCAAACTTGCATCGCCCGATCCACGATGGAATCAGAGTTTATCGATTTAGACAAAGTAGGAGAAGAAGCTGAGTGGCTTCACGACTTCTTAGAGGATGTTCCGTGTTGGAACAAACCCGTACCTTCTATAATGATCCACTGCGATAGCCAGTAGGCTCTAAGAAGGGTACTGAATGCTATGTACAATGGCAAGTCTCGTCATATTCGACGGAGGCATAAGACCGTTAGGCAGCTGATCACCACGGGTATAATATCCATTGATTACATAAAGTCAAAGGATAACATAGTAGACCCGCTGACAAAGGGCTTACCCAAAGATCAGATGTTCTGCCTGTGTATGGGAATGGGCTTAAAACCCAAAGTATAAGGACCAATACGGTAGTAACCCAACCTTACTGACTGGAGATCCCAGGAATTAGGTTCAATGGAAAAACTAAGTTGTAAAGGTTCAGTTGATCGCTTCGGTGGAAGCATGAGCACTTCAGATAGTGATTTCTGTAAAGAAACACCAAATCCAAAGTCGTTCCCGCGATAGACTATAAGTGCTATCTGCAGTGTGGGTGAAAGTTAAGTTTCCAAAACCTTTAATGATCTTCACCGGTTGAGGTTAGGTTTGGGGAAATTTTTAATGGTTCCTAACATTTGTAAAGTGGGGTATAATAGGATACCTTGTATGAGACCACCTATTTAAGTGCGAGGACAAGCCGCCTCAAATGAACGCACTTAAGAATCCAAGAAGTGTCCACGGCCACAACGGACAAAACATTACGAAGAATTGAGTAGAGGAAGTTGTTGTGTTGGTACCGTTGCCTTGGCTTACACTAAAATAATGACAGTTCAAGACATCACGTTCACCGCGCAGTAAGTATGTCTGATGGTATTCAACTATGGAAGGTTCAAAGCGTATGCTACCTATTCAGATGCAACATCGGTCCGCTAAAAGATTGTTGGAAAAGGCACCAAGTGTGTGTGCCAAAATCTCTTTCAAGAGGGGATTGTTGAAAATTTACTAAATGTGAAATTAAGTATATTCCATTAATTTATGACTCAAATAAATTGGGCCCGCACGTCGGAAACGTCGTTTCCACACACGTGCACACGTAGTGCCAAGTATCGCAAATTTCATTAGTGAAAGAGATATTGGTACGTATGTAATACGTTTGAGACATGGAATTATGGACGGTTATTGGCCAAATGACAAAATATTCCACGTTGGTAAAAGAAGGAAGAAGTGTAAGATGAAACGTGTCGGAAATCTCCGCGAAGGACCGCGGCGCTGGAGCGCCGCGGCGCCTCCCAGGCAGCGCCGCGACGCTAATTGGTTGGGCAGTCACTGGAGCCGCGGTGCTTCGGAGGCAGAAAGCTACGACGGGAAGTTGGAAAAATCTGACCTTTGGACTGGTTTTGGAGCATTGATTCTCCATTACTTGGCACATGAATTCAGCCATTATTTGGCTGAATGTAACCCCTCAATCAAGTGCAATTACATGGCTATTGAAGGCCATTAGTTGACTAGTTGAGGGGTCTTCTACTTACACTATAAATTGAGGCCTTTGGCTTAATTGAACAACACTCAACACTTAGAAAATACTCCAGAATTTCAGAGTTCATATTCTTCCTCTCTAGCAAAGTTACTATACTCAAAGTTCTTCAAGAGTAACACTTGAGTTTCCTTTACTCAATTGTTAAGTTGCTGTTGTATCTTGGGAGACTATTGCCCGATAACGTAAAAGGAGATATACGGGGCAATCTTGCCTTAAAGACAGAGTGTCATCACTCGACTTAGCAAATCACACAAGCAGTTTGTTAATGTTTTGATTTCCAGTTTTATTGTGATAATTTGTTTATCCTTTCTACTACTGTAATAGTTACTTAATTTCCGTTCCCTACAACAATTTCATCCCAACATTATTTTGGAGGGAATGAAATCTTTGAATGAAGATACTATAGAATGGAGATTGATGTAATTAATGTAGTGAATTAAAGATCTTCTGGGACACACTACGAATTTTTGTACGTACACAATTTGTGGGTTTGGCCTAGAAACAAAAGGGCACCATGTTTGGTGGAGATTGAAATATGAACCTGTGAATTCATGAGCTGGTCATTATATATATTTTGACTATTTTTCTGTCCTTTTTGGCGTCAATAAGTCCATTAGTTCATGATGTCATACCAAACTTGTTTGCCTAACCATTTCAATATTCTCTTTTCATCATACTAGCCCTACTATATTATATTCACTTCTTAAAAAAAAAATCAAAAATGTATTTGTTTCGAAACATTTAACGTTTCAAAATAAGCAAGAAAAACCTTATTGCAATTCTTTTGTTATCAAGTATGAGGAGAGCTAAGGAAAGTGCAAAAACCTTAAAGAACAAATAACATGATCCGCGGTAGCATGCTTTTGACAAGTTAAATGAGAAAATAAATTAGAATAAAACTTTCATTTTCATGGATAAGAGATGTGATTAGAATTCAGAGGAGTTTGGACACAGTGGCGGATCTAGACTTTTAAAGTTGTAGGTGCTCCTTTAACTACTAATCACAAGATATAAATGCACAAATTTAAAAATTATCACAAAAAAGACAATCATATTTAAACACATAATGAAAAAATCAATAAGAAAAACTACAACAACATTTATCTTGGATAAAGGAAAGTTGGAAAAGTTAGCAAGGGCAGCGAATGAAAGAGAAAAAAGAATAATTACCATAGGGAGAAAAAATAAAAGAAAGTCCAAGTGAATAAGAACGAGTAATAAATAAGAAAAGAAGAGTTGGTCTTTGAATGACAAAAATAATTTATTGCGTGGGGGAATTGATCACAGACAATTGCACAGCCAGTCATCAATGACATTAAAGCGCCCACATATCACCACTTCGCCTAGCAAACAATTTGTTTTTTTTTGTGGTCGCTACTAAAATTATACCATTTTCTTAATTTTCTATATATAAACTCTGATACGAGGTTAATGGGTGCTCGAGTACCCGAAAGGCTCTACATGAGTCCGCCACTGTTTGGACACGAATAGAATAATATTTTTAAAAAGATAATATTTGAAGTTCATTTAAAATGATATTTAAAAGTTAAAATAGTATTTGAATATGTGCTTCACTTGGAATAATATTGAAGTTCTTTTAAGATTTTCTTTTTTTTTTAATTTGGAAAACTACTTTAAACTGGTTTTTCAAACTGGAAACTAAGGACCTCTTTGGCCAGGAGAATTATTCACTTTTTTCGAAATTTCTTTTTACATTTTTATTAAAATTAGCGTTTGGCCATAAAAATTTCAAATACAATTTTTGGAAAACACCTAAAACCTTGTTTTCACAATTTTCACTTTTTGTTTTGGTTGTTGCTTTTGTCTTTCACTTTTCAAATTTTACCCTACATTTTTTAGTTTTATAAATTTGACCCATTTAATTCATCTGATCGAAAAATGCATGCTCGAAGGAAACAGATCGTTCACACAATGTTGGAGGATTATATTAAAGAATAGTTATTACTAGTGTTGTTTATAGTCAATACTAATGAATCTTTGTAATAATATTTAGAATTGACAAAGTGTAATAGTATATAGTAGCTCATAGGCGAAAAGAAACGCACTGAGCCATTTTAGTTCTATAGTTCGTATGCATCAGTGAACAAGTCCATGCTTGTGATTAATGACAATACATGTTGAAGATGTGAATAATTGTAAACTTGTATTAAAAAAGTCTATATAAATCATGCTAATGTAATAGGAAATGATTGATGTGTAGTGTTTACACACTGGTTATGTTTATTAATTGCTTTGGATGATTATGCTAATTTTCAAAAATTGCAAGGTATAAGTCATATTTTATATTTTAAAGAAAAAGTATATTCCAACAACTAAATATTATTTATAAAAACTATGGTCAAACACAACTTCATCTTCAATTTTAAAAGTTGTAAAAAAAAGTGAATTTTCATTTGATTTCTATGGCCAAACGTGTACTCATTTTTAGGTTTGGAGACACAATATATAGTTATATACTAACCTAAAGGTTTCTGAAAAAAAAAACTTGAATAAAAGCAAAAAAAATATGTCCAAACAGGCCCTTAAGTAATTCACACCAAGACTGTACAAAGCGATGAAAGAAAATTTTCAATTTGGTAATCGAAGGAACGTCTTAAAACAAAACTTATATAGGAAAATCATTATACCTTTCTGCTTATGCAAATTGTGATAATTCATCAACTAGTCAAAGATCTTTCTTGGGTTTGAATTCAGTGTGTGTCAGATTCTATAATTACTAAAAACTTTCCATAAGAATCCTGAAAACTACCAAGACAACGGTCAACAAGACTACATGGTGATCTTGTCTCCGTGCATAATCTAACAACACCACAACTCAACAAAATTAGTTCATGCCTTCATTTCCGACGTAAAAATCGAGAAGATTAACCCCCCTTAAATTTATTAAAGAAATAAAAGAGAGTTTAAAGTGTAAACATCAATTTTTCAATAACAAGTGGGATTAGTAGCCTGAAAAATGAGATAGATAACTTGATAAAATAGGTTAAAGAACATTAATAATATAAAAAATCTTATATTGTTAGAATACAGAGCCATACTTAGGATTTAAACTATTTAAATTTAGCGTTAAATTTTTTTAATATTGAACCTATTATATTCTTAAAATTATGGATTCAAACTTGCTACTCCATTTGTTGTAATTTAGTGATATTTTTCATATAAATTTAAGCTTCGCAATTTTGTATTAAAAGTATTGGATTTAAATAAAACAGTTAGCATGCTATATTCGCCTCTGTCAATATATATGCGTTAGATTAAAAAATTAGCTGGTGGTTTGGGGGGGAAATTTTTTTGTACCACAATAATCATACTAACCCACTAACAGTTTCCTTAAAAGACATGAGTTTTATTACTTTTTGTTCTATAATGACCACATAAGAATTAGTAACAAAAACTGTCTGTCAGCCCCGCATGACTCACATTGTCACATTAATAAATTACACTTGTTCTCCTCCCTTATATTAATCCTTTCCCCTCTTAACATTCAAACAAACAAAACACAGAAAAAAAAAGAAACAAAACATGTGGAGAGAGTTCTGTGCAACTGGTTCTTTCATTAAAATGGAGAAGAAAGTAAATGAAGCAATTTCAAAGAGCAGAGTTGGAAAATACTTCAAATTGGAAGCTAGAAAAAGCACGTTCACTAAGGAATTTCGTGCTGGTACGGCGACGTTTCTTACAATGGCTTATATAATCACCGTCAACGCCAGCGTGTTATCGGATTCCGGCGGCACTTGCTCGGTTTCCGATTGCACTTTTCCGGCGAACCAAACGCATGCTACTCCAGATTGCATGTTGAATAACGAAGGTTACGAAAAGTGTGTTTCGAAAATGAGGAGTGATCTTATTGTGGGTACTGCTTCGGCTTCTATGATTGGATCATTTGCTATGGGCTTATTGGCGAATCTTCCTTTGGGATTGGCCCCAGGTATGGGCCCAAATGCTTACTTAGCTTATAATTTAGTGGGCTTTCACGGGTCGGGTAAAATGTCATATCAGACCGTTATGGCAATTTTCTTTGTTGAAGGTTGTGCTTTTCTCGCTATAGCTGTTTTCGGGCTTCGTGGGAGGATAGCCCGGTTTATTCCTCAGCCGGTAAGGCTGGCTTGTGCGGCTGGTATTGGGCTTTTTATTGCATTTGTGGGCTTACAACCCCATCAAGGTGTGGGCCTAGTTGGCCCAGATGCATCTACCTTAGTCACTCTCACTGCTTGCTCAAGTACAAACCCGTTGACCGGGGAATGCACTGGTGGGAAAATGCAAAGCCCAACTTTTTGGTTAAGTTCAGTTGGGTTTATAATTATGTGTTATGGACTAATGAAAGAGATTAAAGGTAGCATGATATATGGTATATTATTTGTGACATTAATTTCATGGATTAGAAATACTTCTGTCACAATTTTCCCCAACACACCATCTGGTAATTCAAGTTATGAGTACTTTAAAAAAGTGGTGGACTTTCATAAAATTGAGTCCACAGCTGGAGCTTTAAATTTTAGCCATTTTAATAATGGTGAAGTGTGGGTTGCTTTGTTAACATTGTTATACATAGATGTGTTAGCTACCACAGGTACATTATATACAATGGCTGAAATTGGTGGATTTGTTAATGAAAAGGGAGAATTTGAAGGTGAATATACCGCGTATATGGTTGATGCAGGATCAACAATAGTTGCATCAACTCTAGGGGTGTCACCAATTGCAACATTTGTAGAGTCATCAGCAGGGATCAAAGAAGGTGGTAGGACGGGAATAACTGCGATCGTTGTCGGATTTTATTTTTTGTTGTCTTTGTTCTTCACACCTTTGATTGCCAGTGTGCCACCATGGGCTATAGGTCCATCATTGGTTATGGTTGGGGTGTTGATGATGAAAGTTGTTAAGGATATTGATTGGAACAATATTAAGCATGCAGTGCCTGCATTTGTGACTATGGTGTTAATGCCTTTGACGTACTCGATTTCGAATGGTATTATTGGTGGCACTGGGGTGTATATTGCTCTAAGTTTGTATGATAGCATGGTGTGTTGGTTCAAGTGGTTGATGAGAATGAAAAAGATGGTGGTGAAGGAACAAAATCAAGTGTCAGCTACCATTGCAGATCAAAGTATTGAAATCTTTTGATAATTATGTAATTTAATAGTAGTAGTTTATTTGGGATGGAAGTAGTTCTTTTTTGTTTTAATTTCATGTAGTGACTAGTCATAGTAGATGCACAAGCCACCGTGATAGGCAAGGTGTGATAGATGGACCTTTCAAGGGCGCTTGTGCATCTTTGGACTTTGTGGTTTTTAGCTCTCCTGTTATGAAAAATGTCAAAAGTATCAAGATTTTGATTATTTTCTTCATTCATTCATTCATTCATTCTCTATTTAACTTTCTGATCGTTGAGACACACATTGTTTAAGGTTACCGCGCTCATGTGAGTTATAGAAGGAAAAAAAAAACTAACACTTTGTTTGGATGATTGTTACATATTATTTTATAATGTATTGTAATATATTATATTATATTATATTGTATTTTATTGTATTGTGTTTTCATAAATATAACATTTGGATAGATTGTATTACATAATAACCAACAACAACAATTAAAAGCATAAATCTACCAAAAAACTAGGGTACATAATAAAGGATACAATAGGATTATTGAACAATAAGCAAAGACAAGATGAGAAAAACAAAAAGGTAACGACGCGATGTCGTTACACAAAATGAGATTTTTCGTCAGTACAGCGATGCATTTTTATGACACGATACTATAGAATTTAAGTGACAATCAAAACAAAAATTATTTAAACTAACAATACAATAGTTAACAACCATCCAAACACACTAACAAGTCATGCTTCCTTGAAATTGGACCTCAGAAAACAAAGTTAGACAAACATGTAAGTTTTCTAAAACGATTAGTCTCGAAATATTGCAGACGTCTAAATGATAATTTGTGAGAGTTCTAGCATAATAAAGTGCAGCTTCAAATTAATACAAAATATATGACCCAGCCAGGCAGCAGTTTAATGCTGTTCAAAAACCATTAACGAGAATCTCATAGCTCCTTTTTCATTCCTCTTGTATCTGCATTCTGCCCAAGGTAATCGGCTCCAAGTAGTTCTTTTAGCATCTTACTTTTGGACTTTCAGATTTTAAGTACATCAAATATACATTCCTTCTGACTTACAAGTTGAAAAAGACATTCATCTCCAGGATTCACGCCATAAAATGCAGTGACTAACTTCCATCCACTTGTCAAAACATTAAAACCTGGTCTGCAATGATAAACGGTAGGCCAGGTTCTTTTATCCGGTCCTCGGAGAAAAATAATCCACCATCCATACTTTTTCGTTTTCATCAAAAGTTTTCGCCAGGATTCTGGTAGTTCCTGCACAGGCATAAAGGAGGTCTAAATTCAACGAGAGAAAAAAGGGATACACAAACTGGGAAACAACAAGTATCTCAGCCAAGTACAAGCACTTAATTGCAACGTAGAGCGGACTAGATTCTCCAAAGTCTAAGCAATATGACTGATATCACACTAGAAAAGAACGACCAGAGTGATCATGATTAAAAAAAACTGGAACTCAATAACAGCAATGTAATGAAAGTGCTACTTCACATGGTGCTCAGGTGATGAAAGGACTGGAACTCTAAAAAAACAATGTAAATGTCGGTCTTGCTTCACAGAAAACTTGATGCTCCTATACGACATCTTCATGTTTAGATTATAAACCAAAGAAGCGATATCTCTTATTTGCAAAGAGAAACCTAACAGAATATCTGCACACATAAGAGCTGATGGAAATCTGTCATTTGCTTTGATAAAAAAGAAGTATACCAAAGAGAGGTCTTATTAACCAACTGATGCATCTATTTCGAGAAAATTATATCTCACGATTACTCAAGGACATCCGCAATCAGAAAACATAGTCAATAACTTCAGATTTAAAGAAATAATGACATCATTCGCATGTCCTGCTTCGCAGGCGCTAAACTTGAAACATAGTTATACTTGATCAAAGTATTATTAATAAGTTATTGTATGTCCACTGTGATTTCGGGATGCTTATTTTAAACAAACTAGAGCCTCAAAAAAGACAAAAGTTTAATAAAAATCCAGTGTCTGAGCTTGCAATCATCATTTTATTATATGTATTTTTCGTTTCAACATTTGAGTAACAGAGTAATCGTCACTTCAGTTCGATCTTCATGAATTTTCAATAACATTTTGCTGTGTTTAAGCCCAAAGGTGTCCTGACAAAGACATTATTCCCTCTATAACATCTTATTGAACACCCCAGACCCCACTTTGTGGGATTTCACTGGGTATGTTGTTGTTGTAACATCTTATTAAACACAAAAGTTTGATGAAAAGAATGTCAAAATGCATGCATCTTCAGCGGTTAACTCAAGACTCATATAAGCTCAAGCAGTGTATATGCCAGTTTTGACAAATATTCACAGAGGACACATCAAATAATAAGATTATTGCAATCCACCAAAATGACGGAAGGAATGATATAAACAAGGCGTTACCAGAAAATCTCGACCATCGACCTCCAGCTGCAATGAATAGCTGACTGCATTAAGGAATGGTGTGTCTTCTGAATCAGCAGACTCACTTTTGATGACTTCTTCATTTCCATTTGCTGACGTTTCTCCTGAATCATGTACATCAGTAAGAAAGCAGCAAAAAGATGCTCAAAGGCAGTCAAAGCACAGCACCCACATGCAAATGGCAATGGGCAGTTACGAAAAATGAAATCAAAGTTGAAAAACATACCACTTAACTGTCTAACAGGACAAAATGCCTCTGCTGCTGTCTCCTCAAATTCTTTCTTGACTAGTCTTGCTTCCCTAGCTGCATGCGGCAAAAACATTTACCATGTAGAATTTCAATCAAGTCATAAGATAAGGATGTCTACTAGCCAATCAACAACCAGACAGGCTTGATTGGAGGTATTCAGGCACGGTGTGAGCTTATTAGAGCAGAAAATTTCATGCTGAAGTTCAGCTCTATCAGAAAAAGAAAAAAAAACGAAGCTCAAGCTTGAGAAGTTTGATCACTAAAACCAGCAATTTCAAGCCAAAACCTCTTAATTCCTACTTTGCAATTTAGCCAACCCACCAAAGAAAGGAGAGCATTTTTGTTTAGGGGAGTAAGTCACATCTAACTCCTAAATGAATGACCGAAATTGTGATTGAATCCATTTTTATACCAAGTGTCAGTTGCTTGATCATTGTACCGGTCATGCAAAGCCTCGGTGACTACGTTCGAGGGTGCTACTGAAATACACCCTTTTCTTCTCCAAAAGAGAACACGATAAGAGAAAATGAAAATTTTAGAAACAACCTTAGTACCAAGTACCAACAACCAACACAACCTTAGCCTAAGGACTCCAACTTTTGACCTATACCATCTTCTCCTAAAATCCAGGCCAAAAAGGGTGACCCAAAAGATGCACTTTGGATATGTGATTGGATTCTATAAGGGGTAAAGGTTTTGCTTCTATTTTGGAAGCAGCAAGATGGTCACGAGGGCTGAAACAAAGGTGGATGTGAGCTGGCGAGTGGGAGAGGTGTAGCCTCAGGGGCTTGTAAGGGGTACATGTGATAGGAAAGGCTCGTCATTTAGGATGCCAGGAGTAGGGACCATTCAAAGGCCAAATTGGAGAATAAAGATGGTTGTTACAACAATCAAAAGACTTCTACAGTTTTGAATTACACGAACTAGAAAGCAAAATCTTTCTTATCCAATACCAATCCGGGAATACTAGGCTAAGCATGTAGCCTAGCCGCTCTACTCGTCAAAAACAGGCTTAGTTGAATGGTACTAACTAAGAATGCTATTAGATGAGGAAATTTTGACTCCCGAAGACCTGGAAAGACGTAACTACTTTCGGCGGGTCCTTCTATTATCTCCTTCACGCTACCCAATCCGAACTAACAAGTGCCTGTAGCAGCATTCAGTGACCCCCCTCTCCGACACCGATACCTAGAGATTACATATTGTGCTAACTCCAGCGAAGTTTCTTCATTCTTGATATTAAAATCTTAGGATATTCTTATGATTATTTTGACTTTCAACACGACTCAAACTCAAAGTGGTTTGATTACTGCTTAGTTTGAAAACAAGATATACTCAAAAGTCATTTGAATAGCGAACAAAATCGTCAGAAATAAAGGGTGGTGTAAGTCTTTCCCCATGAAAATCATAAAAAAAAAAACAAGTGCTTCTTACACCAAAAAGAGGTACTCGAATGAAAATCTTTGGAATATCATCGATTTTAAATTTAATTGACAGTTGAAGAGTAACCGAAGAAATTGTTAATGACAGGAAAAGTCGCAATAAGAATAGACTAAACAGAGGCGGAACTGACCGGAATGGACCAAAAACAAATTAGGCGTTGTTAGAACAATTATCAAGAAGAAACAGAGTGCCTCTTGAACGATTACAAACAAAAAAAACTGATGTTACTGAAACAGTCATTGGCAAGAGGAGTTGTGCAGCAGGAACATCACCAAAAGGAGGTAAAAATAGTCAAACCGAAAAGAAGGAAAACCTTGGCAGAATCGACAGTGTGAGACACTGGTAGGTGAAAACTACTTAAGTCTCAACCAAGATCATGAAGACTTTGTTACCAAGTAAAGAGAAAACCTTCAATGAAATGGGATGTCAATATATAAGAGAGCTCCTTATATAAGATAAGGCAAGTTTCTTGAGGAATTCTAAATTGCTGTGACTTCACCATTAAGGATATTGTACACAATATTCTTAATCATTCTCCCGATGATCAAGAAAAACAAAGTTACAGCTTCAACAATAATTAGAATTACAAAATGCCCACAGTAGTTTTGAGGGAAGCAACTAATTATGAAATAGATACTGCTGAACATAGTGTTGAAGCCAAATCTTTAGGGTAGAAACGACATTGTCACAAAAGGGAACTTGAGAAAATCTGCGGAAAGAGTAGAAACTGAGAAAAAACATGAGAAAATTAGATGGATTAGGACAACGAGATGAAAACCAACAAAGGGGTATACTCATGAGTACAGGGAGATTTTGAAGCTGATAATTGAAGAACAAAATTTAGGGTCTCCCAACACATACGCTAAGGACAGTAATGCAATTTGGTATGCAATTAATTAACAAAAAGAACAAAAGGCTTCGCTGTGCTCACAAGCCTACAAAGTTGAGCTTTATGGAATCTAAGCGTGACTTGAGACTGCATTTGGGCCAGCTCAAGACTGATGTCAATATCAACATAGCGTAAGCAAAACCGAGCTTCAGCTGAGCCCTCACTGCCTCAACTACATAGCCCTAATATGTATATTCAAGACAACACAACAAAAACAAAAGAATCCTAACAATATGTTGCGAACAGAAAGCTCACCAAGCTGAGATGCCTCTTTGGATTTCTCAACTTCTGGACCCAGTGGTGGAATATCCTCTGCCGGTCTACTAAGCATATCAGTTCCCTTGATTCCAGCCTCAAACTTTGGCAACAGTGCTTCTGAGTTTAAGTTGTCGATCTCAACATCTAAATGTGGTTCTGTTTGTGATCCTAAATTGGTTTCAACATGATTAGAATTTCCAGTGTCAACTTTTAAAAGACTGCCAGTTCCTTCTGCAAGAGGTTCGCTTGCTGGCATTTCAAAACTTGACAGATGCAAGCACAACCTGTTGTCTCCTTGATCATATTGAGCATCTCTATCGACCATACAAAATGATTCATCCACATATATAGCTGAATGTATTGAAGATCCCTTCCCAGTGTCAGTATCAATATTTGTTGCAGACTTGGTAGTATTTGGATTGTCTGTGACCTTTTCAGACTCTGATGCAGCAGATGTTTTATTCTTTTTCTTGACTGAATTTATATCAGTTGTTTGAAGCAGCTTACCTGGGGAAGTTGCTTCCGGATAAGTCCTTCCTCTTTTTTTCCCTTTGCTAATGTCACTGCAGAACTTGATCTTTTCACAAGCGCTTATTCCAAATATTTGAACAATGAAGTGCCGACCCTGAATATAGTGGAAAACCAAGAAGTCGCCCACATTCAGACCATGTTCAGATGAAAATTTAGGCCAACCCTGTAGGATAGCAAGTGAACCATTATGGTTACACACTGTTGCCCTCCATCGCCGTCCACTTGAGTCCTCCAGATAAATTTCCTGATCAGTCAGGTGTGAAACTGATCGAGCAAACTTTGGGGGGAAAAACTGAAATGAAATTGGAGAAATTTAAAACTAAGACGTACCACATATCGATACATAACTCAAATGCTAGGCTAAAGAAACAGGTTTACGACCATATCCTTGGAAGTCTTTCGAGTCCTGGATGGTACAATTGTTTATAATACAAATGCCGAAGCATCTTGATAGCAATGCATCCCTTACATTTAAAGGGCAGCCCGGTGCACTAAGCTCCCGCTATGCGCGGGGTCCGGGGAAGGGCCGGACCACAAGGGTCTATTGTACGCAGCCTTACCTCACATTTCTGCAAGAGGCTGTTTCCACGGCTTGAACCCATGACCTCTTGGTCAAATGGCATCAACTTTACCAGCCTTCCCTTACATTTGATCAACATAAATACATGATATGACAAAGAGAAGGTTAGCGTAACTAATGCATTTACGCCGGATATTTTCTATAGAAAATAAAGCATGAAAATTGGTTTGTTATCTGCATTATTACCACATTGCAGTTCAGAACAAATTAAGCTTCCAAAATATGCAAACACCTCAATTCCATCATTAGGTATACTCCTTTAAGAAGCTTCAAAGCTTAATAAATGATTTATGATCTACACACTACAAATTTGACAGGTACTCAAGTAATATCTGAATGATCATTCCAGAAATAATGTTGACTTTAATAAATTTACATGTTCTTCAAGTAACTAAAAGAAGATAAAGAATCACATGATGAGTGAATGGAAAGGTTTGACTATGCTCTGCAAAGTGCAAGGACCGTCTGAGATGAAGAAAGTCCATGGAAACACCTATGGCAGGTCCCAATTACAAAAGTTGCTCATAAACAGTTTTTTTCTTTCGGAATTTATGAGCATGAAGAATTTCATTTTTGTGTTAAGCTCCTTTAAGAACCGGAAAGTGGCCTTTCAAATCCTTCAAGCAGAGTGATTAAATAATATAACATATATCTTCTTTTTCCTTGGGGGAGTTAAGGAGGCACTTAACACACATTCTAGAAGCAATAGCTCATGAAACAAATTGAAGAATTCTTTCCAGGATCTTTTTCAGAGCAGGTAATCCTTTGAAAACAAGATGTTCGGTACTCATAGGTGTTCCAAAAGATACATACCTGAAAGATAACTTACATTAGGAAATTCAATTGGTTGCAAGTGGTTGAAAATTTCTTGAATTCTATACGCAAAGGGGCAGATGGTCGAAAGGAAGTTCAGACAGATAGTATTGCACTCAGTTTATTGATTGAATCTGTAGATACAACACCCATCTCTACCATAACTGAAAAAGTAATGAATCTTACTTATATATCTGATCAATATATGATTGGTTGGATTAGCTCACTTCCCATAGGTTACACTTGCATTATGCAAGGTTTTCCTGATTGCCTCTATGATGCAGAAGTAGGGGAGTAAATTATAAAAGAGCAAAGCGTTGGGTGCAAAAAGTGCAATAGGATGCATACATTGGGGATACAAAAATGGAAAAGTGCTAGACGTCTGAATTTTGTTTCAAATAGCAGCAGATATTTTTTGGTCAGTCATTTAAATCTCCTCCCTATTCTGCACCACTAGGTTAGGAACAACCATGAAGGGATGAGTTTATGGAAAAGAATCCTGCTCAACTAGTGGTATTTATTTAGTGCCCTCTTATATAGTTCTGTTTATCTCTAAGGATTTGGAACCATGAGAATCTAAATGGGATAGACGTCTTATGTTATGCAAAAAAAATAAATTACACTACAGTATGGAGGACCTAAGACCATAAACACAAAGATGTATCTGTTTCGATATTTTCAAGAACTAAGTAGGTCAAAACCTGTTTCTCAAATCCAAAAAATTAGTAGCCATCTCTTTCAGTATTAATTCTTAAATCAGTTTTCTCACAAAGTTCCAAGAAAAAGTATCATAACATTTCCTTTTCAAGAGTTATGTCATCTTTTCATTTATTTGCATTCATTAACCATCAGTCTATGAAAAGATGGGTATATTTCAGTGAAGTTTATGGAAGAGGATCAAACTAAGCTAACAGAGCAAACAGTTTCATAAAATGATCATAAATAGTAGGTAACGACTATGTTGCTTGGACTCTTCTAAATCATTGCCGCAACAGTGTCAAGGATTTTAAGAGTCCCACATCGGATATGGAATGGGAACATGGACTCCTTATATGGACTTGGACAATCCTCACAAGCTAGCTTTTGGGGTTGATTTAGACCCCAAAACCATTCATTACATGGTTTGAAAGCCAAACCCATTCCAATTCTTTGTTCACCGATGTTGAGCCCCCAAATTATATTATCCACGCTCCAGTTAACAAGTTCTGAGCGTGCGGGGAGTGTTAAGAGTCCCACATCGGATATGAAATGGGAACATGGACTCCTTATATGGACTTAGACAATCCTCACCCTACAAGCTAGCTTTGGAGGTTGAGTTAGGCCCAAGAACCATTCTTTACAAACACGACAGGGGTGTACGTGTGGGTGAGGGTGTGGGATCCACGCCAAATTTGACCAACTTACCTTGGATGCTTTGACTGCTTTGACTACATCTATGACCGAGAAGTATAGATTGATTGCGTATTTGATTTGATCTTTGGGTTTATGACATATATATGTAAGTATACTAAGTATGAGAATGTTTTGTTATTACATGAGATTTTAATGAATAAAATATTAGGTGCTTATAAAAAATTAAATTTTATTAATTTTAGTTCAATAGCTTTAATTAATCGAGATATATACTTCATATGTCGTAATATACATTTATTGGTTGTATCCCAGCAGCCGTATCCGCACTAGGATCCATACTCCGAATCCTAAAATTTATGTGATGACGAATCCGACCTTTAGATCCACACCTGCATCGGATACCCAAATCCAAGTCCAAGCAACTTAGGGTCCTTTTTTTTGTGATATAGGAGGTAATGACCTTCCTTTGTATAACCCTGAACAATTCTTGGATTTTGTCAGCTCTCTTGCATTATGGTAGGTTTTACTTTTGCCCTTTCTAGAGCTGACTCTTCCTACTTTTGTAAATCTTGCATCCCCTGGATGCTTTGTTATTAATACACCACTTATTTCATTAAAAAACAACCTTCTTATAGTAATTCATTTACCTGGAGCACGGATAGTGATCATGAGGTCAAACAAGATCATAAAAGTAAAAGACGACACTTGCCAAACATTACTTGGTTAAGAGATGTGCATTTATTTACTTGAGAAAGTATGACTCAGGATCGATATATTCCTGCATTTATTTATTCATATACATAGGTTGACCCAGATTAAAAAAAGATGGGGCACCACTATCTTTAACGGTCATGCCAATTACCAGCTACAAAGTTTGGCGTGCAAGTCTAGCGGATTTATTAAGGAGGGAGGGGTGCAACAACACCCGCACACCTAGGTCAAAACACTATATTTGTATATATATGTGTGGGTAGACGAAATCGTATAAATATACTAAAGTGACACCTAGTTTAATTAAAGGGCCTTAAGTGTCATAGGTGAAGGGCTAAATATTTCACCAAAAGGTTGGAGTTCGGATACCGCCTGCCACAATTTTCGAAGCTTTTTTGTTTGCTTAGGAAAATTTTAACCATAGAAGTTGTTCAACTCAAAAAAGTAAAAAGAAGGTGCAGCCGTGTAGGTGTGAGGATTCGAACCCAGGTATAACCTGGCACAAGAGCAGGCGCCTAGACTAGTGCCCCACATTTGTACATCAGGGTCCCAGGAAACTATGTAGACCTTATTTAAGGTATAAACACATGTAATTAGGATTTTTCCCGAGGTTAACGGGTGCCCGTGACCCCCTAGCCCCAATGTAGGTCCGCCTCTATTCACATCTTTATTTTGATAAGCAATATATTCCTGCACACTTTGCCATTTAAAAGTGCTATTGACTCCGGGAACTCTCATCTCGTTAACTTGTGGAAAATCCTTTTTCTTTCAAATATGATGCAGCTCTTTTTCCTCAGAGTTGGTTATCCTAGCTGAGAAGAAACTTGAAATTCTTATTCAAGATATGGTTCATTTCTTCCTCCATATCCTTTGAACATTTTGGTTGTCAGAGCTTGTTTCTGCTTTTCCTAAGTTCCATTAGTTATATTACAATTCCAACTATTGTGTTTCAAGAGTTTTGCTAGTCAATTTACCATATCTTGGGTATGTTAATGTTGAGGACCTACAAGTCACATAATTATTACTTCAGCAATCCATCCTTTAGTTGGTAAGATCGTACACCTCGTGTATTTGCGTCTTCTCTCTAAGAATTTCAGCAAAACACTTGTGATTGTACGGATCCTTGAGTTGGTAGATATTTTGTGTTATCTCAAATTATTTAATGAGGAAAACTTACAGCTCACGCAATTATCACTTCGACCCTCCCTCCTTTAGTAGTTACAGATCCTGCACCTCGTGAGGCATCTTCTCTCAAAATATTTACACTTGTCATGCTTCCCAATTGAGTTCGTCTTCCATTTGATTGTCAAAGTTTTGATCACTGATCTATTATCGTCTTAAGGTTTTCATAAAGTTAATATCAATCTCAAATTTCAGCAGAGCATTTGCTTGATCTTTATCAGGTATGAGTTGTACTTTACTAATCAGTTAATTTCAGAATGGAAAAGTTCAAACTGAATCTAATTTCAAATGAAATTTCGTTAAAAAGTTCTGAACATAAGTAAGACCGTGTTTTCATTAAAATAAGTTAACCACTTTTCTTGTGTTTAATGGTTCTAATAATCAGTATTTCTCTAACCATGTCAAAGTATATCATTTTTGGAGCTCATTACCGCCTCGTTTAGATCCTAAGAGATATTATTTAGCTTTGACTTTCTAAGTTCAGAGGGATCTGCTAAAATCCCTCTTTAGACTCAAGTAAGAATCTGATTTTACGATCTCAAAAAGCACGTAAGACAAGTTTTAATACCTTAACTGATTTCTGTGCATGGTATAGCTTTAAATACGGTGATATGGTCTATATTTATTTTTTACGAGTGTTTGAAAGATTTTCTATAGGAGAAAAAGAGAAAGTTTTGTTTATGCCTGTTGGTTCGCTTAGGTGTTATAGCCTTGTTTCTTCTTTGGAAAAGACTCAGGATTGAGAACCAGATGCCTCAGGATTCAGGTGGATAACGGTATGAAGTACGATCTTGAACCTAGTGGGTATGCTCAAAAGTTCACGCCCCCGAAATGTAACTCGTTCTTTAATCTTTCACAAATTTTCACTACGTTGAGACAACAACAACAACAACTACGCCTTAGTTCCAAACATTGATGAAAAAAGAAAACTAGAGTAAAAATTAAACGTTAGTCTTCAAAATCAAAAGGATGTCACCAACAAGTATACAAATTAACTACAAGAATAACTAATTGCAAATATGGTGGTCAAAACCAACTATACATTTAAAATGAGTACTTAAAACAAAGTCAAGAAAACAAGTGTAAGCAAAGAATAGCACTTTACCAGAACTTGTAAGTGACTTTTGACCATTATTACTTTAAAGAAAGAAGAAACCCTCTTTCCACCAAGCATCAGGCAATTATATTTGCGCTCATCGCATTCTTCATTCTCTCCCATTCCATATACTCCCTGTACAGAGTACGTTCCATTGTTCCCCAGCAACTTCGAAATCCTACATAATTTATGAAACTCATGAAAATATCAACTAGAACTTTTAAGTTTAGAAAATAATACCAACAAAAACAACGGATGAAATAATGGAGGACCAAGGCATATTAAGATGTCAAAAATAAATGACATAACACAACTAGGCAACTAATTAAGTAGGCATTTGGCCATAGATTCCAAATACTATTCACTTTATTTGGAATTTATGGAGTTGGAGTTGAAGACGGAGTTGTATTTGGTTATACAAGCAAAGAATATTTGGAATAATGTTTATGCTTGAATGTACCTAAATACAAGTTCATACGCGAAAAGTAAGTTGGAAAACAGATTATAAGTTGTTTACCAAATTTGAAATACAACTTCAAGTTGTGTTTGGAGTTTTCATGGCTAAACACTTATTTTTAACTTGAGTGTAATATTATTCCGGCAAAAAGTGAATAATTTTTATGGTTCAACTTGATGGTCCATCTCCCTTTCGCAAATTCCTTCGATAACCTTTGTATTTTCAAGTAGTTTAGGTCATAGGCGAAAACAAGTAGTACTTGCAGATGCAGAAGCAGCAAACACAGGGGGGGGGGATCAAAATTCAAAGCAGATAATAGCGTAAAATCCTGATATGTTACGAATAAAGCTATAAAAGCTCAAATATAGATATAAAGTTAAAAAAAAAAGTACTAAATTTAATGAAGTAACGTTTTGCCCAGAAAGGTAACATAGCCCTGACTCTTCAATTTCTAGGGTAGCGCCTCACTGAAATCGGCTACATGCAAATCATGCAAACAACCATAGAAGAAAAATAAATGTCGCCGCTGTGTTAATGCAGCTATGATTCTTCCATTTTTAAGGTAGCTAAACACTCAAATCAGCTATTATCATTTCTCTAATCATGGCTATTAACGGTTGAGAACAGATAAAAATCGAAGAAAAATGCAGTATTAGAAATCGAAAACAACGGAGAAGAAAAAATTAGTACCGTCGGAAAACAGAGTAAACAGCAATAAAAACTGTTAATCTTCTCACTTTCTTTTGAAGTAGCAGAGAGGTTTCTCCGACGCACTGTCCAAAAAAAAAATGCCTTTTTGTTGCTTTTATATATCCGTCTTGTAGTAAGGAACTATACAGATAGGCGCATCCTTGTTTATCATGATCATAGAGTGGATATTATTAGTATTACTATAATCTCTATGTTACTATAAATTGTGGCACGCTCAATACACGTGCACAATTTTTAAATATTTGTTTTAAGATTGAATATAAATCCTTTTAAGCAATTGAACAAAATAATATTTGTGATTATTTTTTAACAGGAGTTGCTGCTTATTAAGAATTTATTACTCAAAATTCTTTTTCTTTTTTTAGAATGAGATGATGAGCGTAAGTATTTTTTAACAGACAAAGCATTAAATTGGAAATAATTGAGATTAATACTATGAACTTCATAAACATAACAAAATTTTTGTAAGCTGATTATTATAAATCTTACGACTGCATTAATCAAATCCAGTAATTAGTGATACAAAACAAGATGTAACCACATTGACAATCCGACGTACAAGTCAGGAAACTTCACTAAGTAGTGATAATAACTTAGATGACTTATGGTGACAAGTATATTAAAATGTTTATTTGTATCAAAAAAGATAAATAATTCAAACTTGCTTTAGATACTAAATATATTCACAAACAGTAGACACATAATACTTTCCGTTAAAGACTTATTCTTCCATTGAGCATTTGAATTATTGTTGACGAATCTCACGAAATACTTATATTCTTTCAATCATACTTAGCAATCATTTGAATTGTTTTTCTTATTGTCAACGCTTCAACTATTACGATTTTTTTCAACAAATGAATTGAACTATCATAGACATGAAACATATCACCATTAGACTTTAAGACTAGGGCTGGCCAGTGGGCCGGGACAGCCCGACCCCCGACCCGAGCCCGCCCGGTCCCGCCCAGACCCCGCCAAAAAAAAAAAAAAAAATAATTTACGGGGGCGGGACTCGAACTCGGGACGGGACGATGTCTCGTCTCGCGAGACCCGAGCCCACCCCAGGCCCGCGAGACCCGACCCCGCCCCGACCCCGCCCCGACCCCGACCCCGACCCCGCCCCTTTGCAAAAATGGCCGTTGCACCAACGGCCATTTTAGATTATGGCCGTTGACCAACGGCCATTTTAGCCCCCCCCCCTCCCCCAACCCCCTACCCCTTAATATTTATTTTTAACCCATAAGTTATTATATTTACACTTTAACCCAATTTTTCAACTATAAATAACTCATTTTCTCTTCATCTTTCTCACAAATCTTCCTACAATCTCTCTAATTTCTCAATATATCTCTCTACAAGTCTACATTGTTTGCTAAATATTCAATTTTATTTATTCATTTGGGAATTGGTAGTGAAGTTGGCAACTAGCTTGAGGATCTTCCATCGAGCAAAGTTTCAATTTTCAACCTCTCGATTACACGTCGACGTTACGTCGGCGTTTGGTACATTCGTTCCTTCATTAAATTATTATTGTCTGTTTATTTAGTTTAGATCACTTAATTTTATTGTCTTTAATTAATTAATTATTTATTTATTATCATAATTAAAACGGAAGGATTAAAAGGTATGTTTAAGGGTAAGGGTAAGGGTAAGGGTGCTTCTTCTAGTAGGGGCAACCAAGGCAAGGGTACTTCTTCTAGTCATCTTATTCCTACACGGGATGATTTTGTTGATACTCAACATTTTCCTACAATACCATTAGATTTAGACCAGGAGCTATTTTTTTCCGGAACTCAAGAAGACTTTAATTTAGACGATGATCTAGATGATATACCCACTAATGTTGATGACAACACACCCACTAGTGCACCTTCAACCGAAATACCTCCTATTCCCCCTAGTATGAGACGAGGTCCGGCAAAACGACCATTAAAATCGATGCATGGACATTTTTTGATAGGGACGTAGAGAATCAAGTAGCCATATGTAAAATTTGTAAAAATGTTTTAAAATTTAAAAGCGGAAAAGGTCACGGTGGGACGGAGGGTTTAATTAGACACGTAGTAAGTGCTCATCCAGCTAGGTATGCCCAATACCAAAGCTTCAAAACCGGGTGCGCAAACACCCGCTCCATCGGGACAAGGTTCACATACCGATATCGTCCGGACCAAGTACTGTGGTCAAATTAACCCTATGACGGGGGGAATTGTAGGCTCTAAATACAATAAACATAGAGATAGGGAAGCAATATCAAAATTAGTTCTTTGTGGAGGGTTTGCCCTTTTCATTTCCTTTATCTCCCGGTTTTATTCATTACATTAGAGATATATATAATCCCGCTTTTAACGGTTTTCCTAGATCAACTGTTAAGAGAGATGTATTTAAATTCGCGCATGAATATCAACAATATTTACGTTTTTCATTATATCATTTTAATGGCAAAGTATCCATCACGTCTGATATAGGTCGTAGTACTAACGGCCATGATTATTTAACTGTAACTTGTCATTGGATAGATTATAAATGGTCTATGCAAAAACGTATTTTAGCGTATAGATATATAGATGATAGGCACACTGGTACTTTTATTGCAGTAAATATTTATCAAGTGTGCGATAATTACGGAATTACCGATAAAATTATGACTATTACATTAGATAACGCTTCTAATAACAATTACGCAATTACAATTTTAAAAAATAGTTTAACTCCTTCTTTTCCAGACCATTTTCATATAAAATGTGCGTACCATATATATAACTTAATTGTAAAGGATGGTCTATCACTTTTTGAAGACATTCTTAGTAAAATACAATTTGCTATAAACTTTATTTTTAAAAGTAATAAAGTACAACGTAGAAAAGAATATAAAAAAATTTGTCATGATTGTGGACTACCTTTTAGAAAAATTCCACTAGGTGGAATTTTTTATACGAGCAACTACTTGTTGCTTATGACTATAAATTACCTATAACTTTATTTTTTAACTCTCATAATAAAAAGCCAGCTGATATGATTTTAGATAGTGATTGGGAAAAAATCTCCGAACTTATTGTATTTTTAGAGAAATTTTTTCAAGCAACAAAAGAATTTTCCGGTATATATTATCCTACTATTTCAACTATGTTATTTTATATAACTCTAATATTTTTATTACTTAGTGAATATATGGAAAAACCAGCTTATAAGGCAGTTATTAAAAAAATGTTTCTCAAAATAAAAAAATATTTTATTCCTATTCCCTCTATTTATATTATTGGTTCTGTATTAAATCCTACTATTAAAATAGACGGTACTAAATCACTAATTGAAACTATTTACGATTGTATAGAAGTACTACCACCTCCAAGTCCCAAAAATCTAAATCACCCACCACCTATTGAACAAACTAAAGAAGAAGTATTGTCTAGCGTAGAACACCAATGCAAAAATATATATAGATTTTATCAACAAGAAAATGCTAGTAACTTACCAAACTTCCATACCATCTTCTTCATCTTCAACACAACCTCACAAAAGACATGTTGTTTCGCGGCTAGTATTGAAAGCCTCGAAATAGAATGTGCGGTCGTACCTCTACTACTAACCAAATTAGCGAGTTGGATATTTTTGTTTTACGGGGTTCTCGTACCGTATCAAGAAGTTATCAATGAAGATGGACATGAAGACTTGCCGAAATCTTTGGAGGGGGAATGAGAAGACCTTTCCGACACTTTCATTGATGGCTCGAGATGTTTTGAACATTCAAGCGTCGTCAATTGCGTCGAAAGCGCTTTTTCGCGAGCAGATATCAAATAGGAGACCACAGACACTCATTAGCCGGAGACAAACTTGGAAATTGCGTATTATTCGAGAGATTGGATACGAGCGGAGCGGAGAAGGTGCGGTCAACCGGAGATCAACGAAGAAGATGATGAAAACTACAACGAAATCTTAACCGAAGGTAGTGGAAGTGACGTGGATCAATTTGACCAACAAATACCAATTCCAACCGAAGAACCACATGAAATCATCAAGCAATTAGAACAGGTTTTTTTGAGAATGTAATTTTTTTAATTGTAATTTTATTATGTAATTTGTAACTTTTGGACAACACCACAAAGTTGCAATTTAGATTTTAGACAATTGTATTTGTATTACAAAAAAATCATATGTCTATTAAATAATATAAGAGGCACAAAAACAGCCTTGGGATGTTTTTATTACACTATCTTATTTTGTTTATTGAGTTTTTTTTATACATATGTTATTTTAAAAAAAAAAAAAATGAAAACCCGCCGTATCCCGCCCCGAGCCCGAGCCCGCCCCGACCCGAGCCCGACGGGATCGGGATCGGGACGGACTTGCTCCGTCCCGCTGGACCCGACCCCGCCGCGAGCCCGCCGGACCCGACCCCGCCCCTTCTCCCATCCCGCCCCGACCCCGCCAGACCCGGCCCGCCGACCCGGCCCGCCAGACCCGAGCCCGGCCCACTGGCCACTCCTATTTAAGACTATCATTCCAATACTCACTTGTAAACCTTTTAACCCAGATCTACATCAACATAAAACACCTTTGTTTATGGGAACAAAAAGTTAGTAAATTTAAGTATATTTAACTGAATCGATGTCTTTAATAGTTTAATCTCAAAAATTTCATCTTAGTTAAGATTCCTGACTAATTCAACTTAAACACATTAAGCTCAAATTAAATCGTTTATGGTCATGAGATGACAATTTCGTTAAATTGCAATGCCTCCTCTCGATTAAGTTTTAGGTTAGTTCAATTTAAAATGCCTTAACCATTATGGAACTTCTACCCCTACATCTTTTGTTTGATTTTGACTTAAACGGATTACACGATATATTTTTATCATGACTATCATTCAATTAAGTCCTTGAATTAATTGTGTTATAATCATTGGAAACTCAATCAATTAAATGTGGTCACCTCTTTGAGATATAACTACATCCAAAATGTAGTTGAACTTCTATCATTCAAATAAAAGTCAAATATAAGCTTAGCAGCAATTCATATACATTCTCAAGTGTATAGCTAACGTTACGAGAGAAAAAAAATTAAATACGTATAATTATAGTTATAGCTATTGTTATTATATCAACGTGAAACAAATCCAATATACATACATATAAATCTCACAATACAAGCTTTAGTTTTATTTATTTCTAACTATAAAAGATAAATTACCTGCTTACGTTCAACGAATTAATGATGAAATCAACAAGTAATATCATATTTAAATGCATGCAAATTAAAAAAGAGAAAGAATCAAATTATCTAAAAAAATTATGGGTTTTCGACCGGTCGTCCAAGTCGTATATTACTGGAAAGTCATTATTTAATGTTTAGTCAGATAAAAAAATATTCAACTATTTGTCAATTCATTTAAAAAATACTTTAATGAAAAAAATGTATATATTCATCAAATAAAATTTGTGTACGTTGCTTAAGTAGCATACCACATCACTTATTTATGGTGACTTTCACATCACTTCTAGTCTATTTTAACTATAGGTAATATCATATAACTAAAGTAACATTTGTAATATATCTACAAACCCAAATCTCCGCTCATAATACTGCATAATTCAAGAGTTTTCCATGAAAAAATTGAACAGATAGTTAATAAGGTAGTTTGGCCCCCGGGCACAGGCGAGTTGGTAAGTGGCAAGGTAATTGGGGTACAATCACTCCGACATCGTGGGTTCGAATCCGTGTGGTGACAGTCTTTGCTGAAATATTGCAAGGGCTGTTGCTGGGTTCGTGTTCCGTTGGTCCTCTCCCTTGCAGGGCTGCCACTCGCGCATATCCCTCAATTTACATCCCACCTGGCCAAGGAGCCTCTGATACAGGTGGGGGTTTCGCCTTCGGGACTTTCCCTTCACAAAGTTAATAAGGTAGTTTGGGTTGGTTGATCAGCTAACAAAGTCAAATGATTCCCCAATAATTAAAAGACTAGACTAGATCCTACATTGTCTAAGTATTAAATTCAAACTTTGAACTTGTCTAGGTACGCATCCATCATTTCCCTTGGTTGAATTTTTTGTGATTCCTATTCCAGTATGCGTTGGTGGTTCACTTGTTTTTCTATCCATTAATTGTACTACTACTAGCCCTAGGTGAAGTTCAATTTCATTTTCTGCTAAGCTACAAACTATACACAGTTGAGTTCCTTTTCATCACTGTCCACAAAATTCAGACCCCCTTCCCAACTAAAAGAAAGAAGAAAACACGAATTAAAATTGAGTTCAAATTCAAAGACTTCTGCCCTCATAAAACTGTATAATTTGGTAGATTGGTAATAGAGCTATACATCAACTATGTAAAATTTTATTATACCAAAAAAACTTCATCTCTTTTATTTTTCCCTTACACCAATTCAGATACCATCTCCATTCACTTTTATTTATCCAGGACTTTGCACATTCTTTAAAAAATAATAATTTATATGGATATTTTATCACAATACACATACTAATTAATGTTTAGTTAGGTCTTAGGAAATAATTTGGAAATGAGTAAATAATGTTAACGGTAAAACATGAAAAAAAATCTCTAGTCATGTCAAAAAGGGACAAATAATTGTATTTTTAGTATATTGGATAAATAAAAGTGAATGGAGACAGTAGTTTGGAAAAGATAGAAAATATATATATGCTAGCTCTTGTCCAAATAATTGGCGTTTTAGCCAAACCAATTTGATCCAAAATAAGTATAGCTTTAGAAACACATTTATTTATTCGGCTTGAGAGTAACTCACTTGGTTAACTCTCTGCCTTCCATAGTTGAGGTGGTGGCATCAAACCGCCATCAATTGCATGCGTAACATTTCCTTCCTCTTTTCCTCTCTCTTCCCCCGATGTATAAAAAAAATATGTATTTTTTCCAAAAAGGTGGAACTTCCATCCCAGGAATTTCCACACTTCGAGTCCAATAGGTCTGTGAATGAGGTAAATCATGATGACTCAATTGATAAAAATATGTATTTTTTTAATCTACGCTTGCTGGATATAGGATCTAAAAAGTTGATAAAGGATAATCTTAGTAGAAAATAAAGAATAATTTAGTCAAATAACCTTAATGATTAAGCTTCTAAATGTTGGCGCTCTCACTTGTAGTCAACCAAAGCCAGCAGCTAGATGTCCACAATTGTTTCTTATTTAGTCATATAAAAATATAAAGAAAATCCTTAGTAAATGCAAGTTCTTTTATGTTAAATACATTTTCGGGTACTAAAAGCTTGATCCTATAGCTAATTGCCAGTAAGATTTTTTAAGTTTTGCGTACGTTAAAATTTTGTACTAAAATATAGCGAGCATAACTTTAAAACCCAAGTGACTTTTAAAGTCTTTTAAACATCCAACCACAATTAAGTGTTGTGTAAGAGTGATATCGATGCTCAAATTAGTTGTTATTCTAATTATGGTTAAATATACTGATGTGTGGTTGAGTTGTTTAATTTCATCAGACCAACATAGACTATCATCATATTTGAAAGAAATAACCCCCTTGATTATTTTCATTGATTGAAAGACTGTATATACAAGTTACATATTTCCATAATAGGAGAATCATATTCATATTCTACTCTTAAAACCTTATTCTACTTGGATACTAACTATACATTTATGGTAATACAAATATTATGGTAGGTGTACAATACTAATTACATTACAACATTAACTAAACTAGGATACTAAACTACTACTAATCCTACACGGTACAAGGGGAATCCGAAAGCCAAATATACACAATAAACATGTGTATATCATGTGTATATTATGTATATTTAACACTATTAATACAAACTCAATTAGGCAAATATCAAATTCAAAACTTGTAACTGCAACCAACCAACCAACCATAAGGAGTACTAATCAACCCAAAAGCTATCTCACCAAGCTAGCTCGTAGGTTGAAGATCAGGATTCGTTCCATATCCTAATCCCCTCTCTCTTCATTATTTCTCTCTATTCGTCCTTTATAAATGTGATTTTAGGACTCTGTCAATGGCCGCTCTGTCAGTTAATACTCCTTCTAGACTCCATTGACTTCTTCTTATTCTTCTTTCTAAGTGTTCAACATTTTACTCCTATACTATTACATACGCCCAATTGAGTCTTTTTTCCCATCATTTTGCTGATCAATTCCCTGCAAAAGTGTACATTTGAAAATTGCAACTTTGGAATTAATGATGACGAATTACTATCAGCTTGTGAAATCTTGTTCCTGTGAAGATTCTTTAAAGGCAATTGAGGCTGATATTCAGTATGCCAATTTGCTGTATGTTCTTTACTTACTTGCATGCTTGTGTCAGTTTGAATCCTCTTTTTTTTTTAAGTGCTCTGTTACTGCTATATGAGGAATTGAACTCCCAAGTTAAGCCATATTAGATTATATTTCATCTTAGATTAGTTTCCCTTTGTGGTTATCTTCAATGTAAAACAGGTCTCTTTTCTGATTTGGGAAGAGGAGCTTTGGTATCAGTTAATGCTAGTATTTGCTTTTCTTTTCGTTAATTACAATTTACAAGATAAGCACATTTGTTTGGAGTACCTTCTTTATCCTCTCTACAATTTCAAAAAGATTGAACTTTTCAAGATACTTCGTACTAACTTATTTTCTGATTAGTTTGAAAAGTCTGCCTAAAAGAGTTTGTTTTTTAACCCCGTGTAACACTTTTTCCTTTCATGAAAAAGGAAAGGGGTTTGCCCTAGAGTGGGACTAGAGCTTGCTTTGTTTTCTGCATTCAATGAGTGTGAAAGTAGGAAAATGCTGTTGAATAACAGGAAATTATTATGCATCAAGGTGTGGCCTAGTCAATAATATGTGGGTTGAGAATCATGAAGTCTCAAATTCAAATTTAAGCAGAGTAAAAAACACTAGGTAAGTTTTCTCATCTGTCCAAGCCTTAGGGGACAGAGTTATCTGGTAGCTATCGTGGTGGGAGTTAACAGGTCGTGGAATTAGCGTGCAAGCTTACTCGGACATCACGATTATAAAAGAAAATATATAACAGGAAACTATTGTGATGCTAAAAGTTTGTGGATTTTTCTTCAAGAGTTCTAGGTTTCTTTCCTTGGGAATTTCTGGAAGTAATCTTTCTTCGGCTTCCAATGGAATTTCGATTGAGCTTTACTTTGTTCATGTCGGCAGTTCATTGGTCAAAGAAAAGAAAATGGAAGAATAAGGGAAGGAGAAAGTTAACCAGAGCTATTTTCTTTTCTTCGTTTGAATTGAGATGAAAATGGAGAGTAACAAAAAAATTATCATTGACATTCAATTATGGCAATAAGGCCAAAAGAAAAAAAAGTCTCCTATTTTTTATTTTCTTTTTCAATGCAAACCAAACAAGGGAGACAATTTTTTGGAATTCCCCTTTCTCTTCCCCTTCCTAACAAAATATAAGGTTTATATAGCGGAATTATGGGAATGTACTAATGGATTTTTCATCAGGGGTCTGTATGCTAGTTCCACAAATAGCACTATGCCTAGCTGAAATTTTATAATAGCTTCCAGTAATTATGAATACAGTCGGAGAGGTTGTTTTGGTTAGTTAAATATTATGTTTTTTAACTGCAGTGTTTATAACTTTATCACTGTTAAAACCTTATTAATTCTTGAATTGGTATTCATTCTTAGAAGTTCTCTTTCTGTAGTGAGTTTGATCACATATACTTTCACATATAGTTTAAAAATTAAATGATGAAGCAATGCAATGGAAGTAATCTGCATTAGAAAGAGTTTACTGATGGTATTGGTTTTGGAATCTATTTGTTTTCGTGTGTTATGTTAAAGAATTTTGTTGAACGCACTAAGTAGGTCTCCGAATAATATTTTTTGTAATCTGTATGAGAGTTTGAAACTCTTTGCATCTGCAATCTTCAAATTCCTTTCTATTGTTCCAACTGTTCCGGGAATTTACTTGTGATTTGTGTAGCCAATTGCTAAAAGGTGTCGTGGACAAATCGTTGTTCTTTCTGCAGTCTTAAACAACAAAGATAACCTTCTGTCACTCTAAATTACGTGTTTCAGGGCAGCTTCTATTCCGAGGTTCAAGAATGGCACATGTCTACAAATGAAATTGGTGTACAATAAATTGGCTCCAATACTTTTGTTGTTGCTCCAGTGGATGGATTGCTCATGCACATGCTTACTTCCAAGTTATCTCAATCTCTTCCACATAGTTGTATACAAGGTTTGTTCTCTATTCCCTGGCTGTTAATTTCTTCTCATGGTTCTAGTAGGTTACAGTTTTTACTATACTAGGATGAGATTGTCATATTTGTTGAAATTAGAGATTGTGATGTCTTTTAGGTTATCCCCAATGGGAAGAAGAAGATTCATTCAGATGGGAGGAAAGCAAGCATTAGAGAATTCTACGGTATGCACCATTTTTCGTTCATTTAGCTCAATTAGCAGTCGAAGAGGTTACCCAATAAAAAAAAAGGTTTGGAGGTCTAAGAGCTATAAAGTTTAATCTACTTGACATTGTATTCTGATATACTTAATCAGCTATACATTCCTGGATCAAATTTCATTTAAATGAGTATCTGATTTCATCCCATTAGTAAATAGAGAAACCTCATAATAATTAGAATCGGGCAAACTTTTAGATATTTTCCTGCGTCTCCATCTTTAAATCAACAAATTTTCTCAAACTATATCCGAATATGTGGACACTTACTTCTTTGACAAATACTCCAATTTGCAGCGGTTCTATTACCATCTCTCCAGCACCTACATGATAGCTCATCAGAGCAGGATAGTAGTCAAGATGAACCTCAAGTTTCAAAAACGATTGTCGGGAAGAAAGTACAAGAGAAAAAGCACGTTGATGCTGATCTAGAGAAAGAAAATGAATGTGGGATCTGCTTAGAACCGTGCACCAAAGTAGTTTTGCCAAACTGCTGTCATGCAATGTGCATCAATTGCTATCGTGACTGGCAAGTGATATTCTTGTTCCTCGTTTTCTTTTTCTGGATCGCTCATAATTAGTACTTGCTTTTTATTGCCAAAGAATAAGTATTCTGGTGATTTTCTTAACCCCATGATCTCTGTTGCAGGAACTTAAGGTCTGAGTCCTGCCCATTTTGCAGAGGAAACCTCAAAAGAGTGAACTCAGGGGATCTGTGGGTTCTGACAGGCAATAGCGACGTCGTTGACCAGGCAACTCTTTCGAATGAGGACATGTTGCGTTTCTATCTTTACATAAACAACCTGCCTAAAGATATTCCAGATGCCCTCTTCCTAGTGTATTATGAATATTTGATATGATTTAACTTCTAAACTAATTAAGAGGTTTGATTAGAAGTTTAGCATGCCGACCAAAGCCTGTGAATAGAGCCGGGTAAAGTCCTCTAATTCCTTGATTTGTTATTCTTCCAAAAACATTTCCTGTTAACTTTGTGCTGAATAACTAAGTCCTTATTGTAATTTGTAAAAAATCATGAAGTTAGCAAAGAGACTGTTACCTCATTCTGACAAGTATTTGATTTGTAAGCATGCTGTCTTCTGTTAGTACAGACACTACAGATACGCGTATAGTATCATCTTTCAAGAGGCCTGTATTTTGCAATCAAAGAGCCAAACATATGTAAAAACGTTTATAGTGCTCGTGAAAATGTCATACCACAGTGAGACAACATGTTAGTTTGCAATCGATAAGTAACAAGAAAGAAGATAAATTTACCATTGTTCGGGGTCTTTTGCCTCTACAATCTTGCCTGGTCTATGTCCAAGTTCAACTTTCCTATTTTGTGAGTGCTACTTTGAAAGCTTACTTTCTTAGGTCTCTTTTCATGAAAAGCAGATCAGCTTGTAAAACAAGGTCCAAAGATGCCCAGATAGTCAAGTTTTTTAATGCAAAAGCTCAACGCAAATGGTTCGTCTGTCAAGTTTTTTTGGATGAAGCTGTTTAATTCAAGCTGTAGAAACTGAAATTTAAATCAAACTATATCTTTAGTATTAAAATTTTCATTGACAATACCGTGCTCTACATGGGCGCAGTGCACAGATAGCCGTTGTTGGCACTGCTACTTAAAGAACAGCTCCAAATGCAGTTTAGTTTCAAACATTTGGTCTGAAGCAGAGGCATCAGTGATTCAGTGGCATTGTTTGCTCTTAACCAGTTTGCATATGATTTATTATTTATAGTGCCAATGACAGTATGGAGTACTAATGTACTTGTATACAAGAATCCTTTTATACCAAATCCAGTGTGGAATACCAATTCAAGGTCCAAATTGTCCATCTCCCAAAGCCTTCTCTTTATGCCCTTTGGCATTTCCAAGGTTGTAATTAGAAACAAAAGTTTATAGTACACTTTAAAATCAAACAATATTTTAGATTATACACGTGTATATCCCTTTTAGTAGTACGAACATCCACCTGGCAATGTACACGTACTAAATAATACCCATCAGGTCCACTTTTCTTATCACATTTTTTGTTTACTAATCCCTCGAGAAACTACATGTGTTTTGACTGTTATATCATTGTTTATTATTTTTAAGCATTTAGAATGTTAATCTTTCTTTAATAAATATCCTTTCTTTAATCTCTTTTCCTGTAGGTTTTCTATGTTAATTAGTAAGTATTTATAGTTTCAAGAATAATTAGTATTAAGCCAAAATAGAAAGAATGTACTCAATTATATTTTGGCTTTCTAAAATGACAATTATTTTGAGCGAGTCAGGCGCCTAAATGTCACTTTTTTGTAGCTCATACATACCGAAATGGATTGTTCGTTGGCTAATCGACGAATTATGACGCAAACATTAAACATCGTTGGACCAATTAAAAAAAAAAGAAAAATTAAATACAGTTCATTCAATAACTCACGAACTGTAATAAAAAAAATTATATTTTTTACAGTTCGCTGGGCAGTGCACGAACTTCGATTTTAATTTTTTTATTTTCTTTTACAGTTGGCGGAGCAATAGCAGAAGTGAATTTGAAACTGACTAACCATTCAAATTATGAAACTCACTTCCGTTTGAGAGGCTTCTGTACCTATTTTTAGATGAAACATTAATTGCTCAATTCAGAAACAACGCCATCAAGTTCAATTGGCATGTGTTTCCACAAAATCCATTGCTTCGTCTATCAACCGTGCACGACCCAACAGATCAACCATACAGCCATTTCTATTCGAGGTTTTAATTTGTACACTCTCCACATATAGAACACCTACAAACGTGGCCTCATTTGGAGCATCTTCGACTTCGTTCGGCTACTGCTCCGCAAATTGTAAAAAGATAATATTAAATTAAATTACATTTAATTTTTCTTTTTTTAATTGATCCAACGACGTTTAACGTTTTCCATCAAAAGAGGTCATAGTTCCTAGATTAGCCAACGAATAGCCCATTTCGGTTTACACTCCATTTTGGTCTTTAGATTTCAAAAAAGTGTCATTTAGGAGCCGGATTCATTTTGAACCATCTGTTTTCAATAAGAATGACTAAGTAAAGCGGACCGGAGAGAGTACAAGAATTAGTAATTTGTGTATGGTAAACTCTACATTAACTAATTATCTACGAACTAAACGATCCTCTGGGGAAGAATTGACGGTCTATAACTGCAATAGATTTAAACATCATCGAGGAATTAATTCCTTAAACGATCATTCATGCTAACATTTTCCCGCAGCAAATGGATGAATTGGCATTTTTTTTTAATTTCAAATGGTTTATTTCCCATACCATGTAAAAATTCATTTTACATTTCCACCATAGAAGTGAAAATATATTTATGTCCTAGAGACAATCTGTATTAGGACAAATGTACTTTATACACATTCATATTATTATTAATGGAGATTAATATTATGACATTTGCAATTATTGAATTATTATTTGATTGTTTATAATTATTCATTTATGTGTATCCCTTGAGCTTACGTTGTCATTAATAGAGTGAGATATTCATGATAGAGCGTAACTCTTAAAATAGCCTCGACTAATGATCGAGAATGGGATATCGATGATATGTGATAAGTCGACATGTGGTCTGCATCACATCCTTAGAGGATGTAGTATGTCTCACCTGCTACGAGTAATGACTACTCGTGATGGACACATGGATACTTTGAAAGTATTGGTATACCCTGCTGATATACTGTTTGTTATACTTGTCTAAAGTATGATCAACATGTGAGAGATAAAAATCCTTAGACTTGAGGTCGTATCGCCTTGTCTACAAAGTAATGTACTTTGATCCCGTCCTAAGCTCAAATGCCTTATAGGTTGAGATACAGCTTGTATTGGGTACATTACGATGTGGATTGAAGGTGGTAGTTGAGCCAAGATTAGGATTCATTCCTAAAATGTATATTCGAGAGAACACTCGGATTCTCAGTAATACTAGGTTGACTAAGTCATTGGCCAACGCAATAGACATATTTAGAATATGGTCTAGTCGTTAACTAATATATATGAGATACAATGATTAAGCTACTTTGATAGACACTTGACAAATTCAAAGCTTGATCGGGTGTGTCGTGAATGAAAGGATTTTATCTTACCACATAAAGGTTAAGTTTACTGGATTCGCGTAAACGTACTTCACATATTGAGTTCGTCTTCCGGCGCCGTCTAGGAGTTCCGTGTAGACTTTAGTTTGATTAATGTCGATATGAGAAGGCATGTAGGGTCACAATATGTCCATTGTCCATTTCGATCTAAGGATGTATTGAGATAATAATTAAATGTTGGATTTGGAATCGAGATATTTAAATGAATAATGATTATTTTAATTAAGTCAAAATTGGATTTTGGATTTAATTAAGAATGCACCAAAAAATAAATCGAGATAGTGTAGGAGCACGTCGAGTGCCACGGCGCCCATACCCTAGGGCCGCGGCGCAGTGCAGACACATGTTGAGTGCCGCGACGCCTCTGCCTCGATTTTTGAGTCAGGCCCAAGGTCAAACCCTAATTCGATTTTGACATATTTTTCAACTATAAATAGAGGCATTCACCTCATTATTCAACACACCAATTTCTGAAAATCATTCTAAGCCTTAGAGACTTAGAAACGAATACTCTCTCGAACCTCTGCCGAATTTCCTAGCTTTCCGAAGGAGAAATACATTGAAGCTTGGAGCTTGCAATTGGAAGGGCAATCGCGTGTGCACCTCACAGTTGATAAAGATTCCAGATTATTATAACTTGTAAGTAAATGTTTTATGTTATAAGGTTCATTGTTGTATAACCATACCAGAAATTATTGTTGGGGTAAGTAAGAAACAAAACTTTTAAACTTCCGTTGTGCCTTACTTATGTGTTTTGAACCCAACAAAATCCTACAAGAAGACCACTCGCAGTTCGAACATTCTCATTAGTTTTTTTAAAAAAAAATCTTAGAACTCAAATCGACTTGAAGCTTTATATGAAAATTGGGGATCAATTGAAAAATTGGAGTTTTCCCGGTCAGGTTTGAGCATGTAGTTCGAGTTCCAGTCAAGGGTTCTGGTCACAGTGGAGAAAATAAAAAAATCCAAGTTAGAAGAATGCTTCGTTTGAAGTTGCATTTTTTCCACTGTTATTTCACTTGATTACTATGTACTATGAATACATGATTTTGAGTTATGAACTCTGGAAAATTTAAATGAATTCTCTTACTGTGATTGTTTGGGGTTTGATTATTTTTTTTGTTCTTAATGTTCTATTTGTGGGATACAACAATTGCAGGGAACAGGAAGTAAGTAAATATTACAATTGCTAGAAAGGCTAAACTAAAGATTACAACAAAACTGGAAATCAAGAATGAAACAAACCCTTTGTGTGATTTGCTGAGTCGAGTGATGACACTCTGTCTTTAACACAAGATTGCCCCGTATATCTCCTTTTACGTTGTCGGGCAATAGTCTCCCAAGATACAACAACAACTTAACAATTGAGCAAAGGAAACTCAAGAGTTACTCTTGAAGAACTTTGAGTGTAGTGAACTTGCTAGAGAGGAAGAAGAAGAAGTTAGAAAATTTTGTAGTATTTTTCTAAGTGTTGTGTAGTCTTCCACAATTGAGCCAAAGACCTCAATTTATAGTGTAAGGAGAAGACCCCTCATCTAGCCAACTAATGGCCTTCAATAGCCAATGTAATGACACTTATTGAGGGTTACATTCAGCCAAATAATGGTTGAATTCATGTGGCAAGTAATAGAGATTCAATGCTCCAAAACCAGCCCAAATGTCAGAACTTTCCAACTTCCCGTCGCAGCATTCTGCCTCCGAAGTGTCGCGGCTCTGTGAATTAGCACCGCGGCGCCGCGGCTCCAGTGGTTGAAGACCAAATTAGCGTCGTGGCGCTCCGGCGCCTCGGCTCCGACGGGGCTGCTCCGCGGTGACTTCCGACTCGTTTCATCTTACACTTCGTACACTTCTTCCTTCGTTTACCAACGTGGAGTACTTTGTCATTTGGCCAATAACCGTCCATCATTCTATGTCTCAAACATATTACATACGTACCAATATCTCTTTCACTAATGAAATTTGCGATATTTGACACTACGTGTGCACATGTGTGGAAACGACGTTTCCGACATGCGGGACCATAATTGTTTGAGTCATAAATAATGGGATATACTTAATTCCACATTAGTAAATTTCCAACAATCCCCTCTTGAAAGAGATTTTGGCGCACTCACATGATGCATTTTCCAATAATCTTTCAGCGGACCGATGTTGCATCTAGATAGGTAGTTTTCGCTTTGAACCTTCCATGGTTGAATACCATCGAACTTACCTACTGCGCGGTGAACGTGATGTCTTGAACCGTCAGTGTTTAGTGTAAGTCAAGTCAACGGTACCAACACAACAACTTTCCTTACTCTGTTCTTCGTAATGTTTTGTCCGTTGTAGCCGTGGACACTTCTTAGATTGTTAAGTGCGTTCATTTGAGGTGGCATGTACTCGCACTTAAATAGGTGGTCTCCTACAAGGTATCCTGTTATACCCCACTTTACAAATGTTAGGAACCATTAAAAGTTTCTCCAAACTTAACCTCAACCGGTGAGGATCATTAAAGGTTTTGGAAACTTAACCTTTACCCACACTGCAAATAGAACTTAGCAGCATGGGCAAAGCACTCTGTTGCGGCGAGCAGAGTCTATCGTGGGAACGACTTTGGATTTGGTGTTTCTTTATAGAAATCACTATCCGAATTGCTCATGCTTCCACCGAAGCGCTCAACTGAACCTTTACAGCTTAGTTTTCTCATTGAACCTAATTCCTGGGATCTCCAGTCAGTAAGGTTGGGTTACCACCGTATTGATCCTTATACCTTGGGTTTTAAGCTCATTCCCCTAGACAGGCAGAACATCTGATCTTTGGGTAAACCCTTTGTCAGTGAGTCTGTTATGTTATCCTTTGATTTTATGTAATCAATTGATATTATACTCGTGGTGATCAGCTGTCTAACGGTCTTATGTCTCCGTCGAATATGACGAGACTTGCCGTTGTACATAGAACTCCGTGCCCTTCCTAAATCCGACTGACTGTCGCAGTGGATCATTACAGAAGGTACGGGTTTGTCCCAACAAGGAACATCCTCTAAGAAGTCATGAAGCCACTCAACTTCTTCTCCTATTTTGTCTAAAGCGATAAACTCTGATTCCATCGTGGATCGGGCGATGCAAGTTTGCTTAGAGGATTTCCAAGACACAGCCCCACTACCAATTGTAAATACATACCCACTGGTGGACTTGGTGTTCTCTATATCATATATCTAGTACAGCTGGATATCTCGAATAATGCAACTCATAAGTTAGCGTGTATTTCAGGTATCGTAGTACCCGATTCAACGCCTTCCAGTGATCATTACTCGGATTATGGATAAACCTAGTCAACTTGTTGATTGCATAAGCAATATCAGGCCGGGTGCAGTTTTTTATGTGCATCAAACTCCCAATCACCTGTGCATATTGCTTCTGGCATACGGGTGCACCACAAATTTTATCAAGCTTTTGATTTCCATCCATTGGTGACTTCATAGGCGAACTGTCAAATATCTCAAACTTTCTCAACACATCCTCGATGTAGTGAGACTGAGATAAGACCAGTCCGTCAGACATCTTAGAGTTCTTTATCCCTAAGATGACATATGTGATACCCATATCATTCATGTCGAAGCATTGTTTCAACATGTTCTTAGTCTCTAGAATCAAGCTAGGACTGCTCCATGTGATCAACATGTCATCTACGTACATACATATCATGACGAACGAGTCAGAATTACCTTTCATGTAGACATATTTGTCACACTCATTAATGGAGAAACCATTCGATAGTAGAGTACTATCAATTTTTTTGTGTCATTGCTTCGGGGCTTGTTTCAGCCCGTATAGAGATTTGACAAGCCGACATACTTTCTTCTTTTGTCCTGGAACCACATACCCCTCGGGTTGTTCCATATAAATTTCTTCTTCCAAATCACCATTTAGGAAGGCTGTCTTTGACATCCATTTGATGTATCTCAAGGTCACGCAACACTGCGATCGCAATGAATACTCGTATGGATGTCATCCTAGACACCGGGGAGTACGTGTCAAAATAGTCAAGACCTTCTTTCTGCCGATAGCCCTTGACTACCAACTTGGACTTGTACTTATCTATAGACACATCTGCTTTATACTTCCGTTTGAGTATCCATTTACAACCCAACGGTTTATTTCCTGGAGGAAGATCAACCAACTCTCAAGTATGGTTATACATGATGGAGTCTATTTCACTCTCAATAGCTTCTTTCCAGAGCGGTGCCTCTGAAGTTGACAATGCTTCAGCAATTGTCTTTGGTTCGTCATCAACCATATACGCTACAAAGTCAGGACCGAATGATTGTCCTTGGTTCGTCATCAACCGTTCGCCACCACTCCTCTGCCACATTCTCTGGTGAAAAATGCAGCATCATGAATAATACTCTCTCTGGAAAAAAAAATCTCTTTCACCACTCTTTTCTGAACCCTCCCCCAAAAAGGTCACTCTCAATTAACCACCACCACCGTCGCCGCCATTGCCGCCACCGAGGATGGTCTTTCCATTTCACCAATCACTTCGCCATCCCCTTCTTTTTCACTCTTGTCTAAAAGGGTGTCTAAAAATCACCTTTTTCTACCAACACCAACGCCGCTGCCACCACCCACTGCTTCTCAATCACCACTGGTACTCTCACCTCCGCCATCATCCACTATGGCACCGCCCAATGCTTACGATCAGGAACCTCCTCCTACTCACCCAACCCATGTTTCCTCAGAACCACCTCTATTATCTGCAATAAAATTATCTCATCCTCTACCAAAACCAACACCTCTAGAAAAATCAGTTAGTGCACACCATTCAGAGAAACCAACAGGAAGCAACAATGACTCTAATTCAGCTTCATCTGAAATGGTTATAGTTGCTGGAAAAGCGGTGGCAGGATTGGTGATTTTTGCCACTATCGTTGTTTTCTTAATTTACTAGAGAAGGAAGAAGAAAGAAAGCTACTATACCAATCCTAATCATGGTCCTCGACGTCTGCCTAGATTGTACTTAATTAAACCCTGTCTCTTTAATTTGTTCGAGTATAAGTTTCATATACTCCATTAGATTGTAAATTGAAAATATTTAAATTATCAAAAGACACATAAAATTGGGGGTTGATCGATGGGTTAAAAAGAGGGTTTGGTGCGGGCTATTTAGTGTCATTGTTGCAGCTGTGGAATTCCTATTCCTATTCCTATGTGGCGTCTGTATGGATCCGACGTGGAGTTCAAGTAAAAAATTTATCCGATTGAGGGTAAATTTAATAAGTTTGCTAACGGGAAGGTAAATTTGATCTCAAAATTTGACGGAGAACAATGTTAAATTATAAAGTATAGTTGGAGGACAAATTTGACCATTTTCTCTTTTGAATTAGTTGGACTTAAAACCCACATGGCTCTTTTTCATTTGTCATTTTTGCCGAGTCATAGTGCGTGCAATCAACGCATTACAACATTTTGGCTGGTTAGTTATAAAGTGTTTAATAGACACTTTAAAGTTTAAATGATGTTGGGAGTGTTTAATAGAAACTAGTACTAGTTGAAGTGTCAAAATGAAAAATTATGACAACTTTAAAGGGCCATTTATGTATTTGGCCTTTAATTAAGATTAATTTAATTAAAATATTTATTTTTTTAGAAATTAATATTTTTTTAAGAGAAGTGCAAAAGACACTTATCTCGAACCAGAGGGAGTAACTGATGATACACGATCATTATCTACCAAGACGAAGTAAATAATAGTAACTGGTTAAGTCACCTGACAAACTGTTTCTCTAGTAAGCTGATGGCAAATAATATTAAAAATAAAAAAATATATATAATTATCACTGTGTTTTTTATGCAACACAATGAGTTCAAAATATTCTTTACGCCGGTTAGGTAACATATCTCCCGATACTTTCATAGTCAATTCTGAATGAGCTTCAATTATATGATAGCCCAGAATATCACTATCTACTCTCAAGTCTCAACGATCCTAAAATATTTTACAGGTACAAGAAAAGAAAAGCTGTCAACACAAAAAATATTCACATATCTCGAAGTAGTGCCCCGTCTTAACCTCCCATCGGAGCAATGAAAACAGGGGTAAGATTTCTGAAAATAGCTTTAGCCAACAGAAGTCAAACACAAAAATCATAAATAAAGATTCGAAGTTGTATTGAAAGGGGAAAACATGCTAAATAACCCAGATCATTCCCCCTGCTGAAACCGTAACACCCAACATCAATATCCAAATATCTTCATTTAATCTAAAACAAAACGTTCTATCAATAATTTACAGTATTCTATTCCGCTTGCGCTTTTAACAACATGAAACATAGAGAGATTATCGGGTCATCCTCTAAATAGATCTGAGAACTTATACTCAAATTGGTGTAGTTTCAAGCCTCAGAAGATCAACCATTGGCTTATGATTGACCTAAACTTTAAATGGAACTAGTCCAAAATTACTTATACAGATAGCTGTATCAGTGATCCACTTCCAGTTGCCGTCCTTGCCACTCCAGGGACATTTGTGATTGCTGATGCTGATCAAAGCCAGACTGGGTAGATGAAGCAGAGCCAACATAATTTTCTGGATGATCAAACTTACAAGCAGGGCCAAACTTGCATATCCCATAGCGGCTGTAGAATGAGCAGACAGTTTGATCCTACATTTACAAAAAAAAAAAGACGTGTATGAGGAACAAAATTCAGCAACATACCTTGAAAAAATGAGAAACGCAAATAGAGACAACTAAGATACTTTCTAAAAAAGTAATTTTTTTGGGTAGAAGGGTACTGGCTCAACTTGGAGGTAATTTAATCACCTATAACACATTTGACCTATATCTCAAAACTAAAAATTCTAGGAAGAAAAATCAAACTAGTTTAAGATCCAGAGGGAAGAAAAACGTACAGGTCTCAGTGGCAGGCCCTTGTCATTAAGAATATTTGAGTTTGCCTTTGATATTCGAGACTTTGGATGATGAAATTTGCAGTTAGATCTGTATTTACAGTCTCCAGTTTTAATGAAGTAACTGCATTCAGGTTGACCGGGACGTTCAGGATATTCTTCAATCAGCAGTGGCTGTTGAGGCCGTGGATATAAATTGGTTTTGGTCGCCGGGTTGTTCATAGCAAATGCTGGAGGAGTAGGTAGTCTCTGCTCTGATGTTGGATAGACCGGGGCCTCAACCAGCAAAAAACAAAGAAACAAGTAAGCGCAGGCAGCAAAAGTGTCTTGCTACCAAGGCAGAGACCTTATTAAACAAAATGCAAGACCCCAAAAGTTCAGAATAGTAGACTGCTTTTAAGAAAAGAGGTGAAGAAAAAAAAGAGCCCCACTCAAGAAATTTCACAGCAAATGAGAATGTAATATAAACTTTTTGATCAAGAAGAATGTAAGATAAACTCATTATTTTATTTAGCATTTTATCATAGTCCGATAACCAGCAAGTTCCTTCTGGCCCAAAAATGAGTGTCGTGACATTTAAACTCGAACAAGTATAGTTCTCACATGGTAAAGCTAAAATATACCAATAAAATTTCCATCTCTATCAACAGAAATAGACATTAAAACGATATACTACCGCTTGCCTGGAAGGAAGTACCTGCTTCAGATAATTCTGAAAAGAGGTCAGAAGGACTAAGTTAAGCGCTAGAGATATGATAACTCAATCTTCAGAAAACACATCATTTTTTATAAGGTAATTAAATTATAAAAGATGGGCAACAAGCACCAGTATACGAGCAGCATATCGAAAGGTAGAAAACCTTACGATACAGAGCACACATCATAAACAACATAAAACGGATACTAAGCTAAGTTATGGACTACCTGATACCCATTCCATTCAGTATTTGGAGAAGTAATGCCTTGGGTTGGTGGGTACACCATTGGTACATAAGGAGCTGTGTCATTCAATGCTCTTGGCGAAGACCAAGAAGATGCAGCTGACTGGGAGGCAGCTTGTACAGGAACAGCTCCAGCATGGTTATATCCAGAAGAAGGATCAGCTCCAGCCACAGTGGTAGGATCGGGATGATGAAACCTACAGTTGGACCCATACTTGCAAGAACCAGTACGCATATAGTAAGGGCACTCCTTTTCCCCCTGAAATGAAGTTTATCATACATGATCCCTTAGGAAAAAAATTCTCAGAGTTACAAACTTATGAAACAACGGAAAGAAGTAATACCGGTCGAATGGGCAGCCCAAGAAAATTGAACTCCACAATCGGTGAGATGGAACCCTTTTCCCTACTATGATTAAATTTACAAGCTTTTCCATACTTGCAACCCCCTGATGTCAGGTAATACTGCACAGTAAAAAAAATGGATATGTAAATGGAAATCAAGACACAAGTAATTACCAAAATCATGGAAGTTATTCTTCTACTATGATGGAGAGAATGCTTCTTTTACGAGGATATGTAATATCCAATCAAAGGTTCTATATGGTGGAGAGAAGAGGCATTGTTATAGATCTGGATATAGTAATGGAATAGAATAAGTTGGACTACTTAACAAAGTACTCGTGAGCAAGATCTCTTTTCCCTTTTTAGATCAGTACCTCTTCTAAGCTTTTCTAATGATTGGTTTTCATACTATACAATCCTTATGTGACACACCTAATATTAGTTGTACATCCATCTTCAAAAGAAAGTAATATTACAGTAGAACACATCTGCTAACTTCTTGATGTTGACCGACTCACACCCTAAATAATCATACTACTACACATTTATCCTCAACCTTGATATTCGTCTTTGAACCATAGTAATTCATTCTTTAGGTGGTTGAATGAATGCACCTATCTGTATTCTGTAACATAAAACCAATAGACTGTCTTAATTTAAAAAACAAAATAGATTATCTGCAAATAGTGACTCACCTATCATTGCCTTTCCCTCCGTACTAGATGTGAAACACCTTATATATCCCCATCACCAATCTATATGTCATCCTAATAAGTATATTCCATGTCCGTTATGAACAACATAAGGGATAAATGGTTCCCTTGACATAGGCCTATTACTCTTCTGACAAAGTTTGTGAGATTCCAAAAATGACCAAATTGATAATATAACGGATATTTCTCCAATCTCATTTGAATCTAGAGCCCGTTTGGATGGGCTTATGGCTTTTGACTTATAAGCCAAAAGCCATAAGTTAGAAATTCTAACTTATGGCTTTTAGCTTATTTTGGTTATATTGGCTTAAAAACAAGTGTTTATAAGCACTTTTACCCAAACACTACAAAAGTGCTTAAAAGCTATTTTGGCCTAACAACACCTAAAATAAGCCAATCCAAACAGGCTCCTATTCTATTCATCTTTCTCTAAATAATGTTTTCTCCATTCCAGTGCGGAAGAATCAATTTACATTGACATGTGTCTTCTTTACTTCCAACTCGTAAAGTAGTTCTACCTCCTCACTTTTATCATGTAATTCACTCACTCACTGGCAATCAGAGTCATATCCAATATCTATCTTCCTTCAACAAAAGCATTTTTAGATTAGGTATTGTGACCTCTAGCACTTCCTTAAGTTTAAAGGAAGTACTTCTTTGAAAAAGCTTATAGTCTTCCATTGGACTTTTAGGTCTAAATTCACTTGACATTCAGCGCCCCATTCTTATTCGATTAATCACAACAAATGATTAATTGAGACTCCTCTAGAATTCATAGAGTGAATATAATTTAGTTCAACCCATTTGCGATGTTCTCCTTCATTATGTTTAACATAGATAAAAGAATGTTGTTGTGAAGCCATCCTGACTCAAAGCTGTTTCTCCCACACAACTTATGAGTTATGACTGCATGTCTGCCTCCTCTATCCTTTCCTCCAAAACTTCCTCTGCCAACCACATATCTCCCCTATGTTACTAAAATCAATTCCCTCTAATCTTTCCCTCCAACCTACATCACCCGTATGCAATCTTGTAAGGAATCCTTTTATAGCCCCTCATCCCTCCTCCTCTCCTTGAATTCTTACCCCCTGATCCTCCAACCCTATTGTATTCACAAATTTACTCACTCTATCAACAATAGCTAACTGGTGAAAGAATTGTGTTATGATATTCTTTTTCAACCATAACACCCTTGATTTTTATTTATAACTAATCACTGGAGTGATTATCATGTAGCTGATTCTTCTTGCCCCTCTTCTTTTCTTTTTTTCTCCTCCTGCAAACACTTCTTTTTCTACTTCTCTGCAATTCCATTCATCAACTCCCTCAGCTTTATTTCTAACTCTTTCAAACGCCTCCCTATACCAAATTCTTAAATCGTTCTTGAATAGATTAAAACAGAAAGGAATACCTTGAACATGATGGCATCTTTTCTCCAATTCCAACTATCTCCCTGAAATTGTTTGTGACTACATATTTTTAAGCTCATTCTTCTAATATAAAATACGGAGAAAAGGAAGTGGAACTTGGGTAGGAGCAACTTCCAAACAATTGACGTAAGAAGTGTGTCAAGTTGAAATAAGATATGTGTCAAGTTGAAATTTTAATCTTCACACACCAACTCTTCACCAAGTGAACAGTTGCTCCTGGATTCTTTTGCTCTTATTAATTGAATTAAAGACAAATGGGCAAGTATTCAACCTTTATGATTAATGATATTTTCCCCTTGTTTGTTTTTGAGTAATGATGTTAAGTGGACCTTGACTACTCCTTGGGACAACCCGTTAAAACCCACCAGCATCGATGTAGTGTAAACTTACACTCCAAAACTGGAACAGAATGATTCACACTGAGTGTTGTAGCTGGAATTCGAGGTCTGGATCCCGAGGTATTGCTCTATGCCTCAACCATTAAACCATCCATTCCATCAACAAAAATAGTGATGTTTTACCTTTTGGATTACATGTTCAAAACATCAAATGTTTCCCAAAATAACCCAGCCATTAGCTTTTTCTTGGTTTCCCTCCCATAAACTAGGGCTCCAACATGATTTTAAGTACTCTCTCTGTGCCAGTTTATGTGGAGGCATACTTTCTTTTATAGTTTGTCCCTCAAAAAATGTCACATAACTACTTAGTCTTATCTTCCCCATTTTACTTTTAAAACAAGTTCACTTTTCACGGGGGAGAAATTTGAAAGAACATGTAGAACTCTCACTACATCTAATTTAATCATTTATAGTAAGGACAATAGTAAGGACAAGTTTGGCATTTTGCATATATATATATTTTTTATCAAGTAAAATATTTCATTAATAATAACAATGCCAACTTGGCCATATACAAGAGGCATACCAAAAAGGGGGAAACTCTACAAGGCATTTTGCATATATTTAGCTTATGTGTCAAGAACCTATTTGTTTCTTGAACTCCATGTGCAATGGAAAAACCGCCACATAAAATGCGACATAGGAAGTAAAACCATTTCCTACACATCAATCATTTATAGAACACCCTAATCAGCTTGATAAAAAAAATAGAACACCCTAATCTTTTACCTTATCAAAAAAAATAAAAATAGAACACACTAATCAAAACCTTCACAATCTCATAACCGCTACCATTAAGTTCATCTTACACTATTATATCCCTTCTTTTGCAAAGTTAAATTATTTCCCTTTATATGCTGCCACGTCGTTTTGTAGCCAAAACAGAACTTCTTGAATGCTTTAACCAAGGCTCGAAACAACGGAAAGGAAACCATAAAGATGGAGAAACTACAAGACAATTCTAATAAACATACAAACAGCAATTGACTCTCCAGTTGATACCACAGTGCTAATTAATTAAATATTTCTTGTTGTAATATACATTGTTATCTAAAGCAATTGCATTGCACTTGCAGAAGTTAACTAGATTTGGCATCATTAAGTGAGGCTTTGAGTTTATACATGTAAATCCTAATCACTGAGTATGCACCCTAGCTGTTCTAAGCCAAAATATTTTACTAACTCAACAATGGTCAGGCCATATCAGTAATGCAGACAAATCTGAAGAGCAGGACAATGATGAGAGAAATAGAGAGAGGAGAGAGAGCATTTGACTATCCATTTTATATAGGGGAAATAACTCATATATACAGCCCAAACATCTAGTTTGCAGCCAATGTAGCCCATTGTATCATCGGTGTATAGATAATGTATATGTTCTGTATGGCTATATATATAATGTATACGCTTTGTATAATCATGAATAAACACAAGAAACCAACTCAAATGCAGTGTATAGACAATGTAGTGCTTTGTATAAACATTGTATAACTATGTATAAACAATGTATTTCTTTGGAGACTCAAATATTTTTCCCATAAAAATAAGGCTCACACAACTGATCAAATGAAGAACCTAATAAAGAAAGCCTCTTCTTCTAATTAATTGAATCCTTTACAAACAAAAAAAAAAAACAAGTTCAATTTCTCTATCATCCTTAAATTTAGATTCTCTGTTAATTTTGCTTTCCTTTCGTTTCTTCTCTAAAAAGCACGAATGGATAAAATTTATTATTATTCAAAACCAAAAGACAAGGAAATAATGAACTATTACGTGAGGTACGTAATAAGCAACCGTTTTCCATGTAAGCATAAAGTTGTGGAATTTGATGATCTTTACGAAGATAAAACGTTGTGCCCATGGAACTAGAGAGAGGCAAGGAGAAAAAAACTAATGCGGCGTAATTGGAAAGGGGAGGGCTGAATTAGTGGGATATATGGGTAATAAAGCAGGAGTTGGGTTATATTAAGAAACTAGATTAACGAACGGGATCAGGCCGTAATTTTTCCTTTTATATACTGGTAAGAGTAGGGTCTATCTATATCCCTAAACCATCTATCAGCAAAAGTAATGTGTTAGCAAAAATTTTGAACACTAGAGATCAAGTTTGCCAATGAATGTAAGCATTCTGAATTTAAAAAAAAAAAAAACAGCACTATGTTATGATATCTTTATCTTGGATAAAAGTAACTATTCATATAAGAATAAGAGCAGTATATCCGAAGATTTGCCTTTTCTGCCCTGATTGGTAACAATGATAAATTCCACCAACCTTGCATTCAATCTGCCCCGGCCTCTCCTGGCTTTCTTCCCTTTGCTTCCCTTTCTCCTTTGTCGCCTGCTGAAGAATTGACAGAAGAGGCTAACATAGTAAACATCAGCAAAGCGTTAAAACATAACAAACTATTAACCCAACAAAGGCAACGAAGACCACACCTAAGATCAAGCAACCTCCCTAAAACCTATATATTGCAATCCTACTCATTCATTAGAAAAAACATAGACTGAAAGCATTACTTCGATGAGCATTGCAGTAAATAAAACAAAGAAAGTTAATCGAACATCCAGTCCCCACACATTAGCTTGTGTGATCTGCAAGTGCCAGTAATATATTACTCCCTCTTCTTTTTAATCAGTCCCGAAAAGAATGACACGTTTCTTTATTTGGTAACAATCTAACTTTAAGCTTTACCTTTTACGCTTAACAAGATAATTTATAACCACACAAATAACTTGGGCTTATTTTAAACCACAAGATTCAAAATTCTTCCTTTATTTCTTAAACTCCGTGACCGATCAAACTACATCATATAAATTAGGACGGAGGGAGTAAAACCTAGCATTCAGTTAAACATCTACCTCCAATCCGCCGCTACTTCAGAAATGCAAAAGAACAAAACTTTAATACTCTGTAACTTAACACATAAAACAACAAAAATAAATTACACCATTAATCAACAATTCACTCATCAACCGAAAAAAATCAACTTTCTAGATAACAAAGTAGCATCAATTTCAACTCCAAAATTATACCTGAAATTTTCTTCTGGAAGGGTGATTAAACTTGCAACTGGATCCAAATTTACACATCCCTGTTTTCAAATAATAAGGACAATCTTGAGCATCAGGTCTTAAAGGGTAATTAAACTTCCTCTTAATCCTATTAGCATTATTATTAAACCCTGCTTCCTTAGTATCCCCTTCATAACCATTTTCTTTTCCCCCATCATAATGATCATAAGCATCTTCTTCACCATCATCATATCCCCATCCCTCATCATCATTCCCTTCAACATTTTCAACCTCATTTTCCGATCTTTCCTTCGTAGCCTGGTTCAATACCAGATTTTGAAGCTCATCACAGATGATTTGCATCGCCATCTCATCCTCATCGTCATTAGGGTTTTGGAAATTGGGATCGGATGGTAACGACGACGTTTTGGGAGACTGGGACTCAAGCCCTAACTCCTGTTCAGGGTGATCTGGGGATTGATTTTGGGTTTGAGTCTGAGTTTGGTGTTGTTCAATTGCTTCCATTGTTGTTCCTCTGCATTTCAATCAGTAAAAAACCTAATTTAGCAAATTCAGTAAAGTGAGTGTGTTGAATGGGACAGTGGCTAATATAAGTCAAAATAAATAGCGATTGTGACCACTGCAAATACTACTACACGAATTTATAGTACTCGTTTTTTTTTTTCCTTTTTTCTTTGTTTTTTGCTTTAATTTTTCTGGTTCTCTCTTTTATCCTTTTCTTTTTTGGAATAAAGTTCTTAAATTCTGTCAAAGCCACATTTAAATCTGCCGGCAGAAGAAACTCCATTTCCTTTAGCGCGTTATCCGTGATTATTAAATCATCTTCGTGTTTGTGGTCTTCATTCGCAGCAAAAAATTTGAGCATTGTTCGCCTCCCGCCAAATATGCTTGATCGTACTTTTATTGGCTTCCAACGGATACTTACAATCTTCAAGTATAGTCTGAAGCGGGTGACACTGGATGTCCTCCACTTTAATAAGTTGGACATCAAGTAGTCAGTCTGTTAACACCTTTAATTTATTGTAGGGGAAAATGTCAAAAATACCCCCCTCTACTTTCATAAATTGGCTACTTTTACCCTCCATTACAAGTTGAGATCAAATCTATCCCTCCGGTTACAAGTTGGGGTCAAAAATATCCCTCCCATTAGCAACGTTTCTAAAATACCCTTCATTTGACAAAAACTCCCAAATCAAACCAAATAACCCAATTTCAATTGAAATTATTCATCCCCTCTTTTAAACCGACCCGCGACCCACTAAAACCATACCAAATTAACCCCAACAATCATGGCTTCCATTTTCATCGAAAAATCAGAACACAAGAACATGAGGGGAAAAGGGCTCCGTTGTTGTTGCTCGTTGGCGTCAAGCTCGCCATTTGAAAACTTATAGTTGTTGCTAGTTGCTCTGGTAGCGATGAGGAAGAATAAAGAGGTTGGGTTTGTTGTTGTTGGCATTATGGTTTGGTGGAGACGGTAGTTAGCTAGAGAATGAGTGTTGTTTGGATGGAAGGCTAGTGGTGTTGCGGAGCTCAGGGAGAAAAGGGAGAGGGAGTGAAATGGAGGTGGCGAGGGAGAGAAGTGAGTGAAAAGGGAGTGGTTGTGCGGTCTGGTTGAGTGTGTGGTGGATGCGATGGAGTTTTGATGATTTTTCTAGTCAGAGCATTGGAGGGGCAATGGCAGATATGAGAGAAGGAGAAGGTGGCAGTTCTTGTTGGATATTGTAAAGCAATACGGGAAGTAAATAAATATTACAAGTGTTCGAAAGGATAAACAAATAGGCAATTCAGAACTGCCAAAAGCTTGTTGAGTCATGAATCTTGATAACTTGAAATCAAGAAACACTAAAATTTGGATTGTTACAACTGTGGCTGAGTCGAGAGATGGCTCTCTGTCTTTAAGACAAGATTGCCCCGTATATATGTTTTTACGTTAACGGGCAATAGTTTTCCAAGATAAAATAACAACTAATCAACACTACAAAGCAAATAGGTTGATTCTAACGAAGAAAACAAACACGAAACGACTTGCTGAAGAATAGAAAAGGAAAGAAGAGTTTTATGTTTTTGTCCCAACATTTCTGCTCACGTTTTGGACTTTCTGTTTCTCTTCTGTTTTGTCTCTGTGTATATATGTTGTCTCATTTTTCTGTGTCTTTCTATCTCACATAATTGAGCCAAAAGGCTCCAATATATAGCATAAGGGATGGACTCCTCAGGTGCCAAATAATGGTTGTTAATGGCCATTGAATGAGGGAGTAATTCAGCCAAGTAATGGATGTTTAAGGCCATTGAATGAGGGAGTTAATCAGCCAAGTAATGGCTGTTAATAGAGGGAGTTAATCAGCCAAGTAATGGTTGGTTAATGCACACTAACGCCCCCAAAAATCAACTCCAATTTCATTTTTCCAGAAACTCTAGGGACCAACTATAAATATTAAGCAATTTGGGGTCCAAACCCGTGACCCACGACCCGTGACCCGAGCCCGGACCAGTCGGGCGCGCGGCAGCGCGCATGTGGGCTTAGCCTTGAACCCAAGCACATCTAGGTCCTCCCTCCTTTAAACACATGGGTTACCCCTTGGGGTCCCAAACTCTTAGCCAAATTTGAGACTTATGAAGAGAACATTTCTTCCTTTTCCCACCGATGTGGTAGATTTGTCCCACACCATATATTTCATGCCTCAAACACCTTACTTCGTGGACCAATATCTTTTTCATTTCTCAACGAAATTTGACGATTCTTGGCCCTACGGTCATCTACTCACTTAGTAAATTATGCACGTGTGAAGAGACAAAGCCTCCAACATGCGGAACCCTAGTGTTTAATTCATTAAATATGGGTGGACTCACCTCCCCACCAAATGTAAATTTCCAACAGTTCTTTGGTGGTGGAGTGGAGGAGGGTGGCAGTTCGTTGGATGAGGCTTTAATTTGGTATGAGTCCATTTCCTTTAGTTGATCGCGGGTCGGTTTAATAGATGGAATGAGTAATTTCAAGTGAAATAGAATTATTGGGTTGATTTGGGAGTTTCTGTCAAATGAGAGGTATTTTTAGAAACTTTGCTAATGAGAGGGTATTTTTGATCCCAACTTATAATGGGAGGAGTGGATTTGACCAAAACTTGTAACGGAGGGTAAAGTAGTCAATTTATAAAAATAAATGGGTATTTTTGACCTTTTTCCTTTATTGTAGCCCACTTCTTTTGCTAATGTTAATATTTGTTTGATGTTCCATAGTTCAGTAGTGAGGCTTGATATAGACAGCAACTTACCCTAGCATCCACTTCTCATGATTGTACCTAAAAAGACCTCCATAAACAGCCTCTTTAATGTGAGTCTTCACAGTTCACACTGCCATTAGTACTCAATTTAATTGATTCTACACAAGGGCCAGACCAAGCTATTAATTTAATTTGTTTAGAATGGTGTTCGAAGAAAATTAAAGGAAAATACTTTATGTCCGAATCATATGAGGTCTCATTGTATATTAATTAGAATTCGCACAACTTAAGACTCATTAAAAAGAAAAATCATTTCTTACCAAGATTTTTTTTATCCGTATAGCTCGAATGGCGCAAAGATTCTATTAATTTCACCATAATCTTGTATGTTTTATTAATGCTAATTGTTATTCTTAAAAGCTCACATCGGCAAGAAAAAAGTTTTCCTTACTTTATAACTAGAATGGATGCACATCATGAGCAATGGGTTTGCCAGATTCAATAATTTTGGTTCAGTTCATGAATATGTGTTAAAAAGTTTATTGAATATATAACTATTGAATTTGAACCTAACAACTCAAATGTTCAATGAATTTTATGGCATCTCGAACTTATAAAGTTTAAATCCTAAGTCTACATTTTCTTATAAAGAAAAGTTGGTGATTTTGAATTTAAAAACTATTTTTCAGTGATTTAAAGCGCTTCTAATTTTTGTTCACTTGTAGTAGTAGCAATTTGTTCCTTCATTTTTCCTGGTTAATTTATTTTTCTTCCACCTTAAAGTTTGAACTTCAAAGTTAGTATAGTGTAATAAAGATGTAAGCAACATATGAGAAAATCTAATTGTAAAGTGTTTATTTAATGCGAACTTCATCAATCAAAGAACATAAAGCATTTATGCGTACAAAATATTGTCAAGCAAATTGAGTATTCATTCTTTATGTGTACAAAATATTGTCAAGCAAATTGAGTATTCATTGTACTTTTCTATTTTTGTTGGGGAAAAGGTTGAGCGTTTTTCACATTTTCAAAAATTCAACAAGATGGCTCGACTTATTTGGACTCGCATGAATTTTGTACAAATGTATGTTAAGACAATTTGAGATATTTATTACACTTACCCATGCTTTTGTTAGGGAAAAGTTATGAGAATGTTTTATGTTTTGTAAAATTCAATATAACCTTCTAGTAGTACTTATTTTAGACTCATTCGACGTGTCAAATTTGACATGCAAAAAGCTTTTTACTCAATATTTGCTTATTTTATGTCTACTGGAACTAAGTAAAATGTTGCAATTTTCCGTTAATATTTTGTGGTTCAAATTTGAGTTGGACTAAAAGTGTCCACTTTCTGCATACTAAAAGGACTATTTATGTTCATTGGTATATATTAAAGAACATAAATTCACATACCACAATGCATTAGGAACCATTTGGAATTGTTTCTCTCACGTATAAAAAGTCGAAGTGAAGGACATTGTTTAGACTTGTGTCATTTGAGACCGTAAATTCAAGATTTTAAATCCACTCAATTATTTAAAGAGGTCTTCCTCCTTACAAAATTACAAAGTTGTAATGAAATCTTTAAAATTGCTTTAAATTCGACGAAGCCTTTTATAATTTTCATTTGATATTCCAGTATTTAAGCCACTTGATTACAGTTATTAGAATATTGACAAGATTTTAGAATCAACAAAACCGTCATTTTCATTCTATTAACACTTCCCTTTCATTTTGGTAGAGCCAGCTCTTTCAATGACAATCTAGCTTCTACAAGTTAAACAAAAATACATAAATAAATAAATGATAAGTTAAATATTTATTTTTGTTTGAGTGAAAAACACTTTGATAATTTGAGAAGAGATTTGGTACTAGGATACTAGCACAAAGTGCAAAAACACCCTTCACATGATTTGAAAATGATGGCAGAAAAAAGATTCTTCAACTACTTTTAGAGAGGAAATTGGTAAGAAAAGCATTTTTGCACGTCGTATTCCTTATATATATATATATATATATATATATATATATATATATATATATATATATATATATATATGTTTACCCCCAATTTTTCCCCATCTTTTTTAATTATTTATTTGTGATTTAAAATATTTTGATACCTCAAAACAATATATATATATATATATATATATATATATATATATATATATATATATATATATATATATATAAATAAAACCTTTAATATCGTCGTCTATTCTTAATATCATTGTTTATTATCATTACTATTATTATTTGTATTTCTACAATCATTTGTCTTTTAATATCATAATCATAGTTTTAACATAATATTCTATGTTATTTTATTTTAGCAAAACGGCATCGCAATTTTTTTATTTTTAAGCAATAAGCATTTCATAAACATTATGTTTTATTATTATCACATCGTTATTTTTATTTAAATAATTTACATTTCTTCAAAGTATTTTTTAAAAAATAATAAACCCCTTTTATATTTTAACCCACAACCCTTTTTTTTCCTCACCAAAACCGGCCCAAACGATACGAGGGAAAGAGCCCATAAAAGAGAGATCGGATGCCCTTTCCGATGCCCCCCCCCAATTTCGCCCAGCCCAATCGGCCACAAAAAAAACAACCGGAAGCCCAACCCATTTCACCCCTAAAACCAAACAAACCCTACACCCCTATTTTCTCTTTCACCCTTGCCCCCTCCCCCCCCCCCCCCCCCCAAAAAAAAAACCGCCGCTACACCCTCTACCCGCCGGATAAACGCAACCCCGAACCCCGACACCACTGCCACCAGTCTCCTTTTTTTTTCATCACCCATCACGTCGTCATATCCATTTTTCTGAACCAAGAGGTCATTTCAACCTTTGAAAAGGAAGGGCCACGGAGGTCTTCCGGATTCGAAGTGGGTTCCTCTCCGACTCGACGGATAAGAGACCGATTCGAATGTTCTAGAGCTCGAGCCACTAAATTTCTGCTTCCAACAGTCTCAAACGCTTCCATCCTTTCCAATCACCTCTGAAAAGTTAAGAACTCTGGCCTTCCTTTCGAAATCTCTCAAAAACCGTCACTTTTTCCCTCTTTTCTTTGAATTCGAATTTTGAATTTTAGCTGTTAAGTTCTCAAAATCTAGCTATAAGTAGAGCCCTTTGGGCTGTGTTGCAGGAGGGCCGAAAAATCCCCCTTTTATTAATATTTTCAAAAGGGATTTGAACAAGCTTTTAGTTTGCAGAAAATCCTCTGTTTACCTTCCGTTTTCAAGATAACAAAACTTAAGCTTTATCCTTTCCTTTCTAGCATCACAAATTCTGTCCGAGCGGAGTTAACGAGCGGATTCGATGATTCGCGGCGACGCCTCGGTTTGCTGCCCGGAGAAGGTCAGTGAGTTCGAATTCCTCTTATTCATTTTATTTATGGCATTGAATAGTAGTTTGAGCATGATTAGTTTCATTTAAGTAGATTACATGTTAATTAGGCTCTGTGTTAGGTTTAGTTTTAATTTTGTAAGTCGCTTGAGGAATATCAATGTGCTGTTAAGATCATGTTAAATATGATTAGTCCAAAATAACCTTATGGTAAGGATTTGTCATCTTAAGGATGTTATTTTGAGTCACATGACTTATGGACACCTTCATTTGAATATAGTATGAATCTTATAGGATTAAAACATGTCATTCTGATTTATGATTAGTTAAAATATTATGATAATACTCAGTTGTTGCCTGCCTTTAGTGATTGAACGTGTTGTTGAGAGTCATGCCATAGTTTCAAAGGTCCTGAAGTTGATTCATCTGTACATTTATGTGATGCTCATTCATTTTGCTAACCATCTGTGCTCAGCATGTATGTTATGATTAGAGTCTTGGTTTGTCTTGCATAATACATTAAAATTTAGAATGATATTTGTCCAACTAAATAGTGAGATGTTTTTCATGAGATGCTTGTAAGTTCAGAGTTTGATTGGTTTGGTCTTGAAGATATGATTGAGGTTGGTTTCCAGCATGTTTCTAAATTTGTGAAGGGTCTGGTCGGGTCGGGTCTATAGGTAGGTGTGAATTTGTGTGTCTGGTTTAGCTTTTGATCAATTCTATGTCTACTGTTGTGCCCATATGTTGTACTAACTCTGATTCCATGACTGTTCTATTTATTTTTGGACCACACTATATCATAGCATGTTCTAAACAGTGAGATTTTGTTTGTATGAACTTCTTGCTATGTCTCAGTAGATGCTCTTTAGGGTAAAATTTTGAAATTTGGTTATCTTTACACCCGTCTTGATTTGTCTTGGTTCTGTTATTGCACAGGATGACCAGTGTCCAGTATATTTGAACCTCCTGTCAGTTGTGCCATATTTGTTTTCAGAGGATTAGTATGCCCAATATACTTGGACCATGTGTGTGCACATTTGCCTTGATATTAGCCTAGGAATACTTAGAGTATCATCCACAGGTCATTCCTCCTGATATATCCATGCTCTTACCTTATTTGCATATATTTGCACTCATTTGCATTGGCATTAGCTTGGCTTTTGTGCACTTATCAACTCCACCTTATAAATGTTGGCTTTAAGTAATTTGTTCAAGTGTTGATTGCTCAAATAATGGCATGTCTAAGATATTGTATGTGCCTTGGCATGAATGGTCCTATATGCCTAAGATATTATCTTTGATTGGTCATTTGGCCATCCTTGCTTGTCTCACATATCTATTGGACTAACTACATGCTTACTTTATCTGTCTAGGAGTCATTATATTTAATACATAGTATATCTGTGAGTGCATGTTTATTTTAGCTTAAGTAGTCTTGCATCTCTGAAATAGTACCCTTGATTGATTACATGTTCATTCCTATGTCCCATAGGCAATCTAACTTGACCATAATGTTTAGCTTAGACTGAGTAATTTGCACGTTGAGGAGATTATTACTCTTGTTTGAAGACTTGCCTATTTTTGTGTCCAGCCTGTCTACCATATCAGCCTTGTCATGCCCCCTACTTATATAGGTATCCTTAAACTTAGCATAACATGAACTGACCCCTCTCAGTGTATACTTAAAACATGTCTTTATATTGAATATCCAGAGTGGTTGCTTCCTGGTCTTCTATAATTGTTGAACTATATCATGTATATCTGTACATATTAGTTGTTTATCTGATTAATACAATACATGCTTAAGAGCCTACATGGTTAATATAGCATGAACAATCCTTGTATGATTGATGTATATCCTCTGTTTGGTTTTCCTATTGCCTAATCTATGCTTATATGTCCATATACATATCTCATTGGGCCTAACTGCCATCTCTTTGTTCAGTAAATGAAATACAATTGGGATTCTGCATAGCTAGTTCTGGCTTGAGTAATTCTATATCAATTAAGATGATGTGATTGAACCCTCATGCCCTCCTAAACTTCCCTTTAAAATGATTATTTGCTTGGACGCTTCTCTGAATAATAACTCTTCTGAAGCATGTTAGTTAATCATGGTATATGTCTTGTTCCTTTCATGTGTTAGTCCATCCAGCTTGTTTGTTTCTATTCTATCCTCGGACTAGATGTTTGATGTGTGTTCTTGGTCTGTTGCCATTTATGTGATTGATATTGAGGTTCTGCACTTCTGCCTCCCCTATTGAATCCAAGCATGATATCTTATGTATGTTTTGGCTTGCTGTAGCCTGTTTAGATCAGGTAGGATACTTTCATGCTTTATTTGTCTTCATTGATGTACGAGTCCACATAGGATGGCATGTTTTTCTTCCCAATTTGTTGAATCTAAAATGGTATACCTCAAAGGTATACAAGGTATATAGGTCCTAGTATACATCAGCGTATATTCAGGTTATATACTTTGTATATCTTCAGATATACAACATATATTTAGTATGTCTTATGTATATCAACCCTTATATATTAATTGAATATTTGAAAGTGGGCCTGGTATATTCACGAATCTGATTCTCTGAGTTTGGGCATGTTTTCTCTTCTCACTTCTCCTTGAGATAGGGCCCATGACCCCCAATAGCGTAGACAGTTTTCGATTGGACCTTTGTTGGGTTCTGTTTTTTTTTTTCATATAAATTGTTGACTGGATATATGTATATATTTTCATGTTCCATCTACTAATCATTTTCCTTTCTTTCGTTTACATGAAATGCATCGGAAGCAACGAAGAGTCTTGTGATGAGACTCATCATGACGATTGTCAAACGAAGACCCGCATCCACGTTCATTGCATTCTCCTGCCTCGGGATTTCTAAACAAATAGGGAGGGATGACATCATCCTCCGCCCTACTCGCTATTCTTAATCCCCTAATCCCGCCATTTTTTTGTTATTTTATTTTTTTGTTGTATATTTAATCACTCAACTGTGGGCGATCATGGGAATACGTAGAATAATTAGGCCTTGAATTGATAAATTAAAAGGATAGTTTAAAATTGGAAATCCGCCGTTAGTTTATCTATTTTAGGCTCGTCATGCATGTTTAAAACTTTCAAAACAATTTGATCATCCTTTATTTGCATTATTAATCATACAAATAAGGTTTTGGTTTTTATCGAGTTCTGCATTAAAAATGACTTTCATATAAATCACTTCTTTGCATTACAAACAATTTGCTTTTCTCCTTACTATCAATTGTCAAAAATAGGCATTTTATGGACAGCCATACAAATGCGTGCTTTTATTAAAAAAATATAATTTTATATATATTTTTTATAAACAATGTCATGCATACTTTTTTCGGATTTTATATCGGGAATTTATGTCTCAGAATTGCAAATCACCTTTGCGAGACTCCTCAAAAGAATATAAGTGGTAAAAAATCTTTACGTTGTCAAAAAAATGCATCTTATTATTAACTACTTTCAAACATCCTTTCAACTGACTTTATACTTTTAAACATGTATTTTTTCTTAGAATAATAATAAACCTAAGTTTGATCGGATAACCGTAGTTAGCGGATCTTAAAGGATGACTAACTCCTTTCCTTTAAGATAATAAAGAACCCTTACCCAGAATCTCATGGATTAACAAACCATTAATCATAGTTAATTTTGTATCATTTATGTTAACATTTATGTGTCCTAATTCACCGTAGAATAATTAGGTGTCTACTCCTTAAGCTTTAATTGATTTAGAAATCACTTATACATCACAATCATGTTGGATCCCTCTTCGCGGATGGGGGATTAAAAACGGATGCGACAATATATATATATATACTGCGTTATGTATATATGTACATAATGTGTTGTGGCCCGAAAATCATATTTACACACTTGAGTTATAAAAAGATTCAGGAAGTGATATCCTATACACACTTATAATTTGAAAAGAAGAAAAACAATGCCCCTACAAAGTTCTCATGTTATTTTGATAGGTATTATTTGTTATTTTTAACAAGATCTTAGAAAAGGTTAACTAAAATAACATGTGTGATGGACTACAAGATCAACTTTCTTCCGAAAATTGAACTCAATAGTGTTAGCAAGCTATCAATAGCTGGAGGAAGATAAATTGACAGTTTAGACTAGCTAATAGGGTGCACTAACATGTATGAACGGTTTGATTTTGACATAACTTGATAAAAGAAAATGTAGAAAATAAATTAATTCTTTGATCTATAATCTAAGTGAAGATGCACAGGCCTAGCTGTTCCTCAAAAAAATATTGCATACTGATGTTCCTGGAACTTGGCTAAATATGATTGAACTTTCAGTCCTCTATTTACCAGAGTAAACACATATATAATAAGAGCATAACAAGAGTCCAATCCTGCAGCAACTGAACAAGAGAAAATGGAAAAAAGAGTCCACTTCCGGATTTCAATTTCAAATGTTAAATTACTTGATTTTGGAGATAATTCTTACAGGATTGAAACACTTGAACTACTTCGAATCAATGAATGGGACCAATGAGGTACCATGACTGAGGAGAATTATCTGGTACCAAGAGAAACTTACAAAACGAGACAGGAAACCTACACCTACCCCTATGTCTGTTAACTGAACACAGTTCCATCAGTCATGTCAAATTACAATTTGCTTCCTTAGTCAACTTCTTCCCTTCTTTGAAACATGACCCGTCTTCCGCTTGTGACGACTGAAATCTGACACAAAACGAAATGTTTGACCACAGCCGCTCTCAGTACAAACATAAGGACGTGCACCTGTATGAACTCTTATGTGTTCAGTTCGAGCCCATGCCCACTTAAACGTCATCTTGCAGCCCTTCCAAGGGCATTTCAGAGGACGGTCGTCCATATGAACCCGTCGATGCTGTACCAAATACTTGTGCGAGAATAACTTCTTCTTGCACCCTTCGACAGGACAGACATTCTTTTTATGCAGTGTAAGCTCCTGCTTTGAGCTAAAACTCATACTGCACCCTTCCAAGTCACAATGATATTCACCTTCCTTTTCTCTCATCTTTTTACCAGTATTACTTCTAGGAGCCTTCGTTACTGGTTCTTTCTTCGCATTGCTATTTGCAGAAGGAAATTTGACCTTAGGACCTTTCTCGGATTTCTTGCTCTCATGCTGCTTAGTTAGAGCTGGTTTGGCCTTAACCAGCTTGGCGGCCGACTCTCTGCTCGGTTTTGGAATCCTTTTCCTCAGACGGGTGCTCGGCCCACCATCTGGATCATCATCAATGAGTGAGCCAAACATCTTCTTATCAACATCCTTTTGAGGTTCAGGAGTCTCATATTTAATCCTCTTACTCCTAAGATTAGTTTTCAGGTGCTGCCGAAGGACATTAATAAGTGAAGAATCATCATGATCATCTGCTATTATTAATTTAGCATTTGAAGCATTCCTATTTTCTGCTGTACTCTTCCTCTTTTTTCCAGTCTTGCAAGTTGTAGCGACAGTTTTCCCAGTCGGAGTCCTTTCACATGGTCTCTCAGACTTCACCTCAGTCTTAATCTGGACTGAGATGCTTTTGTTCTGTTCTTGTTCTTCATCAATATCCCTCTCAGCAAGCAGAGGATGAACCTGACTATTCATCCAGACTTTCCCACACCATTTCCCAGCAACAACTGCTCTCCTCTGCTTCCCTGATCCTCTCCCAGTATACTCTGATTTTTCCGGGATAGTATCTGGAGAATTACGACCAAATGCGTTGTATATAATGAAGTTATAAGGCATCTGTTTACTATAGAGAGGAGAACGGCTTAGATTAGCACTGTAGAAGAGGTTGATGTCTAATTTCACAGTCCAGTCCCCATTGCCATGTATAGCTTCTTCTATTTCCAAAGCAGATTTTATCATTTCCTCATCTTCTTTAGTGGCCTCGCAGAATGAAAGCTCTCTCCAGAAATGATCACTCCCCAACTCTTCAGCCACTTTTTTAGCTTGAGCTTCTAGCTTGGGATAGTCTGCCAATATTTCAACATGTGTCAAGGATATGCAAAAGAATCATACCAAGTGATTGAACCACAAGATCAGAATAATTTGGCGATGCCAACACTATAGCTACATGAGTACATAAAGAGCTGCTTTTTTTCCAATCTTACCTTTTATGGTGCCAGTGTACAATTATAAACCACTTGGGATACATCACATGTTTTCAATCAGTCATATATTTCTCAACTACCTAATGAAGTCTTATCAGTAACCTTTTCTTTCCTAGAGAATAGTAGCTGTTTCACTTCATCTTTGACATCATGATGGGAAAAAATGAATACAAATCAGTTCTCATTTTAACAGATGAATATTAATAAGTAAATACTCAGGTGCAACCTCCAATGGAGATTAAATTATAACAAAGCAACTGGGACCAAGACTCCGTTTTTCTCCATGACAAACATTGGATAGCCTTGCCTTAGACCAACATAAATATGAAAGGAAAAGCTTGTTGCAGCAAGAGTAAGCTGTTTAGCCAGAAACCAAATAAGAGCTCACCTGGATGACAAAGAAGAGAAATATGTGCTCCACCAACTTGACGGAGCTGTTCTTCTACTTGTACAGCATGCTGGAGACAGAATACATGTATTCTGAATGAGTCTTCATCAGATGTTGAAGTAAACCGCATCTGCGCATTATCAAATGGAGTAACAACATTGTTTTGTGCTATTTCCCCTTTATTGGAAATACAATTTGCAGCGACTTGATGGGATCTTAGTTGATGGCTTGACCTACCTAACAAAGTATTTGACTCCCCTGAAGGGGAACTTTCATTCTCCAACTGAATGGAGTTGTCAAAATTTTGACAGTTTCTACCTTGAGATACAGCTCTTTTTTGTCTGTGGTTTGCATACGGATCAATAACTCGGAGAAAACCCTCATCCTCAGAATCCGTATGTCTGCTCTCACAGGCTTGAACAGGAATATCTGCTTCAACCTCATCTTCATCAGAATCTGACGAATTAGCATAAGCTAAAGCCAACAGGCCAAGGGAAGAAGTTTCTTTGCGGGCTTTGGTCCTTGAAAGCCCTTCTACACTTCCATTATTCAATTTACAAATTCGATCAGATGACTCTACTGGGACATCAATCAAGCCACCTGGAGCCCTTTTACCTAACCATCCTGTAATCAATACATAAAGTTTAACTATAACTTGTCCTGCCAACCAAATATGTGAGTAAAAACAGACTGGATTTAAATTATCATAAATTGTATAATTTGCGACAGATCATTTCATGAAGAAGATACCTGAACTGGAATGTGATTCTGCAGCATTTGGGTCCCTACCCGTAGCAGTTACGCCACCTACACTTCCTGTCCAGTCATTGAAGTTACGATAATAAGTTGACATCAAGTGATGAGCGGCTGCTACTGTTGGTCGAATTATGGCCACACACGTATAACAAAGGATCCCACAAGTTACACAAGAAAAAAGTCCTTGCTCTGACAGCGTATCGCATTTGTAAGTCATTCCTCTTGAAGTGTCCAGGTCCATCCTTTCGGTCTCTGGAGAGGATTGGGCATCATCCTTTCTGCCAGAGTCTAGCAATCTGTTACCAGCGTGCCAAGAAGAGTACTTCCCTTTCTCCAAAGAGAAACTTGTAAATTGTTTCATCCCCTGTTTCCTGCCTAACATGAGATCATCGGATGCGGAATCTGTTTTGCTCTTCACCTCGTGATCTGGAGTGGGGAATAACCTGGAATTTACCTTTGACTGGGACCCAGCTGCTAAATTAGAACAAATAGAATTCCCTGTAGAATTTTGAGGGAGAAGTACAACAGGTGATCCCTCTCCAAGAATGTGCAGAAGATAATTGTTACAGTTCAAATCCTCAACAAATAGTTCTTTGACCAACATATCTCCTTCACTCTTTTTTTTGTCCTTTAGGCGAGAACTCCTTGGTTCTATTCTAATGTTCTTTGGTACTCTGCAGTAGAAGATCAAAGATGCTAAAGAAACCAACAAAGAGACCCTTACCTAACATACAGGATGCTTTAAATAGATTGTTAAACAAGTTCAATAGGTTTAAACCACCATAAAATCATGAGAAGAAGTGGTTTAATCAATGATATCAGTCCGTGTGACCCTTTAGATGCAGGGATGCAAAACTTACTATTTATCCAGTTCAATCTAAAATTCCTTGCAACCGTATATACAAAGATGAAATCCTCCAGAAGGATGCAGTCTATTAATGGTTTCCTCCTCCATACTATAGGAGATTATGCTACAGAAAGCAACGGCAGCAATGACATGAAGAAATGTAATGCAGTAAGAGTAGGAGAATACGCATAAATCCGGTAACCTCAAAAAGAAACTGAGAGCAAGACACAGTCACTTCTGCACAAAACCTGAAACTATCATTAACCATTGTCTATCCACACTCCCAATCCCCTTTATAATACGCTAAAACAGAAAAGAAGAATCAGTGTAGGAACAAAACTGCATTGATCAGCTTCACTAAATGGGTATAATGTCCTTGCATTGCAGAGATTGGTAGGAACATTAAACATGTGGTCTCATAAAATAACCACGGCGATACAATGTCACTGTTAAAACTAAAGGAAATAAAAGGTCAAAAAGATCACTGTAATAATATCCTAATCTTTTAAAGGTGATCTAAGAAGTATTAGACGGTCAAACATTTTTAAAATATTGTCAGACACGTGCATAGGGTAACTACTTCAAATGAATGGGAGATCCATTGACTTCAAAATATTGAGTTTGTACGGGACTCAGTGGGGATCCTCTGTAGAAAACAGATCATGGAGAGAAGGAAAAACGAAAGAGAAGATAAAGCAGGCTTCAGGTAGCTAGAACCCAAGTGCTTAAGCAGACAACCTCCAGCAAAGGATTGGAGTATGAATGCAACTAGGTCGATAAAGTATGATCGTTAATAAGATGCTATACATCCTATGAGATGACATGAATAATATTTCCTTGCATCTTAATGTAGATCTTATTTTTTGATAGGAAAGGTAAAAAAGTGGGTTGGACATTCTCTTTAATGTGCAGATCTTGTTGTATATATTGATACATCTTGTACAGCAGATGCGCCAAGGAAAGTTCAGCTCGACAAATTCTCAAATGTAGCATAGACTAGTCCAAAAGCCTTGACAATGGAATGTCTTTATACTAGTAATCTGATTTATCTTTTTTCTTTAAGATAACTTCAGAGACCTTGCCTCAGGTTTCGCTTCTTAACACTAACTGTTCTTGCAGTTTTACAGCATTATGTATACCTCCCTTGTTTATATTTCTTTGTAACAATTTTTTTGGGGCTGAGGTGTAGTTGTTGCTGTTGTAACAATTCTTTAATCCATTTACCACTAATGTGAAAATTCTATTGTTTGACTAATTTGCTCTTACTAATATACTCTTTTGTTTCATTAATTTTATAAGCATCTTCTAAAAAAAACTGCAAATTCAAACCACCATCTTTATTTTAGTCGAACCAAGGCAACTGAATCCGAGCAAACTAATGGTTCCCTCCGTGGACGAACCTTGCGGAGGAACCCTTAGGTTTTCGGGGCATTGAATTCAACGGATCCAATCGATATTGATTTTTTCAATTGCAGATAAACAAACCAATCTCCCTCCCCCCCTCCCTCCCTCGGAAACGTACTAGAGGAGACGTGTGTTTATCCTGTGATGATTTAGGAATAGCAAATTCAAACCACATTTATATTTTGAATGATTTCTTTAAAAAAGATGTTAACCGAATTTATTAAAGAAAGGAGTATATTAATTAGTCAAATTGTTAATCTTTTACATCAATAATAAATGGGTTAAAGAATAGTTACAAAGAAATCAAATTAAGGAATGTAAGCATAATATCATAAACCAAAGGGAATTAATGTTACGAAGCGAAACTGTGGAACGGTCTATAGGCAGTCAATTGTACTTTACCTTAACGTTTCAATAATGCAGGAATGGTAACATAATCAAATTTACCTATGGCAAGAAAACAAACCTTGAACACAGTGAAAGTGCTAGATCATAAAGCAATTGGAAATGTGAAACCATTGGAGGACAATTAGTTGATGCTCTACGGATCGCAGCATCTTTTGCAACTCTCAACCACTCAGGAGTAGCAATATTAGAAGCCTCCCCGCAATTAAATCCTAAATTTTAAAATTGTACAAAGCCCAAGAATGGTCATTATCTTCCTTCAACAACTACAGAGGAACAAATAGATCCCAATACATAATTACATCTAACAAAGAAACTGTCTTACCGTGACTAAACCCTGAGTGATAGGCTCGTGGAAAGGTAACAACAAATTCTCCAGCATTTTGCACCAGCCTGAATTCAAATAGGATAGTCAGGACTTGAAATATATCATGCATTAACAAGTTCATCTAATAGTGTTTACTGTGAAAACAGTCAGAAGGCTTCGAAAGTAATCTTTAATATGTCGCATATGACACAGTTAATGGTTGATTTACTATTGATCCTTTTTCTCCAAAATAAGGCCAACTAATGGTTCAGAGATAGATGTCTTCTCCAGCAGAAAAGACAATATATGCCTTTCTCTTATTCCACTTTAGTTCTTTGTCATGAAACTATTCCACTTCAGTTCTCTGTCATGAAACCTATACCCATTCCAGCTAAAAGCTTACAAAAAATATCCTCTATGTATACAAAATAAAAGGCAATTAAAACCCCGGAGGTCATCACAATGTCAGCAATATTAATTTGTAGACCACCAATAACACAGAAAAGAAATTGCAAACACCAGTATTTCACCTGCAGCATGGAATACCAGCACTAAGCAGTACTTCAGGTGACATGACTGTGGTCTTCTCCCCAAGTGTAGCAAAGGTAACTGAAAGAAAAAAGCAAAAGTATGGAGTTCAAGCTATACTGGTTAAAGATGAAATGTGATCAATATATAACTAGAATTCATCTAACACTAACAGAAGTCCAATCATAAAAAAGAAACAAAAGGATCAAACCTATTGCACAATACTGTACTTGTTTAAGAATAACCATGTACTACTTAAACGGAGAATAATATCTATCAACACCTCTGATGACTAGATAACCGCATTATTGTCTTTTCTAACTTGACATATTTAACAAGTGATTTTGAGGCTAAGATCATAAGTTTACAATGTTTTTATTCACAAAAGAGAACTATTTTTCGATGAAGTAATTGGTTAAATACTGGCAAAAGTTTGGGAAGTCCAACTTGAAATCTCGTCGGATAATTAATTGGAGAAACTAAACGTACTTGGCGATAATTTCCTCCGAAGGAGAATATATTCAATGATTTAAAGAACTGATTATGACTTAACAGAGAATTAATATATCAACACCTGCGATTATCCAACAACATACAAACACATACATGTACAATATCCCTGGACATTGTAAAACAGAGCTTTGTATTCACTGCGAAAAGAGACAGAGTTGCACAAATTTGAGTTATCTGTTTGCTTCAAAGACTGGCTAGTACTAGAAGAGGACCCCCCATATTTAGTTCAAATTTGCATAATTCACTGCTTACTATCAACTAAACAAAAGAAGGGTAATGATTAATGACAGGAAACAGAAAACAGGACAAACCACTTGAGCAAATATCAATACTTCCATAAACTACGAGTGCCAATAAGACTCACCAAGAGGATTAGTTTCTCCTGCATAACCATGGGCCCTGATCACCTCCTCGAACGCCACGGCTGCATCCCTAGGCACACCATACCAAGTCTTCCCAGCACCCATATGCAAGTAATTCAAGCTATGCAAGTCATGATCTTCAACATGCCAAGCAAACCAACTAAACATCATAGCAAGATACACCATAGGGGAAGTTACCCCTGGGATCTCCTCTTTCATAAACTTCAATGATGACCCTTTTGACCTTGACACACCTCTCATATTCCACTCTGTATCTGCCAGAGTACCCACATCCAAATTACCAAAACAACCCTTCTTTGGTGCAAATGCAGAACCTGGCATGTCATTTGCATACTCAACCGAAAAGGGTTTATCCACAGTGGCTTTCCAAAAAAGGGTTTCAATTTCAAGTGGTGTCAATGTTTTCTTGATCTTTTTCAAGTAATTCTTCTCAAAGCCTTTAGCTTTAGCCTGAAATTGCTGAACCGTATAGGTTTCTCCGCTCTGCCAAACCGGTTTATTAACGGGTCGGTGTTTCCTCGGGCAAAACCCGATCTGCTGCTGCCTAGTAGTGAATGTTGGGCCATTAGAACCGGACCGAGCTGAAAGTGACCGGTTTAGGTTAGCAATAGCGGTTTTTTTTGGTGGTGCAGGTAGTGGGGGTACAATTTTGCAAATTCCATACTTGGAAGCTTCTTTTTCGATCTTGAAAATATAAGCAATGGGATCTTGGAATTCTTCTAGGGTTGGGTGATACTCTGGTGCTACTGGTAGGGTTTTGAGCCATGAAAATACCTCAATGTTACCACTTGCCTCTGCCATTAAAGTAAGATCTATGAGGTTGAATGGAGAAACATTAGAGAGAGAGAGGTGTTAGAGATTCTCTATTCTCCTATTTTTTTCTTTGGTATTTAAGCAGAGGGGAGTAATTTCAATAGCAGTTAGAGCTGTGTGTGTTAGTATTTGTCCTCTGTTCTTTGTGCGAAAAAAGAAAAACAGAGGATAGAAAAAGGGGAGAGCAGGGGAGAAGTAAAAACATGTGAGTAAAAACAGGGGTTTGCACCATACTCTTGAAAATGACACCCCCAGTTTTACTGTATTCACATGTTGAATGAGTTATATGTACAATAAAGAATAAGTATTTTTACTTTCACCGTCTCAAATTATCTGTCGTGATAATAAAAAATAATTATCTCAAATTATTTATCGTTCTAAAAGATCAAGACAAAATTAATTAATTTTTCTCCATTTTATTTTAGTAAAATCTTATTATTAATGGAGATAACATATAAATAGAGTAAACATTTAATAGAGAAAGATTATAACTTGAACATTAATAAGAATAGATTAGTCAAAATCTTCTCCTAATTAATATTTCTTAAAAGGCGTGTAAAACAAAAATACAACAAATAATTCGAGAAGCAAGAGTATTATTTTTCTTGGGAAAAATACGAAAATTATTCTTTTGCTATTTGAAATTGCATTATTTTACTTCTTTTTATTGTTCGGTTCACTTCTACTTATTGGTTAGCAAATTCATTTGCCCTTTCATCAATTGAGTTCCGCATAAAAATGAATCAATTTAACGTATCAAAAAATTTCGATCTAAATATATTATTTTATATTTAATTATCATTAGAAATTACTCTTATTTGTAGTTTGCAGTATTAGAGTCACTTCTACTCTTGTTAGTTAGCAAATTCATTTGGCCTTTTTTTAAAAAAAAAAATAATAGAATGTGTGTGTGTGTTTGTATATACATTAACAAAGATAATTACATAGAGTTTGGGATCCAATCCCTGTAACATGCTCTGATTAAGCATAAGTTAAACTTAAAACAACATTTTTTGCATTAGAAGCAAAAAAAGTTGCCAAAATGACTGTTCAGCCCTCCCCTCCCCTTGTTGTTCCTCATTACTTCACCCAACAATGTTCAGCACTAATGTTCCTTATAATAAGGGTAGATTCTATTGCCTTTGAAATAATGTTGTCAACACTAATATTGTCCTATCTAAGATTAAAAGTGTTACTATTTCTAGTAAGATAGCGATTCAGGCAAGCGCCAAAGAAAGAAGGGGCACAAGCAAGCGCAAGAATCAAAGCAGGACAGAAGAAGCTTCATTCTTGACTTCTTTTCTCAATCAAGTTTTCTTGTTCGTAATAGTAAGTAGAGGTGCCAGAAGGTGAAGGAGGATGTGATTCTAATATAAAATACTATTAAAAGCCTTGTTCTTAACAGATTTCCACACTTCAGGCCAATTGTTAATCATATTACTAGAAAGCTGGAGATTGATTGGTGGATCAGTACAATGTTGAGTCTGGTCCAAAAACTTTGGGCATTTGGACATATATTCAATGTTTTCCTTTGGGGCATTGCATCTAATCAACACTCTTATTTTATTTAATTTCACTCTTATTTTATTTAATTTCGCCTTTTCATTGATTGATTTCCCGCCTAAAATGACTAGATTCCACGTGTTAAAATATTTCGATCTAAATATATCATTTTATCTTTAATTGTGATAAAAAAATTACTCTTTTTTATAGTTTGAGGTTTTAGTTTCACTTCTACTTTTGTTGGTTAGCAAATTCAACTGTCCTTTTTATTGATTGAGTTCCCGCGTAAAATGAATAGCTTTGACTTGTTAAAATATTTCGATCTAAGTATACTATTTTATCTTTATTTGTGATTAAATTCTCACATCTTTTTAGTTTGGGATTTAGATTCACTTCTATCCTTGTCGTTTAGCAAAATTATTTGCCCTTTCATTTGAGCTTCCGCGTAAAATGAATAACTTTTACGTATTAAAATATTTCGATTTGAAAGTACCATTTTATCTTTAATTGTGGTTAGAAATTACTCTTTTTTGGTAATTTATAATTTTAGATTCACTTTTACTCTTCTCAGTTATTTGCTCTTTTTCATTAATTGAGTTTCCACATAAAATTAATTAATTTCACATATTAGAATATTCGATCTAAATATAACATTTTATGTTTAACTGTTGTTGGAAAAGTAAATTACTTTTTGTTATACTTTAGATTGGAGCTTTATTAGGAATTAAAATAAAAATCAAATTTTTTTCTAACCGAATATAAAAGAAGACAAAATTGCTCAATTTTTAGGAACGAAATTTGATCATCTTCACATTATAAGGAGACCACTAATTACTAATTTTTAATTGGCTAGTTTCCTCGTGAGTTGAAGGGATTTCAATTCTTAAATAACCAGTTTTTTGAGACGTGTGTTACACGTGCATGTCGAGCTACACAATGTATGATTTTATAAAATATTATTAATATTATTAAAATAAAATTTTGAATAAATAATTATACTTCATATAATAAAGTACAAGTTTATGTGAGTGATTAATTGACGTGGATCGTCACACGTTGATTTGTTTATCGAGATTAAGATGATCGGATAGTATGAATTTATGAAAATGAACAATCAAAGTTTAATTACATGCACATAATATTTTTTCTTATTTTAATTTTATGAGGTATAAATATATAATGAAATGTATATCTCACTTTAATACTTTTCATGGACAATATTCTTGGTGTTCTGTCATGCCTAAGACTTTTGCTAATCAACACTCTTATTTTATTTTATTAAGAGGAAAGTTCAACATTATACATGTATTATTTGACATTGCTTAATTTTACTTTTTTTTTTGTTTGGGTTCACTTCTACCTTTATCGGTTAGCAAATTCATTTGCCTTTTTATGAGTTGAGTTCTCGCATAAAATGAAAAAAAAACCACATGTTAAAATATTTCGATCTAAATATATCAATTTATCTTTAATTGTGGTTAGTAATTATCTTTTTTTTTTTTTGTAATTTGAAATTTTAGGTTCACTTATATCCTTGTCGGTTAGCAAATTCATTTGCCATTTTCATTCATTGAGGTTCCGCGTAAAATAAATAAATATCACATGTCAAAATATTTCGATCCAAATATACCATTATATTTTAATTATGGTTAGAAATTACTATTTGTTATATTTCTGATTGGTGTAGGAGGATTGACTCATCAAGTTTCCATTGAATTAGGATCCACACAAGAAAATACACTTGTCATTCGTTGGTTATGTATTCAATCTAAAAAAGTTGGTTCAATGCCCTATCAGCCTTTAAGTGAAGGGGCGCATCCACCAAAGATGGCAGCGGAAAAGACGGGAGCACGAACAAGGTAGCTTATTCTTTTCATTCTTACTACATGGTTTATAGTTGAATCTGGAGAATATGAACTTCTCACATTCTTCTTTTTGGTATATTGTTATGAGTAGCGTCGGTGCTCGATCTTAGGTCTGAGGTATGAGTCGAATCATGATAAAGAAGGTTCGGTGGTTATATAACTCCCAAATAGAAAGTCGTATACTTTAAAAGTAGATGGAGTGATCAAACGACCCTTCTTGCGCCAACATACATCCAATGGTAGAGAGTGATGCATCATCATGAACATTGAACTCCTTATTCTGTTTGCGCTCTAAGAACTTTCTTTCCATGCGGATAGTAAGAAGAATGGAATAGAAAGATAAAAGGAAATTCTACATAGTGAAACTGAACCAGACAAAGGCCCTTCTCTCCATCTATCCTTCAATCCACTCGTGTTCCATCTTCATTAAGAATTAAAAATAAAAATGATTTTGTTTTTTCTAACCACAATTCAAGATTATACCTAATATAAATGAAATAGAAGACAAAAATGCTCAATTTTAGGAACGAAATTTGACCATCTTCACATTTTAAGTAGACCACTAACACTAATTTTTTTTATAGGCTTATTTTCTCGTGAGTTGAAGTGATTCTAATTTTTAAATAACTAAATTTTCGACATGTGTGTTGCACGTGCATGTCGAGCTACATAATATACGATTTTATAAAATAATATTAATATTATTAAAATAAAATTTTAAGTAAATAATTATACTTCATATAATAAAGTACAAGTTTCTATGGATGATTAGTTAACCTGGATCGTCGTACGTTGATTTTGTTTGTCGAGATCAAGATGATTGGATAGTATGAATTTGTGAAAATGAACAATAAGAATTTAATTAGATACATATAATTATTTCTTACTTATTTTGATTTCATACACAAGACTTTTGCTAATCAACACTCTTATTTTTTTTATTAAGAGGAAAGTCCAAAATTATTCATCATTTTGAATTTGCTCAATTTTTTTTATTGATTTGGTTCACTTCTACCCATATCGGTTAGTAAATTCATTTACACTTCTCATTAATTGAGTTTCCGCATAAAATGAATAAATACCACGTATCAAAATATTTTGATTTAATAAAAATATATCAGTTTATCTTTAATTGTGGTTAGTAATTACTTTTTTTTATTTGAAAATTTAGGTTCACTTTTACCCTTGTAGGTTAGCAAATTCATTCGCCCTTTTCATTCATTGAGTTCTCGCGTAAAATAAATAAATTTCAACCTGTCAAATATTTTGATTTAACTATATCATTTTATATTTAATTGTGATTAGAAATTACTTCTTTGTTATACCTTAAATTGGAGCTTCATTTGGGATTAAAAACAAAAATGTAACGTTTTTCTTATTACCGAGTTAAGATTAGACCTAATATATAGCAAAAGACAAAATTGCTCAATTTTTAGGAACGAAATTTGACCATCTTCACATTTTAAGGAGACCACTAATATTTATCCAAAAAAAAAAGAGAAGAAGAAGAACCAATTACTAATTTTTTATTGGCTGGTTGCCTCATGAGTTTGGAGAGATTCTAATTTTTAAATAATATTATGACATAAGTCATCACTCTAAGTGATGCATACCGGCAATACTGCCTTTTACTGGCCGCTTGTTTTACTATATGCTTTTCAGGAAAATGACAGAAGTGGTTCCAATAGGATTATTTTTCACTGAATTAAAAAAATGAAAATATTATTTTAGAACCTGAAATTTAATTGTGTTATCCCCTATAATAATAAAATCAGATACTACTGTTATACTCTATGTTTCTGTTGGCAAACAGAATAAATAAACCCCCGTCAAACACACAACTATAGAAATTGGACACGACCTTTACATTTTTAACCTCAAAATCTGAATATTTATCATTAACCTTAAGTTATATACAAGCATCTATTTAATCCAAACAAAATATGATGAAGTAAGCAGCATGACTAGTGCGTACACAATACCATAAAGTTTGTTTTCTATATGCTATAAGAATTGATTTATTTATAAATGTTATTTTTAGTCCGTCTACTCATATCATCTTGTTTATATATATATATATCATAAAGATGTTAATAAACTATAGTTCTCTCATGATAAATATGCGCTCTTATAGTTTTATAGCAACACCTCTACCTTTATATGTAATCAACCGCCATAAATAGGGCGGTTCAAAAATTGGTCCGGACAGGCAAAATGGACCGAACCGGACCGGACTAGAAAAGATCGAACCCAAGACAACTGGTCCGATCTTCGGGTCGGGAATTTTTTTTCCCGGGTTCCAATCCTTTCCGGTCTAAATCCGAAATAACCCGGACCGGACCGGACCCGGTTATAAAAATAAGAAATCCTTTACGTTAGGCTATAATCATTTTTTTTTACTAAGATTAAGTTTCCAGTTTAGTTAAATTATTAATTTATTATTATATTCTCAAGAAAATTATATCATTTATATGAGATATGAGGGCTAATGACGGCTACGAAGCAAATCGCAATTAAAAAACCCTTGAATACCAGCACTAGCAGCCTGCCACTCCATGTCTCTGCCAACCTCTAATTCTTTACTTTAAATTTTTCCTTCCAATTTTCAAACTCTAACCCCTTAATCAGTTTACAACGTGTTGCCGGCATTACCGCATTGCAGGCGGTTTCTCCGTCAACAACAGTAATTGTAAGTCAACAACATCATTTAGGGCTGTTCAAAAATCGGTCTGGATATCTATGAGCATTCATTCTCACTTGCATTTAGGGTTGTTCATCATTTTTCTATTTTTTCTTCATTTATTTTTTGTTTTTACTTATTAATTTTTCTATAACAATTTTTATTATTTACACTTTGTATACCAATAAAAGATGGTGCTAGCTCTTATTTGTGCACAAGATTGGCTTCGCCCTCGAAAAGATAAAGAGAAGGGGATTGATGTAGAGGAAAAGTTGGAGGAATTGGAGCTACTTGAGAAAGGTATTTTCTAAAATTATATTATACTTAATAATTTCAAAATAATATATTATACCTTCACTTTTATTATTTTGTTTGTTTATTATTATTATTATTATTATTATTATTATTATTATTATTATTATTATTATTATTATACATAATTGGAAAACTCTACTTTGAATGATGGTGATTGGTGAATTAGAAATTGTATTTGCTTCATGCAAAGTAATGAAAAAGGTAAACGGTCAATCATCTAATATTATATAATGTAATTATGAACTCCTCATGATTTTTATTTGATATTAAATTTGAACTAATTAGTTTTTTATTGAAACTTTTTGTTGCAGATTGATGTTGATGGTGTAAGGATTTCATTAGTATCATTATTGTTCAAGATTGAGGATTTTTTTTAATTTTTAATAGCCTTGAGATTATTTTTGGACACGAAGTTGTAATATGTGACTTAGTTCTTAGTTACTTTAATTGCATTTTTTTTTGGATCTCTACCGCCCATGAACCGTATCCGTATGGTCCGTAGTGATAAATATCCAATTACTTTAAGCTTCAATACATGAATTTTGATCAAATTTAAAAGAGATTAAATTAGTCAAATTACTTCAACGTACCAGATTTATAACAAAGCTAATGCAAAGCAAATTGAACTTTCTTTAGAACCGATCCGGTCCATATTTTAGACCGGACATCGATAATTGCCGGTCCGGTCTTCGGTCTTCCATTTTATAATTTCCGGTCTTCGGTCCGGTTCGATCTGGTCTGGTCCAGGTTTGGACCGGTAAACAACCCTAGCCATAAATACTTACTCGCACTTGATATTTACATCAAATGAAGAAATTTGACTGTAGTAATTAAAAATTAATGTAAAACTACACATCACTTAACTACTTAATTGATAATTATATATGTATGAACGATTTCTTATATTCATTAATTTGATATAATCATCGAATGCCGGTAAGTTTTTACAAATTGATAAATAAGTACAGGCAATTAATTCGGGAAGTGGATATCAGCTAATATGCTTATTTTGGTGGCCAGCAGAGCAAAGTAATCGGTTCTTTAAATCATTGAACATATTCTCCTTCAGAGGGAATTATCGCCAAATACGTTTAGTTTCTCCAATTAAATATCCAATGAGATTTGAAGTCAGAATTAGTGTCTAAAACATTAATCAAAAACAGCAAATCACCTGATAATTCTGGCAAAAATCTATCAAGTTTCCACTTTTGATTTTCTCTTTATGTCTTTTGGATATTCAAGTTGGACTTGCCAGAAACTTTTGCCAGTCTATAACCATAATAATCGGAAAAAAAATGTGACTAAAAACATTGTAAACTCGTTAAGATGTTACCCTCAAAATAACTTGTTAAATATGTCAAATTACAAAAGACTATATTGAGGTTTGTCTAGTCATCAAAATTAGGTTAATATATTGTTCCCAATCATCAGTGATGTCCTAACCTTGATTAATTAATCATAGCCGGGACCTCCACTAGAATAAAAATAAAAACAATGAAATTTTTTTTTAAAAATAAGATCAAATAAAGATCTAAATTGTCATACAGTGACAAAACTTCTGTGGCTTCGTTTTCCCTCTATAAATAATGTTTTTAATTATAAAAATTGTAACTTGAATACCTTTTTTAAAAAAAGTTTTTAGTCTGCGTAAATTTGGAAGGAAAAAGAAAACAAGAAATTTTCACACTAAAATAAACAAAATCATCACTATCAGCGTCCCAAATCTCGTCATTAATTTAATACTTAGGAAATGTGTCCATACTAACAAGAAACTAATAACTGATCGAGAATCCTGAAATAATTAGCCTAATCTAGGGCACACAAATGACAAGATTAGAAGTTGGGAATAGAAAATTACTCCTAATAAGATCAGCACGTAGTTTAAAGCATGAAATATATAGTACTGAGCACTAGGTCTAAACATAAACATTTCAGTCTTGTTTGGCATCTGCATCCTTCTCAGAGAGTTCAAGGGACACTGGACAATGGTCACTCCCATAGAAACCTACAACACAGTATGCTTTAGATACTTGCCATAAAAGGCGGTAAAATAACAGGCATATGAAGAAGAGAAGCACACAGTTAATTAATGACAATAAGGCAAGCTGCATGTGAAAATTCAGTGCATGTTTCCGATACGTGAAAGTTGCTAATATTAGTGACACTTTAATTCCAGAATGAGATCCTACTATTCATTTCAGTTTCTGGATTAGGCCTAACGAAGAACTAAAATCTGCTTAAATGTTACAATTATGACGATTATAGAATATATAATGTTTTGAGGTCACGAATTCACTTCTTTTTGGCAATTTTTTGGCAGCCATTAGGTTCATGTATTGTTTCATTTTGAGATTAACTTACCATCCAATTCGATCCCATGTCCATGCATCTCGCATGAAACGATCCTGTCTTTCAATTTCTCAGAGACAATAAAGTAATCTATTCTCATCCTTTTCCCACGATACCTGCAAGTAACATTATCATCAGGATCATCAGTCTCTATGGAGGACCAAAAACAAGAACGAATAACATAATGGTGGTAAAACGAACTATTTCTCTTACTAGAGCATGTTTCCATGGAAAGTACTTATGGATACAGTACAGTAAATTAACTTACTTCCCAACAGGATTTCCCGACCACGAGAAGCCACATTCCATGTCGCTGTCCTTGTGAAGAAATCTATATGCATCCACTAGCTTTCCTCTGAAATATAGGAATATTTCATAACAGTACACAAACAGTCGATGGAATGACAATATACAGCATCCAATGAAAAATTAACTTGATAGAAATTGATTCACGAGACAAAACATCTGCAACTTATGAGTTCCAATTCCATTTAATCTACTTCCTCGTATTTCAACTACTTATTGTTAAGTAGCTTTGTTTTCTGCAACAATTTTTAAGCTTCTCCCAAGTGCTTGTTTCTTCTCAAATTAATCTTCCATCAGCTTACATCACATAACCACATGAGGTTTTGAAGAAACAGTATGCAATCATGTGAACTTCATACATTCTTCTTACACTAACCATCATTTACAATTTGATTTAGATTGGCAGTTAGATTATAAATTCGTAAACAACACATCTAAAAGTTCAACATCTGCAATAGATAGAAGAAGGTGATAGATGCTAGTGAGCCACAAAGAACAAATTTAAAAAAGAAAAGAAAAAAGGAAACAAGAGGGTGACCAGCGAGGTAGAGCAGACTTCTTTTTCAAAACAGGGTACTCAATTCGCTTGCTTCTAAAAATAAAAGCTGAACACAGAGAACTAAGATCAGAGAGCCAGATCTACTTCCTTGCCAAAGAAAAACTACTCAATTTTCTTGTGTCTTTTCTCAATTGAAAAACTCAAAGCTCCAACAGTCATTGAACTCATTATCACCATGTTGCTTAACGTAATAAAATTAATCTTTCCAATAAGTTATTTATTGCAAGGCATCCAATGGAGTTCTAATTTGTTGCCAAAATTTCTTTGTTTAACATCTGTATGGTTAATCCTCAAAAGTATATCAAGTTGTTCACAGATTCCCATTTTTTTGGTGAAAAGTAGTTCAGAGATCCCTATTGCAACTGTGTGCAAACTTCAATGGAAAAAAAAGAAACTGAAATATAGGTGTGCAGAGAGTACGGAATATGATTCACAAATGCCTATTGTGAGGCATTACAAAATTGCAGCAGAAAATAAAAGTCAAAGAAAGGGACAGGTGAAAATGATCCAATAAATAGCAGCTTCTGACAAGCGGGAACATGTGGTGGAATGGTATTCTGTATCCTGTCCAGCTGGGTCCAGGAGAAACCTCAGAGGCATTAGTTTCTTTCTTTCCTGTGATGTTCTACTCTTTTTGTTTTTTTCCCCACCAAATCATTCAAATTCATCAGTCCTCCCTCTCCCCTCCCCTCCCCTCCCCCCCGGATTGTATAGTTCTGAAATGTGCAAAATCTCAAGGCATCTGATGCCCTTGACCCTAATTTCAGTTGAGATGAAATTTTCTAAACATTTCTTGAGGGAATTGTTACATTTGTTACACTGGTTGTACTAAAAGATGCACTAGTGATGTCTCGCATCAGCAAAGAGCGAAGAAGAGAAAAAGAATTACAGATTTATTGTCGTAGTGTTTTAAATCTACCTATATAATCCATAAAACATGATAACCCCTATTCATTAAAAAGAATGTGGATTGATAGAAGCTATTAGCCGTTTCACATAGTATCACAACAATCATAACTGACAACAAACCATTAGCTCATGCACCATAACCATATATGACATATTTAAGCAATTCAGAAGTATGAATTGATTTACATACTCTTTTAATATGCCACCGAACCTCCTCCTCTCAGCCAGGGTAAATCCAGGTTGACCACAATCCTGCAAGATAACTCAAAAGTCAGAATGTTAAGACATAATCACAAGATGAATGTAATTTAAATTACTCTACATCCTGCTTCGATCTCATCCAGGACTTATTGGAACGTACCCTATAAAATTTATCCACATAGCAGGAGGAACAGCCAAGTAGAAAAGCAAATTCAGGAAACATAAGCAGATGTTGCCATAAAAACCTCCACTTTGCCCGAATCCAAATGCTAAGTTTAGCAGAGCACCACGAAATAAGAATGATTATTAAGTAACTAGCTGCTAAGCACCATCATATTACTTGTCTTCTTATAGAAAAACCCTTCCAGACTGGCTGGTCTGTTGTTTTTCAATAAGATTTCTATCTCACAAACATTCTATCCATCTAAAATCAAGCGCTATTCATACCGAAGATTACAGCTCATATTACTAGTGATAATATTGTTTATACAGACAACTAAAAAGAATCAAACACTAGACACACATGAAATTATCCTTTAGTGGTACTTCAAGTGATCACATTTTTGAAACAAGAAAAAGAGATTTTTCTAAGAGCAATGGTTTTTAATGAGTCTTATGTCTTGACTAAAACTTTTTTTACAAAATACGTGTTTTTCTGCCAGATTACTACAGGTCCGGCTTGATTCAACAATTGGATTATTGGTGTTATCGGGTTATTAGTAAGAGCACCCTTTCTCCCGAGGTTCCAGGGTCATTCTGGCGAGTTCCTTCAACATGGTTCTCTCAAGTGCCCTAATATACTCAACTTGTTCACCAGTGGTGAGTTCACCTGGAAGCAGGAGCATTGCCTTTCCAAGTTATTTCCCGGAAGTCTCAACTTTATTGACTATGACAGCAAGCGCGACTATAAACAAACTCTTGACTTGACACGGATGTACACTCGCCCTCTCACCTCCAATCAAATTACTGCAAGCCTGCCAATCCCCAAAACCCCTTTTTATTCTGCCCCGAAAAGAATTAGTACACATATATACTGCAAAGGTAGTGGGCGTAATCACAATTGAGTTTTAACGATATTCACTTTTTTATAAGGATAATCCATATCTGTGTTCCCAGACCCCGTGTGTGGGATTACACTGGGTATGTTGTTGTTGTAATCCATATCCGCGTTGCATAATTGATGGAATTGAAGTGAATATCGTCAGTTAAACTATATTCATTTCAATTCCTTCAATCATACCGCCACACATACATGGGTCCATCAATAACACTAGGTCAAGCCAACGAGGGAAAAGAAAGAATCCAGTCACATGGTTGAGGACGTCAGGCAGTCTTCAGGAGGAATGCGGATATAGACACACCAGAAGGAGGAAATCATTGTAGTTTATTTATTTATTTATATATATAAATATGGTGTTGATTTGACAATAAATAAAGTTTGATGTTACGATAGCATATTACCTCTTTGTTCAGTGGAATGTAACCATTGAGCTTGGCTGCACTGAAAAATTCTGGATGACTTACATCAATATCTTCATGACTGCAGGGAAGACATTCAAGAAAAAAGGATAAGTATCATAGAAATTTCCTGAACACGTTTCAAAAGTATAATAGTGTCATTTTTTACTGTCAAAATTCAGAAGTAATGAAACTGCAAGTGATCAGAAACATTATGACTTTACAGCTGTTTGGATTTATAATATCAAGAAACAACTCATCCTTTTGACCAAGAGTCTGAGAGTATTCATGATCATTTGTTAGCAAACCAATGATCCTCACTTTTTCAAAGTTAACATAAAGGGAGACAAAAAAGAACGTGAAAAGGAAAAACGGTAACAGAAAGAAATATGAAGTCAAGTACATAAAAATACATACTAAAGTGAAAATATAAAAATTAAACAGAACTGTACCTTACATTAAGATCACCACACCAAATAAGGGGTTTATCTGAAGTTGCGAGAACAAACTCTTGCATTCTTTTATCCCATTTTCTTCTCCTCGGAAATGAAGATTCCTCTTCTTTCCACCCATTGTTTGGCACATATGTGTTTAATATTCGGAACGTCTCAAATTCAGCCAAAATAACTCGACCATCTCGTTCATGCTTAGAACCTAATAATATAAACACTTCTCAAGCTTATCATCTGCTTTAGCCAGTTGAATCAAACACATTATTAAGGCAAATAGGGAAGTGAAAGAGGGTAGGGGGGTGGAGTGGACAGAGAGAAAAGCACGAAAAATCAAATTGCTGTATCTTTTTTGAAAATAACTGAAAGATTTAGCATATAGCTGCATGATTCCAGTTGGTGACACATTTTCAAGACTGGAGCTTGTTAGAAGTTATCACGTCACACTCGTAAGACACAAACACCAATAGAAATCTTCTTGACCTTTAAGTAGTTCCAGACATAAACATTATAATGATCCTATATTAGAAAAAGCTTATATTGGTAAGGAAAAAGAAAATTATCAATCACAAATACAGTATTACAACAAGTTGACCAAGACGTCCTTGAAGTACATAAATCTTAATGTCTTTCATTTATTTGAAGGGCTATTTAAGCTACCAATTCACAATGTTAATCATGAATTCATCAGAGCGGGCCGGCAGGCCGGGCGTACGGGGACCGTCGAAGAAGTGCCTCAACATGCCTCGGCCACTACTTTGACTCCTTTTTGACGAATGATCACCCATGACTTCTGTGGCACACTAGGGCCACAAAGGCCTTTGGTGGTCTTATTGGCGCATAGCACGATTCTAAGAGGTGACCCGAATAATGGGCTCAACAGCAATCTTTGACTCGTTAAGTGAAGTTAAAAAGAAGTTGAACCAAGACTCAATGGTTCGCCTCGAAAATTCGTGTTTTTTTTCTTCAAACCCACAATCCGCTCTCGCTCGCCGCTTACGGTGACTAGGAACATACTTCTAAAGCAAACTCCAACGGGACCTAAACCTAAGAAGTATACATCTTTTTATTAGCTAAATGGGAAAATTCTTATCAAGCAGCAGCATAATACGGTGTCAAACTTAGCAGAAGATGACCAAAGACCTGTCGATCTCTATAATTTTCAGCTTGTTTTAAGAAAAGCAAAACTGATAAGAGTAAAAGGTAATCCTCATTGGGCCAAAAATTTAGCAAGGAAAAAAGGTGGACTTGAAACTGCCTAGTTGAAAGTCCCCTCCAACTAGAGAAACAAATTGGTACTGCCTCCAAGTTTCTTTTGCTTCTTCCACTAAAACCAGACTGAACATCATGATAGGACATCCACAGAATATGATAGAATATCCCAGAAAATAACTTCTTTAACCAACAATTCACCAATCAAATTGAAGCAGCAATTGATTGATACAAATTGTTTTCCTCCTAAAAAAAGCTTCATCGTTGCTGAATCTCCTAGGGCACCAAGAGCTGGTTTCATTGTATTTAATGTACAAAACATAAATGTTGCACATCTTGATCATGATTTTACCTTTGGAAAAGAAATCATTTAATAATAATAATAATCTACTTATTGGCACCTTTTGCATCAAGTGAAAAGGAAACCTTCCTTGGTTGAAAACACTTTTTGATGAATAATGCAGTTCCAGCATATTTTGAGTCCGAAAGAGACCACCAAACATTATAATTTTTGAATGGTGGATTTGATAAGGCTCGCGTCACCACCTGCATGATGGAAAAAAACCCAGTGAAGAAGTATGCTACCTCATTATCACACAACAAGAAGTGAACAAATATTTTTCTCAATATCAACTAATGGAATGCTATCTGCCACTTAAGTCGCAGCAAAGAAGTTGAACTGAAATTTTCTGAGGAAACCAAAATTTAAGCATAGAATATAGGATTATTTGAGATAGTGCAAGACATATGTATCATCTTTTACTTTAATAACATGACCAGCGATGATTACCAGTTTTTCTTCACGTGAAGAGCTGGTATCATCTTTTAATTCTCTTGGGTTCTTAGGTGCGCATTTGGAACCAGCAGCTGGCATTCTTACTTCCTACCACCAACATACGGTTAGATTGGAAGTCATACCAATTATAAATAATACAAGTAACTTCCTCCAAGAATCAAATGCTGAATTTCAGAACTGTTCAAAAGTATATCTCAATAAATAAAAGATGGAGGCAATAAACGAAGAGAGTGAAAAAAGAAAGAAGTCAGTAGCTAACCTAAACCACAAATATGTATTATAACATGAAATAAGGGTGCAATAATAATCACAATAAGAGGACAGCTAGAAACTTCACAAATTTATTTAATAGTGTGTACAATTTCCAGCGTAAAATGATCTACTTATTCCACTTAATTTAATCTGTAAAAAGATACCCACAGTTTGAGATCATATAAGTTACTCTTCAAGGCATATCACCACTAAACAATCTATGATCATGAAAACACAAGTTACTTGATCACATCCCCCAAAGACTAGGACCACCATGACATTCCCTGAGATTCAGATACAAAGGACAACAATAGCAACTAGGCCTCAATCACAAATTAGTTTAGAAACTAAAGGACTAATCCAGAAATTAAATCTCTCAAATTTCTTCCTGCTATAGCAGAATCAAGTGGTCGATTAGTAAGAAAGCCACATGTATGTTGATGGAAAGGTGTCAGCACAGGAGAGATGTACTAAAAGGGAGAGGAAAAAAAGTAGGTACAAGAAACAAGTCAACTATATCAATTGGTAGATGCCTCAACTGAATGGATTCCACAAATTCACATCAAAACTGAAATGTACTAGCATGACTCAATATGAATAAGAAAATAGGAATGTTCATAAATGCGTACTGATCGCCGATGCACTCGCCGGTCATTTCCTGATTCATCGGATCTTGAGCGTATATTTTCCCCTTGTATACTCTATTCGTACTGATCGCCGATGCACTCGCCGGTACGGTGAAGTTGTCGTTGCCGAAAATTTTTGCTCAGATCTAGAGTTATTTTCATGTTCTTAGTATTGGCAGTAGCAAAAACAGAGGGATTACTCTCAAGGTACTCTCACTGGCAGTTCGTCTCTCCGGTTGTTGGTTGGAAAGGTGCTTTAGATCCGATTCTCGTTGGTTTCTCTCTTCTCCTTTCTTCTTTTTGTTCTTTTTCTCCTCGATCCACACAGGTACTCGATTTTTTGGTGAAAACTCAAGTGAACAGTACATCCGGTGCCCGTGAACAGTGATTTTCGCCGGCAAATAGGTTCGATTCAACTGGAGTTGGTACCTCCAGTTGCTCGTATCCATTCTTTGTCCTTATTCTTATTGTTAAATTTGCCGCTTCGCTGTATTGATTCGTGACTTTACGTTCTTGCATTTACTCTTCTTGTATTTAGTTGTAGCATTCTTGGCATAGTGGTTTTACATGCCTCTAGATTCTTGTTAACTTGTGCTTTCACTTTGATCCCTTCCTGTTTTAGGGTAAACGTTGAGTAGTCTATTATTTTATATTTGCTTTGGTAACTGATGGTAGACTAGGGTCATGTTCTCGGTCGGGGACGGGGGCGAGGGTTAGGGGGGGGGGTAAGTGAGGTAAGGGAGATGCTAGGTTGAGAATAGGGTCTTGGAACATTGGGACTTTAACGGGGAAGTTCATAGAGCTAGTTAAGATTCTTAAAAAAAGAAAGATTAATATAGCCTATATCCAGGAGACCAAATGGGTAGGACCTAAAGCTAAGAATGTGGACGGGTATAAGTTATGGTTCTCGGGTAGGTCGAGGCATAGGAATGGGGTACGCATTTTAGTAGACAGCGAGCTAAGTGATCATGTGGTAGAGGTTAGAAGGGTCAATGACGGGATGATGACGATTAAGTTGGTAGTTGGAGGGTTCACTATGAACATTATTAGTTAGTGCTTACGCGCCACGGGCGGGCTTGGACGAGGAGAAGAGGAGCTTTTGGGAGGATTTGGACGAGGTGGTGGGCGATATACCACCCACTGAGAAGTTATTTATAGAATGAGATTTCAATGGACATATCGGGTCACTTCCAGGGGTTATGATGACGTGCATGGAGGCTTTGGCCTCGGGAACAAGAATGGGGGAGGCGTCTCACTTTTGAAGTTCGCTAGAGCTTCTAGGATGGTGATAGCCAATTCGAGGTTTTTGAAGAACGGGGAGCACTTGGTAACTTTCCGTAGTTCAGTGGCTAAGACTCAGATAGACTTTTTGTTCCTTAGGAAGGTTGACAATGGTCTTTGTAAAGACTGGAATGTTATTTCGAGGGAGTATCTTACAACCCGACATAAGCTTTTGGTGATGGATTTGGAGATCAAGGATGGATGAAGTTAAGAATCAAATGGGGGAGTTTGACCATGACTAGTGCAAAGGAGATGCGGGAGAGGTTGATGGCCAAGGAGGGTTGTGGATGACAGGTTAAGAATCAAATGGAGGAGTTTGACCATGACTAGTGCAAAGGAGATGGGGGAGAGGTTGATGGCCAAAGAGGCTTGGGGAGTAGTAGGGATGCGATCGGTATGTGGGACAAGACGACCAATTGCATTCGAGAGGTAGCTAGAGAAGTGCTTAGGGTTTTGAGGGGTAGCCATGGTGGGTATCGAGGGGACTGGTGGTGGAATGGTAAAGTTTAAGAGAAGGTTGAAGCGAAGAAAGCGGTGTATGCAAAATTGGTAGAAAGCAAGGATAAGATTGAGAAATGGATGAATAGGGAAATGTATAAGATGGCGAGGAAGAAGGCAAAGCTTACGGTTACGGCAACGAAAACGACGGCTTTTGAACGCATGTATGTGAAATTAGAGGAGAAAGGCGGGGATAGAAAGTTGTACATACTTAGCCAAAAGACGATGGAGAGGAGGGCACGTGACTTGGATCACGTGAGGTGCATCAAGGACGAGGACGACAAAGTACTGGTAGAGGACGCGCATATTAGGCGGAGGTGACAGTCTTACTCTCATAAACTATTGAACGAAAAAAGAGATAGAGACATCGTGTTAGGAGATCTAGAGCAATCTGGTAGGTACCGGGATTTTGGATATTGTAGAAGCATTGAGGTTGAGGATGTTAAGAGTGTTGTTCATAGGATGCGCAGGGGACGAGCGACCGGACATGATGAGATCTCAATTGAATTTTGGAAGAGCGCAGGCAGGGCAAGTTTGGAGTGGCTGACTGAGTTGTTTAACGTCATTTTTAAGATGGACGAGAATGCCCGAAGAATGGAGGTGGAGAATAATGATCCCGTTGTACAAGAACAAATGTGATATCCAGAGTTGCAACAACTATAGGGGTATCAAACTGCTAAGCCATACTATCAAAGTTTGGAAAAGGGTCGTGGTGATAAGGGTGAGAAGAGGCGTGTCTATTTTCGAGAACTCGTTTGGATTCATGCCGAGGCGTTCGACCACATAAGCCATTCATCTTATTATGAGGTTGATGGAGCAATATAGGGAGAGGAAAAGAAACTTACATATGATTTTCAACGACCTCGAGAAGACATATGACAAAGTCACTAGGGAGGTTTTATGGAGATGTTTGGAGGGTAGAGGTGTACTTGTGGCGTACACTAGGGCGATCAAGGATATGTATGATGGAGCCAAGACCAGGGTACGGACGGTAGGAGGAGACTCGGAGCACTTTCCAGTGATGATGAGGTTGCACGGAGATCAACTCTTAGCCCATTCTTATTTGTCTTGGTGATGGATGGACTGACGCGACAAATCCAAAGGGAGGTGTCATGGTGTATGTTATTCGCAAACGACATAGTCCTGATTGATGAGACTCGCAATGGAATGAACGCTAAGCTAGAGGTTTGGAGACATACTCTGAAATCTAAAGAGTTCAGGCTGAGTAGGACCAAGACAAAATACTTGGAGTGCAAGTTCAGTAACGAGAGCGACCTTGAGACAGGCGTGGAGGTGAGGCTTGGTACTCAGGTGATTCAAAAAAAAGGAAGTTTCAAATACCCGGGTCTATTATCCAAAAGAATGGAGTGATTGATGACGATGTCACACATCGTATTGGGGCAGAGTGAATGAAATGGAGGCTCGCATCTGGAGTCTTATGCGACAAAAAGGTGCCACCAAAACTTAAAGACAAGTTTTATAGAGCGGTGGTTATACCAACTATGTTGTATGGGGCGGAGTGTTGTCCAGTCAAGACTTCGCACATCCAAAAGATGAAAGTTGCGGAGATGAGGATGCTGAGATGGATGTGCGAGCATACAAGGAGGGATAAAATTAGAAATGATGATATCCGAGACAGAGTGAGAGTGACCTCGGTGGAGGATAAGATGCGGGAAGCGAGGTTAAGATGGTTTGGACATGTGCAGAGGAGAGACACAAATGCCCCAGTGCCGAGGTGTGAGAGGTTGGTTATGAACGGGTTCAAGAGGGGTAGAGGTAGGCCGAAGAAGCATTGAGGAGAGGTGATTAGACGGGATATGGCACAGGCGCAACTTACTGAGGACATGACCTTAAATAGGGGGTTGTGGAGAACACGGATTAGGGTAGAAGGGTAGTAGGTAGTCGAGCGTAGTCCTACTTATGCTTGTGAACTGGTAGTTGTAGTGTTATTATTGTAGGCCCGCTTAGCCTATCATACTAATAGGCGCAGTATTGCTTTATAGTCCCCTGTAGTTTGATTTCTGCTGATATGTGTCATTTAGTGTACTTTGTTTAATTTATTTACCTGCGCTAGTTACTGCTTACTTTTTCGGAATGCGCTATCATGGCTTATTCGCTTTTGATACCAGCATTTTCATACCGCTTTAAATTTTTTCTGACCGGGTCTGACCATTTCTCTTGCTTTGCTTTTGCTGTTGCTTTGCTTTGCTTTTGCTGTTGCTTTGCTTATGCTTGTGCTTATGCTTTGTCTTGAGCCGAGGGTCTCTCGGAAACTGCCGATCTACCTACCAAGGTAGAGGTAAGGTCTGCGTACACTCTACTCTCCCCAGACCCCACGTTGTGGGAATTTTACTGGGTATGTTGTTGTTGTTCATAAATGCGTAACCATAATCAGGTTGGCTAGTCCTAAATGCTAAACGGCATCAACTAGACTGTACAAGTTATCAGTGAAAATGAACGTAAAAGTTGAGGATAAAAGCTCTTCCGGGAAGACGAACACATCTAAGTAAATCATCAAAGCTAATGCTGATGGCTGATGCAGTGATTACAGCATCTGGAAGGGAATCAGCACCAGGTTATCACAACGTGAAGTACTGCGGCAAATATTTTACTTAGTCACGCGACAATGGAGAAGATGACAAAATCAATTGTATATGAACAAGAGCAACAATCAGTCACTTATATGTTACATAGATAATAGAAAGATAATCTGCAACTCGATACTTTTGGGAGATGAATTTGCATTCCATCTTCTTACTGATGTCAGAGATCGGGAAGTTACCCGTCAAAAGATCCCACAAGGACTGATCTCTTCAATTTCCACAATCGATTTCTTTCCTCTAGTTTTTGCTTCTTTCATGCGTAATCCTTTTATGTTTTCAGTGTGTTTTCAAATTTCTAATCATCAAGCTCTTGCTGTCCACCTCGTTTCCAGTCTGCAACACTTATTCAAAGACCTTCCCTATCCTTTGTTGACTGTTGGACTGCTTTTTTGTAATGGAATTACTCCATTTTATTGCAAATTAGGCATTGAAAAAAAAAACTCATTACAGAACAGATTTTTCTTTCATCTTACGCACAATCTTACACTTTTAAGTTATAATCCACCTTATCAACTATTAAAATGCTGTTATGTAAATTATCCGGGGAGAGGAGGGACGGTGAGAGAAGGGCAGCAACTTCAGCAATTGGCATTTACCAACTTGATCAAATCTGTGACCTGTGACACATACTCCTTCATGGTGTTAGCATGTCCCTTCCAAAGTTTTTTTTTTCATGTGATCAAACTCAGAAACACTTCAACTTAAATTCAACTTGTCTCCTCAGCATTCACTGTGGAGCAGGACGAATGAAGAACAGTCACCATTAAGGTAAAGCAAGCCTATAGGTTATGATCATAAAGCAGTGTATAAAAGAAAGAAAATTAGCATCCCCTTCACCCAATTTGATGGAAATTATCCTCAATTTCTCGACTTTCTTGACGTATCAACAAACAATCGAACTGTCCAAAAATAAAATGCCCTATTTCTAAATCAAGGTCATCGACAAGGGCAACATTTCAGAATCACAATGGCAAAGCAATTAGATCATTAATAACACTTAGCAGCAGCATAAAACAAAGGCAAAATTGAAGAACCTGTATGGCAATGACATCAGGGTCAAAGCTCTCAATGAACTTGGTAAACTCTGCCCAATTGTTCTTAATTCGAAGAAGAAAGCTATTGGCATTCCATGTCAACAACTTTGTTGGCTCTTTCTTGTTCTCAGAAAGGGTGGGTTTCTTGAAAGATCCATCTTTTTCAATTGGTTGGAAAAATCTTTTCATCTTTGTCTTCTTCTCGAGCAGTGAACTTTGATTGTTGTGTCCCGTTGCTTATATAAAGAAGAGGCCGCAGTGACAATCCTGCCCTTCCGCGGGGGCTATGAATCAGTTCAATATGCATTGTGCCATTTGACCAGAAATTGAAGCCTAACACAAAATTTAATAAATTTTAGATATTTTTATAATTATAAATTATTTTTTAAAATAAAATGAGAATTTTAAAATTTTAAATAAAAAAGCAATATTTTTTTTTGTGACATAAATTGGAACAGAAGGAGTAACTACTAATTCGTGAGGAAGGGATATGCAAAGTATCTTTTCTGGTGGGTAAGATTGAATATAGCACTTTTAAATTTCTTAAAACTTGTAAATTAATATAACCTGTTTGGCCAAATTTATCTATCTTTGAAAAAAGAAACACTTATTCTGAAGAGTATGTTTTCTTTAATTGCGATATAATTTCAATCTCATTTACAAACTAAATATTGTATTCATTTGTTCCTCTGCGTCCAATTTGCCCCCATCGTCTCTATAGTGATTTATTTCTCCTCTTACTTATTCTCTAAAAAAATTGGTGTATTTCTGATTTTTCCAATATGTCGCTCCACATTAGTTACTATTTCTAACCTTAATGCAACGTAAGCTTGCAAAGGTAAGAACCAGAATATGGTGAACTTTTGTCGAGAAAACAACTCCTAAATAGTACTAGTGCTATATAAATGGATAAATGGAGTATTATCTAACTGTCTATATAATTGGATGTATTTTACGCTGTTCATGCCATACGCCCTTAATAGTTGACGAATATTGATGGTTTCTTCAGCAATTACAGCAATTGTCTACACTAACTGTAAAAAATTTTAAAAATCCATGTCGACTCGGCCTTAAAATTTCCATGTTTGAAGACGAAGGTTTAGGCTATTTAACAGAGAAGGCATCAAGGGATAAAATGACATTAGGCTTTTTATTAAACATTCACTGTGGAGATACAATACATGAACTTTTATGTGGAGAGCAAAACATGCCATAAACAAGAGTGGCGTCAATCACACTGCCTGATGTACTAACTGACATATTGTTTCTCAAGGAGGCTTCCACAAAACGCCAAGTCAAACCGTTCCTCTGGAGGATCTCCAATGCAATCAAAAACTGCATCTGCATTTGAGAAATTCTCGTCCGCTGTGTACCTGAGGCAGTAAAGAAGTTTGTTTATGATACCAAATTAACAATAACAAGCGCATATAACATGAAAATAATCAAACGATGTTCATGACAAGCTAAATGGTCTGCAAGAATTGGTAAAAGAACAAGCGAACTAACACTGGTGAAAGAACAAGTTGCATAGAAGGAAACCACAAAGACTGTAAAAACATGCATCCCTCTTCTACACTGTGGGAGGTCTTTCAAAAATAATCAATAAACATTATCCGCAATGATAAGAGAATTGTACCTTCTTATTACTTAATTAGATATTTACCTCAGAGACTCAAGTGTGTTCTAATGAAAAGAAACCATCAACTTTGATCACCCTCGTTATCTTGGCTGTATTGATTATGCATGTCCTTCCCTTCTATCTCCACCATTTTACTAGATTATACTAGTTAACTGATCTGATTAAACAGAAAGCAACAAGAGCAATACTCTTGTGCATCTAACAACTGGCATCTATCTAAGATGGAGCCTCGCTGATAGAGCTAAAATTCAGTCTTCAGACATAATTAGACATGCAGAAATGTTACCTGTAAACCCTTTTCAGGCCTTACAGTTAAAGTTTGAAACTTGCCACCTCCACCATGGTCACCTGAGTGCTTAGAGGCCTCTAGTCAATAGTGTCATTTCATTGAAGGAAATATCCTAGGGAGAATGAGTCAGGTTCGCAATGTCAAGCACTGGAAACCATTGGCTTCCAATCATACATAATTTACTTTTTATATTTTGAATTTCAACGACGCCTGAAGTTTTCCTGAAAAGCTGTCAGTTTGATTGTGAAGTTCTCTACTCAGGTTAAGCTTTAACAAGATGTCTCACCAAGATAGAATTTCAGAAACCAAGTAAAAGAATTCCTGTTAACAATCAGTGAAAAAGAGAGAACCGAAAAAAGAACCAGGAAGAGAGACAGTGGTGGATGGTTCAAGTAAAAAGCAACTTACCCACTCTTAGTCACAATGCACTTCATTCCAGCTGCTTTGGCAGCTGCAAGACCTATGCCACTATCTTCTACGACAACACAACTGCAGAAAATAAAGGGCAAAGTTTAGCATTCAGGTAAAAAAAGTCAGAAGTAGTAAAAAGTAACAGCAATATCCATGATATAAATAAATTATTTACTAACTGCTTCAGTTTATAATCATGTAACTTCTCAAAGGTGTCATCACGTAATTTCCCAATTCCAGTACAAGTTTTCTGTGTACAGTACCTTGAAGGATCAACCCCAAGGGTGTCGGCTGCTAACAGATAAATGGCCTGCAAGGAAGAAAGTGTATGGTATTAAACATTTAAAGACTTGTCTCACAGCTATGACAGTACTAGAGACAACACATCTCTTCAAATTGAAGTTCTACTGCAACTTGCTGAAGAGAAAGCCACAGTTCATACGTTTAAAATAGCTATATACCAAAGTTCACAGATTATCTTTGTACATCAATGGATATCGGAGAGTAAAAGAAGTATAGAGAAGGCTATTGGAACAGATTCCAAATTTCAGATCATGCAGAGAAAATGCTCTATTTCCTAGTGAAGTTTCTTTTTGCTTCTTAATTTCTAAGCAAATGAATTTGTCTTCACTACAAATGCATTGAACAGACATTTGAGGGATAAGAAATTTACTGGATCAGGCTTCTTGCGAGGAACCACATCGCCTGCATATATCTGGATCTGTTCCGCTCTCTCTGGTCCCAACAAGAATGAGACTATAGCTGAGACCTAAATATTAGCAGATTTAATTCAACTTATGATCACAAAACATTATCTTAGGATGGTGACAAGAAATAATCATGCCAGTGCTGCATTTTTTTTATTTCATATTTCTCCCAACAAAAGAGCAATTGTAGATAGCAAACCAGAGGTTATCATCTTGTGCAGTAACCAATTCAATAGGAATCTAACAGTTCTAAATTCTAATATCAGATGAATTTTTCCAGAAGTAGATCTCTTCCTATGATTTTAAGTGTCAATGGATTCACATACTATCATTTTTTAGGTCCAAGAAACTACATTGTCAATTAAAGAAGCAAATTAACGCTAAATAGACATTCATAGGTAAAATGGTCAAATATAGGCCTTTATTTAGTCATGGTCATTATTAGGATATATTAGTAAGCTCCATACAGGGCTATAAAAAGCTCTGAGCATAGCCGGCAACCTTTGATAGCAGATTATTGTCAAAAGACTCGACATTGGCACATAATACTAACACTTGGAAACCTGAATACTCATACCGCCTTTTCATTGGAAGTGCTGCACACTGCAACTTTCACTCCATTACCCAGAGCCTGATCAATCAACCTGCAACATTTAGTTCGAAAAACTTACAATATGGAGAAGAACAATCTTAAGGAAAACCTATTCTGACTCTTGAAATTTTATCAATATATATACGGTCCTATAGGTCTAATGATAGGGAGTTTTTCATATTAAGATTCTATTGAAGGTCATGAACAACAGATACAAGAGCCTTCAACCCTGAAAACTTCGGTGCCTATAGGGAACTTTATCCTTGAATAGTTGTATTAAGCACTCGAAACAAAAAGAGAAAAAAAGCATGTTGTCCAGGGTCAGGACTGCATTTGCTCTCTCAGAGGTTAATGAAACTCATTTATTACATTCATGATTAATTCTGGATCACTGAAGCTCCAGCATGCAGAGTTTTTTTTTGTCAAACTGAAGGGAAAAAAAAAACAGAATGCATATTTACTCTCCATAGAAAGGATTAACTTTATGGTTACAGGAGAAAAGCACATTAAAGCAGACCAATTTCCTCATTAGTTTCTTCTGCTGTTGATAATGAAAGCACGTGGAGTCGACAACTTGGACTTACTTTGATCTTAAAATAGGCAAAAGAAACAGTATGTCCACACTATATTCCAACATCAATGCCTCTGGTGGAATAGTTTAATATGGCTGAATCTCTAAGAACCTCATACATATAGAAGTGACATAAATAAAATATGAAATGCTAAAGAAGAACTACAAAAATTCTCATTTATGTTGAAACAGAAAATAGATATATGCAACCAATGTCTATTTCAAAAGAAATTACTTCCATCATGAGACAGAAAAGAAGAGCTTACTTTTGAACACCTGGCCTAAGCGGTAGCAATTTCTTCTCAATGAGAGCCATGAATAATTCGGTCTTTCGCTTGTGAAGTCCTGCAATAAACTCCTTTCTTTCTCCTTCAGTTTTGGGTGCATTTTCTGGCCAACCCACTTTGTTAAAGTAGGCTGTCATCCTAAAACAACCAAGTCAACCACAACAAAATCAATTCAAGTCTACACTATGAATTGATGTTGCTCTCCTAATTGGAAACACTACTCATCTTTTTAGAAAGAATAACTTCACCTTTCTTTTCCACCTCCAATTTTGAGCAATTCTCCATACAAATCCACATCCCAAGTAACACCCAATTCTTTCTGTATACCATTGAAAAAAATGAATTTTACAATCAAAGGTTATCCAACTTTTAAAAAAAATAGGGAAAAAGAAAATCATTCTTTTGAGCAATTCTAGTTCTGTAAAACACCAATTGGTCATTTAAATTAGAAATTCCAGGAGCAGAGCAAGGAGCTAGTACAGGTTACGGATTCGGCCAAACAATAACTTGGATCCAAACTTTCTATTTGTCTTATACGTAAAATTTATTGAATAAGTAAAAATTATTAATTTAGAACTTAGACTATAATCCCGAATCTATAAGTTGTTGGAAATTTACTAATGTGCAATTAAGTTTATCCCATTATTTATGACTCGAACAATTGGGTCCCGCACGTCGGAAATATCGTTTCCATACATGTGCAATCTTAGTGCCAAGTATCGTAAATTTCGTTAATGAAAGAGATATTGGTACGTAAGTGAAATGTTTGAGACATAGAATGATGAATGATTATTTGCTAAATGACAAGTGTTCCACGTTGGTAAACGAAGGAAGGATTGTGCGAGGTGTAAGATGGAACAGGTCGGAAAAGGATCGCGGAGCCGAGAAGGGCCGCGCCGCCTCCTAGCAGCGCCGCGGCGCGTGACTGGCAGTAAGTTCGTCGGCTTTCTGGAGCCGCGACGCTTCCCAGACAGTGTTGCTCGACGGAATCCCAAAGGTTTGGCTGTTGAGGGGGGCTTCAATGGCATTGAAACCACCCAATAATGACCATTACTTGGACCATTATGTTGCTGCATTACTTGAGGGTTAAATGTCATTCATTACATGGAAATTGATTGCCATTGTGGGGCATTCGAAGAGGCCATCTTGCACACCTATAAATTGAAGCCTTGACTCAATTCTATAGAATAAGAGATGAACATATGAACAGAAAAACAAGTTCACAACATCACAATAAGATCAGATTTTTCTGATAGCAATCCTTCTCTTAGCAATCTTCATTATTCGTGTTCTTCGCTGAGATCATTTGTGTAAGCTTTGCACACTTGATAGTTTGTTGTTTCATCTTGGGAAACTATTGTCCACACTTCCGTAAAGCCTATATACGGGGGCAATCTTGTCTTAAAGACAGAGAGACATCTCTCGACTCAGCCGGTGGTGTTGTGGTTTATCTAATTGGTTGCTAAGTGTTTCAGGTGCTAACTTAACATACGAAGGACTCTAACCGTTCATATTTTCAGTGGATCTACAAGCCACAAGTGTAGCAGTTCATGTTCTTGTATTTCCGAATACAAGTTCTATATTTGAAGTTTCATTCAAGATATATTGACAACTTGTTGTTGTCCTAATTGTTGTTTATCCTTTCAATCACTGTAATAGTTATTTACTATTCTCGTTGTTGCTTTACATATTCCAACATAAGCTTCAAAGCATTGTTCCCAGGGGCGGATTTATAGGGAGATTATGGGGTACATGAACCCATAGTGTTTCTGCAAAATTAGATATTTTATATATGTATTTTTTTAAAATGATTATATAATATTAACTGCTGGCACCATGCTCCAATAAGGTTTAATGGTGCAAGGTCGAGTTATTTACCAAGAGAAATAGGGATCAGTTCCGGTTCCCTTCACTCAGGTACTAGAAATTCTAGATTCATCTCTAATTATTCCGTCTCTGCATACAATAATACATTCAAGGGAGTTATGAAAGTGTACCTCAGCAAAAGTGTCATTGAAAGAGATACGGTGTCCATCTTTCTCTGTATCGACAAGTACGCCATCGCAGTCAAATAGCAATGCCTTTAGGAGGACCGAAGAAGAAGCAGAACATGTCACCACTCCATTACGCCTACTCGTCTTACTCTTGCTACGAAGAGTTACTGATTTTGTTCTCTCAATTGAAGAGATGGATGATGATGATGATAACAGTGTGCTGTTGGCGTTGGGTAATGTTACTGTGGATGGTAGAACCGAAGCACCTTTTCTTTGTGATGAGAAAATGGCTGGGGAAGAGACAATTCTCAACGCCATTGGAACCGTTTATCCTCAAGAGTCCACTAAGGTACCACACAAAGTATATGAGAGTAGGAGCTTCATTTGGTTGGAAAATAACGGTTTTCCAACCATGCGTTATCTGCCCGATGACCCCACCATAACACATAATTGAAGGTCCGGTAGCCCCACGTTGATTTGGTTTAGTTGGATTTTTACTTTTTACAAGCGTTTTTAAACTAATCTAGATTAGCGTTGTGTAGAGCTCACACTCTCTATAAGGAGTTCTTTTTTATTCCAAGAGTCACTACTCAAAACGATTAATTAAGGATGGAAGAATCACATTTATCTGACCACACTACTTGGTGGTTACTTCTATTAAGGTGTTGACAAAATGATACTAGTGAAAACAGAAAAATACATCACAAGCTACATTGTGAAAGTTAATCCTTCTAACTGCACTAATCTTCCACAATATTTATTTTTTATTTACGAAAGAACCCGCAGCCGCTACTCTCGAGTGCGCATAGGGTAAACCCCAGACTGACGCAATAGTCTGCAAACCACGTCAGCCGATTAACCACACTTGGCAAGCCATGTGTGACTGACTCAACCAAGAAGGTTTATGCAGGGAATCGAACGGTCCCGCGCTCTACTGCTACACCAATTTGGCTACCCTTGCGGGTTTCCACAATATTTATTTGTAACATATAACATGTAACCTTTATTTGCATAAGAAGAATTAAATGTCCCAATATGGCCTAGCTGAACACACATCTTTACGGGAGATTTGCACTAGAGTGATTTAAGGCTGCAGTTTAAATTGTGTTCTCAGGAAGTTCTATAAAAATAGGCTTAGTGTTGTATGATCGGCAGACAGAAAATTTCTATTTGCCGAACGATCAAATTTTGATAGTATTAAATTGGTCACAAGTTTAGCGAGATAGATAAATTTTATATGTATTATTCAATCGTGCAAAAATGTTGTTAAAAGTATATAACATAATTTTGTGAATTACTCCTATAAGAATGACACTTTATAAATAAAGGGGGAAAATTATGAACAGTTGACCAACACTTACAAATTTTGACCAATTTAATACAATAGATAGAAGGAAAAGCATTGCTAATTCAGCATCGGCACCAAAAGTTCAAACAACACCTTAAAAATCACTTATTTTTGCTCCCAAAATAAGGAGGAAAAAGGTTCACAGAGATTTGAACTCAGGACAATGTCCTGATCACTAGACCATGGAATAAATCTTTTAAATATACCTTTTAATTTATATTATAACGGATTCTACTGGGCGGACTTAACAAGTTCGAAACATTTTTTATGGGCCAAGTGCATGAAGCTAAACGGGTAGTATTTTAAAGCCCAAAATTTACAATCTTTCTACGAAATGGAGTATTTATTAGTGCTTTGTTGCATTTCCTTGGTAATGGTTTTATTTTTTGCATGAATACTTTATTTAGATGATTGTGATAGCAATGATGAATCATATATTAAGGCAATCTGGTATGAAGACTTTATTTGGTTGTTCATTTTTGTAAGAAAAAGCAACCCAATTTATAGGCCAAAATCAATCCGAATTATTCAAATCGGTTGACCGATCCGAATTATTCAAACCAGTTAATCCGAACCGAGCTTAAAACTCTAATTCAATCTGAGCTTATTTCAATTTGATTCGAATTACATTTTGCGAAATTCAAAAACCAAATTATAAAACCGATAATTCTCAAATCGGATCCAATCCGATCCCTGCACAACCCTATTTGTGCTTGTGGAGTTCGCAAATCATCATACCATGGATTAAGAACAATGCTTCTTACGAATTTGCCCTATTGAGTAAAGCTTTCTTCAATTTGTTTTCTTTACTGTACATGAAATTAGAAACTTTATTGAATGTATAGCTTGTTTTAGTTGTTGAGATCACAATTAAATATTTGTATATATTTAATAAATTTTCACACAAATATAAAGTCCAATAAAAAATTATTGAATTCATCCAAACTCGTACCTAATATTGTAGCTCCTCCCCTAGATATTACATGATTATGTTTGAAAAACTTTATGTTCTCAGATGACATGTATGTTTAGTTTTTTTTTTTACTTTGGTTATCTTTACTATTCCGCTATCAATAATTTTCTTTTCTTTGGTATTTTTATCATATAACTTCTTTATTCTTGTACTTTTTTTCAAACTTATTTTGTGAACAGAGAGTCTATCGGAAACAATCTTTCTACCCCATCAAATCAAGAATAAAGTCTGCATACACATCACCCTTTCCGAACTCTCCTCGTGGGATCACATTGGATATGTTATTGTTGTTTCTTTGAGTGGAATCAAATAGGATCAAGCAAAATAAAAAGAAAAAAAGGAGAGCAAAGCCAAAAGGCATTGAATCGTAGTGGTTACCCATTTTAGGTTCTGTTGTGATTTACGTGGTCCTTCTTCTAAAGCAAAAGTCAGAAGCTGCCACTTGCATAGAGCTAGCCACCCCCATGGACATTTCTGGTTGCATTAAACTTTTACAAAGGAAGTGCATGAATCCAAGTTCCAATTGCGCACTTCTTGACAGAAATATACCCGTGATATACACGATATACACTGCTCACATGTATACCGTGTATATCACGGAAACCGAGAGCCTTGTTGAAATTAAATTTGTTGTACAAACTTACTATAGTTGTAGAATTCTTGTACAAGTATAATTAGGATATCAGTAGTAAAGTAGGAATATGATTTTTCATATTTGGAGATTGTAAATTGTATATATACATCTTCATTAATGAAAATAATCAAGGGATTATATTCTTTCATGGTATCAAAAGTCTAGGGCAAGAACACCTTCTCCCAAACACCTTCTGCAGCCCTACTTTGATTCTAAAAAACCAAGACATACACCTCGCCCGACGGTCAAAAACTGTGTTCTCTTCTCCTAATTTTTCTCTTCTAAATCCCTCATTCTCCTCTTGTTCTCTCATCATGTCTACCTCAAAGAACATGTTTCATCCTGCCCTTACTATTTCAAACATCAAGAACCACATCCCTATAGTTCTTGAAATTGAAAACGTCCAATAAGCGACGTGGGCAGAATTATTCAAAGTTCACGCACGCTCGCATCAAGTCCTTCATCACATCATCCCATCGGTAACCGGCAAGGAGAAGGTGCCTACCCTCGAGGATGATCCTGTGTTATGGACGACACTTGATGCTACCGTTCTCCAATGAATTTATTTCACTATATCTACAGACCTCTTGCAGATGATTATTAAACCCGACGCTACGACGATGGGAAACTTGGAATAGGATGCGTGACATATTCCAAGATAACAAAATTTCTTGTGTTGTCACTCTTGAGCAGGAATTTTCTCATGTTAACATGGAAGATTTTCCGAACATCTCAGCTTATTGTAAAAGGCTGAAGGAGTTGGCGGACCAACTCCGCAATGTTGGTGTGTCCGTCACCAATGATCGTCTTGTTCTTCAGATGGTTGCAGGCCTATCTGAGGCCTATAATGGTGTTGGAATGCTTCTTCGTCAAAGTAATCATCTCCCACCATTCTACCAAGCCCGTTCATGCTTACATTAGAAGAAGTCGGCTTGGCTAAGAAGGTGGCTACAGGAACTAATTATGTCATGATGATGGCCACGTCCAATGACCCTCCATCATTCTCGGATCATTCTAGCCAAAACCGTACCTACGGTGGAGACAAAAAGGGTCAAAATCGTAAGAATAATGGCAAGAACCGCGGTGGCGGTCGCGACGGTAAAAATGGCGATGGACCTGGACGGAACAATGGCGGCGGTTGTTAGGTAGATTGTAGTATTGTTTTAGGGTGTGTTTTAGAGAGTACTTTGTTTGTATTTTATTTGTCTTGTGCAGTATTATGAGTGTTGTTATGTGTTTTCAGGTTTTAAGCTATTCAGAAAGGAATAAGGCAAATCCAAAGGAAATAGGTGGTTATTAAGGACAAAAATGCGTAGCTGGTCACAAGAAATGAGTCAAAGAAGTCCTGGGAAGCTTGGAAAGCAGTCTAAACAAATTCAGGATGAAGAACGCCGAAGAGTCGCGGCGCAACACAACATGGAGCCGCGGCGCCCAACATCGAGTCGCGACGCTCTGAAGGCAGAAAGGGAGTGACTTTCAGAAGTGAATTAGCGCCACGACGCTCTAATAGCTGAGTCACGGCGCCGACGACGTCAGGACTGCGAAAACCTAAATTTAACAAGGGCAAAAAGGTCCATTCTAGGGGATTTTCGTGATATATGATGGGGGAGGCGCATTTTGAATAGGAGGAGGACACTTTGGAGGCAAGAAACAAGAGAACAAGAAGCCATTAGAGACATCTATTGTTCAAGTTCTTTTCCTTTTCTTTACTTTAATTCAGTTTATGTTAGATATTAAGTTAATTAGTTTTCTTAGCATGACTATGAGCTAATTACTTTTGTTAGGGTTTTCCGTCGAATCACTTTAAACTCTATTATGATTTAGTGCATTGCTAATATTCTTCTTCATCTATTAAGATCTCTTCAACTTGTGTTTATTGAATGAGAATTAATTGACCATTAGTCTTCATTACCTATATGATTTCAAATCAAGATCTGAGAAGGGACATTTGAATATGCTATAGTTGATTAGACGTAGGTTTAATATTGGACGAGAGTATCATGAATGCCTGTGCAACGCTTTAGGTTATTGATTTTAATCCTCCTGAGTGATTGAACTTATCATAGAAATATAGAAAGTTCTCTCTTAGGTTGAGTTTTTATACGTCCTAACCGGAATATAGAACATCTTAGTTAACATGCTATCTCAATAAGAAGAAGAGTCGCTAGTCTTGCATTAATGAATGATAGAATGGAAAGTTTAGGAGATTGGAAACCCTAATTGCCTTCATTACTGAATTAAACTTTGTGTGTTGTCATTACTACTTTATTTTTGCAATTTACATTAGTTTGTTAATTCTGTAGTTTAGAAATCATCACTTATATTCGTTAGCCAAATATAAATTAAAAATTAGTTAATTGGTACTTGATAAATCAGTCTCTGTGGACGATACTCGGTTTTACCAAAATTATTACAAATTGCGATACGTACACTTGCGTAGCATCTAGAAAACCACGCAACGAGTGGTCCTCGGAATAGTGGGCCGCATGCCAACTTGCCACAGCCTTGGGCCTACTGACCGTGGGGCTGGGCAAGTAGCCAGTGACCCAACATCTCGTATCCCCCGTCGCCTTACCTTGGAAACTGGGCTCCATTCCAGTCTACTCCCAGGCCCAGTTTCCAGGCCCAAAACTCTACATCACGGTCTGTTGGGTCGTGGCAGCATGCCGTCCTGCTTGGGCCTCGGCCTCAGCAAGCCTTCACCCACCGCGGCCCCACACCGGCCCCCACACGCCCCTCACACCTACAGATATTGAGGTCGCAATGCATACGCTAGGATTAACTCCCTCGGATGCAAATTAGTACATGGACACCAACGCCACTTCTCATATGACGTCCGCACAAGGTACTCTCTCGTCTTATTTCAATTTGAGCAAAAATTGTGGCATTATTGTTGGGAATGGCAACTCAATTCCAAGTCACGGTTATGGTCATACGAATTTATCTCCCCCACATCCACCTCTAGTCTTAAAAAATATTCTTCATGCCCTTAACTTAATTAAAAATTTGGTGTTTATCCGAAAATTCACCACTAATAATTGATTTTTTGTTAATTTTGATCATTTTGGTTTTTTGTTTCAAGACGAGAATACCTCTAATGAGATGCAATAGTAGGGGAGAGCTTTATCCAATCACCACCACCACCATCTCCACGAGTCAAGCCACACCCTCTACCTTTACCGTTCTTGCTCCTTCCTTGTGGCATGCACGTTTGGGTCATCCGGGGTCATCTATTATTTCTTCTTTGCATAAAATTAATTTTATTTACTGTAAGGGTACGCATAGTACCCCACTTTGTCTTTATTGTCCATTAGAAAAATATGTTAGATTACCATTTGTAGCATCTACTTCTCGTACATTTATGCCTTTTGATATTATTCATAGTGATTTATGGATATCTCTCATTTTAAGTTCTTTGGGCCATCGTTATTATATTTTATTCTTGGTTGATTATTCTAATTTTTTGTTGACCTTTCCTTTATCCAAAAAATCTCAAGTTTTTTCTATCTTTTTAAAATTTAGAGCATTCATTCATACCCAATTCGAACGGAAAATTAAAAACAATGTGATAGTGGTAGGGAATATGATAATGGGGCGTTTTGAGAGTTTTGTGACAATCATGGCATCTCTTTTCGGTTTTCGTGTCCACATACGTCCTCACAAAATTGGAAAGGCCGAAAGAAAATTCGTATCATTAATGATATTGTCGAACCTTGTTAGCCCATGCTTCATTACCTCCTTCTTTTTTGCATCATGCATTACAAATGGATACATATCTGCTTAACATCCTCCCTAACAAAAGCTTAGCATATCAATCCCCACTTAAAATTATTTACTCTAAAGATCCGTCGTATTCTCATCTTAGAGTATTTGAGTATTTATGTTATCCCCTTTTTCCATCTATACAATTAACAAACTACAAACTTGTTCTACCGCTTGTGTGTTTTTGGGTTATCCATCTAATCATCGTGGTTACAAATATTTTAATTTATCCGATAACAAAATCATAATTATTCCCCATGTTATTTTTTATGAAACTCAATTTTCGTTTGCTAAATTATGTAGTTCCGTGCCTAGTTCGTATAATTTTTTGGATGATGGGGTCTCACCATATATTATCCACCATTTATTCGAAATGTCCCATGACCCAAATCCACTAGTATTTCCACTGCCTGCTGGCCCACCAATTATCAATCCAGGTCCCATGTCACGGTCCAGTTCTGGAATTCCAATTTCAAGACCTGTGTCACGTCACAGTTCTTGAATTGATACCGATCCAGTTTCAGGTCCCGTGTCACGACCTATTCAATATAGTGATCCAGTTTTAGTATCGCGTGCCGTTATTGGGCCAGCGGGCCCAATACCTACTGGCCAGTCCGCGCCAACCCGTTACCTACCCAAATCCTATCCAACTCAACCTCGAGTCAAGGGCATGTTACTTGTAGCTAATGAGATATTTTAAACCAAAATAATATTTTTATTTTAATTGTAATGTCACTAAATCTCCCCTACCACGTAACCCAATGTCTGCCCTTCATAACCCGAATTGGAAATTGGTTATGGATGACGAATATAATGCTCTCATTGATAATAAGACATGGGTGTTGGTGCCCCATCCACCTGGTGTTAATATTATTTGGTCTATGTGGATTTTTACTCATAAAGAAAATTATAATGGTTCTTTTTAGCGGCATAAGGCCGTCTTGTAGGTGATGGTAAAACACAACAAGTTGGCGTAGATTGTGGAGAGACATTTAGTCCGGTGGTCAAACCGGTAACCATTCGCAGTGTGCTTAGTCTGGCTCTCTCGAAAACATGACTCATTCATCAGTTGGATGTGAAAAATATTTTCTTACACGGTGATCTTAAGGAGAGTATACATGCATCAGCTCTTGGGTTTTAAGGACCACAATTATCCTCACCATGTTTGTTTACTAAAAAGGTCTTTGTATGGGCTTAAACAGGTCCCACGAGCGTGGTATAAGAGGTTTTCAGATTATGTGTCTACTATTGGGTTTTCTCACAGCAGGTCTGATCATTTTATGTTCATCTTTCGTCGTGGAACTTCTCTTTCATACATTTTGTTATTTATGGATGATATAATTTTTACTACCTCATCGGATGATTTGCGCAAGTCTATCATGTCCATTCTAGTTCAGAATTCGCCATGAAAGACTTGAGACCCTTGAGTTATTTTTTGGGTATAGTTGTCACTCGTCATGCAGGTGGTCTATTTTTATCACAGAAAAAGTATGCATCCGAGATTATTGAGATAACTGACATGTCATCTTGTAAGTCATCTTCGACTCCGGTGGATACCAAACCGAAGCTGAGTGCTACTTCAAGCACACCATATGAGGATCCCACCCATTATCATAGTCTTGCAAGGGCTCTTCAATAGCTGACTTTCACAAGACCAGATATTACTTATGCAGTACATCAGGTGTGTTTATTTATGCATGATCCACGGATTGAGCACATGCATGCGCTCAAACTTATTATACGATACATACATGGCATACTTGATTTTGGATTGCATTTATATTCGTCCTTCGTCTCTACTCTTGTGTCATATACATACGCTGATTGGGGTGGCTGTCCAGATACCAGACATTCGACATCTGGTTATTGTATGTTCCTTGGGGATAACTTAGTCTCTTGGTAGGCCAAACGTCAAGCTACTTTATCACGATCCAGTGCGGAGGCCGAGTATCGAGGGGTAGCCAATATGGTGTTTGAGTCATGTTGGCTACGTAACCTTCTACTAGAGCTACATTATCCTATTCAGAAAGCTACATTGGTCTACTGTGATAAAGTGAGTGCAGTATATCTTTCTGGAAATCCGGCAACCTCAGCGCACTAAACATATCGAGATGAACATAAACTTTGTTCGAGAAAAAGTAGCTCGTGGACAAGTACGCGCCCTCCATGTCCCTTCGCGGTACCAAATTGCAGACATATTTACTAAGGGTCTTTCCTTGGTTTTGTTTGAAGATTTTAAGGACAATCTCAACGTACGACAATCGTCCGCTATGATTGCGTGGGGGTGTGACTGAAATATACCCGTTATATACACGGTATACACTGCCCACATGTATACCCGTCATATACACGGTATACACTGCCCACATGTATACCGTGTATATCACGGAAACCGAGAGCCTTGTTGAAATTAAATTTGTTATACAAACTTACCATAGTTGTAGAATTTTTGTACAAGTATAATTAAGATATTAATAGTAAATAGGAATAGGATTTTCCATATTTGGAGATTATAAATTATATATATATCTCTTCATTAATGAAAATAATGAAGGGATTATATTCTTTCACTTCTATCACAGAATTATTGTTTTGCAAATTTAAACTTGACTTGTACTAGAACCGAAAAAGAGGTATTCAATTGCCAACTACTTTCTTCTATATTTCGCTTAAATGTGAAAACAGCCAGATGTTAAAGCCAGAACATGACGGGAAAAATTGGCTGAGTGGAGAATTAATATTCTCAACTATCACATTCAAAAAGATCGCCACAATATAGTATAACAGATCATTTAATCGACAAGAGCTTTAATTTTATGTATTGACGGTATTAAAGTTTTTACAAAATTAAGTATGTATAAGTTAATAACCAGTAAAGTTCTACTAAAAGTACTAATTTAGTAATCAGATAACAATATAACCAATCTATTATAATAAAAAAAATTACATTAGTAATGAAAATAATCTTTATACTGGTAATTTATAAAATTTAAATCCAATTATTGATGGCTTTTGGTTGTTCTGCGAGATAGGTTTCTCATTGCATATCAATAGTATTTGCACTATACTCGGTACCTCAATTTCTGCTACTACTTATTATTTATTGTGCTTCGATTATCGTTTATTTTGTTGTGATTACTGTTCTTTTCTCGGTATGCTTTATAATGCTTCACCTATTATTTGCTATTGTCTTTGTTACTTTTGTTTTCTCCTTTTAAATCTGTTTTGATATGCGTTATTTGAGTCGGGATTTTGTAGAAATAATCTCTCTACCTCCGTGAAGTATGAATAAAGTCTATGTATATTTTATCATTTTCAGACCTCATTCGTTGAATTACACTAGTATATTGTTGTACTGATGACTTTTCAGATGGAAGTTTGATGCAATTCATATGACTGATTCACTTTGTATTTGTTGTATTGTGTGTATCCATGAGAAGCTAAGTGGCCCTGCCTTTTATTTTTATTGGGAAAAATGTTTTGGAGGCATTATGGAATCCCAAACTGTATTCACATATATATTGTTGTAGTAGTCCCTTTTGAACTTTATTCATTCCCTATCCGTGACTTAACTAATTTAACTTTTTCTACTACTTGGTTGAACATCCATGTCTCCTCCACATATTAAAAAAGTCAAGCAAATTGTATCATCCTCCGTCTTCTTTACAACTATTGGTTTCATTCAAGAATGTACCATTTTCAAGTTTTATTATAACGTTTTGTATGGTTAATATACTCGCTAAGTTAATAAGTCTAGGCCTTTAAAAATTAGGTAGCACAAATAGAATTCATTCAAATGCGTACTTGAAGATAGTAATAGAAAATGTAACAAAGAGGAGCGTAAAGGAGAGAGTGAGAATTCTATGCGTCATGTCATACTTTTCTCTCATAGTAAAAGGGTGAAGTGAATCCAAATAAGTCATGTTAAAAAAGTAAAATAAAAATAATTGATGTTATGTGGTTACGAGTTCAAACAGTGAAAACAGTCTCTTATAGAAGGTAAGAATGCGCTGCATATGTATACACACCGTCCCTTCCCGGACCTAGCGCATAAGTGAAACTTAGTGACTTAAAGCAACTGTTTTTTTTTTATTAAATTATTTTTCAAAAGCAAAAAGCTAACTTATCTACCAAACACGTACATAAGCTGAAAATTACTTATAAGTGTAGTTAAACACCCTTTAAAAAAAGGAAAGAGTTCCACCTAAAATGGAACGGAGTATTCTCTAATTTCTATGATTTACATGGTCTCTTTTTCAACAATCAAATAAACTATAAGGAATTTAGAGATAAATAAAATAATTTAACATGTAATGTAATTAAAAATGTTATGCAGATAAGATAACAATAATTGAATTGCTTTCCTTTTCTATTTCTTCTTCTTCCTAAACACCACTTCCGTATCCAACCCAAATCCATCAATGCGTCTCATCTCAACCAGCTTAGACACCTTAAACAATTCCTTAAGTGGCCCCACACTGTACAAATCATTAGCCGAATACTTATCAGTACGTCCAGATAACGACACGTGTAGAACACAAATTCCACCAGGCTTCAACGTCCGTTCGATCTCCCCAACAAACTTCCAAGGATAAAGCGCATGATCAAACACATTAGAGAACTCCAAGTCAAAAATATTATCATCAAACGGTTGATGATGGAAGTCACCTTTAATTACTAACGGAGGATACGGCACCAGATCAATACCAACTGAATCGTTAACTCCGACCCGTTTCAGTGCTGCTACTTCCTGCCCGACCCGTGCACCTACGCAAAGAGATTTTGAATCATTAGATAAGAAACGTCTAACCTTTAAATTCTCGAAGAATTCGGAGAAGACCCGAACTTTGCGGTTCCAGTCTCGGGTCGTCCAGATTTGTCGGAGTTTTGGGTTGAGGGTTTTGTTGAGCTGGTGTTCGATGTATGCGTCGTACGATGAATAACCGGGTCGGATTCGGAGGTTCGATGGAAGTACGGTGGATTTAGCTGTGGCTTTGTGGAGAGAGTGACGTGGAGTTTGTAAGGAAAGGAATGCTAAGAAGGATAGAGAGAGAAAGAGGGAAAGGATGAAAGGCTTGAGAGCCAACGGTAGTTTCTGAAAATTTATCTGCATGATATATACGAAATACTCACACGTAAAATAAAAAAAAAATGGGGTTTTTCTTTCTTGTTATGAAGAAAGAAGGTTTGATAGTGGAGAATTCTTTACATAATGTGGGTGGGTATATGCAATATTCTCTGTTGTTTGGGAATGGGTGACGAGTGTTGAGGGAGGACGCTTGCGTGAAACAACAAGAAAAGCGTACAATTGTGGTGCTTTATATAGGAAGTTCGATAATTTTGGGTTCGGGATTTATTTGTTTTTCATAACATTAACACGTCTGAATCTGAACTTAAATCAAAATATTTTGATACGTTAAATTGATTCATCTTATGAGGAACTCAATTGATGAAAGAGAAAATGAATTTGCTAACCAATAAGCGTAGAAGTGAACCAAACAATAAAAAGAAGTAAAATAATGCAATTTCAAATAGCAAAAGAATATTTTTTGAACTTTTCCCAAGAAAAATAATACTCTTGCTCCTCGAATTATCTACGTATATGAATATTAGTATTAATGAATGATTAAATTGATTGAATGTGTATAATATTTTAATTATATTTAAATATAATAAATATATAATTCAAATAAAAAATTAATTAAAAATTATATCAAGAAATATTAATTTAAACAACAAAATTATTATTTGAGACATAAATTAAAGTATTTAAAGATACAAATGAATATTTTATATTTGATTCAGTTATTGAACTATCTGATTTATTAAAAAAATGATATATCGATAAAAAAATTGTTGTAATAAAATGTAATCATAAAATTTAAATTCATGATAACAATTCAATATATCGGAACTAAAAATAGTATGTATACGCAAGCAATGACAGAGTCATCATTTTCAATAAAGGGTTCAAAAATATAAAAGAGTAAATAAATAAAAGTCAAAAGTATTTAACATTTATCATATATACATAAAAATTAATTTAAATATGCTCTGTTTTTAATGATGTTAAGATTGCTTCTGAGTATTTTCCGGCGAACTTCATTGTTATTGCTCTATTTATGGCCAGTTATCACTATTCATTAATATAAAAATTTGTTTCTTTGTTCATACACCCATTTTCATTTAGTTATCCAGATCAACATCTTCTTGTTGAATTATGGCTTGTGTTGTTGCTATGGTGACGAAGATAATCGGTGGGAGTGATGTCTTGGGTGGTAAAAAGGATGAATGAGATTGTATTTGGATGTTAACTTGTATGGCTCGGGGCGAGTATGGGTTATTTTAATGAAATAGGGTAATTTTGTGGGATTTGTTGTTTTTCATTCAATTAAGGGTATAAGTGAATACTTATTAGATGATTGGGTTATTTTTGTTCATAATCTGCCGACGAAATATTTAATCATTTTTCCTAAAATAAATATCAAAAATAATGCAATTTAAATTTCTTAAGTTGTATTTTTTTTTATATAGAAATAAAAATACACAAGTTATGAAAACCATCAAAACATACTCAATTCTTATACAATCTTACCAAATGAGCAATTCATAGTTCATAATAAAATTAATACACTACTAGAAGGTATTTCTAAAAAATACAACATCAGTTGATCAAACTTTAATTCAATAAAATAAAAATTTGAACATAAATTGTAGTGTAACTACTCTTTAACATAATACTCTCACATAGTTGGTAAAACTAAATTTGTTGTAAATACACTACCAACTTGTAGATCTTTTAATATTTGATATAAATGTTTGGTAAACATGATTGATAAATATATCTATCAACTTATGAATCTTTTTCTACAAAATATAAACATAAGGATCAACTTTTACATTTAAAATTTTTAAAATCATGCTTTTTTGAATGATTTGGAATTGCATGTCCAAACACATAGTTTCTGTTACCTATTCTCTGAACCACGTCACATAAAAATGAAACTGATCATACCTCAAATTGCTCTAATATTGCACTTCACCCTCGTTCACTCGCCTGGTAATATATTTAAACCATGTATGCCTACAGTTTGATCAAGGACAAGAAGCATTGCAACAAGTCCGTCCACATCCAATCAAAGCTTCTAGTATTTGGATAAGAGCATTAACCCGCCAAAACAGTAAAATCAACAGGCACGTTTGGTAGCTGATTGTTCCTCGTTTGGCTCTGCTTCCTTTTCTCTTGGGGGAAGGAATTCTTGCCTTAAAAGGACTTTCAAAATGTACTCTTAACCTGTAAAAGCTCATACAGTCGACTTCTATTTCTCCATAAAGTATCAACAAGCAAATGGCACAAAGCAAGTCAACAATGTTGAATTGACCAAAGTGATTAAGCTCAAAATGCAGGATTATTGATAATGATCTGTACTGACATCATTACGGAAGACAGCAAGGGTAATGCGGTATGCATTTACCACTACATTAGATGAACACGAGGCCTAATTTTTACATACAGAAATATCCATCATACAAGAAACTCAAAAGAAAGAGGAACTGGGAAGGACTGGGTAGTCCGTGTCCATCCACCACTCCCAATAAAACAGACTTGGAGAAGGCAAGAACGAACAACATACAGAGAAGCAACAAGCTAATGTATATGATTCTTCTCATTAAGATGCATCAGAAAACCCAAAAGACGGTAACAGCCAGCCTCTTTCTTTGACATGCTCCAAATAAAACGTGAATTTATCCTTTGCATTCGGAATGTCAAGAGCCAGATCTTCAAGCCCATCCTTGATCCTCCCAAAGCCTTTAGTCATCTGGTTTATGGTGATAAGCCCCTCGTCAGAGCACTCTTGCAGCAAATTCAGCATCCTGTCATTCTTCTTCTCCATTGCCATAACCAGAGCTTTCTTCACTACCTCATGATTGAAGAATGGCATTCCGAGATCTCGTATGCACTGACAAGCTTCACCGAGAACACCACTACTTTCAAATTCCTCAAGGAGTTTTTGTATCTTATCCTTTGCATCCTCCACAGCCCAGCCAGTCCCACCACCCCAACACCTCAGGATCCTTTCTCCAGCATGCCGTGCAGATAGAAGTGATTGAGCCGTACAGACTGTCTCCACTCCACTGCTGCAATTTGGTGGCAGCTTGTTCGATATCTCCTCCAAATTCAGAGGAGCAAGGACATCATCTATTACAGCCCTAGCAAGGAAAAGAGCAAGTTCATTGGAAGCATCTAAAATGTCAAGTGCAGTGTCTTCTGAAGATTCCAGTAGCATTACAAATCCATTCACTATGTCTTCAGTTGAAAAAATCTCAATATGAAGTGCAGAAAGCAAAACAGATGCCATTTCCTTTTCCTTGTTTTTCCTGTCCATGGCAAGGGTGATTAGCTTCTTTAGGAAAATGGGGTTAAACTCAGGTTGCCCCAAATCTTCCAGACTCTGGATTAGTTCTGGAATGTCATCCGAGAGAAAATATTCGTGGATTATGCTAACAATTTGTTTCTTGTATTGCTTCAATTTTTCATCATCTGGACCACTTGCTTGCCCATTTTCCCCAGAGGCTTTCAGAGAAGATGCATCAAGCCATCCCTCAGAGATTGCCCGAGGAACAATTGACTGGAACGATGTTTTTGCAGAAGGGATATCCAGAGCAAGATCATCTATACTCTCAGCCATCCTAGAAAAGCCCTTCACCATTTGACTGGAACTTATAAGACCCTCTTCTGCAGCCTCCTTTAAGAGTTTCAGAATAAGTGCTTCAGCAGACCGCGTCTCCATGGCTAAAACTAAAGCTCTCTTGACGACTTCATGATAGAAAAAAGGTACTTCCAACTGTCTTATGCATATGCAGGCCTCAACAGTATCTCCACTCTCAACATATTCCCTCAATAGATCAGCAATCCTTTTCTTGACTTCCTCAACAGTGAATTGGGTGCTACCACCCCAGCGCCTCTCGACAAGTTCTGCATGGTGTGGAGCTGAGAGATAGCTCTTCTCAGCAGTTTGCAACACCTGAAACCCCTTGGAGAATTCTGGTAGCATTTTTCTGACTCTAGCGATAAAAGCTGGTGGAAGAATGTCATCAACCACGGCACGTGCAATGAATAACGCAAGGATATCAACAGTATCTGGTATGTCCACTGCCAAGTCATCAGCAGACTCCAGAAGCATGTAAAACCCCTGACTAATCCGGGTAGGGTTGATGACATCGGCATAAAGAGCAGAAAGAAGAACTGAAGTCATTTCCTTCTCCTTGTCATGCCTATCCATTGCCATAGAAACAAGCCTCTTAATAAAATATGGATGATACTCAGTCGAACCTAATTCCTTGAGATCAGCCGCAGCCAATTCCACATCACCAGTGCTGAAGTATTCTTCTATAATTGATACTACAGATTTCTTGTAATCATCTAATGGATCAGAGACAGCAGTTCCTACAAGCTCATATGGCTCCTGTTCATTTAGAGTAAAGGTGGAGACAGCATTAATATAAAACCCTGATGAAAATTTACTGAGGCAGTATCTTACTACAATGATTAGTCCAGCAATTACAGGTAAAACAGACTAGACCACAATCAATCGGTTCAGAAAAAATGGAGTTGCCAGATGGAAAATTAAAAGATTCCTTAACAAGGATCTGTATTTTGTGTCCTCTCTTCCCTTCATATGGCATTATAACTCCAAGGAGTTAAAGTTATCATGACCAGTAATATTTCTTTTGATGACCACTGCTCACTACCATTAAAATTTGATTTGAACTGCCATAAAGAAAAATGTTGACTATATGTACATCACGGGAAAATTGGAGCCTTGGCTTAGCGGCCAAGTAGGTTCCTTAGTGGAAAATGTGTTTCAAGTCTTTAGGATTCACAACTTTGGTATTTTACTTATCAGTAAAAAGACATTTGGGAGCCACAACAAATCAGTAGCTCCAGAGACAGATGTAAATAGACAGGAAAGAAAGAAAAAATAAATTACTAATGGTGCATTGGGTATACTTTACGAAGCACTTAGAAAAATAACTTTGCAATGCAGAAATATACGGTCATTATATGAGCCTTCACCTATACCCTTCTCTATACAATCGTGATATCTAGACTAAAATTGTTTTTCCTTTGCATTATTCTTTCTCATCGCCGATTCTCTCTCCTCCTGTGAAATTCCTTTTTTAAATACTAATCCACAATTGCATATTGTATATATCTTTGAATGGTTTTAGAACTTGAGGCCTTGAGGGATGGTTGTGGTCAATTGTACAATGTAATATTACCAAAAAATTATTTTAGTACTCCAATGAAGAATAATGTCACGTGCAATATAACAAGTAACTTTTTTTCACCTAAGAAGTATTGTTGCATAAGTTGCAGGACTCACCTCACCACTATCATAGTTGGGATCATTTCTATCAAGATGATATTCAACATCAGTATCTAGCAGTTTTCCCCAAGTGCCTTTACCACCAGCACCATCTGTTTCTCACCATCAAATAAAGAGAAACCTTCAGTATATGGACAGAAAGAGGAAAATTTTGAAAAAGGTATACAAGCTGCATGCTTCAGCATTTGAGAACACCGATAAAGTATGCAAGAGAAATGGATCGATTAGTCAGTTTCCAGGCGTCTATTTTTGTAAAATCAATAGGTAAGGATTCAGGAGGATGTGGCAAGACAAGGAGGATTACCAAAGCCTAGACTAGTACCTCATAAGTCTCTCAGTAAGAGCTGCACACTTGTCAACCAACATGAGAGAGAGATTGGGAAAGATACGAAGACAACCACAAGGAAACACTCATGCACCTGAAAAACCTAATGTCAGCAAAATGCTTGGACTATCTCTCATGTATCCTCGGGCAAGGATGTCTACTAACAAACTTCAGCTCCTCTAGTTAGATCTTCGTGTGATGAACATAAACAGAATTTTGGCATCAACAGAACACACTGGTCACATATCCATGGAAACTTATAAAAGGTGTCCCCCCCCCCCCCCCCCACCCACACACACACACACACAAATGTATATACACCATTTGGCTCAGCAAAAGGTGGAAGAGCTCTACTGCCCATCTCCCCCTCGTGTCCAGGGTATTCCACCCATTTACAAGTAATTAACTTGATATATGTATTATATTAGTAATAAAGGAAAATGTTAAAGGACTAACTGAAAACTTAACAAGGTAAGGAAAACATCTCCTCAAGTTCTAAAAATGACTTGTTAAATGAATTAAATCCTTGAAATTCATGAAAATCGTATTGAATATTATTTCTAGCGCAATGGTGTCAAAATATATTGGGGATGTTTTGGGCTTAGCTAAATAAGAAGAATTACTCAGTATCTTTTAAATCTCGGCTTGAATTTGACCCTTGATCTCCAAGTAATTTTCCACGTTCATTGATCTCTAGGCCACACTCTTGAGCAAATGAGTACTCTCCTGAGTTGTAGATATTGTGTGGAGTACAATATAGGTGTTTACCGGGAACGTAGGCAGAATGAAGCATTAGCTCAACCGAACTCATATAATATAGGTGCACTTAGGCAGAATGGAGCATGGGTTCAACTGAACTCAGTATTTTTTACACGAAATGAAAATATATACTATGTGAAAAGTCACTAAAATTTCATCAAATATTAAATTTTGAACCTGTAATTTTTAAAATGCAATGGGTTAAGTGGTAATACCTTCCAGGTTGAACTCATCAAATTTAAATACTATATCAACCTCTCACCAGGAATCTTTGAGTATTCACATAACATGAAAAAGAAGTGTTGCGTTATGTACAATTCTCTGCACTGTGGCCTCTTCTTAAACTATAATAGCCTAGCCCAGGCGTGATTGTTTTAAACCAAAGAGCAAATTAAGTCATTACAAAGTACATCATTACACAAATAATGTGAGAAAAGTTCATTTTGGGGTATGCCTTCCTTCAAAAAGGCATTTACAATGCTATTTCTATTTCGATTATTTGTTGTAAATCTTAATCAATTAGACAATATAACTTCTTTCGTCTTAAGCTCTATAAGAAGAACCAGGATGTAGTCTGTTGATTGGCCATTAAAACACAGTCCGTCGTAATTCAGAGTCAGAAATTCAATACAGAAACTTAAGAAGTAAAATATCATGATGATTCAGCCAAAAAGTAAGACTAACCCTTCTTAACCCGGATATGTTTCCCTGAGTGTGTACGCCGTACATGCCGAACAGCAATCCCACCGCCCGGCACCTTCACATGATGTTCCGATAACAGAACAGACGAGGATTTCGCACCTGGAGATTTCAAAGTGGGAGACAAAACCTCCACATTCTCCCTCTGTTCTTCAGTCAGCAATCCCTCACTTGACTCCATTTCACAGAACCTGCACACATCAACTCAAAAATCACAGAAATACATTCGGCACTCAAATATTTCTCTCTTCTTCTGATTGTAGCGAATGAATTCCTCTGTTCTTGGCACAGAGGATAGAAAATCGAGAATCAGATCTTCAAATAGTAACGAAAACAAGCTCCAGGATACTACTGAAACCCTAGATCAGTGAAGCACAAGGGAAAAAAGATGTGTAAATTATATGAATGTATAGGTTTTATTGGATTTAGATTGAGCTTTGATTGTTGACAAAGAAAAGTGTGAGAAAGAGGGGGGTGGTAGTGTGAGTATAAATAGGGAGGCTACGATTAAAGTTACCACGTCAGCAACAATGTCTCTATCCACGTGGCTGAAAGTTTGAGACTCTCCATTCAGCGTGGTCCGGTTACGGTTTGGCTCCTCACTCGCAGACAAAACTTTACGTGCCTAACTAGCTAATTACTTTCGGATTTGAAGGGGCGATTTGCACTATAACCACTTTTAGAGTAGTTGTTTAAAAAACAAAAAATTAAGTGGATTTCCTTTGTACGGGTTGTTATTTAATTTTTGTCACTACTTCTCATTTAATGAAAATTTATGAGCTAAAGTATTTTCATAGAAATTATGTCTATTCGACAAAAGTTATATAGAGAATCTATGTCCTTGGGTCATAATTTTTATGTAACTAGCCGGATAAGGTATAATTTTAATTTTTCAGTGAAACTTTGCCTTCGGGCATATTTACATAAAAACTGTGCCCCTTAAGACATAATTTTTATACAAATTTGGCCGAATAAGCATAATTTTTATGAAATCTTATCTTGCGATTTTTTTTCTTTTTGACTCTGTTGAAATTCGAACCCACAACCCATAGATATTTTCGGAGACATAAATACATAGCTTTGGCCAAATAGGCATATTTTCTAATGAGATCTTGCCTTGAATTTTTTTTTTCTTTTTAACTCCGCTGAGATTCGAACCCACAACCTAAGAATATTTTCGATCGATATTTTAGACGAAAGGCAAAAATTAAAGACCACTAATTTAAGGAACAAAAATTAAAGATCACCCTAAAATAGGAGCAATCGTGCAAATTGCCCTTTAAAAAAATACTTTGTCAACATATATAAAGTAAAATTAATTAAAGTATAGTAGTTATGGTATCATACAACAGTTTTCTTGGCAGGACTATGTTACTTCTTCATAGTTTGACAACTCTTAGTCATAGCGATCCATGATCCATGTTTCCTCTTTTTTTTTCTTCTTTTCTAATCACAGTGTCCCGACCAGCTTGCACGCAACTCGACTAATTTTATAGTTCTCTTCATTAACTACTAGGCGATGCCTTGGGTACATGATACATGTTTCCTCTTCTCATGCCTTCACATACAGGCACACCATTTAAGACTCTTGCAACTGAATTCAGTTACATATATTATGCAAACATAATACCATTAATCTTCTATGTTCGAATTTTCACACCCTCTAATCTAGCGATGATCATCCAAACTTTTAAAACACTATCCATAATCTCTCTATTTACTTAACTTTAAAGCAATTCACCTTTATCTGTTTCGTCAACAATATAATGCATGAACTCTTATTGGCGCTCTTGGATTACCCCAGAGATCTCATCATCGACATAATAGAACAAAAAAATAGTGTGTTTACCATGACCATGGTGACTCGGTTTGCGACATTTTCTAAACTGTGGCTACGTTTTAAACAGCATTCCTAAATGTAACTATACTAATGTTATTTCCACCTTTAAAACCTGTCCACTAACTAGGAATGATAGTGTCCGGTTTAAAGAAATCTTTGTTTACGAAAATCAAGTCAAAGTATTCCGTGCAAACTATGAACACTCTAGATATACATTTTCGGGAAAACTAACACCTGTTCTTACAACAACAAAATCAACATATCCAGTTTAAACGCAGACCTTACCCTAGCCCTTGTTCTTCCATAAGCCATTTATTTTAACAATTAATTGATTAAAACTTTTATCACCCTTACATAAGCTCCAGACGTTCGGATCTTCACTCCCTTTTTCGTTTTTTCCCGTTTACTCTACTGTCTACACCTTGAACATTCTTCTTCAACTAAATGATTGAAACGAGTCGTTTGCCTGTGCTAATTTTCCGTAGATGCTCTCATATATTCCCCCATCTTCCTCAATAAAGTATCAAGACACAAATGGCATCATGTGAATAATGTAGATTTGACCCAAACAAAAAAGATTAAACTGTAGGAAGCGCAGGATTATGTAAATGATCTGTACAAACATCATTCTGGAAAACAGTAAAGATTAAGGTAATGCAGTTTGTGTTTACCCACTACAGTGGAGGAACACGAGTGCCCTAATTTTTACATCAACAAATATCCATCATTTTAAAAACTTCAAATGAAAAGAGGAATCTGAAGGAATTGGACAGTCACTATCCATCTACTCCCAAGTAAAAGGGCACGAGCTACATCTAGAGAAGGCGACAATGAACGACATACAGAGATGAAACAAGCTAAATGTATATGAATCTACTCACCAAGATGCATCCGATAACCCAAAGGACGGTAACAGCCAGCCTCTTTCTTTGGCTTGTTCCACATAAAACGTGAATTTATCCTTCGCATTTGGAATGTCAAGAGCCAGATCATCAAGTCCATCCTTGATCCTCCCAAAGCCTTTAGTCATCTGGTTGATGGTGATAAGCCCCTCGTTAAAGCACTCTTGCAGCAAATCCAGCATCCTATCATTCTTCTTCTCCATGGCCATGACCAAAGCTTTCTTCACTACCTCATGATTGAAGAATGGCATCCCCATATCTCGTATGCATTGGCAAGCTTCACTGATAACACCACCACTTTCAAATTCCTCAAGAAGCTTTTGTATCTTATCCTTTGCATCCTCCACAGCCCAGCCAGTCCCACCACCCCAACACCTCAGGATCCTCTCTCCAGCATGCCGTGCAGATAGAAGCGATTGAGCCACACAGACAGTCTCGGCACCACTGCTGCAATTTGGTGGCAACCTGTTCGTTATTTCCTCCAAATTCAATGGAGCAAGGACATCATCTATTACAGCCCTAGCAAGGAAAAGAGCTAGTTCATTGGAAGCATCTAAAATGTCAAGTGCTGTATCTTCCGCAGATTCCAGTAGCATCACAAACCCATTGACTATGTCTTCAGTAGAAAAAATCTCAATATGAAGTGCAGAAAGCAAAACAGATGCCATTTCTTTTTCCTTGTTTTTCCTGTCCATGGCAAGGGTAATTAGCTTCTTCAGAAAAATGGGATTATACTCAGGTGCACCCAAATCTTCCAAACTCCGGATTAGTTCCGGAATGTCATCTGAGAGGAAATATTCATGGATTATATTAACAATTTGTTTTTTGTACTGCTTCACCTTTTCATCATCTGGGCCATTTGCTTGCCCATCTTCACCTGAGGCTTTCAGAAAAGATGCATCAAGCCATCCCTCAGAGATTGCCCGAGGAACAATTGACTGGAACGACGTTTTAGCAGAAGGAATATCCAGAGAAAGATCATCGATACTCTCAGCCATCCTAGAACAGCCCTTCACCATTTGACTGGAACTTATAAGACCCTCTTCTGCAGCCTCCTTTAGAAGCTTCAGAATAAGTGCTTCAGCAGACTGCGTCTCCATGGCTAAAATTAGAGCTCTCTTGACAACTTCATGATAGTAAAAAGAAACCTCCAATTTTCTTATGCATCTGCGGGCCTCAACAGTGTCTCCACTCTCAACATACTCCCTCAATAGATCAGCAATCCTTTTCTTGACTTCCTCAACAGTGAAATGGGTGCTGCCACCCCAGCGCCTCTCAACGAGTTCTGCATGGTGTGGAGCTGAGAGATAGCTTTTCTCAGCAGTTTGCAGCACCTGATTCCCCTTGGAGGATTCTGGGATCATTTTTCTGGCTCTGGCGATAAAAGCTGGTGGAAGAATGTCATCGACCACAGCCCGTGCGATGAATAAAGCGAGGATATCAACAGTATCAGGTATGTCCACTACCAAGTCATCAGCAGACTCCACAAGCATGAAAAATCCCCAACTAATCTGGGTAGGGTTGATGACATCAGCATAAAGTGCAGAAAGAAGAACAGAAGCCATTTCCTTCTCCTTATCATGCCTATCCATTGACATCGAAACAAGCCTCTTAATAAAATATGGGTGATATTCAGTTGAACCTAATTCCTTGAGATCAGACGTAGCCACTTCAACGTCACCAGTGCTGAAATATTCCTCAATAATTGATGCTACAGATTTCTTGTAATCATCCAATGGATCAGAGACAGCAGCTACAACAAGCTCATACGGCTCCTGTTCCAGTTATAATCAAGGAGGAGGATGACAACAATATAATAACTTTCATGAGAATTACTGAGGCAGTTCCACAACACCGACAAATCAAACAGTCATAAACTGAATCAATATGTCCAGGAAAAAAATGGCGTTAGAAGATGGAAAACTGCAAAATTCCTTAACAAAGGGTATGTATTTTGTGCCATCCTGTCCCTTCATATATCATTATATTATCTAATATTTAAAGTCAATACTCCTCAAGCCATTAATTTTGTTGACAACCACTGCTCAACCATTACAAACTTGATTAGATACAACATGAAGACAAATGTGGACTAGGACAGAAACAATTGTGGGCCTTGACTTAGCACTCCAGTAGGTACCTTAGTGGAAAGGTTAACGTGTTCAAGTCATTTTTTAAATCAAGGAGGTTCATGTGTTCAAGTCTTAGCACAACCTCTCAGTTATATTACTAAACAGAAATAAAATTGGAAGTCATAACTCATACTCCCTCCGTCCCATTTTATATGAGGGTCTTTGACTTGGCATAAAGTTTTAAAAAATAAAAGAAGGCTTTTGAAACATGTGATCTAAAACAACCCATAGAAATTTGTGTGGCTAAAAATCATTTCATTAAGGGTATAAAGGTAAAATTAAAGTTGAATTGTTACTAAATATAGAAAGGTGTCATTTTTTTGGGACTGACTAAAAAGGAAAGAGCGTCATACAAATTAGGACGGAGGGAGTAACAAACTATTTACTAAGGAGGCAGCTGTAAACTGACAGGAAAAGAAAGAAAAGGAAACTAACCATGGTGCAAAGAATATATATTAGATGACTGGGGAAAATAACTTCGCATTGCTTTCTGCAGAAATATATGATTGTCGCGAACCTTCACTTTGGCTCTCATCTATACAATCATGATATTTAGATTGAACATTATTCTTCCTTTGCATTGTTCCCTTCTCACCAACGATTCCCCTTATCATTCTTTAAATTTCCTTTTTCTCCGTTATAACCCACAATTGGGTAATGCAGTCATTATTCAAGATTTTAGAATACACGGGGGGGATTCTGGTATATTGTACAATGTAACATTGCCAAAAGATGAATTTAATTGATCAATTATTCCAAAAGAGATACATGATGAATGATAGCAATCCAATAAAGAATAATGTAACATGCAATATAACCAAATCTTAAGTTATTTCATCACCACGGCCCAGTATAGTTTCTGTAGGACTCACCTCACCGCTATCATAGTTGGGATCATTCTTATCAATATGAGATTCGCCATCATTATCCAACCATCTTCCCCAGGTGCCTTTACCGCCGGCTCCATCTATTTTAGACCATCAAATGCAGGAAAGCCTTCAGTATATGTGCAGAGAAAGAAATGAAAAAGAAAAACATCTACAAGCTGCATGCAACTTGCAATTGAGAAGCTGAAGGCTATATCAGAAGGAAGAAAGAAAGCAAAATGATATTAAGGAGGTACACCTGAACTCCAAATAAGAAAAAAAACATGACGGAGATGAAATTAACTCTAATAAATGTAACTTCAGGCTTAATAGAAGGGGGAGATTAACAAATCACACCCAATATTCTAACAGGTAAAATCAAATTAACACTACAGTTGAACCTGACAAATAATACTCAAGATAGCATTCCCTGTATATTAGCACTGGTTTAGATTTATCAATCATTTGATGCTTCACAACCAGCTTCGACACTTCAACTTCTACAACAACAACATACCCAATGTGATCCCACAAGTGGAGTCTGGGGAGGGTGGGGTGTACGCAGACCTTACCCCTACATTGTGTGAGGTAGAGAGGCTGTTTTCAATACACCCTCGGCTCGACACTTCAACTTCAAATCAGTCTTAAAAAGTTGGGTATTTACCTATTGCCTTTTATCTACCAACGACCATTGGATTTCCACAGGTCATATGCTCATATACTTGTCAGATTAATCTTTACAACTTATCAAAATGCGAAGAGATCTACCAGATACTTCTTTCTGAAAGCACTTGGCCCACCTATTAAAGCTATAACAGCTATATCCTCTTAAATGTGTGTGAATGATTTGCACAAACAGTATCACAAAAATTGTATGCAGCCCAAAAGTAGTGGTATTGACATCAAAATATGGAGCCACCACATTCACAGGGATATCAAAACATTTCTAATTAAAGGATGATAATACTAAACAACTACTCAGTAGTGAAGGATACATTGAAACGTTTTGTTGTAAATCGAGAACTCCTGCAGTAAATATGTCCAAAACTAATGTTAGAAGAGTTACTCTAGACATACTTCACTTATCATCCAGTTTTATGACAAAACACCCACTTTAAAGAAAGGTACTGATAAAATAAAACGAACACAATGATGTAGTAACTTCCTTTACCAGGAAGTATATACGCAAATAAGAATCAATATTTTATTAATATTCTCCTTTTCTTACTAAATACATAAGCAAAGACTTAACCTACTTCTTGATATTTTCTACTATATATATGCACTTATCAGCAAACTCTTGAAGCATCAAAATAAACATGAGAAAGAAACGTCATACATAGTCCTCTCTGCTACAGCATTTCTTCTTCTTTTTTTCGTTTTGGTCACTATTAAATCCTATCCCTGACGTGATTGTTTTAAAACTAATAACAAACTAAGTTGATCTAGGAAGTACATCAATCTAAATACAACGTGTGACCTAAGTTCATATTAGCCCAAAGCCATCCTCCAGAAAGGGATTCACAACGTCATTAGCAATTAGCACCCTTTCCTAGAAGGTAGTTGTAGTCCTAGGTGCTCTTTAGGTGTATTTGGCGTCTATGATAATATTTCACATTTATTACCAAAAACACATCATTAGCAATGACAATCTATGGTAACCTAACAAATGATACCCAGCCTATATCTATATGTAGGTCAAAGTCAATCGTAATTCAAGCTACTCAGACTAGATTAGAATCACTTCAACTATAAAATTATTGCGCATTCAGCTTACAATGAAGCACCAGGATATAGTATGCTGATTGGGCATTTACATAAAAGTAGGTCATAATTCATAACCTCAAATACCAAATTGAAACTTGAAAACAACTGCAATGTCATCATGATTCAGCCGAAAACTAATACTAACCCTTCTTAACACGGATATGTTTCCCTGAGTGCGTACGTCGTACATGTCTCATAGCAATCCCAGCCGTGGATGCCTTTCCACGGCGTGAAGGCGCCTTCACGTGATGTTCCGATAACAGAACTGACGAAGACTTAGCAGCACCTGCTGACGTCGGAGAAGATGACAAAATCTCCTCGTTCGGTGCTGCAGTTTCCAACATTTCCCTCTGTCCTTCAGTCAATAATCCCTCTTTCGATGCCATTTCACAGAATCTACACATATCAAACAATCAATATTCATTTACAACACGAAATCGCCCCCGAACAGTTATTAAAATCACATAATAAATCAAGTATTACCTCTCCGCACTGAGTGGCAACAGTGAAGAGAGCGACCAGTTCGAAACCCTAACCAGCCACTTGGAAAGCTCCGTCTAATGAACAAATTCCTCTGTTCTTGGCTCGGATCTCGAGCCAAGAGAGGATAGGAAATCGAGAATCCGATCCTCAAATAGTGTAACACAGTCAAGTAAACCCTAGATCAAATGGAAAGGGATGTGAAGATGATATGTATGAATATATGAATTTGTATGTATAGGTTTGTAGATTTGGATTGAGATTTGCTTGAAAAGGAAAAAGGGAGTGGCTACGGTTACATTTACACGTCAGCAACAATGAGTCTATCCACGTGTCCTTCACGCTTAAGCTGAGACTCTATTCGTGGAGCTCCATTCAGTGTGCCCGATTAGGGTTTTTGGTATTTTGAAATTGCATTTGATAACTCACTTGCATATTATTATTGCGCAAGTGACAAAAATGTCATGTGCCTAGACAAGTTCTTTTTGAAGAAAAAAAAATAATAAAAAAGGAGTGGTGTGTGGATCAATTTAAGCACTTCAATACTTTGTGAAGGGGAAAGTCTCGAAGGCGAACCCCCACATGTACCAGAGGCTCTTTGGCCAGGTGGGATGTAAATCGAGGGATATGCGCGAGTGACAGCCCTGCAAGGAAGAGGACCAACGGGACACGAATCCAAAGAATGACCCTTGCAATATTTCAGAAAAGACTGTCACCACACGAATTCGAACCCGCGACGTCAGAGTAGTTGTACCCCAATCACCTTGCCACTTACCAACTCGCATATGCCCCTGGGGGCTTTAAGCACTTCAATACTATTTGATAAAATATATTTGTTAATATTCAAACAAATGAAAATAAATTACGTAACATCTTTTTCTCTATTGTAATTTAAACCCAACTCGATCATGCTTTTGTCCGACCTTACTTAACACGCCCTTTGATACATCAGTTAAACAAGCTTTTTGGATTCAAGAACTGCAAAACGCATACTAAGATCAAATTTTCAATTACACATCTTATTTTCTAAGTCCGTATGCTTCTGAACTATTCTAGACACCTCATTGTGACACTCGAACACCCCGCAAGAAATCCTGCTCTCAGGTCCTTTCTTATGTTCTCGCGACCCACTGGCATGCCTCGCTTTAAATTTGGCATCACCCAAATGTGTAGAGCTCAAAGGTTGTTAGTGCTAGCACGTCTTTCGTCGAACGTAGCACTGAAATTCACAAGCCACGCTTACCCCATGTGGTAAGCACCAAGCCCACTCGTTCAACATGGTTGTTGAGGGACAAGGATACTGGTATAGCAAAGAGTGTCTAAAGCCTCACTTATTTTTGTTAAAATTAAGAAGTTTGAATCTGAATGCACATCTGAATAATGAGAGGTGCATTAGGAATTAGATGTTTGAATTTGAATACACCTCTGAATATTAAGATGTTGTGTTAAGATCAAAATACTGAATAATTAAAATTACCTATTTTTTTGAACATTTGAATATACAAACTTTTCTTTATTTAACAATTAGTATATATAAGAATTAAATAAAATGTTAAATTAATATAATATTTAAAAAATATTATATAACATAATATTATTTCAATGTAATATTTTGAAAATATTATAGAACAGTTGGTGTCGGTGATGACTAGTTATGGTGATTGCATGTGAATATTGAAATTATGTAAGTGATAGAATAGTTATGAGTAGTAGCTACAGATGATAGTTGCTAAAAATATTGATAAGCAGTGGTTGTTGATCGTCGTAATTGACAACAACAACATACCCAGTGTAATCGCACAAAGTGGAGTCTAGAGAGGAAGAGTGTACGCAGACCTTACCTCTACCTTGACTGATAGAGAAGTTGTTTTCGATAGACCTTCGGAACAGGTAACACAGAAGCAACATCAGAATAGCAAGAAAACTAAAGCAGAAAAGACAACAAGTAGCAATCGAGAACTAAGAATGAGAGATATGTGAATGCTAAAATAAAATACAAGAAAATAACATAAATAATATTGGGCAAGCCAGAAAGAAAGATAATACTAATCCTCGTCATAATTGATAGTGGCAGCCAATAATTATGGTGGACGATGTGATAGTAAATGATAACGGTGATTGAAAATATATAATAGTTGTTGATGGTGGCGATCGTCAATAGTATTGGTGGTTGGCAACTTAGTAATGATGATTTTAAATGGTGGCTAATGATATAACGATTGATGTGGTGATTTGCGGTGATGATGATTGTGGTTGAGGATGATAATTGTGTTGTTGTGGGTAGTTAATAATGATGAGCGGCAAGTCGGCAATGACAGTTAGTGGTGAAAGTGGTAACTACCATATTTATAGATTTCTTTGATTAAACATCTTAATGATATTAATATATTGTAATGAATCTGAATCTTTCAAATATATTCAAACCCATTAAGTGTTTTAAAATTAAAAAAAGGCCAAATACATAAGCGGACTCTTAAATTTGTCACCATTTTTTTTATTTTGGCACCTTAACTAAAGGTTGTTCCTATTGGACACTTGATATATGTACAATGTAACACCTCATACCTCTAAACTAAACCATGTTTATAATTCATGGGCTTAGAAAACCAAAACGGGGAGTTTAAGTAGAAAAATTAGGTCTAGTTTTGTTGATGAAATTCGATGGCAGATTATACGGACCGTAAAATATTTTATGACCGTCCGTCGATTTTACTTTTGAAATTGACAGGCAGAGCTGTAAATTATACGACTGTCAATTGTTTGATGGCCCGTTAAAGCGAACCGACAATTTCACTTTTTGAAATTGACGGCATGTTGGTCAATTGTATGGACCGTCAAATTATTGACGGCCCGTCAATCTTCTCCGTCTCAAAATTTACAGATTTTACAACTCTCTAAAATTTCTCAAAAATAACAGTAGGGTCCAATTCGACAGACTGTCAATCTAGACCGTCAAACTATCGACGACCCAGACTCAGACCGTCAAAAATTCGATAGACCGTCGAATTAACCGTTGATTTTTCCGACAGCAAACAGTATAAATTCACAACTTAGTTATAAAAAATCAGATTTAACTTCTTTCAAACCCCATAACGAAGGCTCTCTCTTTCCAACCATCTTCTACACCAAGGTAAGTCATTTCCGTGTATTTCCATGTGATTCTAATCAATTATAATTAATTCCTAAGCGAAATTCACTACTTTTAACCTAGGGTTTTCAAGATAAACTCATTCTAAGGTTTCAAGGTTCAAGTTTTAGGATTATTCTTCCAAGTTTAAATTTTTAAGACACATTTTGGAGCGATTAAGATATGTAAAGCTTCTATCCACGTGCAGAAATACCCATGTTCTTCCCCACACCTCATTCATCGATATTAATGTGGATTACGTTAGAAATTGAGATTTTTATCCTAGTTCATGAAAAGACTAAAACTTGTGATTTTAACTTCGTAGTTGTTCATAACTATCACTTTGGTCGTTGTGGACTCAATATGTAATCAACATAAACTTGTGATTGATATCCACGAGTCTCAGTATAGAATACTTAGTATGCTTATAAACTAGTCATAGTTTCAGTACTCATAATCAGTTTCATGAATACATGTCTCAGCGAATCATTGCTCATATATATATATTATAAATATATATATATATATATATATATTGTTTAATATTAAACACATGTATTTGGGCCCAAGACCACAATTTATGTATACATATGCTTCCACATAAGGCCACAAACTTGTGCACATATATTGGGCCTAAGGCCGCAATTATTTATTATTTCAGTTAAACGGGTGATTCTTCATTTCAGTACAGGGAGTATTCATATCTTTGCTTCCTTGTTCAGTTATCAGTTTTCAATTTCAACTCAGTTTCAGTATATTATATGTTTATTAATTTGGGTTGCCCTTTCCCGAGCACCTCACCGCTATTTATTCTTTCAGTTGCTTACATACGGTACAATTCAAATATACTAACGTCTATTTGCATGCTCCTGCACTACATGCTGCATGTACCGAGTTTCAGGACGATGAATCTGCTTAGTAGAATTGCTCCAGTATTAGCTGTTTGGTGAGCCCCATCTCATTTAGGGTGTCAACCTATTATTTCTTTATTATATTTTATTAGTAGAGGTATGTCAGGATCTTGTCCTGGTACACAGATTTGTAGACTCTTATTTTAGAGGTTTTCTAGACTAGACTAGTTAAGTATGTCAGACATGTTAGTATTACTATTTTCAGACTTATGATATTTTCATACTATTTCCGCGATATACTTTCAGATTATAAATTTAGAAGCTCGAATTACATGTTTCAAATTATTACTATAGTATGTTTTGATGCCCATGTTGATTCAGCAGCCATGTGGTTCACTCGGGTCACATGCAGCCAGGCACCGAGTGTCGTGTTTTGCCTAGGTCATGGTTCGGGGCTTGACAAAGCTTGGTATCATAGCACTAGATTCAAGTGTCTTAGGGAGTCTATAAAACCGTGTCTAGTGGGATCACTTTTATGTGTGTCAGGGCCCCACACATGTAAACAATTGACCACCAAGACATATAGTATTATCTCACTTTTTTCATACTCTAGATCGTGCAATTAGAACTATATCTTCAGGACATCATTCTAACTCGTGTGTATTACATATTTCAGAAAGTGCCTGCAAAAAGGAAATCAACTACAAGCAAGAGGGTTGTTGCTAGTGCTACTCATGAGGAAAATGCTCAAGCTTAGGGAGCCAATTCGGGTACAACATCACCCAATACCACAGGGCCTGCAGAGATCCAATTATGCCACCCAGTTTTATTGATTTGGATGTTAGGGGAGCTATTTAGCTGCTTAAGCCCGACGTCATGGAACGACTCCAAGCACGAGAACTAATGAAGAGCCATCTAGTTTCAGAACTCATGAGTTTCTTCGTATTGACCTTCCGGTGTTCACAAGATTAAGTAAGACTGAGGATCCTTAGAATTTCATTGATGGGCTTCAGAAAATCTTTCGTGTTATGCATTCTAATGAGATAGAGGCAGCAGAGTTTAGAGCTTATCAATTGCAGGATATTGCCAACATCTGGTATGAGTCATGGGAGCAGTCCCGCGGGAAAGATGCACCTTCAACAACTTGGGATGAGTTTGTTGATGATTTTATTGAGCACTTTCTGCTAATAGAGGTCAGAGAGGCAAAGACTAAAATTTGAAAAGCTTAGGCGAAACGATAAGAGTGCTCAGGAATACTATCTCCAGTTTGTCTCTTTGGCAAGGTATGCTCCGTATATGGTTCTGGATATGAGGGTCAGAGTTAGACGTTTCGTGTATGGTCTTGATCCTCATTTGTATGATGTAGCTAATATCACAACTCATAACAAGGAGATAACTATTATAAATATGGTTGTTTTCGTACATGATAATGAGAGCGGGTTGAATTAGGGGGAAGCTTTGCAGAAAGTGAAAGACAAGGAGTTCAATAAGAGGGTCAAGATTTCTGGTCACTTCAGTTATGATGGAGGTAGAGGCAGGCGATTCTTCAAAAACAAGTCATCAGGACCTTCTCCATCTTCAACCAGTGCCCCATCCCCAAAGTTCAAGAATGATAATAAGAGACAGAACTTTAGTGCAGCAGGTTCACACTCACAGATCAGTGTGGGCCACATGGGTTTTCAACATCCTACTTGCAATACTTGTGGTAAGAGGCACTCATGGGTGTGTCATTCAGGCATGGATGGTTGCTTTAGTTGTGGTCAGCAAAGTCATTTTCTAAAGGATTGTCCATCGGCAAGGCAAGGTACTGGTGATAATGTAGCTCAGTCCACCAATTCAGCAATCAATTACAATTCTCAAGCCCAATCAGGGTGTGGTATGACTAAGTATGGTAACATAGACGGAGGTCTAAACTGCCTATATGCTTTAGCCGGCCATCAGGATTCAGAGGCTCATATAGATGTCGTCACAAGTATATTAACGGTCTTCACTTTTGACGTTTATGCTCTTGTGGATCCTGGATCCACTCTGTCATATGTAACCATTTTTGTTGCTACATTTTTTAGGATAGAACCAGAAAAGTTACATGAACCTTTTGAGGTATCCACTCCAGTAGGTGAGTCAGTTATAGCCAGGCGAGTATATATGAGTTGTCCAGTTAAAATCTATCACCGCATTACCATAGTCAATTTAGTGGAGTTAGGAATGATAGACTTTGATATGATCATAGGTATGGATTGGTTGTATTTATGTTATGCCACAATAGGTTATAGAACCAAAATTGTCAATTTTGAGTTTTTAGGTGAACCAGTCATAGAATGGAAGGGTGATGCAGTAGCACTCATAAGTTGCTTTATTTCCTATCTTAAAGCCAGAAAAATGATGTCCAAGGGGTATATTTACCATCTCGTTTGGGTTAGAGATGCAAATACCCATACCCCAACTCTTCAGTCTGTACCGATTGACTTTGGAATTTACCTACTTCCCAGCAATAAGTCGATATTTATTTCGCCATACAGAATGACTCCAGCTGAGTTAAGAGAATTAAAAGCTCGTTGAAAAATCTCGTTGATAAGGGATTCATTAGACCAAATGTCTCATCATGTGGTGAAAGAAAGAAAATGGGTCTTTGTGTACGTGCATTGACTACCGACAGTTGAATAAGGTCACCATTAAAACAAGTATCCTCTTCCCATAATTGATAATTTATTCAATCAACTTCAAGATGCTTAGTGTTATTCCAAGATTGACCTCAGATTAGGGTACTATCATCTTAGGGTTAAGGAAGTTAATATTTCAAAAACCGCTTTTAGAACTCGTTATGGTCACTTCAAATTTTGTGTCATGTCATTCAAATTGACAAATGCCCCAGCTGCTTTCATAGATCTCAGAATAGTATTGCAGATACTTCATGACCGCGAGCTTTATGCTAAAATTTTCAAGTGTGAATTTTGGCTTAAGTCAGTGGCATTCTTAGGCTATGTGATTTCAGGCGAAGGCATCTAGGTTGATTTTCAGAAAATAGAAGTTGTAAAGAATTGTCCAAGACCCACCTCAGCCTCAGATATAAAAAGTTTCTTCGGTATGGCAGACTATTACAGGCGTCGTGGAAGGTTTCTCCTCCATCTTAGCTCCATTGACCAGATTGACTCAGAAGAAAGTTAAATTTTAGTAGTCATATGCATGTGAGCGTAGTTTCGAAGAATTGAAAACGAGACTGACTTCTGCTCCAGTGTTGACATTGTCATAGGGAATCGATGGGTTTGTTATTTATTGTGATGCTTTAGGTATTAGTTTTGGGTGTGTTTTAGTACAACATGGTAAGGTTATAGCTTATGCATCCAGACAGCTTAAACCTCACGAAAAGAATTACCCGACCCATGACTTAGAATTGACAGCCGTGATTTTTGCACTAAAGATATGGCGTTATTATTTGTATGGAGTTCACGTTGAAATTTTCACAGATCATAAGAGTCTGCAGTATATTTTTAAGCAGCGGGAGTTGAATCTTAGACAAAGGATATGACTCTAATTGATAAAGGATTATGACGTAGATGTTCTCTACCATAAATGGAAAGTGAATGCGGTAGCCGATGCTCTTAGTCGATGATCCATGGGAAGTTTATCTCATGTTGAGAAAGGTAAGAAAATCATGGCGAATGAGATTCATCGACTAGCCAATCTAGGAGTTTTACTCATAGACTTCGAAGATAGTAGCGGTATTGTCCATAACAAGTCTGAATCCTTCTTAGTAGCCGAGGTAAAGAAGAAGCAGTTTAGTGACCCCTACTTGTTGCAGCTGGAAGATGGGATTCACAAGTATAAGACTACATGTATTAAATAAGGGAAAGATGATGGTACTTTGAGGTACCGAGACAGATTATGTGTTCCAGATGTAGAAGGACTCAGAGAGCGAATTATGGCAGAAGCACATAACTCCACCCAGGTTCTACCAGGATGTATCACGATCTTAAGGAGATTTATTGGTGGAACGATTTAAAGAGAAATGTAGCAGACTTTGTAGCCAAGTGTTTTAATTGTTAGTGGGTGAAAGTCGAACACTAGAGAACTGATGGGTTGGCTCAAAATATTGATATTCTTGTTTGAAAATAGGAGATGATAAACATGGACTTCATAACAGGTTTACCTCGCTCATCCCGAAGGCATGATTCGATTTAGGTGATTGCGGACCGACTTACTAAATCAACCCACTTCTTGCCAGTATAAACCACAGATTCGGCAGAGGATTATGTTAAGTTATATATTCGAGAAATTGACATGCTTTATGGGACCCTAGTGTCCATTATTTCAAATCGTGGTGCTCTGCTCACAATATAATTTTGGAAGTCTTTCTAGAAAGAATTGGGTACCAAGGTAAATCTCAGCATAACATTTCATCCTTAGATAGATGGGCAGGAAGAGCGTACTATTCAGACCCTTGAGGATATGTTGAGGGCATGTGTTGTTGATTTAAAGGTAATTGGGATGATCATTTGTGTCTCATTGAATTTTCTTATAATGATAGTTACCATGCTAGTATCCAAATGGCACCGTTCTAAACATTGTATAGGCGAAGATGTAGATCGACAATTGATTGGTTCAAAGTTGGTGAGGTAGAATTGTTAGGACCAGACTTGGTCCATCAGGCTATGGAGAAAGTCATGTTGATTCAGGGGCATTTGAAATAACTTAGAGTCGCCAGAAGTCCTATTCAGATGTGAGGCATAAAGATTTGGAGTTTCAAGTTGATGATTGGATTTTTCTGGAAGTTTCGCCTATGAAAGGTGTCGTGAGATTTGGAAAGAAAGGGAAGCTCAGTCCCAGATATATCGGACCTTACAAGATTTTGAGAAGAGTTCGTTTGGTGGTTTATAAACTTGAATTGCCACAAGATTTAGTGGTTGTTCATCAAGTGTTTTATGTATCCATGTCGAGAAAGTGTGTGGAAGACCCATTACGGTTAGGGATGACTTGACCTATGAGGAGATCCCACTAGTTATTTTGGATCGTCAGATTCGAAAGTTGAGAACTAAGAAAGTTGCCTCAGTGAAGGTGTTGTGAAGAAGTCAGAAGGTTGAGGAGGCTACATAGGAAGCCGAAGAGAACATGAAGTCTAAATATCCGCACTAATTTGAAGAACATGAAGAAAATGTTGAAGGTAACTAACCTTTACATACATACCTCTTATTCAGTTCAGTAATTCAGTTTAGTAATTCAGTTCAGTGTTCAGTTCAGTATCCAGCATAGTATTAATGTGTTCATGGCAGTTCAATATTCTCATGTTTCTGTTAGTCTCGTTTAAGGTCCAACCTCATTCTTATCCATGATCTATTATTCGAGGACGAATGATCCCAAATAACACCATGTACCTCTAAACTAAGCAATGTTTATGATTCAGGGGTTTAGAAACCAAAATGGGGAGTTTAAGTTGAAAAAACAGGTCCAGTTCTACAGATAAAATTAGACGGCAGATTATACGGACCATAAAATATTTTACAAACCGTCAAGTTCACTTTTGAAATTGACAGCCAGATTGTAAATTATATGGACCGTCAATTGTTCGACGGCCCGTCAAAGCAAACCGTCAATTTCACTTTTTGAAATTGATGACATGTTAGTCAATTGTACTGACTGTCAAATTATTGACAACACGTTAATCTTCTCCGTCTCAAAATTTCCAAATAGTATGACATTTAGAGTTTCTCAAATTTTTAGTTTCTAAAGAGAATCAAGAACTCGACTACTAACCCTTTCAATAGCGCTTGCTTACACAAGTTAAGCCAGAATTCTTCCATCATTATTAGTTAACTTGATTTAGGAACAAATAGGGTATTGGTCTCTTTTATGTTTAAGTGACTAAATTTATTTAACACTTTCTCAATGTAATGAGGTTAACTCAATACATAACCCCTACTATTTTATTTAATCTTGATACCCAACATAGTATCAATTAGTCCAAGATCCTTTATTTCGAATGTGGAAGAAAGGAAACCTCGTCGTTTATATTTTGCCATATAAACCTCTTTGTTTCTGTTATACTATATAAATCTCTTTATTTTTATAAGTTCTTCGTATCATTGCTTACAATAACATATAAACAAATTAACTAGCATAAATTATCACACTTTGGTGTAACTTTTCAAGTATTCATGAAAGAATGCAATTTCTAAATGACACCCTTTCATGAAACAACACAACTTTTACCTTTTGAAAACATAAACACAATCATCTGATTGATGTTTTATAAAATTAATATTGAGTAATAACTATAAGCCAAACACCTCCGCAGTTTACACTTTGAATATTTTAAATGGCATACTCTTTGCAATTCAAACCTTATTGTTGCCAAGCATAATGCACAAAATATTTCTATTTAGGCTTCTCATTAGAAGACATCAAACTCAGAAAAAGGTATTTCATCCTTTAAGGGAACTCAAAATGATATAAATAAAATTATCATTTCTCTATACTTCAAATTGTAGTTATTACAACTTTCAAGTTATAGATATTAACCATCCAAACAAATACAGAATACATAAATGAAGGCTTGAAACACGTTTCCTAAGATATTTGCTCTCTCTCCTTTGCGAGATTGTTATGGGATTGCACACAAATAGTTTTAGTTGATATGACAAGCTTTTTGGAAATTAGCACCGAGCAAACAGTGAAAAAATCCTTCTTAGGAAAGCAAAAACTTTTCTGGTTTTCAAGTGCAGGATTTTGTTGTAGAAGAAAAACATTTCTCTGGAAAAAAAGAAAAATTTCTATTGAATTAAAAAGAGTTGACTTTAAATATAATTGGTGGTAAACAAAGAATGAAAGCACACACTTTGATGTCCGATCCATTGCTTTTTTGAAGTTTCAGGCAGTTCCTTCTTAATTTTCTGGTGCATTGGATCTTTAAGAAAAAATAAAAAATGTAAGTATTTATTTTGCGTGGGGATTTGAAATATGACCCAGGTAGATGATTTTTATTATTTAATAGCTTTGTTAAAGTTTATTTTTTGTATTGTTTTCTCATTAACTAGGGGACTTGGGAAATTTTGTAATCACAACCCATAATCACAGAGAATCCAGTGCGTGCAAATACTTTGTGATGTAATTTCTGTATTCATCTTGTTGTTATCTGCCTAATGTTACTATTAGTGAAATTGTCGGAAGGATGAAGGGGAAGATAAGGTAGGGGTGGGCATGGTATGATATTGGAAATTTTGGTACGGTAATTTTGGTTTTCGATTTTCAAAAATATTATATCATTATCCAATAAATTAATTCGGTATGATTCGGTATTTTTAAGTCAGTTTCAGTATTTTATGGTATGGTAAATCGGTAATCATAGTTTGTTCGCCCTCGACTTATATATATTCATATAATAGAGAATTACGACTTCGACTATTCAAGAAACATCTAAATTATATTGTACTAACACCTCACACATATAAATATATTAAAAATAAAGCACAAGCAATCCCCTTCGTAAATCAATTACACAAAAATAACATTTCAATCAAGACATATTAGTTAAAATTCCAACGTCTAAACAAATAATTTTGTACTAATACTTATTTATATATTTGTTAGTATTATACTAATATATATGTATTGTATATGTAACTATATACTTCGGTATGGTATTCAGTTATTTCGGTATATTTTATACAAATATCGAATACCAAACTTTTTACAAATGCATATCAACCACCGTACCAAATACCATAATATCAAAACTACGGTATAAAATTTTTTGAATTCGATATGGTAATTGATAATACCGTACCCTAGAGGAAGGATAGTGGTGTCAATGCTAAGAAATAAAAGGAGAAGGAGGCCAAAAAGAAAAAAAATGATTTTCTAGGCTTTTCACGCTCTTAAGGATGGTGTGCTGAATACGGTGACGGATCCAGGATTTTAAGATATTGAGTACTTTATCGCCTTTTACTATAGACGACAAAAAAGTGCAGTCCGATGCACTAAGCTCACGCTATGCGAGGGGTCCAGGGAAGGGACGGACCACAAGGGTCTATTGTACGCTGCCTTATCTCACATTTCTGCAAGAGACTGTTTCCACGATTTGAACCCATGACCTCCTGACTATAAACGACAACTGTCTAGAAAATCGATAAAACAGAGAGCATTTTTGCGTTTGGATTATGGAAGTGAAGAGGAGGCTAAACGTTTGAATGAATGCAAGTTATCTTTTTCTCTTTTCTTGTCACAGTGAATTATATATATTTTATTTTATAAAGTGACCTATATAAGTAAATGAACGTTAGTTAGTACTTTCTCTGTTTCAATTTATGTGACATTATTTGATCGGATACGAAGTATAAGAAATAAGAGAAGATTTTGCTATGTTTACTAAATTGTCTTTCCAATTTATGTGACACTATTTGACCGGATACGGAATTTAAGAAATAAGAGAAGATTTTGCCATGTTTACTAAATTGTCCTAATTTAGTATCTACTTTTGTTGAATTTTTTAAAAATAAATACATCTGCAAAGTTAAGTGGGACCAATTAAAAGTAAAATAGGAATGATGTCATTAAATAGTTGTCAAATAAAAAATAATAATATTCTTTTTAAAAATATGATTCTACCAAGTATCGAACTACAAGACCCCATAAGAGCACTACCGTTACCTTTCGCCTCTAACCCAAAGCACCTACAAAAGACTCTGTTAAGTAGTGCTGATCGTTATTGTATAAATATTTTCGCGCAGTTTTTTATATAAATATACTTGGTCCGAGCCAGGTCAATATGTGCTCAATCACCCGTAAAACCCTATGTGGGTCTGCCCCCGGCTACACATTGTGCCACATCAGCTATTTGTGTTTAATAGATAAAGTAATGTTAAAGTGTCTAATAGGAATAACTTTGATTATAATTGACAAGATGGAAAATTGTGACAATTTTAAGTATCCGAAAGGTCAGTCTAAATACGAAATAGCACTTCTTGTATTATTAGGAACCCGTCCACTTATGTATTTAGCCTAAAAAATAAATACACTTAACAATTAAGACCTAAATAATTAAGATTAAGATATTCAACAACAACAACATACCCAGTGTAGCCGTGGTGAGCATCGAGGGGACTGGTGGTAGAATGATAAAGTTCAAGAGAAGGTGGAAGCGAAGAAAACGGTGTATGCAAAATTGGTAGAAAGCAGGGATGAGATGAAGAAGTAGACGAAAAGGGAGTTGTATAAGATGAAGACGAAGGAGGCAAAGCTTGCGGTTACGGCGGTAAAAACTACAACTTTTGAATGCATGTATGTGGAATTAGAGGAAAAAGACAGGTATAGGAAGTTGTACAGACTAGCCAAGGCGAGGGAGAGGAGGGTCTGTGACTTGGATCACGTGAGGTGCATCAAGAATGAGGACGACAAAGTACCGGTGGAGGACGCACATAATAGGCGGAGGTGGCAATCTTACTTCTATAAAGTCTGAAACGAAAAATGAAATAGAGACATTGTGCTGTGAGATCTTGAGCAATCCGGTAGGTACCGGAATTTTGGGGATTGTAGAAGCATTAAGGTTGAAGAGGTTAAGGGTGTTGTTCGCAGGATGCGCATAGGACGAGCGACCGGGCCTAATGAGATCCCAATTGAATTTTGGAAGAGCGCAGGCAGGACAAGTTTGAAGTGGTTGACTGAGTTGTTTAACGTCATTTTTAAGACTGCGAAAATGCCCGAAGAATGGAGGCGGAGTACAATGATCCCTTTGTACAAGAACAAAAGTGATATCTAGAGTTGCAACAACTATAGGGGTATCAAGCTGGTAAGTCACACTATGAAAGTTTGGAAAAGGGTCGTGGAGATGAGGGTGAGAAAAAGTGTGTCTATTTTCGAGAACCAGTTTGGATTCAAGCTGGGGCGATTGACTACATAAGCCATTCATCTTATTAGAAGGTTGGTGGAGCAGTATAGGGAGAGGAAAAGAGACTTACATATGGTTTTTATCGACCTCGAGAAGGCATATGACAAAGTCATTAGGGAGGTTCTATGGAGATGTTTGGAGGTTAGGGGTGTACATGTGGCGTACACTAAGGCGATCAAGGATATGTACGATAGAGCCAAGATCAGGGTACGGACAGTAGGAGGAGACTCGTAGCACTTTTCAGTGATGATGGGGCTGCACAAGGGATCAACTCTTAGCATGTTCTTATTTGCCTTGGTGATGGATGGACTGACACGACAAATTCAAGGGGAGGTGTCATGGTGTATGTTATTTGTAGATGACATAGTCCTGATTGATGAGTTTCGCAGCGGAGTGAACGTTAAGCTGGAGATTTGGAGACATACTCTGGAATCTAAAGGGTTCAGACTGAGTAGGACCAAGACAGAATACTTGGAGTGCAAGTTCAGTAATGGGAGAGACCTTGAGACATGCGTGGAGGTGAAGCTTAGTACTCAGGTCATTCCAAAGAAAGAAAGTTTCAAGTACCTCATGTCTATTATCCAAGGGGATGGAGAGATTGATGACTATGTCACACATCGTATTGTGGCAGGGTGGATGAAATGAAGGCTCGCATCTGGAGTCTTATGCGAGAAAAATTTGACACCAAAACTTAAAGGCAAGTTCTATAGGGCGGTGGTTAGACCGACTATGTTGTATAGAGCGAAGTGTTAGCCAGTCAAGACTTCGCACATCCAAAAGATGAAAGTTGCGGAGATGAAGATGCTGAGATGGATGTGTGGGCATACAAAGAGGGAGAAGAGTATAAATGATGATATCTGAGATAGAGTGGGAGTGACCTCGGTGGAAGATAAGATGCGAGAAGCGATGTTGAGATGGTTTGGGCATGTGTAGAGGAGAGACACAAATGACCCAGTGCGGAGGTGTGAGAGGTTGGCTATGGATGTGTTCACGAGGGGTAGAAGTAGCCCGAAGAAGTATTGATGAGAGGTGATTAGACGGGATATGACGCAGGTGCAACTTAATGAGGACATGACCTTATATAGAGGGTTGTGGAAGACACATATTAGGGTAGAAAAGTAGTAGGTAGTCGAGCGTAGTCCTACTTACGGTTGCAAACCGGTAGTTGTAGTGTTATTATTGTAGGCCCGCTTAGCCTATCATACTAATAGTCGCAATATTGCTTTATAGCCCCATGTAGTTTGATTTATGTTGATATGTGTCTTTTAGTGTACTTTATTTAGCTTATTTATCTGCGCTAGTTACTGCTTACTTTTTCAAAATGTGCTATCATGGCTTATTCGCTTTTGATACTAGCATTTTCATACCGCTTTAAATTTTTTTGACCGGGTCTGACCATTTTTCTTGCTTTGCTCTTGGTGTGCTTTTGCTTTGCTCGTGCTTATGTTGTGTCTTGAGCCGATAGTCTCTCGAAAACAGCCGCTCTACCTATCAAGATAGAGGTAAAGTCTGCGTACACTCTACCCTCCCAGACCCCCACGTTGTGGGATTTCACTGGGTATGTTGTTGTTGTTGTAACAACAACCGAGTGTAATCACACAAAATGGAATTTTGGGAGAATAAGATATATGCAGATCTTACATCTATCTTTATGGGACAGATATGTTATTTTCGATAGACCATCGACTAAAAGAAAATGAAATTAATGCCAAAAAAATAAGACAACAAATATCTCGATATAGAACAAAATGAAGTAATACACACATAAATAATAATCTCCGTGATATTTAAATACTATTACTAGGAAAAAAAAAAAAGAGGAGAACCCCACCTCTCGCCCACATTTCAACTAGACTCAAATACTACTAATTTTTTATCATAATTAACAACCTTCAAATCTTATGTCACTCACCTTAAGTTGTGACATGTTCAACCTCCAACTATAAATTATTGACCCCGAATGTAAAGGAATTACCGTCAACCTTTTTCTCAATTTTCAACCCCTTATCTCTCTGTTCTTTTCTTTCAAGCCAGTAAAACGTTCTTATACGTTTCCCAGAATTCTATAGGAGCAAAATTTTGGTGTTTAGTGTTCTTTAACCTTACTCTTAAAAGCCAATCCAAATTCCACCGAAGCTCAGAAGCCGTTTGCTATGGCGCTCAAACACTCCTTCATCCCATCTTCAACTTCCTGTACATTACAGGTAAATCACCACTCATATGCCCGTCACCCTTTCAGAATTGGAAAAAATCTCGTATCCTTTACACCCTTCTCTTCGTTCTCCAACTCTTCCATTACTCATTCTACACCTTCCAACGTTTTTCTTTCTTTCCTCGAAGAAGACGACGACGACGTAGTAGTAGACGAAGAAGAAGAATTTATTCTTTCAGAAACCCATCAGCTAAAACAACCCGACAATGACCCAATTCGCCGATTTTTCCAGACCCGAACAACAAACCAAGAATCCGACCCAGACCCAGGCCAGCAAGGCAAATTATCTCTTCAAACGAACCGTAAAACATCTTGGCACCTTGCTTCTATCACTGGCTCAACTGAAAACGACGAAGACGAGGACGAATACATTCAAAATTCACTATTCCACACACCCCCAATTCCTAGAATTGAAGGGATTGTCAATGAAATAGTAGAGAAGGCGAAGAGCTTACCGGAAAATGTGACGTTAGGGGAGGTATTATGTGAATTTGAAGGGAGAGTTGGACAGAAAGACTGTGAGGAAGTGTTGGGTTTGCTGGGAAATGAAGGTTTAGTGATTGATTGCTTGTATTTTTTCGAATGGATGGGACTTAATGAACCTTCATTGGTAACACCTCGTGCATATACGATTCTGTTCCCAATACTTGGGAGGGCTGGTATGAGTAAGGAGTTACTAGTTTTGTTTAAGAACTTGCCTAATCGAAAGGGGTTCAGGGATGTTCATGTTTATAATGCAGCTATTTCCGGGCTTTTATGCTGTAGAAGGTATGACTGAAAGCTTTTACACTTGTTTGATTGTGAAGATCGTTGCTTTTGATGTTTATAGTATTGCTCAGATGGTTTGATACGTGTAATTGCCATGTTTTAGTGTATGTTTGGTGGTAACTGTCGATTGTTTGGAGGTCATTTTTGGTCAGTGGCGTAGCTGTGTGGTCAATTGAACACCCTTCATCGGAACATTATACTTTGTATAGAGAAAATTATACTGTATATATAGGTCAAAAACTACTTTTTATACATACCTATTAAATCTTGAACACCCTTCATCAGAAGATTATACTTTGTATAGAGAAAATTATACTGCATATATAGGTCAAAAACTATATTTTGTACATAAATATTAAATCTTGAACACCCTGGATGAAATTTCTAGTTTCGCCACTGTTTTTGGTGTACCTCATTTGAGTTTCATATTGGTTGTGCAAAGGAGCTGGCAACAGAAAATGCTCCTAGCATATGTTGTCTTTTCACATGTTTCATTCAAAATGCTTGGTATATAAGAAAGTCTTGCAGTTCTGGTGTCCATTTGGTGTGTTTACATCCTTTAAGAGAGTAGTAATTCAATTTTGTGTAAGCTTTTCCTTGGTAACTTATGTTCCTTTTACTGGCTTAATTTATTAAAGGTATGATGATGCTTGGGAAGTTTATGAGTCCATGGAAACAAATTCTATCCAACCAGACCATGTGACGAGTTCCATTATGATTACAATAATGAGGAAACGGGGGAAGAGTGCCAAAGAAGCTTGGGAGTTATTCGAAAAGATGAACAAAGAAGGTGTGAAGTGGAGCTTGGAAGTAGCAGGTGCTCTAATTAAATCGTTTTGTGAGGAAGGCCTGAAGAAGGAAGCTTTAATTATCCAGTTGGAAATGGAGAAAAGGGGAATATCTTCTAATGCCATTGTCTATAATACTCTGATGCATGCTTACTGTAAGTCTAACCAAATTGAAGAAGCTGAAGGTCTCTTTGCTGAAATGAAGAAGAAAAGAATTGCACCTACCTCGGCTACTTATAATATTTTGATGGATGCATACAGTAGGAGACTCCAGCCCGATGTTGTTGAGAAGCTGCTTCAGGAAATGGAAGATGTTGATTTGGAGCCAAATGTGAAATCATATACATGCCTGATCAGTGCCTATGGAAGACTGAAGAAAATGAGCGACTTGGCTGCAAATGCATTCTTGAGGATGAAAAAGTTTGGTATAAAACCAAATTCTTACTCTTATACAGCTCTTATCCATGCATATTCAATCAGTGGGTGGCATGATAAAGCTTATACAGCTTTTGAGAATATGCAAAGGGAGGGAATAAAGCCCTCCATAGAAACTTATACTGCTCTTCTTGATGCATTTAGACGTGCTGGTGATACCCAAACACTGATGAAAATTTGGAAAATGATGATCAGAGATAAAATTGAAGGGACAAGGGTGACATTTAACATTATACTGGATGGATTTGCTAAACAAGGTTGCTATGTCGAAGCAAGAGATGTAATTTGTGAGTTTGGGAAGCTTGGGTTACGGCCAACAGTAATGACATACAACATGTTGATTAATGCATATGCTAGGGGAGGACAAGAATCAAGGTTGCCACAGCTTTTGAAGGAGATGGCAGCACTTAATCTAAAACCTGATTCTATTACATATTCCACAATGATATATGCCTTCATCCGTGTGCGGGATTTCAAGAGGGCATTTTATTTTCACAAGCTGATGGTGAAAAACCGGCAAGTGCCTGATGCTGAATCATATGAGAAGCTCCGGGCAATTCTAGATGTAAAAGCTGCCATAAAGAACAGGAAGGATAAGAGTGCTTTAATGGGAATAGTTAAAAGCAGTATGGGTTTATTGAAAGAGAAGAAAAAGGGAAAGAAGGATGAGTTCTGGAAAAATAGGAAAAAAGGATCAAGATTTCAAGGAGGACAGTAGTAGCTATATTCTTTGGCTTGTTATTAATTTATGTTGGTTCAATCAGTTCAGCTTAGTATGTTCCTATTTCTTTTGGTGGTCATCTCCAATCCAGTTTGATTGAGATGCTCCTTTGTACAGTTGTGCTCTACTTTTTGGTACTCCCTCCGTCCCAATTTATGTGTCACAATTTCCTTTTTAGTCCGTCCCAAAATGAATGTCACATTTCCTTATTTGACAACTATTTAATGGCACTATCTCTATTTTATCCTTGTTGGGTCCCACTTAATTTTAAAGATGTACTCATTGTGAAGAAAGTCAACAAAGTAGGCACTAAAGTAACAGCAATTTGGTAAACATAATAAAATCTTCTCTTATTTCTTAAATTCAGTTCCCGGTCAAATGATGACACATAAATTGGGATGGAGGGAGTATAAAAAGAAGACATTGAAGTAAATGCTTTTAGAATTGTGAAACTCTACATCAGCTAGTCAAATTACTAATCGAGTCTATTTGTCGGAAGTTAATAATTCTCATTTGAAGTCAGAGACTCCTAATTAGATGCTTTTAATGTAGATTCTTTCAATCTTCAATCTCTAATAGATTTGTCCATTTCTTTTTCTGATGAAGAATAGACTTGTTCATTTCTTGGGCCGGCTTTTTTTCTTTGTAGTCTGGTTATGTATTTCTTTTGATTAAACTCACCATTTATCTATCATTCATGTTAGATCAGAGATAATCTTATTGGCTGAAATATCTGAGGCCACACTTATATCTACAATCACGTTAAATAATGTTTTCTCTGACGTTTGGAGAAATTATTGGCATTCCTGATCTATACATGGTGTGTGATATCCTATGCGCTGCATTAAGGACAATTACGTAAGACAAGTTTACTTCGGTACTCTTACAGGAGCTTAGAATGAAAACAGTTGCCCCTGTGGACGCTTTGATTTACATGGGTGACACTTTGATTTCCTCCAGTCAGATACCATATTACCTCCCCATTTCTATGGTTGTGGTCTGCATAGTAATTACAGTGCATTCCGGCACCATTTCTGAAACAATACATTCTTCCAGTTTCCCTGGCATAAGATAGTCTTAATTGTTATCAGAAGGTTCGTGAGGAGTTTTATTCAAGTGAGTTTTTGTGCATCAACTGAATTACGCTATCGACTTTGTTCGTAATAATATTTCTAACATGTTTTCGGTTGTGGGTTTTTTGCAGTGGAATTTGTACGAGCTAATGTGCTCATGTTTGCTAGAGAATTAATTGGGTTGGTGGGAAGTTGTCCATTCCTGGAAGTTACACCTGGAACTATAGAGAGTGTTGCACGGGGACTATTACTTTTTGTGCGGCAAAGGGGTGGAAGAGCTCCTTTTCTACCGGCTTTTCTTTGTGCTCTTGGACACATTGTAGGCATTGAAGCCATCTTTCCTTCTACAATCACTGTGAACAAAATTTGAAGGTAGTTTAATTATTTTTTTTTAAATATGGAAATGAAGAGTTGTCTAGTCAGATTCAGACAAATTACGTGTTCCTATAGTAGTGTCTTAGAATCTGATATACATCTGAATATAGAGCATTTCTTAGCTGGTTCACTATGCTGAAAATGTTAAAGGACCCATTGTTTTGGTTGAATTACATCTACAAGGGTGCTTCAGGAGGAGGCGTTAGAACGTGAGTGAGGCTCTTCTGGAATTCAAACTGATTATATTTTGTGTAGTTCTAAGAGTTTATGACAGAATATAGACAGGTGTTATGGATAAAATTGCAGTTGGAGGTTCATTAAAGAAGCTGCTTTTCCAGTTTGCATACAACTACAAGTTAAAGAATATGGAGAAAGGACTTTGACAAGATGCAGCAGCTTCTCGCTTGCAAAGACTGGTTTTTGACAGGATCAAACTAAAATTTCTGGAGCTGCCTAAATCCAAGCATGTCACAGAATTTCTGAGGATGAGACGTTGCTGCTCTTTATCACAAGGACATGCAAAACAATCCTTATATTGAGAATGTTGCGGACCATAATAGGTGGTTCTAACAATGATGCAGGTGAGTTAAAAGTTATTTTTGATGACTCATATCATGGGCAGATTGCAATGTTTTGAGTTGGAAAGATTTACATATCAGCAGGAATATTTTTCTTACTAAAATAGGAGCAGAGGAGTCATATGGTTCTTCCCTTTTGCAGCATGGTATACATCAAGTTCAAAAATTGATTGTCAAACTGCGGTCAGCAGCTTACTCATTGTTGACTGGTTATAATATAAGTCAGTGTTGTGGTCATAATTTGAGTTCATAACAGAGGTTCATGTCAAACCAAAACTGGGGAGCAGGATTACACAAAATAAACGAATTGACATGGAACTTTTCAGTTTTTTTCTTCCATTTATTCTACATAGAGAGATTTATTAAAAAAAACAAAAGGGCAGCCCGGTGCACTAAGCTCCGCTATGCGCGGGGAAGGGCCGGACCACAAGGGTTTATTGTACGCAGCCTTAACCACATTTCTGCAAGAGGATGTTTCCACGGCTTGAACCCATGACCTCCTGGTCACACGACAACAATTTTACAAGTTACCTCACTTCCAGGACGTTGCCATCACCCATCGCTGGAAAATCAGGAACAAAGATCAATCTTTAATGTTCATAGATAGATCTATTATGTACATTAAAGATTGATCTTTGTTCCTGATTTTCCAGCGATGGGTGATGGCAACGTCCTGGAAGTGTGTTTTCTTGTTAGACAAAAATCAAGATACAACAGCGTGAAATAAGGTACAGAGGATCTTCATTACATTTTTAAGGAAAAAATGTTTGTCATTGTTAAGGATCGGAGTATCATTAACAAGGAGAGGTGAAATAGCAGAGAACATTTCACATGTCATATCTATGCTTTATTTTGTTGTATGCTTGAGTTTGTATACTTCTAAGCTTATTAAGGTAAGAAACCACACATATGATTCTTTCTCATTTGGTTGAGGATAACATGTCATGTTGAGAGGAAGAGTTTGCTTTTGGAACGAACTGAATCTAGTGCCACATGCAATTAGAAAGAAAATGTTAGAATAGGAATAGGAATATGATTTGTATATAGTATCCTACATGAAAAAGGATTGGGATGTAATGTCTATAAATATGGCTCAATGTAATAATGTAGATACACAATTCAATAATAATATTTTCTTTCATATTTTCTCACATGGTATCAGAGCATTGGTGAGATAATTACCGTTGTGCGTCATTCTAACGACGTCAAAGAAATAACCCAGTCACCGTGCAATTTTCCGATGACCTGAGTGGATGTTCACGTCAATCTTCAAATCTGACGGTGTTGCGCGAAAATCAACACCACCATAAGATCCAGAAGGCTCATGCGACCAAACCCCGAGGACCCCTATGGCAGAAACCCCAGCACGCGCCGCAAGACTACTGCCTTTTCCTGCGAAATCCAGTCACGCGCTGGCGGGTGAGAGGTCCTACGGGCCTTTTTCCGACGACATTTTTCTTCCTCTTGGTCGCCACTGTTTCCGACCATACCCCATAAAATTTTTCTCTAAATAGTTGCCGAATAGTAATTTTTTCACGGAAGTCCGAACACTGATTTTTTCGCCGGAACAATACGATTCCAGCTTTCTTCTATATTTTCTGACATGTCCCTCTTCAATTCAGCTCGCCCTGCCTTCAGAATCATATCACCGAGCAGTCCTTACCATTTTTTTTGCAGATTCAGATCGCCGACGCAACCAAATTCTTTTTCGGCGACGTTCCAGTCCTGTTTAAGGCAGAAGCTTGGTGTTTTCCTTTCTTATTTTTGGTCATATACTTGAAGTCTTGAGCCATATCACTCGGATTTGATGTTTCTAATTCCAAAAATATTAAAGTTGGAAATTTAAGTCCTATGATTACTTCAGGGAGATCAAAAATTCGAACATCCCACTCTACGAAGAATCGACGAAGAGGCCGCTTTGGAAGATCTCGACCTAAGTGTAGTTATTGTCATAGGAGTGGACATACTCGTGAAGTATGCAGATCTCGCCTAAGTGTAGTTATTGTAATAGGTTTGGACACACTCATGAAGTATGCTATTCTTTACACGGTCGACCAGTTTCTCAGACTAGACCTGACATTCGTTTCATGTGAGTGTTGTAAGTCAGTTTATGAATTCTCCATGTGATAGTCATTGGGATGCAATTATTCGCATTCTGCGATATATTAAGTCAGCTCTAGGTAAATGACTGATTTTCGAAGATCGAGGCCATGAGCAGATCGTTGGATATACAGACGCTGATTATGCAGGATCACCGTCTAATAGACGTTCTACATCCGGATATTGTGTGTTAATAAAAGGTAATTTGGTGTCCTGGAAGAGTAAGAAACAGAGTGTCGTTTCTCGATCTAGTGTTGAATCATAATATCGAGCAATAGTTGTAGCAACTTGTGAGCTAGTTTGGATTAAGAAGTTGATCATAGAACTAAAATTTGGAGAAATCAGTCATATAAAACTTGTGTGTGATAGCAAAGCGGCCCTTCATATCGCGTCAAATCTGGTACTTCATGAGAGGACTAAGCACATTGAGATTGACCGTCACTTTGTCAGGAAAAAGATACTCTCCGGAGATATTGTTACTAAATTTATGAAGTCGCTTGATCAGCTTGCAGATATTTTCACCAAATCACTCAGTGGTCCTCGTATTAGATACATATGTAACAAGCTCGGTACATATGACTTGTATGCACCAGCTTGAAGGGGAGTGTTAGAATAGGAATATGAATAAAATTTGTATATAGTGTCCTACATGAAAAAAGATTGAAATGTAGTGTCTATAAATAGTGATCAATGTAATAATATAGATACACAATTCAATAATAATATTTACTCTCATATTTTCTCATATTTGCTTCTACTTCTTAAATGTCTACAATCCAATAAACAGAAATGTAACACAATGCTCATCATTATTCATTAATGTCCTGTGACATAAAAGTTCTCACTTTCCGTGACTAGATTCAAACCAAGATAGGCTTAAATAAGTCGCATCAAAAGCAAAAAACAGTACCTAACCTACTACTTCCGGTCAGTAATGGTCAAAACGCCCTTAATAGAATAAAGTGCCATTACTGTTACCTTCTGAACACAAGTGGGACTGACTATCAGTTGTGAATTATCTATTGGAGACATAATTCTCCTTAAAAGGTCCCGTTGATCCAAGGTTAGAAATGCAGATTACTTGCAATCTTGCACCAAAAATGCCTGTGCAAAGCAAGCAACTAACGCGTGCAACATTTTAAACTTCTTTTACCCCAAGAAATGATTTTTTTTTTGGTTGACACTTGACAGGGACAAAAATTAAGAAAAAGAATGTTGGCTAACTGGAAGACAATTTCCAAGAAAAACATGGTGATCAGGACCTACGTTACACTTGCATGTTTAGACTCCTTTTTTTCCAAAAAGGTGTAACTCCCACCCCAGGAGCCCCCACATCCCGGTCCGACAGGTCTGTGAATGAGGTAAATCATCGTGACTCAATTGATTTCAAAGGTTAGACCATGTAAGAACACGCCGCGCACAAGGGATCCTCCTTTATTTCAAGAAGTAACCCCCACACTGCCGCTGACGGGATTCGATCCTTGGCCATTTTCCAAATATCCCCTTGATAACCAATTGAGCTGCCCAAAACGTTTTGGGGAGTATTTGTGTCATTCTTTGCAAAAAATCATCATTATAAGAATCGAATAAAGCACTCATAAAGAAAAATAGCAACTTGATAACTAGAGAATACCAATCAATCTTAAAAGAATTTTTTTTATTACATAATGAGTAAGGGAAAATGGAGAGAAAAACGTGGGATTCGAATCCTTACCAACAAGGTGAAAGTTCAAGTAATAAACCAATTGAGTTGTTGTTGGCGTCAATTGAATTCATAATTTTTGTTTGAGAATAGCGTTTAATAGTTTTTATGCACCATTTCACTGGGCATGTTTTATTAAGGAAATGTTTTGGATAACTGAAGTACTACAAAAGTCTATGAAACCCAATTTATTACATTTTTATCCTTTATATCGGTATTAAATGGAATACAAAACTTAAAATGACTCCAAATGTTTCCACACAAACATTGAATAACTCACATTGTTAATTCTTCCTTTAATAATTTTGCCCGGGGTACTGGAGTTTATGACTTGCCGGTCATCAGTACATAAATATACAACAAATAAAACTGATCTGACAGAGTGCATAAAACAATGGCCAAAGACATAGATAACCCTTAAAGTTGACCCCAATTTTCATTTTAAACACTCAATTAACCAACAGTCTTCAAATGAAGCCAAACTTTAGGAACAAGGGTTAGTTCAAGTGTTAAAATGAAAGTTAGTGTCAACTTTAGGGGGTTGTCTATGTATTTGGCCTAAAACAATTATGAACTGAAAACTCTACGAGCAGTTTCCCAAAAAGAAATTCCTTAGGAACAGAGAAAAAGGAAAGATATCTCGATAACAAAAAAATATAGGGGATCTTATTGGTATGACCCAACGGTGAACAACCGCCCAGAAGAAGAACTGCCTGGAAGTACTTTACCCCTGAACCAACCGTCTTCGCGCCAAGCAAGACCGCTCTTATTCCTTTCCCTTTCTCCAGCCCCTTGATATAGCTACCCGAGAATAAACAATGTACAACATTTCTCAACCAAGATGTTCACAAGAAGTATTAATGTGGGAAAGGAAGTTCTCACCATGATACTGAATCCACCAATTTCAACTTATAAACTCGGTCCCAAAAATTGCAAAAAACTGCTGACAAATAGTTATAAATCATCATTTCATTTTCCGAATATCAAAGATAACATTAACCCCTCTTGCAATACTGACCAAGAATGCTTCATATACAACAGTAATATCTCCTAATAAAGAAACAAGAATCCTTTTTTTGAAGAAGTAAAAGATTCATTCAAAAGGCATCAAGTAGATGCATAGCAAAACTTACAATATAAAGATGTATCTGCTCATAAACAACAGTTTACACAAACACAACAGAGCAGATACAATCCAAAAAAAGTTCGCAATTAGTTACCTGCACCTAGTTTGACCAGCAAAAAACATTAGAAAAAAAAATCTTTCATGTAACATAAAATAGATACTAGGATCAATATGCTTGCTAAAGAAAACAAGGTTTTCCAGTAAATTTCAAAAACACCTATTGGGAGTCTTTTTACTCCTCTAAAGCATTTTCTTTTTATGTCATAGAAGATGACCATACCCGAATGTGTAAATATTATATCTTCATTCCATATGTTGAAGGAAGGCGTAATATTCTCGGACCCAAAGTTGACCAAATTGATGTTACACTCTTTCTCCCAAGTGCAACTTATTTTATCCTTGAGTATCCACAGGTCTAGAATTGAAGTCCTGTAAAAGCGATCTATGTCTGGCAGGCAAAGCATCTCTTTCAAATCCATCATACTCAGGCCAGAAAGTGTCACAAAAGATGATGGGCGAGATATAGTTAGATATTTTTCATTTTCAAAGTCAAATAAAACAAACCGATCAGGTTGGGCATGAGGGAGTAGTTTAGCAAACCAATACATACATTCATTTACTAACAACCATGGCAAAGATGGATGACAAGGGGGCATCTCCGCAATTTCTTTCCATCCACTAGATACGCCACCAACCCCATTTAGACTAAAAACCTCACAATTTAGCTGTGCAAGCTGAAGATCGCTAAGATGAGAAGGGGGACCCCTATAGAAAAAATGCATCACTTTGTATTCCCTCTTTGAATGAAGATATCCAAACGCAAAATGGGCATATAAAGGGACTTTAGAAGGTGAGCATTTTGGTAATTCACAAACTTGTCGCATGGCAGGATTGCACAGATAAATACGATCACAGGCTATAAGGCAAACCAAACCAGAACATACACGCCAATCGGAACGAAGGAGATTGTAATCAGGGATAGTGACCGTGTATAACCCATTGGTTTCTTCCTTTCCTTCCACGTCTACTGAAACAAATTGTAACCTGCACCTATTCGACCATGGCAAATACTTGCAGTCCATAAAAAGAAGTTGGCTATTGTCCATTCATTTTTTCTGGTGAGAATGAACAAAAAAAGGACTCATAATAAGGTCATTCCATGACTTCGATACACACCTTAACATGGATAATGTCTTCAACGGGTATCTTACAAAAATAGATGTTATGATGTCAACTGATAGCTTATAAAAACTCACTATTTGCACTCCCTTTCTCCTCTGTACTTTCCCTTCGTATTGATACTTTGAACTTCTTGTTAGGCTGCAATATCATCATTGTCGCAAATACTAGGCTCAAGAGGAGACGTCATCACAGCTTAAGGTGAATTTAAAATGATATTTGTAAATGTTTTCCTTTTGTAAGCGGAAAAAAAAGGAGCAAATCTATGAAAATCAAGTGGCAAATTTCTTCTAGGAAAAAACGGAATATTGAAATGCTAATGTTTGGATGGTTGTTACATATTGTTTCACAATATATTATATTATATTGTATTGTATCGTATCGTAATGTATTGTTTTGATGAATGCAACATTTGGATAGATTGTATAGTTTCTCGTCGTTACTTAATGTCACACATAACAATTTGAAGGATAAACATGTAAAAAAAGTAGGGTACGGGGTAGAGCTACTATAAAAAGGTAGGATTAAGGATAAAATAGAATTAGTAGATAATAAGTAAAGACAAAATGAGAAAAAAAGAAGAAGAAGGTAACAATGCCATCTCACCAAATCATTTGTTACACAAAATTAGATTTTCGTCGTTACATAACGATAAATTTAATGATACAATACAATAAAATTTAAGTAACAATCAAAACAAACATTGTATTTAAACTAACAACACTGAAAGAAATAATTCCCTTGATTATTTTCATTAATTGAAAGATATATATACAAGTTACAAATAGGAGAATCATATTCCTATTCTACTCCTAAAACCTTATTCTACCATAATTCTAACTATACAATTATGGTAAGTGTACAAGACTAATTAAGGTAACCTTTACACTACAATATTACATCAATATACATTCCTAATATACATTACTTCTATATCGCCCGTGATGGGCCTCTGCCGAGATGGGCTCTTTGGAAAGCCCACCGCCACCTAGCATCGCTCGTGATGGGTGAAGGCCTTCTTTGTACCCGTGGTATACACTATGTATACCAAGTGTCTATCACGGGTATATATACCTTGTTTAACACACACTCGCAGTCATAGCGGGCGGTCTTCGAACGCTGAGACTGTCCCTAAAATCTTCAAAAAGGACCGCGGGCAGACCCTTTGTAAAGATGTCTGCAATTTGATATCGGGACGGGACATGGCATACGCAAATGTGACCCCGAACAACCTTTTCACGGACAAAATGAATGTCTATTTCGATATGCTTAGTGCGTTGGTGTTGAACCGGATTACCTGAAAGGTAGATGACACTAATATTATCGCAATATACTAAGGTTGTCTTCTGAATGGAACAATGAAGCTCCAAAAGCAAATTACGTAACCAACATGATTCTGAGACCACATTAGCTACCCCCGATATTCAGCCTCGATACTTGAGCGGGATAGAGTTGCCTGACGCTTCGCAGACCAGGAGACCAAGTTGTTGCCAAGGAACATACAATAGTCAGACGTTGATCGTCTGGTGTCTGGACAACCACCCCAATCAGCATCTGTGTATGAGACAAGTGTGGATGTCGAGGAAGGATATAAATGCAAACCATAGTCCAATGTACCATGAATATACCGAATGATGCGTTTGATTGCATTCATGTGCTCAATTCTGGGATCATGCATAAATAAACACACCTGTTGGACGACATACGTAATATCCGATCTTGTAAAAGTAAGTTACTGAAAGGCCCCTGCAAGACTGTGATAGCGGGTCAGATCATCGTATGGTGCGCCGGCCGCGGCGCTAAGTTTGGGCTTTGTATCAACTGGAGTGGAAGTGGACTTACAGGATGACATCCCAGTTCTCTCGATGATCTCAGCTGCATACTTTCGTTGAGACAAAAACAAACCATCTGAATGACGTTTGACGGCAATCCCCAAAAAGTAACTCAAGGGCCCTAAGTCTTTCATAGCAAACTCAGAGCTGAGCATGGTCATGATAGACTGGCGTAAGGCATCGAAAGAGGCCGTCAAAATGATATCATCCACATACAACAGAATGTAGGCCAAGGACGAACCATGATGGTAGATGAATAAGGAATTATTTGACCTGCTGTGAGTGAACCCAATTGTCGAAACATAGTCAGCAAAACTCGTATACCAGGCCCATGGAGACTGCTTAAGCCCATATAAGGACTTCTTCAACAAACAGACATGATGAGGATGGTGGGGATCCCTGAATCCTAACGGCTGATGCATATAAACGGTTTCCTTGAGATCACTATGTAGGAAAATATTTTTGACATCCAACTAATGAATAGGCCATGTCTTCGAAAGAGCCAAGCTAAGCACAGTGCGAATGGTAGCCGGCTTGACCACCGAACTAAACGTCTCCCCACAATCTATACTAATCTGCTGAGTTTTACCATCACCCACAAGCCGCGCCTTATGTCGAGCAAATGACCATCTGAATTCTCCTTATGAGCAAAAATCCACCATGATAGATGTTTTATACTGGTGTGTAGGGGCTGCAAGGACTGATGCAGACGAAGGAGCTGCCAATACGAAAGTAGAAGCCTTATGTACCTCTTTTAGAGTCTTCAAACATGTTTCTTCAGCCATAAGTTCATTTACCACATCTTCAACAAATGGTAAGGGTTTGCGGTGTAACAAGCCTGAACGACAATTCTCAAATTATGACAGAACACCCATCAATAGCTGAACAAGACGATCTTCATCTCTGCATTTAATATAAACATCGCGTGCTTGCAATTCAGTAGATTCCGTCATAGCTAACTGATCCCACAAAGGGGTTATTGCACAGAAATAATCTTGAATGCCCAAGTCATTCTGTACTAGTGCACAAATTTCATATTGTAACTGATATTTAACAACAAAATTATTTAGCACAAACAATCTTGACAGATAATACCAAATCTCTTTAGCAGTTTTGAACTTAGCCAATTGAACACCAATTCTTTGTTCAACAGAGTTATTAATCCAAGTAATAATCTTTGAATTATTGGTCTCCTAAGTCCTAAATAATTCATCAAAATTTTCATCTCCAATTTTAGGGCATTTGGTTTTTCCAGACATATAATCTCAAAGCCCCTTTCCCTTCAAAAAATTTACCATGACATAACTTCAATAAGAATAATTTTTCCATCTAACTGAACACCAATAGTTTGCAAAGAATCGTCACCTCCAGCCATTATGAATTTTAAACAGAAAAATCCCAAATAACAAGCAGCAATCCCAAATAACAAGCAACAATCTCAAATAACAAGCAACAAAATAATAAAGGGCAGATCTCACCAATCAGATGCGGAAGCCGAGAAGACGAAACCCAGATGCGGAAGCCAAGATCAGAACGAGCACGAGCAGCCAAAACAAGCCAAAACGAGCACGAGCTTCCAAAACAAGCCAAAAAAAAAAAATTAACTGGGGCGTGCTACATGCGAACCCCCAACTAACTCACCGCGGAGTTAGATCCGCGATTGAGCTAAAAATATTAACTTGAGCTATTGGCTTTGATACCATGATAAAATTTATGAAAGTTTTTTATTCATAACATGAATTCTTACAAAGCAATAACAAAATAATAAAATAATACTATTCTTGAGAGCTAAAAGTGCAAGTAAAAGAAAAGCAAATAAAATATTTTATATAGGATCTATTACATGAGATACAAATATATTTTTTCAGTGTGAGACAAAAATAATGTGGTAAAGAGTTAATGATAATCAACTTACTGGCTCACAACATCATCTACGAACAAGAATAGGAAAAATCAGTATTCAAAATCCAAGAGAACATAAAGAAATGATATATAAAAATCTAATCGTTGTTAATCATCGGTGGGCTCTCCTTATTTTCTTCATCTGAGGGTTGATCGGTGGTCCTAGTTCTCCCTTTTTTCTTCATTCTCATGGTTGTTAGTCACCGACAGTAGACATCGGAAAAATCATGTTAAGGTTTGTGCTTAGGAAAGAGAATAGAAAAACATCGAATTTTACAAAAAAAAAAAAGAAGAAGGAAAAATCTGAGTATTAGATACATTGAGCCGTGAAATATAATTATTTTATTAGTTTTAGAGACGAGTTTTAACTTTTAAATAAAGAGTCGGAATGAAATTCTTAAAAGAGTTGCTTTTTCTTTAAAATTTCACCAAGTAGCTTAATTATTTAAACAAAAAAAGCACTTTTCACCTCCTACAAAAAGCTTTGGTCAAACAGCCTATACTACTACTGTCACCTCGAACACATACGTGAACGGCAGCCACCGTAGACGACGCATCTCAACCTTAACCTAAATCAATGGTTACCGAAAATCAGGACCCGACTATTCGGATCCTATGTCGGAGGCTCCAGATTATCAAGAACGAATCGGGTCTTCAATGGCTCATCGGCTCTCCATTCTTCCCTCGCCACACCATTATCTCTACCTTCCGATGTATCCACACTACTCCCTCCAATCCTCTATCGCCAGATGTACCTAAAGAATCAGGTGTCTAATTTCAACTAATTCAATTAATCAGCTTTTCTTTTGATTGAAAATTCAGTTATTTATTCTTTTGTTTTTTGAAAGATGATATAAGAACACTGCTTCCGAAGGGATTTGAAGTTATTGGAGCTTTAATTGTCGGGAAAGACTGTAATTTTGAGAAATTTGCGGGGCAGGCGATTAATGCAGCTTGTAATTTGAGGAAAAGTTTGTCCTTTGATGCAAATTTGGGGAATTTAGAGCTGATTGGGGCTGTGGTGGATTTGAATAATGCTAATGATGTTCGTTTTTTCGTGTCCAAGTATGGAAAATTAGACAGTCGTGAGAGTGTTAGTTCGATTGTGTATGAAGATAATCCTGAAAAGTTTGTTTGGGAAAGAGGTTGCTTGCTCCACTGTGCTCTTCATGTAAAATTGCCTTTATATTATCAGCCAAACAACCCTAATGGTAAGTGCTTCCTTAATTTTTATCATCTCTTTAATGTTTTTAACTTATCCATGGAGCGTCTCCGTGACGCTTTCGAGCCGTGAAAGCAACCACTAATGCTTGCATTAGGGTAGACTGTCTATATCACACGTCTATATCACTACCCTTGGGTGCGGCCATTCCATGGGCCTTGCTAACGTGGATGCTTTGTGCACCAGGTTGCCCCTTTTTTTATCCATACTTTTACTGGACAGTGCTAATTTCTGTTAAATTCAACTTATTCTAGCTACTTGCTGGACAATTTTAGTATGTTTTCTACTGTTCTTTCCCTTTTAACTCAATTTCAGAAGTCTGGAGTGAGTATTGGTTGTGTATCGGTGTTGAATGTCTCCTGATATTGGCTGTTTATAGTCATGAAAGTTGATTGTGTTTAAATGACTTAACAGTAGATGTATATAGAGCTGGACATTAATGCCAGTAGATTTTACAAAATTGGAAATATGTAGGTTGAAGAGTGGTTAGGAAAAAGAAAAATATAAGTTAGATTAAAAGGATGGCACGAGCAAAGGGTGTGGCTTAATGGTCAATAAAGTGGGTTGAGGCGGAGGCAAAAACAACAATCTTTCCATATGTGCAAGCCTTGGTGAATAGAGTTACCTGATACCTGTGCTGGTGGGAGGTAGCAAGTGCCCCGTGGAATTAGTCGATGTGCATGCAAGTTGGCCCAGACACCACGGTTATAAAAAAAAGGATGGCACGAACAAAATATGATGTTCATGCAATTTCTCATCATGAGCCATGAATGCAGTAGAATTGGAATTTTAAAATGAATGGTCTGGCAATGGACCAATGGTTGCAAGAACGGTGTGTAACATATAAACAGATGAAACAACATCCAGAGTTCAGTCCGGAAATTCAAGTTGATTGGCCACAGTTGTTTAATTTGATAACGACAACATGCCTAAGTTCAGCAGGCTGAAAAAGTTCCAGAGCCTTTTGTAATTTGAGACTGGACTTTTCTTTCTCGCCAAGTCACAAAATTATTTAAAATCTGCCAGTTCAGCTGTGGAGTATTAGTGCAAGATTCTTCTTAAGTATTAATCTGTTAACAATTCAAATTTGATCCTTCTGTGGTACCTTTAATGCGGGTGAACGAGAAGCACTTGGAAGACCAAATAATCAAATCAAGAAAGAATTGTCCCGGAATACCATCCTTGAGTTTTTCCCCCTTTTTTCCTTGATAAAGTTAGTACTAATAGAATGCCATCTTTTGAGTGTTGATACTGCATGTAAATCTAGAGTTATAATGACTCCCGTCACATAGCAAGAATTTCCGAAATCATAATACAAAATAGCATGTTTGCAGCATTTTAATTAAGATAGTATTTTTGTGGAATTGACCAGAGAGGGTTGCTCAAGTTGTAAGCACCCTCCACCTCCAACCTTAAGGTTGTGAGTTCGAGTCACCAAGGGAGCAAGGTGGGTAGCTCCTAGGGAGGAAAATAAAAGATACATGGTTTCTAGCGGAGAAATATCTAGAAATATTAGGCAACCAAGACATGTAATTGCTCTATCATCATTTTTGCAACCATTTACTTCCATTGCTTTGAGTTTCCAACCAAAGAATGTATGAATGAGCATGATCTAAGTGAGAGATCTCTATTGTCTTTATTTGTTTTTTTCGTATTCAATACAACTCTTCTAGGTACCTACAATTGATCATTATGCATCAAAATGAATCGATCTTTATAGGCTTTGCGCTCCTACATTATATATCAGAGTAGCGTGTGTGCATCCACAGCCTTGTAATTCCTAGTTGCTGACAATGGCTTGTTTTATTTACAGATGTACAAGATATATATATGCATGCAGCTGAAGCTGTTGCTAGTAAATTCAGACACCCACAAGTTACTTGCCTAATAGAAGCTTTAAATGAAACTTCTGGTGCTATTGTTCTTCGTGGTTCAGAACTGAACACAGATAGTTCAAGTTCTTCCTCTGAACTTAAAGATTCTGATACGAAAGCTTTGTCATGTTCACACTTCTCTTCAAGAAGTAAAGATATTACCTCATTTTCTTCAATAGAGGAGGTATATTTCACCTCAAAATTCAAATAATGTTATAATCAAAGTGCAAATGTGATTTCTTCAATCCAAGTAACAACCTATCGATATTGAGTTTATTTCAATTGGAAGTTATATTTAAGTTACTTCAATTCATTGTGGGCCTGTATACAACTGTTTTAAAATATTTGCTGTTTAGAGTGCAGATAAAATACAGATAACCTTTCTGCTTAATAAATCAATGAATTCTGTGAAGCCTTCTGCACCTGTTGCTGAATATTATCCAGGTAATGATACTTTAATGAATAATTTTGGCTTGTCTTTCTTTCATTGATTCTGCTTTTGTGGGGATATATAGATGAGATTAACTTTGTCTACTTTGTGTTCCCTTAATCAGTTAGTGACTTGTCTTCTTTCAGCCACCCAAGAAACTGAACTTCTGGTCATAGGTCATAGACTAGAAGTGGTTTGTTATGCGGCAAAAGATCTGTCGCTGGCTTATGGCATTTCCAAGTTGGTCATCCCTGCACTAGTTGACCAGTTACACACAGTGAGGAAAGTTTTTACGCCTGAACTTTTAAAGAGGCATCCAGAGGTGAGACCGGTATATCAGTTCTCCGGTCATATTCAACTTTGCTTGAAACCGGATTGCTGGGTGATCCAGCATTATATTGTTACTGCTTTAAAGTATCTTCATCTTCTTTTCTATTTGGGGTTTGAGGTTGCTTGGGATGTGGACTGGTTTGATTCATCACATATTATGTTCAGTGTTAGTAGTTACATAGCAACATTTAGTTGTGTGTACAGAGCTACAAAATGTGCAATCAAGGGAGATGTCTTGCCTTATAAACTTGGACTTTCTTTAGAGTTGGTAAATGAATGATTTCCTGTAACATCACACTCTGACTCAAAGCTATACTGTATGGTTGTCTTCTTGGAAAATTTCTGCTGTCTAATCATTTCTCCATGGTTCAATCATTTCTTCAGTAAGAAGTTATAGCGTTTTAGAAATTCTATATTGAGTTGGATTTTAGAATGAGTTTTTTTGTGGCACTCTAGAATGTTAGTTGCCTATTTGTAATTTGAAATTTCTGAAAAGAGAGGGCCAAAAGAGTAGGTTGGAAAAGAATGAGCATAGAGTCAAGTATAGAGGAACATAAAGTATACTGGGTGCTAGTTCCATAAATAGCAACATAATCTGGTCAATGAGAGAAGATAAATAACAAAGAGAGGAAAGTAAAATGGTTTATCGATAGCATTTGCACTTACCTTTTTGGTATTACTTTACCTGGTTTTATCCTTGTTATAACATTATGCATCTTCCTTGGCACTTTAGAGTCCTTCACTTGTGACTTTAAGTAACAACTCTTCTTTTTGAAGAATTGGTTATTCATTTGGACTTATAAATTTACTTGTACCTTCAAACAACTTTTCCTGTTACGATATTAAACTATCAACACTCTTGAATTTCCACACATTTCAGTCCCAGAAGCTAACTGGTACTGCTGTTAATTTTCTTGCAGTTGCATCCATATCACTTCCTTCCTCCAGGAATTTTACATCCCGTTACAGTCTTATATGAACTTAGCTATGGTGAGACAGAACTAAAGCAAGGTGAAACCACTTGAAGTTCGGGATAATTGTGAATGTTTAATTGTGGTTCAGCTGAAAAAATGTGGTCTGACACACTGACAATGCTTGTTTTATGGCAGTTGAAACAAGAAGATCCCTTCATTTGAGACTTGGGTTACCTTTTGATCGCCCTCTTCTAAGAATTTCAAATGCCATTGATTTTGTAGGAAAGAAAAATAGTAGCAGCTTAGTCCAGAAAGGTAAAGGTATATACATATGTTTAACATGGCTGTTTGCTCATGCTTAGAACGCTCTCCATCATGTCATGGCCTTATCAGGTTCTTCTTTTCTCAAGGATGTACATTTGGCGATACCAAGTAGTGGTGGTGAGTAGTTATTTGTTTCCTCTTTCTCCCACCCACTACGGAATTATAATCTTTATTGTGCTAACATTCTCATACCCTCTGTAGTTTCTGGAGGTGTGGCTTCTCTGGTTCAAGGTTCTTATGAGTACTACCATTACCTCCACGAGGGACTTGATGACTCGGTAATAAATTTTCTTTTTGAAGGCTCCGTAGGTGAAATCTTTTAGCGTGCACCCTAATATGTTGTTTGAGTTGAACATTGTTGTATAATTTGTACTTGTTTTCCTTGGTTTTAAAGCTTTTCTTTCACTTCCACTTTCTTGTTTTGGATTTTTATCTAATTGCATGTTATTGCTTGATGATTTGAGTGCTTGGATTACAGTAATACTTGGCTAGGTAGCTTATTTAGTAGTCACCATTATATATACACTAACATCATATACCTCACAGGGTTGGGGCTGTGCTTACCGCTCTCTGCAGACAATCATTTCATGGTTCAAGTTGCAAAATTACACTTCAATTGATGTCCCATCACACAGGTATCATGTACCCTTTAGCTGCAGTGATTAAAGTGCCTTTCTTGTCAGGTGTGATTGGTTTGACTGACCATATTTCGTTTGATTTCTTAGGTCTACTAATTATACATGCATGTGGTTCTTGGCTTGCTCTTTTTTTTTTCCCTTGGCTCACAGCTCCCTTTTCAGAACAAGAAACTGCTGAATATAGATGTTAATACACTCCATTTGAATTAGCTTCAAAATGGATAGCTTAATTAGAGCACTGAAACACTGACTTGTTGGTTTGATGAAAATTATAATTCAAACATTGTATGAACAAAGGGTGATTCAAAAGAAAAAGTAAAAGGAGGAGCCCCAACGAAATCCATATACTAGGGTATAGCCTCTTTCCACTGTACAAGCAAGTACAATGTGACTTATTATCTTGCAGATAGCATCGCTGTTCCAACAAAGGCACACCTATTTCTATCTTCATAAATAGTAATCCCTCTATTTCAATTTAACATGTTTTTATAGTATTTTCCCATAGACGAAGGTGAGAAGAGGTGTGTCTATTTCCGAGAAACAGTTTGGATTCATGCAGGGGCATTCGACTATAGAAGCCATTCATCTTATTAAGCGGTTGGTGGAGCAGTATAGGGAGAGGAAGAGAGACTTACATATAATTTTCATCGACCTCGAGAAGGCATACGACAAACTCCCTAGGGAGTAGGTTCTATGGAGATGTTTGGAGGGTAGAAGTGTAAATGTGGCGTACACTAGAGCGATCAAGGATATGTATGATGGAGCTAAGACCAGGGTACGAACAGTAGGAGGGGACTTAGAGCACTTCCCAGTGATGATGGAGCTGCACCACGGATCAGCTCTTAGTCCATTCTTATTTGTCTTGGTGATGGATGGACTGACGCGACAAATCCAAGAGAGGTGCCATGGTGTATGTTATTTGCAGACGACATAGTCTTGATTGATGAGACTCGCAACGGAGTGAACGCTAAACTGAAGGTTTGGAGACATACTCTGGAGTCTAAAGGATTCAGGTTGAGTAGGATCAAGACAGAATACTTGGAGTGCAAGTTTAGTAACGGGAGTGACATTGAGACAGGTGTGTAGGTGAGGTTTGGTACTCAGGTCATTCCAAAGAAAGGAAGCTTCAAGTATCTCGGGTCTATAATCCAAAAAAATAGAGAGATTGATAACGATGTCACACATCGTAATGAGCAGGGTGGATGAAATGGAGACTCGCATCGGGAGTCTTGTGCGATAAGAAGGTGCCACCAAATAAGGCAAGTTCTATAGGGTAGTGGTTAGACCGACTATGTTGTATGTGGTGGAGTGTTGGCCAGTCAAGACTTCGCACATCCAAAAGATGAAAGTTGCGGAGATGAGGATGTTGAGATGGATGTGTGGGCATACAAGGAGGGATATGATTAGAAATGATGATATTCGGGACAGAGTGGGAGTGGCCTCGGTGGAGGATAAGATGCGGGAAGCGAGCTTGAGATGGTTCAGGCATGTGCAGAGGAGAGATACAAATGACTCAGTGCGAAGGTGTGAGAGGTTGGCTATGGACGGGTTCAGGAGGGATAGGGGTAGGCCGAATAAGTATTGGGGAGATGTGATTAGACGGGATATGACGCCGGTGCAACTTACTGTGGGCATGACCTTAGATAGGGGTTTGTGTAGAACACAAATTAGGGTAGAAGAGTAGTAGATAGTCGAGCGTAGCCCTACTTACGCTTACAGACTGGTAGTTGTAGTGTTATTATTGTAGGTCCGCTTATCTATCATACTAGTAGGTGCAATATTGTTTTCTAGTAGCGTTTGATTTTTGTTGCTATGTGCTCTTTAATGTACTTTGTTTATCTTATGCACCTGCGTAGTTACTGTTTTTTTTTTCCAGAATGCGCTAGCATGACTTATTCGCTTTTGATAACATTTTCATACTGCTTTAAATTTCTTGTCCGGATCTGACCATTTCTCTTGCTTTGCTTGTGTTTATGCTGTCTTGAGCCGAGGGTCTTTCGGAAACAGCCGCTCTACCTATCAAGGTAGAGGTAAGGTCTGCGTACACTCTACCCTCCTCAGACCCCACATGGTGAGATTTTACTGGGTATGTTGTTGTTCCCATGGCTTTATATACTGCTTCGAACTGCTTGTCCTTGTGCCGAGGGTCGACAAGAAACAACCTCTCTACCTCCTGCGTACACTCTACCTCCCCAGACCCATTTTGTGTAATTTCACTGGGTATATTGTCGATTTATGTATCTTTTACCCTTTTTAGACCGTTTAAAAAGAATGTCGCTTTCTATATTTAATGCTCCATCTATCCCAATTTATGAAAATGTGTTTGACTAAGCACTGAGTTTAAGAGAAAAAGAAAGACTTTTGGAACTTGTGATATAAAATCAATTCATATTTCTGTATCTACAGTGTAACTCTTTAATTCCAACATCCCACATGACTTGTCTAAGATCACAAGAATCAAAAGACATTTTAGTACATTATACACATTAGTTTAAGACCACAAGATCCAAAAATCTTCTCTACTTTCTTAAACTCCGTGCGCAGTCAAACAAGACACATAAAATGAAAGGAGAGAGTACATATTAAGCACGACAGGTCCACCTTCACAACTTAGCAAAGACATAACAAACAGAGCAAAATGAGTTCCAATTTCTACTGAAAGCACCAGCTAATCTATAGTAATCACGCTGCAATATGTGCTCATATAGTTGTAAATTAACATCCAATATCTTCTGTGAATTAATCACTCTGCAATATGTGCATATGTCATAAATGAAGATCCAATATATTCAGTAAATTTTTATTGTTCTGAAAGTGAATTGCACATTCTTCCAGGGCAATACAGCAGGCACTTGTAGAGATTGGTGACAAAGATCCTTCATTTATAGGGTCACGTGAATGGATTGGAGCCATTGAACTGAGTTTTGTTTTGGATAAACTACTTGGAGTAAGTTTGAACCTGTCTAGAAGTGTTTATAAAGTACCTAGTGAGTTTTGTTTTAGATAATTTTTATGCTTTTGACTATCTTTTTCATTCTTTAGCTGTCAGCTGTACTCCCCTTTGAACTTTTCAATTTCGTTGGTTTACAAAACCTTTTACACACCCAATTTCACGTGCCAATAGAGACACTTGGTGAAATTTTTGGTGTGTAAAAGGTTCCCCGTGAAACAGGGTGGTGTATAAAAGGGATTTGGCTACAAGCTCAAGGGGGGTAAATTATGTATTAATCCTTTAAATTACTTTTGTGGATAGGTCAGTTGCAAAATCATGAATGTCAGATCTGGAGCCGAGCTTCCTGAAAAGTGTCGAGAGTTGGCATTGCATTTTGAGAATCAAGGAACTCCTATCATGATTGGTAGGTCATACAGTTATTGTTTATATGCTTTTGGCTGTAAACTGAGTGGTTTTATGAGACCTGCTTCTGTATCAATTTTTTTTTCGTTAAACAAAATCAGGAAACTAGTTGCTTAGTGTTTTAGCATGCCTGCAGGTGGTGGTGTTCTTGCATACACTCTCCTGGGTGTGGATTATAATGATGCAAGTGGAGATTGTGCTTTCCTTATACTGGATCCTCATTATACTGGCAGTGATGATATCAAGAAAATAGTAAATGGTGGATGGTGTGGGTGGAAGAAAGCTGTTGATAGCAAGGGAAAACACTTTTTCTTGCATGATAAGTTTTATAATCTTCTGCTCCCTCAGCGGCCTAATATGGTCTAGTTAACATTGAAAATACCAAAATCCAAGAATACTATTTGCACAAGACCATGTTCAGATAGACAGAGCCAGTCTCTCTGTGTGCAAGTTGGGTTTTTATCCCTTCTAGCTCTGGAGTAGGGCGTCTATCCTTAATTGCCCTTGGAGAGTGTGGCTTTACTGGGGACCTGTCTTTTTTTGTTGGCCTTAGATGAGAAGTTACAATCTCGAGCTTTATGTCTTCCGGAAAGTACTAGAAAGAGTGGTCAAGGAATTAAATTGTCTCAGATTGCTTAGCCCCGCTTCTCCCTTACAAATAGAAAATTGTCTCAGATGACAATGAATGATGGTCTGAACTCTGAAGTCAATATGACCTTTCTTTTTCAGTCAAATTGGATTCCTTCCCTGGTATAATCAAAAGCATGAATTTTATCCTGTTCTGGTTTCTGGTCGGATCCAAGTAAACATTTGACTCGGTTCACTAAATGCTGCTTTTATTGTCTAAGTAACTGTACTGTGAGCTTATGAGGAGTATCATGAAGAAGTTGGTGCAATGTCCAAGTTTGAAAGAGATAGTGCTGTATGCCAATTTCAAAGAATCACTTGAAGATAGAGTTGAAGGTACTATATTATTCTGGCAAACAATCAATTTAACTGAACTGGGATCAAGATGTGAAGCTTTTAAAAAGCCGTGCAACCTCAGGTATGATGATGATATCACGAGAAATTTTCTAATAATGGGTCTCACACAAGTAATAGTCGTGTGAGACTCATTCTAGAATTTATGCCTAAAATCTTTGGCATTTTAAATAAGAATCTTGACGTAAATTTCTGGCTAAATACGTAGGCGGCTCCCTTAAATATTAAGTATGTGCTGTACCTATTCAACATTTGAACTCAAAGTTGAATTGTATCTATCAAACTATGGGTGGCCAACGGGTCGGCCCGGTCCCGATCCAACCCCGCCCCTACCCGCTATAAAAAATAAATCAGATTTTGGCCGTCTCGCCCCAGTCCCGCCAGACCCGTTCCATCCCTGTCCCGCTCGACACCTCCTCTATGCACAAAATAATCATTGCACCAACGATCATTTTATATTTTGGCCGTTTTGCAACGACCATTTTTGGCCTCCCCTCCCCCAACCCCCTTAATATTTATTTTTAACCTCTAAGTTAATATATTTATACTTTAACCCAATTTTTCACCTATAAATACCTCATTTTCTCTTCAATCTTTCTCACAAATCTTCCTACAACCTCTCTAATCTCTCAATCTATCTCTCTACAAGTCTACATTGTCTACTAAATATTCGATTTTATTTATTCATTTGGGAGTGAAGTTGGCAACTAACTGATTTCAACATCTCGATTACACGTCGGCGTTTGGTACATTCATTAAATTATTATTGGTTCTTTCTTTTATTTAGCGCACTTAATTTCATTTACTTTAATTTTATATAATTAAAATGGAAGGATTGAAACGTATGATTACTGGTAAGGGTAAGGGTTAGGCTTCTTCCAGTAGGGGTAACAAGGCCAATGGTACTTCTTCTAGCCATCCTACTCCTAGACATGATGATTTGGTTGGTACTGAATTTTTTCTTGATATACCATTAGATTTAGACGATGAGATATTTTCGGGAACTCAACGAGACTTTAATTTAGAAGATGATCTAAATGACACATCCACTAGTGCACCTCCAACTGGAACGCCTCTTATTCCCCCTAATATGAAACGAGGCCCAATAAAACGACCATTAAAATCAGATGCATGAATTTTTTTTGATAGGGACGAAGAGAATCAAGTAGTTAGATGTCAAATTTGTAAAAATGTTTATAAATTTAAAATGGGAAAAGGTCATGGTGGGACAGAGGGTCTATTGAGACACGTATAAAACTTTCACAATATGAGTATTTATCACGTCTGATATAGGCCGTAATACTAACGGCCATTATTATTTAACGGTTTGTCATTGGATAGATTATAAATGGTCTATGCAAAAACGTATTTTAGCGTATAAATATATAGATGATAGGCACACTGATATTTTTATTTCAGAAAATATTTATCAAGTTTGCGATTATTACGGAATAACGATAAAATTATGACTATTACATTAGATAACGCTTCTTCTAATAATTATGCTATTAGAATTTTAAAAGATCTTTTAACTCCATCTTTTCCAAATCATTTTCATATAAAATGTGTGTGCCATATATATAACTTAGTTGTAAGTGATTGTCTAACACTTTTTGCAGACATTCTTAATAAAATACAATTTGCTATAAACTTTATTTTTAAAAGTAATAGAATACAATGAAAAAAAGAGTATAAAAAAACTTGTCACGATTGCGGACTACCTTATCAAAAAATTCCCAAAGAAGTAGCCACTATGTGAAATTCTTTATACGAGCAACTATTTGTTGCTTATGACTATAGAAGACCTATAACTTTATTTTTTAACGTCCATAATCGAACTCCAACTGATATGGTTGTAGATAGCGATTGAGAAAAAAATTCAGAACTTATTGTATTTCTAGAGAATTTTTTTCAAGCAACAAAAGAATTTTTCGGTATATATTATCCTACTATTTCAACTATGTTATTTTATATAGCTCTAATATTTTTACTACTTAGTTAATGTATGGAAAATCAGCTTATAAGACACCTATTAAAAAATATTTATCAAAATAATAAAAAATTATTCTTATTCCCACTATTTATATTATTGGTGTTGTATTAAATCTGACTATTAAAATAGACGGTTGTAAAACACTTATTGAAACTATTTATGATTGTATAGCAGTACTACCTCCTCCAACTCTCAAATCCAAATGACCCACCACATATTGAACAAACTAAAGAAGAAGTGTTGTCTAGCATACAAGATGAATGCAAAAAAGTATATAGGTATTACCAACAAGAAAGTGCTAGCAATAAACTGACTTCCATACCATTTTTTTCTGTTCAACACAACCTCAAAAAAGACGTGATGTTTCTGCGGCTAGTATTGAAAGTCTTAGAAGTAGAATGTATAGTGGTAACACTACTAACCAAGTTAGCGAGTTCGATGTTTTTATTTTGCAGAGTGTTGTACCGTACCAAACAGTTCTCAATGAAGAAGGATGTGAAGACTTGCTGAAATATTGGAAGGGGAATGAGAAGACATTTTCGACACTGTCAAAGATGGTCCGAGATGTGTTAAACATTCAAGCGTCATCAACAGCGTCTGAAAGCATTTTTTCGGCCGGCAGATTTCAAATAGGAGAGCACATACACTCATTAGCGGGAGACAACTTAGTGATTGAAGTATTATTCAGAGATTGGATAAGAGCGGAGAAGGTGTGGTCAATCGGAGATTGTATTACAAAATACTCTCAAAGTTGCAATTTTCAACACCACGAAGTTGCAATTTTGACAATTGTATTACAAAAAAATTATATTTCTATTAAATAATATAAAAGACACCAAAACAGCCTTGAGATCTTTTTATTATACTATCTTGTTTATATGTTATTTTTAAAAACTAAGTGAAAAAAAAAAAAAGAAAAAACCCGATCCGACCCTGTCCCGACCCGATAAATACTGGCCCCCTTTAATGACGGGATCAAGACCGGGACGGGACACTGACAGAACCCGCCAGTCCCGCCTGAGTCCCGGTCCCCCACCGTCACGTCAAGTCCCGTCCCTCCCCGAACCCGTCCCTGTTGGCCTGCCCTATATCAAACACACTTTACATTTTATAATCTTTAAAAATTCAAAAGCGTGTGTTCTTATTTACTTACGACATGAAAGAAGAACTTATGTTATACTGACACGTGGCTCCTTAGCCAAAATACTCTCAAAAAGAAAAGAAATAAACTATTGAGCCGCCTGCCTTCGTCTTCTTTTTTCTATTGAGTCTATTCTGTTTTGCTGATTTCCTTCTTTCTTCTTCATTTTTCTTGTACTTTCTCTCTTTAGTTTTGTTCGTTTCTTCTTGTTTTTTTTTTCTTTTTTTCCTCTTCCTTTTCTTTTCTCTTTTTCCTTGTAATATGTTGGGAGTTTTTGCTCTATGGTACTTTATAAAGCAGGACGGGAAGTATATAACTATTACAAGTATTGAAAAGGATAAACAGAGATTCAATAATTCAACATGAAATCTGAAAATTACAATTGTTACACAAGAAAAACTGAAAATTCCAGTTTTGTAGAAGACGGAAAGATAGAAACTGTTTTTGCTGAGTCGAGTGTGGCACTCTGTCCTTAAGACAATATTGCCCCGTATGTATCCTTTATACGTCCCGGACAATTTGTCTCCCAAGATAAAAAAGCAATGGAACCCTTGAGCAAAGGAAACTCAAGAGCTACCGTGAAGAATATTGAATAACGAAATGATGCTTGGAAGTTGTAGGAAGAAGATTTTTTCGGTTGTGTATTTTCGTGCATATCAAGTGTGCTCAACAATGGTGTAAGGGGGTGTTTATATAGGTGAGGAATGGGCTGAAAAACTCGCCTCCATAATAGCCAAATAATGGCCATTATGGAGGTAGTAAAGCCACCAACATAAATGGTGAAAGACCAACGGATTTGGCCATTATAGGAGGAGTAATTCAGCCAAAATAAATGGTGAATTGAGTGCTTGGCAATTGCTTTGACTGTCAGATTCGGAAACTTGAGGGACCAAACTACACATCTTGAAACTTCGGGGACCAAAGCGTACATCCGAAAGAATTTCGGTCCGAACCGTACATCCGGAAACTTCTGGGATCAAACTGTACTTCTGGCAAAGTTTTCTGGCCCAAAAAGATAATATCAGAAGACCCACAGCCCGTGAACCCGGAACTCGGAACCGGACGGGACGGGCGGGCGGCGGCGGCGCGCGTGTGGTCTTTCCTCGAACCGAAGCACATCTAGGTCCTCCCTCCTTTAAACACATGGGATACCCCTTGGGGTCCCAAACCCCAAACCAATTTCGAATCTTATATACACAACACTTCTTTCTTCCTCTACCGATGAGGGAGAATTACACACAATACCACACTTTCCATGCTTCAAACACCTTACTTCGTGAACTAATATCTCTTTCATTTCTCAATGAAATTTGACGATTCTTGGCCCTACGGTTATCTACGTACTTAGTAGATCATGCATGTGTGAAGAACCGGATTCTCCAACATACGTTACACTAGTGTTTAAGCCGTTAAAGTTGGTCGGTCGCAACTCCCGCCAAAGGCAAATTTCCAACAATCCCCTCTTGAAAGAGATTTTGGCGCACTCACATGGTGTCTTTTCATTTCAAAGCAATATTTCGGCGGACCGATGTTGCATAAGGAGAGGTAGCCTCGCCTTTGAACCTTCCATAGTTGAATACCATCGGACTTACTTACCGCGCGGTGAACGTGATGTCTTGAACCGTCGTTGTTTAGTGTAAGCCAAGACAACGGTACCAACACAACAAATTCCCTTACTCTCTTCTTCGTAATGTTTGTCCGTTTTGGCCATGGACAACGTCTTGGATTCTTAAGTGCGTTCAATTTGAGGCGGCCCGTCCTCGCACTTAAATAGGTGGTCTCCTACAAGGTATCCTGCTATACCCCACTTCACAAGTGTTAGGAACCATTAAAAGTTTCCCAAAGACCTAACCTCAACTGTTGAGGATCATTACTGAGTTTTGAAAACTTAACCTTTACCCATACCGCAGATAGCACTTAACGTCTATCGCGGGAACGGCTTTGGATTTGGTGTTTCTTTTCGAAATCACTATCCGAAGTGCTCATGCTTCGACCGAAGCGATCAACCGAACCTTTACAACATAGTTTTTCCATTGAACCAAATTACCGGGATCTCCGGTTCGTAAGGTTGGGTTTCCACCGTATTGGTCCGTATATTTTGGGTTTTAAGCCCATTCCCCTAGACAGCAAGTAACACTTGATCTCCGGGTAGTCCCTTAGTTAGTAAATAAGGAAGTGACACCCGTGATGATCAACCGCCATATACTGATGTCTTATGTCTCCGACAGATCGTGACAGATATGTCCGACGCCGTCATCCGTGTCCTTCCTAAAGCCGATCGGCTAGCCACAGTGTATAACTCGCTGAAGGCATGGGTTTCTCCCAATAAGGGACGTCCTCTAATGAGTCGTGAAGTTACTCAACTTCTTTCATGCTTTGTATAAAGCGATAAACTCCGATACCATCATGAATCGGTCGATGCAAGTTTGCTTAGAGGATTTTCCAAGAACCACCATACACATTTACTTGTGGCTTTGGTGTTCTTCGATCCGATGTCCGTTTGCATCACTGTGTTCTCTCGTAACCGCTGGACATCCAGAATACTATAATCCGTAGATAAGCGAATAATTCGATATCGTCATATCCGACTTAACGCCTTCTATTGATCATGTATTAAGATCATCGGTGAACCTTAGTTCAACCGATCTGTTTGTTGAACGATACCAGGTCGGTTGTAGTGTGTACAATACATTAAACTACACGTGACCCGAGCATATCGCTCCTTGTCTATGGGTGCACCATGATTCCAATCAGTTCTATGATTCATATCTATTGGTGGCTTCAACGAGACTCGTCAACTATCGACCGATCCGTTAGATGTCTTAGAAATCCAATTCCTAAGATGTCATCTGTGATACTCATATCTTTCATATCGAGACTTTGTTTCAATATGATTTTCACTCTAAGACCGTTGGTTTTCCAACTGTTGGCTTTCTAACTTCGAGTCAATGTTTCGTGATCGTATTCATTGTTTCTGTTTTATCCGAGACTTTCAGACCAAAATGTTAACATTTCGGGGACCAAAATGAAAGTTCAGGAAGAAGCCCAACAGTTCAAAGAACCAATTTCGATCCTCTTCTTCCACCTCTCCAGTTTGGAAGGTGTTTAAACACCCATGCCATGTAAGATTACAATGGCCCTGGATGTGAAGCTACTCACAGGGGAGCACTTTTTACAACCCAAAGGTTCTTTTCAGGAGGAAGATTAACTATTACACGAGTATGGTTCTATATATGGAATCTATTTCTCTCTTTAGCTTCTTTCCAAAGCAGCGCTTTTGGAGATGACAATTATTTGTTAATTGTTCATGGTTCATTATTAACCATACAAGCTAGAAGGACTCGAACAAGTCTTTGTCCCCTTCTTTGCTCCGTCTCGGTTCAACATCTAGAATCCCTGAGTTCTGTAGATCCGGAGTATTAAGTTCCGGATAGCCAAAGCAACTTTCGAGTCCGTAGATACGGAACGTCTAGTTCCGGACGAGTCGGGCCCTCGCGGGTTCTTGTTAACCTTGATCGATTACTCCTTTTTCCTTTTCCAAGGAAAGTTATCTTCTAAGAATTCAAGCATTCTTTGACGCGAAGAGGCGATGAACACTCGTTATTTGCGAGCATCCAGTGAATATGCAATCTACAGTCTTAGGTATGAAACCACCCCACATCACAACATTTGTATGTGAGATCCTTTCCATGTATCACACGGAGGGTTACCCTTATCCTAATGCGGAGTTCTATTGAGAATCGCATTAGCGGTAAGGATCGACGTGCCCCACATAATTTGGGCGTACGGCTTAGCGCTTGGCTAACACCGTTAGGATCGAGGTGAGAAATGAGCAGTCGTTTAATAAACGATGCTTCACTTTCTCCCCCTCTATTACTACGAATTTCTCAATCCGTAGGCTTAGTTGATTTTCAACTTCTGTTTTGTAGCGCTTATCCGCTTCAACAACTTCATCTTTGTTTTTCAATAAACAAAGGATACAATACGTTGTACCATTATAAATAAAGGTCATAACGTACTTGTCTCCCCCCTCTATTTTGTATAAACTTCAAATCACCCAAGTAGGTGTGACTAAGTTCTAGAGGAGCAGTGCTTCTTTCGCTATTCCCTTGACGGAATTTGGAAAGGTGATTTTGCCTCTTCATCTACCTCGCATTTATTTGAGGATTTATGTCGAAGAAGGCAACAATCTCAACATCGTTAGCTTTTGAATGACTTGCTATTTAACGTGTCTTAATCTATGATGGCATAGACGCACGGATTACAAATATATCATTCATTTGGCTACAGACATACTGTACCATTCTTAGTTATCACAGACCTGTTGGACTAGTCTCAAACCAGTTTGACCAACAGCGTCCCTTTAACCAAGTTTGGGACATGTATCACCTCATCTTTGAGTGATCCCAATCCATGAAGTCCTATTGAGGACAACCTCTCTAACCCCTTCTACTTTAGAGGTGGTGTTGCTTCACATGAACAACCTCTTACCCGTGGTTAGGGCGTAACCGGATCATATGTGATCCAGATATTCTTGCCCACTCCAGTTGCTTTGGCAGACTGAGTGTCCAATTTCTTTTCTGCCTTTTCTTTAGGCCTTCAGATCATTTAAGACCTGGAAACTGTGGCCCACCTTACTAGGTGTCCATTATTTTTCCTATGAAATGAATTTTTGGCCCTACTCCAGTCGCCCGGAGGCTTTATATGACTGAGTGTCCAATATCATCATATCAAAGAAATTTTGGCCCACTCCAGTCGCCCGGAGGCTTTGTATGACTGAGTGTCCAATATCATCCTATCAAAGGAATTTTGGCCCACTCCGGTCGCCCGGGAGGCTTTATGTGACCGAGTGTCCAATATCATCCTATGAAGGATCTTCGCCAAATAGTATGACAGGCTCAACGTCTTTAGCTTTTAGACTCCTTCCGTTAAGATTGGTGCCCAGATAATTCTTGGCGCTTATTTAAGAGTGGTAAGAGTTTTCGCATAGCTAGTGGATCTTTCTCCATTGTATGTGCGACATACTTTACACACTTTAGTAATTACACTTAAAAGAACGGATCTTCTTAAGTCGTTTACAAAATCCAATCTTTAAACGGAAAAGAAGATGAGATTAAACTTCTGATTTGTTAAAGCGTAAGGAATATAAATTATTTTCATATTCCTCCTTACTTTAATCCATTTTTAATCAGACATAATTTAATCTTTATTCTTGACAAGTAAGAAAAACTACTTATCCCAATTTCGGATTCTGGCTCACTTCAGTCACTTCATCAGACTGAGTGTCCATTTCCTTCTCACCATTATTCGGATCCTTTGTCTGGGACAGATATAGGTCTTCTGCTACAAGCTAGAATAACATCTTCAGTCTTCTCCTCTTGTCCCAGTTGACATCCTCAGGCTTTCGAGAGCGCTTGTTTCTACCAGTCTTGGTAGCGGTGACACCATGAACACGTTCATCATCATCACTCTCTTCTACCAGAAAACCATTTCCATATCCAGATTTGGTCACACAACTTTTGACCGACATCTTTCGAACACTAATAGTAATACAATACAAATATTGTCTTAAGTTGTTGGGAGTTTTTGCTCTATGGTACTTTATAAAGCAGTACGGGAAGTATATAACTATTACAAGTATTGAAAAGGATAAACAGAGATTCAATAATTCAACATGAAATCTGAAAATTACAATTGTTACACAAGAAAAACTGAAAATTCCAGTTTTGTAGAAGACGGAAAGATAGAAACTGTTTTTGCTGAGTCGAGTGTGGCACTCTGTCCTTAAGACAATATTGCCCCGTATGTATCCTTTATACGTCCTGGACAATTTGTCTCCCAAGATAAAACAGCAATGGAACCCTTGAGCAAAGGAAACTCAAGAGCTACCGTGAAGAATATTGAATAACGAAATGATGCTTGGAAGTTGTAGGAAGAAGATTTTTTCTGGTTGTGTATTTTCGTGCATATCAAGTGTGCTCAACAATGGTGTAAGGGGGTGTTTATATAGGTGAGGAATGGGCTGAAAAACTGCCTCCATAATAGCCAAATAATGGCCATTATGGAGGTAGTAAAGCCACCAACATAAATGGTGAAAGACCAACGGATTTGGCCATTATAGGAGGAGTAATTCAGCCAAAATAAATGGCTGAATTGAGTGCTTGGCAATTGCTTTGACTGTCCAGATTCTGGAAACTTGAGGGACCAAACTACACATCTTGAAACTTCGGGGACCAAAGCGTACATCCGAAAGAATTCGGTCCGAACGTACATCTGGAAACTTCGGGATCAAACGTACTTCTGGCAAAGTTTTCTGGCCCAAAAGGATAATATCGTAAGAAGACCCACAGCCCCGTGAACCCGAACTCGGAACCGGACGGACGGACGGCGGGCGGCGCGCGCGCGTGTGGTCTTTCCTCGAACCGAAGCACATCTAGGTCCTCCTCCTTTAAACACATGGGATACCCCTTGGGGTCCCAAACCCCAAACCAATTTCGAATCTTATATACACAACACTTCTTTCTTCCTCTACCGATGAGGGAGAATTACACACAATACCACACTTTCCATGCTTCAAACACCTTACTTCGTGAACCAATATCTCTTTCATTTCTCAATGAAATTTGACGATTCTTGGCCCTACGGTTATCTACGTACTTAGTAGATCATGCATGTGTGAAGAACCGGATTCTCCAACATACGTTACACTAGTGTTTAAGCCGTTAAAGTTGGTCGGTCGCAACTCCCGCCAAAGGCAAATTTCCAACATAATATTTATGTTCAAATACCTTAGTTCTCTTTTTCTTCTCTCTTTCTTTTTTCTAAGATTTGCTCCACACCAAAAAATTCATTAACCGTTTACTTGATCACCTTATTTAACTACCCAAAAACACTAACAATTAGGTGTTGTTTCTTTGAATTCAAGTGGAAGAAAATGGAAAGTGGGAAAACTGAATGTCTTTCTCATTTGTTTTGAATGCATTTTCTGCTTCTAGGTACTATAATAGGGAAACTATAAAATGAATCTTTTACGCTTGCTTCTTTAGTATTCAAAGTCCTTATGATGAATAAAAGTTTAAAAATTGTTCTTTTGCGTAATAATATGGTGAAAAACGGTATGTGGGTACTGGATAAAATTGAATATAAAGGGTGTCTGGATTTACTATTTAGAAATAGCTTAAAAGTTAAAAGCTATTTTCTCTGTGTTAATTTATATGTCATGTCTTTTTTAGTACACAATCTCTTATTTGGTAATAATTTAATTTTAAATTTTATCTTTTATTTTAATGAGATAATTATATACTTGTTTTAGACTATAAAATTCAAAAGTCTTCATTTATTTTTTAAACTTCATGTTCAATCAAATTACATCATATAAATTAGGACGAAGGATATAAAAGTTATAAGTTGTAAATACTTAACTTTTGACTTTTAGTTTATTTTATGTTTTTGACCTAAAAAAAAATGTTTAAAATCACCTTTTATCTTACCTAAACCACAAAAAGCAAAGAACTTGAAAGCTAATAAAAACACTTAAAATAAGCAAAAAAACACTTAAAATAAGCTAATTGTACTCGTCTCAACTTTAAATAAAATATCTATGTTGGCAATGCTTCAAACTTTAAGATTGGTTTTTGGTAATTTTTTGGAGTTAAAGAACAATAGAAAAGTCTAGAGAAACAAAAAAGGCAAGAGCAGAGAGAAAACGTAGCCCCATGCGCAAATGCGAGTTGGTAAGTGATAATGTAATTGGGGTACAATCACTCCGACGTCACGGGTTCGAATCCGTGTGGTGACAATCTTTGCTGAAATATTGCAAGGTTTGTTACTGAATTCGTGTCCCGTTGGTCCTCTCTCTTGCAGGGCTGCCACTTGCGCATATCCCTTGATTTACATAAACTCGATCGATAGGGGCTACGATGGGATTTCGCCTTCGGGACTTTTCAGACAAAGAGAAAGAAAACCTATGTCTACATACCTATTTGTGTGAACACACGTGACTTGTCACATCCACATTGTGTGACTAATATGAAATACTTTTGTTCACTTTAAACTTTAAAGTGTTTAACCAGTACAATCCTCATTTGAGCTGTCTAAATAATGCGTCTAAGTAAATATTACTGTCAAATCTAGGAGATGGTCTATGTATTTGGCCTAATTTTTTTTTATTCAAGTGACGATGTTAATTGCTAAAGCTATAGTTACGTCATCCTCGTATCAACCATAAGAAAATGCGAGCGGCCATTTATATATGACCACCGATGATTTACATAACTTATTATTAGTGAATATTAGAATATATTTATCATATATTCTATACTTAGTATTATATAATTATAATAAATATAAGATTCTTATTATATTTACTAATACTTATCACCATTCACCAGTCAGTCACAGCTTGTGTTGCCTCTAGCATAACAGAACCATCAAAATTACCATAATTAACATATATAAAATTGTTGGGCCCAAAGGGCAAATAGCCACTAGTTTTGTATAAGGCTAAATCCATCGTTAGTTACATGTGGTCGTTAAGATTTATCACTTAAACATCTGAAGTAACACTTATTTCATCTAGACACTTTAGGTGAGCCTCCGCTATGTTATTTAGACACTTTTCACTGACTTGGCAACTTACGTGATTTTCACATAAATAAGACGCGTGAAAAGCCCAAAAGACATCTTTTTCTTTTTATTTCTTCTTCTTTCCTTTTCTTTTTCAAATAATTTTCAGGCAAAACTCCATTATTTTTTATCTTATTTCGTTCTTTTTTTCTTTTTTCTGATCTAGATTTTAGATCTAGCAATTCCATTTTATCTCTTGGGATTATTTTGAATTAATTGGGTCTAAATATCATTAATGGGATCGTTAGAAAGTTTGAGCGTTTGAAGGTGTTTCTCTAAAAATTTTGGATTAAAATCGTGGTTTGAATAAGTACACATATAAAGATGGTGAAGAACACCAAAAATATGCTCTTTCCTTTTTTGATTTTTTTTTATATTATTATTTGATCAAAAGTTACAAGTCCTAATTTAATTTGACATTTTGCAAGTCATGGGTGAGTTTATTACCCATACCTCTGTGTTGAAGTAACAAATTTGAGTGTGGCCGGCGATGAGTTACATAAAGTCCATGAACTACATGTGATTTAAATTTAACACCCTGAAGTCAGACCAAATCCACCTAATCTTAAAATAAATATTAGTACCTCTTACCATTTGAATGCTAGTTGGCAATTATTAAACTAATGGACGTGTAAATCAAGAGCAAAGAAGAGGCCAAGTACTGAACAACTTTTTATACCAAAAGAATCAGATGATTTTTTTAAACAACTGACTGAACTGAATCTATCACACGGTCAATTCCAATTTCCCAATCACTTCACGGAAATATTCAAATTTCTCAACTACCACCTATAAAAATCATTGCACAAATTTTCTCAAAATAATTTCAAAAAAAAAATAAAAAATAAAATAAAGACGCATAATAGATCCCCCGAACCAACCCCCTAAACACCTAATACAATTTACTTTAGGCCATCCATTTTTATGATATATTTTTGTTGTCCTTTCTATGGAGTAACACCACGAGGTGAACCTCGGGATTCCTGTGGTGTTTGGCCCTCGGAACCTTTAGAGGGATCGTCGGAAGATTGTCGAAGACCATCATCCGTATCCCCTCTATTCATTTCTTCGATCATCCTTACCACCTCCGTCATGGAAGGCCGTTGGTCTGGCACAATAGCAACACATGCCATACCTATCTGAAGTAGTTGTACCATCTCTTCTTCCACATTACGGTATCGCATTAGCTCAACATCAAACACCTCTGCTGTCCATTCTTCCCTTACAACGCTTTGAACCCATCTAGGCAAATCAATGCCTTCTTCACCTAGTGAAGCTTGGTTCGGTGCTTTGCCCGTTAAGAGCTCCAACATTAGTACTCCAAAGCTGTACACATCAGATTTAAACGTGACTTTTCGAGTTTCAAGAACCTCCGGTGCACGATATCCTGCAACACGGTGGTTAACTGGTGCCGCGGTGGAGAAAAGAGGGCTCAATCCGTAATCGGATACACATGCATCCTGGTTATCTTGTTTAAGTAGAACATTGGAAGCCTTGATGTTTCCATGGACAACTTTTCCTGAAATATGGAGGTATGCAATGCCTCTTGCTGCACCTAACACTATTCTCATTCGACTATCCCAGTCAAGTGGTGTACGCCCTGATCCTCTACTACCTACAAGAATTAACCAAAGTAAACATTTCAATTAAACAACAGAACAATGCCATCCTCTACTACCTACATACTAAAAAAACAGGAACTAGAGACATACAAATTCTGTAGCTAAACAACGAATCCGTTTCTAATCCTATTTAGAGACAGATTATCATAAAATTTTGTTAGCTACAAGCAATTTAACAACGAAGTTCGTAGCTAATTCCAGTGATTTTTTTGTAGTGTACAAGAATTAACCAAAGTAAATATATTTTAATTAGACAACGACCAATGACCAATGCCAATGCAATTTAATAGCCTTTCTATATTTTCCAGCAACAAGTGGATTCAAATTCAAAGCAGTTGAGCTAACTCAAGAGGATAGTCTATTATTAGAGCTTTTCTTTTGCACTTTATTTCACCAAAAAAGAAGAAAATGGGTGACAGCAAGAATCAATGGACAATGGAGTAAAGCAGCACGTTATTTCACCAAAAGAAGAAAATGGGGGACAGCAAGAACCAATGAGCAATAAAGTAAAGCAAAAGAATTAGACGAATAATAATCACAGTTATAACCACCAAATAGCTTAAAGCCAAAGTAATGTAAGCCTTTTAAGTCTGTAAGGATGGATTTTGCTACAATCAATTACTACTAACATCATGATTTGAAAATTGTGGGGTTTGAAAACCAATGCTTTGATTGATAATTAATTATTATTTGATATCACCAACTCCCGCACTTTGTTATTCCCTCCCCATTTCCCCTAATGTATAATGAAAAAATTAAAATGTAACTACTACAATTTTACAGGTAGTTTGATTGGGGCAAAGTTGGCAACCATGCATGGAATAGTTGGGGAAATTAGGGAAAAACACATATTTTTGGGCATAGGCACAAGCGAGGTAGCAAAATAAAAGGTAAATCTTGGAAGAAAGAAAGGTCTTCTTTTCCAATTCTTTTATTCATTTATATCACTGGCATGTCGGCAAAGGAATCATGGTGGTCTGTTGCAATGTAAAGTTGGTTTCATAAAAATAATAGAAGTACTAAAAAAGTAACAAATCTACAAAATGCCACAGTTCCTTTCCCTCAAAAAGAATGTTGCTGTAAGGAATTTTCGAAACAAAATGCGCAATTTGCGCTTGTCTTGATAATAAATGTATCTCTTACAGAGAGCATAGCTTACTCAGAATTAAGGGGTCGTAGGATGTAGTTATTTATGTGGAGTATTGGTTATTCTATTTTTTACCTGCATTAAATAATGTACAGAAATTCCCTCATAATTAGAGTAAATCGGTAAGCAAACACCGTACTTGATGTGCTGAATTTTATACCTAGCAACTAAAATGCTACCTTAACATAGTACTAATATAGGTTCTAATACATGAATAATTCACTTTCTAACCAACACCAAACAACCCCTTAACAAGAAGTAAAAGGAACTAAACTAAGTGGTACCAAACTTCAATTATTGAGAGAAACAATAATGCAATGCCAGTTCAAAAGCGCTGTAAACTATGGGTTACAATGTGTACATGATCTGCACTTGTATAGATTGAAGCCCCATCTACTATTCTTTCAAAAAACAAACAAAATAAAAATTTAATATTTTTTCATGGCTATAACCCACCTAACTCCTAACCCTCAAAGACTTACCAAGAATCAATCAGAACAAGTCCCTAAAATCTAGCAAGGATTAAATGCTACTCATATCTTTATTTCCATTAAAGTTAAAGACTTTGGGAAAGCATGGATTCAATTCAAGTGTTTATAACTGCAAATTTGAAATGCTGAATCTTCATCTTTTAGTAGCAAATTCCAGAAACAGAAGCCACAGAATGCAGAAAAAATATAAAACTATTAAACAGCAGCTAGATAATGCAGAAAAATAGGGAAAAAGCTCAAATATGTAATTATCGGAAATGGCTCATTTATATCATCATCATTGCCAAAATAGCTCATCCATGTCATTTTTCATTAACGCCACTTTTACACCACCTTTCATTAACGCCACTTTTACACCACCATAAAAAGGTCATGGATGAACTATTTTGGTAACGGCAATGACATAAATGAGTCAATCGAATGACATAAATGAGTCATTTGTGATATTTCAATGACACATTTGAGCTTTTTCCAACAAATTTGAGTTAATTAAAATAAAAGAAGAAGAAGAAGAAGCATACCATGAAGAAGAGCAGACAAACTTCCAGCAGGCATGTAATCAGAGACCAACAATTTCTCATCTTTAGAGAAGTAAAATGCTCTCAAAGGCAAGACATTTTCATGTTTCATCTTCCCCAACACTTCCAATTGTTGCTCAAATTCTTTTCTTTGAACCACCACATCTTTCAACCTTTTCACCACCACTGTAGTACCTTCTTCAAGAACAGCTTTATAACTTGTACCAACACTACCCTTTCCTAGTACCTCTGCTGAAGCCCTCAATAAATCTTCAAGATCAAAAACATACCCACCACCATCAAAGAATACAAGTTTATTCCTCTCCCCTTCACCACCACCAGTTAAATCATCCTTCGACGACGATGTCCCTGCCTCCCCCGCCCCCCCTGCTACCACCGGCACCACCGGAGGTTTCTGTGTCTTTGTTGTATCTTTATTTCTTCGACGTAAACAGATAAAAAGCAGGAGTGCCAACAACAAGAGAACCCCGAGTGTGGTGCCCACAGCTATTCCGATAATGGCAGCTGTGGAGAGTTTCTTGGATTTCTTGTTTGATGGAGTGGTTTTGGGCTCTATGTTAGATGAAGGTGAAGGAGAAGGAAAAAATGGTCTACATGGAGGTAATGGGCCGCCACATAAATTAATGTTACCAGAAAAAGATGAAGCTGGGAATTTAGAAAGTGCAGTAGGAATTGAACCATTGAGATGATTATTCGACACACTGAAATCCACAAGGCTTGGTGGATTAATGCTCGGAAGAGTACCGGAGAAGTTATTGTTTTGCAATAAAAGTCCAGTTAAATGGGTGAGGTTATTGATAGAGAAAGGGATAGTACCAGTGAAATTATTCGACGAAAGATCCAGCCGGTTTAACCGGGTCAACCCGGGAAGACTCCTCGGAAACTCGCCGGTAAATCGATTGTTTTGTAGATACAGACTACGAAGAAGCTTAAGGTTAGAAAAATCGGCCGGGATTGGGCCGGATAACCGGTTGACATGGAGACTAAGAACTCGGAGTTGACTCAACCGGCCCAATGAGTTCGCCGGAATTTGACCAACGAGCCCAACAGCAGGTAGTCTCAGTGAATAAACAAAAGAGTTGTTCGGGTCACATTCAACACCGAACCAAGTGCAAGCAGAGGTAGAAGAGTTCCATTCGACCCGACTCGCGTGTCGGATCTGAGAAAGGAAAGCAAGGAGAGCTTGCTTGTCCTGTGTAGGCTCTGATACAGCTCGATAATGACTTAATCCGAGCAAAGTAATGAATAATAAAACACAAAAAACAAACTTTGAACTTGAATTAACAAACACCGCCATGTGGTTCAACTACTGCGGTGGTTTCCGGCGAGAAGCCATGAAAGAAGATAAAATTTTAGAGAGAGAAAAACAAGTCATTGTCTTATATTGTTTAAAGGGGAGGAGAGAGAGAGAGAGAGAGAGTGCGGAATGTGGGGCCCAGGTGTAATTGAGAAGTCACTAAATTCCTTCAAGGTGAATACTTTTTTTTTTATAATCAGATTTTAGAGCGCTTTGCGCCCGACTGTCGGTATTACCCGACGTCATGAAGTTAATAGTATCGGTCCTTCAATACTATTATCAGGTAAATCGCGGGATGTGCTCCGGTGGCCAATTTTTCTGGGAGCGTACAACTGATTAATGAGACAAGGTCAAATTCCCCGACATGCGAGTTTCTTCGTGCTTGCGGGGAATCGAACCCACGTTGTCCATGCCAGAGCGCCTTATAGCGCCCATGCTTTGCTACTGGACTATGCCCCGGAGGACAAAACTGTGGTAGGGTAAACTTTTTAAAGTGATTGATCCCACCGCATTACGGCCCCATACCCCAGAAAACCCCACCTCCGACCTGGCCCTACGGATTAGTATACACCGCTTGGCCCTACGCGTATGGAGGGATTTTTTTGGAAACACAGTTCCACTCTCGCTGATCAGAGGACTCAAACACGTACCCTAATGTATTGGCCACTCGGCCAAACATTTGGATCCTTCAAGGTGAATACTTTGTTTATATTACTGATTGTTTTTACATATTTATATCAAGTTGAATTTATATTTATAAAATAATTAATGTATAGTCAAACTAGAATATTCCTTTATTAGCATCTAGTTCATATATTATATACCACTACTACTAAATGTTAAAGCTATTCTGAAGGAATGTTTTGCCATTTTAGAAGAAGAAAATATAGGTGAACATAGTAAGAGAATCTAAGGAGAGCATTTCACCCAAAATATTAATATTTGTAAGTATTGAAAATTATAAATAAATTAATGTGTCGAATTAACATAATCATGCTTGCCATACATGAAAAACATAAGTGTTATAGGAGAAAATCAACTATGTAATAAAAAACAATAGTTGTTTATGTCTTTAATAAAAATGTATTGATATAATTTATAGTAACTTTTTTCAAATTGGTTAATGTAGTGCCGCGTAAAACAAGGTGGTATAAACCAAGTTTCTATATATGTAGTCATTCTAGCCATATTATATTATACACATTTTCTATTCAATACAAAATAAAATATACCTTTGACGACATTAGATATTTGAAACAATTTAAAATCGACGTAAACATACTCGTCTTGCCCTTATTCCCCTAAACAATAATACCAAAAAGGGAGTCACATACGTGAATTAGATTTAGTTGTACTTGTAATTCCTAAATATGAGGAAATTTTAATAATCCATAAATAGTTGAACCAAACATATTAAGAGAAATGATCCACGGACCTCCACTTGATATTACTTTGGATTTCATCCACAATATTTGGCCCAAAAGAACAAAGACAACAATGTTGAATTGAGCCAAACTAAACATTAGCTTATAGGCCACAGAAACCATAGCTTAAATTTGATACATTATATGTCAGGACAGCAACATAACAGAGGAGACAGAAGATATCTTCAGGCTGTATGTACATATAGTTAAGCACCATGTAGGTGAACTTCTGTTAGAGCTAAGTATAACAAAAAACGCTTACTTAAATCAAATAAATCTGTGGATTTTCATGCTGAATAACTCATATTTGCTAGTTTGCAGCAGAATAAGGTAGAATCCATTCTTGGGGTGGATTTTCATGCTGATGTCTCAGCTGCAAAGCCTGCATCATCAAGCATTATTGGTTATTAGTCCGAACTTAGGGACGTATGGAGATGTTGATCTTACAGATACTTTTCAATCAGCATTAAGAAATCAAAATGGTTGAGCCAAAAGAATATGTCGGATATGTTGTTTTCAGAAGGCATGTATCAATTTGGTGCAAGGATGCATCTATAAAATGTTAAATTAAAAGGTTACCTTCCTGAAGGGTAACAGAGCGATTCTCCAACAACGCCATTTTGACTCCTTGGAACTGTAAAAAAAAAAAAAAACATGACACTACCTTCAAATTTAATGTTGGAAAACAAGAAAATAATACGGGGCTTAAATAGTACCTTCCTTGATAACCAGCAGTTCAATTTCTAGAAAGATTCATGCACGTAATAGTTAAGTAGTTCTATATCCAGTCATATCCTTATTATATCGGTCCCTTACAGATTGCAATTTGAGATTTAGGTTTTGACACCAATATGAATTTGGTACATCAGCACACATGTAAAAGCAAACTGAAATTTGAGATCACTATTAGATTTTAAAAAGTAAGGGAGATCACAAATAGGATAATAGCACAAACTTGTATTAAGAAGAAATCTTTAGAAAAATTATTTTGAGATATAAGATACTTACAGATCAAGATTCCCAGAAGAGTGATTATTTAAACTGCTGCAAGGAATGTGGCTTTGACAAGGTGTCTTGCTGGGAAGGGATAAAACCAAATTGTTTTGTGGTTGAGTAATCGAAAAAGTCATATGAGAAGCATTCAATGAACTTGATCTCTTTAGAAGTCCTACTGTTCTAGGAAAACAGCTTGGTTTTTTCTCTGACTCTATGGTATATAAATCCCGGCATCTGCAAGCACTTCTCTCTTTCGAACAATCAGATTCTAACTGATGTGTTTGCAGGGAACCATCTGTCAATAATATCTGAGGTGTATCTGATCCAATGCTTAGTGCATTTCCATCACTGTTTCTTATGGTCATAATTTCTCTACCATGACAACATATTTGAGAGTTTTGAGATAAAGACTCAGAGGAACACGTTTCAACAACTTTATCCACCATTATGACTCTTTTAGAAGCAGAAGCAGAATTCTCCGATGCTTCACTTATATGTTCCATCTTGGAATGTGATTTACCACGTGAACAATTAAAAAGTGTAAAAGAAAGCCTTTTCACTCTCGAATACTTTTTGGGAAACCATCCAGATACAAGATTGATTCTGATCTCCACATTGCAACATAGTGTCCACTGAAGTGCATTTGCAATGGGTTTCCATGATTTCTCAGCCTTTGATATGTCTTTGGGGCAATAGAACTCCAGTTCAGCAATTGCCAAACCTGCCATGGATTGCAACATATTCATGATAGAAAAAAAAACAGTTGAATTGTGTAAGGCATTTGCTTTCAATAAGTATTTTGAAATCATGAAGTTGGAGAAACAATCAAAGACGAACAAAAAGTTGAACTCTACAATGAACTCGATACTAAAACTATGCTTTCGTCCAAATGGACTCCAGCGTGCAGATTCTGGAACTACAAGTTTATTTGATCCTCACTATGGAAACTATAGTTTCTTTGATAAGATTTTCTCAGAACTTCATATTGATATCTTCTTTGCTTGCAGAGTTTGAACATAAGCTCAACATATTAGTGAGATAGGGAATAGTATGGAGCTTGCATGGACACATACTTATGGATATTCTGTAGAAGCACTCTCTGAACTATGACTGTAACTCTAAATTTTATGGTCAAGCAAATTTACATAAATATCACGATTTAGGTGAGTAGGAGGTTTTAAGGTGCCAAGAGATTGAATATGCTGTTAAAAGGACACATGGAAACAGAAAAGTAAAAGGGCTCATTACCCGTGGAAAGCATATTTGGTACCTTGGTAGCGTATCCAAGTGGGAGTAATGAGGAGGATAAAAGGACAAACTTGCTCTATCTCTTAAAGATAGAAGATTCCAGCTCAATTTTATTGCAGAAAATCAGTACGTCCAACTCAAAAGTTGTCCCCTATTTCAATTTCTTCAGATTAAAGTTGATTTTGCAAAGTTCATTATTTGAAGTATCAACATTTATAAAACTAGGAAAGAAGTGTGGCTCAAATTATACATTGGATTGAAGAAAAGGTGACAATATAATCAGGTAGAGATAGACCTTTGTATTCACAGAGATGGCAAAGCTGAAGATATGATGCAATAAACATGTAAAGCGTGAAAACTGTTACCTTGCTTAAGACAAATTGATGACAACTTCCCTCTTCTCAAAAAGTTTGCAAGTGAATTGGATTCGCACATTTCAATAGCTCTATACCATACAGAAGCCAGAGTTTCTTTATCATCCTGCATTCCCCTTTTGCAAGATTCAATGCTTTCACATGCACAACTTGTAAGGTGCTTCAAACTCTCACTTGTTGATGATGTGCTACAAAGATTACCATCAGGATCTGACACAACAGAAACAAAATTCCACTTCAATGAACTTGTTGAACGTAAAAATTAGCCTTGTCCCAAACAACGAGAAGTGTAGGGGAGAGTCATGAAAGTCATGCACACCTTGTTCGTATACCGTTCTCAAGCATGAATTTCCATCTTTGGCATCAACAAGAGAGCCCACCGAGCTTAACTGTAGAAGTGCAGCAGTCAGCCATGTTGTTTGATTTTTTGACATCCTCAATTGTTTTTCAGTCTCAGAGAGTACTTTGAGTGCATGACTAAGTTGCTGTTTCTCAGCTTCAGCTATGATATACAGTAGTAAAAATGCAATCTTTTAGATATAACAGTCTTACAAGACAACAAAAAAGTGGACATAGAGATTATTTAAAAGGCAACCTTAAAATCTTCAGAACAAGAAAGTCTGAGTTGAACAGTTGGAATTTTTTGTTTCATACCTATGAGGAATAATTAGATCTAGACTTCTAATTAAAGAACAAATGCAACACATACAGTACGGATGAGTAAGATCAGAGAATTATCAGACAATAGGGAAAAAGAAAGATGAATCAAGCAGCAAAACAGATATTACAATTCTGAATTATAATGAAAATGGATAGAATTAAAGCAGATATTCACGCGGTTCTTACTCATTCAATAACTTTATCTGCTAAAGTCCCTAAAGTAGTTTTGAGGTAGCAAGTGGTCCACCAAAAAGGATTCTAGTAAAAAAGTGCACTACCAGGTCACTATTAGAATTCACACATCGGCACACAATTTGCTAAATGATTCTGGATGGAAACATTAATTTAACACTAAATGAGTATGGTACTGCAAGATAAATGTCCATTTCATCACTAAACGTGAAACCTGAAGTAGGTACTGCTACCTAATCTAAACGGAACTAATGAAGCCACAAGCAAACTTAAAGATGATTTGGAGCTAGTACACCCATCAGTGGTCACTGATCCCAGCTGATACCATTGGAGTAATCAGTCATCATCCAAAAACAATATTGATTTGCAACATGCTGTAGGAACAAAATTGGCAAGATATGCTTAGCAACATATAAAAGCATGAATAACAATGAAACCTAATACTTACAAATGTGTCCTCTGAATAGCCTGTCTTTGACTTCACAAGCACTTCTTTGACATTTTCCAGCAAGAATGTCCATTATTAAATTTGCCAGTTGTGATACCAATTGCATGGGATCTATTCTTGATCTCATTAGCTCTCTGGCCCTTTTAACTGTATTTGAAGTGTCAGATGACAATGCCAGATGCAGCAACTCCAGCAACTCATCATCAGAGACAGCTCCAATCTGCAAAGAAAATGAATGGACAACATGAATTCTAGTGACTTTCATACAACGAGGATATAGTTACACAAGAATGTCATGAACCAACACCTACTAGCTCATAGACTAATGGCATCGTTATTCTTTTCCCAAGCAAACTTAGCTGCTCAAGCATTATCTCTCCATCTCGAAGTGAACCATTTGATTTACAAGCAATGAAATCTAAAGCATCCTGATTAAAATCGATTCCTTCATCCTCACAAATTTCATGTAACCTGTTCGAAATATCGACTTCTTTTAATTTGGAAAAATGATATTTCTGGGACCGTGATACTGCACTACGAGGCAGATTATCAAGGTCAGGGGTGATCATTATGAAGATCACATGCCGAGACAGTTCTTCCAGGTGATTTAAAATGCTTGTCCATGTTTCCTCTCGCAATAAGTGGCACTCATCAATTATAAAAATCTTAAATTTGGATGAAACTGGAGGTGCCACTGCATTCTTGATAAATAATCTAGCTCTCTCCATTTTATTGATTTTCAAGGAATCTACTTCTCGAACATCCCTGCTTCTTCCTGAGAAATAGAGAACACAATCTCTGCAGAGGCCACATGGTCTCTCGGCATCAGGAGAAAGGCAATTTAAAGCGGCAGCAAATATTCTTGATGCGCATGTTTTTCCCGTACCACGAGGACCATGAAACAGGTAGAATGGATTTATCCGCCCAATCGAGATTGCATTCAACAGAGACCTTGATACCACATTCTGTCCAACCATTTCACTAAATGATTTTGGCCTGAACTTTTGACTGGGATTTCTAGGACTTTCTGAATGTGAAGCAACTCCATTGTTATCTTGCACCCAGCTTCCTCTTTGTAGAGATAAGAGTGTCTCACCTATTCCTGCAGACAGAAGTGGTCGCTCTTCCATATGTGTAAGAGGACTTGATCCTCTAAACTTAGGGGTGCCTAACCAGCAAGAGCTAATTCCACATCCACCATGATCAGATTCCACATTGTCGACATCTTCATTTCCATACAGTGAAATAGCATGGTTTGAGCTTTCGATTGGAGCATCAGAAAAGTAGGGACTACCTACACTACTAAAGACATCACCAGCTGCTGTTCTAGATGATCTAGTATGTTTTTTATGTTTGCAATTCTTTTTTGTTGCATAATAAACTGCATCTTTGGCCTGCACTTCTCCTTCACTTGATTCTTTACTGGACCCAAAGCCCTCCTCCCAGTTGGAAGGTGTTGTACAAGTCATTGCCATTCCTTGATCCCCGTAAGGATGACCTAATCTTTTACTTGATGTTTTATTTCCTTTTTCTATCTCATTTGGTTGGTGTATGTTACACATTTCAACATTACCGTTCCAAGGCTCCATTTGATCACTTGTGTATTCTTCCCGGTTGGTATTCAAAACGAAGCCATTTGGCCGCAGGGCACTGCTATCATCATTGTAGCCTACTTCTTGTCTATTTTCAAATCCTAAAGTGATGGCATTACTTGAATTTGTTTCCCAATTCAACTTATCAACCATTGTGGAGAACTTGCTTATCGAATTAGTCGTTGGATCCCTAAGTGACTTCACTCTTCTAAGTGCAACCAGTGTTTTCGATATGGGAACATCAACTGAATGCCGTCTCCCCTCCATCACTCAAAATTTATCAGAGCTGTTTTACTGCTGAAAATTTTCAAATGGCCAAGAAAACAATGCTGTAGTTTTTACCTAGAATCAACACGAAAAAAAATTAAGTCTTTTCTATTGCTTCACAATCAACTAAAGAATCTAACTCTTCGGCATGTACAGGTAGAAAAACAAACAATATAAAGTCCGTAAAAGGGGATATAAAATTGAAAGAAACCCCATATTTCAAACATCTAGAGAAGGAAAAAGGGAAAAAAAGATGATTTTCAATACCCAAACAAAATATTATTCGTCTATTACTGTAACTAAAACGAGCTTAAAACATGAATGTATAAAAGAAAGCAAACAAAGAGAAAGCCAAAATGCAAAGATCTCAACCCCAACACAAAATGAAGTACAATGTAGTAGTACCTTTCAACTGATACAAAGAGTTTAAAAAATCAAAACCCCATTTCCCTTTTTATATCTGTAAACAAAAAGCAAGGACTGAAACGACGGAAAATACAAGAGAAATGAAGTACATACCTTAGTATATATACAAAGAAAAACAAGTAACCGTCAATATGAGCACATTCCCATACGTATACATCGAAATACGTACACCCTTTGAAAAGTATGACCCTTTCGCTCAACCCAATACTTTATATAGGGACGAATCTTTCAGTTCAAAATAAATACTTAAACAAATACATTTATCATATTAGAATAACAAAAAAACGACAAAATTTGAAACAGAACAGACGCATGAAAACACAGGAAACCTGTGGATTGAAGAAGAAGCAAAACAAAAAATGGGCTTCGAAGTTCACGAGATTTTGAAATGAGACCGATAAATCCGCATGACCCATTGATTGAAGCCCAGAAAAAAAAACAGAGAGAAGAATTTGTATTTGTATTTGTATTTGTATTTGTATTTGTTGTTGGGATAGGCGGAGAGGTGAGTGGCAAAGTAGTAAATGTAGTTAATGTAGAGGGGTGAGGTGGTGATAAAACACGCCATCACATTCAATACAGCCGAGGAAAGAGCCTCAGGAGAAGACTCACGGCACTTTGCATTGATGATGGGCTCTCTTAGCCCAATTTTATTTATATCGGTGATGGATGGACTAATGCGATAAATTCAAGAGGAGTTATCATGATGTATGTTATTTGCAGACGATATAATCTTGATTGATGAGACTCGCAACGGAGTAAACGCTAAGTTGGAGGTTTGGAGACAGACGTTAGAGTCTAAATGATTCAGGCTGAGTAGGACCAAGACATAATACTTGGAGTGCAAGTTCATTAACGGGAGAGAGCATGAGACATGCGTAGAGGTGAGACTTGGTACTCAAGTCATTCCAAAGAAAGGAAGCTTCAAGTACCTCGAGTTTATTACCCAATAGAATGAAGAGATTGATGACGATGTCACATCGTATTGGAGCAGGGTGGATGAAATGGAGGCTCGCTTCTGGAGTCTTGTGCAATAAAAATGTGTCACCAAAACTTAAAGACAAGTTCTATAGGGTGGTGGTTAGGCCGACTATGTTGTATGGGGTGGAGTGTTGGTCAGTCAAGACTTCGCACATCCAATAGATGAAAATTGCAAATATTAGGATGTTGAGATGGATGTGTGGGCATACAAAGAGGGATAAGATTAGAAATAATGATATTCGTGACAGAGTGGGAGTGGCCTCGGTGGAGGATAAGATGCGAGAAACGAGGTTGAGATGGTTCGGGCATGTGCAGAGGAGAGACACAAATGCTCAGTGTGGAGGTGTGAGAGGTTGGCTATTGATGAGTTCATGAGGGGTAGAGGTATGCCGAAGAAGTATTGGGGAGAGTTGATCAGACGGGATATGACGCAGGTGCAACTTACTGAGGACATGACCTTAGATAGGGGGTTGTGGAGGACACATATTATGGTAGAAGAGTAGTGGGTAATTGAGCGTAGTCCTACTTACACTTACAAACTGGTAACTGGTAGTTGTAGTGTTATTATTGTAGGCCTGCTTAGCTTATCATACTAGCAGACGCAGTATTGCTTTATAGTCTCATGTCGCTTGATTTCTGCTGCTATGGGTTCTTTAGTGTACCTTGTTTATCTTATTTATTTGCGTTAGTTACTGCTTTCTTTTTCAGAACGCGCTATCATGGCTTATTCATTTTTGTTACCATCATTTTCATACTATTTTAAATTTTGTGTCCGGGTCCGACCATTTTTCTTGCTTTGCTTGTGCTTATGCTTTGTTTTGAGCCGAGAGACTTTCAAAAAATAGTCGCTCTACCTATCAAGGTAGGTAGAGGTAAGGTCTGCGTACACTCTATCCTCCCCAGACCCCACGTTGTGGGATTTCACTGGGTATGTTGTTGTTGTTGTATTTCAAAATTAATAACTCAAAATTATAATTTCACATAGAATGTAACATAATTAAAGATAATACTACCATAATTCTGATATAAACGATTCAAAAATTGCTAATTCCAGAACTAAAATAATATGTTAAACATAATCTTATATGTTATCTGGAGATTATAATTTCATATCCTTGTAATCATACAACTCCTAAGAGATTCAGCCTTGAATTTCAAAATAATGCAATGTGAATATATAAGAGGAAGAGACAAAAATTGTTAGACAAATCTAATTGTATTCATTCTCAGAGATAGAAGACAGATATTTACTAGGCACTTAATAATTCAATTTTCAAATTCAAATTCAAAATTAAATTAATAAATGAATTAAAATAAATAAGTAACAAAAGGCTGAAAGTTACTCCATTTGTCCCAATTTATATGATACACTTTTCTTTTTATCCGTCCAAAAAAGAATGATATATTTTCTTATTTTGCAACAATTTAACTTTAATTTTTACTTTTTTATGCTTAATGAGATAATCTATAATCACTCAAATATATTTGACTTGTTTTAGACTATAAGATTAAAAAAATTTAATTTATTTCTTAAATTTCGTGCAGAATCAAACTATATCACATAATTGAGACGGAGGGAGCATTAATTTTCTATTATCTTTTAGTCCTAGTGCCAAGTAGACATCTTTGACTTTATAGTATATTGTCATATCTAAAATTTTCTCCAAAAATACCCACAAATCATGTTATTTCGAGTTGCAAAAGAAGTGATTAAAAATAAATTTACGTTTTGTATTGTATTAACAAAAACTAACATATCTTTTTCTTTTCATTCGGGGGCACAAACTATTACACATACGCTTGGGGAGAAATTGCATTTTGAGTCATTCAAATATGGATAAATTTTATTTTTGAACCTTTTGATGCGGAAATTAACTTTTAATTAATTAAACTTTGCATATTTTTAATCCTTTAGTTTGTGAATCTTCGCAAACTTAACAAAGTATGTACTATTTGTTGGAGTTCTTTCTCTATTGTACTTTATACAGCAGTACGGGAAGTATATTACTATTACAAGTATTCGAAAGGATAAACAAAGATTCAATAATTCAACTAGAAATCTGAAATTACAATTGTAGAACAAGAAAGACTGGAAACTGTTTTTGCTGAGTCGAGTGTGGCACTCTGTCCTTAAGACAATATTGCCCCGTATGTATCCTTTATACGTCCTGGACAATTTGTCTCCCAAGATAAAACAGCAATGGAACACTTGAGCAAAGGAAACTCAAGAGCTACCGTGAAGAATATTGAGTAACGAAATGATGCTTGGAAGTTGTAGGAAGAACTGTCTTTGCTTGTGTATTTTCGTGTATATGTAAGTGTTAGTTCTCAACAATGGTGTAAGGGGTGTTTATATAGGTGAGTGAGGGACTGAAAACTGCCTCAATAACATCCAAATAATGGTCATTATGGAGGTAGTAAAGCCACCAACATAAATGGTGAAAGACCAACGGATTGGCCATTATAGGAGGAGTAATTCAGCCAAAATAAATTGCTGAATTGAGTGCTTGGCGTTTCTGCTTTGACTGTCCAAATTATGACTTTCTGGAAACTTCAGGGACCAAACTGTACATCTGGTCCAAAAAGATAATATCAGAAGACCCACAGACTGCCCGTGAGCCCGGAACCGGACGGGACGGCGCGCGTGTGGTCTTTCCTCGAACCGAAGCACAACTAGGTCCTCCCTCGCTTTAAACACATGGGATACCCCTTGGGGTCCCAAACCCCAAACCAATTTCAAGTCTTATATACACAACCATTCTTTCTTCCTCTACCGATGAGGGAGAATTGAACACAATACCACACTTTCCATGCTTCAAACACCTTACTTCGTGGACCAATATCTCTTTCATTTCTCAATGAAATTTGACGATTCTTGGCCCTACGGTTATCTACGTACTTAGTAGATCATGCATGTGTGAAGAACCGGATTCTCCAACATACGTAACACTAGTGTTTAAGCCGTTAAAGTTGATCGGTCGCAACTCCCGTCAAAGGCTAATTTCCAACACTATTATATGATTTGACTGACAATGTGCTATATTGAGTTTTAAATGATAATCTATATTGATGATCTCCATTTGTCTATTTTTTCGATGATTATTTAAAAGAGTGAAGAAAAGAAAAACTGAAGAAGTTTTTTTCCCGGCTATTATGATCATTTAGTTGCCAAGGTGTCGATATTATGCTATTATGATCATTTAGTTACCAAGGTGTTGTTGATATATTATTGCGATCACTTTTAAATGACAAAATAAAGTTATGGCATTGGTGTCAAAAAACATATACTGAGTTATATGACCATTTGTGATATTTTACCTCTAGGATAATATAGTTCTTTTTCATACAAAAGGACCAAAACTATGAATTCTAATATATTACAGTAAAACTTTAAAAGTTAAATATTTTTAGTTATATTATATAATATATCATAATGATTAAAGTTAAAAGTATCAATAATCGAGGCACAAAAATACTACTATTATCATCACCCTTATGCGTCCAAGAATAGGAATAGCCTATTACCACCTTACTGCTCTAATTTTGAGAGCTAAAGCCGGAGAGTTCAACTACTCTCTCGTCCTAATTTAGTAGTATCATTTGATTTGATACGAGTTTTAAAAAAAAAAAATAAAATGTGTGGTCCAAAATAAATCTTATATAAATGTGTAATTATAAATTATCTTATAACGTTAAAAATTTCTAAATATAAAAAGATAACATTTTTTTTGGACAAATTAAAAAAAAATAATGTCATATAAATTGTAACAGAGTACTTCTTTGACCATATTTATTCCGTTAGCGGCTCACAGTCCCATTTCAATCATCCACAAGAGAATAATGTGACTCAATATTTTCAGACCAGTTTGAACGTAATCTTAGCCCAACTGAAAAAAGAAAGAAAAAGACATGACAATGTAATGTAGAAATTAATTTTGGCGGACCTATGGAGTTCGACTATTGACCAACTCCGCTTAAAACTCCAGCTTAGCTTGATAGTGTTAGCAATTGGCATAAAAGTTCAGCGGTTGATGAAATTTTAATGACAGAGGTGCTTTCATTGCCTTGTCTTTCTACTTCACCCCTAATTTTCCCTAGTATTTTTTTGGTTCACATTCTATGTTCGGTATTTGTTTCCAGACCCCAATTAATTTGAATGTCATTGTCGAATTTCCCTTATCAATATTATTATTAGTAGGGCTGGGCATAAATCACCGAAAACCGAATTACCAAACCGAATTGAGAATTTCGGTAATTCGGAATTCGGTATTCAGGAGTGATTTGTTATAAAATAATAATAGATGGCTATGTAAACTAAAGGAAATAAGATTGAAACATAAAACTTAAACAAAGAACAAAGCAATTGAAAGCTCGGAACTTCGTTGCGCCGTGGTATGGAGGCCACTGCCTTAGAAGCGATTTCACCGTGATGAGTGCTATCAATTAACCGATGTCGCCCCCAAGGTTAACACAACACTCTACTAACTTTGCACCCGGAAAGTAGAGTTGAAACTTGATAAGATCTGCCCGGAAATGGAGTATCAAAAGAGACTTAAGATTGAAGAGAGAACATTCAAAAGGATGGAAGAATTTCTAAAAAGTTGTATATCCAAATGAGCACAAATCTCTATTTAAATGTTCAAATGTTATGAATTTTCAGACTTCAAAACATGTAATAAAGACCATTAAAACTAAATAAAAAACTGACCAAAATCAGTTACACAAATAAAAAATATAGTTGTTACAAAAGCTATTTACTCCAGGTTTTAAAGGCTATTTTTTTTACTGGTTTTGAAAAGGCTACTTTTTACTGGTTTTGAGCCTTTGGTTTTTCCCCCAACAATCCCCCACAAAGCAAAGGTTTAAAAGACTCAAAACAAAATAGATATTTCCGGGCAGACTCTTTAAAGTATGACACTTAAGCACATAGTATCCGAAGATTTGAACTAGTACATAGTGAAATGAGGCAATTCCCTATCCAGCTAAGTGAACGAATCTTGAACTTGCTGGAGTCTAGAAAACTCTCGATCTAGCTAAGAGAACGAGTCTTGAACTTGCTAGATTAAGAGTTGTCAACCCGATAACACACATCATACTTCGTCTTGTGCAAGTTTCGCAATAGTTTTTTCCCCCCAATAATTTTGGTCAAGCCCAATAACCCGTGGTCTTGGCCTTCCTTTTTAACAGGCTCGGTATGAGCTGCATTTCAAAGCCCAAATTTACATGAACCAGTTCTTGATGAGGTTTAATGCAAAAGAGTATGAAAGTCCAATCATCAAATTAGTCTGTCATATCAATAAAAAATTGGATATCGTAGGAGTCATTTGATTTTATATGGACAAATTTAAAGCAAATAAAGTGTTAGTAAAATTAAACATCCGGTGATCCGTCAAGAATTGTGGATAATTTGTTTCAAATTAGTGATTCTCCAGAACTTGTGGCAAGCCTATTCATCAGAACTACTGGTGATTCGTCAGTATTTTTTTAATAGAAAATCCTTGTGATCCGTTAAGAGTTGTGGTAAAGCAAATCTTCAAGTGATCCATGAGGAATTAAACTCCAACCTTGTCCAGGAAATTGTTTTTGTACAACTTTTTAAAGTAAGGTCAAAAGTTAAATAGCGGCGCGAAATAATCCTAGTTTTTAAATCTTAAATAAGTGAAAATGGCATGGAATTGACCAGTTTTTGAGCAGTTTCTTAATATTTACTCTCCATTTGAAATGTATTTAAGAAATAGCCAGATTTTGATGCAAAATAAAAGTTTGACAAAATTACTCCTAGCTTAAACACGTAAAACTCCAGGACAATGTATTGGAGTTCTAAAATTTTACAAGTAAAACTCGTGTACACCGGTTGTTAGGGTATTGCTGTCTGAGGTTCCGTGTTCGAGTCCTCTGATCAGCGAGAGTGGAACTATGTACCCTCAAAAAAATCCCTCCATACGCGTAGGCCAAGCGGTGTATACCGTATACTAATCCGTAGGGCCAGTGCCGGAGGTGGGATTTTTTGGGGTATGGGGCCGTAATGCGGTGGGACCAGACACTTTAAAAAGTTTACCCTACCACAGTTTAATCCAAAGTGTTTGGGCAAGTGGCCAATACATTAGGGTATTGTTGTCTGAGGTTCCGTGTTCGAATCCTCTGATCAGCGAGAGTGGAACTGTGTTCCCCCAAAAAAATCCCTCCATACGCGTAGGGCCAAGCGGTGTATACTAATCCGTAGGGCCATGCCGAGGTGGGGTTTTCGGGGTATGGGCCGTAATGCGGTGGGACCGGTCACTTTAAAAATTTACCCTACCACAGTTTATCGGTGCTATTACCTTCAGGACGTCTGGGTAATACCAGTGAAATAGTCAGGCGCAAGCCTGAAAACCTGGATTATCAAAAAAAAAAAAAAAAAAAAGAGGAAAAGCGAAATATTATTTGTTAAAAAAGGACACAAAGAAATAAGGTTTTGATAACATATTTATAAATATTATTTGGAATGTTAAAAAGAGAAAGGCCTAGCCCCAGATAATCGTCTCACATCAAAATGCAGTTTTTTTTTTTTTTACAAATATTCAATAATCATGGTTGATGGTGCGTAGTACTCTTTTACAGCAAACATATTTGACTTTTGAGTTTTCTTAAACAGTATCGATTTATCACAGTAAAATTGAGGTCTAGGAGGCAGATGGAAAAAAGATCAAGAATCAATGATTCATATTAGAACTAAATCATATGCAGGTAATGATTATTATGTATGCTTGTTTCTTTTTTCCTCCTAGTGGAAAAAAGATTATGAAATTATTTCATTTTATCACTGTCGTCTCCCCCTTAATTACTCCAGAAAAGAAACTCAAAGTACAATGAGTCATGCATCCATCTAGGCTCTTACTGATATATTTCAAAAGTTAAAATAAGAATGCTAGCCAGGATTTCACGAGCTAAGTTTGATATTGCATGATTATTGATAAGAAAAAAAATGTCTATTGTGTCCGAAATATGCGAAATAGTTTACTTTGTCCTTCATTAATAATTGTGATTAGATTATTATAAAAAAAATTGTGATTAAATACATTCATGTCGTTACCAAATGACTTCAAATATGCGGCCACTTATTTTTCGACGGAGCATTAGTTGGTCCTAACCTAATTAGATTTTAAATATAGTTATTAGCACCCAGGGCTATCACGCATCCCCACGTGGCAAAATTTTAATCCACCTTTTTTTAATAAGTAGTTTTTTTTACACTTTAATTGAACTTTACTGCTTCAGTTAATGAAGTGTTAATTAAGTGAGATTTTTACGATATAAAAGGATCATTTAAACAAATGCTTTTATGATGAAAACTATTGAATAATTTTTTTTAAAAAAAAAATATATACAAACCTTAAAATATAGATAATATGGACCATAAGAAATGTAATTAGCTTGATATATAATGTCCCCGTGCGAGCTGTGCTACCGCACAGAGCCCCCGGAAAGCGAAAAATTTTAGGGAACCCCTTTTTTCATTTTTTATTAAGTAGTATTAGTCAGAATTTACTGTAAAGGCTCATAATCCGCAGGTCTTCGCATATCTTAGCCCAATCTAATTATTGAAATCGTATATTTACTTATATTAAGGGCTCACTTTTACGAATTAGAACAGGGCCCCAAAATGTTTAAGACGACCCTGATGTCCATCATATCAATATTGCTACCTTGTTCAATTTGTACTAGAAACAAGCAATGGTAAGTATTCCTTTGTTTTTAACTACATCTTTCGAGTTTAGGTTATATATTATATCTGTTAGGGAGTGCTTTATCTCCAATATGATTTTTTTTGCATAAATTTAAATTTAATTAAATTCTAGTGCGGATACCGAATACTAAATGAAAATAAAATAAAAATAGAAACAAGCAATATAATGTTCCACCACTATATGGTAAAACTTTAGCATGACTAATTTATTCATCCAAAAAAAGATTTACAGAAACTGAATTTAAGAATATACATTTCATCCCACCAAGGATATACAGACACATCACTTGTCATACAAAACTATGTCCAAACAAAATCAACAGTTTTTAACTAGATTTTGCGAATCGGCCGTCAGACTAATTTTTAAAACATGTAGCTATCACAATATGCTAGAAACAATCTTTTTCATATTTAATTTATCATTGGTCCGTAAATAGAACACAAAACAAAGAGGGAAAAAGGCAAATGAATATCTCGTAGGACTTGGCTTTTACTTCCGAAATATGTAAGAATATAATCCTTTGATTATTTTTATTAATGAATGAGTATATATATAATTTTCATAATATAGAAAATTTTATTACTATTCTAATTCCAAAACCATATTCTATTTGTACAAGAATTCTACAATTATAGTAAGTGTACAATGCTAATTAAATACAATAATACATCACCAAAACTAACTCCCAAACCGTGATATACACGGTTATGTATACCGTATATATCACGGTCCAACTAGGCTTGTATTTCGTGATATACACGGTATACACAAGGCATTGTATATGTTGTGTATATCGTGTATATCACAGTATACTTTATCACACCCCCACAGTCATAGCGGGCGGTCGTCGTACGCTGAGACTTTCCCTAAAATCCTCAAATAGAACTGCGGGAAGACTCTTAGTAAAGATGTCTGCAATTTGGTACCGTGAAGGTACATATAAAACGCGTACTTGTCCACGAGATAACTTTTTGATAACAAAGTGGATATCCATCTCGATATGTTTAGTGCGCTGATGTTGAAGCGGATTACCAGAAAGATAGACTGCACTAACATTATCACAATAGACCAATGTAGCTTTCTGAATGGAAAAGTGAAGTTCTAAGAGAAGATTACGTAACCAACATGATTTAGAGACCACATTGGCTACCATTCGATACTCGGCCTCTGCACTGGAGTGTGATAAGGTAGCCTGTCGTTTTGCAGACCATGAGACCAAGTTATCACCAAGAAACATACAATAACCAGACGTAGAGCGCCGGGTATCCAGACATCCACCCTAATCAACATCCGTGTAAAAGACAAGTGTAGAGACCGACGATGGATAAAGATGCAAGCCATAGTCAAGAGTTCCCTGGATGTAACGTATAATGCGTTTGAGCGCATTCATGTGCTCAATCCGAGGATCATGTATAAACAAACACACCACCTGAACGACATAAATATTGTCAGGTCTCGTGAAAGTAAGATACTGAAGTGCACCTGCAAGGCTGCGATAGTGGGTGAGATCATCGTACTTAGTGCCAAATGTAGCACTCAACATTGGTTGAGTATCAACTGGAGTGGAAGTAGATTTATAAGATGACATACTAGCTCTTTCAATGATCTGAGCGGCATACTTCCTATGTGATAAAAACAGACCACCTGAATGACGAGTGAGAACAATCCCCAAGAAATAACTTAAGGGGCTCAAGTCTTTCATAGAAAATTCGGAATTGAGAAGTGTCATGATAGACTTACGCAGATTATCATACGAAATAGTCAATATAATATCATCGACATACAATAAAATGTATGCCATAGAAGTACCACGACGATATATAAAGAGAGAATGATCAGACATGCTGTGAGAAAAGCCAATAGAAGATACATAATCTGCAAACCTTTTATACCAAGCTCGTGGGGCCTGCTTAAGTCCATACAAGGATTTCTTCAGCAAACAGACATGATGAGGATGATTTGGACCTCGAAAACCCAAGAACTGATGCATATAAACTATCTTCTTAAGATCATCGTGTAAAAAAATATTTTTCATATCCAACTGATGAATGGGCCATGCCATTGAGAGAGCCAAACTGAGAACAGTACGAATAATAGTTGGTTTAACCACCAGACTAAACGTTTCACCACAATCCACACCAACCTGTTGAGTTTTACCATCCCATACAAGATGAGTCTTATGCCTCTCAAAAGAACCGTCAGAATTTTCTTTATGAGTAAAAATTCACATAGACCGAATAATATTAACACCAGAAGGACGGGGCACCAACTCCCACGTCTTATTTTCAATAAGAGCATTATATTCGTCAGTCATAGCCAATTTTCAATTCGGGTCATTTAAAACAGACACAGGATTACGCGGGAGGGCGGATTTAAGGACAGTAGAATTGAGATTAAAATGTCATTTTGGTTTAAAAATACTCTTTTGACTACGAGTAATGGGCCCTTGACTTGAGGAGGAATTGGATGGATTTTGGGCAATGTGTGGAATAGGGACGGACTGGCCAACAGGCAGTGGGCCTGCTGGTCCAACAACTGGAACAAGAGGCCCAATAATTGGAACAAAGGGTGAAATAGGAAAAGAAGCCGAGCCACCCTTAGGCTGAATTAGCGGAACAGGACCGAGAATGGTAATGGGCAGTGATTCAGGCCCAACAGGCGATCCAGTAGGAGCTGTGGCGAGGGGAATTTGTGGGCAGGCAGGCAGTGGGCCTGCTGGCGGATTTTGGTCATGGGTCAAGTCAGATAAATGGTGCATAATATATGATGAGACCCCGTCATCCAAAAAATTATACGAACTAGACACGGAGCTACATACATTAGCAAACAAAAAATGAGTTTCATAAAATATCACATGGCGACTAATAATGATTTTATTGGAGATAAATCAAAACACTTGTAACCACGATGATTAGATGGGTAACCCAAAAACACACAAGGGGTAGAACGTGCTTGAAGTTTGTTAATTGTAGTGGATGAAAAAGAGGATAACATAAACACTCAAGCACCCTAAGATGAGAATACAAAGGATCTTTATTGTAAAGAGGTTTAAGTGGGGTTGTATTTTGTAGTTTTTTGTTAGGAAGTACGTTAAGGATGTAAGTAGTCATTTGTAGGGCATGATGACAAAAAGATGGGGGGTACGGAAGCATGGGCTAATAAAGTTTGGACAATATTATTAATTGTACGAATTTTGCGTTCGGCTTTCCCATTTTGTGAGGACGTATGAGGACAAGAGAAATGAAAAATTATGCCATTAGCATCACAAAATCCCCGAAACAACCCATTATCATATTCTTTGCCATTATCACATTGAATATTTTTTATTTTCCGTTCGAATTGGGTACGTATGAATGCTCTAAATTTTAAGAATGTGAAAAAAAACTTGAGATTTTTTCGCTAACGGAAAAGTCCATAAAAAATAAGAATAATCATCCAAAAATAGAACATAATAACGATGGTCCAAAGAACTTAGAACGGGAGATGTCCATAAATCGCTATGAATAATGTCCAAAAGGCATCAAAGTACGAGAAGTAGAGGCGACAAATGGTAATCTAACATGTTTCCCTAACGTACATGAACGATAAATTGGAGTACCACGCGTACCCTTACAAGAAATAAAATTATTTTTATTCAAGGAAGAAATAATTGACGACCCAAGATGACTCAAACGTGCATGCCATAAGGAAGGAGCTAGAGTTGCAAATGTCGACGACATGACTTGACTCGATGAAGTGGTGGTGGTTGTGATTGGATAAAGATTTCCCCTACTATTGCATCTCATGAGAGGTATCCCTGTTTTGAAATCCTTCACAGAAAACCCAAATGGATCAAAAATAACAGAAACTCAATTATCAGTGGTGAATTTTCGGATAGACACCAAAATTTTAATTAAGTTAGGGGAATGAATGGTAGTTTTAAAGACAAGAGGAGGATGTGAGGAAGACAAAGTTGTATGACCGGAATCGCGAATTGAAATTGAGTTGCCATTACCAACAATAATGCCATGATTTCTGCTCAAATTGAAATAAGACGAGAGAGTACCTTAGTCGGACGTCATGTGAGAAGTGGCGCCTGTGTCCATGTACCAATTCACGTCTGGAGGATTTAATCCAAATGTATGCATAACGACCTCAATATCGGTGGGTGTCGGGATCGGATTCGAGCCATCATCATTGAAGGCCTGTTCGGGCCAAGGCCCAAGCAGACTGGCTTGCGGACCCGACCCGAAACGCTGCTGGTTGTTGTTGTAAGAACCCAAGAAATTGGGATGGATCGGGGCCCAAGTTCCCTGGAAATAACTGGGAGGGCAGTATGCGGGACTAGGCCACTGGTCCAGGCCCACTGCCAAGGGGCCCAAGTCTGATACCAAACGAGCTGGGCCGAGAACCCCGAGGCCACCGCCAGTGTTATAACTGTTCCATCCGCCGTTCTTGTTGCCACCTCGATTTTTTTCATTATTTTTACGGTTTTGACCCTTCTTGCCGCCACCTTTGTTTTGGTTTTGGCCCGAATTGTCATTAAAACCGTGAGAGTTATCAAACATAGTCATCATCGCGATGGAACTTGTGCGGTAACCACTTTTTTGCCAAGTCGGCTTCTTCTAACGTGAGCATCGAACGGACTTGATAAAAAGGTGGAAGTGGATTACTTTGACGGAGTAAAGTCCCAACGCCATTATAGGCCTCAGATAGGCCTGCAACCATTTGTAGAACAAGACGGTTATTGGTAACAAGCGCTCCAACGTTACGGAGTTGGTCTACCAATTTCTTGAGCCGTTTACAATAAGCTGAAACATTCGATAAATCTTCCATGCTGACTTATGAAAATTCTTGCTCAAGAGTGACAACTCGGGAATGTTTGTTATCTTAGAATATATCACGCAATCTATTACAGGTAGGCATAGCCGTGGTGTCTGATTTAATGATCGTCTGTAAAAGTTCGGTAGAAATAGTGGAGTAAATCCACTGAAAGACGGTAGCATCAAGGGTTATCCATAACTTAGGATTCTCTCGGAGGTAGGTACATCTTGTGTGCCAGGTACCGGAGGAATTATGTGATGGAGAACTTGATGTGAAAGTGCGTGAATTTTGAACAATTCCGCCCACGTCGCATATTGGACGTTTTCTATTTCAAGAACATTAGGGATGTGGTTCTTGATGTTGGAAATAGCAAATGCAGGATGAAACATGTTATTCGTGGTAGACATAACGAAAGAACAATAATTTAGGAGGGATTATAGAAGGAAATTTAGGAAAACAAAGAGAAAGTATGCTCGGCCGAGAAGGGATGGTCGGAAACCAAGAACAAATTTGGGAGAGGAGCGGAAGTATTTTAGTCCTAGACTTCTGATACCATGTAAGAATATAATCTCTTAATGAATGAGTATATATACAATTTACAATCTCCATAATATGGAAAATCCTATTCCTATTCTAATTCCAAAACCCTATTCTATTTGTTAATACTACAATTATGGTAAGTGTACAATGCTAATTAAATATAACAATACATTACCAAAACTAACTCTCAAAACGTGATATACACGGTTATGTATACCGTATGTATCACGGTGCAATTAGGCTTATGTTTTCATGATATATATGGTATACACAAGGCATTGTATATGATGTGTATAAACCGACACATCACTTGTCATACAAAACTATGTCCGAACAAAATTAACAGTTATACCGACATATCACTTGTCATACAAAACTATGTCCAAACAAAATTAACAGTCTTTAACTAGATTTTGCGAATCGGCCGTCAGACTAATTTTTAAAACATGTAGCTATCACAATATGCTAGAAACAATCTTTTTCATATTTAATTTATCTTTGGTCCGTAAATTGGAACAGAATAAAGAGGGAAAAGGCAAATGAATATCTTGTAGGACTTGGCTTTTGGTTCCGATATATATATATATATATAATAACCTGAAAAGCCTACTCAAATAATAGAGCTATAATCTCAACTAGAACATGCTTCTCCACTTGCACATTTAATTAATTTAAAGCTAATTGTGTCAAGCACATGGGCTAGAGGAATTAAATACATTCCATAAAGACTTGGAAAAGCATCCCATGATTCGGTTAAATGTATTTCCAGCCAATGAATCATGACTTCTTGAAAATTAGATTTCAAAATTTAGGCAACCTTCGTGAAACACTAGGACTATAACACAATTTTCTATGGATGGCCAGTGGGCCGGGTTGGCCCGGTCCCGCCCCGAACCCGATTATTTAAAAAAAAATCGCGGTAATGGGACTTGAATCGGGACGGGACATGGTCTCGTCCCGACCCGTCCCGCCCGCCGAGCCCGTCAGTCCCGACCCGATCCCGATCCCGCTCCGGTCCCGCTCGAAACCCCATTTTTTGTAAAAATAATTGTTGCACCAACTACCATTTTACATTTTGGTCGTTGTGCAACGGCCATTTTTGGCCTCCCTCTACCCCCTTAATATTTATTTTTAACCCATAAGTTAATATATTTACACTTTAACCCAATTTTTCAACTATAAATACTTCATTTTCTCTTCATCTTCCTACAATCTCTCTAATCTCTCAATACTCAATCTCTCTCTCTCTCTACAAGTCTACATTATCTACTAAATATTCAATTTTATTTATTCATTTGGGAGTGAAGTTGGCATTAGCTTGATGATCTTCAATTGAGCAAAGTTTCAATTTTCAATCTCTCGATTACACGTCGACGTTATGTCGGTGTTTGGTACATTCGTTCTTTCATTAAATTATTATTTGTCTGTTTATTTTATTTAGCGCACTTAATTTTATTTACTTTAATTATTTATCAGTATAATTATAAATTTATAATGGAAGGATTTAAACGTATGCTTACGGGTAGGGTCATGCTTCTTCTAGTAGGGGCAACAAGGGCAAATGTCCTATTTCTAGACAGAATCCTATTCCTACACAGGATGATTTTGTTGATACTGAACATTTTCCTACAATACCATTAGATTTAGACGATGAGCTATTTTCTGGAACTCAAGAAGACTTTAATTTAGACGATGATCTAGATGATACACCCCCTAATGTAGATGACAACACACCCACTAGTGCACCTTCAACTGAAATGCCTCCTATTCCCCCTAGTATGAGACGAGGTCCAGCAAAACGACCATTAAAATCAGATGCATGGATATTTTTTGACAGGGGCGTAGAGAATCAAGTAGCTAGATGTAAACATTTGTAAATATGTTTTAAAATTTAAAATTGGAAAAGGTCAGGGTGGGACGGGGGGTTTAATGAGACACGTAGTAAGGGCTCATCCAGCTAGGTATGCCCAATACGAGGCTTCAAAACCGGGTGCACAAACGTCCACTCCATCGGAACAAGGTCCACATACTGATACTGTCCCGGACCAAGTACAGGGTCAAATTAACCCTATGACGGGGGATTGTAGGCCCTAAATACAATAAACATAGAGATAGGGAAGCAATAGCAAAAATAGTTGTTGTGGAGGGTTTGTCTTTTTCATTTCCTTTATCTCCCGATTTTATTCATTACATAAGAGATATGTATAATCCTGTTTTTAACGGTTTTTCTAGATCAAATGTTAAGAGAGATGTATTTAAATTCGCACATGAATATCAACAGTATTTACGTTATTCATTATATCATTTTAATGGCAAAGTGGCTATCACTTCTGATATAGGCCGTAGTACTAACTGCCATAATTATTTAACGGTAACCTGTCATTGGATAGATTATAAATGGTATATGCAAAAACATATCTTAACGTATGGATATATAGATGATAGGCACACTGGTACTTTTATTGCAGAAAGTATTTATCAAATGCGCGATTATTACAAAATAACTGATAAAATTATGACTATTACATTAGATAACGCTTCTTCTAACAATTACGCTATTACAATTTTAAAAAATAGTTTAACTCCATCTTTTTCAGATCATTTTCATATAAAATGCACGTGCCATATATATAACTTAATTGTAAAGGATGGTCTATCACTTTTTGAAGACATTCTTAGTAAAATACAATTTGCTATAAACTTTATTTTTAAAAATAATAGAATTCAACGAAGAAAAGAATATAAAAAAACTTGTCACGATTGCCAACTACCTTATAGAAAAATTCCAGAAGAAGTACCCAGTAGGTGAAATTCTTTATACGAGCAACTACTTGTTGTTTATGACTATAGAAAGCCTATAACTTTATTTTTTAACTCTCATAATCAAAATCCAGCCGATATGGTTGTAGATAGCGATTGGGTAAAAAAATTCGAACTTATTGTATTTTTAGAGAAATTTTTCAAGCAACAAAAAAAATTTCCGATATATATTATCCTACTATTTCAACTATGTTGTTTTATATAGATCTAATATTTTTATTACTTAGTGAATATATGGAAAAACTAGCTTATATGACAGATATTAAAAAATGTTTATCATAATAAAAAATATTTTATTCATATTCCCACTATTTATATTATTGGTATTGTATTAAATCCGACTATTAAAATAGACGATACTAAATCACTTATTGAAAGTATTTAGGATTGTATAGAAGTACTACCACCTTCAAGTCCCAAAAATTCAAATCACCCACCACCTATTGAACAAACTAAAGAATAAGTGTTGTCTAGCATACAAGATGAATGCAAAAAAGTATATACACATTACCAACAAGAAAGTGCTAGCAACCAACCGACTTCCATACCATCTTCTTCTTCTTCAACACAACCTCACAAAAGACATGCTATTTCTGCGACTAGTATTGAAAGCCTCAGAAATAGAATGTGCGGCTATACCGTTACTAACCAAATTAACGAGTTTGATATTTTTGTTTTGCAGGGTTCTGTACCGTACCAAGCAGTTCTCAATGAAGAAGGACGTGAAGACTTGCTGAAATACTGGAGGGGGAATGAGAAGACCTTTCCGACACTTTCAATGATTGCCCGAGATGTTTTGAACATTCAAGTGTCATCAACGGCGTCTGAAAGTGCTTTTTCTGCCGGCATATATCAAATACGAGAGCACATTAACTCATTAGCCGGAGACAGCTTGGAGATTGTAGTATTATTCAGAGATTGGATACGAGCGGAGCGAAGAAGGTGCGGTCAACCAGAGATCAACGAAGAAGAAGACAAAAACTACAACGAAATCTTATCCGAAGGTGGTGGAAGCGACGTGGAGCAATTTGACCAACAAATACCAATTCCAACCGAAGAACCACATGAAATTATCAAGAAACTAGAATAGTTTTTTTTCAGAATATAATTTTTTAATTGCAATTTTACAATGTAGTTTGCAACTTTTGAACAACACCACAAAGTTGTAATTTTGACAATTGTATTTGTATTACAAAAAAATTATATGTCTATTAAATAATATAAGAGGCACAAAAACATCTTTGAGATATTTTTATTACACTATCTTGTCTTGTTTAATTATTGAGTTTTTTTTATATATATGTTATTTTTTAAATTAAGTGCAAAAAAAAAAAAAAAAAAACCGCCGGAATACCGACCCGATTCCGACGGGATCGGGGATCGGGGCGGGACTTCGGCAAATCCCGCATGACCCGACCCGATCACACCCTTTCTCCCGACCCGATCCCGCCAAACCCGGCCCGCCGATCCCGAGCCCGGCCCACTGGCCACCCCTACAATTTTCTCATCGTGATAAAAAAAAATAGATTTTGGACTTTATTTAATCCCAAAAGTTAGCTTAATATGTAAGGAAACACTACATAAGAAGGCAAGTTGCATCTCATCCTCCGATATAGGACTACAAACACTCTAGACACGCCCAAGCTTTGATAACTAGAACCAGACAAAGATAATATGGGCTCATTGTGAAATAAGAATTGGTTAAGCATGATTCTGATACAATGAGTTAAAAAAAAGACTTTGAACATAATTCAACTGAAAACCTAGTTGGACAAGATAATAGGGCGGTCCAACAACGAGTAAAACATGAAATGGACGGTCTTGACCCTGACCCCATGATAAAAAAAAATTTGAACATAACTCAATCACAAAATCTAGCTCAAGAGGTGAAGATTATTCAAAATCCTATAAGGAGAAAAATTGTCAATTCACCCACCTTTGTGGGACTACTAACATCCCTAACACGCCCATGCCTGATAATTGAAGCTAGACCAAAATAGAATGAAGGGTCAAGGCGAAACAAGTATTGATTGAGCTTGACTCTGATACAATGAATAAAAAAACTTTGGATATAATCCAACTTAGCTTTCAAGATTAGACACTGGACAAGATAATATATATTAGGGTCCAACATCCGATAAAATAAAAGTTATATAGGTTTAATCCTGATATTATAATAAGAAAATAGACCTTGGATTTGACTTAACGCAAAAACTAGTTCAAAAAATAAGAATGGCCTAATAACATACAAGAAGATAAACTGACATCTCACCCCGACGTGGGACTACTACGGCCTCATTTGTTTGCACTTAATTGAGGTCCGAATCTGGATAATTCACATCTCAGACCATTAAGTGCATTTATTTACATTAAGATCTAAGCATTTATTTGGTCTGAATAGGTCTGAATCATTAAGATTTTGAATAAAATTATAATATCATTAAGAGGTATTTGGTAATATAATTTTTACCAACCCTTCGTCCACAACCACCAGCTCCACCCCCAACTTCTCAAGCCTACCTACCCCTCAAACCTCACTTCCACTCCCACCCACCATCTCTCCACCCCTCATCCCACTACCAATAACCACATCTACCATCACAACCACCACCACTATCCCCACCCCACCCTCCTAACCCTCACCCCTCCATTCTACCATCCACCCCACCCCCACTAACCACATCTACTATCACAACCACCACCATTGTCAACCCCCACCACCCTCACCCTTTTAACCCCCACCCCACCCTCACCACGATTTCCACCAACACACTCACACCCCTCACCCCCCACCCCCACCAACCCACGTACCTATCTACCCCGACACACCCATTCTCCACCCTCACCACCATTTCCACCAACCCACTCACACACCCCACCCCCCACCCCCACCAACCCACTTACTTATCTACCCCTACACTCCAATTCTCCACCCTCACCTTATCCACCACCACTAGTCATATCTATCATCAGAACCATCATCATCACTGTCGCCAATCACCATCCACCGCTACCGCTGTCAAATATTATTTTCCATCGCTATCACACCTACCACCTCATTCATTATAATTATATCAATGAACACCGACGTCGTTGACACCACCACCATCATATCTGTCGCCACCACTATTAGCCAATACTATCATTGCGGTCAATCCTTACTACCAACCACCTCTACCATCATAAATAGCATTGCCACCAACACGATCGTCAACCACCACACATTTATTAGCCACTAACACAGTTAATTACTAACATCAACCAACTCCACCATCACAACTATCACCATCACCACCACTACAAAGCATCTCCACCATCACTAGTGAACATAAATGTCTCATTTTTAATCAAAAAATTTATTTTCTAATATTTAGTTATTTTTTATTTGAATTGTATATTTATTATGTTTTAATAAATACATTATGCACATTTAGATGTTGAAAAATAAATAATATTAATCATTCATTATTTAGATATATAGACAACATCTTAACCATTCAGATGTGCATTCAGATTCAAACGAAAGGCACGAGATTAGGGGGTCCTCTTCTATCCTAAGGGTAAGCCATTCTCATTGGATACCTATTTGAAATACCTTAATCAAATAGAGAACCATGGGACCCACCGTAGCCCGCCTTATAAAAAGCCGCAAAAGCGACTATTGAGAAGAAGGCTTTGGGACTGGTCTTTGAAAGAATCAAAAAAAGGAAAGCCTGGTACTAGTAGTAGTAGAGCTCATCTTTTCTAAAGCGGCATTCTCCCTTCTATCTATCAACAATGGAATTTTATTATGGAACTTTCTCCCCGAGCTTCGGAACTAACAAGTCTATTAGAAAGTCGAATTAGCAACTTTTACACGAATTTTCAAGTGGATGAAATCGGTCGAGTGGTCTCAGTTGGAGATGGGATTGCACGTGTTTATGGATTGAACGAGATTCAAGCTGGGGAAATGGTGAGCCCAACCCTGCTGGACGTAGCTCTCTTAACCGGTCTTGAACTTGAATTGGATAGACCGAAGTATTTCTTCCCCATCCGATAAGCCTTTTACAGACTCGGCTCTTTCAAATCCTCTCAACAATAATTGACCGTTCACTCATGCTTTCATGGGAACAAGGAACTGGAAGTCTGCTGTTACTGATCTTTTATTTCCTGGGTGTGGACGAGACAAAGAAAAGTCTTCTTAGTCTTATTAATCTTATTGAAAATAGATGAAGCCTAATACATCCTTATTCGAATAAGTATATGTAGAAGACGTCTATCTTTATATTGCAGTTTTTGGGTAATCTATTTGTCATACCGTCATTGTTAAAATTAGCTAAAAAGGAAAAGAAAAGACAACGCATAACCACTTGTCCATTTTCCTTTGGTTTCTTTTTTTGCCCTTTGATCATCAAATATAATGCATATATATCTTCTCATCCTTCTTCTTCATGAGTCCGTGACAAGCAACATCGTGTTCAATCTACGTAATTTTGTTCTCAAAGGATAATAATTAGCTGGTGTGCGCACAATTTTGTGGAATTAACAGAGGAAAAAGACAATTAGTTACATCACATGACTTGTGGTGAAAGATTCTGACTTTTTTTCCAATAAAAGTGGAGGAAATCAGGGGAATATGGTTTTATGTTGAATTACTATGAGAATTAGACAAAAAATGCGGATTGAAAGATTAGTACTCGAGTTAAGACTTTAAAAGAAAGAAGAAACTATATTTGTTAAAGTTCCACACTCGTTTAGAGAACTGACTGTTGTCTCCTCGTATGATCTTGGGTTGTTCATATCTTGAGCTAATTATTTGTAAAAATTAGTTCGGAGAGATTGTTTTTCGATCGCTTATTAATATTTAATCACTTTAAAATGCGATTAAGAAATAGCAACTCTTTAAGGTGGAAATAAAATCTGGACAACAATACTCATAGCTAAAACACAAAACAATTCAAGCGCACATGATTGTGGGTTTGCCCTGGATTTCTTATTATATGTGAATTTTACCTCCGTTTTTTTTTTTTTTTTTGGTAAAGAATGACAAGATTTTACAATAATTGATTATTAATTTTTTCAAAAAATGAGGAAATTTTTTTGACTTCTATAAATTAAAAAAAAATCATTCTCACAATTGTCCTACATAAGTTGAGAATAAACTGTTATGATCTTGGACAACTCTTAACTAACTTGCAAAATAAACTTTTGAGATTGAATTAAACGGGCGTTCGATTATCTTATCGATATCGCCCACCCGCATGTGCAAATTTGTGGCATCTAACCAACATAAGTGCCATATCATGAAATTCAAAGAAGAAGGGGGTTATGAAGTCACAATCAACAATGTCACTACCCTATCTATCTCCCAACCCAGCAAGGCAACTTATAGACCTAAGGACTAACATGGGTGTGCTATTCACTCGAACCCTACCAAACAGAATAAAAATGACCCGACCGTTAGTATTGTCCCAAAGGTTTCCCCTAAAGTAGTATCCACATTTTCCCTCACAATCCATTTGATGATACTGTATCCCTTTTATATCCTACAATCTAAGGTTGCTATTCTTCCCAATCCTCCCGAAGGAGAATCAGAATCTGGTGCTTTTTGAGGAAGCAAAAAATTAAAACCATGTAGAAGCAAAGCCATGATTTTTAGTTTACCTATTCTGGATCATAATAAAATATTTTGCTTCATGTTCTAAATATATTATTTATACATATCAAATATTTTTTTAAACACAAATACATAATTTGAATTGTATTGCCGAGCCCGGCCCGTAGCTAAAGGGTACTTAAAAAAATTCGTAAACGATATTGTCAATAATTAAGAAATGAACAAATTAAATAATTACTATGATAACAATCGGTATTATTTTTTCATATCTGTATCCAATATTTTAATTTTGTCCATTTCAACCGGATACCATTAAAGGGCAATAAAGGAGGAGCCGATGAAACTCTTTCAAAATTCTTTCCCATAATATTTTTATTTTGTTTATTATGTATACTAAAAATTCGCCATGAAATGATATCCCTTGTTATCGTTTGAGGCAAAGGTATATCTGCCCATGTTAGAGGATGTAACTATCACTTTGTTTCATTTTCATTTTCATTTGGAGGTCCGTGGCCATGTGTCGAGTTTCTCACGTGGACGAGTGGCGGCCGTAGATTTGCCGTGTCAGCTTGACTGGATTTTCTCATTATCCTTTGAATCATGTGTTGTCATATTCTTCCTATATACTATTGGTTTGTGGAGTCACGGCGAGGTTTGCGGCCATGAAATATTGAGGGAATTGAGGAAGAAATTTGATTTGTCGGGCATATGAAGTTGGGTACCTAACTAGAGTTGGGACCATCGAACTTTGATTTATAGACCAAAAGCATGTGCTCTAGTACTGTATTCTGTGTGACTGTATAACCCAGCAACAGAGCTAAGATTTTTAATTTATTATTTTTAATCTATAATTCTTTAATTTTATAAAATTTTAAATATATTATTTCTGTAAAAAAATAGTTTGATGCATTAAATTATCGTTATACACAAAATTCAAAGAATATATTATTTATATATATTAAATAAATTAATATTGAATTATGACGAACCTCCAACTATCAATGTGGCTCCGCCTTGGGCTAACGTCTCTTTTGATTTCTGTGCTATTTAATGAATAGGGAGAATGGATAAGACTTTTAAGTTGGTTTAATTAAAATTGTAATATGTATAATTACCCGCTAGCTCGCACTTTGTGGTGATGAGATTTAAAGTATATTTTTAAATTAAGGGTGGCCAACGGGGGCGGGGCAGCCTGGTCCCGACCCGACCTCGTTATAAAAAAAAATTGGTACTGGGACTCGAACCGGAACGCGACTTGTGCTCGTCCGGCCCGCCACAGTCCCACCAACCCTATCTCGCCCTGGTCCCGACCGACCCCTCCCCTTTGCCCAAAATAACCGTTGCACCAACGACTGTTTTATATTTTGGCCGTTGTGCAACGACCATTTTTTGCCCCTCCCCCAACCCTCCTACCCTCTTAATATTTATTTTTAACCCATAAATTATTATATTTACACTTTAACCCAATTTTACAACTATAAATACCTCATTTTCTCTTCATATTTCTCACAAATCTTCCTACAATCTCTATCTCTCTATAAGTATACATTGTCTACTAAAATATTCAATTTTATTTATTCATTTGAGAGTGAAGTTGGCAACTAGCTTGAGGATCTTCCATTGAGCAAAATTTCAATTTTCAACCTCTCGATTACACGTCGACGTTACGTCGGTGTTTGGTACATTCGTTCCTTCATTAAATTATTATTGTTTCTTTATTTTATTTAGCGTACTTAATTTCATTTACTTTAATTATTTATTTGTACAATTAAAATGGAAGGATTGAACGTATGAATACATGTAAGGGTGAGGGTCAGGCTTCTTCTAGTAGGGGTAACAAGGGCAAGGGTACTTCTTCTAGTCATCCTATTCCTAGTTAGGATGATTTGGTTGATACTGAATTTTTTCATGAAATACCATTACATTTAGACAATGAGATATTTTCTGGAACTCAACAATACTTTAATTTAAAAGATGATCTACATGACACACCCACTAGTGCACCTCCAACTGGAACACCTCATATTCCCCCTAGTATGAGACGAGGCCCAACAAAACGAAAATTAAAATCGGATGCATGGAAAATTTTTGATAGGCACGAAGAGAATCAAGTAGTTAGATGTCTAATTTGTAAAAATATTTTTAAATTTAAAATGGGAAAAGGTCAGGGTGGGACCTGTTTATTAAGACACGTACAAAACTTTCACCAAGCTAGGTGGAACCAACACGTAGCTGAAAAATCGGGTGCGTCAATGCCCTCTCATTTGGGACAAGGTTCGCATACTGTCTCGAACCAAGTACAGGGTCAAATTAACCCTATGACGGGGAGAATTGTAGGCCTTAAATACGATAAACATAGAGATAAGGAAGCAATAACAAAATTAGTTGATGTGGAGGGTTTGCCTTTTTCATTTCCTTTCTCTCATGGTTTTATTCATTATATTAGAGATATGTATAATCCTACTTTTAACGATTTTCCTAGATCAACTGTTAAGGCAAGATGTATTTAAATTTGCACATGAATATCAACATTATTTACGTTATTCCTTATATCATTTTTCAGGGTAAGTATCTATCACGTCTGATATAGGCCGTAATACTAACAGCCATGATTATTTAACGGTAACATGTCATTGGATTGATTATAAATGGACTATGCAAAAACGTATTTTAGCGTATAGATATATAGATGATAGGCACATTGTTACTTTTATTTCAGAAAATATTCATTTAGTTTGCGATTATTATGACATAACTAATAAAATTATGACTATTACATTGGATAACGCTTCTTCTAATAATTATGCTATTAGACTTTTAAAAGATCTTTTAACTCCATCTTTTTCAAATCATTTTCATATAAAATATGCATGCCATATTTATATTTATAAATTAGCTGTAAAGGATGGTCTAACACTTTTTGCAGACATTCTTAATAAAATACAATTTGCTATAAACTTTATTTTTAGAAGTAATAGAATACAACGAAAAAAAGAATATAAAAAAACTTGTCACGATTGCGAACTACCTTATAGAAAAATTCCCGAAGAAGTAGCCACTAGGTGGAATTCTTTATACGAGCAACTACTTATTGCTTATGATTATAGAAGACCTCTAACTTTATTTTTAACGCCCATAATCGAAATTCAACTGATATGGTTGTAGATAACGATTATGATAAAATTTTAGAACTTATTGTATTTCTAGAGAAAAATTTTCTAGCAACAAAAGAATTTTCTGGTATATATTATCCTACTATTTCAACTATGTTGTTTTATATATCTCTAATATTTTTATTACTTAGTAATATGTGGAAAACCAACTTATAAGGCACCTATTAAAAAATGTTTATCAAATTTTAAAAATATTTTATTCCTATTCCCACTATTTATTTTATTGGTGATGTATTAAATCCGACTATAGACGGTTGTAAAACACTTATTGAAACTATTCATGATTGTATAGCAGTACTTCCACCTCCAACTCCAAAAAATCCAAATGACCTACCACCTATTGAACAAACTAAAGAAGAAGTGTTGTCTAGCATACAAGATGAATGCAAAAAAGTATATACACATTACCAACAAGAAAGTGATAGCAACCAACCGACTTCCATACAATTTTCTTCTTCTTCAACACAACCTCAAAATATACATGATGTTTCTGCGGCTAGTATTGAAAGCCTTGGAAATATAATGTGTGGTGGTACCACTACTAATCAAATTAACGAGTTTGATATTTTTGTTTTGCAGGGTGTTGTACCGTACCAATCAATTCTCAATGAAGAAGGATGTGAAGACTTGCTGATATATTGGAGGGAGAATGAGAAGACATTTCCGACACTGTCAAAGATGGCCCGAGATGTGTTAAACATTCAATCGTCATCAACAGAGACTAAAAATGCTTTTTCGGTCGGCAGATTTCAAATAGGAGAGTACAGACACTCATTAGCGGGAGACAACTTGGAGATTGCAGTATTATTCAGAGATTGGATATGAGCGGAGCGGAGAAGGTGCGGTCATCCGGAGATAAACGAAGAAGAAGACGAAAACTACAACGAAATCTTATCCGACGGAGGTGGAAGCGACATCGAGCAATTTGACCAACAAATACCAATTCCAACCGAAGAACCACAAGAAATTATAAAGAAACTAGAAAAGGTGTTTTTAAATATGTAATTTTTTAATTGCAATTTTACTATGTTATTTGCAATTTTCAACACCACAAAGTTGCAATTTTGACAATTGTATTACAAAAAAATTATATTTCTATTAAATAATATAAGAGGCACAAAAACAGTCTTGGGATATTTTTATTACACTATCTTGTTTATATATATTTTTTAAAATTAAGTGCAAAAAAATATCCGGAAAAACCCCGATCCCGACTCGATAATATCAATCCCTTTTTCCGACGGGACCGGGACGGGACATCGGAAAAAACCGCCATTCCCGCCGGGTACCGGTCCCGCCCTACTCCCGTCCTGTCGAGACCCGCCCAACCCCCGCCCCGCACCGGACCCGTCCCGTTGGCCACCCATATTTTAAATGAGGTGGGGGATCTTTTTTTCCGTTTACACGAATGAGGTGCATGGGGATTTGATTCCTAAAAGTTTGAACTAAATTAAATAAATGGAAATGAATAGGATACATCTTGAATTTTCAAATTTTCAAACCTGCCAATGAAATTTTAATATCCACAATCTTGGAGTAGGTAGATTTTTAATACTTAAGAACCTAATTCAAAGTCAGAAGATTAAACTCGGTGGCGTAAAGAAGAGATCAAAATGTCGATTTTTCTTTCAAGGTTAATTTCTTTAAAAATAATGTTGATAACTTCATTTCCTTTTTTTTTTCTCCCTTAGAAATTTAAAATGGTGAATGATATAATACTACCCCTAAAACAATTGATCGAACACAATTAACCAAATATTAATTTTTTATATGCACATTTATTACTTAATCATAGTTAAGTGATATGTATTTTCGCTTAAATTTTAATTTCTAAGGTTAAATACTTTGATTTGGTGTAAATATCAAGCCCTAGTACGTTTTTTTGCTAAATATAGTTTTTAAAAACAAAAGAATAATTCGCCTTTTACTATTATGCATCTCTTATAACATAACAAAAACAAAACCGTTCTTAACAGTTAGTCTTTTATTTGGAAGTACAGTTACCCAATAATAGAGTAACAAAAGAAAGAAAAAACAGACAAAAAAGAGAAAGCAAATAATGTATAGATTGCTTGTAACTAAAGGGTAAATCAAGACAAATAATAATGGTCCCATGCAATCTAGTAACTTTATATGCGTGATGCCAATGATTTTTCATAAACAAAATATGCTAGACTCAGTTGGCTAGCTTTGGAAAATCACTAATATAATATTTGCATATGTGCGTGGACGCATAACATGCCATTCACTAATCATTTCTCTTTTCTCAATATTAAAAGATTCAACCACCTATCATAATGTTTAAATAACAGACAATAACATATCAAACTTTGAACTTTGAACGAATTAAATGGAAACAAAATATTTGCAGGCAGGGTTCCACCCAAAATTAAATGGAAACAAAATATTTGCAGCTAAAACCCATAGTGACATAATTAGGGTCGGTGACATTTGTTATACACAGCTGGTACATTTTTCTATCACTGATAGCAACATGGGCTTTTACTATTCACTCTGTCTCAAATTATTTATCGTGTTTTTTTATAAATAGTTATCTCAAATTATTTATCGTTTTAGATTTTCAAGGCATAATTAATTATTTTTCTCCATTTTACCCTTTATCATTAATAAAGATTGACACATAAATATAGTAAACGTTTAATGGAGAGAGATTATAACTTCGACATAAATAAGGGTAAAGTAGATCAAATACACTTACTAATTAATATTTCGTAAGGTGCGTGTAAATTAAAAAAGCAACAAATAATTTGAGACGTAGGGAGAAAAAAACAAGCAACAAAAAAAAAATGTATAGTATCAGTGTTTCCAGAGGTGTTTTTGGGGTGAGTCCCGGGGCAGGGCATACCAAAAAACGCTACGCAAATGAAAGGCGTAGCTACATAGCGTACGCCCTAGAATTTGGGGCGAAAGTCATGGGCGTGAAAGCGTAAGCTCCGGGGTTAAAAGCATATGCCTGGGCATTAAATTTGTTTTTTTTTAAAAAAAATTAAAAGTATATTTGTTATAGATTATAATTTTATTATTGTTGTAATGATATTTATACTTTATGTTATCATGTTGTAGTGATTTTTCCTAAATATATAAATAACATTGGTCTAAATAAAATGTTTATGTCTTAAATTAGTAGGATAGAGATTTCATAGCACTATGTTGTTGAAACAACTTTTTTCATTTTTTTGTCATTGCTATTACACTTTTCATCCTTCTCGTTCTTTGAAATATATAAATAAAAATCAGTGCAAATATTAGTTCAGGGTGGACAGAATAATAGATGACGAAGTGGATGAAGATTTTATTTTAAAGATTAGCTAGGCTACTACGGAGTATCATTTTTTGTGCTGTTACATTTCTCATAAACTTCCTCCATCCCAATTCATATGATGTAGTTTGACTGTGCTCAAAGTTTAAGAAATAAAGAAAGACTTTTGAATCTTGTGGTCTAAAATAATCCAAATATATTTGTGTGGTGATAGATCATCTCGTTAAGCATAAAAAGTAAAGTTTAAAGTTAAATTGTTGCCAAATAAGGAAATGTCTCATTTTTTTAGGACTGACTAAAAAGAAAAGTGTATCATATAAATTGGGACAGAGGGAGTAATAACTATAATAATTTCTTTATATTATTGGCGATTTATTTGAATTTATTTACAGAATTTAAATGAAAATTTTACTTTTATTTTTTTTTAGTATTAAAACTATAAAATTAAAGATATATGATATATGCGTCCCGTAGATTCATAAGACTTACGCCTTGTGTCTCGGGACAATCCATGTTGCATAAAACGCCTCACCTCACGTCCCGCTTCTTAAAACACTGTATAGTACAATTGTTATTATTTTCTCTCGTCGTAACACCATAGGAAGAACTGGAACATATTCTGTAGTTATAAATTGAAACTATTGTCCCTCTATCCACACAAATAGGGGCAATTTCTTGGGTAATATTAGATTTTACTTTATTTTTCCTTCATTGAGGAATGCGATCCAATCATAAGCAAAAGTTACGCTGAGTTCGCATGGATCGACATGGTTATCTTATAAAATGCAGCTGTTCGAATATTATAATTTATAATGGAGGACGGGGACGATTAACTATGTATGCATGCTGCCCTTAATTATTTCTACACATTATTCCATGACATAAAAATTGATTTTAATTTGATTTTGATTTGTATAATATATAGTAACTTGCATGCGGGAAAGGAACTAATATATGGGCTATAGCGAATTAATATCAGTTTCTTTAAATTTGTTACGTAAAATTATATGCTTTCTTTTGTTTTAAGAAAGTGACATTATCTCAACATCCGGTAAAATAAATATTTAGTTCACTTCTATATACTGAAAGAATCTTTTTATAAATTTAAAAAGTTCTAATTGTATTTTGTATATGTAAAATACCATTTAAATGGTATTAAGGAATGAATGTCTAGATTTAGAAAAATTGAAAGTGCATGAGCATGACACTCAAAGTGGAAACTTTTTTTTAAGTCCTGAAGAGTTTAAATTATATATATATGTCATTTGTAAGAATTTTTTATATCATTACGTGTTGTAGTAAATAATTTAACTTAATTATATATATACATTATCAGTATAAGTCACATTACCTGTTTTAGCATATAACTTAAACACGTTTAATTGACATATACTAGACTACCAATCATATGCTAACAAGAGGTAAGAATTCTTACTTAACGGACAAAAACTACTCCGTAAAACATGTAATCACGAAGGAACAAGGGACCCACCCCTTTTGTTTAATGAACGCTAATTACTCCACTTTTTCCCTCTTTATAAACTCCTCCATTTCCCTCTCTTTTCTTCTCATCCCAAATTCTCTGTTTTTTCTCTGTTCTCCTAAAGACAATATGGGACGCACTTTATCTCTTTCTTTACTATTCCTCTTGACTTTCCTTCTCCTTCTCCCATCCCTCTTTGCCTCCTCTAATCCTCAAGCTGTTGTTGATGAAGTACATAGGTACCTACATTTTGCTTCATTTCACTTTTAGTCCCACATTGCATATGTCAAGACAAGATTAGGACTATTTTTCCTAGCATATATATTTTTTCATAGATAAATTCAGTTGAACCAACAAAATCTATCTCTGATTCAGATAAGAAAGTTTTTATTTTGTGCCTCACATAATCAACGTTAGTTGTCCGAGTCTTATTTTGTCTCACAAGTTAGTATTGGACCTAAAAGTGTAAAGTTTGGATGCACCAACATATGAGACAAAAAGTTCTCTCACACAGCTAATATCAGTTGTGTGAGACATGACAAAATAAAAAATTTCGTCCAAACAACACTATTTTTGCTAGTACATTAACATGATTTAACAATTTTTTGTTTATTAAATTTGGATAATGCAGGAGCATAAATGGCTCGAGGAGGAAATTGGGCTATCTTTCATGTGGTACCGGGAACCCAATCGACGATTGCTGGCGATGTGATCCCAACTGGGAGAAAAATCGCCAGCGGTTAGCTGACTGCGCCATTGGCTTTGGAAAAAATGCCATTGGTGGCCGGGACGGGAAAATCTACGTGGTGACCGACTCGGGTGACGACGATCCCGTCACCCCAAAGCCGGGGACTCTCCGTCATGCGGTCATTCAGACTGAACCCTTGTGGATTATTTTCGCAAGGGATATGGTCATCCAATTAAAAGAAGAGCTTATTATGAACTCATTTAAAACAATTGACGGAAGGGGTGCTAGCGTACACATTTCGGGTGGACCGTGTATAACTATACAGTACGTGACGAATATTATTATACACGGAATACACATACACGATTGTAAGCAAGGAGGGAATGCTATGGTGCGGAGTAGTCCATCGCACTACGGGTGGAGGACTATTTCTGATGGTGATGGAGTGTCGATATTCAGTGGGAGCCATGTTTGGGTGGATCATTGTTCTTTGTCGAACTGTGAAGACGGCTTGATTGACGCCATTATGGGGTCCACAGCAATTACCATTTCAAACAATTTCATGACTCACCATGATAAGGTCATGCTCCTGGGACACAGTGATTCCTATACTCAAGACAAGAACATGCAAGTCACCATTGCTTTTAATCACTTCGGGGAAGGCCTTGTCCAAAGAATGCCAAGGTAAACAAAAGTTATTACCGAGTTTAACTTCTATTTATTGACAATGTAAACGAATATAGGTGTAACTAGTGATCATCTGAAAATAAAACAGACAACTTGCTATAATACATAAATTTATATATGAAGTAGTAGAATTAAAATTCTTTATATTAACGGTGTTTATCATTGTGCACTATATATATATTTTTTAATTCTTAAATATGCAATATTGTGTTCTCAAGCTAAGTTAGATGGTTTATGTGTTAGGCAAAGGACGCACCTAAAGTTTCGGTAAATATATATTCTAAATGACATGGAAAAGTAGTTAGGAACTATATGCTGTAGTAGAATTTAATGAATTATTGAAATTTTGGAACATGCAGATGTAGACATGGTTACTTCCATGTGGTGAACAATGACTACACACACTGGGAAATGTATGCCATTGGTGGAAGTGCTAGTCCCACCATCAATAGCCAAGGCAACAGATTCCTTGCCCCTGATATCAGGTTCAGCAAAGAGGTTAGCTAGTCTCACTTCTTCCAACAAATTAGTACTATACATTTTTTTTAATGTCACGTTTTTATATTTAAAAATAATTAACATTATATATATATATATAGGTTACGAAGCACGAGGATGCACCGGAGAATGAATGGAAGAATTGGAATTGGAGGACAGAAGGAGACCTAATGTTAAATGGTGCATATTTCACACAATCAGGAGCTGGAGCTAGCTCATCAAGTTATGCTAAAGCTTCAAGTTTAAGTGCAAGGCCTTCTTCATTAGTCAGTAACCTTGTGTCCGGTTCTGGTGCTCTCAATTGCCGAAAGGGTTCTCGTTGCTGATTATTACATTATTTCTGAAAAAAAGACACAAGAAAAAGGGATTATTTAACTTGGTCTTAATTTACTGAAGTTTGGTTTTGACGACAAAGATTATATGATTTGAAGAAAAAACCATGTAGTGAGGGTGAAAAAGAAAGGGACAAAAAGTCTAGGGTTGTGCTTTTATTGTCTTTTTTCCCTCCCTCCAATTTTTTTACCTTTATTTTTTTTTTTTTTTTTACTTTTTTACTTTAAGCCTTTTTGACTTGATTGTCAAATACAACCTCGGCCTGCTATTCTCAGCCGGTGGGACTTTCGGTTCTTGTTGGTTTTAAAGAAAGGCAAGTTAAGACGTGTTGATATATACATCAATATATGTATTTATTTTTGAATTTCGTGTCTCTCTGTGGCTATCTCGCACAGTGTTATTGATATATTGTGCAAAGTAGATAAATAAATCATAGAACTATTCAGAAGACGAAAACAAAGAACATTGATCAATCTTTTTTATATGCTAACAATGTAAACAGAAAATTTAATTACCTAAAAAATAATACAAATAATTATCTATAATAAGTTGTTATAAGCAAATGTTGGAACAAGTTCAACTACCAAAGTTGAACTCTATAAAAGGTTGAAACTGAAGACGCACACGAGGTCATTACTAAGCTTTAATTATGTGCATTATTTCAACTCCATACAAAAGGGAACCCCATGTATTATGCCAAGCAGTGTTGCAGACTGACTTGTTCGTATATGCCTACTTTTTATAACTTAATGGGTGGACCACCATGCATGCAACATCAAGTTAATTACTAGTAATACACTTTTAATATTACAATGCCGACATCCAACCAATAAAATAAATTCTCGGATGTGTTTAGGTGTTACGGAAGCCATTTTCTTAAAGAATATTTTCATTAGAAAATGCTTTTCAGTATTTGATTGGTCAGTGAATTTTTTTTTTTTTTTGAAAAGAGTGTTATTCAACGGAGTAACATTTTCTGCTAGATAACCAAACACAAAAAATGACTTCTTGTAAAAAAATATTTTTCAGAAAATAACTTCCGTAATTCGAAAATACACTTCAACTCACATATATTCATTTGACCATCCAATAATGAAGAAAGTATGAAACAATTGAAAAACAAGATTTTAGCACAAACGCAATCCCTAGTTAGTTTCGGCTCTTAAATGCTACTTAAGCCTTGTGACAACCGTCATGCATCGGTTTCACTGTTGTAGTTGCTTTGGCTTAATTCTTCTGCATTGAGTGGTTGAATTTTAAACCGGTAATACAAAAGTGGTTGAATTTTAAATAGAAGTTCGGCTATATATATGCGTATCAAAACGGAAAATGCACCTACATTGATAATTTTGAGTGGGACCTAATAAATGAGCACTTATTTGTAGCAACTATTTTTCTATTGAAAATTAGCTGAAGTATCAACTATTCAAAACTTTAAATCTCTCCGGTGTATCAGTCATGCACATCCATTTAATTGGGGTGACGTTATAAGACCGGCGGGGAAGGAGCTAAAAGTCGTTCTGACAATATCATTAGTTCAAATCTTGTACTTGTATTGAAAAATTATTAAATATATATAAAAATTAAATTTAGAACTTAATTACTAACAATGATCATATCACTATCTTAAAATTTAAAAAATTCATAAAGTTAAAATTATGTTTCCGCCTCTTAAAACATCAGACTCATCATTCTTAAGGTCATAACAACTTCATTCCAAGACACAAAATGGAGAAGTATTAGTGAGGAAATCAACAACAACATATATAGTGTAATCCCACAAGTAGAGTCTGAGAATAGTAGGATGTATGCAAATATTTTTGTGAGGTAGAGAAAGGAAATCATAATCCCCAAAAATAAAATAAAATAAAGATAAATGGCAGAGTGAAAAGGGGGAAAAAAGAAGAAGCAAGGGAACAATAAATAAAAAAAGGGAACCTTTGACCATATAGGATGTTCAAATTTCTATGGAGACGAGAAACAGAAAACGTTTGAAGCATATATTATAGGCTCAAGTATCAGATACGACAATCATGTTACGTTATAGATAATAGGATACTCTTTCCAGGAAAAAAAAAGCTCATTGTCACGTGCTTTGGCACACCTCTTCATAGTTTAATGGCGCATAAAATAATATGGTTCTCTCCTGGTGACAAGTAGCAAGCTTTTTCATACAGACATGGCCAAAAGCTTGCTTGTTTCAGTTTGTGTAATAACGAGAAAACTGACAAAGAGATATTATTTGTGGGATTGTATTAATTTTTTTTTGGGAGGCTTTCTCGTTAATATATATATATATATATATATATATAGAACTCTAATACAATAAGAATCATATAGTTATCATAATTATACATCATTAAATATTTACACAATATATGAGATATATTCTAATTATGGTGGCGGGATTGATGGAGAATTCTTTATACACGTTAATACACCCCCTCAGTCGGAGCGGGAGGAGGCTGGACGTTGAGACTGAATCTGATGTCAGTGAACAACTGTCTGGGAAGAACCTTCGTGAATATATCCACGTACTGATAGGACGAAGGCACATGCAATATCTTAATGTGACCGATAACAACCTTCTCACGGACAAAGTGGATGTCCAACTCAATATGTTTGGTTCGCTGATGTTGAACCGGATTGTGAGATAGGTAGATAGCGGATATGTTATCACAGTACACACCAGAGACGCTTTACGTAATGGACATTGAAGCTCCAAGAGATGAGATTATCCCCCCAAAAACACACAGTAGTCGGATGTGGAGCGTCGCATATCTGGACAGCCTGCCCAATCAGCATCTATGTATGATAATAATTGGTTCGGTGCGGAGGGGTATATGTGTAATCCATAATCTAGGGTGCCCTTAACATATCGAATGATACGTTTAAGAGCAGTAAAATGAGGCTCCCTGGCATGCATAAACAAGCATACATGTTGAACACATAAGCAATATCAGGCCTGGTGAAAGTGAGATACTGAAGTGCACCTGCTAGACTCTTATAAAGAGCATGATCTGTCACCGGTTATCATCCACTGCACTAAGTTTTGATGTTGAGTCAATTGGAGTGGATATGATTTTGCAATTTTCCATCTTAGCCATGTACACGATCTCATCTGCATATTTACGCTGGCAAAGAAACATAGTGTCTGCAGATCTAGTCACTGAGATTTCCAAAAAATAACTCAACTTCCCCAAGTCAATCATAGCAAATACTGTTTTGAGAAATGCAATTATCTCATTTTTAAACACATCGAAAGAAGCATTAAGAACAATATCATCCACATATAATCATAAATAAGCAATCTTATTGCCTCTATGGAAAGTAAACAGAGAATTATCACACTTGCTGCATGTAAACCCAATTTGCATAATGTACTGTGCAAAATTGTCATACCATGCTCGAGGGGCCTGTTTCAGACCATAAAGTGACTTACGGAGACGACATACATACTGAGGGACAACTGAATGGACAAAATCGGGCGGCTGGTGCATGTAAACATTTTCTTTTAAATCCCCATGTAGAAAGACATTTTTTACATCAAGCTGATAAATCGGCCAATGCTTACCCATAGCGATGCTCGGGACTGTAGGAATAGTAGTCGGTTTAACAATCGGACTGAATGTCTTAGTACAATCAATGTCCTCATGCTGATTAGTACCATTTGCCACAAGTCTTGACTTATATCTTTCTAAGTCACAATTGTCTCTATACTTGTGACGAAAAAGCCACATGCACCGGATCACATTCACTCCCTCCGATCTAGGAACCAAATCCCAAGTATGTTGTTTCGTTAACGCATTAGACTCCTCACACATGGCCGCATTCATATTCAGGTTTAGTTTGGCTAATTTTGAGTTTTTGGGAATTGGAGAAATGGTTTGGGTAGACAGGTTAAATTGGACTTTGGGTTTGAAAATCCCGTGTTGGGCATGGGTTTCCATATGGTGTGAGGGTGTTGTTTGGGTATGGTTGCGTGTTGACAGGTCGGGTGCACTGTTCTGGTTTATAGACTGGTTTGGTGCAGTGAGGGTGTGCGGCATAGGGATTTAGGGTAGGGTGGTTGACTGGTGATTGGTATCTGTGGTTGGTGGTGTTGTCGTTGATTCGGGTGGGTCGATGACGGGTGCAGTGGTTGTGTAAGGTTTTGTTGCCGGTGTTGGTAAATCGAGGCTGGCTGAGGATGGTAGTGTGTGGTATTGTGTAGGAGGTGGGAAGGGACCGGAATTTTGGGTTAGTCGGTGATAAGCTGGGGCTGCGATGTAGGTTGTCGGTGGTTGGAGTGGATGCGACATGGTGGTGTTGTTGTGGAGATGATACAACGACAGAGAGATGTACCGGTGAAGGTACATAGATGTGGGGAGGGGGGCGATTACCAGTGGTGGTGGCAATCGGCGATGACAGAGACAGAGGCCGGAATGACGACAGAGACGCCGGTGGTGACCCTGTGGTGGTGGCAGTGGGTGGCAAATTTGATTTGGCGGTGTCTGATTGGCACAGTTCTCTGAGGATGACGGTGAAGATGTCGGACTCGTCAAAGAAGGTATAGGTCGATTTTCAGAATTTTTGGATGTTTGAAAATAAGAATGTGGTCTTAGCAAATGTGACGTGGCGAGAGACGTGAATTTGACGAGTGGATAAGTCATAGCACATATAACCCCTATGATTAGAAGGAATACCTATGAAGACACACATGGTGGTACGAGTAGCTAATTTATGAGGAGCAGTGGAGGCTAGATTCGGGTAGTACATGCAATCAAAAATTCTAAGGTGGTCATATGAGGGGATCCAACGGTAGAGAATTTCGGTGGGGGTTTTGTTGTGAAGAGTATTGGTAGGTAAAATATTAAGGATATATTCTACCATTTTGACTGCACAGACCCAAAACGATGGGGGGGGGGGGGGAGAGAGGCATGTAAAAGAAAGGTACGAACCATGGTGTTGATAGTACAGAGGATTCGTTCGGCTTTTCCGTTTTGGGGTGAGGTGTGGGGACATGAGAAACGGAAGACCATGCCATGATTGGTGCAAAAATTATGAAACGCGGAATTATTAAACTCACGACCGTTATCACATTGGAATGATTTGATGTATTTTTCAAATTGTGTTTTGATAAAGTTATGAAACTCAAAAAACTTGGTATAGACTTTAGACTTGAACTTTAGAAGGTAAATCCATATAAAGTGAGAAAAGTCATCTAACAACACAAGATAAAATTTATGACTCAGTGAACTGATAACAAGAGATGTCCATAAATCTGCATGAACAATATCAAACGGAGAAAACGTAACACTTAAAAAAGACTGAAAAGGAAGGCGAACGTGTTTGCCTAGAGGGCAAGACAAACATTGTTGGACATGTTTCTAACTAGAACAACGAATTAAATTATTGTTCCGAAGAAAATTAAAAACATAGACTCCGGGATGTCCAAGTCTATTGTGCCAAGTAGACGGAGAGATTGTTGCTAAGGCTGTGGGATGAGTGACTTGAGAAGTTAGAGATGTGGGAGGGGTGACACTGACAGCAGACGTGAATAGGAAATGATAGAGGTCCCTTTCACTATTGCATTTTGTGTAAGGAGTTTTTCGGTACGTAGGTCCATTACAGAAAACCCAAATGGGTCAAAATTAATTGAAACAGAATTATCTATAACAAAATTTTCTAATGGAAATTAAGTTCTTGATAATGTGTGGGTCATAGAGAATGTTATTTAGGGAGACGTGAGGATGCGGTGGTGAGGTTAGAGTGTGGCCAAAACCTTGAATTGGAATGCGGTGACCGTTTTCAACCACAATGGATTGTGGAGTATTTAAATTACGCAGTTGAGGAAGATTACCAGAATTGTTGGTAAGGTGAGACGTGACGCCCGTATCCATATACCACGCATTATCGGGCTTCCGAGGAGTCAACGTGTCGAAAGCCTGGCTCAAACTGGATTGGGGAAGGCTTGGAACGGACTGTTGGGCTCCAGGATAGTGGGTCGGAAGGCTGTGGCTTGTTGTTGGTGCGCCTAGACTGTTGGGCTGCTGATGTGCTACAGGCCACTGGGCCTGACAATCGAGGCATGTCTGTAAGGCTCCCAGTTCGTTGGGCCACTGTTGGGCTGCAGGGACATGGGTCGGATGATGTTGGCCTTGTCTGTGGCCTGTCGGTTGGGCCAGTGACAGGCTGCTGGATTGCTGAAGGTGCCACTGGGCCGCTGGGTCTGGGACGCGGTTGGCATCCCAGTCCCCTGTAGTGCTTCTGCCGCTGCCCGTAAAACCGCAGTGATTAATCTCCGCCATGAATACATGCCGGAAAAAATTATGTTGGGGTTCAGGGCTTATATTTGTGGTGTAAGTGAGACAGTAGCAACATACCTTTTTACATTTATTAATAATTTAAGTTTAAATTTTTCATTTTCTTAATGAGATGATTTATAGCAATATAAATATTTATAACTTGTTTGACATCAAAAGTTTCAAAAGTCTTTCTTTCATTTTTTAATTTTATGTCGGAAGTTTTCGAATAAAACCTTTAACTTCAATACAAAAGAAAGTATGAAAAAGTACAAAAAGAAAAAGGTAAAATGAGGAAAAAGAAAAGGAGAGAGAAGTGAAATTGGGCTCTTCAATTTTCCCACCATGTTCTGGAAGAAACTTTATTTCGAATAGGAAGGTATTGAGAAATATGGTGGAAAAGTTTGAACCACTTATTCTCTCGCTAATTAAGCAGTAACTTCGGAGACAACAATTAAGCAGTAGATATAGTCTACTGTCCCTTTTCCAATATGTTTTTTTTTACTCACTTCTTCTTAGGTTATATATCGTGATTATTAAAAATAGTTATCTCAAATTATTTGTCATTTTAGAAGTTCAAGACATAATTGATTATTTTTTTCACATTTTACGCTTAGTAGAATGTTGTCATTAATGAATATGACACAAAAATAGAGCAAGAATAATGACTATAACTTAGATATAAATAAAAATAAAGTATGTCAAATACTCATCTAATTCTCCCTCTGTCCCAAAATACTTGTCACATTACGCTTTTTAAGAGTCAAACTATATGAACTTTGACTAATAGTTTAAGCTATATTTTTTCATCTTATTAATATGAGAAGAATTGTAATTTATAGTACTTTTGTATAATTTCTAAATATCTAAATTTTAATTTTAAAATATTAAATTAATATAATCTATTTTAGCTTTGAAATTTAGTCAAATTGACTATTAAAAAGAAAAACATGATAAATATTTTGGAATGAATGAAGTATTTCTTAAGGGGCACGTAAAAAATGACAAATAATTTGAAACCAAGGAGTCTTTGTATTTTTCATTTGGCTTCCTCAATTAAAGCAATAGCCAACAATTGAACTGTGGATTTAGTTCAATTGCCTTAGAAAATTGTGAAGAAAATGTTGCCTATATGATTCAACCACGTGGAAGACAATGAAGCAAGAAAAAACATTCACCAAACTGGAAAACAGCTAATTAAGGATGAGATAAAATAATGATGATTATGTAACCATTATATTGCCCCTCGAAAAGCGCTTTATGAGGTACATAATCTTGATAAATATTTATTCGTATAGAATATTTACACGTAATTAAATAATTAACTTTAAAAATTAAAACAAAAGAACATATCACTTAATCATGATTAAGTATTAAAAAATGTTTATACAAAACTTATATCTTATATTTATTAGCTTTATATAAACAAGTGACAAAATAAATCTTTACACAATCTTTAGGATGGGACACAATAACTCCTCTAGCAACTTAGTAGGTGCTTGAAATTTGTTGCATTAGACATAATGGAAACTCCAAAAGTTTCAAATCCACAGGTCAATATCATTCAATAATTCATTAAGCAGTGTCTCAAAGATTTCTATAGGATACTCTGTTAACACATTCTAATCTGTAACGATGGCCCAACTTATTTTTAATGTATAAAAGTGCCCTAAGAACGCTTTGTACTTATATAATAACTTATAGATTACACGATTACAATGATGAGGCAAGAAGTCGTTGATTAGAATACAATTAAGCAACTTGACGATCTATAGGCAAGTACTCCCTCTATTCCCACCATTTAGTAGTTAGGATAAGTTTTTACATGTTTTCTAAAAAATATTAATCAACAACAACAACATACCCATTGAAATCGCACAACGTGTCATCTGGGAGGGTAGAGTGTACGCAAACCTTACCTTTACCTTGGTAAGTAGAGCGGTTGTTTCCGAAAGACCATCGGCTCAAGACAAAGCATAAACACAAGCAAAACAAGAAAACGGTCAGACCCAGACAAGAAATTTAAAGCAGTATGAAAATGCCGGTAACAAAAGCGAATAAGCCATGATAGCGCATTCTGAAAAAAGAAACAGTAACTAACTCGAGTAAATAAGATAAATAAAGTACACTAAAGAACACATAGCATCAGAAATCAGACGACAGAGGACTATAAAGTAATACTACGCCTACTAGTATGATAGGCTAAGCAGGCCTATAAAACCACAACTACCAGTTTGTAAGTGTAAGTAGGACTACACTCGACTACCTACTACTTTTCTACCCTAATCAGTGTTCTCCACAACCCCCTATCTAAGGTCATGTCATCAGTAAGTTGCACCTGCGACATATCCCTTCTAATCACCTCTCCCCAATACTTCTTCGACCTACCTCTAGCCCTCCTGAACCCGTCTATAGCCAACCTCTCACACCTCCGCACTGAGGCATTTGTGTCTCTCCTTTGCACATGCCTGAACCATCTCAACATCGCTTCCCGCATCTTATCCTCCACCGAGGTCACACCCACTCTGTTTCGGATATCATCATTTCTAATCATATCTCTCCTTATATATCCACACATCCATCTAAGCATCCTCATCTCCGTAACTTTCATCTTTCTGATGTTCGAAGTCTTGACTGACCAACACTCTAGCCCATACAACATAGTCGGTCTAACCACCACCCTATACAACTTGTCTTTTAAGTTTTGGTGGCACCTTTTTGTCGCATAAGACTCTAGATGCGAGCCTCCATTTCATCCACTCTTCCCCAATACGATGTGTGACATCATCATCAATCTCTCCATCTGCTTGGATAATAGACCCAAGGTATTTGAAGCTTTCGTTCTTTGGAATAACCTAAGTACCAAGCCTCACCTCCACGCCTGTCTCATGGTCACTCCCGTTACTGAACTTGCACTCCAAGTATTCTGTCTTGGTCCTACTCGGCTGAACCTTTTAGGCTCCAGAGTCTGTCTCCAAACCTTTAGCTTAGCGTTCACTCCGCTGCGAGTCTCACCAATCAGGACTATGTCATCTGCGAATAACATACACCATGGAACCTCCCATTGGATTTGTCTTGTTAGTCCATCCATCACCAAGACAAATAAGAATGGGCTAAGAGCTGATCCATGGTGCAGCCTCATCATCACTGGGAAGTGCTTCGAGTCTCCTCCTACTGGCTGTACTCTGGTCTTGACTCCATCATACATATCCTTGATCGCCCTACTGTACGCCACAGGTACACCTCTAACCTCCAAACATCTCCATAGAACCTTCCTAGGGACTTTGTCGTATGCCTTATCGAGGTTGATGAAAACCATATGTAAGTCTCTCTTCCTCTCCCTATAATACTCCACCAACCTCCTAATAAGATGAATGACTTCTATAGTCGAACGCCCTATCATGAATCCAAACGGGTTCTCGAAAATAGACATGCCTCTGCTCACCCTCATCTCCACAACTCTTTCCCAAACTTTCATAGTGTGGCTTAGTAGTTTGATACCCTATAGTTGTTGCAGCTCTAGATATCACATTTATTATTGTACAAAAGAATCATTGTACTCTACCTCCATTCTTCGGGTATTCTCGCCGTCTTAAAAATGACATTAAACAACTCAATCAGCCACTCCATACCTGCCCTGCCTGCACTCTTTCAAAATTTAATTGGGATCTCATCAGGCCCGGTCACTCGTCCCTTGCGCATCCGGCGATCAACACCCTTAACCTCATCAACCTTAATACTTCTACAATATCCAAAATTCCGGTACCTTTCAGATTGCTCCAGATCTCTTAGCACAACGTCTTTATCTCTTTTTTTGTTGAAGAGTTTATGGAAGTAAGACTGCCACCTCCATCTAATATGCGCGTCCTCCACCAGTACTTTGTCGTCCTCATCCTTGATGCACCTCACGTGATCCAAGTCACGGGCCCTCATCTCCCTCGCCTTGGCTAGTATGTACAACTTCTTATCTCCGCATTTTTCCTCTAATTCCACATACAAGCGTTCAAAAGCCGATGGTTTCATCGTTGTAACCGCTAGCATTTCCTACTTCCTCGCCATCTTATACAGTTCCCTATTTGTCTACTTCTCTACCTCATCATTGTTTTCTATCAATTTTGCATACGCCGCTTTCTTTGCTTCCATATTCTTTTAAACTTTACCATTTCACCACCAATCCCCTCGATGCCCACCACGACTACCCATCGAGACCCCTAGCACTTCTCTAGCTACATCCCGAATGCAATTGGCCGTCCTGTCCTACATACCGGTTGCATCCCCACTACTCTCTCAAGCCCCCTTGGCCATCAACATTTCCCTCATTTCCTTTGCACTAGCCATGGTCAAACTCCCCCATTTGATGCTTAACTTGTCATCCCTCATCTTCTTCTCCATCTTGATCTCCAAATCCATCACCAAAATCTTATATCGGGTTGCAAGATACTCACTCAGAATAATCCTGCAATCTTTACAAAGACCATTGTCAAACTTCCTAAGGAGCAAAAAGTCTCTGAGTCTTAGCCATCGAGCTACGAAAAGTCACCAAGTGCTCCTCCTTCTTTATGAACCTCGAATTTACTATCACCATCCCAAAAGCTTTAGCGAACTCCAAGAGTGAGACGCCTCTCCCATTCATGTCCCCGAGGTCAAAGCCTCTCTGTACGTCATCATAACCCCCGAAAGTGACCTGAGATATCCTTTAAAATCCCCTCATACAAATAACTTCTCAGTGGGTGGTATACCTCCCACCACCTCGTCCAAATCCTCCTAAAAACACCTATTTTCCAACTCATCCAAGCCCGCTTGCGGCGCGTAAGCACTAATAATATTCATAGTGGACCCTCCAACTACTAACTTAATCGTCATCATCCTGTCATTGACCCTCCTGACCTTTACCACCTGATCCCTTAGCTCGTTGTCTACCAAAATGCCTACCCCATTCCTATACCTCGACCTACCCGGGAACCATGACCTATACCCATACTCATATTTAGCCTTAAGTCCAGCCCATTTGGTCTCTTGGACACAAGCTATATTAATCCTCCTTTTCTTAAGAATCTTAACTAGCTCTATGGATTTCCCCGTTAAAGTCCCAATGGTCCAAGACCCTATTTTCATCCTAGCATCTCCCTTACCCCCACTTATTCCCCCTAACCCTCGGTACCGTCCCCGACCGAGAACATGACCCTAGTCTATCATCAGTCACCAAAGCCACTAAAGTGGATATAAACTAATAGGCTAATAAAAGGTTTACACCTAAAACAGGAACGCCAAGAATGCTATATCTAAAGGCAGGAAGAGTAAATGTAAGAACGTTGTGTACTAAGGGCTGGAATTAATATATTATGAAACAAATTCGACAACCAAGCAAAGATAAAATAGCAACAAAAATAAAGACCAGAGAGATAGAACCCGAATGTTTGGAGAGAGACAGGAGAGATAGAGCCCAGATGCGCGTCGTGACATATTTGTTCTCGACGGTCGTGTTCCAGTAGTTGACGCTTTGAATATATATATCTATTGGTACCTACAAAAGCAAAGCAAAGAAAAACACAAAGAGAAAAGGGAAGAGGAATAGGGATAACTTATTCCTTATCAGTTAAATAAAATAAAAATCAACAAAAACAGTAGCGAGATGGTAACAGTAGTGATGGGATAGTGAGCAAGACCGAGTTTCATCGGAGAAAAATTCAAACTCCTTCGCAGATCAGTCCATGTGTAACATCACGCACACATGGGCGAAAAGCAAGAGTGGACCAGTCGATAGCAACAGCTAAAATTAACAAAAATGAAGCAGTAACTTAGATGACGAAAGAGATCGCCGGAGCTTCGTCGGAGTTTGTTTTTCGGTGAGATTGTCGGCATTACTTCAATGGTGATAACACTGGAGCAACGCCTGAGACAAAAGACTTGGTCAGATATAGAAATATCGATCAGTTTGTTGGCGGTTCCGATGGTGAGAGAACGAAGAAAATGAGGGAGAGAGGTGAGCAGTGCGTTGGGGTGGTTTGGTTCTTGGTCACCGGAGCTTTCTGCCAGTCGTCGGTGGTCATCTCTGACAAGGCAAAGAAAACAACCGAGGTGAGTAAGTGGGGAAAGGGAAGCGTCAGAGAAGGCTGTGTTGTGGTGGTTCTCTGCCAGAGCTCTGGCGAGCTCATCACTGGAGAAGATGATGAAAATGGTAGCCCAAATAGTAAGAGTTTCACAAAGAAAAAGAGCTTTTGAGATTTGTGAGTATAATTTTGACCTTTAATATCTCCAATGGCAAAACCAAAAATTCTTCATAAAATGAAAATTTATGAGTTCCCACGGCTTGAAAACAAGAAGAAACGTGATTTTCATTGTCGTTGAAGGCCGCCGGAGGTTGCTGTCGGTGGTGGTGGTATCTGAAGGTCCTTACTGACCAGATCTGTTTGTCGGAGGTGACGGGTTACGGTTGATAGTCGTCGGTGATGATACAACCAGATATTCCGACCGCTGGTGGTGGTTGAAGGATAAAGAAAGAATAGCAAGGGGGAAGAAAGAGAAAAACAGAGGACATAGCAGTGTCAGGGTAGCGTACCTGGTCACAGGTGATCGGCGGTCGGAGCAGCGTCGAATGTTAGTGGTCGATGGTGATGGTGTGTCGATGTAGGGGGTGGGGGATATTACCGTTATCGAGCAAGGCAGAGGGGTGGGGGGTGGGGGGAGATCAACAACAAATAGTAGTAAAATTTATTTCATAGAACAACTACCTTCTAAAAAAAATAGTTACATGCCACTTAATTATAGAACAACTAATACTAAATGTAAAGCTGAAAAAAATAGTTAGTTCTTTCTTAATTTTCTAAAATGATAAGTATTTGAGAATGACTATATTTAGTAAGATGATAATTAAATAACAGTTAAAATCAACAGTCAATAAATGTTTGGTACAAGAATGTAAATCGAATTCATACCTAGATCAGAATTTCTTCTATTGGAAACAAATTGATCAAACTTTCCAAACGTTAGTCAAGTGTGTGGTTTAAGACTTTAACTATAATAGCATCCTACTCCCACCAACCACAACGAGAAAATGATGAAGTACCTTTTGTTTTGAGAAACTCTATTTTTTCGTTTTCCTTTTAATGAAAATATTGATAGTGAAATTTTACCTCACTAAAGTAACAGAAATTATATATATTCGATCTGTTAAAAATGAACCTTTTTAATCAATAAATGTTAGAATATGTCAAATATAACAATTTTACTACATCTTGAGAACTTAAAAGGAAAACAGTGAAAGTGACATTCTCGATACGAAGTCTGAGAATTAAAAATTATACCGTTATTGGAGTAATATTTTTTGGATTTAATTTCATAAATGGTCTCTCAAGTTAATTAATTAGTTTCATCTTTAACATGCAAAATAACAATTCTATCTTGATTCACTAACCAATCCTCTACTCTCATGTTACTTAAAACTTAAAACTGATCTTTTCTTAAATAAGAATATATATAAAGTAATAGGCATAAATTATGCTACTACTTTATATTTTCTAAATATTATTAAAGCTCAATTTGAAAGAAAAGATAAGATATATAAAAAAAAAATCCCTACTAATTAAATATAGGAGCAATAAATATGCACTGTGAAACTAATTTATTTTGGGATAAAGCCATTTTCGAGCAATACTGGCACTAAAGTTAGTAAGTTTTTTGATCGGTGATGGATCAAAGCTAATATTGGGCTGCCAAGACAAATTAAAACCGAAGCCCAAGTTTATCAAAATTCAAAGCTTCAAATTTGGCTCTTCAGTAATTAAACATTAAATGGCGATTTTATACATGTAGCATGTAGGTTTGTGTATACACTATAGATGGGTCAATTATATAAAATATTTAATTTATGTAACAAAGGAACCCCATTTAGAGTTTAAGTAATTCCTCCCAGAGGATTTTTTTTCTTCTTCGTTGATTCATATTCTTCTTTCTTCCGTCCTGTGTGAAAACGACTTATTCTTAGACCGTGGAACAAAGCTGCAGTAACTAAAATCTGCTGGGATTTGGCTAGAAAGGAAGACAAGTTGTGGATCCATAGGTACTACATAAAAGGGTAACTAATAGAAACTATAAAAGTTCTACAACAAGCATGTTGGATGGTCCGAAAAATCATCTAGAGACAAATTAATGCATATACAACCCAGTCAGAATTATTAGCACGTGTGTACCACTATTGTATTTACCATATTTAGAGTTATGTAATTATGGTAGAACTAGGATCATTGTTGTATAGTGATTCCACATTGTACACCTATATATATTTTGTATTAACGAGAAAGGCTCCCTAAGGGAGATTAATACAATCTTACATGGTATCAGAAGCCAAAACCTAAACCCTATTTCTTCTTTCCTCCCCTCGGTTTCTTTAATAACCAGTCCTTTCCCGAGAATTGTCCTATGTTTCGACCAATCTTGTCAAACAAAACACCAATTTTTGGTTTTTTATCTATTCTTTATTCCTTTCTCGAGAAATTCAAAAGTGGTTGTCTACTTTCTTGACAACCTTGTCAGAGGAAATAGACGTTCAGTGCATTAACCAGCAGCTCCTCATCACGTTTTCTCGTTCGTTTGTCAGCAGCACACCAATTTTTGGTTTTTCTCTGTTCTTTCTTCCTTTCTCGAGAAATCAAAAGTGGGTGTCTATTTTTTCATTTACTGTTTCGCTTTCCAGAAAATCCTTTTCCGTATCCTCTATAATGACTCATCGGCAACCCAATAATGCATGGTATATGGATACATGTGCCACGTCTCACCTCACCAACAATTCTGGTAATCTTCATCAACTGTGAAGTTTAAATACTCCTCAATCTATTATGGTTGGAAGGGTCATCGCATTCTAATTCAAGGGTTTGATCACACACTAACCCCAACACCGCATCCCCACTTCTCCCTAAATAACGTCCTCTATGCCCCAAATATCATCAAGAACCTAATCTCCGTTAGAAAATTTGCCACGGATAATTCTGTATCAATCAACTTTGACTCGTTTGGGTTTTCTGTAACGGACCTACGTACCAGAAAACTCCTTACGAGATGCAATAGTGAGGGGGACCTCTATCTTTTCCTATCCACGCCCGCTGCCAGTGTTACCCCTCCCACTTCTCTAACTACCCAGGTCTCTCCTCCCACAACTTTAGCAACAATCTCTCCGTCAACCTGGACGATAGACTTGGACACCCAGGAGCCCCTGTTTTTAATTTTCTTAGAAACAATAATTTAATTCGTTGCAATAATGATAAATTTGCCCAACAATGTCTTTCTTGTCCTTTAGGCAAACATGTTCGCCTTCCGTTTCAGTCTTCTTCAAGTGTTACGTATTCTCCCTTTAACATTGTTCATGCAGATTTGTAGACATCTTCCATTACCAGCTCACTGGGTCATAAATTTTATCTCGTCTTATTAGATGACTTTTTCTCACTTTGTCTGGGTCTATCCGCTTAAATTCAAGTCTGAAGTATTTGCCAAGTTTCTTGCATTCCGTATCTATGTCAAAATACAATTTGAAAAAGATATAAAATTGCTTTAATGTGATAATGGTCGTGAGTTCAATAATTCCACGTTTCACAATTTTTGCTCTACTAATGGCATGGTTTTCCGGTTCTCATGTCCCCACACCTCCTCCCAAAATGGCAAGACCGAACGAATCATTCGCACTCTCAATAACATGATTCGTACGATCCTATTTCATTTCTCACTCCCCCCTCACTTTTGGGTCTATGCTATGAAAATGGCCGAATATATTCTAAATATTTTGCCCACTCAAACTTTTCAAAATAGAACACCCACCGAAATATCCCAACTTATGAGCGCCTACGAATTTTTGGTTGTCTGTGCTATCCGAATCTTGCTTCCACCGCCACGCATAAACTTGCACCTCGGACCACTCCTTGTGTGTTCTTAGGTTTCCCGCCTAATCATAGGGGTTATATGTGCTATGACGTGTCTTCCCGCAAAATTATTGTGTCTCGTCATATCACGTTCAATGAAATAATTTTCCTTTTTGCAAACATCCAAAAGTTTTGAAACACAGACTATACCTTTCTAGACGAGACCGACATCTCCCCGTCATACTCACCAAACTCTATCGAACAGCCACCACCGTCCCTGCATCCCCATCGCTGCAATATACCACTGTCACCCGCACTATTTTCGGCCACCCTCCGCCACGTGTATTAGCACGTGTGTACCACTATTGTATTTACCATGTTTTGGGTTATGTAATTATGGTAGAACTAGGATCACTATTGTATATGGATTCCACATTGTACACCTATATATATTTTGTATTAATGAGAAAGACTTCCTAAGGGAGATTAATACAATCTTACAAAAATAGTAAGCAGTGTATTATCAGGCAATGCTATCTAAAGATGGTACCTAATTATCCTAGAGTTAGCTGGAAGGGACTGGTTTGCAAGAGTTACGCTACTCTCAAAGACATCTTCACAATGTGGTTGCAGCTCCAAGGAAGGTTACTTACAGCAGATGGATTGATTAGTTGGGATAGTCAAGTGGATCAAAATTATGTGTTGTGTAAGCAGGCTTATGAAACAAGAGACTATTTATTTGTTATTTGTCCTTACGTGATTAAGGTGTGGAATAGATTAATGCAATGGCTACAGATTCAGCAGCCCGTTGGAATGAATAGGGAACAACAACAACAATGGTTATTACTCAAAACAAAAGGTATATGCAGAATCTGTTCATGAAGTTTGGTTGGAGGGAAATGCAAGATTTTTTTAGCATAAAAAAGTCCTGGAGGATATAATTGCAAGAAGAGTAGCTTGTATGTTTAGTATCCGAATTTTTAGACAACTACTTTTTCTAAGTAGGTAGTCAATGTAAGAAGGCAGTGCCTTTAGCAAATTTTGATCAAGCCGGATGAGTTATCTGGCTATGCTTTCTAATTATTACTTTGGTGATTAATGAAAGCCTAATTACCAAAAAATAAAAACGACTTATTGGGTTGGGCCTGTTCTCAAGTCATGTGTGTATTAAATGGTTATGGGGTCATTTGCACTTTGTTCCTATTTTGTGCTGTCTTTAATTTCCTTTCCAAGCAAATAACTATTTTGTGGGGCATAAATTTATATTTTGACATCATAATATCATAAGTTATCCTATTAAAGAAATTATGTCCCGCTAGGCATAAGTTCTATTTTGAAGGACAAAAATAAAAGGGTAACTTACATAAATAACCACCTTTTAATGCTTGCTTGCAATCCGTAGCTATCTTTTTGCTATTTACAATTCATAGCTACATTTAGGCATTTTCGTTGTATTTGACTGTATTTCATTGTATTTGAATACATTATTCAATTGTATCCAACATTATCCGATGTCACATATATTTGGTTGTATTTAGATACATGGAACTTTAATTTCTCTGAATACATGTGTATTTCAAAAGATGTATTTAAGTGCACTTAAATACATGATTGGACTGTATATTTTAGTGTGTTTATATATTTACGTATCCTTTTGTTTAGGGTGTAGTTGATGTATTCCACTGTATTTGAATATATTTCAACAAACTTTCAGATGCAAAATTTAAAATACACTGTATTTACTCAAGAATTTGGATATATATATATATATATATATATATATATATATATTCTGTTGTATATAAATACAATCAAATACATCTGTATCTGACTAACACACTGTAAGTCTGCAAGATTTTACAACACTTGAATACGTCCGAACACATGCATTCAACCATGATTCAAATATATATGTCTTCATCCATGATTCATATAATCTTCATCCATGATTCATTCAAATACATATGATTCAAATGCGTTTAGTTTCAAACATACCTGTATTTAATTCATTCAAATAAAAATACAATCATATACATATATAAATACATATGTATTCGGTCATTATTGCAATATACTTGTACTTTAATTAACAAACACAACATATACATATTTTTAATGTATTAGACTGTATTCATAATTTCTAGCGGCAGTGGTGGAGGAATAGGCCATGGATTTGAAGGAAACAATGGTGGAGGAAGAAGCCATGAATTTCCAGCATCTCCGTCAGATCCAAGTCGGATGGCGCCTCCGATCTTCTCCTCTATTATTTTTTCCGCCGTTAAATTGATCACAACTTCGTGATTTCAAATCTGGATCTGACGGTGTGTGACTGTGTTGTTTAAGTGTGAAAAGCAGTGGTGAAGGAAGAAGTTTTCGGCCAAATTTGAAGAGTGAAAATGAGAGAAAGAGCGAGAGAGAGGTGGTTGTTTGGTTGGGTTCCGGTAGAGCTCTGTCGTAGAAGATGACGGCGATGACGGTACTAGATTTGGGGGAGGGAGAGAGGAAACACAGAGAGAGGGGGGGGGGGGTGAGCGAGAAGAGAGGAATGAGGGAGAAATACAAGCCATAATCCTAATGTATTTTGGTGTAGCTATGAATGGTAGTTTACAAAATTACTGTAGCTACTAAATATAAATAAATTAAAGATAATTATTATCAATAATTACCTCATAGAGATAGCTATGCCAAGTAATTATTCCTATACTAAAGGCCAGAGCCCATTTGAAGGATAAAAATAAAATACCGGCTCCCGTGCAGTTTCTTAATGGTTATTTTCTGAGTGACCCAAAATATATTTGGGCTACCATAGGCCATTAATGAAAATTAGCCCATTAAACGTTGTCTCTAACTTAAACTTGGAAGCTGTCTCCTAAATTTGCCGAATTTGCACTATTCCAAAGGACAGCAACAAAATATAAAATGATTATCTGGGAATCTAGTATAATACAGCTCAAAAATATTTGTCTATCCCAATGAGATCCTCACAGAGAAATCCTCCACTTGTTTAAACTCTGAAGCAGTCATCACAATTATGTATCATCATCTTTCACCTAATAAAAGAAAGAAAAATGACATGGAATTGAACTTTCTTTGTGATATTTGTTAAGGTTTCTTGCAAGCAAAACCAATTTTCCATCTCAAGGTATCGCATTTCCCGACGGTTGGCGAAGCATTCCGGCCAGATTCTTCTGGTTGGAACGTTTTTCGGCCAGAGTTTTATGGTGGGGACGATTTCCGGCCAGTCCCCCTCCTTTCTCCTTTCCCCCACCAGATGCTTTTCTCCTCTGCCGGAAGCTCCTATCCAGTAGGTTTTCCGGTCAAATCTCACAGGTCTCACTGTCCGACAGGCTACAGATGTGAACAGTATTCTCCGGTGAGCAGTATTCTCCGGCAGTGAACAATTTATGGTAGTGAACGAAGCCATACAACTGCACGGCGTTGATCCGGCCAGAGACCCGACTTTGCAGCGAACATACATCCGGTGCCGGTAAACAGTACCGGTGAACAATGTTATCGCCGATGAACATGTTTGATTTAACTGGAGTTGGTACATCCGGTCACTCATATTCATTTCTTGTCTTTATCCTTGCTGTTCCATTTTGTCATTTTGTTGTACTGATGTGTGACTTTACGTCATTACATCTACTCTTCTTGTCGTAGTGGTTTTACTTGCCTCTAAATTCTGGTTAACTTGTGTTCTCACTTAGATATCTTCTTATGTTAGGATATACATTAGAGTAGTCTATTATTTTATAGTTGCTTTAGTGGCGTTGGTTACCGATGGTAGACTAGGGTCATGTTCTCGATCGAGTATAGGGACGAGGGGTAGGCTGGGTATGTCGGGTAAGGGAGATGCTAGGTTAAGGATAGGGACTTGAAACATTGAGACTTTAACGGGAAGTCCATAGAGCTAGTTAAGATTCTTAAGAAGATGAGGATTAATGTAGCATGTGTCCAGGAGACCAAATGGGTAGGCCCTAAGGCTGAGGATGTGGACGGGTATAAGTTATGGTTCTCGGGTAGATTGCGGTATAAGAATGGGGTAGGCATTTTAGTAGACAACAAGCTAGGAATCAGGTGGTAGAGGTTAGAAGGGCCAATGACAGGATGATGACAATTAAGTTGGTAGTTGGAGGGTGTACTATGAATATTATTAGTGCTTACACGCCACGGACGAGCTTGGACGAAGAGGAGAAAAGGCATTTTTGGGAGGATTTCAATGGTCATATCGGGTCACTTCCAGGGGTTATGATGACGTGCATGGAGGCTTTGGCCTAGGGGACTGGAATGGGGGAAGCGTCTCACTTTTGGAGTTTGCTTGAGCTTCTGGGATGATGATAGCCAATTCGAGGTTCTTGTAGAGGGAGGAGCACTTGGTGACGTATCGTAGTTTGTTGGCGAAGACTCAGATAGACTTTTTGCTTCTTAGGAAGATTGACAAAAGAGTGAAAGAGTTTTTACAGACTGTAAGGTTATTCCAAGGGAGGATCTTACAACCCTACATAATCTTTTGGTGATGGATTTAGAGGTCAAGGTGGAGAAGAGGAAGAGGGTTGTGGATGACAGGTTAAGAATCAAATGGGGGAATTTGATCGTGGCTAGTGCAGAGGAGATGGGGTAGAGGTTGATGGCCAAGGGGGCATGTGGGAGTAGTGGGGATGCGATCGGTATGTGGGACAAGATGGCCAGTTGCATCCGAGAGGTAGCTAGAGAAGTGCTTGGGGTCTCGAGGGGTAGTCGTGATGGGCATCGAGGGGACTGGTGGTATAATGATAATGTTCAAGAGAAGGTGGAAGCGAAGAAAGCAGTGTATGTGAAATTAGTAGAAAGCAAATATGAGGTAGAGAAGTGGACGAATAGGGAACTATATAAGATGGTGAGGAAGGAGGCAAAACTTGCGGTTACGTCGGCTAAAACAATGGCTTTTGAACGGTTGTATGTGGAATTAGAGGAGAAAGACGGGGATATGAAGTGGTACAGACTCGCCAAGGGGAGGGAGAGGAAGGCCCGGGACTTGGATAATGTGAGATACATCAAGGATGAAGATGGAAAAGTACTGGCGGAGGATATGCATATTAGGCGGAGGTGACATTCTTACTTCCATAAACTCTTAAATGAAAAAGGAGATGGAGACATTGTGCTGGGGGATCTGGAACAATCTGGAAGGTACCGGGATTTTGGTAACATATACTACACATATATTTTCCTAATATACAATATTCTCACCTTGTCTAATATTAACAATTACCAAAAGAAGGAGAGCCAATATGGGCCGTAAACCAAGAGCATTAAGGCAGTAAACCGAGCCTTAATAATTCAATATACACATGTATATTGAGTGTATATTGCCTTATTTAACAATTTCAATGGCAATTCTCACTCTCTAAAAACTTCTTTTTAACTACAATTTCAAGCTGCAGAACCATTACCCATTATTGAATAATGATTATTGCAACAATTGATGTGTAAGTTCCAGTGATATACCGAAAATTGAAGAGAACCCAAAAAGAATAAATTTCAAATCATCCCAGTTTATCTGTCAACAACAAGTCAATGCTAATTGACCCATCGAAAATTTTAGAATAGGTACATTCTTCCTCTTTCACTGACATAGGATCAGAACTTAGTGGCATGCTGGAGAAATCCAAAATATTAACAGTTTCATTTAAATAGAGCTATAAATATAAAGTTTGAAGATAACAAACGTATTTTTATTCATAGTCGTTAACTGATGATAAAGTTAGCTAATAAGTAGATAAATATATTTGACTCTTTTTTCAATATTAAATGACAAATGTTCTTTTGGTTATATAATTTAGTGGAATCATTATCCTTTATTTTATTTTGTAATGGTTATATTTTTATTCAAATTATAACAGGTTATTTTGTAACATTTCTTTTTCAAAATGTGTGTGAATTTCACCTCCATCAAAACTAATTTCTTAAGATTCTTTGCGCAATTACACTCAGTTTTATTAAACTATGATAAATTGATTAATCGGTTATTTTTGACGTCATCTTTAGACATAATTATCAAAGAAAAAGAGAATTTCAATTGAACTAACGATAAAATGGTGGGTAAATTTCACGGATGAGCATTTAACTATCACTTTTTTTCTTCACAAAAGTCACTTAACTATCATTTCTAACACAAAAGTCACTAAAACCACTTTTAGGTATCACTAAATCACTTTTCGGCGAATAACTTATTTTTCAGCCTTTTTTAAATTAAAAACCTAATAAATTAAATTTTAATTTAAAAAATTAACCCAACCCTAAACCCATATATAAAAAAAAACCTTTCGTATTCTTCCCTTTTCCCTACCATTTAAACATGTTTGAAATATCAGCAAATTCTGAAAGTCACAAAATCGAACCTTTGTATCTGCTAAAAAGCAACATGTTTCTTTTTCTAACTAAAAGCCAACCTGTTTTATATATCCTCCTTTTCTATTTTACGTGGCACCTTTAATTTCGATTCATGACAGTCAATTAAATTAATTTGTGAGGCTAAATTGGATATTAAAAAATATAAAAGTATTATAAGTTGTTATTTTTCTCATATCGTGATGAAAAATACATTATGAAAAATCGATCAAAGTATACATAATTTAAATCTCGAAAAATAAAAAGTGTCACATAAATTGGAACATATAAAGTACTTCTTACCGGCAAGTCTTGAAAGTCTCTTGTAAATTGTTATACTGTCATCATAAATTTCAAATTTACTTGATATAGGAACTTACGTGCCTTATTTTTAGGTTATTAATTTTAGAAGTTGTGACCGCTTATGATTTGTTAAATAACTTTTACACTATTAAGTATTATTGTTGTAGCGAGTCATTTACGTTATGATTTAAATTGCTAATTTCACAAATTATTAACGATTATGTATAGAGTAATGAATTTCTAAAAACTAAAAAATGTAAAAAAATATATACGAGGTTAAAGATACAGTAATTTTAAAATGGTAGGGAAAGGGAAGAAAATGAAAGGTTATTTACTTTTTTCATGTGTTTTGGATTAGGTCGAGTTGAACCTTTTAAATTAAAATTTTATTCATTAGATTTTAATAAGAAAAGAGTAAAAATAAGTTATTCATGCGAAAGTTATTTAGTGACACCTGAAAATGATTTTAGTGACTTTTGTGCTAGTTGCTCAAAATTAAGTGATTTTTATGTTAAAAATGATAGTTAAGTGACCATCCGTGAACTCGTAAGTCATAATAGCACAATTAATGTGGTGACTTTTTAGCTACCAAACTATTTTTATTTTACAACATTATGTCGATTCATGAAAAAAGTACTTAATAGAATAAACCAAGAAGGAAATCATTGAGAAACATTGCACATGCCAATTTTAGAATTTATTGAACAAGCCGACAATGACTACAAGAAGAACCTTTTAACTCATGATTAATGATTTAATGTTGGAGGACATGACTCTTAATAATGCAGGTTAAGTGTATTCTTCATTTTATGCTTAAGTTTCCCTAATAATGAATCTCTAGGTATATCCATCGTAGTGATACCTATTATGCAAGGCATGAATATGTTAGTTAAGCTTTCCGATATATATTGATTTAAATAAAGTGTACGCACCTCCCGTCCCTCCTTTGTGCGGTCAATGACATTTTGACGTCGATGAATTCGCCCTCTCGTGAAACAAAGAATTTATGATTTGAAGTTTATGAATTTTATAGTGACATTAAATTTATATTATAAATAATTAAATTTATAATTATATATTTATCAGTTGCTTATGTATATGTATTAAAACTAACTTTCATTTATCATCATTAGTCCAACATGAAATTAGAAAGAGATGTGCCTAATGAAGCATGTATGCGTATTTAATATATTTCGTATAATACATATAAAATTTTAAATAAAAATTATTAAATTTATGTGAAGCCACACATTACATTATGATCCACTCCGTTCTTCAGCCTCTACTGAGGTATCTCCACTTCCTCTCCTCATGTTGCATATGGACAAAATTTCCACAGTATATAGGATTTTAAATAGAATGCTCAAACACGTAGGCTAAAACAAGTGTACGGGTTTTTGTAACGTGGCAAAGCTTTGCCAACATGGCCATTACCTTTAAATTTACTAATTGAGAAGTGTCAAAATTGAACTGTTAATAGAGGGGATTAGGATAGACACCTCACTCTTGGAGTAAATACAAATGGAGGCATTTCCGACCTCTGAAATCTTCTAAAGGCCGTTTTATTGCAGTTTTTCGGCCTTAACTGTCGTTGACGAGAAACGGGACACAAAATAAATACACGAAATGATCAAGGATAAAAATGAAAATAAAGCGTGGGTTCGATTCCCCGCAAGCATGAAGAAACTCTGCATGTTGGGGAATTTGACCTTGTCTCATTGATCGGTTGTACGCTCGGAAAAAAGCGGCCACGGAGCACATCCTGCGATTTACCTGGTAATAGTGTTGAAGGACCGGTGCTATTAACTCCAGGACGTCTGGGTAATACCATCCCTGTGGAGCGTCATAATGATAAGAGCGTGAAAATTGTTCAAAGTTGGATTTTTTTTATATTAAGCTTTCCGACTTAAGCCATATTATTCCTGAAGATAGTAGTCCCGGTCCCTCAATACTACTAGCAGTAAATCGCGGATGTGACTGAATGATCAGGATTTGAGAACATAGCAACTGATATCAACAACAAGGTCCTACCCAGAAGAGAGCAAATTATTCTTATCAGAGTTCGAACTCACGCTGCAGGCATACAACTGGATTTTAAGTTCCCCTCGTTTGACATCCAGCTATGTCAGAAGGACCAGAGTTGGATTTTCTAGTTCTATGAATTGCCGCCTTTTTCCTTTTTGGTTGGTAGCTCGCTCTGGTTGGATAAAAGGGAACATGCCAAAATGCTTTTTTTTTTTAATAACCTCTAAGAATTTGTGTTTCATAAGTTCTATGGATTATTTTTGTAAATTTTAGTTAGTATTAGTAGATTTTTTGTTATAGCAATCACGAAGAACTTTTAAGCTCAATGCCAAACGGAGAATTTTCAATTTCCAAACTCGAATATTGAATCAATTAGTGGAAAATCTATAAGAATTGTAAAAAGGACTGTTTTTTCTTTCGTTTTCGAAACATAATATTGCAGGCGGAGGAAATTATTTGGATTGTCGGTGATCCCTGCGAAGCCGTTTCCATGTTGTCCAGATTCTTTCTTCTTTCAAGTGAGTTTATTGATACACGCCTGATACAATTCTTCACGTTATTTTCAAGACTTAGCAGTAGTCTCATTCAACCTTTGAAATCAAGTTAGACCTGAATTTACTGGTACTGAATTTTCATATACTACTCTTCATTAACATTATAATTTCTATCAAGTCTTAAAGCATCGGCGGTTCTAACGACCCATTAAATATTTCTTCACATTATTTAAAAATCAGAAGGGGATCTAGGCGTAATTGGTAAAGTCATTGTCATGTGATTAAAATGTCACGAGTTCGAGCCGTGAAAACAACTCTTGTATAAAGATAGGATAAGACTGAGTACAATAGACCCTTATGATCTGACCCTTCTCCGAACTCCACGCATAGCGAGAGCTTAATACATCATGCTGCTCCATTATTTAAAAATTAATATTTAGCCATGAAAAATTCAAATCCAAATTGAAGTTGTAGACCCTTATGATCTGACCCTTCTCCGAACTCCACGCATAGCGAGAGCTTAATACATCATGCTGCTCCATTATTTAAAAATTAATATTTAGCCATGAAAAATTCAAATCCAAATTGAAGTTGTATTTCAAATTTGGAGAACACCTTATAAGTTATTTTTCAACTCACTTTTCACTTTTTGAGTTGTACTTAAATACATACAAGCATGAATATTATTTCAAATATTCTTTACAAAAAAAGTATAATCGGACACAACTACATCTTCAATTCCAATTCTATAAATTTCAAGTGAAAAATATTTGAAATCTATGACCAAATGCCTAATTAGAGTTGTTTCGAAATAAATAGAAGTGTAAGAATTATAAAGAATGGATTTTGGGTCTAACTCAACTCCAAAAGCTAGCTTGTAGGGTGAGGATTGTCCAAGTTCATATAAGGAGTCCATGTTCCCATTACATATCCGATGTGGGACTCTTAACACTCCCTCTCACGCTCAGACTTTGTTAACTGGATCATGAATAATATAGTTTGGGGGCCCAACATCGGTGAACAAAGAATTGGATGAACATAACTCTGATACCATGTAAAGAATTGATCTTGGGTCTAACTCAACTCCAAAAGGTAGCTTGTAGGGTGATGATTGTCCAAGTCCATATAAAGAGTCCATGTTTCAATTCATATCCGATGTGAGACTCTTAACAAGAATAATTTAGAAAGTAAATACCAATTATGAGTATGACATTCCATATTTCGTAAGATACAAACAGAAAGTTATCCGTGCGCCAAAGCAAACTACTACTGCCACAGTGCCACTGTCTTAATTTAAGTAATACTTTTAGCTTTTCTTAAAGTTAATTATTCTAAAATTTGAAGTTAAATTAGATTAAATTAATTTAATAATTTAAGATTAAAATTTATATATTTGAAAATTACATAAAAGTACTATAAGTTGTAACTTTTCTCATATCAATTTGGTGAAAACATACATCTTAAAATGTTGGTCAAAGTTTATGAAGTTTAAATCTTGAGAAGTCAAAATCATTGTTTTAAGAGGCGGAGGTGCGAGGCGAGGCGTTTTACGCAGCACGGACGAGGCGTAAACCCCGAGACACGTGACATAAGTCCCATGGATCTACGATGTTTTCGGAGAGAGTTCGGGACCCGTGGCCCCGTGGATTCTAGAGACTCTAATCAACCACATAATACTGCTTATCCATAAGCATGAAGAAAAATATTGGGGAAATACATATTTTCCCTTAATTTTGTGAACGTCCCTTTATCTCTTCCGCGCTCATTTTTGTTTACGTTCAGAATAGATCTTGAGACATGTAGCAACTTCGTCATGAAATAGAAGCAATATTTAACCGTGGACTTAGTTATTATTGTATAATGTTACCCGAAATCGTTATAAAAACTCCTAAATTTTAAATTCTAAATTCGACTCTGTCATTATTGCTCCATCTCCGGATTGAGGATGCATGGTCCACTATAAATTGGCCAATCCATCTAGTAGTATTATAGCGTCTTTGATTCTAATGTTAAATCAACAAATAATTTCGATTATTTAGTAAAGTCGTCTAAAAGATGGGTGACTTTGTCTTGCAGTTAGAATAATTAATTAAGGATTTAGGTAATCCTACTGACGGTACGGTCTAACTTTTCGCGTGAATAATATTAGCGAATATTCACACTATATTTTGTAATTATGATAGATGTATATTTAAGGTAACTTAAGATTCTTATTGTATTATGAATCAACCATTTAAGGTAAGTTAGGATTCTTACTGTATTAGGAATCAACCTATATACATACATATATATATATATATATATATATATAATATTGTGAATAATGAAATGAATCCCTAATAAAAATTATTTTATCTTACAAAATATACTGTGAATATTCGGAGAATATTCGATAATAGAGAGTAATTTTCAAACATAATTAAAAATAGAAAACTGAATTATGATTTTTTTCCTAATGTATTTTGATACATGAAGCCTACACGGTCCATACTAGAGCTCTGTTAATGATAAATACAAATACCAAAAAATTTACTAATGACAAAAGTGTAAATGAACCCAAGATAGAGTGGACGAGGAAATTGAAGGGGAAAATTCCATCTTTTTTCTCATCATAGAATATACAATTAATGATCGAGATTGTGTGACTTTGAAGGTTTCAAGTCCAACCTTCCGTTCATACAGGAAACAAACAAAAATAGGTTATTATTAATACCTAAGTACAGAAGTTAGCCACGCATTGCATCTCCTACTCGTGGCTTTACAATAGGAAAATCTTTTTAAGGAAAGGAGAGAAGAATACTTTCTCCACGCGTCTTTTCATATTAGCAAGGGCTAAATCTTCTTTTGTATGCTAATCATGTTAATTCTCAGTAAATATTTATAATTTTTAATAATAATACTAAACAAATAAAATTGTATATCCTCTATAATAAGCTTATTTGCAACAGAAGAATTAAACTGAGTATTATCTAGTACTATAAAATAATACCTCGTGATCGATAATAATGACTAATTACATGAGACGCATCTCCGGTTTCAAAGGCTCTCCTCGTGGAAGATTAAACTTCTACTTTAAGCGTGTCCCACATTAAAAATGTGCCTTGAGAAACTTTCATAATATTCCGTGTTTAATTATACTTATTATAATCTCAAGAGAAGATATAAGAAATTGATCGGATCTCAGATCATTTCCCACTACTCTTTTTCTTTAATATAAATAGAACATAATTGACAAAAGGTCCTGGAACTCATTATACTATGTGGAGATTTTCCCTCACTTGAATTTTCTGGTATTGATTCTCGTTCTATTAAATTAGAAGATATCGTTGAAATAAATTAAAAGTATAATTTAAGTGCATTTTAAATTCGTACTATGAGAATTTTCAAAATTATGGGCTGCACTGCACTGCACGTCGACTTAGTACTGTAACATGGCATGGATCCGTCGTATCTAATAAATTTTGAATAATATTTATTTTACTTATTTACTTATCACATTGTTCTGTTGCGCGGGGGAATTAATAAAGTTTCACTTAAATATTGCAAAGTAAGATGTATATCTAATGCTATGAAATCTTTGGAGGGAAACTGCACGGGCGATGCCCAAACAGGACGTTATTGTTTAGAGAAACTAGAGATTAAAACCAATAAAGATTAAGAGAAAATATATAAAATAATTATTAAATTTATCTCAAAAATTTATTTTATCAATTAAATTTTAACGGAAGTTTTTTACCCATAACAACAACCCCAAAGCCAAATGCAGATGTGGCAAAAAAAAAAACTAGTAATTTTTTTTAAAAAGAGGTGGCCCCACTGTTATATTTCTGTCGTCTTCTTCCCCACAGCCGATGGGCTCCCCCTCTCTCTTCGTTCTCGCTAGCTCCGGCGAGCTCCTTCTCTCGCCCCGCTTCTCCGTTCCTCTCTGTGCTCTTCCTATCTTCATGGACCAAAAGAAAAAGGCAAATTTTGTCTCCCTTTTTCAGATCTGCGACGCCGGAAAATATGAATAAGGCAGAAAATTTTCAGATTTCAGACGACTGCACCAGTTCTCACTGTTGAAGTAGTCGCCGGCTCCGTCATCGCCAAAACCTTCAAACTCCTCGTCGACAGAAGAAAGCTAAGAAGAAATTGAGAAGTTGAGGATTAGGGTCTTGTTCAAGGGGTAAGGGTTGGTGGCTAAGTATATCTGCTTGTTTTGGAGTCCAGATAGATTGGAGAATTGGATATTTTTATAGTGAAAAGAAGAACTTTTGCTATAATTTCGGTTATTTGGAGCTCCATATCTTCAGTTATGGAAAACACAAATCGAAAACGTCATCTGCAATATCATTATCATGATTTGAGGGATTAATTAGTGTATAAAAATATAATTAAGAAAAGGAAAATCGTGAAATAATAAAAAGAAATGAAAAAAAAACTAAAAATTAAAATTTAGATAGTTTTTTTACGTGGTGGTGACGTAGCTTTGACATGGTGCTGACATGTCAATGACGTGGCGTGCGTGTACTGCACCTCACATTGTTAGATTGGTATTATAATATCGGGGTGATATTTATTTTATTTCAAACAAATATAGAGGGGTAAATAAACGCTCGTAAAGTTTAATTGCTAAAATGAATTTCCGAGATAAGTTTAAGGGCGAAAAGATGTATTTTCTCAAAGATTAATGATAAATTTATCGCATTATTTCTTGCATCGTGTCAAAATAATAATAAATATTTTATAATTAATATAGATTCTAAACTTAGAGAAAAATAAAATATTCTTAACTTAAGAAGAAAATAAATATTCTACTATTAATGTAGATCTAAAGAAGAATGAAAGTAATTAATAAAAAAATTAAATATATTTTAATAGCTATTAGACCATGTTAAAAAAGTTTTTGTGTTGGCTTAACCCAACAAACTAATATTAAAGTAAATGATTTAGTAATAGCCTTGGCGAATAACTTGTTAACAAGATGAGAGATTTGCATAGAGTAAGCCAAAAAGAGTTTAGAAACACGCTAATGACATGAACGAGCCAGTTCCATTGCCTTTGCCCAGTTATGGCCCGTTTTACTGTTTTTATCCATAGTTTGGAGATACGTAAATAAAAAGAAGCTTATGAGTTTATCTCACAAGTTTGAACCCATATAAACTCTTATAATGCAAGAGGCACACTATGAATTTATCTCCAGAAAAGTTCATAATTTATGGTGATATTGGCACTTCATTAATTTGAAAGGAGAATATTGAAGGTGATAAACTACCACGTTGAAAGTTAATACTGTAAGAAAAAGAAGTTATACATAAGATACCATGATATTCAATTGTGTGAACTTTAATCCAAATGATACTAAAGTTTTGGCATATATTTTCTGGTTTTTGTGAATTGTCACGTTATTCCACCAGATTTTCTCGCTATATTTAGTACTCATTTGTTAGAAGCTAACATGCCCTCTCATTAAATCCTTTGGCCAACATCCAAACTTAAACAACATGAATTTAATTTAGACATCAAAGTTGCAACATATTCAATATTGCAACTCCGCTTTCTAATACTATAAATATAAACTATGGCAGCTTTATCTTCACTTTTCACATATCATAGTCAGCTCTGCTCTTTTTGCCTCTATATTCACGAACTCTATTTTAGTGACATTTGTTGATCATTGTTTCAAAAATACCAAGAGTTATCCAAATCAGTAGTGCAATGTAATTTTTTATTCAGCAAGTTCCTTATGGCTTTAATGTGTTCACAATCAATGCCAACGTCTCTAGCTTATGAAACGTTTGTCATTTGTGTACCAAATGTAGTTTGTGTTTTCACATATATTGACAAAAAATTCACCTGAAACTCATAGGTTGTCAGCATGTCACAGGCAAACTTCATGAAATTAAATTTTGGAAAGGTGTATACTCTCTTCGTTCTAATTTATGTGATACTACGTTTAAGAAAAAAATCTTAGACATTTATATGACTATTTATCATTTAATTAAAGATAAAATAAAAATTTTAAAATTAATTATTTCTAAATACAAGATCACATTTATTTCTATACCGTTAAAAATGAAATTTTATCATACAAATTAGGATAGAGAGGTATTAAATAATCATTTAACAATAGTGTAAAACAAAACCTACACTGGTTCTGACGTGGCAAGGTACGCCAACATGGCTATCACTTTTTAATTTACTAATTGGGAAAAGTGTCCAAGATAAATTGTTAATAGAGGATTAGGATGACACCTTAGTCTCTAGAGTAAATAGAAAGTGGTCATTTCTTTAATTTCTGCCCTTTGAAAGTTTCTAAAGGCCGTTTATTAACAATTCTCTCTCTCTTTTTTAACAACAAACTACTTCAGTGTATTAATACATAAGTTGTCTCAAAGAATTAAAAGATGTAGTAGCATAGTTACAATCTAACAAGGGAAAACTAAAACTCAAATAATCTCCTGTAACAATGAAATAGAAATTTTGCTAAATTGTGTGTTAGCATATTCCAAGATCTAGGAATATATACCACATAAAAACTTTGCTAAATTATGTGTTAGTATATTTCAAGATCTAGGAATATATACAATAACTTATGCTAAATATATCCAAGATATAGGTAAGATATAGGTATATATCCAAATATATACCTCTTGCTTTGCTTTGCTTGTGATTATACTTTGTCTTGAGCCGAGGGTCTTCCAAAAACAGTCGCTCTACCTATCAAGGTAGAGGTAAGGTTTGCGTACACTCTATCCTTTTCAGACCCCACGTTGTGGGATTTTACTGGATATGTTGTTATACACATCGTCAAAGAAATTCATAAGCTTCCATATATCTTCATAAGTCGTCTCTATCTCCCATGAAGCTATATTTCTTTTCCGTATCATGTCCACCATAATTTTTGCATCCGACAAGATTTGCACCTTTGACCATCCATTTTCCTTTGTGTTCTCCAATGCTTCCCGAATTGCTAGTGCTTTAACGGTGATGGCTTTCCCAACAAATTGAATTGGGGTAGCAAAGGCTTGAAGCAAATGACCAAAGCGATCCATAGCCGCCACTCCAATGCTTGTCATCTTGTGCCACAACAATATTTTTATCATTAGCATAGTCAGATACAAGCACATGAGAAAGAGTAGTAAGCATATTATTTTTGTATTCATGGAAATCAAAAAGTATCTTGTTTACTATATCATTAGGTTCACCAATATCTCCATTAAAGCTTATTGAATTTCTAGCCTTTCAAATTTGTCACCTGATAGAAACACTTAGTTTAGCAGGATCAATAGAATCAGGGTATTGATTAGCATTAATAAAAGTATCATTCCATTATCTCCCAAAGTCCATAGTATTCTCGATATTAGGCCAAACAATTGAATAGATTCTTCAAATCAATTGTGCTTTAGGGCATCTAAAAAGCATATGATAAATATTTTTACTTTCCATACCACAAACCTTACTCGCATCAAAAGTATGTCTTAATCTTTTAGAAATAACATGATTAACAGGAAGCACATTCAGAATACATTTTTTAATAGAATGCTTATATTTGTTTTTTCTATTCATAGACCATAAAAAATCCCAGAACTTTTTTGAAAAGGATTGATTACTCGATTGAGGTCTATCACTGCTAACTACTCGGCATCTAACAAATCTCTCTAGCTAAATGATATTTTGATTTTACCTCATAATTATCAGATTTAGTATGATGCCAAATAATTCTATTCGATGACCCAATGGAAGATATATGAATAGACACTATTGCATGAATATATTTCGCACAATATCAATTTTGTAAATCTTGCATCTTTCAAGTGTGTGTATTGTCGTCTATAAGATATTTCACTTTTAAGTCTATATTCATTTGTGCATGACAATGGCTAGGCCTAAGCCCACGTGAATTGGGAATCCAAGGATCCGTCCAAACTTTAATACTATTACCCGAGCCTACCCTCCATCTAATACCTTTTTTGTAAAAGATCTCTACCCAAAATAATACTCTTCCATATTCATGAGCTATCAGAAGAACACGTAGCTCTAAGAAAAGACGTATGTTGAAAATACTTACTTTTGAGAATTTTAAAAATTAGAGAATCTTCTTGAGTTAAAATTCTCCAAGCGAGTTTAGCCAACTAAGTTAGATTAAAAGGTTTTAGTGAAAGAATTTGTTGGGTTCAAAACACATAAGTAAGGCACACCGGTGGACACTAATTCCAAACTCAGTGCCTTTTCGGGTTCTCTGTATGCCGATCGGACTTACTATCGCAGCTTAGCAGAAGCGTTGCAGTATTTCACTTTCACGATACCAGATATATCCTATGTTGTGCAACAAATATGCTTACATATGCACAGCTCAACTGATGAACATATAAATGCCCTCAAACGTATTTTGCGATATGTACAAGGTAGTCTTCATTTCGGCTTACACATGTACAAGTCCTCACTCTCTGCACTGGTCTCACATCTTATTCTGATGCTGACTGGGGTGGATGTCCGACACTCGTCGATCCATATCGGGTTACTGTGTGTTCCTCGTTGATAACTTACTTTCTTGGTCTTCTAAAAGACAACCTACTCTGTCTCGATCCAGTGCGGAAACTTAGTACATAGGTGTAACAAATGTTGTTTCTGAGTCCTGTTGGATACACAATATTCTACTTGAGCTTCACAGCCTAATCCATAAGGCTACATTGGTTTACTATGATAATGTAAGTGCGATATATCTTTCCGGCAATTCCGTTCAACATTAACTTACTAAAAACATTGAAATAGATATTTAGTTTATACATGAGAAAGTTGCTCATGGACAAGTTCGTGTTCTTCATGTTCCTTCCCGATATCAGAGTGCTGACATATTCACTAAAGGACTTCTCCGCATATTCTTTGATGATTTCTGAGCCAGCCTCAGCGTATGGGAACCTCCCACTTCAACTGCGGGGGTGTGATAGAATATTACCATATATTTTATATTAGGTAATTTAGGAAGATTAATTACCTAATTTTTAGCTATGTAAATAATTATGTAACACTATATATATTGTACACAATAATGAATGAAAAATCAGAAAACATATTTCTTTACCCACGGTTCATATATATTAAAAACAGCGGAGTCGCTTTTTAAATCCGGTTTCCAAGCGTAAACATCTGTCGAATAACCACGACACTCCAAACAGAACCTTGTTCATGCTTTCTTTGTTCTTAAATATAAACTGGAAGAAATACTTTTCAACTTTCTTAATTCTTAGTCCGACCGGATTTCCCCAAACTAAAGGCATAGTATTTTTCACTCCCTGAAAGCTCACCTCCTTATCTGAGGTTACCTTGCGGAGAAGACTAACCTCACAATCCTGCACACTTGTTGTGATGCAATTTCTACTACATCCTTCTCCTCTTCCGTTAGGATAAATTTTTGAAGGCGATCTGTAATTTCTTCGTCCATCGGAAAAGTGTTTGTTTATAGTAGGATCCCAATTAACTCTTATAACAATTGAAATACAGAGTATTTTGAAGTGAAGTTGATGAGTAAAAAACATAAAAGTGAATAGGTTTAAAAAAATAACAGAAGGATTGATTTGGCAGTTACAATGAAAATTTTAAAAATTAATTATTTCTAAATACAAGATCACATTTATTTCTATTTTGTTATATAAATTAGGATAGAGAGGTATTAAATAATCATTTAACAATAAAGTGAAAAACAAAACCTACACTGGTTCTGACGTGGCAAGGTACGCCAACATGGCTATCACTTTTTAATTTACTAATTGGGAAAAGTGTCCCAAGTTAAATTGTTAATAGAGGATTAGGATGACACCTCTGTCTCTAGAGTAAATAGAAAGTGGCTATTTCTTTAATTTCTGGCCTTTGAAAGTTTCTAAAGGCCGTTTATTAACAATTCTCGACCTTGCCTGTCATTGACGAGGTGGTTTATCCATATCTTTGTAAGTCTCCACAAATGAAGGGGACCCAGAAAATAAAACCACAAAAAGTTCAAGGACAAAAATGGAAATTTAATTAAAACTCAACCAATTCATTCTCACGCTCTCTTAAGCATATAAACTTTCACGGATCATTATTTCTGTGTCAGTCAAAGAGATTGGTTGTCACGCGTTTACAGAAGCGCGTTAAGTATTTTATATAAATTGGGTTCGTCCACGCTGGCCGCCCATTTGCTTTTCTGTTGGTGTGATCACGTTGGCTATATATACGGAGACATGCAAACCATTATTCTACATCAACACCAAAAACTAAAAGGCAAATACTGTAAAATCTGAATTATACCTCTTAGGAGAAAGAAAGTTCATTGAATCGATATTATTAGTCTCTAAATAGTTTATCATTATGTCGCCGAATAACTTTGCCGCCACCGATTTTGATGGACTTTCCGGCGAAATGCCGGAATCAAACATTCAAATCATCACCTCCGGTGGCCGCCGCATTCCGGCGCATTCTACTGTTCTGGTACGGACTCTCCAAGCATTTGATTTTCACAAATTCAATAAGATTTAGTCGCGATTTAGTGAACTTCAATTTTACTTTCAAACGGGAGAATTGTCAACATTTTAAAAAAGAATTCTTAATTTTCAGTTTCCAAATATCAATAGAATTAAATTTCGATCCAAATATTGGAAAATCTGTTTCAATCGCAAAAAGTGCTGATTTTTTTTTCCATTTGCGTATTATAATTGTAGGCTGCGGCTTCGTCAGTTCTGGAAAGCATACTAGTCCGGCCGCAAAAGCGGCGGAGCTCGGAGAAAACTATTCGGATTCTCGGTGTTCCCTGCGACGCTGTTTCCGTGTTTGTTCATTTTCTCTCTTCGTTCAAGTGAGTTTACTGATACACGCCAAGTCCATTTCACCTTGTTTTCATATTTTCACGCTATTCTCATGAGTAGTTGTCACGTTCAACCTTGAATCATGTTAGACCTGAATTTACTGGAGCTGAAAGTGACCGTTAGCAGTAGATTTTTCCCACCAAATCCATTTTGACTCACGTTTTTTTTTTATTTGCACGTTATTTCACGAGGCTGATTCAACCTTTGAAACCTGATTGGCTTGAATTATGTTAGATCTAAATTTACTGGAGCAGAAAGTGATCATTAGATGTAGATAGATTTTGATTTAATTAAGTGATTGGTAGTTGGATCCAAACCAAATCCCTGCCTCACATTTCTTTGTCGGTTTACACATGGGACATTATTTGCGTCTTAGATAAATTAATCATATATTTATTTCCTTAATATTCTGTAAAAGACTCAAGCGCCGTCTGTTCTAAATTTTCCCCTATTTTTGGAGGAGACAATATCTTTTTTAACTCGTGGTGCCTGTAATGACCAAATTGTCCTTGTGATCAGGTGTACTGAAGAGCAGATGGAGAAACATGGAATTCATCTTCTTGCACTTTCTCATGTGTACTTGGTACCACAGCTAAAGCAGAAATGCACAAAGGGGTTAGCCGAGCAATTGACTATTGAAAATGCAGTGGATATGCTTCAATTGGCTAGGCTATGTGATGCACCTAATCTTTATCTGAAGTGCTTGAAATTAATATCAACCAATTTCAAGAAAGTTGAGAAGACCGAGGGTTGGAAGTTCCTCCAAGATCACGATCCTCAACTTGAACTTGAAATTCTGCAGTTCATGGATGAGGCTGACTCGGTACGTTTAACATTACTTTAGCATAATTCCTTTGGTTCTTTCAGATTAAGTCGAAGTTTTTATCATGAAATAATTATACAATGTTAAAGTCTGTTACTTGATAGTGAAACAATGGGATTGAAAGAAGTAGTTGTAGTATTATTGGCGCATTTGTTTGCACCTCCTTTACCATTCAACGAATGTTTACTAAATTAAATTTGGAATTTTGTTATTATAGAGGAAGAAGAGGACAAGAAGACACAGAAGGGAGCAGAACTTGTATTTACAGCTAAGCGAAGCGATGGATTGTATAGAGCACATATGCACTGAAGGATGCACCAGCGTAGGGCCATGTAATGAGGAGCCCTGCACAAAGAAGCTGCCATGTAGCAAATTCAAAACATGTCAAGGCGTCCAGCTCCTAATTCGACACTTCGCTTCATGTAAGAGAAGGGTGAATGGAGGTTGTTTGCGATGCAAAAGGATGTGGCAGCTCCTTAGATTACATTCGTCTATCTGTGACCGACCTGATGAATGCCGAGTTCCTCTCTGCAGGTATAAACAAAATTGAGTTGCTAGTTTGATTTTTAGTTTTATTTTTTTTGCATCTATTATATATGAACCTGTCAATTGGCTTGGAAGAAACTTTTCCAAGATATTATGAAGGATCTGGATTATTCCTTGAGTTGAAAAATGAGTCGGTTCCAACTACCTATCCTGTATAGGCATTTATGTTCGACCTTGGAACGTCTTCAATTTCAGGAGTAAGATGTTATTAAGTGATTTGTCTTTATAGAAAAAGCAAAGAACTAGCGGGCATGGACTGTGTCTAGTTGGCTATTAGCAGCCATTAGTAACGACCTTTATCAAACATTTCATACCATAGAGAGTCTATTTTCATCTTTTAGTTGTGACATAGACAGTCGTAAAGAATTTTTTAAAGCATCGTGGCTTTATTAAGTCCTTACACATGTAGAACTTAACTCTTAGAAACAGGACAAGTCTTTTTGTGACACTCCCTTTTTAATTTCTTCATAGTCGAAATGTCCCTATCTGATTTCAACCCTACAAAAGAAGTGTCTTTATCTGATTTCCTATAAATATCATCTGCAAGATGCTTTAGTGACCTTACAACATGTTGGAATAGATAAGGTCGAAACTGTTACATAAATATCAGCTTAAATAACGTAGTTTTCCCTCTATCAGTAGGGCCAACTATGTTTCTTGTTTATGTCCTATGGTAATTATTGAGTCTCTAAATATATCCAATTCTACATTACAGACAATTCAAAGTGAAGGTGCAACAAAAGGGAGATGACGGGCTATGGAAATCACTTGTTGGAAAGGTGGTGTCAGCCAGAGCCTTGTCCTCCTTATCTCTGCCCAAAAGAAAGAGAGAAGAGGAACCAAAAATGAACTTAGACCATCATCAAGTCAGAAACTTCTTGACAACTCAGTGTCACTAGTTGGGAAGTTTAATACTACTACTATATAATCTGAGAAGTTAGTGCAGGTAGAATGTTAGTGGAAGCTCAATGGTGTAGCAGCTTTTGTTATTATGTATGTATATGTTCTACTGTAGTGGCTTTTCGTCCTGTGCCAGTCTTGAGTTGGAGAAATCCTCTGTAAATGCGGGGGTTCAACAGTAGAGTTGTATAGGAATGAATTTTGTACATGTAGTGGATGGCTGTCAATTGTATGTTCCTCCATTTTGCTCGATGATCAAGTAAACTTGCGAGGTAATTTGTTGTTATTGGCTTCAATACGTTACATTTTGGTTTCTTATACACTTAATCAGATCCCAACAAACAGCCCCCCACCCCCCCCCAAAAAAAAGGAAAAAGAAAGGTACAAAAAAGGAGGAACCAATTAATCCACCAACTAAACTTGTAAAATAAAGGAGAATAAAACAAATGGGAAAGAAGACCCCAGTTTGACGTTGGCTTTTGCAAGTTGTAATCCTTTCAATAGTCTAGAGACTCTGAACATCCACTTCTAACTGTCCACCCCTTGGGCTTAAAATATACATAGAGACTCGCTAATGTTGGGGTATTCGTTTACTGTTACTTGTATCAGCTTGGTCCTTGAAGACGTTGAGAACCTTTATCACAGGACTCGGTCAAAAAAATTGATCATTCAACTGTACAATCTTTCATCTCCAGAGCAATCTTAATTAGACCAAAGCTGAATAGAATAAACAATTCGTTGATGACTGAGACACTGGGTGTATATTTGAGCCTTTTGATGCCTATTTTCAGGCATAGTATACGGAAATGGGAGAACACAACCCTTTACTCTCAAGAATATAAATATTGTCAACGCAGTAGAGGAGATCTTGAAGTTCTAACATGCAGCAATTTTTACGAGCAGGATATGGCTACGCGTGGTGTTAGATTGGGATCAAATTCAAACGATCAGGTGTCAGTTGGAAATTAACAAAACAAATTTTGAACGGCCATAAACAAAACAACAAGGAGAAATTTATCAAAGAAAATATGATAAATTAAAGATGATTTGGTTAGTTGACTAACATATTAGCAATTCACTAAGAATCTTCAATTTATGGAAGTGGAAAAATATTTTCTCTATGAAAATGATTTACCAAATGTGGAAGATATTTTTATTTTCCCAAAAATTAATTATGGTAAATGTTTTACCCTTAATTCTTTCAAATAAAACAAGAATCAAAATATGGTAAGCAAGACAAACACCTAGCTTAATTACACGGTCAATTGAGGATGCCTAACTGTAAAAACTTATTAAATTCAACCCATGAATGCAAAACATGTGGCTTTCATATACAAGTTTATCACTTAATCATAATTAAGTGATAGACATTTTTACCTTATTGTTTAGTTAACTATGGTTAAAATGATTGGGGATGTAAACACCGAATAAATATTTGCCGATGCGTAATTCACTGAAATTGGCCATTGCATAAACTAATTGTATTTGAAGCGTCTTGAATTTTATTTCTAATGCTGAAATCACTAAAGCGTTATTTTGATGATTAAAGAAGTGAGACTGTATATCTAGCTTTCGATTTTAACGAGACGTTATTTATTGATGGTCTCAACCACGATCTGCTAACGATGCTTATATATTTTAATAGTAGTAATAATAAAAGAACCATACTTTTACGTTCAAGTTTGTTGTTGGTATTAACAAACTCAACAATATATTCCAAATTGCAATGTGAAATTGCTCTAAGAAAATATTTGGTTGAAATGGTCATATAATATATACACCTAGTAGATTATGAGGGATTGCCCATGACACTAACCTTATAGTTATTTAAATCTGGTTCTTATCTATAAATCTCTCATGATTAATCTCCTACTTAAATATAATTGTAGATACGTTCAAGCTTGCAAAAAATCTTTAATAAGAAACCATAAAGAAAATAAGATACAAGTGACCAACTACTCTCACAATATTTTGGTTTCATAAAAGTCAAGAGATCGAAGGGAAGCCTTGTAATAACGGTAAAGTTGTCTCTGTGTGACGTATAGGTAATGTGTTCGCGTCGTGAAAGCAGTTACTAATGTTTGCATTAGATTAGACAGTCTATATCACATCCCTTAGGGTGTGACCTTTCCTGGACTCTATTAATGCGGGATTCTTTATACTCCGAACTATCCTTTTTTCTTTTTTTTTTAAAAGTCAAGAGATATTTAATTTCACAATCCTTATCGCAATTGAGAAGATGTTAATTCAGAAAAAGGAAAAAGCGAATGTCATGATTTAAAGAACAGACAATCCACAGAAAGGTCTTAAGAAAGAGGCCATTTTTGTTTCCTTTCCTCAAAACAAGGAATCTTCCAATTATATGACCCTACTCCTTAGATTGATGTGTGAATTTTTGTTCAAGTGCTCACCAATAATGTTCCCAAAGAGTCTGCCAAGTTAAAACAGAAAGGGTCTTTACATAATTATTGTTGAGGTTGTTGGAAATTTGCCTTTGGCGGGAGTTGCGACCGACCAACTTTAACGGCTTAAACACTAGTGTTACGCATATTGGAGAATTCGGTTCTTCACACATGCATGATCTACTAAGTACGTAGATAACCGTAGGGCCAAGAATCGTCAAATTTCATTGAGAAATGAAAGAGATATTGGTTCACGAAGTAAGGTGTTTGAAGCATGGAAAGTGTGGTATTGTGTGTAATTCTAGTTGAATTATTGAATCTTTGTTTATCCTTTCGAATACTTGTAATAGTTATATACTTCCCGTACTGCATTATAAAGTACCATAGAGCAAAAATTCCTTACAACTTAAGACAATATTTGTATTGTATTACTATTAGTGTTCGAAAGATGTCGGTAAAAAATTGTGTGACCAAATCTGGATATGGAAATGGTTTTCTGGTAGAAGAGAGTGATGATGATGAACGTGTTCATGGTGTCACCGCTACCAAGACTGGTGGAAACAAGCGCTCTCGAGAGCACGAGGATGTCAACGGGACAAGAGGAGAAGGCGAAGATGTTATTCTATCTTTGCGGAGAAGGCCTATATCTGTCCCCGGACAAAAGATCCGAATAATGGTAAAGAAGGAACTAGACACTCGAGTTTGATGAAGTGGAAAGTGAACGAGAATCCGAAATTGGGATAAGTATTTTTCTTACTTGTCAAGAATAAAGATTAAATGATAAGTATTTTTCTTACTTGTCAAAATAAAGATTAAATGATGTACGATTAAAAATGGATTAAAGTAAGGAGGAATATGAAAATAATTTATATTCCTTACGCTTTAACAAATCGAAGTTTAATCTCATCTTCTTTTCCGTTTAAAGATTGGATTTTGTAAACGACTTAAGAAGATTCGTTCTTTTAAGTGTAATTATTAAAGTGTGTAAAGTATGTTCGCACATACGAGGGAGTAAGATCCACGCGGCGTGCGAAAAGCGTTACCACTCTTAAGTAAGCGCCAAGAATTATACGGGCACCAATCATAACGAAAGAAGTCTAAAAGTTGATGACGTTGAACTGTCATACTATTTGGAGAAGATCCTTCATAGGATGATATTGGACACTCGGTCACATAAAGCCTCAGGGCGGCGCGTGGAGTGGGCCAAAATTCCTTTGATAGGATGATATTGGACACTCGGTCATCCAAAGCCTCGAAGCGGCGGAGTGGGCCAAAATTTCTTTGATATGATGATATTGGACACTCGGTCATATAAAGCCTCAAGAACCGGAGTGGGGCCAAAATTCATTTCATAGGGAAAATAATGGACACCTAGTAAGGTGGGCCACGGTTTCAGGTCTTAAATGATGCGAAGGCCTAAAGAAAAGGCGAAAAGAAATTGGACACTCGGTCGCCAAAGCAACCGGAGTGGGCCGAGTATCCGGATCACATATGATCCGGTTACGCCTAACCACGGGTAAGAGGTTGTTCATGTGAAGCAACACCACCTCTAAAGTAGAAGGGGTTGGAGAGGTTGTCCTCAATAGGACTTCAGGGAATGAGATCACTCTAAGATGATGTGATACATGTCCCTAACTTGGTTTAAGGGACGCTGTTGGTCAAGCTGGTTTGAGACTAGTCCAACAGGTCTGTAATAACTAAGAATGGTACAGTATGTCTGTAGCCAAATGAATGATATATTTGTAATCCGTGCGTCTATGCCATCATAGATTAAGACACGTTAAATAGCAAGTCATTCAAAAGCTAACGATGTTGAGATTGTTGCCTTCTTCGACATAAACCCTCAAAATAAATATGAGGTAGATGAAGAGGCAAAATCACCTTTCCAAATTCCGTCAAGGGAATAGCGAAAGAAGCACTGCTCCTCTAGAACTTAGTCACACATACTTGGGTGATTTGAAGTTTATACAAAATAGAGGGGGGAGACAAGTACGTTGTGATCTTCATTGATGATGGTACAACGTATGGAATCCTTTGTTTGTTAAAAAGCAAAGATGAAGTTGTTGAAGCGGATAAGTGCTACAAAGCAGAAGTTGAAAATCAACTAAGCCTACAGATTGAGAAATTCGTAGTGATAGAGGGGGAGAATGTGAAGCATCGTTTATTAAACGACTGCTCATTACTCACCTCAGTCCAACGGTGTTAGCCAAGCGCAAAGCCGTACGCCCAAATTATGTGGGGCAAGACGATCCTTACCGCTAATGCGATTCTCAACATAACTCCGCATAAGGATAAGGATAACTCTCCGTGTGAGACATGGAAAGGATCTCACATACAAAAGTTGTGATGTGGGGTGGCTTGGTAGAAGTTGGACTACGAAACAGTCAAGTTCGACCTAAGATGTAGATTGCATATCCACTGGATCTGTAAATAACAGTAGTACTTATCGCCTCTTGGCGTCAAAGAATGCTGAATTCTTATAAGATAACTTTCCTTGAAAAGGAAAAATGAGTAATTGCTCAAGGTTAACAAGAACCCGCGAGGGCATTTGTTGTCCGAAACTAGACGTTCCGTATCTACGGGACTCGAAAGTTCTTTGGATATCAGGAACTTAATAATCCAGATCTGCAGAACTCAGGGATTCTAGATGTTGAACCAAGAAGGAGCAAAGAGGGGACAAAGACTTGTTCCATACCTTCTAGCTTGTATGGTTGAGAACGAACCATGGACAATTAACAAATAATTGTTATCTCCAAAAGCGCTGCTTTGGAAAGAAGCTAAAGAGAGAAATAAATTCCATATATAGAACCATACTCGTGTAATAGTTAATCTTCCTCCGGGAAAAGAACCTTTGGGTTGTAAAAAGTGCTCCACTGTGAGTAGCTTCACATCCGGGGCCATTGTAGTCTTACATGGCATGGGTGTTGAAACGACCTTCCCAACCGGAGAGTTGGAAGAAGAGGATCGAATTGGTTTCTTTGAAGCTGTTGGGCTTCTTCCGAACTTTCATTTTGGTCCACGAAATGTTAACATTTTGGTCTGAAAGTCTCGGATAAAACAGAAACAATGAATCGATCACAAAAACATTGACTCGAAGTTAGAAAGCCAACAGTTGGAAAACCAACGGTCTTAGAGTGAAAATCATATTGAAACAAAGTCTCGATATGAAAGATATGGGTATCACGAGATGACATCTTAGGAATTGGATTTCTAAGACATCTAACGGATCGGTCGATAGTTGACGGTCTCGTTGAAGCCACCAATGGATATGAATCATAGAAGCGATTGGAATCATGGTGCACCCATAGACAAGGAGCGATATGCTCGGGTCACGTGTAGTTCAATGTATTATACACACTACAACCGACACTGGTATCGTCAACAAACAGATCGTTGAACTAAGGTTCAGCGATGATCTTAATACATGATCAATAGAAGGCGTTAAGTCGGATATGACGATATTTGAATTATTCGCTTATCTACGGATTATAGTATTTTGGATGTCCAGCGGTTACGAGAGAACACGGTGATGCAAAGCTGGACATCGGATCGAAGAACACCAAAGCCACAAGTAAATGTGTATGGTGGTTCTTGGAAAATCCTCTAAGCAAACTTGCATCGACCGATTCATGATGGTATCGGAGTTTATCGCTTTATACAAAGCATGAAAGAAGTTGAGTAACTTCACGACTCATTAGAGGACGTCCCTTATTGGGAGAAACACGTGCCTTCGGCAGTTCTACTTGTGGCTAGCCGGTCGGCTTTAGGAAGGACACGGATGACGGCGTCGGACATATCGTCGGGATGCTGTCGGAGACATAAGACCGTATGGCGTTGATCATCACGGGTGTCACTTCCTTGTTTACTAACTAAGGGACTACCCAGAGATCAAGTGTTCTGCACTTTGTCTAGGGGAATGGGCTTAAAACCCAAAATATACGGACCAATACGGTGGAAACCCAAACTTACGAACCTGGAGATCCCGGTAATTTGGTTTAATGGGAAAACTAAGTTGTAAATGTTCGTTGATCGCTTCGGTGGAAGCATGAGCACTTCGGATAGTGATCTGCGAAAAGAAACACCAAATCCAAAGCCGTTCCCGCGATAGACGTTAAGTGCTATCTGCGGTATGGGTAAAGGTTAAGTTTTCAAAACTGTAATGATCCTCAACGAGTTGAGGTTAGGTCTTTGGGAAACTTTTAATGGTTCCTAACACTTGTGAAGTGGGGTATAGCGGGATACCTTGTAGGAGACCACCTATTTAAGTGCGAGGAAGGGCCGCCTCAAAATGAACGCACTTAAGAATCCAAGACGTTGTCCATGGCCAAAACGGACAAAACATTACGAAGAAGAGAGTAAGGGAATTTGTTGTGTTGGTACCATTGTCTTGGCTTACACTAAACAACGACGGTTCAAGACATCACGTTCACCGCGCGGTAAGTAAGTCCGATGGTATTCAACTATGGAAGGTTCAAAGCGAGGCTACCTCTCCTTATGCAACATCGGTCCGTGAAATATTCTTTGGAAATGAAAAGACACCATGTGAGTGCGCCAAAATCTCTTTCAAGAGGGGATTGTTGGAAATTTGCCTTTGGCGGGAGTTGCGACCGACCAACTTTAATGGCTTAAACACTAGTGTTACGCATATTGGAGAATTCGGTTCTTCACACATGCATGATCTACTAAGTACGTAGATAACCGTAGGGCCAAGAATCGTCAAATTTCATTGAGAAATGAAAGAGATATTGGTTCACGAAGTAAGGTGTTTGAAGCATGGAAAGTGTGGTATTGTGTGTAATTCTCCCTCATCGGTAGAGGAAGAAAGAATTGTTGTGTATATAAGACTCGAAATTGGTTTGGGGTTTGGGACCCCAAGGGTATCCCATGTGTTTAAAGGAGAGAGGACCTAGATGTGCTTCGGTTCGAGGAAAGACCACACGCGCGCGCCGCCGCCCGCCCGTCCGGTTCGGTTCGGGTTCTCGGGTCACGGGTCGTGGGTCGTGGGCTGTGGGCCTTCTGATATTATCTTTTTGGGCCAGAGAACTTTGCCAGAAGTACAGTTTGATCCCAGATGTACAGTTCGGACCAGAATTCTTTCAGATGTACAGTTTGGTCCCTCAAGTTTCCAGATGTACAGTTTGGTCCCTCAAGTTTCCAGAATGCGGACAGTCAAAGCAGTTGCCAAGCACTCAATTCAGCCATTTATTTTGGCTGAATTACTCTTCCTATAATGGCCAAATCCGTTGGTCTTTTCACCATTTATGTTGGTGGCTTTACTACCTCCATAATGGCCATTATTTGGCTATTATGGAGGCAGTTTTTCAGCCCCTCCCTCACCTATATAAACACCCCCTTACACCATTGTTGAGCACTAAGAATAACACTAAGAACAGTGCACGAAATTACACAACCAAAACAGTTTTCTTCCTACAACTTTCAAGCATCATTTCGTTACTCAATATTCTTCACGGTAGCTCTTGAGTTTCCTTTGCTCAAGGGTTCCATTGCTGTTTTATCTTGGGAGACAAATTGTCCAGGACGTATACAGGATACATACGGGGCAATATTGTCTTAAGGACAGAGTGCTACACTCGACTCAGCAAAAACAATTTCCATTTTTCCATCTTCTACTAAACTGGAATTTCCAGTTTTCTTGTGTAACTATTGTAATTTTCAGATTTCTAGTTGAATTATTGAATCTTTATTTATCCTTTCGAATACTTGTAATAGTTATATACTTCCCGTACTGCATTATAAAGTACCATAGAGCAAAAACTCCCAACAGAGGTTTCGTGGAGACAAAAGGCTTCTTCTTATTGATAGTCCACTTTTGCATACTTAGTTTGCTGGGTAAAGTTTACTAATAAACATTTTTTAATTTTTGTAATGGAAAAATAATCACTACCTTTAAGTTTAAAATTTTAGAGGTGAAATTTCAAAATAAAGCTCCATGTAACAATAGTTATTTTTCAAAGATAGGACAAAAGTAATCGATGCACGTTATTTCTAGTAGTTTGCATGCTAAATGGTTTTAACAAAGACCAATTTATTGTGTGATGCTTTAGGTCACTCTCGCACACTTGGTGTGGTTGAAAGGTCTCTTTTGTTTCTCAACCATGCTCAAACCATCATCACTTGGTCATTATAATTAATAAAAAGTGAAAAACTTGATAAGTAGATCCAGAGGACTTCTCATTTTTTCTCAATTCCTTGAAACTTTTTACTTCTAAAAGTATAGTCCGAATTGAAAAAGAGCTTCTAGAATAGGTTGACTTCTCCTTTTCTCTTTAATTAAATTATTAGTATGAGTATTATAAATATTTAGTGATTTTGGTGAGACCATGTATCATATTATAAAAGTGGCGCTAATCTAAAAATGAAAACTGGATTGGATAAGCTGAATTTCATAGCATTGCTGGATCCTATTGCATCTCGTTGTCTTTTTTTACTATGAATTCTGGTTCCTTGCTTATTCAACTATATGCACCTTTTATAATATAAATGTGCCGTGGTGAAGAACATCGCTACCTCACACTTTAGTCATGTCCAATGTAATCTTGATTTTTTTCTTCTCAACATGAAATTCATTAGGACTGAATTTAAGTGGATCAAAATGAATTGTGCTAATAAATTGACCTTCTCAAAAGTTATTTGGTTGAAATGGGCTAAGAAATGAGTCATAAACCACCCACTCAATACTTACTAATTTTTTTTTTTTTAATAATTTGCTTAAGTACCTATATTTTCTTCTGGTTATACAACATATTAAAATATTTTTATAAGATTTTTGATAAGTCAATTTGACTAAATTTCAATCAATAAGATCAGTTGAATTGAGCAAAATCAAAATGGATGAGTCAATGAGCTATCCAAACTCCTCAGTCCTCACTACATATGGTACAGAGTGTTTACTGCTATTTACCTTTTTTCACATAGTTAAAAGAAAGTAAAATAGTCCAAATAGATAGTAGTAATGCTTATGAGCTACAGGAAAGATTAAAAATTTCATTCAAGCTTCTCTCAGAGAGGAAATTAGCTTTTAAAAAAATACATCTCCAAGTTATTAATTTTAAACGAAAAAGCTTGTCCGTCTCGTTGAGCCAAAAGTTGTTTTTCAAGCGAACATGTAAAAGCCCAATGAGAAAGGGAATGGGCTTTAACACATTGGTTTAGTTATAGTTACAGAACTCGACACTTGCCTCGGGCTGTGCAAATGTTTTCCTTTGCTTTCTCTCTAACACTGCATTTAAACATGAAACATAGACATAAATGGCTATTCGGGTGAATTATTAATTTTCTATGGTCCAAGAAGCTTAAAAAACTATTTTTAATAATTTTAAAATAATTTTATTTAATAACATTTTTTAACTTATTCCAGTATATGTATTGAAAATGTATCATAAGTATAGAAACTGTATTATTATTATATATAATATGTATTTCTACCGTACGTGTATAAAAAACGTATCATTATTGTATAATTAGTATATAATAAATGTATAATCAGCGTATACCTACTAATTATACACATATTATATGATTATTATACACTTTAGAGAGATATTTTTTGAAAGAACACAGCCCAAAAAATGAAATAGATTTGGAGAGATACAAAAATCATAACAGTGATTTGGTGTTTTAATTTGCCAAAAATTATAGAGAATGAAGTATGCAGAGGAGTGAGTAGTGTTTGTGTGTGTGTCCACTTGTTGGAGAATTTTGGGACTGCTTATAAAGAAAAAAATTGTCTGACAGGAGCATCTGAACAATGTACAATTTGTGACTTTATTGATGCTCTATATTGAATTAGTCGATTTCTTAAAGTTAGTCTCCGTGCCTTCTATTTTGCAGCAATTAAACTATATTCCGAATGATTTGGCTCCATGCCTCGCGTAAAATTTTATTTTTGTGTAACGGATAAATAAAAATGAACCAAAAAACGGCAACATAAACAATTACACCAAGCCCAAAAAAGTAGAAAAAACAACAGAAAACCTCAAGAAATTACACTAGACACTTGTAGAGAAAAACATAAACTGAAAAAAGTTATAGTTTCAAATGTGATTTTCATTAAATATTTTCTATTTTTATAATTTCGATTAAATTTAACACTCAAAATATGATGAATATATAAATTTAAAAATTAAAACTATTCAAATAATATTTAATGACTATCTTGAACCTGTCACCAAAAATATCATTTTTGTTATTTTCTCCCTATGGTAATAGATAAAAACATAAAACTCCACTATATGGCACTATTTTATTTTTTTTTTGGTATTGAGACACCATTTGTTATAATTCTTATTTCCTAAATTTAAATGTATGCGCTCACAACTTATTTAGATTACGTATTGTATTATTTTGATAAATATAAACGATAGACATATATATTATAAATAAAATAGGGTACAAGATAGAGTTATTAAAAAAATATAATAAAAAGTAAAATATAATCATTATAATAAATAAAACTAAATCAAAAACAAATAAATTAACGATACATCACAACAAATTAATCAATACAAAAAAAAAGACTTTTCATATAACGGTAAATTTAACACAAAACAACGAAATTTAAGTAACATTAAAACAAAGATTATGTAATGCAATACGTAACAAGTTGCACGTTGTTTTTATTTTTTCCAAGTAAATTCAAATGACTAATATAATACTCCTAATGCATCTTAGCAGATTATATGACCAGGTTCAGTTTAATATCTCATCTTTAGCCATGCAATCCATTTCTATATAAATAATATACTATGGCAAACTTGAAATTGTCTTCCAAAGAAGAGGGTAACATCAAGTCAACCACCAATCCAGCACTGGATCCGGATCAACCGGGTCTGGAGTTTACCCAGTTTGCTTCTGGGGAGTGGAATTGGCTTTCCAGAGGGTTGAAGGAGTAGTGAAGACGGAGATTGGGTACTCTCAGGGCAATATCCACAACCCGAATTATAGACTTGTTTGCTCTGGAACCAGCAAAAATGCCGAGGTGATTCGGATCCAGTTCGACCCGAATGTCTGCCCCTATTCCAATCTTCTTTCTCTCTTTTGGAGTCGCCATGACCCCACCACTCTAAATCGCCACTTCATCTCAAGATTTTAGTTTTAGTACTACGAACTGACTACTTTTTTGTTTTTATTTACTCCTTTTCAATTTACGTGGAGATTGATAGAATATGTGTATATTCTTTTGATATAATTAGTGATTTTGTATATTTGTAATTATTGTAGTAATATTTTATATTAATTAAGAAAATATTTAATTTTCGTAATTATAGTCTAAAATTACTATTGTATATCATGTATATAAACCTTTTACATTAATGAAAATAATTAAATGATTATTGTATTTGAGAGATGTTACTATTTGGAGAGTGAAACAATTTCTTAAATTATAATTTTCTCAAACTTTTTAAAAGTATTTTGAATCATTAATTTTCTCAATTTTTTTAAAAATATTTTGAATCAAGCTTATAATACTTTTCGTATAATTTTTAAATATATAAATTTTAGTTTAAAATATTTGAAGAATTTATACCTGAATTCATGCTCAAAATTAAATAGTTTGACCCTCGTTAAATCAGGACAGATAGAGTATTATCTTTGATAGTTAGTTCCAACATTTACACATGATTCTGTAGTAGTGAAGTTTTGATTGTCATAAATTCCTCCCCTGAGAACAAGTATTAGTTCCTGAAAGCTCCGCTGCATTAAACCCCACAAGTTGTTTAGTACTGCTTGAATTAAGCAAACATAATTTTTCGTTACCATGGTGTTCGGGTCAGCTTATGCACCTCGACTAATTCTAGGGTACTTGCTACTATAGGTATTGAGCAACTCTATCCACCAACACTTGGAGCCTTGAACAAATGACAAAAAATTACCTAGTGTTTGTGTTTTTCCAATTTCCGTGGATATAAATGGTCAAATTTTTTTCCACTCATTGATCATCAGGTTTACAATGTCTTTTTGCCGAGCGTGAGTACCTTGATAGCAGCAGTTCTCTAACTAGAGGCAGCAATACTTATAGAGTTAGTGTCAGTACTACGAATAGAATATATACAATTCAGTTAACTTTGTATGATCCTACCTTAGTTGTAGTGTTATAGCTGCAGCTCTGAATCTGATTTCACTATGTGCCTAGTTTTTAAGTTCGACAATGCATTCATATTGCTAACAGAAGATAAGAAGTCAATGCATCATTATAATTCTTTTTGTTAATCAAAAGAAGTGAAAATCATTATATTTTATTTCTTATTGGGTTCCAATAAGAAGTCAATGCATCATTATCATTCTTTTTGTAGATGAAAAGAAGTGAAAATCATTACATTTGTGTTCTATTTGGCCTATTAACGTGGAAAGGGAGGTTTTTGCTGGGAAATTAGAAAAAACAAGTAGTCGTCACATGGAACTAAAATATTTATAAGTTTCTTCCCCTGTTTTTATTTCCTTTTGGGATCAGAAATAGAAAGGAGTTCCTCATACTGAGTCTCATGATCATCTTAGAGTCTATGACAGGGGTGTTATTGCGGGTTGTATTCTTGTACCCTCCACCCATGGACTCTTTTGCCTTCACTTGATATTGTATTCATTGAGTGTGAGTTTTTGCCTCTACCTAGAGTCTAACATTCAGAAAGAGCAATATATTGATCTCATGATGATGGTGGTTGTTGCTAGGGTAGCGATATGGGAACCCAATACCGCTCAGGAATATACTACTATAATGATGCTCAGGCGCAACTGGCAAGGGAATCATTGGAAGCTAAGCAGAAGGAATTTACGAATAAGAAGATTGTCACAGAAATTCTTCCTGCAAAGAGATTTTATAGAGCTGAAGAGTATCACCAGCAATATTTAGAGAAGGGTGGAGGCAGAGGTGCCTGTCAGTCGGCTGCAATGACCCAATAAGGTGCAGTTGATATAGCAAGTCTTTGTATGACAAAGCAACTACAATAACACTTGTTGGGCATTTGTCTTGCTTACTTTTAAATAAGTATGTTAATGGTTTTTGGTATTTCTTATAATTAAGTACTTGCCTCTTGAATGGAATAACTTGGTGGTTTGTGCTTGAAAACAATATCACGCATAGTAATACCAGTGAATTTTGTCATTTGGTCCTCTTGTAGGATTAAACAATTATATGCCCAAAGTCTAACCCTCCAAACATCTTATTTAGAGGAGCATGTTTTACAGGAAAGGTAATGTTCATCAAATCAAATTCCAATACGCCATGAAATTAAATGTAGCTTATGTAATTGACATGTTTATAAGTAGATGCCTAATACTTGTACAGAGACTAAAACAGACACTAGATGAGGCTGAGTGGATGTAACTTAGAGTTCATCCTTAGGTGTGGTTGCAGGAGATCCTGATGGGTTGCTTGATGAAGTCTTGACGGGGTAGGATGGTTGCATTGCTATACCGCACAACCCCTCTTCAGCATCAACCTCGCGCTGCATCCTCGATTCATTGTTCCGTTTTAATGTATCCTTTTTCTCCCCATACGGTTATCTACGTACTTAGTAGATCATGCATGTGTGAAGAACCGGATTCTCCAACATACGTTACACTAGTGTTTAAGCCGTTAAAGTTGGTCGGTCGCAACTCCCGCCAAAGGCAAATTTCCAACATCTTATTTAGAGGAGCATGTTTTACAGGAAAGGTAATGTTCATCAAATCAAATCAAATTCAGGTCCCCATGAATTCTTTACGATCCAGTATTTGGTTCCATCGAGGGTTGTGCCATACCCCACAATTGCCACACCATGGTCCAATTCAGTACCACAATCTCCAGTAAATACGCCCTGCCATATTTACAGTTTCATAAATGTTTATAGCGAGTAAAAACCTTTTGAACTTGAGAGACAATGGTGTATTATTTTACCTCAGAGTAGAACTGGAAGTCAGAACCTGAAGCTTGTATAGCTACAGAAACAGGCTGGTTGGCTACTGCTTTAAGCAGTGCATCCTCATCATTTGGAGGAACATCCTCGTGTCCGTCAATTGATATCACCGGAGAATTCCTCTGGCAATAAAAAAAGACTGGTAAGAATCATACTGATTTAACCTGTGTTGCTTGGACTCTTCAAAATTGTCGATGGGCGAGTGTCAGATCCTCCAAAAATAGTCCATTTTTGTGAGTCCGAGCAACATAGGATTTAGTTAATAGTCTGATGCAACAGAGTCTTACTTTTTGAATGTCACACTTGCCATCTTCAGCCACGTAAGGATAGTTCTTCTCTGTATTGATGCCTCCCTTCGTCTTGATGAACTCAAATGCCATGTCCATCAACCCTCCATTGCATCCTTGGTTTTGTGTAGTATCACAGTCAATAAGTTCTTGCTCTGATAAAGATACTAAGTCTTTTGTCTTGATTTGGTTTATCCCCTCTACTGCCACCACAGTTGAAAATGCCCAGCAACTTCCTATAACACACAAAAAGATCTTCCATCAGCTAGCTATCATATTTCATCTAAATCATATTATATTTGTTTACCCTTTTATATGTAACATATGCTAGATGATGTAAAATAGTGAGATGTTAAGTTATACAGCAAGGGCTCCTGCACTAGTGAGAGAAAGCAGATACTATGTGGAATAGTCAAAATGCACGTAAACTAGTCTAAATACTATCATTATGTGAAAAGAAGAAGATCAATCACATGTTATTTCTTACCACATTGGCCTTGGTCTTTGACAGGAGTGACAGCCCCTTTCTTCCTCCAGTCAACAGAGGGAGGGACATTATCCTCATTGGCGTACATGAAAGTTCCATTTGCTCGCGAAGCTCCAAGAAGAGTACGATGATGCTTAATCTTGGAACCAGCATAATGGTGTCTAAATTCATGGTTAGTCATGTCTGCAAACTTGTTCAGTTTAAGCTTATAAGGCTTATCCTTCTTGTTGAAGTTATGAACATAGTGAACATTAGCCTTAAACACATTGAACCTCTTGTGTTTCTCGTCAAGGCTCCTCGATACTGTGTGATGGCTTCTCCATCTCTCATACAACTCCCAGAATTTTTCCTCAGTCTCCAACTCTTTCTCGTGGAAATCGAAACTCTCCCCGAGCCTAAGTACCAAAGCTAAAGAAAAAAGAACTAGTAATAATTTCTTCATTTCTAAAACTCGACTCAAGATGGTAATTTAGGGACTATGAAGAGGCCTTTTATAGAACAAGTTGAAGGAATGAAACAAGTGATTGATTGCTTATGGGAATAAATAACACTCAACAATAATAGAATGAGAAGTGAAAATAGAGTAACAGAATTATGGAGAAGAAGCAATGGGTATACACACTTTAACTACACAAGCAACGTATTTATAAGTGCGATTTTTTTTTTTTTTTTACAGATTTAAATACTTTTTAACAGATAAAGAAGGAAATAAAGGTAACTTTTAATTAGGCAGTTATGCAATAAAAGGTGAAAAAGAGTACATTGCAAGTTGAACACGTTAATGTGTTGGTATTAAAAGAGAATGAGCGTTAGTTATATTGTTAGTGACTTTGTGATATAGTTGTATGTAAATAGTTTGGAGAATTAGTTTGTGCATAACCGCCTTCTGTGATAACTGAAATTGATATTTCTTTTGGAAATATTACTTTTTTGTGGAAGGAAATATAAAAAGGTCTGCCAAAAAAGATAGTTTCTTGCGGCAAGAAATGTCCTTAATTAACGCATGTGCGAGGTTCATGCAGCTTGCCCTTACGAGGAAATGATTTGCTAGATCTACTTACAATTTAAATAAACAAAAATAATTACATAAATCTCTTGTGTTATTTTCTTTCATATCATGTGAAAAGGTCATATAGCCAAATAATGAATGTTAATTAAACGGAATTTTATTTTTAAAGAGTAGACCGTTCATGGGTTGTCTCAGTAGGCGTTTGGACATGCGATTTCATCTTTTGATTTTAAATCATCGTTTAATAATGTATTTTGTACGAAATTTCAACTTCAATTTCATATTATGATTTCAAATCCCTTGTCCAAAAAGGCATGCATTGAGATTTCAAAGCATGATTTTAAAATTTTTAAATGTAAAAAACTTGACTTATAAGTTTATATTTTTTTTAAAAAAAGACCCATAAATTGATAGTTGCTAATGATATTTTGACCAACAACCGGCTCAAAGTATCAATTTTGGTACGTCTTCTCCGTCTCTGATTGGGAAATGCATGTTCAATGTGAAGAGATTGTTCGTACCATGTGAGAGGATTATATTAAAGATCTAGTTACATTATTATTCATCTTAAATTTATTTTTTTTTTTAACTAAAGTTTGATCAATTGGTGTTGTATTTTTTTATAAAGGTCTTCTAGTAGTGTATTAATTTTGTTATGAACTATAACTTGCTCATTTGATAAGATTGTATAAGAATTGGGAAAGTTTTGATGATTTTCAGAACTTGTGGAGTTTTTATATCTGTAAGAAAAAAATACAACTTAATAAATTCAAATTGCATGTCCAAACAAAACTTCAAATCATCATAATTTTATCTCATGATTTCAAATCATGTCCAAACAACTTCTTAGAGAATTAGTGATTGACAACCTTAGGCATAGGCGTGTAAATATTTATTTATATTTGAAATTTATATCAAATCAAGTAATTTAAGTTAAATTAAAGTGATTAATAGTTTAATATAGAATCATTTAACTATGATTAAGTAATAAATGCATGTAAAAACACACACGTCTTACATGAAATTATTTAATGTAAACATCAAATACGAGTAAGTTGTTATGTATATGTTTAGACATATAGTTGAGGCTTTGAGATTCGATTTAGCCCACTTGTATTTTAGTTCAGCTCACCTTGACTCGTTCAACCACGGCTCAGTTTCAATCAAAACTTAACCATGAGAGACTTGAGTTGTATTGAATTCAATTATCAATACTCACTTTGGTTCATATTATTTATCTTTTAAGGTACTTGCACATCTCAAGAAAAAACATTAATACTCTTGATAATAAAGTTATCTGTCTAAATTACTTTTTATCTCTTTTGAAATGTTTTGCTCTTATTTAATATTTTACTAATAATTAATAATTTATCATATTTTAAAACGTTAAATTTTATAAAATAAATTTAATTTGTCAAAATGATTAATATTTGAGATCGGGGGATAAATGATTCAATAGAACAAGTGACCTTTTATGTTGGTGTCCATGATGTAATTATAGAGGATTTGAACCCTTTTATTTTAGGATATATCCATCAACTTTTCACATTTGGAAAAGGAGAAAGAAGTTGGAAAGTTAGCACAAAAACTGGTTGGTTTGAAACTGGCGAATGAGGTCACATGATTAGTTCGTCCAAAGTCCAAACAGAAGAAAACTTTGCTTACATGGCTTCTGTTGCGTGCAAACGCGGCTTCTGTTGCTTAATATGCCTTAGCTTTAATGTTATCAAGTTTCAATAGCATTGATTTATAATACTCTTATCCTTCGTCTTAATTTACGTGTCATTTTTAGAATTTTAAGGATCAACGAGTTTCTTTTATTGCTATTTTTTCATATATTTTATAAATATTATTATCAATTATTGTGACCTATAATACCCTCCCATAAGAAGAATTGAATATGACAAACACATCTTTTCCTTTTGAGAGGGTACTACGAGTAGTGGGTACCTTGTCAGACCTCCATCGCTTACTTTGATATCTTTTTATAAAGTTTTCAAATATGTAAAAAAATCTAAAAATTTAAAGATTTTATGTCAAAATTCACGATTAAAATCTAAAAGTGTGACTATCGGGATTCGAATTGTATCATATAAATTGGGAAAGAAGGAGTAATAATTTTGACTTAGACGTCAACATGGGTCCGAAACGGTGATGATTTTAAGACTTTAATTCTTGTCTCAAATCGGTATTTATTTTGCATTATTTTTTAATGGTTTCCATCTATGGTAATATATCTCCATTATTTTCTTAAGAAACTACGAGTAATATTTACATTGGAAACATTTTTGCAAAAAAATAATGTCATGATACTCATCTGTTAGTGGTGCTCCTGGAAAAGATAATAGCTAGATTGTGTTTAGTGTCTGCTTATTATTTATTTTTCTTGTCGTCAGTTAAGTAATTGCCTCTGTTCTAAGTTTTCAAGCGTAATCAGTCCGCGATATTCTACGCCTATGCAATCACAGCGTGACAACACCAAGCAATTACGTAATTAATTAGCCATCATCTGTCTAATTTGATTCTTATTCCTTTTCAGACAGGATAACTCTACTTTTACGTTTTCATATTTCATCTTGCATTTTTTATTTTGTAAGGTATGATACTCTTTATTAGGTAAGTAATAACAACAACAACATACCCAGTGAAATCTTACAATGTAGGGTCTGGGGAGGGTAGAGTATACACAGACCATACATGTACCTTGGTATGTAGAGCGGTTGTTTCCGATAGACCCTCGGCTCAAGACAAAGCACAAGCACAAGCAAAATCAAAGTAAGACAAACAAAGCGACTAAGCCCTGATAGCGAATTCTGAAAAAAAACAATAACTAATGCAGGTAAATAAGACAAACAAAATACACATAGCAGCATAAATCAAACAACAGGGGACTATAAAGTAATAATGTGCCTACTAGTATGATAGGCTAAGCGAGCCTACAATACTAACACTACAACTACCAATTTGTAAGCGTATGTAGGACTACGCTGGACTACTTACTACCCTAATTCGTGTCCTCCATAACCCCCTATCTAAGGTCATGTCCTCAGTGAGTTGCACCTGCGCCATAGCCCGTCTAATCACCTCTCCCCAGTACTTCTTCGGCCTACCTCTACCCCTCATGTACCCGTTCATAGCCAACCTCTCACACCTCCGCACTAGGGCATTTATGTATCTCCTCTGCACGTGCCCAAACCATCTCAACCTCGCTTCCCGCATCTTATCCTCCACCGAGGCCACTCCCACTCTGTCCCAGATATCATCATTTCTAGTTTTATCCCTCCTTGTATGCCCACACATCTATCTTAGGATCCTCATCTCCGCAACTTTCATCTTTTGGGTGTGCGAAGTCTTGACCGGTCAACACTCCGTCCCATACAACATAGTCGGTCTAACCACCCCCCTATAGAACTTGCCTTTAAGTTTTGGTGGCACCTTTTATGGAACAAGACTCCAGATGTGAGCCTCCATTTTATCCACCCTACCCCAATACAATGTGTGACATCGTCATCAATCTCTCTATTCCCTTGGATAATAGACCCAAGGTACTTGAAGCTTATTTTCTTTGGAATGACCTGAGTACCAAGCCTCACATTCACGCATGTCTCAAGGTCGCTCCCGTTACTGAACTTGCACTCCAAGTATTGTGTCTTGGCCCTACTCAGCCTGAACCCTTTAGACTCCAGAGTCTGTCTTCAAACCTCCAGCTTAGCGTTCACACCGCTACGAGTCTCATCAATCAGGACTATGTCGTCTGCGAATAGGAATGAGCGAAGAGCTAATCCGTGGTGCAACCCATTCTCACTGGGAAGTGCTTCGAGCCTCCTCCTATTGTCCGTACCCTGTTCTTGGCTCCATCATACATATCCTTGATTGCCCTAGTATACGCCACAAGTACATTTCTAACCTCCAAACATCTCCATAGAACTTCCCTAGGGACTTTGTCGTATGCCTTCTCGAGGTCGATGAAAACCATATGTAAGTCTCTCTTCCTCTCCCTATACTGCTCCACCAACCTCTTAATAAGATGAATGGCTTCTATAGTAGAACGCCCTGGCATGAACCCAAACTGGTTCTCGGAGATAGACACGCCTCTTCTGACCCTCATCTCCACGACTCTTTCCTAAACTTTCATAGTGTGGCTTAGCAGCTTGATACCCCTATAGTTGTTGCAACTCTGGATATCACATGTGTTCTTGTACAAAGGAATCATTGTACTCCACCTCCATTCTTCGAACATTCTCGACGTCTTAAAAATGACGTTAAACAACTCCGTCAGCCACTCCAAACATGTTCTGCCTGCGCTCTTCCAAAATTCAACTGAGATTTTATCAGACCCGATCGCTCGTCCCCTGTGCATCCATCGAACAACACCCCGATCCTCCTCAACCTTAATGCTTCTGCAATACCCAAAATCTCAGTACCTATCAGATTGCTCCATATCTCCCCGCACAATGTCTTTATCTTTTTTTTTTTTATTTAAGAGTTTATGGAAGTAAGACTGCCACATCCGTCTAATATGCTCGTCCTCCACCAGTACTTTGTCGTCCTCGTACTTGATGCACCTCACGTGATCCAAGCCCCGAGCCCTCCTCTCTCTCGCCTTGGCTAGTCTGTACAACTTCTTATCCCCACATTTCTCTCTGATTCCACATACAGACGTTCAAAAGCCGTCGTTTTCATCGTCGTAACCGCTAGCTTTGCGTCCTTCCTCGCCATCTTATACAATTCTATATTCGTCCACTTCTCCACCTCATCCTTGCTTTCTACAAATTTCGCATATGCCACTTTTTTCGCTTCCACCTTTTCTTGAACTTTACCATTCCACCACCAGTCCCATCGATGCCCACCACGGCTACCCCGCGAGACCCCTAGCACCCTCTAGCAACCTCCCGAATGCAACGGCGGTCGTCCTGTCCCACATACCGATTGCATCCCCACTACTCCCCCAAGCCCCCTTGGCTATCAACCTCTCCCCTATCTTCTTTGCACTAGCCATGGTCAAACTCCCCCATTTAATTCTTAACCTGTCATCCACACCCCTCCTCTTATTCTCCATATTCATTTCTAAATCCATCACCAAAAGCTTATATCGGGTTGTAAGATACTCTCTCGGAATAACCTTGCTGTCTTTACAAAGACCGTTGTCAACCTTACTAAGGAGCAAAAAGTTTATTTGAGTCTGAGACACCGAACTACGGAAAGTCACCAAATGCTTCTCCTTCTTCAGGAACCTCGAATTGGCTATCACCATCCCAAAAGCGAGACGCCTCCCCCGTTTCTGTCCCCGAGGCCAAAATCTTCATCCACGTCGTCATAACCCCTCGGAAGTGCTCTGATATGTCCATTGAAATCTCCTTCTACAAATAACTTCTCAGTGGGTGGTATACCTCCTAGCACTTCGTCCAAATCATCCCAAAAGCGCCTATTCTCCTCCTCGTTCAAGCCCTTCTGCGGCGCATACGCACTAATAATGTTCATAGTGAACCTTCCAACTACCAACTTAATCATCATCATCCTATCATTGACCTTCCTAACCTCTACCACCTGATTCCTTAGCTCGTTGTCTACCAAAATGACTACCTATTCCTATACTTAGACCTATCCAAGAACCATAATTTATACCCGTCTACATCCTTAGCCTTAGGTCCTACCCATTTGGTCTCCTGGACACATGCTATATTAATCCTCATCTTCTTAAGAATCTTAACTAGCTCTATGGACTTCCTCGTTAAAATCTCAATGTTCCAAGACCCTATTCTCAGCCTAGCATCTCCCTTACCCCACTTACCCCCTAACCCTCGCCCCCGTCCTCGACCGAGAACATGACCCTAGTCTACCATCATTCACCAAAGCCACTAGAGCAAAAAAAAATATATTCAAATATACGTTTTACGTAAGATTAAAAAAATTTAATGCCTATATTAGTTATAAAAGAAATACTCCCTCTGTCCAATAAAGATTGTCCTACTTTTCTTATTAGTTTGTCCCAAAAAGATTGACACATTTTTATGTTTAGAAACAATATTAAAAAAATTTAATGCCTATATTAGTTATAAAAGAAATACTCCCTCTGTCCAATAAAGATTGTCCTACTTTTCTTATTAGTTTGTCCCAAAAAGATTGACACATTTTTATGTTTAGAAACAATTTAACTTTATGAGATGATTTACAACCACACAAATATCTAAGACTTGTTTTGGATCACACATTTCAAAAGTTTTCCTTTATTTTTTAAACTTCATGTCAAGTAAAACTAAGACAATTTTTTTGAAAACAGATGGATTACAATTTATGTTTTTTAAGGATACATGTGGATAATGTTTTCTGCTCCATTACTCCTCAATGTCATCTTAAATTGGTGCCATATTGCCATATTTGCATGCTTGTCTTTCAATGATTGAGGTTTGTCTATAAATTTTGTACAACTAATGATAAAGTAGAAGGGCAGCCCAATACACTAAGCTCTCGTTATGCGCGAAGTTTGGGGAAAAAGCTGAACCACAAAAGTTTATTATACGCAGTTTTGCCCTGCATTTCTACAATTAATGATAAAGTAATTAAAGTGAATACTCCTAAATAAACTGGCAGACTTTTGTTCTCGTCTTTTTCTTTTAAATAATTAAAGAACAAATCTCAGCCATTGAGGATACACATGAACAAATAGCACTAATTTGCGACACCATAAGAAGTAACAGAGGGACTTGCAATAGAGCAAATCTCAATCCAGATAAGACTGCACCATATGTGCAACTCAAATTGCGATTGTGACAGTTCGACTAGCAAGCAACTTTTTTAGCCCAAGACTCAAAACTTCTGAACACGAGTATACACGAGAAAATTATCACCAAGAGAAGCCAACTTTATTTTTTCACGAATAACTGACAGTTCATAATGCATATCCACAATCCAATCAATATCAACTAAAGATCTCTATTTTTTCAGCTTAACAGTTTAATGTAGTATTTACAACGTCAGCCCCTTTTGGCATGATCTTTGGATGGAGGATGTCATAACTAAATATGTGATTTAAGCAACTAAAATCAACAATGCCACTCAAGATCCTGACTGAAAGCTGCATAATACTGAGCAATCTATAGCAGGCCGATCAATCGTGTCACTAATAAAAACATGGAGCATTTGGAACTTTGAAGTGATATCATGACCAAATACATATAATTCCACTCTTATCTGAGGTAGCCAGAGGTTTACCAAGACCACTCCATGAACAACAAAGTACAGAGGATGTATGTTCTTTCAAAGTGCTTACCATTTTAGCGTTCGATACTGACCAAATATGAACAGATCCATCAACAGAACCTGCAGTAACATAACTGTCATCTGCACTGATACAGGATCGGCTCCAATTAGATGCAACTCGATTCGCATTTGCTCTGAAAGTGCCACAAATTTCAAGGGTACGAATATCGAATAGATTGTGCAAGTTGTCTCTCCCACTAGTTAATATCATGTTTCCATTTCGAGAGAGTGAAACTGATGTAACAGCCTGTGAATGTGCAGCAACTTCACTCAGAAGTTTGCCTGTTTGAATATCCCATAATCTAAGATTCCCATCGACATGACCGGAACAAATAGTCAGTCCATCCATGCTAAATGAAAGGCTGTTACAGTTACTGTGAAAGATAATAGTGTTGGTACAGTAACCCTTCTGCAGATCCCAAACCTTTATAGTGCGATCATAAGCAGCACTCACCACATGGCGACTTGAAAATTTGCTCACATCTACTGCACAAACTTTGTCTATGTGTCCAGTAAGAGTATGACGTATCCTGCCTGAATTTGCATCCCACACATACAAGTTATTTGAACTACTTGCTGCTATGATGAATTTGTTATCATGTGTAATGGAAAGATCAAGGACAGAACCCAGACAACCATAAAGACTGTTGGTTAATGATCCACTTGTAGTGTCCCACATTTTAATTGTCCGGTCCTGCCCACCGCTTATCAATTTATTGGAGTTATACTCAAAAAGAATCGAAGCACATCCACCATCATGGGCGGGGATCCTTTGCTTGCATGTACTAGGAATGGAAGACTCTACGTAAAATTCTGCACCATCTTCACTTTGGCGGACCACACCGTCCACTTGCTGACGAGCAAGCTTCTCTATGCTGGCGGCCTTGACCTTATCAAGCATATCTTCATAGAGAGCATTAGCCTACACAACAGAAAATAGCAAATAAGAAAATGCAAGAGAACCTATCCATGGATAAATCATTGTAAAACATATAAAAGAATATTGACTGAAAATATAGTTCCCCCAACCCTACTATTCTATTAGGAGAAAGGGAAAAAATGATCATTGGTAGTTCCAATGGATTAGCCCAACTTGTCAAAGATTTGAATTTTGATCAGATTACAAGGTAGATTCACAGTAGAATAACTTGCTAAGCGATGGAGCTCGCGTCCTTTTCTGGCGGCAGAACAACATGATTTAAAGTTTTAGTGTGCAGGACTACTGCCAAACAGTTGCTAAGCCCTGTTCTCAATAAAAAGACAAAAGATATCATCTACCGTTCTTTAAATAAATACATGTTGACCAACCAATAATAACCCTCCCTAGCAGTACATGTCCAGATTTCAGAAACTTTGCATTATACCGACATGAAATAATTATTATGAAACGGAAATAGTGGAGATACCCCAGTAATGAAATCCTACACCAATCACCACTAGCCACTCCAGTATGACAGAACGTAAAATGTTGAGCATTCGGAGTTTCAGTACGGGTGCTTTCTTTCCCAATATTAAGGAAACCACAAGTTGTTACAATTTGAACAATCATAAAATATGACACTCCTTTATCTTAGGGCGGGTTTATGTCATTCATCTGTCCACAGCCCAAAGGCAGTAGTTTAGACTAAAATATAAACTTCTAAGTTAACGATCGTTCTTTGTCATTTTATTTTTCATTTTTAGTTCCATTTTCTGGTAGTAGTTCTTCATCGTTGAAGTCTCAAAAAGATAGAATGTGCTACATAGAGTGCGGCCTAGCGGTCAATGAAGTGAGTGAAAGCCACATGGAAGACCAAGGTTCAAACCCCAGTAGTGACAAAAAAAACACTAGGTTATTTCTCCCATCTGCCCAAAGCCTTGATGGGTAGAGTTATGCGTACCTATGCTAGTGGAGGTACCAGGTACCGGTGGAATAGTCGAAATGTGCACAAGCTAGCCTGAGACCACCATTATAAAATAAAGAATGTGCCACATGGATGGACAACAAGGAGCAGTTGAAGGACATAAAACAAGGTTGAGGGTTACTAAAGTGTAGGGAAATCTTCATCACGAAAAGCCTAAATTAATGTAGGCTTTCTTAAACTGGGGTATACCATTATTAAATAAAATACAGTTTACTTAAACAAAAGTATGCATCTTAGCTTTCTGACAGTATCGAGTGATGAACAGTCAATTTGTATGAACAATCAGAGATACAAAATACTAAAGAACAACAAAGAGGAAAGCGCACAAAGAATAAGCAACATGAATTACTCAATACCTCGTTAAGGCGCTCAGCATCCTGCATCTTCTGCAGCATCCAACGGTCAACCAACGTTTTATTTTCTGCCTCAGCATTGTTTGCTCTCAGAGACGTTGCTTCAAGTTGCGCTTTAAGGTCCTGGTGCTCACCCATAAGCAATTCCAAAGCTTTAGTCTTTTCCTCAAGAAGTTCAGTTAAACGTGAACATTCATCCCTGCAGCACACTCATCAAAGAAATTAATAGAGCAGTTAAACTCCATCCTGGCATCCAAAGTAAACTAGTTGAGCTTACCTTAGGACATCCAAAATAATCTTTATTTGTTAAATTGGGAAACTAAGATACTATGTTATACTCTTAAAAATGAAAGTTTATTCAGAAGCTGAAACAGAATCAACACTTGGTAAAAGGTCATATTACTAAAGTTTTGTCCAGCTAATTATAATCAATCCCTAGTGTGTTCCTTCATATCCGTCCTTTTATTAATTTTAACGTTCTTTTTTTGGAAAAGGGAAAGAGTGCAATTTAGGATGGCAAATGTTTTAGGAGGATGAGGATAACACCTTGCTTGACTTAGCTCGTTCTGAAGGTCAGTAATGATAGTTTCCTTCTCTTGAACTAAAGATTTTGATACTCTGGATTCTGCTACTTCCACCACAAGCTGCTCCGACAGTCGTGATTGAGCTTTGTAACATTGCTGAAGTTCCACTTCAAGATTTTCAGCTTTCTCTTTCCACTCTGAACCCTAAAATCACAAGAACTACATAAGCGCACGGACAACTATTTCAGCAACGCGTATATCTAGAAGAGAAGTGACTGAGTGCAAAAGATTCCACATTCCCCGGTTGTAGTTAAACTTTCTTTGTAGAAAGCTGCAGTTGGTCAGTTTAACTTGCGTCTCATTCCTTAAGCACAATATTAAGGACGAAAAATTAATTCTACATCATGCATGCCAAGTGACTCACCACCTGGCGGAAACTAGAAATATGAACTGTTAAAAGCCAAGAGAAATATTAAGTATATTACACAACATTCTTAACAGTTATGTTTTTCTTGAAAGTCAAGAGAGTCGACAAGAATACTCTGTAAAATATTTTCCGTTATCATGTCATAACAAACAGGAATACAAAGAATTAGAACAGTCGCCTATTTGATTAGCTTAAAGCTCCTATATATAGGGTTCTCTTATACATTGTTAACACTCTATTTAAAAGAGTTTTTCTCTTATCTTTTCTAGTTTCACATGGTATCAAGTTCTGTCTTCTGGACCTTAGTCTCATTAAGATGAATGTAAAGGTGAAACCACGTCTCTGAAGTCCTCCGCTCATGGTATTGAGGTTGTCAAGTTCGCAATCTATGCTAGTTATGTTAAAAGTCAAGAGAATCATTAACAACATTACATAGAGATACCCATAATAATTAAGAATCAGAAGAACTAGGGAAGTTGCCTTATTTTATTAGCTCAAACTCATATACAAAGAGCTCTCTTGAGCTTTGTCACTTGTTTCAGTACTATATTGAAAATTGATGTATACAAGAGTTCTTCTATCTTCTTTTCTCTCTTTGCATAGACATTATAGGTCACTAAATGTAAATTTGTCTATTTCTTAAACTTCTCAAATTTTCTTGTTTTATTGCCTACAAGGAGCTGGAGAGGGGTGGTGGCATAACTGATTGGGAAACAAGGTCCATCTACATGTAACTTGGTCTTAAAACAACACCAAAATTAGTTTTGCAGCGCCAGAGCTAGCAGAATACTTGATTGTTTAAAGCTCAAACTTACCAATAGTGTAGACCAATCATATCCGTTTCATATAGTAAGATCGATACAATATCACATAAAAGAACAGACGAAAACGATAAATATAAGTTGAAAATTTTGGAAGTCTGTCATGATCCCGATCAGACATAAAACCAGGGATATCAACTAATGCGCAAACCTTATTATGACTGTAAACAAAAAAAATTAATGAAATTCTAACGACATGATATGCACGTGTAATTTTCCTGTCAAACAAACAAAATATAGACGAATACGCCAAATCGAATACGTCCATTAATAATAGGTAACTTCTTGCAGATCTTTTTCTCACAAATCATTCACTGCCTTTTTTTTTTAAAAGTAATCATCCTCTGATTATTCATGTTGAAAACATACATACAGTCAGTTTGTTCACATAAAAACAAAAAGCTTTACTGAAAAATTATTAGTTTTGACAAAATTCTGAAACTTGCATGCATTACATATCATCATTACTCAATAAAGTCATAAAGTATAATTAAATAAAAGAAATCATCCAAATTACAAACTTGGAAAAAAAAGCAACTATGGAGAATAGAAGGGCACCTGCAAAACCAGAGGCCTATTGAGGGCAGCAATAGCAGGAGCATGAGCCCCTTCTTCCACTAAATGCCGCTTTCTTAGGGCCTTTATAGCATGCTTGATTGCTTCTATTGCAACTTCTTCGTATGCCCTAACAGACACATAAAAAAAAACTTCAAATTTCAACTGAAATCACGCAAATTCAGTTCTGGATATTTGAAAAAACATGAAGATCAATAGTTTTACAACTTACATATTTGATCAATTTGCCCAATCACACACAATATCTGCAGATTCAGATTCCTAAGAAGCTAATTATGAGTTGATTTTTTTTCTTTCTTCGGCTTCGCTTTGAATTTGAGAAGAGAAGATTGCTTGCTAGGGTCACAATAGATAGCAGCTGATGTTGATCGTTTTGCTTACACATCATGCCACGTCATTATCACGGCGAGTCGGGTCGGATACCCCGTTTATTCCGCTCTACCAAATTTGTGCCACGATATTGTGGTAAAAAGAGGACTTTACATAACTAAACATTATTAAAAAACACATCACATGTTTTTAGCATAAGATTTAATATATCAAATGTAGCTTATACCTATTCAAAATAAATCCCTTTTTTAATGGTGGATCATTATCATGTTCATTTTTTAACCCCTAAAAGAATGCTAGAAACGGCTATCTTGCCAAGATTAGTTTTATTTCTCTCTTTTAATGTCTTTCGTTTTTATTTTCTTTTTATATTAGAATTTTCTTTTGTCTTTTTTTTTTGTGTCTTTGTTTCTTATTTTCTTTTTATATTAACACAGTCTTTTATTTATTTTCTTTTTGAAATTCCAATATAGATATTATATTAACATATTGCAAATTGGATTGTTGTGCTTGTGTATTTTTCTATTTCAGTAATGCATACGATAAATCATATACATATTAAATATACTGAACATACTTAAAATAGTATGTATACTTATTTTATTTAATTATATGTATTATATTTTATTTAATTATATGTATTATATTTTATTTATACAATTCATATTGGTATACTAAATGTGTGTATGTGCGTGTGTGTATATATATATATATAACACATATTGATGGCATATTAACATTATATAAAATAGTCACAGTATAATATACATAAAATATATGAAATAATATTATACGTATATTTGACATATATAAAAAAAATTGTAAAGATATATAGTGAAAAGGAACTTCAGGAGGAAAAAAGTCATGCTTATCTTAAGCTAGAAATAAATTCTGTATTATATACTTATATTAAATATGAAGCAGTAGGAGTTGGAGATTTGCGGCTATAGGGTTAAAAGAAGAGATGTAGAAATTATATTTAAGAGGGGAGAGAAAGATGAGATTAATTCTTAAATTTTTTATTTAAGAGGGGAGGGGGGAGAAGAGTGGATTAATTCTTAAATTTTATATTTAATAAGGGAGAGAAAGAGGGGATTAATTATTAAATTTTATATTTAAGAGGAGAGAGAAAGAAGGATTAATTCTTAATTTGTTGGGATTTAAATATTAAAAAAAGGATGTTATAAGTGTTATTAAAATTGCTACTTTTGAAAGATATTAAAAGATATGTTATTTATGTTAACAACTTTATTAAACTTGATGAATTGTGTAAAAATCTCGTCAATTTTCCATTTGGATCCAATCACACGGTTACAAGAAAAACTAATAAGGAAAAGATGAGAATTATTCTTTTCTTTTGTTGGAAAAATTTACTATTTAATACTCCACTCAATTTGTTTGTTCCCTCTTGACTTTACATGATCATTAAGAAATGGAGTAGTTGATTATGAGTGTTTTAATTTTGTTATTTGTTGAGAAATAAGTGAGATCATATTTGACCTTTCATGTGTGTATATTTTATGTAAACTTTCTATAGGAAAAAGAAGTTCCTTAAAAACCTCCGCCTTCTTTAAAATATCCTGAGGAAATGGGAACAGCGGCTTAAGCCATTAGGTGTAGGCGCTTTCCAGAGGTGGAATCTGGAATCCAAAAATGGAAAGGATAGGGGAGAATAATAACAAATAAACTTTTTTTTCCGAATAATCTCTTATTATAAAAAAAAATCTAATATGAGATTAATTATAGTCAACCACCAACAGTAGAATGTAGATATAACATAAATTAATCATTCCGTAACTAATAGATTAGAAGAAAAATACTTAATCTTGATCTTCAAGTCAAGTTAATGACTACATTATATGTGTCATTCACATATATTTGTATAACTTATAATCATAGTTTAATTTTAGTTTAACTGAGCGTGAAATTTAAAAATATCTAAAATACTTGTATAACAACCTGATTAGCTTTAGCTTTCAAGTGGAGCAAATAACAAAAAAGGTTAAAGTATCATGGATTATGCTTTGCATTGTAATTGACAATACAAGAAAAGTTGGTAGTCATTGCCTTAAAGGTCTTATAGGAAGAAGGCTTGCAGTAACTAGATAGTTGTCCTACTTGTATGCTAATGTAACAATAAACCCATCAAGAGGTTTAATTTGTTCACAAAATCATAGTCTTCTATGTAAGCCCAGTGCCTTTTAGACTTGCCTAATTATTACATTTTAACATAAAGGAAACTGCACGTTTTAGCAGATTATGGTACAGAAGAACATTGTATCGCGCACATTTTTGTGCAGCTTTGGCAGTTGAGGCCCTTCGGTCTTCATAATTTCTAACATCTGAGCAGAAGCCAAACGAGCATAACGAATTGGAGCCACTGCAAAACATCATAGTCATTCAGAATCAAAGGGAAAAAAATATACAAGAGAAACAGCAAACTGTTTAACTCAGGCTACTAACTAGTCCTTACCTTCATATATAGCACTGGTGCATCTCTGAGACCTAAAATGTTAGCCAAAATAGAAACAATCAGAGAAAGTTCAAAGAATTGGGTAAAATCCAGGCATGAATAACCACGGAGAACTTACACATAACATAAACAATGGACTAGTTCCTGCACATTATCGGACGAGAAGCCAATCTCATCCAACAGAACAAAGTAGTGAATTGGCCTGCTAGTCCCCTGCATTATGTTTTCTTCATTATATAGTGAAATAGTGAATACATGAAGGATAAAAACAAAAGATTTCCTGAGAGGACTATGCCAGATTGCCAATGCAAAGCTCAAAGTTATATCAAACCTTACTGAACATTCTACATAAGTGACAAAGCGTTGCATCATATTTTTCATAAAAAAAGAATTTGGTAGTAAAATACTCACAACTCTTGCCGCATGTGCACACATGTAGAAGTTGTTATTGTACAGCGGATGACAAATTTTAGTATCGACTACTGTGCCTGCCATTAGAAAAGTAGAGTTTAAAAATGTATTTATTTAATGTTATACTGGTGCTTTTACTAGTATTGTAGTTGTAGGCATTTGAAAGCTCACCAGGAGGAATATTGTCACTGGAGTTAGCTTGGAACAACTTTGTGGTGTCTTCTTTGTGCAACAATCAGAGTGAATTTAGGAGACCAAGTCTCATCCAGGAACTTACAGGCCTATAGTTTGTCCATAGAGAGGATTAAGAACCTCGAGCAACATGGCATAATCTATATATATGTGCTTGATCGAAAGAGTTAACAGAACAAACCTTAAAAATTTCCTCCATTTCGCTAATAATCTGCTTGAATTGAGATTCACTTAAACCTTGTCTGAAAAAAATTACATTACCAAAACATTTTATAAGTCATTTGAGGATCAGATATGTGATGAGCAAAATCTAATTGGAGATGATGCATAAGATAATTCTACAGGTTGTAGAGGACATTAATTAAAGATTTTGCACCTGAATATAATGATCTGTTTGGGCTTCCTATTCCCTGAACTTGCATTAAAATTCATCAGCAGCTCCCTAGTACAAACAAAAATATGTAGCATATATCATAATAAGCTCTGGACAACCCAAACCAAACTCCTGATGTCAATCCCAACTTCACTATCATTCATGTCCTTTATGCTTTTTAGTCCAAGCAAACCAAACAGGAAATGAAGGGTTCATGAAGGTGCAAGAAGGAATTTATACCTGATTATTCCTGTGTCCTCCCTATCTGAAACTGGTCTAAAGAGTGAATGTATAGTTTCGGTCTTTGGTGGTTGGGTACAAACAGATGCTCTATAGCAAGAAATCATCAGCCACTGTCTAGAACCGACCACCTAATGCACAAATATAGAGAGATTTCTATCAAATTACAGCAAACTTGAATGTGCAAAATAGTCTTGCAAAACCAGACTATTAGAAGAATAGGAACTTACTGCAGCAACGGAGGGTAAATCTGTCCGTGAAGAAGGGGCATGTGTAACACTCATTGCTAAGATCATTGTAGGAACTTTAGAAACTAAGGGGATAGTCTATGAAACTTCAGCTGATAACATAGAATTTAGACCACCAAGCTGCAGGAAAACCAAAAATTAGAATTTTTTACAAGCGATCAATATATGTAAATTAGTGAATAGTGTCCCATACTTTTGCATTAATTTTTAAGATAACATTAGCAAGATAAGTTTCATCAGCTCTGTTCTTCGCAATGCACTGGTTACAAATTCCGAAGTTCATAAGGCACTTTTTCTTCCATGGACCTAAGACAGTTAAAACCATATTTGAGTCATACAAATACCAAAAATGAAAATAGTACATTTGACAGGATAAATTTCCACAACCATATAAGTTAGAGAACTTCGCAGGAAGAAAGCAAAGAAGGAATCAAGGAGGATCCTTGGGAAATTTCGACATTATTTGTTCAAACACCTTGTCCACTCGAACAGAACCCGTTTTCTTTTTATGCTTAGCATTCTCTTCGAAAACAAATGCTGGGGGACGAATGTGCTGCAACAAAGACAAATTCATATGTTATTCAGTGAATAACTAAGAAAGGTTTGCATGTGTGAAATATCTTTTGAGAAGTCATTCATATCACCATTCCCTTTGTTGCACCCAATTTCGCCATTCCAATGCAGAAAGCACGTACCTCATAACCAGTAGAGAAGTTCGCCACAGCCCAAAATTCAATGCCTTTCGGCTCTGCAAACTTCTTCATGAGAGGTTAATAATGTCCTCCTCAATCAGAACATTAACATATTAGATGAAATTCTGCATATCACCTTGTCATTAAAGCTCCAACGCGAAAATCTTGGAGCGAGATTTTCTTTGTTCCCCACTCTCAACTGAAATTTGAGGCAATTATGAAGCTATAAATATAATAATAATTTTCAAAAGGGAGGTTAGATGTCACACTAAGATACTACCTGTGGAGGAGATAGAGTTCTTCCTCCTACTTGAGTAAAAGATATATCAATTGAAATTCCACAAGCGCGCAGCATAGGGTCGTTGTCATATTCATTGGTTATAAGTTCCTATCAAGGCAGGAAAAATGTTTCAGCATTATGTAACCTAATTCTGAAAATATGGTTAGTCAAAAAAAAGTATATGAAGCTACCTCATTTAAGTGCTTCATGAGTTCTATCGGCTTTTGGCTCGACTTGTTCACTAATAAGGATCTTTGGTGTGAAGATAATTCCTTTTTGTATTGTTGTAAGGAAACCAATGAACAGAGCTAATCAAAATTTTCAAGAAATTACATGATTGTTCCAAGAATGAGTAATCAGAAGCAACTAACAAGAAAACATAAGCAAATAAATGCTACCAAACCTCAACAGGAATGAACTGGGGTTTGTGCTGGCTCCCCACATTGATGCATGGCAAGCTTGATGAATAACTTAGTTCTATTCCGTGTCTCCTAACAAAGTATTCATAAACAGTCACCTCAACAGTCTGCACATTGTCGTTTGGATTATCGGATCCCCTCAGTTTCAGAAGAAACCTGTTTAATAAACAGCAAGAGAAACAAATTATAGGATATTTAAAGACTAGAACAAATAAAGCAAACAATTTAGAAGCTGAGAGATTACTTCTCCTCTCTACAAGGCCTGTTGCTAAGTCCAGTGATTTTGTGTTCTCTATTGGAGTGTGATAGCTTAATTCTGAGATTTTTCAAAATTTGCTTTGCCTGCAGTGGTAATTGTAAAAACTAGAATTAGACACATAATTTCAGCATATCTAGGAGAGATGTTGAAAGTTGAGGTAACCTTAGTCCAGTCGATTTTGAAGGGATTATCCACATTTTGGTTGGCAATTAGGAAGTTAACTAGTGGACCTGGCTGTACAACTGTTGTTGTAGATGTATCTGTCCAAGTTAGGTTGAATGCATCACTAAAACTGTTAAATGTTTAGAAAGGAACACAAACCGAAAGGAAAGTGCATTAACTTGCCAAGGTTCAAAAATAATCCACCTTGAATAGATTGGAAACTCGAATGAAAACCTCGGCATCCATGTTTACCACCATCAAGTTCTTTATCGCATTGGGGAAGTATGATTGCCGGAGCAGAAGGCAATTTCTGTCGAGTACGAAAAGGGGAAAAGAAAGTCAAGATTGAAATTGATGGCTAAGGATAGCTTTTGGTGGATGAGTATACACCTTTTTGCATTAGAGTGTTGCAAAATGGTATCTAATGCTATCAGAACTTCATTGTTTCCTGATTTCACTCCATGCAGTCCATCAAGCATGGACTGAAAAGGGATGTTGGAAACAAAGGCTATCTGTACTTTGAATGTTTTGAATAGGGATATGATCTTCTGCCTCTTTTGATCACCCTCACTTAAGTCTCCATTGCCACTAAAGTTACCATCTATCTTGCTCCTAAAAGGCAAAAAGAAAAAATGAGCGTAAGAGAAGGAAATGATGCTAGATAAAATGCTTAAAGGCTCTATATACCTTTTAGATGTTACAGAATCAAGCACAACTGTGAAATCTAGCCTGTTCTTCGGTAGAGGACTAGTTGTGAATAAACTTTGTTGCCCATCAGAAGCAAATGCTTGCTCTCCTAACTCGGGGCTGTATATCTCCCAGAGTTTATAAATCACTTTTCTAATTAAGTTGCTTTGAGTGACAGGATCCCCGTTTTCATAGTGGATATTAACCTTTCACGAGTTAAAAGAGAGTCATATTTAGCTCTGCAATATTTCCATGTACTAATCAAACTAAGAGAAAATGAAGTTACATTGTATGAATATAGTTGGCTTATGCCGCCTTGAAAGGTTACTCTAAAATAATTTGTCAGCAGATGTATTTTTTTCCCTTGACCCCTGGACGAGGTCTGTTCATCTGGTTAAAATTTGGCCTCAATCTCTCGCTAACTGATCCACAACCTTTCACTGGTTCAACTTTCATGGGAACCACACCTGGGGGAATTTCTTGGGGAGGTGGTGGAAAAATTTGGCAATAACTCTTTAGACGCCATTGACTGCTTCCTACATTGTATAGAATAAATTGACAAAGTTGCAACATAGATTTAACTGGAATGCGCTTAAGTGAATATAGCTATATCATCTTATGAAAGCATAAACAAATGAACAAACTAAACAATGAACTAGACCGCGTCGAAGCATAATCCCATTACAAGTTTCAGACTATTTAGACAGCCAAATTTCCTGTTTCAGCAGATAAGTAAATGGAAATACTAGAAAGAAGAATATGAGAACCAAACAAGGCTAATATATTCATTTGCTTCTCATATTAGCTATGAGGACAACATTCTGCTCTTGTATCATATTGGGAAAAAAAATACCTAGAGATGACCACAAGATTTTTATGTAAGATGAGAACAATAAGGAAATGAGGTTCCAAAAACTTCGCTGTTTGGTGAATGTTTTCTTCTTATGTAGTCGAACTTGCACTTCAGTGAGATTTTATAAGAAACGTTATTCATGTAATCAAGCCCAAGTCATTGTGGCAACTGACAAGAGTGGGTATTAACACACATGGTAAAATAGGAAGAGCTGCTAGTACAAAAGGGTAGAAGGTACAGAGATTCACCCTAATCTGAATTGTTCATGATTACTGATGTTCTAGCTCCCTTTCCAGCCAAAAGTACTGTAGAAATTCTGGGCAGTTTCACATGTTTGATAAACTTCCAAATGGTAACATATCATTTGAGACATTAATTCATGTGCAAAGTCCTATTCCTCATTTCTGCAGATGAGTCGTGCAATATTCCAAAAAGCAGCAAGGGAAACCTCCTTAACGTACTTGAAGCTTTCCAAGTCTCAAGGCTACAAATGGTACAACCTCTGCCAAGCAAGGTAATGGGATGCATGGTGTCTGCAAGGCTGCAACACCCTCCACTCCAAAACACACCTTCACTACTTCTCTCTCTTTTTTCTTTTGATAAACTTGTCTCACCCAGACTTGAACAAATGAGAAGAAATCGCCTTACCCCCATACTTCGTTCTTCCTCCAGCACAACGTAATTAGTTCCGTTAGTTACTTTTCTAAGTCACCCAACTAGCTATTGGAAGTTAAAACAGAAATTTTACGCAAACGCTTACAGTTGAGAATTTCTTGTTACTAGTACTATTTAGGGACACGAAGTTAACAAAACCGCAAAGATGAACCAAATTGAGCAAAAAAAAGAGCAGAAAGCTTTTTCTTGGATTTGGGGGGGGGGGGGGGGGGGTGAGCTCTCTTGAAATATTCACACAAAAGCTTGTTCTTATGGATAAAACAAGAACCAAATGTATGCCGCTTAATCAAACTCAGAACTGTAATGAGATGCCAAATGCCAAACTATATTTCTCATTTGTTCTTTTCACAACAGAAAGAAGAAGCACAAGGAGAAAACAGATATGCTCCATTGAACATTAACTAAAACACACTGGATAACCATAAATTAATTGTTAACTTGTTGCACTATTATACTCCCCCACAATTGACTTGAACGTGATCATGAAATTTACAATATCATTGACAAGATCAACCAGCTCTTATTCTATCTAGCCAGTCCACACTTTTTCGCGCTTTTTCCATATTCTGGTCAATGCTTCTTCGAGGCTTCTCAAAAAATTCAACGCTCCTCCTAGACCTCTCTGATTGATCAAAAGACATCCTTAACTTTGAAATCTTATCATCATTGGTGAACTTGTACTCGTAGTTTTTCAGTTTTTCCGGCTTGTCAGTGCTTTTTCTTGGTTTCTCTCTCCGGTCAGTGCTTTTCCTTGGACCTTCAAAACAGTCTGTGCTCTTCCGTGATTGTTCAGGCCGGTCTATACTTTTTCTTGATAAGTTTCTCTGAGAAGGTGGTTTCTCAACTGTAGATACAAACTTTTTCAGATGTCTAATGTATTCGGGGTATAGTTCTAAGTCACAATGTGTTCCCCCTTTGAGCCATAATGGTTCATATTTTTCCTGGCATAGCTCCCATAGCTGTTTCCCATGGGAGCAGTCAACAACTTCATCAGAAGTGCCCTGCAAAACATGAAGACACTCATGTAAAGACTGCAAAAGTTAATTACTTTAGATGACCATGGAAATAAAGCTATTGAGCAACACACATGCAAAGGGGGAAAATAGGACAATGGAGTAGGCAAATTGAATGACATGAGCTAGAATAGAGTAGAATGGATATAGAGGATTCATACAGCTAATCCCAAATAGTTGGGGACCGAGGCCTAGTTAATTAATTGATTGAACTGCTCAACTTTAAACATGTTTCACTTCATAAGAATTATAGCCTGTTAACTATCTTTTTTCCCTCCTGGTGGCCAGTTTAGGCGGAGTTGAAGAATAGAAACCATTTCATGTAACTCCGTTAATGTACTGACCTGAGTGTCCATTTACTGTTTCATGTTAAATCATTCTTGTATCCCTCTTGAATGTGTTATGCATGGTCACTCAGGCACAGTTGCTCTGAGAGCTAAACAAGATATTCCTAGTAAACTACCATAATTTCCCACTGCACAGAGCCATCTTTTATCATGCATGTTTTGCATTATATCTCAATATTTAGCCAGTTAATTAATTCAAGAAGCAACTGAAGCTCATTTATCTCTATCACGGGAGGACACACAAATGACTAAATAAAAATGGTGAGTACATGACGTGATTTATACTTACGTGAATGATCAGGACAGGACATTTAACCAATGGGATCTTGTCAATATTCTGCACAGCAAAAAAAAAAAAAAACCAAGTTCAATGACAGATTTTCACCACATACTACTTTTATAACAAATAACAAACACAAAATAGTTTTCATATGAAAGAGTTGACTAGATCAATTGTCAGCTTTTTACCTTATAGATGTCAAACCAATATGTGTGTTTGACAGGATACATGACCCTTAAGCCTGACAGGATTGGACTATGCAAAATAACTGCTCTTAGTCGAGGCAAACGAGCAGCAAGGTCTGCAGTGGGACCACTTCCAACAGATTGGCCATAAAGAATTATATCTTCCTGCTTTGCGCCATAGCTTTCCTCAAGACACTTGTATGCAGCTTCAATATTTGCGTAAGTGTTCTGTTCACTTGGCTGCATAAAGCATTCAGAGATCAAATTCGATTCATGCTCTTGAGCACTTAATGAAGAGACTAGCGTATTCCGGGAAAGTTCCATTGGCAATTACCTTCCCAGATGACTGTCCATAGCCAGAGTAGTCATACCTGCACCATTTAAAACACAAAACAAATAATTCATAAGGTGATATGTCTAAGTTATCTTCCAATTAATTCATTAGATCAACACAGAGAACGCTAAGTCTAATTGACTTGTGTTAGATCCTGAGGAACTCAGACGGAATACATACCAGATCCTTGAACTGGAAAATGTACGAGCAAAAAGATGGAATATTTTGAATTCATAATCATGAACTGGCCATATGGATCGAGCATCTCGTCTACCTCTAAGTTCTACCTACTGAAATTGTTATTTGTTGGTAGAAACTAGAACTAACATTAGCTGACCCATTATTAATAAAGGTTCTCTTTTTAGAAAGATGACACAAGATTAACTAAGTTAGCTTTACAAAAGTGGAAACAAGGTGAAAATGTTAGGAAAATACTCAACGGAAACATGCTTGTAAGGGGCACATATAGGGGTTCCACCAAAAAGCTTGTGGTGGTCGTGAGAGGGGCTTCTTTTAGAAGAAAAATGTAGATCAACATACCCCATTCTGTCAAATGAAATCTCCTGGGAAAGAAATTGAATTTTCAAGAGTTCTGTAAAGCTATAATGAGCAGAACAGAAAAGAGGGAAGTTTGAGTGCTCCAATAGAAGTTTGCTTTCATATTTCTAGATGACCTTTAATAGAGGTAGGTTACAAGGGGAAGCAATCAATCTACACTAACCCCTCACTAAGAGATTACTTTCTTAGTAGTTGCTAAGGGCTTCTTTCTTCTATATCAGGAATATAGGTCAAAAGTGATCTTCAACTTGACTTTATCTTCAACAATAAGTTCTAATTATTTAGATAAATAAAAGAAAATGAAAAGAAAGATATAAAGCAACGGAGCCGTCATAGTCTCTTTTAACTCCTCCGCAAGGAAGGAACGAGTCGCTTCCCCCTTTCCTTCACCATCGACAAAGCTTCCTTGTAAACTAAGGCTAAGGCACGCTCGATAGCAAGAAGCTAGTGACTTCTTTCAGGTTATCTCTCAATTGAAGTAGTCAAACCAAGCCACAGAATCCATTATTTACTACAGCAAGACCAATGCCGAAAGGAAAAACTTATCATCAAACTTAATCAATCATTGCTTCTCTCCCAGTCATATATGGCTATTTAACCGCATGTTGCATCGTTAACTCCTTTCCTAAGCTATGAAAAAAAACTGATTATAACAATCTCGGGAGGTTCCCAACTTCAACAGAACCCATAACTAGAAAACAAAAACCACTAAGGAATTCCATTATTCTGAACTTATGTTTCTTCTTCTGAAATTAATAAATACCAACATTTCCATCTGAGATCCTAGTGAAGCAAATCCTGCTGTTGTCAAAGAGAACTCTACTCGACTAAGGACTACATTAAAGTGGATAATTCAAGAAATTTCCTGTAACTTTTTTCTTTTTCTCATAGTACGCAGAGGAAGAAAAGGACATTTATTGCTCAAAGTAGTATTATAGGGAAGTTCTCTTCCTTTTAAGTTATTAATCTTTCAAGTTATGAAGATCAGCGTACATGTCTCAAAAGCCAAAACTAATTCACTGCACAAAAAAGGATCTCTGGCAACTACACATCAAATTCACATGAAGTCATTCTTTACCTTATTACCTCTAAGCATTATCTTTATTCCCCATCCAAGAAATTTTGGCTGTATATCCACATACTAGATTACAAGGCTTTACAAAGACCCCCATATCCAACCCCTGAATTGTTCAGAGAACGGAATGAAACTCTGGATATATATACATCAACCTTTAATCAAACTGTAGTTAAAGGCCATGTAGCTTCTTAGTTCTAAAGGTAGTGATTTCACCAAACGTATCTGCTATTTCACATGCATTGTAGTGGTATATTGGAATGACTTCACGAATGACCTTAAAATCTTTATATGAGACATCAGCCTGATTCAGCCACCATTTTCTTTACGCCTCCTTTGCATTTACAGAATTTGGTATTTCACGTGTCTTTCCTTTTCAAATCCTTTAAATGAGGAAATTGATGTCAATTTCTACTTCTAACTTTACTTCACTATGTTATTAAGTTAGCAGTTTTGCTCCAACACTTTGCTTTTTTGAAGTTGTTACATCATCTTTACAAACACCAGCGTGGTTACCATCCTGGACTGAAAGTTCTTAGATCTAAAACTATCATAAGCATAAAAATCCAGAAGAAGCAAACAGATCATCTTTAAGATAATAGATTTTACATCGATGAGTGGGACAACGAAAAAAGTAAAGGCATTTGCTAAATGACGGTTAAATAACAAGGATTACACAAAGAAAAACTCAAAGAACCATTTAGGGTTAAATTTAATATGTATCATGATATTAAAACATGAGATTACATAGGAAAATATTCAATTAAAGATCAAGTCTTGGAAGTTTGACTACTCCCCAACAGCCAGTAATCCACATCACTCAAAGATCAAATCCTAAAAATAAATGACAAAAAAGTTTTGGATAACACTGGCTTGATTGCTGAATTAAATCTTAAAACATCACTTAGCATTAACAACTAGGGTCACCAGCCAAAGATAAAAAGGTGCAATCTTGATATTTATTTTATCAGACAAAAGACCAACTTTTAATAAGAATTTATTTATTTTACTGTAGCATTTCTCTCTTCAAAGAACAAAGAGCCAACGAAACTGTACAACTACAGAGTTAACAACAATTTTTTTTAAAAAAAAATCTTAATTATACAAAAAGGGGCAATTTAGCTTAATTAATTCTCAGGAAATAAAGGAAGAGAGTAATACCCCATGAGATTAACTTTAAGGTGGATGCTAAGCTGGATGAAAAGCTCATACATTTGACCAATATCAGCAGCGTTACCGTGAGAGTAAAGCAAAGTGGAAGTAGCCATAGGGTAACGAATGTAAAGGGCAACGATCTCGATGCCCCGACGAGTAGGGAGCTTCAAAACGTCGACGTTTTCACGGTGAGAAAACGTGTCAAGCAGCAACAGGCCAGTAACTTGGTCAGTAACAACCCTGTAGGATGGTGGATTTGGTGGGAAAAAAGCTAACTTCGCCGCCATTGACGACGTTACCCCACCCATTATGTCTACTTTGTCGCTATATTTGCAATGAAAATGGTTGAAGTTAGGGACTATGTTTTAAATGGAATCAAAGATGGTAATGTGTTTGATGTGTGTCTGAGAGAGGGGGGGAGGGGGGATAGGGGGGTCTTTTTGTAGAGAAGGGAAGGGGAAGAAGAGATAAAATTATGAGAAAAGTGAGGGGGGGGGGGGGGGAGTGAGCCCAGCTGTGATGTATACTATTCATTACACTATGGCCACATGTGCATGCTTTACTTTTTAGTACACTCAATTTGTGAAGGTGAAAGTCCGAATGCGAAATTCCCACTTGTATCAGAGGTCTCTTCACTATGTAGAATGTAAATCGAGTGATATGTGTGATTGACAGTCTATCAACGGGATACGAACCCACCAACAGTCCTTGTAATATTTCAGCAAAGACTGTCACCACACGGATTCGAACCCTCGACATCGGAGTGGTTGTACTCCAATCATCTTGACATTTACAAACTCGCATATGCCCCTGGGGGCTATTTTAGTACACTCGCTAATTTTTGAAATATTGTTTTTCTTCTTACTATTTCTAATTAGTATAAAAATGGATGATTTATCACTGGAAAGAATGTGTGCCAACTTGCAAGTGTTTTCTTCTTAATGTTTGTTTAATACTAATGCACTTGTTAATACTCCTCTTATGGCTTTTTTTGGGATAAATAGAAAATGTAACGGCTAATCCTCCTTGTTGACTTACTTACATTACAACTAGTAGAACTTAAAAGTAAGGTTACTATCTCATTACAGAACTTCCTTACTATTTTTGTTAGAGTTAATATATAATGTTAAAGAATTTTTACATCAATAGATTATTTTTATCTGTTACGACAGATATCTTAGTTACAAGATTATAAATTTCACTTTTCAAATAACTTTTACATAGAAACAGTGGTGGAGCCACCTTATGCTAAAGGTAAGGGGTATCAATTGATACTCTTTCATCGAAAAATTACAATGTTTAGCTAGATTAAATTTTAGTTTTATAAGTATATATATATTGATCCTCATTATTTTTTGTCTACTTTTTATATTTTGATACTCTTTAAAAAAGTAAAATTTCTGGCTTCGTGTCACTGCATGAAAATATCCTTTTCATTGATTCGTTAGCGTAAAAAAATGGTACTCTTAACTCTTTTTTTGTATACATTCATAGCTCACCTCACATCCAAATAATTAAAGGAAACTGGTGAAAAAGAAATGCATATCCTTCTCTCTAGTTTTATGTCAAAAGCGTATTACTGAGTATTTTTCTCTAACTATATAAAATGGAATAATTAAAAGATTAAAGCATAAATTTGCAATAATTTTAAGTTTCCAAAGTTGGTTATATTTTATATATAAAGAACAACGATACACTTGCTCAAATTTTGAATTCTGGAAGAATGAATGGCGGTTTATATTTCTCAACTTTGGCTCCAAAGTTCCAATGGCATTTTGTGTGACTTTTAAAAGAGACTAAAAAGAAAAGATTAAAGCAAAAAAGTAACGAGGAAACTGACTTTTCTTGTTGAATGAAGATTCTCTTTTTATTTATTACCCAACTAAATTTATTAAAAGAAAACACTGTTCTGATTGAACTGTTTGATTACCTAGAAAATTCAATATGAATAAATACTAAATAGCCATCAATAAAACTTGATGTAGTGCTTCATTTTTTAATGCTATAAAAAAGTGTAATATAGGGCAAACCGAAAAAGGAAGAGACTATTTGAAAGAAACTTTATGATAATTTCATTCATTGGATTCTCACAGTGGATTAGTAATGATGTTTAAAGCTTAAACACATGTCTTCAAAAATTGTGTTACAAAAAAAACAAAAGAGAAATTGATGGGAAAATTACACTTTTGGTCCCTGTTTATCCAGTAAATACTTATTTTTCTCTTTAATATTTTATTTAGCATATTAAACTTTTAATTAATGAAAAATCCTTTATAGAAAAATATATTATATTTAGACTATTTTTAGAACTATACAAACTAATAAGTAAATTTAGTATATAATGTCTCAATTTATGTGACACTTTTTCGTTTCTTGATATTCAAACTATTTAAACTTTGACCAACATTATTAAAAATATTTTTTACATCATATTTCACATTAGCATAATTGCAAGTTTCAACTTCGTGTAGTTTCTACATTTAATTTTAAAATATTGAGTTAATTTAATCAAATTTAACTATAAAAATTAGTTAAATGAACTAGTACTAAAAACATGAAAAATATCACACAAATTAAGATGGGAGAGTACATAGGTAATTAGATTGAATAACAATTCATAATTTATTGAATTTGTGAAGGATTATGAACAGATACATCAAAATTCAAAAGTGCACAAATTTATTAATTAATAATTAAATATATTTAACTAAATATCATTAATTATTATAATTAAAATTTGTGAATAATAGAGGAATTAAAAGTGCACATTTCCGAAAATAGATTGATGAAGACGGGGCACCGGACGTTGGGGGGTTTGCTGTACACGGCTACACGCGTCCGCATATTGTCCAATCGCTCCACTTTCGGCGAGTTCTGCATTACTCTTGTCTTGCGTTCCTGCAATTTGCACACCTGCGTTTTATCTTTTCTTTTTCTTTTTTGTCCTTTTACTTCCTTTGGAGCAAGAAATTCTAATGCAACGATTAGTTACTGAAGATTTAGATATTTATAGGATTCGTCTGATAGAGTGCATTAGAAAAAATAATGTATATATTAGCACTATATATTATTAATACATTGTTTAGTATATTTTTTCAATCTATGTATAATTAATGCAAGCACGATGTATAACTAATGCAAGTATTAGTAATACACTCTATTTGATATCCTATGTATAATTAATACCTAGCAAATCATGATATTGACAATGTAATTATTTTTAATGCATACATAAGCATGATCAAAGACACAATTGTATATGAAGTCCTTCACATAGTATAACATGGAGGATATTTTTGTTAATAACCAATTACTTTTAAAAATTATGCAATGCATGTTACTTCTACTACATCAAACCAAACAGTGAGTAAAAAATAATTCATACATAACTAATGTCAGTGTTATAGTACCAGCATTACCATAATTAACATTATTCTTATAAACACTACCAAACGACCCCGTAGTATTAGTTATTTCATCTGTATAAAATAATAAATAGACTTTATGATAATCTAGATATATATTAGTTATGTGATTTTTAAATTGTAAATCAAACATTATATTAGAAGTGTTGAATTTATACAGAAAAAAATACCAAATTACTTATGCATAATTTAATATGAATAATTTAACTCCTATCCATCTACTAAACAACCCCTACCTTACTATGGTATTGCACTATTTTTTTCTTCCAATTTGTATACTATTCTTCGAACTTATATGACTTCTTTTTGTTAAAACGTAAGACGCTTTAAAATATTTGAAACCATTTTTATCTTTATACAATTTGTAAGAATTTAAATTGATTAAACGATTTATAGTACTTTTACTATAATGATATTTGATCCCCTTTCAACCGCAACTTTGATATTCTATTATATTATCAGTTTATCATTAATTTATTATTCCATTTATTTTAATTTTATGTGACATTATTTTTTTATTAGTTTATTAAAAAAGGAATGATGTACGTGTATATACTGAAAACAAGTGAAGCTTAATGCATTTCTCTTTCAAAAGGAAATAATAAAAGAAAAATAAGTATAAATCATTAGGTTGTTCACGAGCAGAATGGGTTTTTGAATGTTAATCATATCCTTTCCTTCAGTCTTCACTTCTACTTCGTTTCAGACTTATCTAGAAATATTCTTTTTTTTTCTTATTCGATTCTCCTCTTTTTTAAAAAGGAATTTTTGCTTATTTTATCGTTAACGATTCAAAATCCATTTGCTATACGACAACAGTTCCCTTTGATTCTGCAAGGTTTTGGGGATGTATATAATATCTATCCAATATATTCATGTCAATTCAAATATGTGTACGTACATTTTGAGGCTCTTCCATAATGAAACAATATTCATCATAGTTGAACTTATATTCATAACTTTCATTTATATATAACCAAAAAGTAGTAGCAAGAGTTTCTATCTAATGTGGCCCTTGGAGTTTACAAATGTTAATGTAAAGAATGGATCTTGGACATAACTTAACCTCAAAAGTTAGCTCAAATGGAGGAGGATTGACCAAGCCATATAAGGAGACAAAAGACCACTTATTCCACCGATGTGGGAGAACTCAATACCCCGCCTCACGCCCATGATTGGACATTTGGAGCGTGGACAATATAAGGGGGAGGGGGCAACATCGGAAATAATGAATTGAGACATGTCTAGCTTTGATACCATGTAAAGAATGGATCTTGGGCCTAACTCAACCCCCAAAACTAGCATGTAGGTGAGGATTGTCCAAGTTCATATAAGGAGTCCATGTTCTCATTTCATTTTCGATGTGGGACTCTTAACAGTTAATCCTAGAGAATTACACTACAAGAATGTTGGCGAGAAGTTGATAGTCTATTGTGGGAGAATACTAAAGATTTTGGTGTGACAGTAAATATTCCTCTGTTGCAAGAATGCTAAAATTAACTCACGAAAATATAATTCATCCACTTGCTTAAGTATGTGAAGATTAATGACCCATTTATTTATTAGATCTGTCTCCATTTAGAACCTCTAAGTTCATCCCATCTAAAAGTAGTGTTGATTTGGTTAAATAAATCTTTCAAATTGATCCATGAAAATCTTATCAAAAGATCTTTCATTTTTTGTTTGTTTTATATGTTAGATATAGATAAAATAAGGGGAGGGGGGATTATATGTAATTAACCAAATTATGACTTATTGTTTAGCATATTTTAACTCAATTCATCTTAACACAAGCAACATTTTGGCAGGTTAAAGACCCACCTATTTGTTAACTTCATATATTTTGACACACATAAATTTAGCCCAACCCTTATTTAACACTACTACTCCATCATTAACCAGATTTTTCGGTTTGAGCTCTTTGAATAAAATTGTCTTTAGTGAGAGTAGAGGTGTATCTAGCCTTGTAGGTAAGAGTTCAATTGAATTTCTAACTTTTAATGCGGTGTATAAGTTTATGTGTAAAAATTTATTAAAATTATAGTAATTAATAGTATATACGAACATATAATTTTAAAAATATAATAAGTTTAATGTTAATAATCTTAAAATTGAATTCATAAAATTTAAATTCTAGATTCGCGTCTATAAGAAAGGTAATTTATTTTCAAAGTGGTACTTGTCAACGGTTAGGTGGTTTTTCCAGGTATCCAGCTAGGAAATGGGGATCAGCATAAAAAGTTGGGGGCATGAGGGGCAGAGGGTCACCCCATTCTATGCATTTGTTGTGAATTTGTGAATTTGCCATGTTTATATGTTAGAGATCCTAAATTCCTGATAAGTCTCTCTGTCTCTCCTATTGTCCAAATCAAATCGCATCTATACTTTCATTGGTTCCACATTGTCCTCAAAGGCCTAAAACTAAATTAGGACACAAATCTCAACCCTACCCACATGAGACATATATACCATGTTAAAAGAATGTAAGAGATAGTACGTATGTTGCCCAATTTTTGTACACTTTCTTCGATGTTGATGAACTATTACTCCTTCCCCCTCCTCACATGTCTACCCAAATTGAATAGTTTTTATTTTATTTTTTGCATGTCTACCTAAATTGAATAGTCTTTTTCACTTTTTGCGTGTTCTAATCCTGATTTCTTTTGGCTCATTTGATTGTCATATATGGAGTCGCATGAAGGATATAAGGAATTGGTCGTGCAACTTTTTTAGTTTTTGTATAGGATTACACATTATGGTTCAAATTGATACATATAACCACATTTGACTAATAGCCGGTTAATCTATGGTTAGGGAACTATCATTAGCTTGTTTCACGAGTGTTCTCAAATTCTAAGAAAACCTCTCTCTTATCTTTTTAATTCTCGCTCGAGGCTTAGATATTGACATATATTTCATCAAGATAAAGGAGATGGAATGGTCATAAGGCCTAGACAAATAGGGGGAAGGCGGAGCGAACCAAAAAACTCAACGTCTTGAAGTGTCAGTGGTGACTTAAGTATCGTATCTGAAAGAAATAATCTCTTGATTATTTTCATTAATGAAAGAATATATATACAATTTATAATTTCCATAATATGGAAAGTCATATTCCTATACTACTCCCAAAAATCTATTCTATTTGTACAAGAATCCACAAATATGGTAAGTATACAATACTAATTATATACAAAATATACAACTAAATATGTTACCATATACACGATATACACGACTGTGTATACCGTGTATATCACGGTTTCCCAATTGTTATGGGATTCCGTGATATACACAGTATACACAAGGTATATGTATACCATATATAATTGTGTATATTTTCACACCCCCGCAGTCATAGCGGGCGGTCTTCGTACACTGAGATTGTCCCTAAAATCTTCAAAAAGGACCGAGGGAAACCCTTTGTAAAGATGTCTGCAATTTGATACCTGGAAGGGATATGGCAGACAAGTACTTGTCCACGAGCTACCTTTTCGTGAACAAAGTGAATATCCATCTCGATGTGTTTAGTGCGCTGGTATTGAACCGGATTCCCAGAAAGGTAGACGGTACTAATATTATCACAATAAACCAAGATAGCTTTCTGAATAGGACAATGAAGCTCTAAAAGAAGATTATGTAGCTAATAGGATTCAGAGACCACATTGGCTACCCCTCGATATTCGGCCTCTGCACTAGAGCGTGATAATGTAGACTGACGCTTCACAGACCAAGAGACCAAGTTATTATCAAGAAACAAACAATAGCCAGACGTGGAGCGTCTGGTATCTGGACAGTCACCCCAATAAGCATATGTATATGAGACAAAAGTAGACATTGATGAACGATGTAAATGTAAGCCACAGTCAAGCGTCCCCTGGATGTATCGAATAATGCGTTTGAGCGCATTCATGTGCTCAACCCTAAGATCATGCATAAACAAACACACATGTTGTACGACATATGTAATATCTGATCTCGTGAATGTAAGATACTGAAGAGCCCCTACAAGACTGCGATAGTGGGTCGGATCCCCGTAAGGCGAGCCAGCCGCAACACCCAGCTTGGGTTTAGTATCAACGAGAGTGGAAGTAGACTTGCATGAGGACATACCAGCTCGCTCAATGATCTCAGCTGCATACTTCTGTTGTGATAAGAATAACCCACCTGCATGACGAGTGACAACAATTCTTAAAAAGTAACTCAAGGGCCCCAAGTTTTCATAGTAAACTCAGAACTGAGCATTGTCATGATAGACTTGCGCAAAGCATCAGAAGAGGCAGTCAAGATAATATCATCCACATATAATAATATATAAGTCAAGGAAGTACCACGACGATATATGAATAATGAATTATCAGACCTACTGTGTGAAAATCCAATAGATGAAACATAGTCTGCAAATCTCTTATACCAAGCCCGTGGGGCCTGCTTAAGCCCATACAATGCCGAAAAGGTCTCCGCCGACCCAACGACTTTCCAATGTGATTGACAAGTAGTGGGGCATGTAACAAAGTTTAATTCATCGCGACAGGAGTTCACCAAGTCTAAGAAAGGGTCAGTCATCCAACGAGAAGGGGTAAATCAGGGCAGCCAGCTAAGGCCCACTTTTACCTTAAAGATCAAGGTCGGTGAATGAAATGTCCTCTACTCGGTAGTAGTAGGAACAAGATGTAACTGATTCATCTATGCCAACGAGAAGAGGGGCTTCACCTGATCACTCTGAATCCGCTGATAGAAAGGAAGAGGTTTTTTCTTTAGATAAAGCGGAAGCTCTTTCCTGGCCTCTTTGGCAGTAGCTAATCTGAATTCGTAACCCGCCATCTTTCAGACATGATGAGGATATTTGGAGTCTCGAAAACCCAAGGACTGATGCATGTAAATGGTCTCCTTAAGATCGCCATATAAGAAAACATTATTCACATCTAACTGATGAATAGGCCAAGCTTTCGAAAGATCCAGACTGAGAACAGTGCGAATAGTAGCCGGTTTGACCACCGGACTAAATGTCTCACCACAATCCACACCAACTTGTTGAGTCTTACCATCACCTACAAGACGAGCCTTATGTCTCGCAAAAGAACCATCAGAATTATCCGTATAATTTCCATAATATGGAAAATCCTATTCCTATTCTACTCCCAAAACCCTATTCTATTTGTACAAGAATCTCACAATTATGATAAGTATACAATACTAATTATTTACAAAATATACAACTAAATATGTTACAATATACACGATATACATGGCTATGTATACCGTATATATCACGGTTTTCCAATTGTTATGGGATTCTGTGATATACACGGTATACACAAGGTATGTGTATACCATGTATACCTGTGTATATTTTCAGTCTCAATCGCGTGAAATGACTATTGAGATTCTCCGTCTCAGGATGAAAGGTCGAGAAAAAGATGTTTGTTTCTGTTCACATACATGCTCAAAGACAATATTAACAATCTCATCAGAAGTAGTTTAACTCGCCAACATGATATAATAGAATTGAATATAGAGTTGTAATATTGATCATATATTAGGTCTACATTAGATTAACTGTGGATTTAGCATCTTGTGATAATATTGCTTTGTGTTTAAGTGTATGATTAATGAATTAGCATGTAATAATTGTTTAAAACATATCTTATATCAAAATAAATCAAGGAGTAGGTATCTTGAATAATTTAATAAGACTATGAGACAAAAGGGTTAGCTGTGAAGTTCAAACTTAATTAAAGCAATATGAAATAGTTTAAATAAATTAGGCGTAAAGAGGAATTAGGTGTGACTTGTGAGAAATGATATGGGAAGAAGCACTAAACCAACCCTTTATCACATAAGTATATATTATCTCCCCCCCCCCCCCCCCCCCAATCCCCAGTACCCTATGACTTGCAACTAGTTTTTTCATGTTTTAAATTATAAATTTAATTTGAATCTATAATTATAATCGTAGGGCCGGGGCGCCATATTAGTAGACAATGAAATTAATCTTAACTTCAGTCTTACACCTCATACAATTCCTTGTACAAAGCAGAATACACGTACAATTCTTTAAACTTGTCAATAAATTTTATTTAGGCTCTCGAATTACGGCGTTCTGCTTAAGCATTTGAACACATGATATAATGTTTTTATTAGACACTTTTGATTTAAATATTTTAATTTTTTTTTGTATGTTCTCAAGCACCCATTATGTAGATAAGTTAATCATTTAAATTATGTCATCTTCTTTAATTATACATGTTAGTCTCATTAAGATGTAAAATCACAAACATATCCTAATTGAGGCTAATATGTACAACTAAATGAGATGTCATATTTAATGTGGTTAACTTATCTACGTTGATAGACACTTGAGAACAATCAAAATTTGAGTAAAAAATGTGTAATATGAACACTTTATCTTTTATTAAAGTGCTCATTCAATTTGGTCGTCGTTTCAGTGTCTAAATATAATTTAGTAAAAGATTTAAGGGGTCGGGGATGTATTCCACTTTTGTGCAATTTACCTATTTCCTCAGCCCTGTTGATGTACAAAATGACACCAATTATTACGTCCCCAACTTGTGGGCTTAGACATTCATGTGTCGCTTTCCGTTGGACCACCTTCTAACTCCTGATGGATAAAGCCTAAAGAAAATAAATTCCGGAAAGGCCAACAAGACTAAAAAATGTCGTGTTTTTTCCTGCTTATGCATATATCATACGATGTTTTATTTTCCGGGAAATACATAAAGACAGATAGACTACTCCTCGAATCTGATATTAGTTTTCATTGAACACCGATCAAGTTGTCATTAGAGGACCTTCTTTAATGCATACCTAACATTTTGATTCTCCCTTGTTATTTGATCTCTTTTCGTATGTTTGAGAATTGAGATTGAGACGAGATTAAATAAAATTTTAAGGCCTCTTGTGGAAAAAGAAGAAGTAAAGATGCACTTTATGAGACTTTAAACTAAAAACAGTTCACATTATAAGAATTTTCTACTTATCTTACGTACTGCTTAATAAACCCTTTGTTTAAGTCAAAGTAGTACTGGTTTCAACTCTTAACAAATTATTATGTTTGTAGAACCGAAAGTTCTTAATGGTCTTTTTTTGTTTGTCAAATGATATTACGGCTCATGTCTTTCTTCTATTAGCTCCAAAGTTCAAAGTCTGGTTGACAATTGACAACTAAGAAGGTATTAAAGCAACCTTAATTAATTTGCAAATCCATAAACTAGTAAACTTCGTGGGTAATGGGCATAATGGAAGAAAAAATAATCTTTCATTTGACTTTAGTATAACTACAATCTAGTGTTAACAGAAAATTACCTGCCGAATTGCACGGTGGCAACGAACAACGTGCATCTTTTTGAACAAATTAATTCTCATCCAAATTCTTTGTACTATGTTTATGTTATAGAATCAGAAAAAAGGTTAATGACACTAATTGGTGAGCATTATCAGACTAATTCCATTATTTCCACTACACACAGCACGTGCGCCGTAAAAAGCTTTTCCTTAAGTCTTTAATTATTTATTTCCCCAGCATATCACTGCCGGATGCCTCTTTAAGACTTATATTTGTTCTTTTTTCATACATTAATAGTTTATATTAACAGGCATTTCATGCTTAATTTTTTTTAAGTGTATGAAGTTTCCCTACCTTGATTCTCACTCAAGGCTCCCTTCATAGCTCTTTCACTCTTTTTTATTTTTTATTTAAGTATTTTTGCCATTACGTTTTTTCCATTGGGTGTATTCGTGTTTAAGGAGAAAAAAAAGGAGATGGTCCGTAATGACTTTTATTCTTACCTCCGCACCCCATAAAAATTAAAAGAAGAAAAATGGAATAAATACATCAAATCCTTTAATTTATGTATACTAATATTGTAAATAACTTTTATACAATCAACTTATTTAACATGTTAAAACAAATTATTCATCTTATAACTATGTGTCTAGCTATAGTTTACCTAAGTAGCTAGATTTAATCTACAAAAGCGAACTTAAGATTTTTAATTTATGAATTTTAGTCCGTAACTTATTTTTGATTACTGATCATATGATAAATTATTTATTTATGTTAAATAAATTTTTAACACAAATATAAGATTTAAATCAAATCATATTGCTGAACCTGATAAATCATCCGCTGCTACCCTACATATAATTATTATCCGTTGTTGCATATCACCTTAATATAATGACCTGAAAAATTACATCTATACTGTTAATTAGTACACACAGAAGTTAATACTGTTGAACCTATATATTCAAACCAATAATCGAGTTGACTATAGCTATATACATAAGCTTCATAAGTACTAGGGTCTTTTGGTTCATGGACTAAGGGGTCCACTACAAAGAAAGAATATAATTGACAACAAATTTTAAAAAAATATAAATGACAACACAAATTTAATATATTATTTCTAAAAACGTTAATGACAACAAAAAGAATAACTTGTCGTTGCGAAAACTTTTCGCATTGGAGGTTATTGCAACAGTATGCAATATTTTTTATTGTTGCGAAAAATACTTTTGGTAACAACATCCAACTTGTGACAACAAAAAATGTTGTTGGCAAATGTCTTTCTTCTTGTAGTGGTCATTTGGTAGTTATGCAGGTATTAGTAATACATGGATTAGTTATGAGAGAATTTATATATTATTTTATGCATGTATTAGTTGTGCAGAGTTTAGTTATTTATGTATTAATTATTCCACATTTTCCCCTGCATAAAATAATATATAAATTCTTTCGTAACTTATACATGTATTAGTTATGCATGTTTCTAAATTGTAAATCAAATTTCATAATTAGTATTATACATGAATAACTCATTTCATAACTAGCTACCAATCACATCATTACTTATGCAAGATTTTAATACATGAATAACTTATTCCTAACCAGCTACAAAACGACTCCTAAGTTATTCGAGATTATAGTCTTGAGATTATAATTCTTGGACTAATTTATTCCATATGATGTGTGATAAAATAACATCAAGTTTGATGAGATAAGGTGAGCTATTCAAGATTAAGTTTGGATTAAATTTATAATTTATTTGATTGAAGATGTAATTTATAAATTTATCCAAGAATGATTTTATATCTCCAACCAAATAAAATATAAATTTAATCTCAAACTTATTTCTGAAATATTTCACCTTATCCATAAATCAAACGACCCCACGTATAGTAAGTTGAGAGTTTACACCATTAGAGCTTATAGACCGGCCACCCTAGCTAGGCGACCAAATATGAGTAAATGAAAAGAACAACATTAGCTTTGGACTAGGTTTTTCCTTAGAAAAATTGTGAAAATTGCCATTGAACAACACTTGGACCAACCAACTGACTTTAACATGAATAATATTGCTCCACCATAAAGTCACGACTTGATTTCTGACATAACAATATTATACACCAAATTAAAGGCCAGGCGTCAATTTCCCTTCGCCCTTTTGCATGCATTTTTTATTCGACCTTACTATTAACCTCAGCCTTCAAATACCCCCTTCAAACCAAACACTTCTCCATTCATTTAATCAGAGAAATAATGGAGGTGTCAACATGGTTTTGCAATAATAACCAATATCCATCATCAGCTTACTATGAAGATTCAAATTCTGAAAAACAAAGCACTACTTCAACAACATATGAAGAGAATAGTTCTTGCAGTATTGACACATTTGTAATTTCTCCCAATTCTCATTCTAATTGCATAGCCACTTTCAAAACCTTAACCCCACAAATTTCCCATCTAACCATTCATAACAACATTTTATATGCTGCCTCTCTCAATGAAATCACTGCCTTCGATTTAAATACCTATGAACTTATCGACACATTCACTTCATCATTTGGCTTAGTAAAATCAATTGCCTTTACCAAAGAAAAAATCTTCACAGCCCATCAAGATTGCAAAATTAGGATTTGGCAACTCAAAACCAAAACAGAAAAACATCATCTCGTCTCAACTCTTCCAACTTTAAAAGATCGTATCCGACGTGGCATTTCTCCGAAAAATTACGTCCAAATTAGACGTCACAAGCAAAAATTATGGATCGAACATGCAGATACTGTTTCAGGTTTAGCTGTTAATGATGGATTAATGTATTCAGTTTCATGGGATAAAAACCTCAAAATTTGGAAAATGACGGATTTTTCTTGTTTAGAATCCGTTTTAGGTCACGTTGATGCTATTAACGCTGTTGTTGTTTCTCCTGACGGCGTCGTTTACACGGCTTCGGCTGACGGGGAAATAAAAGTTTGGCAAAGAGAAAAGAATAAGCATAGTTTGGTCGCGACATTGAAAAAGCATAAGTCATCCGTGAATGCATTAGCTTTGAATAAGGACGGAACAATTTTATTTTCAGGAGGATGTGACCAAAAAATTTTAGTATGGGGAAGGAGGAAATGTGATGATTATATGTTGGCTACGTGGTCGTTGAAAGGGCATAAGGGTGCAATTTTGTGCTTGATTTATTTCGATGGCGTTTTAATTAGTGGATCATCTGACAGAAGCGTGAGGATATGGGAAAAGATTAGTAATAAAGAATGTGGATATTTTTGCTCGATAGTTCTTGAAGGGAATTGTAAACCAGTGAAGTCAGTTACAGCAGCTTGGGATGATGATGAAAATGGAAATAATAATAATAATAATGGGGTTCTTTCTGTTTTTAGTGGAAGCCTAGATGGAGAAATTAGAGTTTGGCGGGTTATTGTTTCAAACGTCATTTTAGAGTTCATTGAATCGTGGATATGATTTTGTATTAGTGCTCACTACATTGTTGTTTATATGTTGCCATTGTTAATGTCCTGCTACGTTTTATTTCATCATCTTTATTTGTGTATGACTATTATGTTAATGATCCATTAAATTAAGCATTGAGGAGAAGTGTGACATTTGTAATGGATAGTTAATATATGGAGTATAAAATATGTCCTTGTAGAAATTAAAGGAGAACAAGAATGTATTTGAGAAATTTCTGATTGATTATTTCTGTGAGGCATTGCCTATTTATACAAAACTATTAAAAGAAAATAAAAAATTAATGAATAATCCTATACAATTTTGTCTAACTCTCATTGGCTAGTCCATAACTAACTTTGGAAAAGAATCTTCCTTTCCTATCACTATCCAGGTGTTCTTGTTGCTAAAAAATGCACGATTATGTGGTCTTAGTAGGCAAACTTGCTTTGTCATTTATGTCGGGCCCAATCTTTGACTGTGACTCAAAGTCTGAATGTGGCTTTAAACTATATACACGAGAGAGATCAACCACATCCAAATCTTCATCTTGAGAATTAACGGAAACATGAGTGTTATTAATCTCAACAGTCCTTTTCAGCAAAAAAAAAAAAAAAGGAAAATGGTATTGTGGGAAATACTTGAGAACTACTTCTCGAATAATGAGAAGATACATATTTCTTGATTCTATTTTAATTTTAGTATGTTAATTTATATATTTATGATCTCTTTTTATATTTGAAAATAATCCAACTTAAAATTTTCAAGTGATCCTTAATGACAAGCTCCAACACAAATGTTATGATATGTTTTAAGATCACAAATTTTAAAAATCTTATAGTCACATAAGGATTATAAACATGTTTAAGATAATAAGTTTAATTTTTTTCCTCTTAAAATACAGCACATTCAATTAAGTTTACATAAATTAAAATGGGGAAATACGCACTACTTTTAAATATAAGCCAACCTTTTGATTCTTAAATTTAAGTCCTATAATATCATGAAAACTTACGTGTGTTTTATTCTGAAAATCAAGAGCACATCTTTTCTGTTGCTATATATTTGATTTGGAGATGCTCCTTTTTAATATCTTAAGCATTCTTTTCTATTTTGGAACTATACTTTGATTTGGTAGCAAGAAAAGCAAACGGAAGAATATGAAAAGAAACTATTACAATATATATGTTCAAACAGTCATCGCCATTCCCCCATAAAAAAAATTTTAATTTGATAATACTTTGTGCACCATGTGCCTTTTAATATATAAATCCATCTGATTTTGAAAATATTTGTGTTTGCAACAACTACTAGTGCTGTCCTTTTCCATTAGTTGTTACTATATTTTTATATGATCATTCTTCTTGAAGTACATCAACGAAAGGAAAAAATAAATAGTTCTTACTAACGATTTTTCAAGTAACTATATTTTATTGTTAATGGAAGAATATAGTGACCACTAATATAGTATATAATGCAATAAAAGAAAAAGAGAAGAGTTGTTTAATATTATACATGCAGCGTGAAACATGCAAATTGGTCATTTTCTGCAGTAATGATATTTCTAGGGGAAAAGCTAATTAATTAGTAGGGAAGGGAGACATGAAAGCTACAACTTGACGAACGGCTAATACAAGGTTTACACTTTGATATGATAATTTAATCACTCTCTTCCTATGTACTATAGTACTAAGGAATAACATGTTTGACGCAGAAAGTGTATGAAATTTATTTAATTTATACTCCTATGTTGAGTGTCAAACCTACGCAAAGAATGTCTGCTCTTCTTCTTTTTTTTTTTGTAACTTCTTTCTTTTGTCTATAAGAACACAATTATAGACAATTTTATTTTTTGGGCACAATCTTACAATGCGAAAAAGAATTCTGTCTAGCTTAAAAAGATTAATAAAATACTTCCTCCAATTCAATGTATATATCTTGTCATTTGTGTCTCCTTAAAAGAGAATAACATCTGTTTATATTTTAGTACTCTAATATTCTTATTTTACTTTTATAATTAAATTCTCATTTTACCTTTTGTGATACTTCCTTATGAGAATTTCATGACTTATTATAAAATCAACGATCCAAAGAATATTTTGATATGTTACATATATATATATCTTTAATTTAAGATCACAAAATTTTAAATTTTAAATTTTCTTATATTTTTAAAGTCAATGTTCACGGTTCAGTGAAACCAAGACATATTGAATGAAACAAAAGAAGTACTATGTATTTACTAAAATGCGCCCCCTCTAGATTAATTAGATGGAGCTATTTGGCTCTCAATGACCAAATTTGCGTATACTAATCATCACTCCTAGGATTTGCTAATTAAAATAACTTACCTAGTGAAATATTGCAGCTATTTTTTTAATTATCATCATTAAGGAAAGGCCAAAATCATCGCCAACCGTATGTGGTCGTCCGGATTTATCACTTGAGCATAAGTTATTTCATCTACACACTTCAGGTGGATTTCCATTGTTTCATTTAAACACTTCAGGTGGGCCTCTGTTGTGCCATTTAGACCTTTTTACTGACTTGACATTTAGACACTTCTCCTCCTCTTCTTCTTTCTCTACAAAAAAGAAAAATCAGATTCGAATTTTAAATAAATTTCGGCGAAACTCCATTATTTTCTATTTGGTTTCGATTTTTTTTAATTTGGATTTTAGATCTAGGAACTCCATTTTGTCTCTTTGAATTATTTTGAATTAATTGGGTCTAAACACCATTAATGAGATATTTAGAAAGCTTGAAGGTTTAAAATGAGTTACTTGATTTGATGAAAATTTTGAGAAATTAATGTTGGGGTTGTCTTCGGGTCTTCGTGGGGAATCTTTAGCTAAAGTTATAACAAATTTGGAGAAGTTTCCCTTAAAAAATTGGATTAAAATTGTGGTTAGAACACGAACACACATGGAGATGGTGAAGAACACCAAAAACATGATTTTCGTATTTTTGTCATTTTGTCATTTTACTAATGATTTCCACATGTCCTAATTTGATTTGTCATTTTGCCAGTCATTGACGAGTGTGTTAAACATATTTTACATATTTGGTTGATTGTGCAAAAATGGGTTAAATGGCACAACGAAGACCCACCTGAATTGTCTAGATGAAACAAACGTTACTTGAGGTGTTCAAATGACAAATCTGGACGATCACAAGTGGCTGACGATGAGTTTCGCCTTAAGCAAAGTAGGAAATTCACATGGTAGCATAATTGAGAGAAGAGAAAAAGATTGATGATATTTAGCAAGGCTAATTATAAGTCTAGGTTATCTATTTTTTTTCGTCGTCTAGATATGTAGCTAACCATGATAATTAATGATGTAAAGGATATTAAAATTAACCGACAAACCTAAACCTAGCCGTGAAGTTGTTGGAGTTTCCTTAATTATTTCCGCTCTTACTAATAAAAAAAGAGTTAAAAAAATGGAAAAGCTGTTTGGAAAGCTGAGCACTTGTCAGCCACCCAAACAGCTTTTTCACAACACAAATTCCAATTAAGTGGGAGAAATTGTGACACTTTCTTAATTAACTACATATTCATATTTAATACTCCATTATAACATGGAGTAACACCAACCCTAAACTTAATTAATTCCATAAATAAGTAGTTTGGTTAGGGTTAATTATAGTATAAAGCTTTATTTGTGTCTATATTTGGAATAATCATATTTGCGTAAGTGCTTACGTATGGTCCTCCGGGGAAAAATTAAGGGATTAATCTATTAGGATTAAGTGGCCCTCACATTAATATAAACTTTTGTTATTTTTACGTTTCTTCCCTTTTTTACTTTGTTGTCATCTTTTTAATGCGGGAAGATTTGAGCACACAAGAAATTTAGTCATCACATTTTCTAATGAAATATGTAGCTTTTACAAACAAAAAAAAAATCCTTTTGGATTAATTGATGACATATTTACAGTTGATTATAATAATTACCTATCCGCTAGCTGTTTGATACATCGTTAATAGTTACTTTTAATATAATATACACAAGGTTAACATCTCTTAGTTGAATATTAAAAATATATAAGGACTGAGGTTGGACTATATATGTTTGTCAAAATTACTTGTTTGATGGACTAGTATATCATTTTTCTTAATTGTGTAAAAGAATTTGTTTACTTTTTAATTTTTTATTGTGCTTCATGAAGATATATAAGCAACATTAACTCGATGAAATGATCTCCTATAATCAATTACAAAAAAAAGAAAAAGAAATGATGTTACTAAGATCTCAATTTCATTTCATAGGTGTTAAGGGAGTATATTTTATGAATCTAATGTAAAATAGCCATATAGCTAAAAGAACATGATCTGCAATAATATTTTATCGCCTGCCCTTTTTGAATACTGGCAAAGACATTAATTCGCCCAAGGAATTATGACCCAAAGGCAATAAAGAAAAAAAGCAAACAAAGAATGCACTTAAAATAAAGCAGATTAGAATTCACAAATTCCTTCACGCAGGATCGAACTACGGTTCTTCAGTTTACAAGGCTGATGCTCCACCACTGAGCTATAAGGACTTGCTGATGCTTTCGTTGTCTTTTTAAATATATTTCACTAAGTGATCTTCTTTTTTGCCCTACATTATCAGTGTTGTTGCGGATTCATTGTTCAATTGAAGGAGCAAGCATCCAATGGAGAAGGAGAACACCTTCGATCCTGTAATCATTCCTTCTTATTTCTTCTCAATTTTCCATACGAATCGCGTAATACTAAATCAAACATAAATTTGTTCCCTGCCGAAAGTATTTATTTAATCTAGAAAAATATGAACGGCTTTGTTTGGCTTTAAACAGGATTTAGTCCACGAAATCTTCAAGCTTGTTTGGAAAAGAAAAGCTACAGGTTCAATTTCACCTTTTCTTCTTCAAGCTTTAAACATGATTTAATTGCTTTTATTTTCGACGATATCATTACAATTATTCAATAATTGTTGCAGAGCGTGGGAAAAATGAATTATCTGAGAATATGGACAACGAGGTATACATAATTCGTCAATCCTTTCATTTTGACATTATTTCCTTGTTGTTCTCCTAATTTTTTGAATTTTTTTTTCCAGTGAAATTAGAGTAAAATATTTTGCTATATTTGCGAATTTTGTTGGAATTATTGTGTATGGCTGGAAATGTGTTTGTAGGTTGGGGCTAGCTCATCAAGGAGAAGTCGGCCTACTTTTGGTAAGAACTTGCCCAATAAATAGCTGATTTACGGTATTATACTTGTTTTCAGCTCAAATATGCTGTGTTCAATTAGCATGTCTTTTCTGAGAGTGCTTTTGAGTTTATTTGTATGGATATGTGTATATGCATGTTAGTTGATGAACTAGCTACTGATGCATACTTTGAGATAATTATTTTGTTGTTGGATTTTTTCATTTGGATTAAGGCATGATCTATCTAAATATTTTGGAAATTAACCAATTAGAAAGTAAAAGAAATCAATTAGTTTATTTAGGAACATCCCCTTCTAGCTAGCCATCGTGGAATAGATGCCATTTACATATCTGTTAGAAAGGGGTAAGACATCAGAAATATAGGGTAGGTGCTTAATGGATGTGCAATGGCAAAAAAGAGCATGTAAAAAACTTATAAAAACATAATTCCGATTCTACAATCCAGATATCGTTGAAGATAGTTTTGCAGAGCAGATGTACTTTCTCAGTTCTTTTGCCCAAACAAAAGGGAAAATAAAGAGACGGAAAACTTGCATTATTGTTTTCCGTGAAGGTTGTTTGCTTTATTCTATGTATCACAGAGACATTCTCAGTCTAAAATTCGATTCTCTTACTTGTTACCTGGTGTAGATGAATTTGAAAAATAGTGAAAAGACTTACATTCTTTCTGGATCTAGTTAGGATATTCCCCAATTCGCACTAGAGGTAGATTCTCAAGGTTTAAATGTCACTCATGTCAGGTTGCAAGGATTTCTGAGCTAGATGTTCTTTGTACTTTTACCGATCAGAAAAGGAAAATAATATACTTCCCTCTGTTTTTCAATTTTATTTTACCAAGGTTAGTCTCTACATGGCATGTGAGGTAGCATAACTCGAAGGAAAAGGGAAGACAATGAAGAAGGTCGATTTCTGTTTTGCTTAGTTTCTCATTCCTTGTGATGGCTTTAGATGTACTAAAAAGATTAAGTGGGTTCTGGCAAGCAAGCTTTTCTGCCTATTTCCTTTTTGATAACAATGACTTATCTAACCTTTAATAAGAGCTGCATTTAGTCTACTTTCAGTAAGACAGTAACTGTCTCTTATGCTGGTATTTACATTTTCTTATGTGTTGGACCTCTGCTTTGTTACATATTAGCTTAAGAATGGAATACGTTCCTTGGTTAGTGAGTTTTCCTTCTCATGTGTGTGTGTCTGTGTTGATGTTAAAAGCTAATGCAAATGCACTGAAGCTGAGCTCTGAATTCCTCCGAATCTTCGTAGCAGGTTTGACCTTTGACAAAGAAAATTATTTTGTTTACTTGGCTAAACTTTCCCCTGCATTCTTTTTATGTTGAAATCTGTTTCCTTGATGTAGAAGCTATACAACGTGCTGCTACTATTGCTGAAGCGGAGGGCAGTATCACAATAGAAGCAACTCATCTAGAGAGGATACTTCCTCAGTTACTTTTAGATTTTTAAGGTACTTGAGGAGATCTGGAATCATAAAGCTTTGTCTATGCGATAGTGCAGAAATGGGGTTCCTAAAATTGGATGCCTCTTTTCTCCTCTAAACATTCTAGATGTTGGACGATTTCTTTTGTAGCTGTTGGAGTAACTAGCGAATTTTGATAAAACGTGCTCTTAGAATTTAGAGTACTCCATTTGTAGCACATGTTAGTTCTCGGAAAAAATGCTCCTGGAGAATTTTTTCTCAAGAGATAATCACAATTTTTTATATTATTTTTCAAATCAATCTTATGGATTGAGGACGTTTTTAATGATAGAACCATTGTCATGCATTGTGCTTGAATTTCGCTGGTCTTTCCTTCACAAAGTGCAGTTAAAGTGCAATTAGGCCAGGACGACTGTGAATTTGCGAAATTGCACAATTTGTTCAGATTACAACCAAGTAGGTAAAGAATATACCAAGTATTGTATCAGTGGTTTAAAGATGGAACTAAATGGCATATTATCCTGTCTAGCAGGGTTGTTAATTGCCATTGCGTGTATAATCTGGTTCAAGATTAACGAATGTGGATTGTTAGCGCACACAGAGGGATGGATAGATGGATGGACTATATTATGTAATTTAGTGCTGACATGGAACCAAAAGGAATTAAACAAAATGAGGTTTTAATCCATTTGATGCTATTGATGAGTAAGGACACACCACTGTAGGACCGGAGCTTCAATTGAAGACGGTCAAACGGAAATACTAGTTTTTGCAAAGTAAGGTTCTAAGATGCCTTTCTTGTTTTCAATACTTTGCTATGACCATTAACTGAAGTAAAGCATATAGGAGGGAGACACATCTTCATGATCTTTAGACAGAATTTGAATTCATGATTTGTGCTTTGTGGCTTTTAGCGCTGAGTTCACAGCGTGGACAATTCTAGTTGTACACCTTTAGTTGTTACAAAACGATTACCAGGACAAGCAATCATGTTATTGGTGTCTGCTGTGCGCAAGATGAACAGGTTTTTACCAGACATTCTAAACAAGTTCATTGGGTGTTATTTCATTAGTGGTTAGAACACTATTCTCTCCGAATGATTCTGAATGTGTGCTGTATCATACGAAGGAATCAAAGAATTATATTCTTTCTGTTTCATATTTAAAATCTTCCATGATCTAGCGGTATTTAGAGTGTTATTAAACCAATTCACCTTCTGCTCCCTTGCTTGTGGATACAAGTGTTTCTATATTGGTTGTATTAGTACCTCGGAGAATTAGTAGTTTCTGCAGAGAGTGAAAATAACTCCTTTCTCATGACATACCTTTCTTTGAGGTATCATAATATAGCAGAGCACGCTTCTGCAAAGAACTCTAATACAGCTACATATAAACTTCTCATATTGGAGATGTAAGAAAATACACAAGGACAGTCTCTCATATTGGAGATGTAACAGAATACATGACAGTCTTACACGAGGATACTCTCTTAGTTGCTTGACCAACTTTTATTTACTGTAAGTTATCCACTACATAATTAATGCTTGATCTGCATCAACATGCACCTAACATCTTTACTGTTAGGCCTCTCCTTTGGATTCTCCAGGGTGCAAAAGCAGGCAATCTTGAGAACCAAAAGCATTTGCTCCTCATTTCCATTACCCATCAGCTTTGGATCAATTGCTCTTTTTGGATCCTCAGAAGTCATGACATTTCTCATCCATTTCACTAAACTCATCTCAGAAGTGGTCTGGAAGAACTCATCTGATGGAAGCTTGTCCATAACTAGCACGCCTAGCAGCACCCCAAAGCTGTATATATCACACTTATCTGTGAACTTCAGTGTTTGATGATATTCTGGTGCGATGTATCCTATAGTTCCTGCCACGTTTGAAGTTGTAATATGTGTATGAGCATCTGGGACAGCCTTTGCAAGGCCAAAATCCGCAATTCGGGATTCCATGTCATCATCAAGGAGGACATTTCCTGGCTTGAGATCTCTGTGAATTATACGCTGAGTGTGATTTATATGGAGATACTCGAGTCCAGCAGCTATTCCGACTGCAATTCGGTGACGTGCCGACCAATCTAGTTCCCGTGTCCCCTCTCTGACTTGTTGGAGGACATCCTGTACGCTTCCATTTTTCATGTACTCATAGACCAAGTAATGGCAGTCTGGTCTTGGCAAATGTGCCAGTAGGGGAAGCAAATTCCGGTGTCTGATTTGACCTACAATTTTGATTTCTGATTTAATCTGGCACATTTTCTTACTCATAGCCTTGCTATCTTCCTCACTGATTTCTGCCGCATCCCTTGGGGGTCCCATGATCTTCTTTACAGCAATAATCTTTCCGTTACTTCCAGGTAACTCAGCTTTGTAAACTTTTCCACATCCACCTTGACCAATGAGTTCTAGTGCAGCCAATCCGTCTTCGTTCTCCAGAAAGGCCAAGTCGTCGGCTTTCTTGATCAATGGACTGAAAATTGTTAAGCCTGAATCATTACTGCTCCCTCTGACGCAAAACATAAGCAACTTGAAGAGCATGAAAAAGACCGACGCAGACAACCCCCCTGCGAAAGCTCCAGCAAAGAATCCAAGAATCCAGCCGCTTACCTTTCTTTTGGTCTTGTTATGTTTGTGCCCTGGTACTATAACTGTACTAGGTCCTGGAGCTTGGGCATATACTGAATTGGACTGTGGTGCCATTGCAGGTCCGTGACTTGACCTTCTTGAGTTCTCAGCAAGAATGTAACGCTTAGGAACATAATCTTTTCGATTTAAGTCTGCTGATAAGTGCTCAACTTGACTCATGACAGGCACTGGACCTTCAAGGAATAACCCTGAAATGTTGAGGAGCCGGAGATTTCTGAAAGATTTCAAGGATTGAGGTATTTTGCCAGTGAACATGTTGTCAGCAAGGGAGATTTTTTCAAGGTTAGGAAAGTATTTCAAGAAGTTCAGGTTCCCAGATAACTCATTAGACCCGAGGTCAAGGATTTGAAGGCGCACTAGAGATGATAATTCAGATGGGACTTTGCCAGAAAATTGGTTGTTTTGAAGGTTCAAGATTTCCAATTTCCGGCAGCTGATAATTTGAGTTGGTATTATGTCAAAGAGTTCGTTGTTTTGGAGGGACAGTTCTTTGAGCTCAGAAAGTCTGCCAATGGAAGGAGACAGAGTACCCTTCAGTCCGTAGGATTTGAGGACGATCCTTGTGACTCTAAGCACGTATGAATTGTTTGTCAGTCGTCGTTCGCATGATATTCCAACAGAGTTGCATGGCTTCTCAAGAGCATTGCGTTGTGTAGGGATGCCTAAGCCTTTCTGGACAAGCAAAAGAGCACTGTGATCGGGTGAGTGAAGGTTGAGTCTTGCTTGAACAAGAAGGATCAGAGTGAAAAAGGACAAAAAAGAAAGGTGGGTTTGGAAGGCAGTGAAGGCCATCGGGGTGGCAGTTCGGCAGTTTCGTGGTGGTATTGGGAGATGGATGACGCACCACACCGGTGGTGCTTGAGTAGTAGGATGTATATTCTTTTACTGGTTGTTTGATGGTTCTATAAAAAGAAGGCTGGTTTTTAAGGTGTAATTAGAAGTGGAGCATGACTTCATAAGTCAAGCTGGGACCGTGTGGAAAAACTTGAGTCGTCCAGGTCCCAATGGATTAGTTTCTTCTCCTCATGAGTTGACCTGTGAAATTCCTCATTTGCCATTTTCATAACCCAATAATTTGGGGACAAAGTGTTTTTGTAAGAAATATATTCCTTGATTATTTCATTCCAAAGAGGTAGTAAAGATACTCATGATACAAGCATCATCCTAGGCTAGAATTAAGGTTGTAATTAACTAAATATAGACCTACCATATACAAAATATACTGAAAATATTATGTACAAATCAAAATTATTATCAAATATTCTATCATACCCCGCAGTCGAAGCGAGAGGTTGGCGTATGTTGAGACTGTTCTGAAAATCTTCAAATAGAACCAACGGAAGACCTTTTGTAAAAATATCGGCAATCTGATAGCGTGACGGGACATGTAAGACACGTATTTGTCCACGAGCAACCTTTTCGTTAGCAAAGTGAATATACAGTTCAATATGCTTGGTGCATTGATGTTGAACCGGATTCCCTGAGAGATAAATCGCACTAACATTATCACAATAAACCAATGTCGCCTTCGGAGCAGGACCATGGAGCTCCAGAAGAAGATTGCGTAGACAACACGATTCAGAAACCACATTGGCAACTCCCCGTTATTCTGCTTCGGCACTGGACCTAGATAAGGTAGCCTGTCGTTTGGAGGACCAAGATATCAAATTGTCACCAAGAAAGACACAATAACCAGACGTGGAGCGTCTGGTATATGGAAATCCAACCCAATCTGCATTTGTGTAAGAAATGAGAGTGGTTGTCGAAGACAAATATAAATGCAAGCCATGATCCTGAGTTTCCTGAATATAGCGCACAATACGCTTGAGAGCATGCATGTGATCCTCCATCGAATTATGCATGAATAGACAAATCTATTGCACATCATAAGATATATCGGGCCTCGTGAAAGTAAGATATTGCAGGGCTCCTGCAAGGATGCGTAATGTGATGGATCAGTATATGGTGTGCTGGAAGTGGCATTCAATTTTGGTTTAGTATCAACCGGAGTGGAGTGCGGCTTACACGAGGACATGCCAGCACGTTCAACGATCTCTTCTGCATACTTCTTTTGAGAAAAAAATAAACCACATGCATGACGTGTTACAGATATCCCCAAGAAATAGCTCAAAGGCCCTAGATCTTTCATAGCAAACTCTGAGCTAAGAAGGGACATGATAGATTTGCAAAGAGCATTAGATGAAGCAGTTAATATAATATCATCCACATACAGAAAGATGTAAGCTATATCATTACCCTGACGGTATATGGAGAGAGAATGATCAGACATGTTGTTAGAAAACCCTATAGTAGAAACATAATTTGCAAACCTCTTATACCAGGCTCGAGGTGCTTGTTTGAGCCCATACCAGGATTTCTTCAGTAAGCATACATGATTAGGAAAAGTGGGGTTTCTGTAACCCATGGGTTGATACATGTACACCGTTTCGTTGAGTTCTTTATGCAGGAATGCATTTTTCACATCAAGTTGATGTAGAGGCCATGCCTTAGAAAAGCTAGACTTAATAATTAATATTGTGCGGACAATTACTGGTTTGACCACCGGACTGAAAGTCTCACTACAGTCCACACCAACTTGTTCAGTTTTTCCATCACCTACAAGACGGGCTTTATGCATCTCAAATGTACCATCAGATTTTTCTTTATGACTAAAAATCCACATAGACCGAATCACATTAACATCAGGAGGACGAGACACCAAATCCCAAGTCCTATTACTAATAAGAGCATTATATTCATTATTCATAGCCATTTTCCAATTTGGGTCATTAAGGGCAGACACATGATTACGAGGTAACGGTGATTTGGTAACATGGGTGTGAAGATCGTATTTGGTTTGAGAATCTCATATTGACTACGAGTGACTGGTCGTTGGGCTGAAATTAGAGTTGGTTAGATAGGGGAAGTGATATTGGGCTGACGTGTGATGGGTCCAGAGGCCGAGTGAGTGGGGAACGGACTGCCCGGGAGTGGGCTTGCAGGTCGGCGGGTCGCCACCGCCCGAGGCCGGGCCACCACCTGCCGGGTCGGGCTGCATTGGGGGGCGGCGAGGCAGGCACGGGCGGGGTGGCGACCACTAGGCTCGGGTAAGCAGGCCCAGTTGGCTGGGTTTGGGGATTATTTGTTTGGGTCGAGTTGGCCGAAATGGTTGGGTCTGTTTGCGAGGCCAAATGGTGGATCAAATGAAACTTTCATCGTAAGTTTAAGCTCCTTTTTTTCCGTACTACTTTTAATTCAACTTTCATTTTTGAGCTGGTTATTCCACATTTTGATCGGATTTTCTCTCTCTTTCTTCAGCCACCGTGTGGGAGGCTCGAAAATAGACAACCTCAAAGCTTGGGTTCAAGAAGTTTTTAATGTTTTCACCCTGAAACTCCGGACGTGGAAAAATCTTCCTGATAACCAAAATTGGGTACCCCGCAACCATGGTATAACCATTGATGCTTTCAATTTTCGTTCATTTTTTGCTCTTCCAAGAATTACCGATATAAAATTATTCCTCTTCTTTTTAGGGCTTTTCAAAGATACTACCAACGCTCATCCTGATGAGGAAATTGAAGATCCAGACGTGGCCGCCCTAATTATTCAACAAGACCCGTGAATGGAAAAGACTCCGTAATGAATCTTCTGCTAGCCCCCGAATGGGACCGAAATGTCTAAAGAAGAAAATCCCGGACCATACTGACTATACTCCTCCCAACACCCCCCGGTAATATCGGTTTAGCAGTTAGTTTTTCCCCATAGTGGACCTGGATGATGAAGGTCTTGAGGATGATCAACCTCTGGAGTTGAGGAGGAATTAAACCCCCTGGCTTTTTGCGGAGATAGAAATTGCCAATCTCGGAGCCAGCCATACCAATACCTCTTTCGCCTCGGTAAGCAATGTCATATGTCGACCCTTGCATGCACTGATCGCTACCATTCCCCCGCCGGTTGTTGAGTATCCCGGGTCTCCGGCTATGCCAATAATTGCCCAGGAAGAGGATCATGACATTCTAAATTCCCCAGACCAAGTTTCTTATCCACACAGAGACGAGTTGGTAAGTGAATACCCAACCCCGATAGCTCAACCTGCAGAATTCTAAACTGTAACCTTCCAACTCCCTATCGACTGTCACCTTTGTTCTAAGCATGTTGGAGTGGCTAACTACATGAAGCATGTAGCTTTAGACAAGGACAAGAGTAACGTTCACCGAGTATCCGTATAATGCGTTATTAATGAAGGGATGCTTGTTGTAGCCAAGGTATTATATTTTTCCAAATCGTTGCATTTTATTACTTATGCATATCCCCTTATGATAATTGTAACCACTATCCAGACCAACTTTCTGTGTAATGAGGGCCACCTTGATAACCGAAAGGGACAACGTCGTTCGCCGTCTGTCAGTTGCAGAGGTGAAGCTTGCTAAGTTTGATAAATTGTATGGAAATCTTAAGCAACTAGAGGAGGAGAAAGAGGCCTATAAGTAACAAGACACATTGCATGAAGATCAGGCCGTGAATTGACAGAAGAAGTGGAATGAGACATCAGATTCTATGTCGGATCTGATGATGCATTTATCCGGACTTGAGATTGATGTGGGTACCTTCACCGAGCGCCTCCAAATCAAGAAAATAGAGATAAAAGACTTTAAGAGAGAGAACGAGTCTTTGAGGTCCCGTCTTTCTACTACGGCTGCTCAAAATGAGAGGCAACGGGAAGAGATTGCTGAGTTGACTCAAGCCAATGAACTCCTTCATGTTACTACTACCAAGCTCACTCAGACCGTTCAAGCTGCAGAGGAAGAAATCCAAGCCACTCGATATTGATGAAGAGATCATTAAGGCCCGGTAGTTGGAATTGGCATCTGCAGATAGTCCCGATGGCTTCCTCCTAGTGAAATAGGATAATGTTTCATCTGGAGGGGGTGGAGGTGTCGAGGACCTTCAGATAACATAAGCTCCTCCATCCCAAGAGAAAATGCCTTTCGCCTCGGACAATGCCCCTGGAGCGTCAACCTCAGAATTGCCTCCTTTAGCCCCTACCTCTTAGAACTTGTTATTTTTTGTTACTTTGACTTTAGAAACACTCCCCGACAGACCATGGAGCGGGCGTAACATAATCTTTCACAAAAAATTTATTTACAGTCTTTTGTCTTGCTACCGGGTCATTTTTGGGCCCGGTTAGTATCTTTTGTAATCGGATCGATCTCAGTCCGGAAAATATGAATGAAAGAATTTTTCTTTTTGCAATTCCATTCTAAGGTCTTCACTTTTCATTCTTAAAAGCAAATCTTTACTTATTTTGCTTCATGAATTGAAACCTTTCATCAGAACTTAATTTACAACCGACAAACACTAAACTTTTGGGCGTCTTTATTAATAACTTCTCATCAAACTTGACATTGTTCTGAAAGATGAATTTCCATCATATATGGGCTTTTCATGGCCTTCGTAGTTAATTCCGGACTTGACTTGGTTCTGATTAATTTAAAACTCTGGTACTTTTAGTATTTAGAGCCTTAACTTAAATGTTAAGGTTTTAATAAGAGAGAGCCCTGGGGACATGCTATCATTAAGAAATTCGTAGGTATAAGGCACAGAACAATGTATTTTGGCAAAGGAAAAATTTAATTAATCAAAAACTATGTGGTGACTCACGATGATTTTATTAGAGGATAAGTCGTAACATTTGTAATCACGATGATTTGACGGATATTCCCAAAAAAATTCACGGAGTTGAAGTTTATTAATGGTAGTAAAAGGAAAAAGAGGATAGCACAAGCACCCGAATACCCGTAGATGAGAGTAAGATGAGTCCCTTAGGTATAAAGTTTTGAGAGGGGATTGATATGCTAATTGTTTGCTTGAAAGTATGTTGAGAAGATATGTTGCCATTTGTAATGCATGATGTCAAAATGATGGTAGAGAGCCATGAACAAGTAAGGTTCTAATAATGTTATTAATGGTTCGAATTTTTATTTTTGCTTTTTCATTTTGAGATGAGGTTTGTGGACAAGAGAGACGATAAGATAACCTATTAGCTTTGCAAAAATTCCAAAATGGCCCATTATCACATTGAATATTTTTAATATTCCGTTCAAATTGAGTGCGGATGAATGCTCTAAAAGAAAGAAACGTGGAAAACAACTTATGACTTTTTAGACAAAGGAAATATCCATAAAAATTAGAGTAATCATCCAACAAAATAAGATAATATCGATAGCCCGAAGAGCTCAAAATGTGAGATGTCCAAATATCACTATGGATAATATCAAAAGGCATAACAGTGCATGAATTAGAAGAAACAAAATGCAATTTAATGTGTTTTCCAAGGGCACATGAGCGACAAACATGAGAATTACGAGTTCTAGTACACAATAAATTTATTTTGTTTAAGGTAGGCAAAAACAGATGCTCCCGAATGACCCAAACGTTCATGACATAAAGAATGAGCTAAAGCTACAAAAGTGGATGGTAACATGGATTGATATGTGGTAGTGGTGATTGGATATAGCTCGCGCCAACTATCACGTCTCATTACGCGCATCCCCATCTGAAAATCCTTCGAGAAAACCCAAAAGGATCAAATTCAACAGAAATTGAATTATCAGTGGCAAATTTTCTAATTGAAACCAAGTTTTTAATCAATTGAGGTGCATGAAGGACATTCTTTAAAGCTAACGGTGGGTTCGGAGGAGACAAGTTTGTATTACCATAACTACGAATTGGAATTGAATGACTATTTCCGACAATTATAACATGATTATTGCTCAAATTAAAATAGGACGAGAGATTACCTTGTGAGAACGTCACATGAGACGTTGCTCCGGTGTCCATGTACTAGTTAGCGTCGGGCGGATTGAGCCCAAGAGTGTGAATCGTGGCTTCGATATCGGTTGGTGTGACCACTATCGAGTGGGCCTGCTGTCACTGGTTCGACTGTGGCCCAAGTATCCTGGGTTGCTGGCCACTGGGTTGTTGCTGGACAATTGTAAAGTCCGGGATGTTATAAAAAATGATATTTAAAAACACTCTCTTATTTGAACTAAAGAGCTATATCTAACTTAGACTTCTACTAGACTTGGATATCCCTCTAGGTCTTCCTTACTTAGGGGATTTGTAAGACTCAAACACTCAACTTTTTACTATATCTTCAAAAGCCAAAAACTTCAAAGGAAAACCTCTCCTCTCCCCTCACCTTCTTGGTTTTTTTTTTGGTTTTCCAAGAGCAATGTTGGGAAAAGATCAAGTGTGCAAGAAGGAGAATAGTGGCAGTGTAATAAAAATTGTGAAGAAATAAAGGTGAGTTCTCTCACTCACAAATTCTTAGTAAAATCCTTTGGTGTTGAGTTACAATGCATGTTAAAACATAATATGGATGTTGGAAGAGAAATCATGAAAAAAAGGGGTGTAGTATAACTTGTGATGAATTATTGATATAGGATTATCTTATAACAAGTTTGAGTCATGGTTATTGCGGATTGTTTTTGTTGAGTTATCCTTGTTAGAATGGGACGAATTTTTCCAGGGTTGTATATCTCTCTTTCATGGTCAGATTGAGCCTAAACGGGGACAAAACCGACATACGGTTTGAGAGTTATTGTTGTTTAAAGTTTCTGCCTCGGATCGATTGAAATCCAGAAGGGCAGAATGTATAACGAAAAAACTGTACAATCCAGTAACGAATCTGAAAGTTGGTGATAAAAAAACTTATAGTTTTCTCTGTTCTTGACAGTTTGAGACCTTACAGAGATCGATCCGACTTATGGATAAAGAGTTATGACTGTTTTAAGATTGTGTCTTATTTTATAAAAAAATCTGGCGAGACAGTTTTCATAGGGTTGTTTCTTTCGTGAATTTGTACTAGTTAAACTAAGTATTTTCAGAAGAAACTGGATATAGTGATAGGTCATCGTGTTACCTTCGATTCGGCGCAAGGAACGCCTTATCTGGGGTTACAGTTTGAGAGTTATGACCCTTGCAAGTGAGGAAAAAAAGAGTTGAAAGAATGAAATATTAATTGAACCTTCTGGAAATATGACTAAGTATAGAAGTCTATTATTGTGATATGCATGACTTCGTGATCTTATGTTTCCAGCATTGTAATTATGTATGATGTGATTTTTGTTGACATTGAAAGCTTATTTCCAGTAAAGATTCTCTAGGGTGTGCTGGGGAGGACCATAAGTATAATTTCCCTTCTCGGTAAAGATTCTCGAAGGTGAGTTGGGGAGGAGATTATGCCTGATGTGATTATTGTAGACTTGAAGACTTCTTTCTAGTAAAGATTCCCTAGGGTGAGCTGGGAGGATCAGAAGTATAGCTTCCTTTCCCGGTAAAGATTCCTACGGGTGAGCCAGGAGGGCCAGGGAGTCGGGTTCAATTATCGTATGCAGCAAATCACTTGAAATTGTGGCATATATCCACTGGAAAACCGTTGCATCGAGAGTCAATCGTAATTCCTTTTCATTATCAATTTTCGGCACCTTCTCCTTGCCTTTTTTCGATGGAATTATGTGATGGATAACCCGGTGTGGCCTACAATGAATTTTGAAGAGCTCCGTCCATGTTGCATAATGGACGTTTTCCATCTCAAGAGTGACGGAGATATGAGACTTAATGTTTGAAACAGCTAGGGCTGGATGAAAATTTGATTTCGATTCAAACATGGCTGGAAGGAAGTGGACGGCGGCAAGGGGGCGGGGGCGACGATCAAGGAAAAATTTAGGGTTTAGGAACTTTACCTAGAATCTGATACCATGTAAGAAATATCTTTCTTGATTATTTCATTCCAAAGGGGTAGTAAATATACCCATGATACAAGCATTATCCTAGGCTAGAATTAAGGTAGTAATTAACTAAATATACGCCTACCATATACAAAATATACTAAAAAGATTATGTACAAATCACAATTATTATCAAATATTCCATCAGTTTTATTCCTTTTCCTAATTTTTTTGTTAAACGACCCGCAAGGGTTGCTCAATTGGTTGAACATGGGGTTTCCATAATGTAGGTCTCAGGTTCGAAACCATATGTCTACGACAGCTGGGGATTTGCCTTATGGGTCGAGCTCATCGCACGGGACTTGCCTAGTGTGGGTTATCTCTCCTGTGTGATTTGCGGGCTTTTACACATGAGCGAAGTTTACCATGTGCGCATTCGAAGAGTAGTGGCTACGGGTTCCCTGGTCATAATTTTTTTTTTTGGTTAATGTTGCCTGTCAAAATGTTAAACGTGTTTGCAGACAAACTTGTTCATGTTTGAAAATCTTAAACCTTCTGTATTATAATTCATTTCATGTACATGTAGGTAATTTTATGCTTCAGTTGACTCATTTAGAACTTTGGTTGAATAGTATCCATCTTTGTGATAAAGATGAATATGAAGCTGATTGACGAATTCTTTGGACTCATTAGAGAATGTAGAATGCCAGACAATGAGAAAGTGAAAGTAAATAATGGACTTGACTTCTTGAGGTCATTTATGTTTCCCAAATGGTGGAAGTAACGGTTGGTTACAAAGGTGCAGGAAACGGAAATTACAAATAACTGCTAAGTAATACAAGAACTGAAATTACAATTCAATAACAAACTAAAATTACAAAGAACAAATTGGAATTATTTGTGGTATGCTAAGTCGAGTGTTTGCACTCTGTCTTTAAGACAATATTTTCCCGTATGTATCATTTCTACGTCCTGATCAATTGTCTCCCAAGATAAAACAGCAAATGAACAATTGAGCAAAGAAAACTCAAGTGCTACCTCGTTTCTGTTTTTCGTTAAGTGTAAAGTGTACCTCAACAATGGTGACAAAGGGGTTCTTAAATAGTTGAAGGAGAGGCTGATGAACTGCCTCCATAAGTGCCATTACTAGCCAAGTAATAGCAATTATGGAGGTAGTAATTCCTCCAAAATAAATGGTGAAGATGTGCAACGGATTGGCCATTTAGGAAGAGTAATTCACCAAAATAAATGGCTGAATTGAGTGCCGGTGAACGTTTCTGTTCTCTGCCCAATTCTGACTTTCTTGAAACTTCAGGGACCAAACTGTACATCTTGAAACTTCAGGGACCAAACTGTACATATGAAAGAATTTTGGTCCAAATTGTACATATGAAACTTCAAGGATCAAACTGTACATATGGCAAAGTTCTCTGGTCCAAAAAGATAATATCAGAAGAAGTACAGCCCACGACCCATGAACCCGGAACCCGGACCGGACCGGACGGGCGGCGGCGCGCGTGTGGGCTTTCCTCGAACCAAAGCATATCTAGGTCCTCCCTCCTTTAAACACATGGGATACCCCTTGGGGTCCTAAACCCCAAGCCAACTTTGAGATTTATAAACAAAACAATTCTTTCTTCCTCCACCGATGAGGGAGAATTGATCACATACCACACTTTTCCATGCTTCAAACACCTCACTTCGTGGACCAATATCTCTTTCATTTCTCAACGAAATTTGACGATCCTTGGCCCTATGGTTATCTACTTACTTAGTAGATTATGCACGTGTGAAGAACCGGATTCTCCAACATGCGTAACACTAGTGTTTAAGCCGTTAAAGTTGGTTGGACGCAACTCCCGCCAAAGGCAAATTTCCAACAATCCCCTCTTGAAAGAGATTTTGGCGCACTCACATGGTGCCTTTTTCATTTCCAGCAATATTTCAGCGGACCGATGTTGCATAAGGAGAAGTAGCTTCAGCTTTGAACCTTCCATAGTTAAATACCATCGGACTTACTTACTGCGCGGTGAACGTGATGTCTTGAACCGTCAATGTTTAGTGTAAGCCAAGTCAATAGTACCAACACAACAAATCACATTACTCTCTTCTTCGTAATGTTTTGTCCGTTGTGGCCATGGACAACTTCTTGGATTCTTAAGTGCGTTCATTTGAGGCGGCCCGTCCTCGCACTTAAATAGGTGGTCTCCTACAAGGTATCCTGCTATACCCCACTTCACAAGTATTAGGAACCATTAAAAGTTTTCCAAAACCTAACCTCAACTGTTGAGGATCATTAAAGGTTTTGAAAACTTAAACCTTTACCCATAATGTAGATAGCACTTAACGTCTATCGCGGGAACGACTTTGGATTTGGTGTTTCTTTACAAAAATCACTAATCCAAAGTGCTCATGCTTCCACTGAAGCGATCAATTGAACATTTACAACTTAGTTTTCCCATTGAACCAAATTACTGGGATCTCCAGTAAGTATGGTTGGGTTACCACTGTATTGGTCCTTATATTTCGGGTTTTAAGCCCATTCCCCTAGATAGGCAAGCCATATGATCCTTGGGTAAGCCCTTTGTCAATGGGTCTGCTATATTATCCTTTGACTTAATGTAATCAATGGATATTATACCCGTGGTGATCAGTTGTCTAACGGTTTTATGCCTCCGTCGAATATGACGAGACTTGCCGTTATACATAGCATTCTGTGCCCTTCCTAGAGCCGACTGACTGTCACAATGGATCATTACCAAAGGTACGAGTTTGTTGCAACACGAAACATCCTCTAAGAAGTCATGAAGCCACTCAGCTTCTTCTCCTGCTTTGTCTAAAGCGATAAACTCTGATTCCATTGTGGATCGGGCGATGCAAGTTTGCTTAGAGGATTTTCAAGACACAGCCCCACCACCAATTGTAAATACATACCCACTGGTGGACTTGGTGTTCTTTATATCAGATATCCAGTTTGCATCACTGTACCCCTCTAGTACAGTTGGATATCTCGAATAGTGTAACCCGAAAGTTAACGTGTATTTCAGGTATTGTAATACCCGATTCAACGCCTTCCAATGATTATCACTCGGATTACGGGTGAACCTAGCCAACTTATTGACTGCATAAGCAATATCAGGTCGGGTGCAGTTTGTTATATACATCAAACTACCGATCACCTGTGCATATCGCTCCTGGTATACACGTGCACCAAGATTTTTATCAAGCTTTTGATTTGTATCCATTGGTGACTTTATCGGTGAACTGTCTAACATCTCAAACTTTCTCAAAACATCCTCGATGTAGTGAGACTGAGATAAGACTAGTCCGTCAGACGTCTTAGAGAGTTTAATCCCTAAGATGACATCTGTGATACCCATATTCTTCATGTCGAAGCATTGTTTCAACATGTTCTTAGTCTCTAGGATTACCCTAGGACTGCTTTCTGTGATCAACATGTCGTCTACATACAAGCATATCATAACAAATAAGTCAGAGTTACCTTTCGTGCAGACACATTTATCACACTCATTAATGGCGAAACCCTTCGATAGTAGAGTACTATCAAATTTTTCGTGCCATTGCTTCGGGGCTTGTTTCAGCCCGTACAGAGATTTGACAAGCCGACATACTTTCTTCTTTTGCCCTTGAACCACATACCCCTCGGATTGGTTAATATAAATTTCTTCTTCCAAATCATCGTTTAGGAAGGTTGTCTTGACATCCATTTGATGTATCTCAAAGTCACGCAAAGCTACGATCGCAATGAATACCCGTATGGATGTCATCCGGGATACCGGGGAGTATGTGTCAAAGTAGTCAAAACCTTCTGTCTACCGATAGCCCTTGACTACCAACCTGGCCTTGTACTTGTCTATAGACCCATCTGCTTTGTATTTCCGTTTGAGTATCCATTTACAACACAACGGTTTATTTCCCGAAGGAAGATCAACCAACTTCCACGTATGGTTATGCAGAATGGAGCCTATTTCACTCTTAATAGCTTATTTCCAGAGCGGTGCTTCTGGAGTTGACAACGCCTTAGCAATTGTCCTCGGTTCATCATTAACCATTTAAGCTACAAAGTCAGGACCGAAGGATTTATCCTTCCTGGCCCTTTTACTTCGCCTTAGATCCATCTCTGGAGTCTCCAAGTTCTGAGAATTTGGAACACTAGATTCCGGATGTTCAGCCACCTCAAGATCCGCTAGATCTGAATCATCTAGATCCGGGCCGTCAACGACTCCCGGTTCTTGAGAGCTTTGTGCATAACTTCGTTTGCGAGAGGTTATGTCTTTTTCCTTTCTAGGAAAGGTGCCTTCAAAGAATAGAGCATTCCTTCATTCCATGATTGTACCCTGGTGTATATCTGGAATATATGACTTATGCACTAAGAAGCGATAAGCACTACTGTTATTTGCATATCCGATGAATATGCAATCTATAGTCTTTGGGTTTTTTTCCCTTCCATGATTCATATGGAGTTTTGTTCTTTCCCTTATTTGTAGGTACATATGAAACTTCAGGGATCAAACTGTACATATGGCAAAGTTCTCTGGTCCAAAAAGATAATATCAGAAGAAGCACAGCCCGTGGCCCGTGGCCCGTGAACCCGGACCTGGACCGACGGGCGGGCGGCGACACGCGTGTGGGCTTTCCTCGAACCGAAGCACATCTAGGTCCTCCCTCCTTTAAACACATGGGATACCCCTTGGGGTCCCAAACCCCAAGCCAACTTTGAGACTTATAAACAAAACAATTCTTTCTTCCTCTACCGATGAGGGAGAATTGATCCCATACCACACTTTTCCATGCTTCAAACACCTCACTTCGTGGACCAATATCTCTTTCATTTCTCAACGAAATTTGACGATCCTTGGCCCTACGGTTATCTACTTACTTAGTAGATTATGCAACGTGTGAAGAACCGGATTCTCTAACATGCGTAACACTAGTGTTTAAGCCGTTAAAGTTGGTCGGACGCAACTCCCGCCAAAGGCAAATTTCCAACAGTAAAATCACCTATTGGGAAAATCATTTATGCTACTACATTTATAGCTCCCCTATAAGGTCGCTGAATTAGTCAGGAAATTTCACTTGGTATATACATGCACCTTTTAACGTAAAAGAATCCCGAAACCCAGTTGTTCAAGCAGATCTACTTTATTTAGAGGAGTCTCAGATAGGAAAGAAGTGAATTCTTCTCTAATTTCTTTTTCTTGAGATCTTTACACAAATAGCTGATCAGATTCACTGTTTACTTATACTAACCGATTTTATAGACGGACCACGGTTATACACATTATTTATGGAATATACATATATTATACATTTACCAGTTATTTTTAGTTTACCAGTTGGGTGTGAGTCTGTTTTGATTTTTCTTTCTTTTTCAATTAAGTCAAAATCATTTATTTATGGAAAATCTACATTTAATTGATGCAATTTTCTTGTTTTTTTGTGGAATTTAACTTGCTATCCTAATTTTTGGGACCATTTTGATTACTTTGAGATACTTGTGGTTAGTATTGTTAGGGTTATCTGGATAGTGTAGGGATGAAGTGAAACTAATGGACACACTTAAAAGACCATGTTTGTCCAAACTACATAGATTAGATGTATGACTTAGACTTGTCTTGTTTGCGACTAATTCAAACTTTTAAGTGGAAAAAGTGTGAAATATAATTTCCTGGCATCTTCATAATCTTACAAATGTAAGAATAGTGATCAGTTCCGATTTGCTTTTAGTCGAAAGAGCATAACTGTATTATCAGAATGATCATAGAGATAAATAATTGGATATGCTTTTAAATTATCACTACTTTATTAGACCACGTATTCGAATTTCATTTTTTTATGTTAAAGGAAGAAGCACTATATGAATATTTAAAGAAGAAAATGTTGATGTTAAAATAAACAATAGGGTGAAAGCTGAATGTGGTCGATAACTTTTTGTGTTTTTATTGGGTGGGTGAATGGCTGCATGCTTGCCCTGTTAGAACTTAGAAGCTTCTTAATTAAGAAAAGAAGTGTGGACAAATATTCCTCGTACATCAAAAGTAAAGGTTTAACAATCTTGACTCATGTAACACATGTGTGGTAATCCTTTTAGAAACTAATTACAAATAATTTTTCATCGTAAACATGAGTTCTTAACATGGAACAGGATAAGTGATTAAGGATACTAGTAATTTAATATTTGTGTATATCATTTAAAATTAATCTTAACAAAAAGAAGGAAAAGAAAATAAAAGAAATTAACAAGTATTTATTGCCTCTTCATCTTTTTCAGTCATGCCTCGTGACACACGTCATGGACTTGACCAAGGGGCGGAACCACCGTTACGGTACCGAGTTTATTTATTTTAATATTTTTGATATGAAATATAAATTTAAATAACTATTATTAAATATGAATCCATAATTCAAAAATATATATAATGGGTTATGTATAAAAAAAATTAAAGTTAAAATTCATAAAATTTAAATTCTAAATTGGCAGTGGCTTGACCAAGTTCAACTTTGGAGGAATAAAGAAAAGAATAACATTTCTTTTGTAAAGATGGACGAAATAACTCTCCGTTGATTGGTTTGAGGGACAACATACTAGGGGTGAGCGGGTCCGGGTACCCTAACATTTTTTAACTATCTGAACCCTACCCGGTAAAAGATCGGTTCCTAAATTTACTACCCGGAACCTACCCGTAGCAATCATTACCCGCAGGGTCCGGGTAGGTTTCCCGGTATCATGTAAATAAAAAAACACAGATTAAGAAATAATTTTTTAGCCTATGAGAATCAAAAAGAGTTCTAAAATAATTTCATCCAATAGTTTTTTAGCCTGCAATCGAAGTTTTTAGTACCCTTATAAGAAGTTTTATAAAACTTATTCATTGTAGAAAAGCTAATTCTGTAACCAAAACCTAAAATTGTATGCCAAATTTGACACTCAATTAATTGAACGTGTTGATTTTAAAATAAATTTAAAAATATCTTAATTAAACTTATTTTCGTGTTCATAAGCTCTTCGATAGAATTAGGGGTGAGCACGGGTACAGGGTACCCAAATACCCGATCCGGAACCGACACAAACGGGTAGGTTCCGGGTAGATATATTATAATAACGGGTAGGGTCCGGATAGTAAAATTAGGAATCGATCAATGTCGGGTCCGGTTCCGATTCCGGTTCCGGCAAATAGAGACAGGGTACCCGGACCCGTAACCGATACCCGGAACTTATAAAATATTAAATATTTTTACTTTTTCGAGAAACATTTGGACCACTTTTAACTTTCTCCAAAATTGTTTGTTGCACGCCTGCACATTGATTTTCCCCACCCCAAGACGCAAATATTTCAGCTTTTTCACCCCTTTATTCTAGAATGCTCTTTGTGTCCTAAGAGAAAACACTCAAAACTCTCTCAATAACAATGGCGTTTTAGCTACACCACCGAGCTTCATCGTCGTTGTTGTTGAAGCTTTCTCTCAGGTACTTTCATCGTTGTCGTCGTTGAAGCTTCACCTTTGCCTCTTTCTCTCCCTTGGTTGTGTTCACGTTGTTCCTAAAATGCATATGAGTTCATATCTAACTCTTCAATTTCTTTTTAATATCATATGCTTCTGTTCTATTTTAGGCGATACTCATCTTCAATTTGTATTACTTTTTGATTTGAAATGTAAATCTATTTTTAAAATTTATTGTATATTTTTATAGCTGTGAAGATGAAATTTAGGAATTTACTAGTATAATAAAGCTTTTCTTTTGAACTGAACATACATAAAGTTTATGCTTCTCCCTTTATTTGTAAATCATCATAAAAAGGAGAGGAAAATATTAGAATTGGAACTTTTCTATTACTCTTTCAACATCATATTTATGGTTAAATGCTAAAAAATTACGTGTATATATTAATTGGCTTGGTTTAAAGTGTAAACGTCAATAAAAATTTTAATTAGAAGAATTACTAATTAGCTACAGTATCAATTCGGATGTTACAGTTTTCTGTGTTTATATTAAGCCACAAATGTCATGTTGTAGGCTCGGGAAAACCGTAACAAGGCAACCTGAATCTGGCTACACCTTAATTTTGACGCGATGCGGTCATTTATCTTTAATTTCTTGTTGTTACAACGTTTAAAAGAATCCAAAGTTCCAAGCAGAGCGTTTATTATGTTGAGGAATTATACCGCCAGGGCATAATTATAGTAGTAGTTGTTGTTCAAAGGTTAAAAATTCTTTTCGTTTTATGGTTTTTCGTTCTACTGGGCGAAAATAATCGATTGGCTTTAAGACATTAACTTCTAAAATTGGACGGGGTGAATCATTTTATAAGTTTAAGATTGGAAAGTTTACAGTCATGTCAATTGGTTATAAGTTGACTTGATCAATTCATGTTTATTGATTCTCAGTACACTCTTTCTCTCAAATTTTTGTTGCTTGTTTCTTATTGTATCTTGAAAGACAATTCCAACAATAAAATAGTAGTACTGGAATTACTAAATGGTGGAGGGTTGCTATTTGGCCGGCTGATTGTACAAGGAAATGTTCCAAATAGAGAATGATAAGAAGAGGAAATAGTAAGAATATTTTTGTACATTCGGCATCAGTTTGTTTGTTGCAGGCCCTGTTGAGTTCAATACTTCAATTTCTTATGTCCTCTTCGTTGAAGGGGTTTTAGAAACTCCAATAAGGCTGGCATTGTACGGCAGTGATATGTTATGAGTGGATTCAGATTTTCTCATCCCCTTCTTAGTTACTCTACTTTATGGAATTTCTATTGTAATGGTGCTATTTTAATTGTTGTCATAGCACGCTATTATTAATACTACCAGTTAAGAGTTTGGTTACTACTCTATTTAATTATCTTCGTTACGAAGAGGAGTCTTAGAGTAATTGGTAAAGTTATTGTCATGTTAACAGGAGCTCATGTAGGTATAAATTGTATCAGAAAGGTTAGACAGAATGAAAGCTGAGTCGAGAGATGACTCTCTGTCTTTAAGACAAAATTGCCCCATATAAATGCTTTTACGGTAATGGACAATAGTCTCCTAAGATAAAACAACAACAATCAACAAACAAAGCAAGTAAATGTTGACTCTTGCGAAGAAAAATAAATATAGAACAAATTGCTGAGAGAGGAGAGGATTTTTGTGTGTTTCTGTTTCTGTATTTTGAACAGAACAAAAGAGTTTTGGTTGTTTTGTTCTCTCTTTAAACTGAACATTAATGTTCAATTTTATAGGTGAATAGGAGGGCCGTTGCAACGTTTCTGAAATCTTACGAATCGTTGCAAAATTTTCAAAATTTTTAGGGACCAAAGTGTAAATAAAAAACACTTCAGGGACCAAAAAGAAAATTCCGGAAGACAGCACATGACCCATGATCCGTGACCCGTGACTCGAGCCCGAGGCCGAGCTGGACCGGATGGGCGGGCGGCGGGTGTGTGGGGCTTAGCCCCGAACCCAAGCTCACATAGGTCTTCCCTCTTCTAAACACATGGGTTACCCTTGGGGTCCCATATCTTTACAAACAACACCCTTAACCTCCTCAACCTTAATACTTCTGCAATATCCAAAATCCCGATACCTTCCGGATTGCTCCAGATCTTCTAGCACAATGTTGGATGCGGATTTATCCATTATTAAATGAGAAAAACAAAAGGTTCAAACTTATCCTATGCTTAAAAAGATTAATCTTTAATTGTGTGACACGTGGCATCACGAAGTACTTAACTTCCGCCGTTTAACGTAAGAGCAAATTTGACCCCAAGGTCCCCAACTAGTAACGACAAAGGCATATTTAATCACAATTATCTGAATGCAAATCTATTCCATTTTGCATAGTTCAGGGGCAATTGTAACCCTTTACCCAAGATTTAATTAGAAGAATTACCGATTACCTACAGTATCAATTCGAATGTTACAGTTTTCTGTGTTTATATTTTAAGCCATAAATACCATGTAGTGAGGCTACTTGAATCTGGCTACACCTTGATTTTGATGCGAGCATACCTTTATCTTTAATTTTTTATTTGTGACCAAGAAATAGTTATTGTTGTTATTATTTAACGTTTAAATATCTTTTCATTTTATAATATTTTATTCTACTGAGCGAAAATAATCTTTCTTTTAACTGTTGATATTTCAGAAACGATTGGTTGTACGACAAATTAACTTCTGAAACTGGAGGGGGTGAATCATTTATAAGTTTACAAATATTAGGAAGTCTAAAGTTATACTTTTCTAGTCAATTGGTTATCATAGCCTAACTCAAATATATGAGTCCTACATCCTAATCATGTAATTACATGATCATTTCATGTCAAGAAAAAACAGAGTAATTTCTCCTTGGCTATGAATATGTATAAAGTATATTCAATCTTTTACCATTAAATTGAAGCACTGTGATTATTTATTGAATCCCAGCAGGTATGACTATGACAACCCATCAAAAGAATCTTCAATTGAAGTTAGGAAAAATAAAAAGACCAAAATTTAACTAAAAAAAGACGTGCCTCAATTTCATTACCTATAAATTATTACTCACTCAATAGTTGTCTGAAGCTGATCAAAGACATCCTTTGAGAGCCAGACAATTACATAACAACATATGACTTACATATAGTAAAAACAAAAGTGGTACAAAAGACCAACCAATTATTTTGGACAACAAAAACATAGAAACTAGAACTTGCATTGTATATCAAGCAATAGATTGCAACAGAAACAACCCCTCAATCAGTGCAGCAACGGTACATAAAGAACCTCTCCATTGGCCTTCCACATTCAGCACACACTATCATTTCAGGAATATCACCATCAAGTCCCGGAAGAATTAGGCGATTGCAGTGCTGAGGAGTGTGCAATTGCAAGAAATAATCAATAAGTGCAGGCACAAATCCTTTCTCTCTAGCATCTTGTTCCCAAACTGTGTAATCATCCAATGTCTTGGTGATTATCTGGCTTTTGCCTCGAGCCATTTCGAACGATCCTCTGCTTATAAGAGCCCACCCTTGATCACTTCCATCGAAGCTCAGCATTGTCAAAACTTCTTGCATAATTTTATCCTCTAGGATGGTTTTCCCGAGCTGCATTTTAGAGTAGAACATGCTCTCAATTCTTGTCCAGAAGTACCAAACCGATGTTAAGTCCATCAAGCAGTAACTCAGATTTTCCGCGGTTATCATGCTGTTGATCCTTCTAACTCGCTCCTTGTTGTTGCTCTTGCCTACATACATCATTTGTAGGTCGATCCCAGCTCTCTGTGCCACACTTCGTGCTGATTTTGTGAAACTACGGATCCATTCGATGTCCTCTCCTCCATATAAACAGATAAACCTCCCGGTCGTCATCTGATTAAAATTAAGATTCTAAAGAATTAGTATTTGCCATTGGCGTAGCAACATAGAGTGAAGGATGAGCAGTCGAACACCCTTTATAGGAATATTATTGGGCTTTTTTCATTTTTCGCCTGTCAGCCGAAGGCGCTAGCCAAAATACAAAACATATACGTTGAATATGTATATATATATTTATGTACGTATATTTATACTTAATATATAAAACCTATACATTTACTGGTTATTATTTTTTTGAGCGGTCAAAAAATATAATTATCCCAAAATTATACTGTACTATATATGTCAAAAATAGCAGGGGATCTTAGGAGGATAAAATTTTACCCATTCAATTAAATTCTGATCAATGCCATCGACAACGAGCTCAAGTCTCCAAGATTCGATACTCCAGAGAGCTTCCTGTTTGGAAATAGTGAAGGGATAGGCCAAATTTCCCCAAATCCAAGCCATGTGAATAGCATTTGGACAGGCTACTTTGCCCTGTTGGGGATCCAAAGTTACAAGCATCATTTTCTTGGAGAAATGCCACCTTTCTTTGACGAACTTGACAATTGCTGGCTCTAACAAGGAAGGATGGTGCAATGTGTACCACGGCATAAGTGCTTGCAGCTCCTTAAATTTATGTTCCTGCTCTTCGCTCCATCCCTTTGATCGATCCACAATCGGAAGCCACACTATTTCGTATTGGAATTCTGGCCTTGACCTTGAATCGATGTAAAATTGGGACAGTACTAATATCTCCTCAGGGCTTGCGTCAAGATCTGATAGCAGAAGCAGAACAGTCTTTCTTCTCAGCACTTCAATATTCGCCTGAAATTGAATTTTACAGGTCATGGAAAAATAAGTTATCATAGTCTTTCTTTCAGGATTAAAGAAGTAAAATTTGAACATACCCTCGTGTGAGTGGTTCCTATTTCAAGTGGAAGTAAATCATCCTTGATATAAATCATGGCCCTGTTTATCTTCATGTTGTCGAATTGTGTTGTCTCAAAGAGGTGCACCAGCATCTGATAGTACTCAGCGTGCATCTGCTCCTCTGCACGAAGAATCGATAAATACAAGCCCTTCAGAAAATTCCAAGATACAAATATGATATCCAAAAACTAGCCTAAATTTTAGTACTATAAATCACGATTATGTTATTTCATGACGATTTTTGATTCTTGTGAAGGATTTATGGTTCTTTATGATCAAATCCAATATTCATGATCTTTATGCTTACTAGATCCTTTTCCATTCTCCTTAAAAATTAAATTTACTCACGAATATGCTGATAGCAACGGTCTAATTCAGCTCTGAGGTGATCGCTTATGTTTCTCAGCTTGTGTGTTGAGCTTGACATTTCCCATGTGTCTGCTGTGGTAGCTACTATCATCCTGCATCAATTAATTGTTAATTATTTCCATTAAGACCAAATTAAATTTGTCGAAAAAAGATTAACAGGGGCTTACTCATAGCTCATTCCAAGAAGCGTAGTAAGTTGGGAAGCACAAGCAACAATGCTTTTAATAGTCCAATAAACAGCAGTAGGAATGTGTGTAATCGCAACAGACAAAGGCGGTTGATCTTCAGAGATGTTCTGAGATGGAAGCTTCTTGAATTCCATTATCAGTTTGGTTACTTCCAAAATGGCCTTGATGAGTTCATTGACAGCGTCGAATCGGGACCTGAGGCTACCATGGTGTTCCGTGATATCTGGTAGTTGTTTCAAGAGAGCTACAGATTTGGCCAAAGGATGAGAGGCAAACATCTGAACTACCAGCCAGAATTCACCATAGGCAATGGCAAATGCTGCTAAGGATAGGACTAGTTTTGCATCCCATTGGTAGCCAGAGAGCATAGCTAAGATTGACATTGTTGTTGAATGGGTATCGCATCCACCTGAGCACTTGCATGTCAACTGCAATTACATATTTGAAAGGCGAGCATGTTATTAGCCGTACAAGAAAAAGGATTCAAGTCATATACACCGAATTGATAGTCTTTTTTAGTCTACAAGCCTAGTTTAACCTAGGTATATAAGTTAGTATAATTTTCATCAAGTTATCAGCTAATGTTTATCATAAAGATTTATTTGTATTGTCTTATAAGTGACTTGACTATGTAAATATTTTTTTTACATGTGCATATATTGTTTAAACCTAGAGATAATAAAAACATAAAAAATAATACTCTTTTCATTCCAACTTATGTAGCGATATTTGACTAGACACGTAATTTAAAAAAGAATGAAAGTCTTTTGAAATTTGTAGTCTAAAACAAATCATAGACATTTTTGTGGCTACAAATCATCTCATTAAGAGTAAAATAGAAAGTTTAAAGTTAAATTATTTCTAATTAAGGAAGTATAACAATCTTTTTGGAACAAATAAAAGAAAGCAAAGTATGTAATATTAATATTGAGAGATAACTAAGCAGGAGATTGTAGGGATTGTATTAACCTCGCAAGAGAGTTTGTGTATGACATAAGCCAATCCTTCGAGGATGCCATCAAAGGTAAGTGAGGCCTTTTCTTCTAACTTCAATGCTTCAATATTGGCTTCATGATGGTCATGAGTGCCCTGGAAACATATAGCATTGCACATAAAAGTTAGTGCTACTACGTACGTAGAATCTATAAACCTAAACAGAGCAAGCAAAACTTTGTTTTATCGACAAGAAACGTGTTTAGAAAATTAGAATATTACATGTAGGACACCATCAATGCCAGCAGGATAAGAATGTTGAAAAATCTCCTCAACAATATGGAGGATGATATTAACATCAACATCGCGACCATCAGGATTGTGAGTATCAAGAATTTTCTTGGACATAGCATGATCATCCGACATTGAGAAAACCGGGCGTTCGCGCCTAGTCATTGCCTGCTGATGAGTAGGCCTCGCAGGAGCTGCTGCTGCAGGCACCAAAGCACGACTCGCCATTTTTCTAATTTGGGTTTTTAATTGAAGAAGAAAAGAATAAGCTAATTAAATTATACACTGGCTTTGGTTCGATATGATGATGTTTAGAGAACCATGCATGCAAGCTATATATAGTGAGGAGAATTAAAGCAAATTGAATCAAGTACCTTGCTTGTAAGAGGGTGTAATATGCTAAAGTACTTCCAAATTGGATAAGTAATTATTAGCCTTGCTGCATGGTGGACCCTTACGAATCCCTTTACAGGGTTAAAGGATAGAATATCTTCTTTTTTTTAAAATTTTGATTAGTACAACTTTGTTAGCCGAGAAAGAATGTTAGTAGTAGTAGTTTAAATTTCTTCTACGCGACAAGACCTTTTCCCTTTTGTTATTCATAGATGCAATGTAACAGAGTCCTCTTAAATTAAGTTGATTTTGATCGTCAATTAGACTCCGCTATTGCATATTTAAATTACCAAGAAAAGAGTACCTAATACGTTTTCAATTCAAACAGAGACAAATAAAATATTTCCTTGATCTTAAATTTATCTTGCCATGTCGTAATGAGAGTATGAGTTGTAAAATAATTTCGACATTTATATTTTTCTGAGCATTTGGAATTGAAAAGAATAAGAGCATACTAAGCTATTTGCACACGCGAATCCAAGATTTGCATTTTATAAGTTCTCACAACGATCACAACTTAACATACCATAATAACTTGGTAATATATATATATATATATAAAGAAGAAGATAGGAATAGGTAGGAGGACCTTTATTCTTTTGTTACTATTATATATAGTTTTTCCTCCGTCTCAATTTATGTGATATAGTTTAACTTAACACGGAATTTAAGGAATAAAGGAAGACTTTTGAATTTTGTGATCTAAAATATGTCAAAAATATTTGTGTGATTATAGATTATCTCGTTAAGCGTAAAATGTAAAGTTTAAAATTAGGTTTTTGCCAAATAATGAAATGTATCATTTTTTTAGACGAACTAAAAAGAAAAGTCTATCACATAAATTGGGACATATGGAGTATTTGTTTGTGTTATGTCCCACTTACCTTACATAGTGAGAGTATTCTTTAACTAGACTAGATTTCATTAGACTACTACTTGCCCCCTTTAGGGCACATCCCCAAAAAAGAAACTACCACTTTGAAACTTTAACTTGATGCATAACTAGATGATATTATGGCTGGCCAGTGGGCCGGGATCGGGTCCGTCGGGTCGGGGGGAGGGGCGGGATCGGGACAGGCGGGATTCGCCGTCTTCCCGTCCCGTTTCCGATCCCGTCGGAATCGGGTCGGGGCGGTTTTTTTTTTTTTGTACTTAATTTAAAAAATAACATATATATATAAAAAAACTCAATAATTAAACAAGATAGTGTAATAAAAATATCCCAAGGCTGTTTTTGTGCCTCTTATATTATTTAATAGACATATAATTCTTTTTGTAATACAAATACAATTGTCAAAATTGCAACTTTGTGGTGTTGTTCAAAAGTTATAAATTACAAGGTAAAATTGCAATTAAACAAATTACATTTTGAAAAAAATTTGTTCTAGTTTCTTGATAATTTCTCGTGGTTCTTCGGTTGGAATAGGTATTTGTTAGTCAAATTGCTCCACGTCGCTTCCACCACCTTTGGATAAGATTTCATTGTAGTTTTCGTCTTCTTCGTTGATCTCCGGTTGACTGCACCTTCTCCGCTCCGCTCGTATCCAATCTCTGAATAATACTACAATCTCCAAGCTGTATCCGGCTAATGAGTGTCTGTGCTCTCCTATTTGATATCTGCCGACAGAAAAAGCGCTTTCAGACGCCGTTGATGACGCTTGAATGTTCAAAACATCTCGGGCCATCATTGAAAGTGTCAGAAAGGTCTTCTCATTCCCCCTCCAGTATTTCATCAAGTCTTCACGTCCTTCTTCATTGAGAACTGCTTGGTACGGTACAGAACCCTGCAAAACAAAAAAAATCAAACTCGCTAATTTGGTTAGCAGCGGTACGGCCGCACATTCTATTTCTGAGGCATTCAATACTAGCCGCAGAAACAACATGTCTTTTGTGAGGTTGTGTTGAAGAAGAAGAAGATGATATGGAAGCCGGCAGGTTGCTAGCACTTTCTTGTTTGTAAAATCTATATATTTTTTTGCATTCGTCTTCTACGCTAGACAACACTTTTTCTTTAGTTTGTTCAATAGGTGGTGGGTGATTTGGATTTTTGGGACTTGGAGGTGGTAGTACTGTTATACAATTGTAAATAGTTTCAATAAATTATTTAGTACCGTCTATTTTAATAGTCGGATTTAATACAACACCAATAATATAAATAGTGGGAATAGGAATAAAATATTTTTTTATTTTGATAAACATTTTTTAAGAGCTGCCTTATAAGCTGGTTTATCCATATATTCATTAAGCAGTAAAAATATTAGAGCTATATAAAACAACATAGTTGAAATAGTAGGATAATATATACCGGAAAATTCTTTTGTTGCTTGAAAAAATTTCTCTAAAAATACAATAAGTTCGGAAATTTCTCCTACAAGGATGCAGATTGGGCAGGATGCCCAGACACACATCGCTCACCTCAGGCTACTATGTATTTCTTAGGGATAATCTTATTTCATGGTCCGCCAAGCGGCAAGCCACGCTATCCCGTTCGAGTGCTGAAGCAGAGTATCGCGGAGCTGCTAATGTCGTTGCTGAGAAGTTGGCTCCGAAATCTTCTTTTAGAGCTCCAGTGTCCACTGCGAAAGGCGTCTATAGTCTATTGTGACAACATATCTGCCATCTATATGTCTCACAATCCGGTCCAACATCAGCGGACTAAGCATATTGAGATGGATATTCACTTTGTACGGGAGAAGGTTGCCCTTGGTCAGGTCAAAATATTACACGTGCCTTCCTCCTATCAGTATGCAGATATTTTCACAAAGGGACTACTGAGACAGCTCTTCACCGACTTCCGATCCAGCCTTAGCGTTCGGCCTCCTCCCGCTCCGACTGAGGGGGAGTATTAGCGAATATTCTCCGAATATTTTGAAATTATGATAGATGTATATTTAAGGTAACTTAGGATTCTTATTGTATTATGAATCAACCTATGTACAACTATATATATTGTGATTAATGAAAGGAATCCCTAAGGAAAATTATTTCAATCTTACAATTTCAACACTGACAAACATAGTCTCTCTTTGAATGTCTCACAAATCTTCACTGGTGAAAACTATTATATTTGATCAGTGATGATGATGTTAGAAAACAATTTTACAAGGCATAAGCATATTTCTCTTTTGTTAATAAAAGATAAGTTATCCAATTACTTTCAATCAACGGAATAGAAAAATCGTTAGTAAAAAATACTTGAAGCATGGAAAATGCGAGAAAATTGAGTTATCCGTGTGTGCAAGTTCAAAAATATTCAAAAAAAAAAAAATCACAAGCCCAAATTGCTAGAGTAGAAACTATTAGATCGTAGCACGAAGCAAGAACAAGTGTTGGATGATTGCATCTATTATTGCTACAATTTTTTAGAATGATTAGTTGTTTAGTTATAAGAGGAATCTAGTAATAAATATAGTAGAATATTCAATTTCTGAGTTTTAGCGAGAGTCTAATAATACTTTAGTTGTGTGAGGAGTCTAATACTTTGCTCCAGAAAATCATAACAGTTTCACATGTAAAAGTTTTGAAATCTAGCATCTTCTGTTGGAGTTTTTCTATATTTTAGTGAAGGATGTGCGGTTCAAATTTAATTTCGCAGTAAAAAGTAGTTTAATTACTACTTATATATAAGCCGCTAAAGTGAGCAGCTTGGAGTCGTCCGGTGAATTGACAAAGAAACCCTTTTGTTTTACTGCCAATATTGTACTCATGGGTCCCATATTTTTCACAAAATGGACCAACTCTATTCGCTGACAAAGTAAATTACTGTAGCCGTCATGCAAATTACCAGTGTGTCCTATTGCTGATGTCAGGGTTACACATACAAGTACCCACATGCCACATCCACGAACAATTTCACTTCCTTTATAAAGCATTAAAAGTACCTCCATTAGTTCTAGAGCTCAATTTAACTGAACATGTGAACTTTGAACTCCTAAATAGGAGAAATGCCATATGAATTAGGATTTATTTTTCTAATTCAAATTGCTTTTGCCATAAATGGTCAATGCACGTCCATTTAGGGTAGAATAAACTGGCTAATAATAACTAATCATTAAATCACCTTATGAGTTTAAGAAACTTATTTCTATGGTGTTAAATATTTGTCATTTAAATTATATAAAGTGACTTATAGGTTAACTTAGTTTTTTGTTTTATAAGAAAGCGAGCATCAAAACTTATTGTAATACTTTTCATATTTCCTGAATATTGAAACAAGTGCATTAATGTTACCATTTTAACTTCAAAAAAACGTATCATAGAGAAACTATATAAAGACATTTCCCAATGAAAGTGCATTACTAATAAAATTTATATTAATACAACTTATCAAAAATTTGTTTATTAAAGTTACCAGAGGAAATAGGGTGAGGTAAGATGCACACATAAAATTTTAAGCCCAAAAAAGATAAGGAAAAAACAAAGGCACCAAAATGTGAGAGCATGGTTCTCACAACAATTGAAGATGAACGATCAACAAAATTAGCAAAACGATCTCACTATAATGACCATACAAAATTAGAACAAGACGAGAGAAAAGTTATTGGACTTGGGCCCGTGCCAACCGTCACTAGTATTAAATAGATTTGAAACAAGCGGTTCACTGTTAATTAACAAGTAATTGCATGGTGTTCCCTTCAAATGGACTGATCTTTACTTTTTTCCCTTCAAATGAGTTGGTCTTTAATTTTTTCCCTTCAAAATTAAACTTATGCCTATATGGGCATAAGTTCTTTACATAACTTAAGAATATTATGATACGTAACTTATGCCCTCAATTTTGAAGAACAAAAATTAAATACCAGCTCATTTGAAGGGAAAAAATTAAAGACTAGCCCAATATAGGGGGAAAATGTAAACAACCCGTTAATTAACAGTCTGAAGAGGGGTTATTTGCTCATTTCTTCAAAGAAAATTAACACATGGGACCTTCGATGGGCTTTGATTGGACAAATATTGGGCCAGACAAAGCCCACCAAGTTAACTAAGGCCCACTCTGAGATAAAATATGAAGGCCCAAATAGAAGGAAAATGGAGAAAGACACGTGCGAAGAGGAGAGAAGAATGCGTGCGAAAGAGCTAGAGGATGCTAAATTAAAGGATCGAGAAGTAGCAAAGTGCTGAGTAATGCCGTCTTCCATATCCTTACATTCCGTGTCAGCTATAGCGTATGGTTTCCGCTACCGTGCGCCTTTAAAGCACACTTGTTTATTCTACGCTCACCAGTTCCAACTCCAACCCCAGAAATTTCCCAACTTGCCCCTCTTCTCTTCATCCTTGTACCGTGTCCCAAATCACAGTTTCTTCACGGGAAATTCTCTCTTCTCTCGAATGGAGGTACTCTTTCTCTCTGTTTATTTGTTTTTCGGCACATCATGTGGTTACACGGATATGGAATTTTATCAGTATTTGATATTTCTTATAGTAGTTTTGTTTTACTTTACTGGTTTGAAATGATCGTTTATTTCGTGCTACTCTGTTGTGATTGTGAATTGGAAATAAAAATTGGTAACGGAAAAAGTTTGGCGACTGGAATTGTTTATAGGATTTCAAGGGAACTCGTTCGGATGATTAGTTTCTCTTTGGCAAAATTGTTTTAGAAGTCTCTGGAAACATTGTGAGTTCTAGTTTACAAGATACGTCACTACATCCCTGTAGTATAACCTTAGTTATGGCGTTAGCGACTTTTTTCCAATTTGTTGTGATATGGAAGTTTCATTATCCGTGTCTTGGTTTTTTTTCCTTTGTGTGTGAGAGTTCATTTGGCTTACTGTGATTATTGGCTAAGTGGTCTTACAGAAGTACATAAGGTTAATAATTGTTTTTTCTCCACCCTCATGTTGCCATTGTCCTGAGATCAAAATAGTATTTTCTCCGTTTCAAAATATTTGTCTTACTTTCCTTTTTGGTCCGTTTTAAATTGTTTGACTCTTTCCTTTTTTGGCAAGATTAAGACCATAAGATTAAAGAGCATGTTTAAGACCACAAAATTTAAAATTATTTTGGTATATTCTTTATATTTAGCACAAAATTCAAAAATCTTCCTTCACTTTTTGAAATTTTGTGTCAAGTCAAAACCAAACAAATATTATGAAACGGAGGGAGTATCCAATAAGCTGATGTGCCGTATACAATCTTTCCCCCTTTCCCCGGTAATAAAAGGAGGAGTTACCCGGTACCTACGCCCGGGAAGTAGCAGATGGACTAGTTGATACTCCACGACATCAAAAAAGGAGTTGTAACATGTGAGGATAGGATGATTGGTAATTTCGGTATGCTGGATCAAAAACCCATCCAGGGAACAAAATAGGATATATTTTTTGTTTGAAAGACGTCAATAAATAGTTGGACAAGCCTCACATCCTTTTGGCTTTTATATTGTATTAGATTGTATGAGTGAATACATGAGAGGCACAGTCTAAAGAACGGAGTGGAAGTGATAATTATGAATTTTTTTTAATGGTGTTTTCCGTTCAAGCCTCGGTGAGAAAGTGAAGAGAGAAGATTGGGGTATCTGGATAACTAGTTATTTCCCATACTCTTGGACATTCTAGCAAGCAACTCTTCCTGATACATTTTCTGATCTACCTCTTCGGATAAAATCTTACATCATCTATTGTCGTTTGTCACATAATTCAAATGTTTTAACTGCTGTGCATCTTTTTATGTTTTCTGGTCAACCTTGAGCAGGTCACCAGATGGGCATATTTGTTATCTCTTACTTCAATCTTGTTTTATGTTTGTCAATAGCATTTTTGGAGTGGAAGTAGCCTTAACAGAAACAAGGGAATGATTGAGCAGTTGCAAAGATATGGAGTAATAAAGTCACAGAAAGTAACAGAAATAATGCAAACTGTGGATAGGGGTTTGTTTGTACCTGAGGGTACTCCTGCTTACGTTGATAGCCCCATGAGTATAGGTTACAATGCCACCATCTCAGCACCTCATATGCATGCTATGTGTCTTGAATTGTTGGAGGACAGGTTGCAGCCTGGCATGCATACTCTGGATGTTGGTTCAGGTAATGTCTAATGAGCTCACTCATTTCTGCAAACAAATCGGAGGATATCGTTATTTCTTTCAAAATGAGTATACAGGTGTCAAAAACACAGATAGAGCTAGAAGAAACCTGGGATACCATTCTTTTTGTTCAAATAATAAGAGGTTTCATGTTGATAACTCAATCAAAATTCTTAGAAGATGATAACAATTCAGCACATATTCCGTCGTAGACTCTATCCGGGAAACATTCAGCTGCGCAAGTTATGATTGAATTATGCTTTCCCAGGAATAAATAAGATGCTATTTATGAGCCCTCTAAGGGCATCATTGTCATAACTTGCATGGTTTTTCATGTGGTTGATAATCAGAAATGATATCTGTGCATGCACTGAGTGAGTGATTAAATAGCAGCTTGTTGGTTCTCAATATTATGGGCTCAGTTGTTTCTGTTTTTCTGAGGTCTATAACTTTTCTCTTGTGAGCATGTATCAGCACTACCATCAGTGGATTGAGAAAGTGACCCATTTTTGCTGTGCAACTTTTTCTCCCATTTTCCAAGTTCCTTGTATTATGGTTGCTTGCCAGATGGATGCAATGTAGCAGCGAGCATAACACTTTGGTGTAGTATCAACTCTACACTTGTGCTATGAGCTCCATGGATCTTAATGTTAAGAATAACTTCTAATCCAGTGTGGAAATAATAGTTTCAGAAGAATGTTAAATTTTTCACATGATTGACCTTTATCAAAATGTTTTGGATGATTAGCCTGTTCAGGTGAAGTTGATAGCTTGTTTTAGTTTGGTGTATAAATTTTATGTTAGGATAATCGTTGGTTAGACCGATTATGTTGTATGGGCGGAGTGTTGGTTAGTCAAGACGTCGCACACCCAAAGTATGAGAGTGGCGGAGATGAGGATGCTGAGATGGATGTGTAGGCATACGAGGAGGGATATGATTAGAAATGATGATATTGGGCAGAGTGGAGTGGCCTCGGTGGAGGATAAGATGCGGGAAGCGAGGTTGAGATGGTTTGGACATGTGCGGAGGAGAGACACAAATGCCCCAGTGCGGAGGTGTGAGAGGTTGACTATGGACGGGTTCAGGAGGGTAGAGGTAGGCCTAATAAATATTGGGGAGAAGTAATTAGACGGAATATGGAGCAGGCGCAACTTACTGAGGACATGGCCTAATAAATATTTGGACATGTGCGGAGGAGAGACACAAATGCCCCAGTGCGGAGGTGTGAGAGGTTGACTATGGACGGGTTCAGGAGGGTAGAGGTAGGCCTAATAAATATTGGGGAGAAGTAATTAGACCAACTTACTGAGGACATGACTTAGATAGGGTGGGAGTCGTTTCGGTTGTATGCCACGAGGTCCCTATGGACAAGGGGACAAGTGAATCATCGCTTTTGGGCGCAGGGTGGAGGGTAGTAGGTAGTCGAGCGTAGTCCTACTTACGCCTACAAAACGGTAGTTGTAGTGTTATTACTGTAGGTCTGCTTAGCATATCATAAGAATAGGCGTAGTATTGCTTTATAGCCTTCTATAGTTTTATTTCTATTGGTATGCGTTCTTTAATGTACTTGGTTTATCTCATTTATCTATGTTAGTTACTGCTTTTTCTTTTCCTTTTCAGGAAATACTGCTTTAAATTTTAAATTTTAAGTTTTTTTAAATTTTTGATCGGGGCTGATTGTTTTTTCTGCTTTGCTTGTCCTGAGCCAAGGGTCTCTCGTAAACAGCGGCTCTACCTACTAAGGTAGAGGTAGAGGTAAGTTCTGCGTACACTCTACCCTCCCCAGACCCCACGTTGTGGGATTGCACTGGGTATGTTAGTTGTTGATAATCGTTGGTATTTGATGGGTCGGATAACGAAAGAATCAAATCTTGGGTCTGGTTAGAGGAAGAGGATAATGTTATAGATTCATTAGATTGAACTAAAGATTATTGGTAGTGGTGAGTGACAACTTGAACTGGCTTTGCTTGTTTCTGAATTGTTCTGAATGACGAGTTGGTCTTTCTGTACTAACTTATTTTTCTGGATAAGTTTCCCTGTATTAACTACAAGTGAATGTTTAATTTACCATGAGCTTTTGAGAAGATATTTTTATGTAATGAGGAGGTTGATTCGAGTTAGTTTTTACCTCACTAGTATAAATGTTCTATGTAACCATAGTTCTTAGTTGGAGTTTTGGAGAAACTGAATAAATTAATCAAATGTGCGGTTAGTAAGATTTGAAATTTTCATGCAATTGTTACTTGACGGATATTCATTTTCTCGTTAGGAGATACTGATAAGCTTTTAGAATATATTCTTGTTGGGTTGTAAGCAATAAAATCCTATCTATTCGGACTGAGGTATAATAGATTGTTTGAATGAAGGAATAAGGATGACCGTTTCCTGTCAAAGCTAATTCTTGCAGCAGTCAGTTTCTTAATAGCTTTTGTTTCGTGTAGGGACTGGATATCTCACAGCATGTTTTGCTCTGATGGTTGGACCACAAGGCCGAGTTGTTGGTGTGGAACATATACCAGAGTTGGTTGCCTGGTCGATTAAGAATGTTGAAAAAAGTGCAGCAGCTCCTTTATTAAAAGAAGGGTCCTTCTCATTGCATGTTGGTGGTATGGTTTTATAGCGTTTTCATATAGTTTGTTTCGGAACTTATGTATTAGGTAAAAAAAAAAGGCAATCCGGTACACTAAGCTCCCGCTATGTGTTGGGTCCGGAGAAGGGCCGGACCACAAGGGCCGCAACCTTACCTTGCATTTCTGCCCGAGACTTTTTCCACGACTTGAACCCATGACCTCCTGGTCATAGAGATTCGTATTTTAAGTGATTTGGAATTTGGTACTGTTTCTGTTTGCTGATCATAACCAATTAACTTTCACCAAAGAGAGCATTAGGAGACATTCGACCTAGCAAAGTAGTAGTGTTCTTAGATGGTTGCTTAATATTATTTGTTTTTCCGGTCTGCCATGCCTCCAGGACTTTTATTGAGTATGTTGACAAATGAGTTTTTTGGTGACTTGTGCATCATTGCAGACGGGAGGAAGGGTTGGCCAGAGCACGCACCATATGATGCTATTCACGTTGGAGCAGCTGCAGCTGATGTTCCACAGGATCTCATTGACCAGTTAAAGCCTGGGGGAAGGATGGTGATTCCAGTGGGTACATATTTCCAAGACCTCAAGGTTATAGATAAGAATTTGGACGGTTCAATAAGGGTTCGAACTGAGACGTCTGTCCGTTATGTTCCACTGACTAGTCGAGAAGCGCAGATAAAGGGCATGTAAAGATAGTTGTGTCTGGTCATAAACCTTGCCTTGTCAAAAAAAAAAAATGTGTCTGGTCATGCTACTCTTTGGTTCTCCACTTATAACTAGCTTTTGTTTTCTTGGCACTCCAGTTTGATGTTTTGTACAGCTTCACCTCTTAGCCTGTAAAGAATGAACAATCTAAATGGTTCTGTATTTAATTCCGTGCTAATTCTCTCGTGTAGAACCTGCTCTACAAGTTTTGGCCTCTCTTCTTTCTGCTGTCTGGGTTGATCTGGCTTTGCCGCTAATATATTTCTTGACTAGCAAAAGAGTCGGTTGGTTACATGCGGTAGTGTAGATAATATTGATCATATTTCGTATTAGGAATGCAACATTTGATTGCTAAATAGTTTTAACTTTTAAGTGATGGCATTGCTTTATTTAATATTTGGATTATGGTTCTTTAGAATGGGATAGAAACTAGTGGATATTTCAGTTAAAACATTCTTGATCGGTCGAGACAAAAGGTGATCATATAAAGTGGATGATATTTTAGCCACTTGAAACAAACTTCCTTCTTGCCAACCCCCCCACCCCACCCCAAAAGATGAGGTATAATTTGATTGCATCATCTTCAATCAAACCATGTAATTTTCTCCAAACTTTCACGTTTATATTTATTTATGCATCTCAGATATAATAATTTTTTGAAAAAGGTACTAACAAATTTTATAAATATTTATTGTATTATGCTATTCATTTTTAATCACATAATGTGATAATAACCATAATAAAGCAATGCGATTTCTTGTTTCTGCAGCAAAACATCAGTAGGGTAATTTACTGCAACCATGATGTGTGATACCTATATAATATGACGACTAGCTAAATTAGGACACCAAATCCCTCGACCATAATAAAGCTTTATATCAATTTTGCAACCAAATGTACGGATAAGTTCTATCAACATCAAGGTTTAAAGCTAATCGCAAATCAGTACCACAAATATAATTCAAAATATTAAAGCATTCAATCCTCTACTTCAGAGTTTCCAAAGAGGCAAGAGCTGAAAAAGAACAACCATAAAAAAAAAAGAAGAAAAAGTCGATGTGCCTATATAAGTAATCAACGAATAAAACCTTACAAGAAGAGAGCTAAATTAAAGATGTCCGATGAAAATCTAACTGCTCTTAGATGCAGAACTGTGACTGCTATGTCAATCAAACAAATAAATGTACGATCAAAATCAATACATGTTGCGCCTAGGTCTTTCTTCAGCAGCATTTACCCTGATTGTCCTCCCATCCAAAGTCTGAAATACACCAATGAAGAGGAACTTTTAGCTCCAAGATCGACGATCTCGAAAGAAAATATATCCAGAACATGAATCCATCAATGAAAATAACCAACAATCAAGCAAGCCAACTAACTTATACATTTGTATTAAGTATATAACACACACATAGCGGTTGTTTGGTCCGTGAATAAGTCACATCAGGAATCATAGCACTTAAATTGTAATAAAGTTAATAATCATTGTATATTTGCATTTCTTATCGGATTAGTTAATCATATTAAAATTTGAATATACCAATCCAGTTGTCCACACAATGAACTGATACACAATCTCTTATTTAATGAATATGAAATAGATATATAATATTCCTTTGCTGGCTTTCTATAGCTAAAACTTCACCACTAAGGTGATTGGTGTGGTAAGGCAAGCAACTTCTCTTTCCAAAGAAGAATGTCAACCCGAGCTATCTTGAAGTAAAGCCCTCCAGGTTAGCTTTAGGTAAAGTTCTCCAGAGTCGAATAATTGCTTTCTTCTAATTTTAAAAGCAACACCAATGTATTACAAGAATTATTAGAAACTAATACGAGATGACAAGATGGTTAACTAAGCAAGTAATACACAACGACCATTTTAGTCCTTATCAAAAACAACCATTTTAGTCATTTAAGCTCTTACACGTGTTTTGCCAACATATGCAGTCTGCATAAAAAATGGGGAAGTACAAACTAAGTAATTATGGTTTTGTTATTAGGGATACCAAAAATGACAACCAACCGCTTGACACTTGTGCAAAATTCAGTACAGTATCTCGAGTGATGCACTAACCAAGTGATACCAGTGTACTAATCTCATTTATACGTCTAATTTTCTTTTCTTTTTCTTTTCGTTCGTGGTGGGATAATAGTGATTCTAAATATATTTGTACTTCAAGATGACACTAACTACCAATTTAAACTTGGTCTCTTGCCACAGAATACAATATTTATTAGATACAAATTTACAAGCACAAGTTTAAAAACTATACCCCCACATTCAAAAAGTTAGCATGTATAGCTTGTCTACTCATGTACAATACCAATTTTATACTATAAAATAAGTGCAAAAAGACTGCATGTGATGACAAATAAATTAATGAATTAGAAATTTACAAAGTTTAAATTTGGTTTCATTATCAGAATGGAAGCACAAGTTGGTAACTCTTCATGTCCTCTTACAGAGGTGGATCTAGAATTTCTAAAACATGGGTGCACCACTAAGAACAACAACAACAACAATAACAACATACCTAGTGTAGTCCCACAAGTGAGATCTGGGGAGGGTAGAGTGTACGCAGACCTTACCCCTACCGTGGGAGGTAGAGAGGTTGTTTCGGGTGCACCACTAAAAAAAATGAAGAAAAAAAGTTTTAAGTGGGAATTAATCCTATTCCTCTAGATAAATAACTCAATATTAAACAATCCTATTCCTCTAGATAAATAACTCAATATTAAACTAAGTGCAACATTCAACCTCATTTGCAGTATTGGTGCCAGAAATAGTATTATATCAAATCTAGAAAATATGTACATAAAATATTTTAAGTTTTCGGAGAGATCATGGGCTCACGTGCACTGTAATTCACACTATAAGCACGCCCCTGTCCTCTTATAAGATTCAGAAGATAGGGTGGTCAGTATCAGGATTGATATCTAGTAACTTACAGAGTAAACTGAATTTAATTCAACATCTAGATCGCAGTCACTTGGCAATTTATCAAAGAAACCCAATCAAAATTCTAAAGTAAAAAAGTTGATCTATCATTAAAAATCTAGAAAAGAGATCTAACTTTTTCCTTTTTCATATTAATGGTCAAGGATGTCAAAGCAGTTTGAATTAAACTCATGGATGGACCAAAGACCTCATGGGATGATCAATTTCTATCATGCATATTGTGTGCGAGTGTCATATAATCTGTGTGCACATTACCTGTCCATCAAGGTTGGCGATTGCTTCACTCATCTCAGCTTCACTTGACATGGTCACAAAACCAAAGCCTCGTGACCGTCCGGACTCTCTGTCATAAACCACTCGAGCACTTACTACTTTACCATGTTCACTGAAGACTTGTTCAAGACGTGCATCATCAATGTCCCATGGGATGTTGCCAACATAGATTCTGTAAGTAGGCTGAAATGTTCGAGGTGCACGTTCTGGCTGTGATCCTCTTCGAGCAGCTTTGTTTACTGTCAAGAGCCTTCCATTGAGATCCTACTCAAATAAAAAAGAAAATTAGGATGAGTTGCTACAAATAGTACAGTAACATGTCAAAGTATCTACATGTCACACATCATAACCAAGAAATATCTGAATCGTATGACAGGCCTCTTCGCAAAGGACAGCTTAAAGGCATATCACATGGAAGAGTTGTTAAGTTGTAATTAACTTCTTAACAGAGTATACACTTTGAAGCAGAATATGCTATGCCAATATTTTTAGTGTGTCATACAAGAATCTTATGGTAGAGTACTGATGCAGCCATACATTTACGCTCCTTTCAGAAAGAGAAGAAAGGAACACCCTATAGCAGGGATTCACATGCAAACAGGGTTATCTAAATAGTAAGTTGGTAAAAGAACAAACCATCCCTTCCCTTTCTACTTCCTCTCTTGCTCTTGCTTCTCTCAAGGGCGGTAATAGTGCAGAAGACACTCTTACTCTCTTGCTTCGCAACTACTATGGAAGCCCTTTACCTTTTCCCTAATTTCCAGAGGGAGCAGCTTCTTGATTGGGACAAAATATTAATTAATGAACTATGCCTACCCAAACTAGTGGGTGCGACTATATGAATCTTCTATAACCATTATTAGGGATAGATAGCTAAGAAGCAAACCAGGAAAGTGGAAGGAAGCATTTCAGCCAACAAGCTCAGCTTCCCTCCTTCAGTAGCGAGCTCAGAATATTTTTATTTCTGTTCATGTATAAGTTAACTATCACAAAGAAAAATTTTACTCTCAGAAATCAGGTCATAAAATCATACACAACAAAATTCCAGCAATCTTAAAGGGTGGATATCAACATCAGCCTTTCTTTCGAAAACTCACCTTCTATTGAAATACTTGTTTCTTTTTTAACTATTGCCCTGGATATTTAAGTTTCATTGAAATTTTATGAGCAATTTGATAAAGTACAAGAGCATTTCCTCACATTGTACATGATATTAGAGAATCAAGACAATTTAGAGGCTAAAGGACTTTTGAGCCTCCATTGATTTTACAAACACAAATTTAACCTACAAAGATTCTCAGTAGCACTACCTGACAGACAAAATAGTGAGGGGGGGGGGGGTTCTTATTTGCAGCAACAAAAAGATTAAACGTTTTGAATTTAATAGAAAACATCTTCAAGCCCAACTTTTGACAACAAAATCCACAGATTCAATATAACTGTTTATTTGCCTGCTTTCAATAAAAAGAATAGACACAATCGCAAATCTATCAAAGAAAAATAAATTGTAACTCACATTACGGTTGAGCAATACTACAGCTTTCTCAGCTTCTTCCACAGTGCTCATCGTCACAAACCCGAATCCACGACTCCGATCAGTCTCCCTATCGTAAATTACCTGCAAAACCAGAATTCAGTTCAATGTGACACACGCAGCTCTAATTTTATTTTATTTTTGTATTTTGATGAAAAAAGGTCCAAACTTGTCAATGAAATTCGCCCATTACTACCTCAGCAATCTCAACAACACCAGCCTGTTGGAAAAGCTGAGCCAACCCTTCACTATCTATCTCATATGGTAAATTCCCAACAAACAATTTCGCATCCTCAGAAGGTTCTTGGTACTCCTCAGCCACAGCCCCATCTCTCTCCCCTGCATCACCATCGGCTTCAAAATCCAAGCTAAAAGATTCCCCACCTTGTTCTTCTTGGTCTTCAAGAACAAGGGTGCTGTCATCTTCTTGTTGAGCAGCCAAAACAAAAGTTGGGAATTGGGTAGTAGTCTTTTTAAGGGATAATGAAAGGGAGATGGGTTTTAAAGGGGTGGATAGAAAAGAAATGGATTTGGTGGTGGTGAAGAAGGGAGGAATGGAGATAAGGCAACCATTGGTTGCCATGGATAAAGGCTTGTTTAAGGGTTTGGTAACACAAGAAGACATTGTTGGCGGTCTTATCTTCTCTAAGTCTAGGGGTAGAGTGATTAAGCAAAAGGGGAAAGAAAAGAGTTTATGAGGAGGAAAGAAGATAAGGTGGAGTTGAGAGTTGAGAACAGAGATTTTGAAGCCGGCGGACGGTCCTACTTCTATTGATGATTTTACCGCGGTTTTCTAGGCAGTATTCTTTTTACCTAAGGTTTCCGGAAAATTCACATAATCACTTTTTGAGTTCTTTCACTCTTTTGTTCTAGAATTTCAAATTTTAAAAGTAATTTTATTTTTGGTGAATGAGGTTAAGATGGTTCCATTATATGAAGGGGAGATGTGAATATGTCCCGGTAAGAAGGTGTGAGAGGTTGGTTGTTGCGGGATTGAGGAGAGGTAGACCTAAGAAGTATTGAGGCAGGGTGACAGTAGGGTGTGATAGTTAAGAATTAGGGTAGAAGGATAGTCGATAGTCCAAAAGTATTTCTTCTCCATTCCCGGAGTATTAGTATTATTTTTATCTTTTGCATTATTAGATTTTTATTACTACATGTTTTTTTAGCCTCGATTGTTATATTCTTAGATTTTTCTTAGGCCATTATTTTGTTGTTGTTTATACCTGTTGTTCTTTTTCAACTGTCTTTGAACCGAAGGGCTATCCGAAACATTTCCTCTACCTTCTCAAAATAGGGGTAATATTTGTGTAGACTCAGGGACAGATTTAGGTGTTGGTGAGGGTGTTCACCCGAATACCTCGGCAAAAAATTACATTGTATATTTAGGATATATTTTCCGTATTTATGTAGATATATTAACTTTTGAACACCCTAACCTAATGCAAAAAATTAGTTCAAGTGATTTAGGGTGTTCAGAATTGTCTCCGATGTCCTAGGTTCGATTCTCAAGGACAACATTATTTTTTATATTTAGCTTTTGTTGTTTTTTCAAACACCCTGAGTGAAAAATCCTGAATCCGCCACTGCACTCTACCCTCTTCAAATTCACTTGTGAAATTCACCCTGGGTTGTTGTTGTACAATTTTTTTTTTGTAAAATTTAGAACTTCATCATAGTGGTGATTTTTCAAAGACAATAGAAAAGCGATCAGTGAATGCTATTGTATATTTTTTTTCTCTAGTCATTATAAATTATGTTTCAAAAAGTACAATCAAGATTAAGGCACTCGAAAGATACTCTGACATTAACATGGAAGGGTCTTATTTAAGAAGACTTGACACTTCTTAGAAGATGATAACAATTCAGAAGTACGTATTTATTAATTTGAAATATAGCCGACAAAATTCCATTGGCCCAATTTGGGACCTTAGGATAGAATTTGACTATCCTGGAAACATTCAGCTGGTCAAGTAATGATAGAATTGTGCTTTCCCAGGAATAAATAAAATGCTATTTATGAGCTCTCTAAGAGGTCATTGTGATGACTTGCATGTTTATTCATGTGGGTAGATAATCAGAAATGACATTATATGCACTCAGTGAGTGATTAAATAGCAGCTTGTTGGTTCTCAATATTATGGATTCAGTTGTCTCTGTTTTCCTGAGGTCTATAACTTTTCTCTTTTTCAAGTCTGCCATGCCTCCAGGAGTTTTCTTGAGAGTGTTGACAAATGAGTGTTTTTTTTGGTGACTTGTGCATCATTGCAGACGGGAGGAAGGGTGAGCAGCCACCTTATGATGCTATTCACGCTGGAGCTGCTGCAGCTGATGTTCCACAGGATCTCATCGACCAGTTAAAGCCCCGGGGAAGGACGGTGATTCCAGTGGGTACTTTTTTCCAAGACCTCAAAGTTATAAACAAGAAATTGGATGGTTCAATAAGCGTTCCAAGTGAGACTTCCGTCCGTTATGTTACACTGACTAGTCGAGAAGCGCAGATAAAGGGCACGTAAAGATAGTTGTGTCTGATGTTTTGTACAGCTTCACCTTTTAGCCTGTAAAACATGAACGATCTAAATGGTTTGTATTTAATCTCCATGCAAATTCTCTCCTGTAGAACCTGCTCTACAACTGTAACTATTGCCTCTCTTTCTTCTGCTCACATCTGGGTTGATCTGGCTTGTCGATAATTATTTCTCAACTAGCAAAAGGAATCAGTTCCTTGAGCTGAGGTCTATCTGAAACATCTCCACCTTTACAAGGTGGTATACACTCTACCCTCCTCAAACCCTACCTGATAGGATTATACTAGGTATGTTGTTGTAGTTATTTAGAGGTATTTGACTTAAAAATGGAGCGGTAAAAGACTCTAACCTTCTTGCTTACAATCTATGATTTGTCTGGAAAACAAATGACTCGGAAGTGGATTGAGACTCGGTTTGTTGTACAAATGTGGATCAAATTCCGCTTTCTGTGATAGTAATATATTCCAACTAGTTTAATTAGGAGATCAAATACCTCAACCTTCATAAAGCTTTCAATGCCATTTCTGGTTTCTGCATCAAAACACCAGTAAGGTAATTTACAAAGCTTTTCTATTTTGCAAATGATATGTGATAGCTATATAATATTTGACGACTAGCTTAATTAGGACACTAATTCTCTTGACCATTTCAATCTATTTTGCAACCAAGCTAACGGCAAATCAATACCATAAATAACAAAATCTTAAAGCACTCCATCCTCTACTACAGAGTTTCCAAAGGACGAGCGGAAAAAAAAAAAAAAAAGAAAAGGAAGTAGTCGTGCCTATATAAGTACTCAACAAATAAAAACTTACAGGAGGGCTAAATTAAAGACGTCCGATGAAAATCTAACTGCTCATAGCTGCAGAACTGTGACTGCTATGTCAATCGAACAAATAAATGTATGATCAAAATCAATACATGTTGCGCCTAGGTCTTTCTTCAGCAGCATTTACCCTGATCGTCCTTCCATCCAAAGTCTGAAATACACCAACGAAGAGAAACTTTAGCTTCAAGATCAAAGATCTCGAAAGAAGACATCCTGAACATGAATCCATCAAAGATAATAACACAAGTAAAGGTCTCTTTTGGTCCGTGAACAAGTCACGTCAGGAAACATAGTACTTAAATTATAATAAAGTTAACAATCATCATTGTATATTTGCATTTCTTACCTGATTAGTTAATCATATTAAAGTTTGAATATACCAATCCAATTGTCCACACTATGAACAGATACACAATCTCTTATCTAATGAATATGAAACAGATATATAGTATTCTTTTGCTTGGATTTCTATAGCTAAAACTTCCACCACTAAGGTGATAGGTGTGGTAAGGCAAACAACTTCTCTTTCCAAAGAAGAATGCCAACCCGAGATATCTTGAAGTAAAGCCCTCCACGTTAGCTATAGGTAAAGTTCTCCCAGAGTCTATAAATTGCCCTCTTCTAATTTTAAAAGTAGTGCCAATGTACAACAATGATAACATATCCAGTGTAATCCCACAAGTGAGGTCTGGAAGGGTAGTGTGTACGCAGACCTTACCCCACCTTGGAGGTAGAGAGGTTGTTTCCAACAGACCCTCGGCTCAAGTAAAAGAATCTCAAGCAGTTCGGGAAAAGAAAACAACGAGTGAAGAAGCCATGACAAAATACTAAAGAAAGCAAGACAGAGTATTCTTAAAAAGTAAAGTAACAATATATAACAAGAATTATTAGAAACTAATATGAGATGACAAGAAATGGTTAACTAAGCAAGTAATACTATAACAACCATTTTAGTCCTAATAAAAAAATAACTATTTTAGTCATTTACGCACAAATGTTTTGCTAACATATGTTGTCCGTATATAATGGTGTAAGTACGAACTAACTAAAGTGGGATTCACAGATACCAAATATGACAACCAAACACTAACACTTTATGCAAAATTCAGTGCAGAAATACTGCATGCATGACAAATAACTTAATGAGTTACGAATCTACGAAGCTTAAATTTGGTTTCATTATCAGTATGGAAGCACATATAGGTAACTCTTTATGTCCTCGTATAAGATTCAGAACATAGGGATGTCAGAATCAAGATTGACATCTAGTAACTTAGAGAGTAAACTGAGTTTAATTCAACATCTAGATCGCAGTCACTTTGCAATTTATCATAGAAACCCAATCAAAATTCTAAAGTTAAAAAGTTAATCTATCAGTAAAAATATAGAAAAGAGATTTAACTTTTCTCTTTTCATATTAACGGTTAATGGTGTTAATGCAGTTAGAATCAAACTCATGGCAAAGGCCTCATGAGATGATCAATTCCTATCATGCATATTGTGTGCAAGCGTCATAATCTGTCTGAACATTACCTGTCCATCAAGGTTGGCGATTGCTTCACTCATCTCAGCTTCACTTGACATGGTCACAAAACCAAAGCCTCGTGACCGTCCGGACTCCCTGTCATAAACCACTCGAGCACTTACTACTTTACCATGTTCACTGAAGACTTGTTCAAGACGTGCATCATCAATGTCCCATGGGATGTTGCCAACATAGATTCTGTAAGTAGGCTGAAATGTTTGAGGTGCACGTTCTGGCTGTGATCCTCTTGGAGCAGCTTTGTTAACTGTCAAGAGCCTTCCATTGAGATCCTACTCAAATAAAAAAAGAAAATTAGGAAGAGTTGCTAAGGAGTCCAATAACATGTCAAAGTATCCATGTGTCACATCATAACCAAGAAATATCTGCATCGTATGACAGGCCTTCTTAAATAGGGGTGGCAAAATCAGCCCATGAAAACATGACCCGCCCAACCTGCCCAAATTTGGGCTGGTCATAGACTAGCTCACTTATTATCTCAGTCCATAAAAAATTGACCCATGAGAAATCTTGTCAAAATAATTTCAAAAAGATAAAAAATTTATTTGATATGTTATATATAGCCATAATGAAGAAAAAAATAAATTTATTAGGTACTAAAAAGAAAAGGGCAGCCCGGTCCACTAAGCTCCCGCTATGCGCGGGGTCCGGGGAAGGGCCGGACCACAAGGGTCTATTGTACGCAGCATTAACTCACATTTCTGCAAAAAATTATTTTCTTTTATAATTTTTAGTACCTTCTTTTTAATTAGGTACTAAAAATTATAAAAGAACGAACAAAAAAAATAGAACTTAGTAAGAATTGGGAGGGTTGGGTTATAACCAGCTTTTTAACACAACCCATTTCAGCCTAAATAACCTTTGGGCAGGTCAATAACCCGCCCATTTATTTACTAGGTCCATTTTGACCCGCCCATTTGACACCGCTAGTTGCAGACAAGAGTTGCTATTGTTCTCTACACACTTATAGTTAACTTCCTAATAGAGTCTATACACTTTGAAGCAGAATTTTCTATGCCAATACATCAAAAGTGTCATACTAGAATCTTATTGTAGAGTACTGATGCAGCCATACATTTACGCTCCTTTCAGAAAGAGAAGAAATGATTGCCCTTTATAGCATGGGATTCACATGCAAACACGGTCATCTAAATAGTAAGCTGGGTAAAAGGACAAACCACAAACCATCCCTTCCCTTTCTACTTCCTCTCTTGCTTTCCAAGATCCTATGGAAGGCCTTTACTTTCTCCCTAATTTCCAGATGGAACAGCCTCTTGATTGGGACAAAATATTAATCAATCAACTATGCCTACCCAAACTAGCTGGTGAGACTATATGAACGTATAATCATTATGCGGGATAGATAGCTAATCAAGAGTGAATACTCTCCACACATACTATCAACATAAGAAGCAAACCAGAAAAGTGGAAGGAAGCATTTCAGCCAACAAGCTCAGCTCCCTTCCTTTAGTAGTGAGATCAGAATGCTTTTACTTCTGTTCATCTATAAGTTTTAACTAAAAAGATTTTTTTTACTCTCGGAAACGATGACATAAATCATACTCAACTATTCTTCAGCAAATTTTAATGGATGGATATCAAATCATCCTTCCTTTCGAAAATCACCTCCTACTGCAAATACTTGTTTTGTTAACCTTTGCCCTGGATATTTAAGTTTCATTGAAATTTTATGAACAATTTCATAAAGTAAAAGAGCTTTTCCTCACATTGTACATGAGATTAGAGAATCAAACAATTTAGAGGCAAAAGGACTCTTGAGCCTCCGTTGAATTTACTAATACAAAATTAACCTACAAAGATTCTTAGTAGGGAGGGGGTTCTTATTTGCAACAACAAAAAGAACAATTCAAATTTAAAAGAAAGCATCTTCAAGCCCAACTTTTGACAACAAAATCCACAGATTCGACATAACTGTTCATTTGCCTGCTTTCAATAAATGTATTTCATAGCCCAATCAAAAAATATTAGACCATAATCGCAATTCCATCAGAGAAAAAGAACCATTGTAACTCACATAACGGTTTAACAACACCACAGCTTTCTCAGCTTCTTCCACAGTGCTCATCGTTACAAACCCGAATCCACGGCTCCGATCAGTTTCCCTATTGTAAATGACCTGAAAACAAAAATTCAGTTCCATGTGATACATAAAGCTCTAATTTTTTTTTCAATTTTTTTAAAAAGGTCCAAACTTGTCAATGAAATTAGGCCATTGTTACCTCAGCAATCTCAACAACACCAGCCTGTTGGAAAAGTTGAGCCAACCCTTCACTATCTATCTCATATGGTAAATTCCCAACAAACAATTTTGCATCCTCAGAGGGTTCTTGATACTCTTCAGCATCGCCCTCATCCACTTCTTCTTGCTCACCACCGGCTTCAAAATCCAAGCTAAAAGATTCCCCACCTTGTTCTTCTTGGTCATCAAGAACAAGGGTGCTGTCATCATCTTGTTGAGCAGCCAAAACAAAAGTTGGGAATTGAGTAGTGCTCTTTTTAAGGGATAATGAAGAGGAGAAAGAGGAAGAAAGGGAGATGGGTTTTAAAGGGGTGGATAGAAAAGAAATGGATTTGGTGGTGGTGAAGAAGGGAGGAAGGGAGATAAGGCAACCATTTGTTGCCATGGATAAAGGCTTGGTTAAGGGTTTGGTAACACAAGAAGACATTGTTGGTGGCATTATCTTCTCTAGGGTAGAGAGAAGAAGCAAAGGGTTTATGAGGACGAAAGAGGATAAGGTGAAGAGGACTGAGGAGGAGTAGAGAGCAAAGGTTTTGATGAACCCGGCGGATGGTTCCTAGTTATGTGGATGATTAATTTACCAAGATTTCCCCCCAAATATGTAGGCACTAGGTCTTTTCTTTTTACTTAAGTTTTTAGGAAAATCTCACAAATAGACACTTTTCGTCCTTTCACACTACTGAAATTTTAAATTAGCTAAAGAAACTTCAAGATAGTTATTGTCGTATAGTAGTTTCTAACTCAAAAATGAATAGAGTTTAAAACAAGACAGTTAATTTGGTACATACGGAGTAATTAATTTATCAAAGGCAACATAAAAAAGTGACCAACAACAACAATCAGTGAAATAACACAGAGTAGAATTTAGAGAGTAGTGTATACGTAGATCAAGATACAAAGATTATTTCCAATAAATTATTGGCACAAGAACAAACAATTTAAAGCCGTATAAAAGTCATGGCAAAATACTATAAAAATGATGATAAAGTTGTCTAAAAAAAGAAATTGTAACTAACCTAAATTAATACGATAATTAAAGTACAAGAAATAACATATAGTTCCAGAAATCAAAGGACATGAAACTACAAGAATAATATTATGATTGCTAATATGAAATGATAAGTAGGATAACGATCAACTATCTACTAACCTTCTACCATAATTTGTGTCATTCATAATCTTCTATCTAATGTCATGTTCTCGGTAAGCTAGACCTGCGTCTAGAGATGGTAGTGGATCCTGGATCCGGTCCGGATCCGGTGGATCCGATTCATTTTATAGGATATGGATCTTCAAAATTTGGACCCGACGGATCCGGATCGGACCCGGATCTGTTTCTGACGGATCGAATTTGGATCTTGTAATTGAGATCCGTATCCGATCCAGATCCGACCCGTGGATCAATTTTTTATTAAATATATTCATAACCTAGAATGTAATTTTATAAGTATTTTCTTAAAATTGCTAAGCACATCCTTGCAAGTTTTATTCTCAAAACAAGTTTAATTTATCCCCGCGTTAACTCAAAAACCAAAAAAATAAAGAGGTAACTTCGATAATAAAATCAATGTTATATTAGTGAATGACTAACATCTCCATAGACAAGTAGTTAAAATTATATTCACAAGCACATGCAAGTTAAGTATTGTGAAAATACTAGTCAGCATTTTCCACAATTATTGTCATTGTCCAACGTTTTCAATTAATAGTTCACAATCAAAACGAGAACAAAATATCTCATATGAACATTTCAAAATTGAAACACAGTAAATTGTTAGCAAAGTAAAAATCGTTTGTCAGTTCAAAAAAAATTTCTTAGCAAGGCAATTTTTTTTACATGTGGATCCAGATCCGATCCGTGGACCCGGTGGATCCGATGGATCCGAATTTGGATATGATTTTTATGAACCCGATGGATGTGGATCCGGATCCGGATCTGGATTCAGGTATGAAAAATGGATCTGGATTCGGTCCAGATCCTATCCGTTGCCATCCCTACCTGCGTCAATGTCCTGTCTAATCACCTCTCCCCAATACTTCTTCGGCCTACCTCTACCCCTGTAACTATCTATAGCCAACCTCTCACACGTCCACATTGGGGCATCCGTGCATCTCCTCTGTACATGTCGAACCATTTCAGCCTCGCTTCTCGCATCTTATCCTCCACTAAGGCCACTCCCACCTTTTTCCGAATATCTTCATTTCTAATTCTATCTCTCCTAGTATGCCTACACAGCCATCGCAACATCCTCATTTCCGCAACTTTCATATTCTGAACATGAGAGTTTGTGACTGGTACACTCTGTCTCATACAATATAATCGATATAACCACCTCTCAGTAAAACTTTCCTTTAAAATTTGGTGGCACCTTCTTACCACACATGACGCCGGATGCGAGCCTCCATTTCATCCACCTTGTACCAATACGAAGGTTGACATCATCGCAGTAAATGTTATTTCTATCTTTTTTTCTTCCCAAAATCGATTATTATGAGTTGTGTTTTAAAAGGTAAAAAATGAAACTCAATTAAAATTAGGCACTCAACAAATGCTTTGAGATAAACATGGGAGGCTCTTATTTCAAAAGACTTGTGCCCCAAATTTGTTTTTAGTTTTATCTTCCAATTATGACCAGTGTTCTAAAAGGTAAAATTGAATCTCACTTGAGAGTTAGACACTTGAAAGATGCTCTCTTTTGCCACCTAAGGTAAAAAATTATCCACACTCGATGTTTTAAGTAGATCATATTAATTTATTATGATTAAATTATAAATTAAGGTACACATGTGCTAATATAAACTAAGATATAGTGTTTAGAGTGGTATGTTGGGTATATTTATCACATATTCATTAGGTTTGTATGAACGTGCGGGTATATTTTTACGAAGCACCTAATAAGCACCACTTATGTTGGGCCCATGCATAGCACGGGCATAACCTCGCCTAGTAAAACAGACATACTACTGTACAACCCATTTGATATTTTGAACTGAAGCCGAAGCAACTGCTCAAGTACTCCCAATTTGTAATTGTAATAAGTATCAAATAGAAAGATAAAATTTATTGAAACGGAAATCATGAAACATAAGCTTTCCATTCATACAGCACTTATCTATACGTTATATCTTACAATGAAACAAGCAGGCCACCAACAATACAAATGGTGAGATAAAAAAATTGTGGTGAAGAATCTCAACGAGATCACTCCAGGAAGGAACATTAACAGAGTCAACTGGCTGCATCTTTAGCAGAGATGTCTTTACCAAAAAGTTCACTTATTCCTTTAGTAGGATCCTCCTGTTTTACAAGCGATTCGCCAACTAGCACCTACAGATGCGACAACATCATCATCATATATGATTGACAAGGAAAAGGGTATAAATCAAACTATAGTATTGATCGGAATGAATGTATCATAGTAGATGGCGATAACATAATTGTCAAATGAAGACCGGAGGATCTAGGCAAAATCATATTTGGAAAATATCCACTAGCCACTATCATCCTCTAGCATCCGTTTTGGAATAATTATACGCAGTCAGCATTGTGAATTTCAAAATTAGAAAAGCAGCTTACCGCTTTGCAACCAGCTTCTTGTACATAACCAATATCAGCTGGAGTAAATAGTCCAGACTCCCCAACCACCTGAAGAATCAAAGTGCCAATATGAAGTCACAACTTATTGAGAGAGCAAAAATACTAAAACAAAAGCTTCCATGATGTTGAGAAGTTCATACAATTATGCCCTTCTCCTGAATCCTTTCCCCACGCTCTCCTTCGAGAAGTTTCTTGGTATTGCTAATGTCCACCTTGAAAGTTCCTGGTAACAAAAGTTGATTTAGTTGGCAAGTCTTAAACCATTGAAGTTCAGTTGATTAAGCATGTTGCTTATAACTTCATTTATTCTGTTGTACATTTTTCCATAGCCCTATATGCAGAGAGAAAGCATGACTTTCTGTGGAAGTGAACAGGGATTTAGAATCTGTCTTAATGTAGGAACCTTGATTAATTTATCCAACGCTTTGGAGTTCATTTTGTTTAATTTTCTTATAAGGCTAGTTTATCATCTTACACTCCCTCTCCAACACCACCCAAACCCAAGAGGGTCATGTACACCTGTGCTGTTCAATTTGTCTTCTTATAACACTTGGCAGCATGGAAGGGGAGCCTTGGAGTAACCGGTAAAGTTGTAGTCATGTGACTTGGAGATCACGGGTTCAAGCCGTGGAAACAGTCTCTTGCAGAAATGCAAGGTAAGGCTGCGTACAATAGACCCGTGTGGTCCGGCCCTTCCCCGGACCCCGTGCATAGCGGGAGCTTAGTGCACCGGGCTGCCCTATAGCACTTGGCCCCATGTAGTCTATCACAAAATGAGTAGATTCGTGGTGTAGAATTAATTATGCATATTACCAAGGTCTCTATTATTGATGCCAATCAGCTCAACCCCGTCAATTCCGAGGACACGATCCATTTCCGTCTCATCATGTACCTAGCAGAAGAACAAGAAGTTGAAATGGTTAAAAAAAGGAAAAATTCAACAGTACCATTTTCAGGAAAAAAATGGTCATAGAAGGAAAATAAATAAACAGAGATGCAGAAAGAGAAACTTGTTTCTCTTGGAAACGTGAAAATCCTTGCTGTAGACATGTAAAGCAATGACAGAAAAATATCAACATCAACAAAGGATTTATAGTTTACAATGAGAACACAACAGAAATCCAAAAACAATATTTGCATATTGAAAAGAATCTTTGTTAGGATCAAGCATTTACCATCATGCCAAAAAACTATAACAGATAGCAATGTACACAACTTTATTTCTTAACCAAGCAAGCATCACGTTGAACCATGACACCGACCCGGCCATTCCAGACCCATCACCTGGGCTTGCCCTGGGTAGGATGTCACCGTTACCCAATAACCCCCCACCCACCCACCCACCCCATGTCCCTTGGAATCGAACCCATGACATTGGCTCTGCTACCACTTGTTAGGTTTAAGTAGACCTGTCCAAAGCTCGGGTCGGGCCGGGTGACTTCTTTTTTCTGCTTGCCCGACCTTGACCCTATTTTTAAAAAAAAATTCCGACCCTGGCCTTGACCCTTTGGGGACCCTACGGGTCACGGGTCGGCCCTGACCAGTCGGAAGGGGGATAGGATTTGGCGGGTCGGGTCGAGGATTTTTTTTTTAAAAAAAAACAAATGAATTTCCAAAACTGAAATTGACATTCACACCTACACTATCATGAAATTTCGACGTTGAAATCTATTGTGTATCGTGAGATGTTTACTAAAGAAAAAGAAAAATTAGAAATCGATTTGGGGGAAAACACAAATTGATGGGAAAACGGACATTTTCGTAAAAATTGGCTGCGCCAAACCGCCTTATGGCCGTTTGGCCGGCCCCGTCTCGAAAAAATACGCAAAATAAATTTTTTTTTGGGTAAAACGGACATCCGAGCGCAGAGTTATGACCATTTAAAGTTTCACCAATTTACAACTATTTTCTCTCCCTATATTATGCTTCCGTGATATTAACAGAACGACTAATAATATAAACATATAATTAATAATCAGCTACCGTTTTTATCTTATTTTATGTCGAACTCAATGTAGATTAGAGCAATACATATATTATAAAAACATGCATTATATCACTTAAATATTAATGGCAAAAATATATATAAGTACAAAATAAATATTAATGAAGAAAAATAATATAAATTATATTTAAAAATACGCGGGTCGGGGTCGGGTCGGTGGTCGGGCCGTGGTCGGGCCGGGTAAATATATTCTGACCCTGGCCCAACCCTACATAAGATCGGGTCCCCGCTTTTTCGGGTCGGGTGGCTCGCGTGTCAGCTATAAGCCGACCCTAGCCCTGGTTTTTTCGGGTCGGGCAAGTCCCCGACCCGTTGGACAGGTCTAGGTTTAAGTGTTTACCATCATGCCAAAAGATGGCAAGGGTGCAACTTTATTTATTAACTAAGCCCATCAAGCAAGCGCCATATTCGACCATGGTCATGCCTGGTCCATCACCCAGGCCTAGCCATGGGCAGGATGTTGGCGTTACCCAACAATCTTTCATGAAGAGAAGAACTTATACCAAATATCTTTCATGTAAATGAAACAGATTAACTACCTTGAACAAACAGATGTTGACGTTTTCAATTTCGTCAATGAAAATAAAGACAATTTTTTAAAAAATATAGGTGTGCAGATTTCAAATTTTTCCTCTTTCAGTCCATGAAATGGTCAAAAAGTAGGAGTGTAGAAAGTAACAATTTACCTCCACTAGTGCTGTCAATCCAAGTAATTTGCAGATCTTAACCATATACTTGATGTCAAGATCTGGTAGAACTGCAGCAATTAACAGAATTGCATCGGCACCTTTGACCCGAGCATAGTAGATTTGCCAAGCCTCTATAACAAACTCTTTACACAACAAAGGGCACTGCAAAAGTTGGAGCTCAATGAAAAACTGTAAAAACTCAATTATGATATATTATAAGTGGTATACAACAAACTTTGAGGGAACCTGCATACCTCTATTCCAGCATTCCTTATTGCCTCTAGATTTTCAAAGCTTCCCTAGTTCACAAAAAAAAAGAGAATCATTAGAAATTGGAAAATCATTTGACAACCTGCATCTAAGCATTTCCATGATACAACAAGAATCAGTATAGTGTATGAGCTAATTCTCACAGTTGATGCCACTTCCTAAACAACTCCATTATACATCCCAATTATTGGATGACTAATAAGGAAGTACTACCTTCACAACTGCTAATCAGGCAGATTAAGTCATTCACTTAAATGGAATGGTTTATCCTTTCCATATAAGAAAGGTAAGCTGTAACATAAACATATCCTAGTTACAAGTTTTTCAATACTTCAATTACAATTTAAGGTCCTACTAGGAAAAGGATACAAATAGTTATTATTATTTGATTGGTGGAAAAGGATACAAATCTTTCAGTATTCCTGATTAGATTCTCTTTGCATCAAAAGGAAAATAATGCTTGCAACTTTGTCAACAACAACAGACCCAGTGTAATCCCACACAGTGGGGTCGGTCTGGGGAGGGTAAGATGTACACAGACCTTACCTCTACCTTTGTGGGGTAGAGAGGTTGTTTCCGATAGACCCTCAGTTCAAAAGAACGTAGTCAATGCAGAAATTCAAGGAAAATAAGATAACCATAAAAAACAAATAAAGCAACACATAAGAATACTCACATAAGAGTATGGATCTATGCAAAACCTAAATAATACTACAGAGAAACGGAGAAGAGGAGAAGGAGAGGCTAGCCCCCTACCCCTCTCTCACACAGTGCGACAAAACTCAACTACCTACTAACCTTCTATCCTAATCCTCGACCTCCAAATCTTCCTATCTAGGGTCATGTCCTCAGTCAGCTGGAGTTGTGTCATGTCTTGTCTAATCACCTCTCCCCAGTTCTTCTTTGGTCTACCTCAACCTCTCCTAACTCCTGCTATCGCCAGTCTCTCACACCTCCTAACTGGCGCATCCTCACACCTCCTCTTCAAATGCCCGAACCACCTCAGTCTCGCCTCTCTCATCTTGTCCGCCACAGAGGCCACTCCAACCTTGTCCCGTATAACTTCGTTTCTAATCATGTCTCCTCTAGTATGACCACACATCCATCTGAGCATCAATGATTGCGACTTTGTCAAATACTTCAATTACAACTTAAGATTTCTGCTAGAAAAGCATAGAGGAGAAACTAACCTCAATTTTGTCATCTTAAGAATGACCATGAAATTTACCTTTTTTTGGTCATTGGATTTACATTATGAAATTTTTAGTTACTGATAGTACCGACTCTGATAGTGGTAACTAGATAGTCATTTTGCTATCCCCTAAAGCCATTAATTACTAGAAAGAACTACAATCCTTATCAGCAATTTGAGGATGAAACTTTTACCTGAAAATATTTCTGATCTGTCAAAACACTAAGGCATGCTGCTCCACCTCTTTCATAAGCTTTGGCGATCTCAACCTGTCATGCAGAAACATTGAAAGGTTAATACCCCCGTTTCAACAAGTTCAACAAGGGTAAGTGGCAACTGAAACATTTGAACTCTCTTTAATGGGTTTGACTTAGGATGGGTTTCGTCGTCAATGGATTGTGCTAATTGTGAATCCACGAATAAAATGCAATTTCATATTTGAACAAAGTTCTGCAGAGATTTTTCTTCATTTATTACATCTTTAAGATTGTTAAGTCTAAAGGAGTGCCCATCTGAAACCCTATATATGGTAAAAGGGCAGCCCGGTGCACTAAGCTCCCACTATGCGCGGGGTCCGGGAAGGACCGGACCACACGGGTCTATTGTACGCTGCCTTATCCTTTAAATAGAAGAAGAAAATAATCAAATGTAGCTAAACCTGCCTCTTACTAAAAAATTTAAAACGAAATCTGTTGTTTTCAGCTTAGAAGCTCGGTGGATAGTGGGTCCACACCTCTACGTTTCTCCACTTAAATACAAGGGGTTTGGTTCATAGCAAGACTCAAACTCGTGATGCATGCTTACCGCACATCTGTGCTATACTAACTTTATCACTGAACCTATGGCCTGGGGCTGGATCTGACTAAATTAGGACCCCTTTTTTTCTCCCAGCTGACTATTCTAATCTTGAAGTCACATAGTCCCAGATGAAGACCAAATCTATAAGGGAAGAAAGTTTCACTTTGGTCACTGCAACCGTACTACAACTTTTCAACGTAGAGGAGCAAGCAAGAGCACATTTGCTTAATGCTGAAGTGGAAATTGGTTACATACCCATGCCTCTTATTTCTCTATAACTTGTTTTAGGGCACTTAAGGATGTAATTTTACAATGGCAAATGTGAAAATATTTAGAAAAAAAGTAGCTCACATGATATATTACTTTGATAAATGATGCTGTCACATCCTTTTCAACTTTTACAGAGCTGACCAAGAAATGAGGGAAAACTATGTTATTTTTATAAGGATGAGGGAATAGAATACTATGTTTGATTTCTTCAGGGAAAAGAAGTAGAAACATAAAACTAGTGCAACCTAAGATACTAATTTTTTGATTGGTTGATACACCAGTAGTGTTTTCCTTCAGATGTAAATAAGAGGAGATGTTTAATCAGTTTGCTTTGTTCCTTTTTCCTCTCCGCACCCCCACCCCCTTCTAAAATGAGACAGAAGAACCTAGCTGATTGAAAGTTAAATTTTAAGGATTTAGGAATCTGCTAGATCATTGAAGTATTTATAGCTTGGAATGAAGGAATCAGCATAGCATATTATGCAGAAATTACACCAACATACAACTAGAGATGATCTTAAACTAATCAGTCCATGATGAAAAGCAATTATTCTCTTATTTATTTGTCACCAGACAGCTGCATATCACTTAGAAATAAGTGGTAGGTCAGTATGCAAATAGTTTTCCTTCATTAAGCTGTTTAGAAAGAACATGATTAACTCTAATGATAATTATTGTGGAACTCAATAACTCACTGCAAAGGCAAACAACACAATGATGTTAAAATGGTAGCAGATCTGATATTAACTTCTTTTTACCTTTCGTTTCTTTTTCTAGAATTTCATCTATCGAAAGAAATAGTACCAATTTAAATGAAACTTTCAGTCAAATGTAGCTCTAGAATACGTGTCTCACGACGTCACCATCTTCTCATTTGCTTGCCTGCTGGTAAACAACCAAGAAGGATCAGAATTTGCCCTAAATATGACTATTACTTCTATTTGAGGAGAATATTGGAAGCTTATTTTTCCTCTTGATTTAGTTTATAACCTTATATCACTTCAAGTGCCTTTAAGAACTTTAACACATATCTTAGGAACTATATATAGTACTGTTGAATATAATTTGTTTTTGAGGAAGGTAACATATTGAATACAATTATAAAACACAGGATTACTTGTATAATTCAACACCAATCAAGAACTACTTCGGAGGAAAAGAAGAAAAGATAGCATATCCCAACATGTCTGTTATGAATGATATCGGGCTTGGGCCAAATGAAAGTAATGGGCAGGAAAATTATATCTGGGACCCTGGTTTAATGGGCTTAGCCTTTAGAATGTGTAAAAGGGTTAGTTAAATAGCACAGTGGTAGAGGAGCGAAAGTATGTGAATTGTGCTTAGGCAAGTCTGTGCTTCTCATCTCCAATTCTTCTGGCATCTCATCCCCCTTCTTTGTTACTGTTTCATTGTTAGTTTTCCTATTGTATTCTCCATTTCAGTGGATGCATCTTCTCACAGAGCTGCACTTATTGCTGAGAATACACTCGCCAAAATTAGGGACGGGCTTGCAGAAATTTCAGACAAGATGAAATGTTTGTTAGTTGACACTTCAGAAAAGGGTCTGATGTTTGATAAAATGTCGAAGAAATTTATCCATGTAGATCCTTTGGTCAATTATTATAATACAAATAATACTGAAGCAGAAACTCTTGATGTCATGGAAACACAGACTCGAAAATGCAAAATAAGTAGTGGAAGTTACCGAAGACAAGGTGTTTGATGAAATGTCGGATAGCGAAACTGATCATGTTCACAACTTGTTCCTTGATGCACTTGTCCTGGATAAGGTAGAAAATGAAGTTTGTGGTGAAAATGCTCCACGTAGTGAGCAATTAACCTCTAATGATGAAGTTTCAGTCACTAAAGCAGAAGAGGTGTTCGATGAATTTTTAGATTGGAATAAGGATGTTATTCAGGAACCTTACATGGTGTGTATGCTAACAACGGACACTATGGTGCCGGCGGCAATTGATGGTGACACCAATGCTAAAAATGAAGACAAGAATGATGAAGAGGACATTGTTACCATCAGAAATGAATCTCCTGACTTTCTTCCTGCAATCACAGAGAAGCCTTCATTATGGAGTATTTCTACATTCTCTACTGACTGTGACTTTGTCATGTTTGATATTCACAAAGTTCTAGATGCTTGTTGGAATCATTTGCTTGCTGGACATCCAGAAAAGTCTGCCTTCAACATGGACTCGGGCTTGTCCAACGCTTAGAGGTGCTGCCTTGTATTCTTTCTGCTTGCAATGACGCACATCGTATAAGCAGAGGGTCATGTGAATGGAGTGGAGTAGACTTCCCCTTTGATCTTGGTTCATGTTTTCATACTACATACTATGGGGTTGAAGATGCAAAGAGGAGGAAGTTAAATGATCTACATATGCTTGGTCGTAAATCCTTAACATGGAAGTCGCTTCCTTGCACGAGAACATGTCCATCACCGGGATTACACCATGTGACTGTCCTTTCTTATGTTACATTACTTCTGAATTTTGAGGGATCATCAAAATCTAAATTATTACATGACTTATATACACTTGCTTTTGAGACAATGGCGTGGTCGAGAACTAAAATAGCTCTTGGCGGTTTCAAGAGAACGCTATCAAAAAAGGTTGTGGTACTAATGAAGGAAACCAGTGAAGTTTCAGGAAGTCACAACTCAAGCTTAAGCAAAAATGCTTTGACATTGCTATTTGGGAATTGTTTAACATTTTTTATGCCTTCTTTTTAGTCAATCAATGAGGTATCCTATGCTTTTGGTCAAGGCTCAAGAATTAGTTCCAAATTTCTTAATGTTGGTGTTGGTGTTGGTTTTGGTGGTTCTCTCAGCAGGATATTGATAATCTGCTTCAGATGTGCGAGTGCAATTGTAGTGCAGTTGATGTTATTGATGTGCTATCCTCTGGAGAATTCATTTTAATGTTGCCACTGCTACAAGGGAAGATGGGAATATGTGCGTCAAAAATATTCCTAACCCAACAGGTCTTATACGCTCTCACTAAACTAGGAACATAGGAGTCATCAAGTTCTTCCTTTTTGAAGCAGCATGTACATCAAATCCAACAGCTGGCGATCAACTCGTGCTCTGACTTTAACTTCCTGTTGACTGGAAGTCCTGCCTTGAACCTTGAGGACAAGATTCTCATTGAGGGCGGGGTATTGTTATGAATGATATCGGGCTTGGGCCAAATGAAAGTAATGGCCAGGAAAATTATATCCGGGACCCTGGTTTAATGGGCTTAGCCTTTAGAATGTGTAAAAGGGTTAGTTAAATAGCACAGTGGTAGAGGAGCGAAAGTATGTGAATTATGATTATGCTTAGGCAAATACTGTGCTTCTCATCCCCAATTCTCTCTGTGTTTCTCATCCCCTTCTTCTACTATCCTTAGTTACTTTACTTTCAGTATTATCCATTGTAATTCAATAGTTTGAGTGTTGCAAGTACTATTCAAAAGTTATAACTGTATTCCGGTTCTTATTAATATAGTGAGTTTACTTGAAATAAGACCTTTACCCTGTTTCCTAACAGATATTCCTTGGCTCAATGTAGAAGGAATGAGAAACTAAGTAATGTCAAGCTAAAACGGTACAAGATCTAAAGCACTCAGTTGACATGATTGGAAATGACACACTTACTGGATTGAAATTTTCACGCAGAACACCTCTACTTGGAGAAGCCTTCTTCACTTCAGCAATAAGAGCAGGCAACCCAGTTCTTGAATATGATTCTTTCAGAGCTCCTAGAAAATCTCTAGCAGGTGGAACACCGCTAAGCAGTTTTTTCAGTAGAAGAAGTGGTTTCTTCTCTTTCATCTGGCAAACAAAAATCGCCTTTTAGTTTGTAGAATATAGTGAGACAGGAATATGATAGCATATATAACCCTCAGGCAGCATTTTGAGACTCTAGTCCAAGAGATACCTGTGCGACTTCCTTGTCCTTGTGCCAGACAATTTCTTCTAGTATGTTAATTGGAGTATTGCCTTCATTCTGCATTCGGAATTCAAAAGGGCCAACATAGTGCAAAGGAGGTCCTGTTGTCGGCCTCCTTCTAATTTTTATACCCTGACTTGCAGCAATTTCATCTCGAAATCTTTCTACTTCCCACTCCTTGATTTTGAGAGCATCTTTTTCGGGAATGGTCGATTCAGAAACCACCGCTGAACCATCCTTCAGGTCAAATCAATTATGATTTATCTTAGTGGAATGATCTTTATAAGAAAGGATTTTCTCATCTATCTTGTGATGCTATCAAAAAATGCAAATAGAAGAGGCATGTCTAAACCAAGATTTTGAGGTAAACTCTACAGTATAGACATCATTCCGTAATGGAAATGAGACATTTTTTTACAAATTTATAATGCCCAAAATTCAATATGCAAATGATACCAACATCAACTACTGAAATGAAATAATACTTGCACAGTATGGAACACAAAATATGAAAACCTTAAATTGGTATCCTCTAATAGATTAAAAACACTATTACCACCGCAAAAGTCATTCCTCAACCAAGTATCCACAATTTTGCAGCAAAAATGAAGTAAACAATCTAGCGGCTACTTAAAATGCATAGGCAGCGGGAATAAGTAATTAATTACGCAAGATATAGATAAGGAAAACCCTCATTTCAAATGCTGATAGAAAAATTAAACAGATCATCCAATCTTCAAGTGACAATCAAAACCTAATAAACCAAAATTAAATCAGTGATTTCGGCTACCTCTTGAGCTCGAACAGGTGAACATTGGGACAAATTTCGAGCTCGATAGCTCGTGAAAATAGTAGTTGGAACTGACAAAGAGAATGCCGATTTTCTGGGTCTGGGATTGGCAAGGAGTTGAAACGAGAACCGGGGTCTTGCCGCCGCCGTCGCCGTGGTCCTCAATGGCATTAAAGAATCCATTAAAGTATTCAATTAGAGAGAAAATTGCTGACTACGGGGCGAGCTTTTAGGGAAACTGTTTTTAAGGGGCTATTTATGTTGAACTAAAGAAACAAATCTTGAGATGTTTACAAAATATTGTTCACATTGGCCACGACTGATGTTGTTAGACGTAAATATCTTTCACTAAGCAAAATTCTATCCTTTTCCGATAAAGGCTAAGCACTTTTTAACCTAATTAAGGAGCGAAATTTCATTTAAATAGAGCTAATTGGTGGTGTGATATGGATATAAATACTAGCAACGTCGACACCTCAATTGTGATATCTAACACGTTACATTTGTTGCTCCGTTGCTTGATCCTTCTGAAATGAATTTTATTTTATCTTTGAAAATGTTATTTTTCTTTTTCCAGATTAACTCAATTTCAGCACTAAATCAAACATATGAGACAGCTTGTGATGATGACATTAGTCCCAGCGACACCAGATATACCTTTCAGAAAAATATAATATTTTATATAATTTATGACTTATGTCAAATGAGCTTAGATTCATCACAAAAACATTTGAATCATCAAAGTGTGAATGATGCGATGAGATATGGAGGACTCTGCACATATTCAGAGGTTGTCCACTATCAAAGCAGGAACAAGTTCACTTCACAAAATGAAATTGACACTTTGACTAAGAAGTTTGAATGAGGATGATATCATAAATAACTCTAGTCTCTAGCAAGCCTTTTGTAATGTTACACTTATATTTTTTATTACGTGGTATATCTAGAAAGAACGAAATAGAAACTTGATTGCAAAGAAGCATTTGCCCGTTGAACTCACATACAAGCACATAAGAGATTAAGCTAAGAAAATTGATGACGCATTTCCTTCGCAAATCTCTATGTCTAAACAAGCTAAATTAATAATGTGTTGCCACCTTATACAGAAAAGTGAAACTTATTAACATTGATGTTAGTGTAAAGAATCAAACTATAAGATGTTTTTGAAGGGATCTTTAAGGATGACCAAGAAAAGTGGATGTTAGAATATTTTGGTAAGTTGAAGCCTATCAAGTTTTGTTGAAGAACTATGGAGCATCAAACAAGATATCAAATTAGCAAAAGAAAGGATTATCAATTATTAGAAGTGGAGATAGACTAGGGGTGGCCAGTGGGTCGGGTTCGGGGCGGGACCGGTCCTCCGGCAAGACTGGTGGGATCCGCCGATGTCCCGTCGGAAAAGGGACCGGTCTTAGCGGGGCGGGGTCGGGGCGGGATCGTGTTTTTTCTTTTTTTTTTTTGCACTTAATTTAAAAAATAACATATATAAACACTTTAATAATTGAACAAGATAGTATAATAAAAACATTACAATGCTGTTTTGTACCTCTTATATTATTTAATAGAAATATGATTTTTTTTGTAATACAATTTCAAAATTGGAAAAAAAAAATCACACTTTTGTAACACGCATTTTCTAATTTCTTCACAATGTCTTGTGGTTCTTCGGTTGGAATTGGAATTTGTTTGTCAAATTGGTCAACGTCGCTTCCACCTCCGTCGGACAAGATTTTGTTGTAGTTTTCGTCGTCTTCTTCGTTGATCTCCGGTTGACCGCACCTTCTACGCTCCGCTCGTATCCAATCTCTGAAATAAAACTGCAATCTCTAAGCTGTCTCCCGCTAATGAGTGTCTGTGCTTTCCTATTTGAAATCTTCCGGCAGAAAAACGCTTTCAGACATTTTTGATGACGCTTGAATGTTCAACACATCTCGGGTCATCTTTGATAGTGTCAAAAATGTCTTCTCATTTTCCCTCCAGTATTTAAGCAAGTATTCACGTCATTCTTCATTGAGAACTACTTGGTACAATACAACACCCTGCAAAATAAAAACATCAAACTCGCTGACTTGATTAGCAGTGGTACCACTAAACATTCTATTTCTACGGCTTTCAATTCTAGCCGCAGAAACAACATGTCTTTTATAAGGTTGTACTTGTACTGAATAATAATAATAATAATAATAATAATAATAATAATAATAATAATAATAATAATAATAATAATAATAATAATAATAATAATAATAATAATAATAATAATAATAATAATAAGAAGAAGAAGAAGAAGGAGATGGATGAGGAGGAGGAGGAGGAGGAAGGAAGAATGAGATGGATGAGGAGGATGAAGAAGAAGGAGAAAGAAGAAGAGGAAGAAAGAAGATGAGGAGGAAGAAGAAGAAGATGAGGAGGAGGAGGAAGAGGAAGAAGAAGAAGAAGAAGAAGAAACCGAAGAAGAAGGAGGAGGAGGAGGAGGAGGATGAGGAGGAGGGAGGAGGAAGAAGAAGGAGGAGGAGGATGAAGAAGAAGAGGAAGATGGAGGAGGAAGGAGGAGGATGAGGAGGAGGAGGAGAAGCAGAAGAAGGAAAAGAAGCAGAAGAAGAAAAAGAAGCAGAAGAAACATGAGGAGGAGGAGAAGGAGGAGGATGAGGTATAGAAGAAGAAGGCATAGAAGAAGAAGAAGAAGAAGAAGAAGAATGAGGAGGAGGAGGTATAGAAGAAAAAGAAGAAGAAGGTATAGAAGAAGATGGTATAGAAGAAGAATAAGGTATAGAAGAAGAAGAAGAAGAAGAAGAAGATGGTATAGAAGAAGAAGAAGAAGAAGAAGAAGAAGAAGAAGAAGAAGAAGAAGAAGAAGAAGAATACTATGGTATAGAAGAAGAAGAAGAAGAAGAATATGGTAAGAAGAAGAAGATGGTTGCTAACACTTTTTTTTATTTATAATGTGTATATATTATTTTGCATTCATCGTGTATGCTAGACAAAACTTCTTCTTTAGTTGGTTCCTTAGGTGGTTGTTCATTTGGATTTTTTGGAGTTGGAGGTGGAAGTACTTCTATACAATCGTAAATAGTTTCAATAAGTGATTTACAACCGTCTATTTTAATAGTAGGATTTAATACAACACCAATAATATAAATAGTGGAATAGGTTTTTTTTTAAATTTAATAAACTTTTTTTAATGGGTGCCTTATAAGATGATTTTTCCATATATTCATTAAGTAACAAAAATATTAGAGCTATATAAAACAACATAGTTGAAATAGTAGGATAATATATACCAGAAAGTTCTTTAGTTGCTTGAAAAAAATTGTCAAAAAATATATTAAGTTCTGATTTTTTTCCCAGTCATTATATATAAGCATATCAGTTGGATTTCGATTATGGGCGTTAAAAAATAAAGTTATAGGTCTTCTATAATCGTAAGCAACAAGTAGTTGTTCGTATAGAGAATTGCACCTAGTCGCTACTTCTTCAGATTTTTTTTTATAAGGTAGTCCACTACAGCCTATATCAAAAGTGATAGATACTTTGCCAGGAAAATGATATAATGCATAACATAAATATTGTTGATATTCGTGTGCAAATATAAAAACGTATCTCCTAACAGTTGATCTAGGAAAACCGTTAAAAGCAGGATTATACATATCTCTTATGTAATGAATAAAACCAGAAGAGTAAGGAAATGAAAAAGGCAAACCCTCCACCGCAACTAATTTTGCTATTGCTTCCCTATCTCCATGTTTATCGTATTTAGGACCTACAATTCCCCCGTCGTCGGGTTAATTTGACCCTGTACTTGGTTCGGGACACTATGTGAACCTTGTCCCGATTGAGAGCGCATTGGTGCACCCGATTTTGTAGCCTCGTATTCATCCCACCTAGCTTTGTGAAAGCTTTGAACATGTCTCAATAAACCTCCCGTCCCACCCTGACCTTTTCTCATTTTAAATTTATAAACATTTTTACAAATTTTGCATCTAACTACTTGATTCTCTTGGTCCCTATCAAAAAAAATTCATGCATCTAATTTAAATTTACGTTGTGTGGGCCTCGTCTCATACTAGGGGGAATAGGAGGCGTTCAGTTTCAGATTGAGGTGCACTAGTGGGTGTGTCATCTAGATTAGTGAGTGTGTCATCTAGATTAGTGAGTGTGTCATCCAGATTATCTTTTAAATTAAAATTTGGTTCAGTTGCAGAATATATCTCATTATCTAATGGTATATCATTAAAAAATTCAGTTTCATCTATATGAGTGTAATCAATCAAATCATCATGTCTAGGAATATGATGACTAGAAGAAGTACCCCTGCCCTTGTTACCCCTACTACAAGAAGCACCCTTGCCCTTATTTTTTATAAACATACCTCTTAATCCTTCTATTTTAATTGTGCAAATAAATAATTAAAGATAATGAAATTAAGTGTGATAATTAGAATAAAGTAACAATAATAATTTAATGAAGGAACGAATGTATCAAACGCCAACGTAACGCCGACTTGTAATCGAGGTTAAAAATTTAAACTTTGCTCGATGGATGATCCTCAAGCTAGTTGTCAACTTCAGTCCCAAATTTTGAACTTTGATACAATTATACAAATGAACAAATAAAATAAAATATTTAGTAGGCAATGTAATTGTAGACTTGCAGATAGATAAATTGAGTTGAGAGATTAGAGAGATTGTAGAAAGATTTGTGAGATAAAATGAGGTTGGGTTTAAGTGTAAATATAGTAACTTAGGGGTTAAAAATAAATATTAAGGGGGTAGGGATTTATGGGGGGGGGGGGGCTAAAAATGGCTCCAAAATATAAAATGGTCGTTGTACAACTGTCATTTTTGCAAAGAAGGGGGTGGGGTCTAGGGCGGGTCTGGGGCGGGGTCTGGGGCGTGTCTGGGGCGGTACGAGCCTGGGTGGGACGAGCCCAAGTCCCATCCCGATTTCGAGTCCCGACACCATTTTCTTATATAGGGGGGATCGAGGCGGGACCGGGGCGGGGTCGGGGTCGGGGTCGGGCTGACCCGACCCACTGACTAGCCTTAAGATAGACTGCTTACTTGTTGTCAAACTTATCACAGAGGATGACATACCATCTCAGACTCTTAGGGCCATTATTGAAAATTGTCGATATTTTCTGGAAGTGATCAACGCCACCGTCACACTTATCTGGAAGGAGGCAAATAAATGCGCAAAGTTTTTGGCGAACGAAGGCCACAACTATGTAGAAGATTTGCTAATCTTGAAAGATATGTTAAAGGATATGGAGTTTCTTTTCCTAGAGGACTTAGACACGCTGCTTATAAACAATATTAAAAACTGTAAACCTGTAAATATAGGAAACAATATATTCCCAACCCATAATTAGAATATTTCCATATATTGTGTAAATATAATTATGGTAAGACTAGGATTCCTCTTTTGTATAGGCTTAGGATTCCTATTGTATAAGGGATGAATATTGTACTCTATATATACCTTGATGTTAATGAAAGACTCCCCAAGGGAGATTAATATCATCTTACATGGTATTAAAGCCAAATAAACAAAACCCTAAAAACCTTTCTCTTCCACAGCCGCCGGCTGCCTCTCCTACGCCGCGGCCCTCCCGGATTTTCTTCTTGTTTTTCGGGTTTTGTTTTTCCTTTCTTCTCTTCTCTAAATGGCTATCCTTGATTCTTCCACACTTTTTGACGCCTCTACCTCCACAAATCCCACCACAAAGTCATCACCCCCGTTTCATCCCGCCCTTACTGTTTCCAACATCAAGAACCATATTCCCATTATTCTTTATCAATAAAACAACCAGCATTCTCCCTGGGTTGAACTTTTTCGCAATCGTGCATGTCTCTATAACGTGCTTGACCATATTGATTAGGGGTGAGCACGGGTACAGGGTACCCAGATACCCGACCGGAACCGACACTAACGGGTAGGTTCCGGGTAGATATATTATAATAACGGGTAGGGTCCGGGTAGTAAAATTAGGAACCGATCAATGTCGGGTCCGGTTCCGGTTCCGGAAAATAGAGACAGAAGGGTACCGGACCGGAACCGATACCGGAACCTATAAAATATTAAATATTTTTACTTTTTTTAGAAACATTTGGACCACTTTTAACTTTCTCCAAAATTGTTTGTTGCACGCCTACACATTGATTTTCCCCATCCCAATACGTAAATATTTTAGTTTTTTCACCCCTTTATTCTAGAATGCTCTTTGTGCCATAAGAGAAAACACCCAAAACTCTCTCAATAACAATGGCGTTTTAGCTACACCACCGAGCTTCATCGTCGTCGTTGTTGAAGCTTTCTCTCAGGTACTTTCATCGTTGTCGTCATTGAAGCTTCACCTTTGCCTCTTTCTCTCCCTTGGTTGTGTTCACGTCATTCCTAAAATGCATATTGTTCATATCTAACTCTTTAATTTCTTTTTAATATCATATGCTTCGTTCTATTTCGGCGATACTCATCTTCAATTTGTATTACTTTTTTATTTGAAATGTAAATCTATTTTTAAAATTTGTGTATATTTTTGTAGTTGTGAAGATGAAATTTAGGGATTTACTAGCATAATAAAGCTTTTCTTTTGTATCGAAGAGCTTATGAACACGAAAATAAGTTTAATTCGAGATATTTTCAAATTTATTTTGAAATCAACACGTTCAATTAATTGTCAAATTTGGCTTGCAATTTTAGGTTTTGGTTACAGAATTAGCTTTTCTACAATGAATAAGTTTTCTAAAACTTCTTATAAGGATACTAAAAACTCTGATTGCAGGCTAAAAACTACTTGATGAAATTATTTTAGAACTCTTTTTTATTCTCATAGGCTTAAAAATTGTTGCTTAATTTGTGTTTTTTATTTACAGGGTACCCGGGAACCTACCCGGACCCTGCCCTGCGGGTCCGGATAGGTTTCGGGTAATGATTGCTACGGGTAGGTTCCGGGTAGTAAATTTAGGAACCGATCTTTTATCGGGTAGGGTCCGGGTAGTTAAAAAATGTTAGGGTACCCGGACCCGCTCACCCCTAATATTGATGACAATATTCCGCGCCATACGGAGGTTGATGATTCTATCTGGCATCGTCTCGACGCCGGTGTCAAACAATGGATATATGGTAGTATCTCTCAGGATTTGCTCCTTACTATCATGAAATCTAACTCCACAACCCTTGACTTGTGGAATCGTTTGGAGGAAATTTTTCAGGACAACAAGCACACTCGTGCCGTGTGTCGCGCCCTATTTTGACCTGGCTCGAGGTCAAAAGCGGAGCGCGGACTTACTTCCAGTGATTTCCTGGGTAAAGAAGTGTTGAGGAGTCGCCACCTAATTATTTTTTACGGTGAATTAGGACACCTAAATATTAACTAAATGCTGCAATGTAAACTCCAATTTTAAGGTCTGCGAAACTATTTGAGATTCTAGGTAAGGGTTCTTTATTATCCTAAAGGGAAGGGATTAGGCATCCTTTAAGATCCGCTAACTTGCGGTTATCAGGTCAAACTCAAAGTTAATTATTACTAGAAAAATATATGTTTTTACAAGTATAACAGATTTAAAGATGTTGGAAAATAATTAGTAAATGATGCATTTTAAAAAGAAAGATACATGTAGAGATTTTTTAAATATGCATTTGTATGGTATTTAAAGAGAAATACATGTAGAGTTGAAAAAATATGTTTTTGACAATTGATAGTAAAACAAATTATTTATGATGCCAAAGACGTAAAATTTGGGGAATCAATGAATTGTAAATTGACAAAAGATAAACTTATTCGGTATGATTTAATAAAGCAAATAAAAGATGACAAAAGTTGTTTTGAAAATCTTGAATACACGTGACGAGCCTAAAATAAATAAACTAGCGAAGGATTTCTAAGTTTGAATTTAACCGAGCCTACAAATAAATAAGCTAGCGACGGGTTTCAAATCTTAAACTACCCTATGAATTAATCCTAAGTTTGCCTATTCTAAGCATTTCAATAGTTACATAAGTGCGATAAATAATATTACAATACGGAGCGGGGTAAAAAGCTGAATTAAAGAAAAAAATAAAATAAATAAACACCGAGGAATAATCGCCTTTATTTACTTTAATCCCCGCAAGTTTGTCAAGAACAAACGGTTAGAAACAGTTAAATACAAATAACTTCATATCCGTATTCAAAAGAGTGAATGTTTTGATCACGGAGGGCTCGACTTAAATTTTGAAAAGAACATTCCAATCACGTCGTGGTGCAAACATATGACTCATGTGGTTTATTTTGATTGCCTCGCCTACTAAACGTGTTGGTCTCTCGGGTGAAATAGAAAAGATCACTATAATCACGTCGTGGCTGCGAATATATAATTCACCTCGCCTACTAAACATGTTGATCTCGGATGAAATAAAGGTTTAAGCCTCATCATTGCCCGAAGTTATATTTCCGTCTTTGCAACTCGTGGAGGCCTCAAAATCGACGGATATTTTTCATCGGCCAGCGTAGTATCGTGTTCAAATCAGTAAAAATTAAAATGAAACAGTAACAGCAGCAGTAGCAGTAGCAGTAGCGGTAGCGGCAGCAATAGCAGTAGCAGTAAGCAGTAGCGGTAGCAGTAAGTAGTAAGCAGTAAGCAGTAAGCAGTAAGCAGTAGCAGTAAGCAGTAGCAGTAAGCAGTAGCGGTAGCGGTAGCAGTAAGCGGTAGCAGTAAGCAGTAAGCAGTAAGCAGTAGCAGTAAGCAGTAAAAGAACAGAGGCAGAAAAAAAGTTTCCGAAAATGACGCGGTGTCTAGTTTAAAACAGTAAAACAGTAGAACGGTAATTTGAATGCTGAAACAGTGAACTGAAATAGAGAGCAATGTTTGAAAAATGCGGTGTTCAGTTTAAAACAGTAAAAAATGATAAAACAGTAAAACAGTAATCTGAAACGGGGAGCAAACTGAAACAGAAAAACAGCGCCCGAACAGACGCGGTATTTATTCAAAACAGTAAAACAATGATATCCGTCGCAAGAAATTTAAAGCAGTAAACTTAATAAAACAATAATATATCCGTTGCACGGATGTCTAAAACAGTTAAACTAAAAAAAAACAGAGAAGCGAAACGAAAGAAAAGCGCGGCCTCGAATTCAATTTCATAGGCCTTAATGTGATATTAATAAAACAGTAGAACAGTGCCAAAGAAACGAGCAGTGAGCAGTTTAAAATATCCGACCCGGGTTCTGAAATTCTGGAAATATTCAAATCGGGTCGCGCCCGACCCGGGTCAGTGATTCAAACCCGAAATCAGATTTCAGCACCAATTTTCAGATAACCAAGAACAAGAATATGAAATGCAAGAATTCTGAAAATGTTCAAATCGGGTCGACCGGGTCAGTGACCCGACCCGAATGAGAAATTCAACCCGAAATCAGATATTCACCAATTCAGATAACCAACATACAGGAATATAAAGATGCAAGAATTCTGAAAATAATACCCAAACCCGGGTCAGTGACCCGGGTCGGGTCGACCCGACCCGAATCATATGTAGAAATCAGAGAATCAAAAGTGGAGAACAAACCTTTTCGGACTTGATTCTTGAATAACAAGGAAGGCAAATGTTTGAAATCAAGAACACAACAAAGATTTATATATTGAATCGTTTTTTCCAAAAATCCTCCGAAAAAATCCCCCCTAAAATGAAGAACAACATGGGGTATTTATAGGTACTCAACCCAACGTTCCAACCCCTCATACCCCCCCCCCCCCCTTAAAACGAATTCAAATTTCAAAATAAAGGGGGAACAAAATCTGATTTTTGGGGCGTGTTCTTGGGGCAAGCGTTCGGCGGTGTCAGGGTAGGGTGGTGGCAGTGGTGAAGTGACGGGGGTAGGGGTGCGGCGACGTAAGGGGCAGGGGTGTAGGGTGCGGCGCCGGTTCAGGGGGGGTAGGGTTTAGGTTTTCTGATTTTTCTTTTTTTTCGTTTTGTTTTTGGTTTAAAAGGGGTAAGGGGAATGGGTCGGGTAGGTTGGGTCGGTTCGGGTGTGGGCCGGGGGAGTGGTGCCTGGGCCGACGGATTTTAAATGGGGAGTTTGGGCTCGGGTGTTGGAGATTGTTGGGCTGGGCGAATTGGTTTTTGGGCTGGTGGATGTTTTGAATAAAAGGGGAAGGGATGTTGGGCCAGCCGAGTTGGGTTGAAATGAGAGAAGGGGTTTTGGGGGTTGGGCCGAATGGGTTAGTGAGTATTGGGCTGGTGGATGTTTTGAATAAAAGGGGAAGGGATGTTGGGCCAGCCGAGTTGGGTTGAAATGAGAGAAGGGGTTTTGGGGGTTGGGCCGAATGGGTTAGTTATTGGGCTGGAAAAAATGAAAATGGGTTATGGATAAAATATAAAAGGGGTTTAATATTAAAAGATATTATATATATATATATATATATATATATATATATATATATATTTAAAATATAATATTTGCGAAATGTTTAATGCTTAAATAAAAAGGGAAATGCGGTGCAATTCTTGCGAAAAAATAAAATAACATAGAATATTATGGATAAAACTATGATTATGATAAAGATGCAAATGATAGTAAAAAATGTGAATAATGATAATAATAAGATATATACACATATATGCCTATATTTAAAAAATTGTTTTAAAAGTGTCAAAAATATTAAAAATTACGAATAAAATCATAAAAGATGGGACAAAATTGGGTGTCAACAGATGCCCCTCTTTGGCGGAAACGATGAAAGAATTTTCGGACAAAGAAGTTGACCGAGTAGCCAATTTTGTCCCGATCGTCGGGACTGCATGGTAAGAAATAGAATCCCGAGGGGTATAGAAGTTGCAAAAGATGGTGCACATTCAAGAAACAATGCCCCAGTGTCGACTTAGGATGACACTGGTCGCAGATGCGAGAAACTAATGGGAAAGAGCGGATCGACGTTCGAAGTAGGTTGTTGACCAAATTGCCTTGGTTCGCCGTAAGAGATAGTTCCACGTTGTGATGAAGTTCCGCAAATTGAAGCTCCCGCAAACTAAAGCTTAAGATAAAATTAGTGTATAATCGTTGCATACAATGTGTATATGAGAATATGACTTGGGCGCCTGACTGAAATTAAAATTCCCGCATTATGAGGTGGGCGCCTGACTGAAATTTAAATACCCACATTATGAGGTGGGCGCCTGACTGAAATTTAAATACCCGAATTATGAGGTGGGCGCCTGACTGAAATTTAAATACCCGCATTATGAGGTGGGCGCCGACCGAAATTTAAATACCGAATTATGAGGTGGGCGCCGACCGAAATTTAAATACCGAATTATGAGGTGGGCGCCCGATCGAAATTTAAATACCGAATTATGAGGTGGGCGCCCGACCGAAATTTAAATACCCGAATTATGAGGTGGGCGCCTGACTGAAATTTAAATACCCGAATTATGAGGTGGGCGCTTGACTGAAATTTAAATACCCGAATTATGAGGTGGGCGCCTGACTGAAATTTAAATACCCGAATTATGAGGTGGGCGCCGACCGAAATTTAAATACCCGCATTATGAGGTGGGCGCCGACCGAAATTAAAATACCCGCATTATAAGGTGGGTGCCTGATTTAAAACATTCCCGCATTATGAGGTGGGCGCACGATTTAAAACATACCCGCATTAGAAGGTGGGCGCCGATTTAAAACATACCCGCATTATGAGGTGGGCGCGATTCAAAACATACCCGCATTATGAGGTGGGCGCCTGATTTAAAACATACCCGCATTATGAGGTGGGTGCCTGATTTAAAACATACCCGCATTATGAGGTGGGCGCCTGATTCAAAACATACCCGCATTATGAGGTGGGCGCCTGATTTAAAACATACCCGCATTATGAGGTGGGCGCCTGATTTAAAACATACCCGCATTATGAGGTGGGCGCCTGATTTAAAACATACCCGCATTATGAGGTGGGCGCCTGATTTAAAACATACCCGCATTATGAGGTGGGCGCCTGATTTAAAACATACCCGCATTAGAAGGTGGGCGCCTGATTTAAAACATACCCGCATTATGAGGTGGGCGCCTGATTTAAAACATACCCGCATTATGAGGTGGGCGCCTGACTGAAATTAAAATACCCGCATTATAAGGTGGACGCCTGATTTAAAACATACCCGCATTATGAGGTGGGCGCCTGATTTAAAACATACCCGCATTATGAGGTGGGCGCCTGACTGAAATTAAAATACCCGCATTATAAGGTGGGCGCCTGAAATGACGTCGTTGGATTGACGTGTTGTGTTGAAGACGTCGTTGTAATATTGTTGACGTCGTTGTAATGATGTAAAAGACAGTTGTTGTGTTGTATGTAACGTCGAGGACGTTGTTGTAATGCTGTTTCTCTGTAGAATGTAGATGTTGAGCTGAAGACGTCATTGTAATGTTGTTGACGTCATTGTGATGATAATCTGATGACATCGTTGTAACGCTGTTGATGCCATTGTAAATGTTGTAAAAGATAGGCTGCTGCCTGCATTGAAGACGTCATTGTAATATCGTTGACGTCGTTGAGATGCGGTAAAAGATAGTTCTTTGTGTTGAAGACGTCATTGTAATATTGTTGATGTCGTTGAGATGTTGTAAAGATAGCTCGCGTCGCATTGAATCTTTTGCCGATTCGAACTCCTGCGGACTATGAATTGAAATGTCGTCCTGGCACGGGCGAAAATGTGATGCGACGTCTTTGCCGTCGGGTTTGCTGTGTTGTCGTTTCCTGTGATTCAAAATAATATCTTTGTGCAGACATAATAGTCGGGACCCTGTAGGTCAAGATGATGTCATCGTATATATGCAAAACAGGGACGTAATCCTTGATCATAAGTGATATGGCTTCCCTGCTTCTTTCAACCTGAAGAACCTGTACTCAAAGAAAATTTGGTGAGTTCGGGGGAGGGGCGGTTGATTCGCGTTGACTTTGTAGCTTTGGCTCTTGATAGTTGCATGTCATGCTGATTCGGACCTGGCGCCCCTATCTAGTTCCCAGTCTTGGCTAACCGCTAATGGAAACAATTTGTTTACGAGAAAGTATGCATATCAGTAAAAGTTCTTGGCGAACTCAAATGAAAATTTTTGTTGAAAATAATTTGCTTATGAGAAAGTATGCATATCAGTAAAAGTTCTTGCCGAACTCTAATGAAAATTTTTGTTGAAAATAATTTGCTTATAAGAAAGTAGGCATATCAGTAAGAAAGTTCTTGTCGAACTCTAATGAAAATATTTGTTGAAAATAATTTACTTATAAGAAAGTAGGCATATATGTAAAAAGTTATGTCGCGGTGACATGTCGTGAAACAAAGCAAACGTCTAATCCAAAATCCTTCTTCCGGCCGAAGGCTTAGTTTGCCGATGCTTTTCCATGTTTATTGGCGTCCTCTGCGGCAAAGTGATCCCAAAAAAAATGCCCCGAGTTTTTCGATATGTGAGGATCTTTGAACTTTCAACTGGACCAAGTCGAGTCTTGAGTGAACATTTCGTTTGCCGGCTGTCGAGGCGATCGGATGGGTGCATTTTGTCATATGTGATATAAAGAAAAAAAAAATTCCTAATGGTGGGACCGAGGCCGATTTAGGCCGCCTACGTATCCCGCCGAGGGAATCAGGTCATGACGTAGTTCATTACAAGCAAAGGAGATTGTATGGGTTTTTCTAAAAATGGGACCGAAGCCGATGTGGCCGCCTACGTATCCCGCCGAGGGAATCAGGTCATGACGTAGTTCGTTACAAGCAAAGGAGATTGTATGGGTTTTTCTAAAAATGGGACCGAAGCCGATGTGGCCGCCTACGTATCCCGCCGAGGGAATCAGGTCATGACGTAGCTCGTTACAAGCAAAGGAGATTGTATGGGTTTTTCTAAAAATGGGACCGAAGCCGATGTGGCCGCCTACGTATCCCGCCGAGGGAATCAGGTCATGACGTAGTTCGTTACAAGCAAACAAATGCAATTTTTCGGGAAATTTCAGTCTTAAAGAGGCGAAACCCTATGTGGGTTCTATGCGTATCCCGCCGAGGGAGCGCAACTTTTACAACATAGAAAAAGTATTACATAGAGAATAACTAATCTTAGATATGGTATCTCTTCACTACATCTGCATTGATGGTTTTCGGCCATTCTATCCTGATAAGGTTGCCCGGGACGATTGCGTCCATCTACTTTCATCAATGAGTCTCTTCGTACCTGATTTGGCTTCGAATGATAGGGAAATGCCCCAGTAGAAGTCCTGGTCGTAGTGTGGCAGCCCAAGAGTACAAATGGCAAACGTCCGTGCCGATGCTTGTAACTTATCAACCATCCTGATGTTTCATCCAGATCTGGCTTTGACTTATTCCAAAAAAAATGCCCAGTTCTTCCGATTGCGAGTCTTCCTCATATTCTTCGAAGTCTTACTCGTTGTTTAGGACCTTGTTTGCTTGTTTCATTATATGTCACATATTACCGACAAATTAGTTTGCATGATGAAAAAAGAAGAAAATTATTAAACAAAACAGATTTTAAAATAGCAAAAGCAATGCAGATTTGTCTTTTCAAGCTTTCAAAAGGTAGAGGCAAAACACATTAAATGCATATATGTGATTCAGGCCTCAATCTGAATCGCATTGTTTCATACGAAATTAACTAGTTTCTGGGAGAAACAAGGCCGGGGCACAGTCCAATTTCCCAAATCATCTTCTTGCTCTCGCATCCCTAATGGTTGAGTTTGTAGCGTAATCATCGAGAATCACACCGCATCCTCGCTTCTTCTTCAAGTAATGAAAAGACTTTTGAATCCCTCAACGAGGTTGGTCGCATTGTCCTCATTTGATTCCCGAGTGGCGCATGCTTTGACGAATGACCGACTCGAGAGGTGGAACGGGCTTTGGCAAAAGAGCATCTCTCTTCCTTCGGAGATTGGTTGATAGGATTTTTCCAAGAAAAGATGGTGCCATGGCCCGCGACTTTGGAGGAAGTACTTCTACTCCAAACGGTGCCCTCAATTGACTGTAATCATAGGGGTGACAAAGGTGATGATTTAACCTTTTCCTTTCTCTCGGACCGGCACAATAGTCCCTTCCAAGTTGTGTTCTTCATCAACGGTAATCATGTTTACATTTGCATCGTCATGATCTGGCAAAGAGTTATTGTTTTCATTAGAGGCAGGTCCTTTCAGTCGGATAACTCCTTCTTTGACCAATGCCTCGATTTTGTCTCTGAGGGAATAACAATTTTCAGTGTCGTGTCCAGGGATTCCCGAGTGGTATGCACAATGCTTAGTCTCATCATGACATTTGGGAACAGGATTGGGGACATTTCTGGGATGGTGGAGTATTCTGCGGTTCTTAGTCGTTCATACAACGGGCTCGAGGTTCGGCTAAAGGTGTATAGGTTTTAGTGGCTTTCTTTCATATTTTGCGCGGGGTCCGGGGCGTTTGGTAGATGGACTCGTGGTCGAGGTGAGTATGCGGGGGCTGATATTGTGGGGGATTCGGATAGGTGGTGCTCGAGGCGTGGCTATATATTGGTGGGTATGGTAGACGGGGTAGGGACCGGTGGGTATTGACAAAGTAAGGTTGAGGGCTATGGACGTATGGGCTATAATAGGAAAGCCGAGCACTTTGGTTGTTTTGATTGTAGTAGGGGAGGTGAGGTGATGGCATTTGGTAGGTTGATATTTGATTTGACCTATGTTTCGAACCGTCATGACGGGCGACACTCCGTCCCTCTTCTTCTTTATTATTCCCACAAATGAGTCCGATCGGATTGCCTCACTCGTTGCTTGTGACGCTGCCAAGTTTGTAATTCTCCCAGTTTTGATACCTTCTTCTATGAAATCTCCCATCCTTACGACTTCAGAGAAACTTCGTCCTATGACGCTTATCATTCTTTCATAGTATGTTGCATCTTTCAAAGATTGTACAAAGAGAGTGGCCATTTCACTTCCCGTTATCGGGGGTTGAACTTTTGCCGCTTCTGCCCTCCACTTCATGGCATATTCTACGAAGGTCTCTGTGGACTTTTTCTCCAACTTCATCAAATAAAATCTATCCAAGACGTGTCGGTGTTAAATACGAACCTATCCACGAAATCTCGTGCCATTGTGCCCCGATCATGCCATTTTCGCGGGTCCTGGCTTGTGTACCAGTCTAGTGCTTCTCCTGTCAAACTCCTTATGAACAACTTCATTATGATGGCCTGGTTTTTACCTACCCCAACCAATTTGTCGCAGTACGATCTCAAATGAGAGTAAGGATTTCCCTTCCCATCAAACAAGTCAAATTTTGGCATTTTATATCCGACGAGTAATTCAATGTCGGGATGCATACACGAGATCTTCGTACTCGAGTCCTTCATGCCCCTTGCTTTGGTTTGGATATTCTTGAATGCTTCTTTTAGGCTATGAATCTCTCTCGCCACACTTTCATCGGTTCTGATCCTTACCTGCCTGTCCATTTCTTCACACTGGCCGATTTCCTGAAGAGCCACGTTTGGTACAGTGGTAGTGAAAGGTTGGGCTTCCGTTGTGTATACTTGTGGAATACCTTGTTCGTTGTGTTGGATTGCTCGGTGATTTTGTGTGAAAGGGGTGTTTTGGATGAGTGGGCTAATTTGGGTATGTGGAGTTGTGAAGGATGCCGGATCATTTTGTAGCGAGCTTTGTTGTGGATTAGCTTGTGGGTTAATGTGTTCTGGATTGATTTTGCTTAGTGGCGAATCTTCGGGGAGGTTTTGGAAAAATGGTTGTTCATGAGATGAAAAAGTCTGCGGTGCAGCTGCATCTGTCCCTTGTTCAGGGAGTGGGGTATTGGCGCTAATGGACAGGTTGGTGAGATTTTGGAGCCGCTCTATCTCAGTCTGCATGGCCGTCATCTGTTGTAATAGTTGGGCGATGTATTTTTCTTGGACGGTAGCATTTCTATTTCCCGAAGCCTCTGGTTCATCTCTGGAAAGAGTGATAAGTTCCAGGTCAGTCTGTTCGGATGCATCTGAATCAGTCATTTTGCTGAAGGATTGTGCCTTTGACCTCGTGAAGTAGGGATGATCCGCCAGTTTTAGTCAACGCAAATCAACCTTTGGGAAAATAGTCTAGACAAGATAAACCTTCTAACTAACTAACTAAAAAAAAAAAAAAAAAATGAAGAAAACCAAGTTAGTATAAGGCGAGTAATTATTACTTTAAATAACATGCACATAGTAAAAAAAAAACAGGAGAAAACAACAAAATGATTGTAAGGCAATTAAATGCGCATCCTAATATGCATGGGGCCTCCCTTACGCCGGAGGTGGGCCTAAACGCCAGATATGCGGGATTACGACAGATTTGATCCAAGCTGCTAAACTGCAATGCTTTGTTGGAAACGAGACAAAATGAATGTACATTTTTCCAATTTCAGCATGTCATGATTAGTTTTGGATTAATCTATCCTTATCACGCTACACATAATATGATTATTGGTCGTTGGGTTGTGTGACCCGTCGACAATTTTGGTAGATTTCTTAATTGTGGAATCGATACCAAGGATCGACCCACCTAAGGTGTATGTATGCATGACTTAAAATAAATGGTGGTATAGCTCTATCCTAAATTTTCTAAGATTTGGCTGACTAGACACAAGGTTCCCGAGCGGACTACTCGAGTGAGAAGGCTACGCGGCCACCGGATGGTCCGGTCACTCCGCGCATACGCCAACTCTCCTAAAATTTGGTAGATTGAAAGAAATTTGCGGGTGCGCAAAACACACCTCGCGTGTAGTGTGTGATAGTGTCAATTTTCCAGAGTGGAAGAAATATGAGCGAAATGCCAATTTAAGAAAAGCAGTAAAACAATATAACAATTAAAGCAATTATGCACGCAAAATTTCACAAAGGAAACAAATCAAGCATTAAATCAAATAAAGAGCAAAAGTAGAGCGTAATAATAATTAACCTGATTTTGCTATGGTTAAGAACCTGAAATTTTCCCCAGCGGAGTCGCCATGCTGTCGCGCCCTATTTTGACCTGGCTCGAGGTCAAAAGCGGAGCGCGGACTTACTTCCAGTGATTTCCTGGGTAAAGAAGTGTTGAGGAGTCGCCACCTAATTATTTTTTACGGTGAATTAGGACACCTAAATATTAACTAAATGCTGCAATGTAAACTCTAATTTTAAGGTCTGCGAAACTATTTGAGATTCTAGGTAAGGGTTCTTTATTATCCTAAAGGGAAGGGATTAGGCATCCTTTAAGATCCGCTAACTTGCGGTTATCCGGTCAAACTCAGGTTAATTATTACTAGAAAAATATATGTTTTTACAAGTATAACAGATTTAAAGATGTTGGAAAATAATTAGTAAATGATGCATTTTAAAAAGAAAGATACATGTAGAGATTTTTTAAATATGCATTTGTATGGTATTTAAAGAGAAATACATGTAGAGTTGAAAAAATATGTTTTTGACAATTGATAGTAAAACAAATTATTTATGATGCCAAAGACGTAAAATTTGGGGAATCAATGAATTGTAAATTGACAAAAGATAAACTTATTCGGTATGATTTAATAAAGCAAATAAAAGATGACAAAAGTTGTTTTGAAAATCTTGAATACACGTGACGAGCCTAAAATAAATAAACTAGCGAAGGATTTCTAAGTTTGAATTTAACCGAGCCTACAAATAAATAAGCTAGCGACGGGTTTCAAATCTTAAACTACCCTATGAATTAATCCTAAGTTTGCCTATTCTAAGCATTTCAATAGTTACATAAGTGCGATAAATAATATTACAATACGGAGAGCGGGGTAAAAGTTTGAATTAAAGAAAAAAATAAAATAAATAAACACCGAGGAATAATCTCGCCTTTATTTACTTTAATCCCTGCAAGCTGTCAAGAACAAACGGTTAGAAACAGTTAAATACAAATAACTTCATATCCGTATTCAAAAGAGTGAATGTTTTGATCACGGAGGGCTCAGACTTAAATTTTGAAAAGAACATTCCAATCACGTCGTGGCTGCAAACATATGACTCATGTGGTTTATTTTGATTGCCTCGCCTACTAAACGTGTTGGTCTCTCGGGTGAAATAGAAAAGATCACTATAATCACGTCGTGGCTGCGAATATATAATTCACCTCGCCTACTAAACATGTTGATCTCGGATGAAATAAAGGTTTAAGCCTCATCATTGCCCAGAAGTTATATTTCCGTCTTTGCAACTGTGGAGGCCTCAAAATCGACGGATATTTTTCATCGGCCAGCGTAGTATCGTGTTCAAATCAGTAAAAATTAAAATGAAACAGTAACAGCAGCAGTAGCAGTAGCAGTAGCGGTAGCGGCAGCAATAGCAGTAGCAGTAAGCAGTAGCGGTAGCAGTAAGTAGTAAGCAGTAAGCAGTAAGCAGTAAGCAGTAGCAGTAAGCAGTAGCAGTAAGCAGTAGCGGTAGCGGTAGCAGTAAGCGGTAGCAGTAAGCAGTAAGCAGTAAGCAGTAGCAGTAAGCAGTAAAAGAACAGAGGCAGAAAAAAAGTTTCCGAAAATGACGCGGTGTCTAGTTTAAAACAGTAAAACAGTAGAACGGTAATTTGAATGCTGAAACAGTGAACTGAAATAGAGAGCAATGTTTGAAAAATGCGGTGTTCAGTTTAAAACAGTAAAAAATGATAAAACAGTAAAACAGTAATCTGAAACGGGAGCAAACTGAAACAGAAAAACAGCGCCCGAACAGACGCGGTATTTATTCAAAACAGTAAAACAATGATATCCGTCGCAAGAAATTTAAAGCAGTAAACTTAATAAAACAATAATATATCCGTTGCACGGATGTCTAAAACAGTTAAACTAAAAAAAACAGAGAAGCGAAACGAAAGAAAAGCGCGGCCTCGAATTCAATTTCATAGGCCTTAATGTGATATTAATAAAACAGTAGAACAGTGCCAAAGAAACGAGCAGTGAGCAGTTTAAAATATCCGACCCGGGTTCTGAAATTCTGGAAATATTCAAATCGGGTCGCGCCCGACCCGGGTCAGTGATTCAAACCCGAAATCAGATTTCAGCACCAATTTTCAGATAACCAAGAACAAGAATATGAAATGCAAGAATTCTGAAAATGTTCAAATCGGGTCGACCCGGGTCAGTGACCCGACCCGAATGAGAAATTCAACCCGAAATCAGATATTCACCAATTCAGATAACCAACATACAGGAATATAAAGATGCAAGAATTCTGAAAATAATACCCAAACCCGGGTCAGTGACCCGGGTCGGGTCGACCCGACCCGAATCATATGTAGAAATCAGAGAATCAAAAGTGGAGAACAAACCTTTTCGGACTTGATTCTTGAATAACAAGGAAGGCAAATGTTTGAAATCAAGAACACAACAAAGATTTATATATTGAATCGTTTTTTCCAAAAATCCTCCGAAAAAATCCCCCCTAAAATGAAGAACAACATGGGGTATTTATAGGTACTCAACCCAACGTTCCAACCCCTCATACCCCCCCCCCCCTTAAAACGAATTCAAATTTCAAAATAAAGGGGGAACAAAATCTGATTTTTGGGGCGTGTTCTTGGGGCAAGCGTTCGGCGGTGTCAGGGTAGGGTGGTGGCAGTGGTGAAGTGACGGGGTAGGGGTGCGGCGACGTAAGGGGCAGGGGTGTAGGGTGCGGCGCCGGTTCAGGGGGGGTAGGGTTTAGGTTTTTCTGATTTTCTTTTTTTTTTCGTTTTGTTTTTGGTTTAAAAGGGGTAAGGGGAATGGGTCGGGTAGGTTGGGTCGGTTCGGGTGTGGGCCGGGGAGTGGTGCCTGGGCCGACGGATTTTAAATGGGAGTTTGGGCTCGGGTGTTGGAGATTGTTGGGCTGGGCGAATTGGTTTTTGGGCTGGTGGATGTTTTGAATAAAAGGGGAAGGGATGTTGGGCCAGCCGAGTTGGGTTGAAATGAGAGAAGGGGTTTTGGGGGTTGGGCCGAATGGGTTAGTGAGTATTGGGCTGGTGGATGTTTTGAATAAAAGGGGAAGGGATGTTGGGCCAGCCGAGTTGGGTTGAAATGAGAGAAGGGGTTTTGGGGGTTGGGCCGAATGGGTTAGTGAGTATTGGGCTGGAAAAAAATGAAAATGGGTTATGGATAAAATATAAAAGGGGTTTAATATTAAAAGATATTATATATATATATATATATATATATATATATATATTTAAAATATAATATTTGCGAAATGTTTAATGCTTAAATAAAAAGGGAAATGCGGTGCAATTCTTGCGAAAAAATAAAATAACATAGAATATTATGGATAAAACTATGATTATGATAAAGATGCAAATGATAGTAAAAAATGTGAATAATGATAATAATAAGATATATACACATATATGCCTATATTTAAAAAATTGTTTTAAAAGTGTCAAAAATATTAAAAATTACGAATAAAATCATAAAAGATGGGACAAAATTGGGTGTCAACACCGTGTATTTGGAAGAACAGTTCAACAAAACACGTCTTGAAAACCTCTCCAATGTCTCTGAGTACTGCAAGCAGCTAAAACTTCTAGCGGATCAACTCTCCAACATCGGCACGCCTGTCACTGACGATAAAATGGTGCTACAAATGATTTCTGGCCTTACTAAGGGTGAATATGATACTTTGGCCACCATAATTCAATAGGCAGATCCGCTACCGAGTTTTAACAAAGCTCGCTCACAATTGTTGCTCGAAGAAACCCGACGTGCTAAGCAGGATGAGCACGCCCAGGAAGTGTTAGATGTCGACACGCAACCCCAAGATCAGACGCCACCAGACAACTCCCAACAGCGGCAATGGTGGAAAAGGCCGCGGCGGTAGAGGATGCCGTGGTCGTGGCAAGGGTCGCGGTCAACAGAACCAACAGCAACAACATCAACAGAGATCGCAGAACAACTGGGCCGCGGCTCCTCGGCCAGGTTCGTCTACGCGCGCGCGGTGCCCCCGATTCGAGCCGCGGCGCCAAGTCCATTCAAAGCACCGCAGCAACCATACAATCGTATTCTTACCCTGGTTTGTTAGGCCCCGCTCCAGCCCCACAGCAGGCCCACTTCATGCAAGGTCAGGTCCCGCAGCCCTCCTCCATCATGACACCCACTGCGTTGGGTCAGACGTTCAGCACCCTCTCTATGCAACAGCCTGACAATACTTGGTACATGGACTCAGGCGCCACATCTCACGTCACCCAGTCTGCAGGTACTATTTCTAAACTGTTTAGTTTAAAGCATCCTCAATATGTTACAGTTGGTAGTGGACAACGCATTCCAGTTAAGGGTTATGATACCTCATACACACAACCTCCTCATCCACCCTTCTCCCTAAAAAACACCATATATTCCCCACACATGATTAAGAACCTCATATCTGTCCGCCAATTTACTCGTAATAATTTTGTCTCTGTGGATTTTGACCCTTTTGGTTTTACTGTGAATGATCTTCATACGGGGACACCTCTTACGAGATGCAATAGCACGGGGGATCTATATCCATTCACTTCCACCTCCACTGCCAGATCTTGCTCTCCCGTCACTCTAGCGGTTGTTTCTTCTTCAACTTGGCATAATAGGCTTGGTCATCCAGGAGTCCCAGTTTTTAATTTTCGTAGAGGCAACAATTTCATTACTTGTAATGGGAAACTTGCCCAAAATTGTGTTTCTTGCTCTTTAGGCAAACATATTCGTCTTCCGTTTAAATCATCTACTAGTGTTACATTTGCTCCTTTTGATATCATACATGCCGATTTATGGACATCTCCTATCTCTAGTTCTCTAGGTCATAAATACTATCTTGTGTTGCTTGATGATTTTTCACACTACGTTTGGTTTACCGTCTTAAATTTAAATCGGAAGTGTTTGTCAAATTTCTTGAGTTTCGCAAGTTCATTCAAACACAATTTGGAAAAGGCATAAAATCATTTCAGTGCGATAATGGTCGTGAATTCAATAACTCTATGTTTCACCGCTTTTGTACCAATAATGGCATGGTATTTCGCTTCTCCTGCCCTCACACCTCACCACAAAACGGTAAAGCTGAAAGAATCATCCGCACCATTAACAATATGATTCGCACCATATTGATTCATGCCTCCCTCCCTCCACCCTTCGGGTTATATCTTCGCTAAAATGTCGAATACACTCTAAATATTCTCCCTACTAGCACTCTTCACAATATGACCCCTACCGAAATCCTCTACCATATAATCCTCTCTTATGATCATCTACGGATTTTTGGTTGTCTGTGCTATCCCAACCTTAGCTCCACCGCCCCTCACAAGCTCTCTCCTAGGTCCACTCCATGTGTCTTTCTAAGATTCCCGCCGAACCATAGGGGCTATCTATGCTATGACTTGTCGACTCGTCAGATCCACATATCTCGTCACATCACATTCGACGAGACCACATTCCCGTTTTCGAATCTTCCAAAATTCCAAAAACAAGACTACTCATTTCTTGACGAGTCTGCCATCTCTCCCCTCATAATCTAACAACTCACATCCTCTGTTCCGTCGTCAGAGCCGCGGCCTCGAGGGGAGGCACCGCGGCGCCTGATTTCCAGAGAGCAATCTTTTGAAACACCGTCGACAACGCCGCGACCCTGTGCTGAGGCGCCGCGGCGCCCAAACTTCAGAGAAGTCTGTCAACCTTCTCCTTATCCGACTTTACCCCATCTCAGACACCACTCCGCCACCCACTGTCCCTACCCATCCAATGGACACTCGTTCAAAGCATGGAATCTTCAAACCCAAAGTCCATTTCAACTTGTCTGCCCAAACCATCTCTCCACTTCCAAAGAACCCAAAATTGGCCAAACAAAACCCTAATTGAAATGCGGCTATGTATGAGGAATTCAATGCTTTAACTAAACAGCACACGTGGGATCTAGTACCTAGACCTGGGGGGGTAAATGTCATTCGTTGTATGTGGCTATTTCGTCACAAGTTCGAGACAATGGGGATCTTGAGAGGTATAAGGCCCGTCTTGTGGTTAATGGCACAAATCAGCAGGAGGGCATTGATTGTGGTGAGACCTTCAGCCCGGTTATCAAACCGGCTACCATCCGCACAGTTTTGAGCATTGCCATGGGCAAACACTGGCCGACCCATCAACTTGATGTGAAAATGCATTCTTATATGGGGATCTGAGAGAGACAGCCTACATGCATCGCCACCGGGTTCACCCATCCGGCAGTTCCTCACTATGTGTGCCGTCTCCGTAAGTCACTATATGGCCTGAAGCAGGCCCCCCGTGCGTGGTATGATCGCTTTGCCATGTATATCTTGCAGATTGGGTTTGTATGCAGCAAGAGTGATACATCACTTTTCATTTTTCATCGAGGTAGTAGCACTGCTTACTTATTACTTTACGTGGATGATATTGTTCTTACTGCCTCCTCCGACGGTTTGAAAAATGAGATTATTATCTTGCTCAAGTCTGAATTTGCAATGACTGATTTGGGGAAGCTGAGTTACTTTTTGGGGATATCAGTGACCAAGTCTGCCAATCATATGTTCTTATGTCAGCGTAAGTATGCAGAAGAGATTGTGTACAGGGCTAAGATGGCGAACTGCAAAGAGGTGCCTACTCCAGTTGATTCCAAATCTAAGCTCAGTGCTATGGATGGTGCTCCGCCTCTAATCCTACTCGTTTAGGAGCCTTGCGGTGTGCACTTCGCATCTCACATTCACCGGTGCCGACATAGCTTATGATGTTCAGCAGGTGTGTTTATTTATGCATGCCCCCAGAGAGTCTCATTTCACTACTCTTAAGCGTATCATTCGATACATTAAGGGCACTCTTGATTATGGTTTGCACCTATACCCCTCTGCACTAGACATGTTGCTTTCATATACGGATGCAGATTGGGAGGGTGTCCGGACACGCGACGCTCCACCTCCGGCTTTTGTGTTATCTTAGGGGATAATCGATTTCTTGGTCCGCAAGCGACAGCTACCCTATCTCGCTCCAAAGGCCGAGGCCGAGTACGAGGCGTTGCAAATGTAGTAGCCGAGATTTGTTGGCTCAGAAATTTACTGTTAGAACTTCAATGTCCTTTGCGTCAGGCATCTATTGTGTATTGTGATAACATCTCTGCCATCTATCTTTCTCATAATCCGGTTCAACATCATCGAACCAAGCATATTGAGATAGACCTACACTTCGTTCGTGAGAAAGTTGCGTTAGGCCATGTCGAGTGTTACACGTTCCATCATCCTATCGTATGCGTACATATTTACCAAAGGACTTCCCATGACGTTATTTCTTGACTTCAGATCCAGTCTCAGCGTCCGGCCTCCTCCCGCTCCGACTGAGGGGGTGTGTAAACGTGTAAATATAGGAAACAATATATTCCCTACCCATAATTAGAATATTTTCATATATTGTGTAAATATAATTATGGTAAGACTAGGATTCCTCTTTTGTATAGGCTTATGATTCCTATTGTATAAGGGTCGTATATATACCTTGATATTAATGAAAGACTCCCCAAGGAAGATTAATATCATCTTACAAAAACTTCCTTAGTTTTTTCAATATATCGGGAAAAAAATTACAAACTAGTGGTCGGAATCTCAAGCTTCTCGTTTTTTTTCTTTCTTTTAATATTTTTTTTGACAGGGTCTGGAGCATATAATTGAAGAAATATGACATATTGCAACTTGTTCAATGCATTATGTATCTTCTTCTTTTCTTATCATTCTTGTTTGGGTTATGGTAGTTGAATCATAACTTTTTATCCTTCATCTTCTTTGTCTGCACTAAGGTAGTTGAATCACAATTCAGGTAAGTTTGTCTATAAAAAACTTGGCATACATGCTGAAGAATTTACGTGATCATGTAACCATAGTACTTTTCTATATTTATTTTGATATAGCTAGTGTAAGACTACAATCTTACTTCTCTTTGGTAAAGTTTAGAATTAAGTGTATTCGTTGATTAATTGATACTATCATTTCAAATTTCACCTTCTCAAACAAGTTTCAACCTTAAAACTTTTGGACAGTTAAAAAATAAGTGTATTTGGAGCCATTGGACATCTCGTACAAGTACAAGAAAATATTTAATTTGCACAGTGAAGAGTAATATATTTCATTGATAATACATAAAACTACCAATGAACAATAAGATGGTAATCTAATAAATTAGCATGAAATGACTAGAATAAATCATCCGCAACGAAAACCTTATGATTAATTCAAGTTCAAGAAGCCTGAATGAACTTAACCCAGTCTGAAATGCTAGGAACTCCATCATTAACAACACTAAGCAAATAAAATCTGGTGGGCGCAACATTAGCAGATGGAGGAGCTTCCACAGTAGCATTCCACCAACCTTTTGCATCACTTAATATCCTTTTGCACCTGAGTCTCAACAACCTTTGATTCATCGACAGGGAATGTGTCGTAAATGGCGGAGCAAATGCACTAAAAGCCAAATATTTACTAGGATTACTCCCCAGCAAAAAACGAACCAAAAATTCGTTACCATATGCAACTCCTTCCTTGCCATTGGTGTCAATTGACACGTAATGAGGCCTTTGATGACTATATTCTCTGCCCATATGGTCCGGGATGAATGCCTGTAGCAGGAGTTCAGTAGGGTGACTTACATTTTTGTAAATGTATTGATTATTTGGATTGCTCCCTGCTACTAGTACACTTCCATCAGGTACAAGTATCGCTGATGAATGATACATTCTCGCGATTTTAGTGGATTTCAGAACTGTAAACCTTTTGCCAAGAGTTTTCTTGGGGTTGTATAAGTAAGGCTCAACAGCAGGGCTGGCTGCATTGTTCCATCCAGCACAACCCCTCTTCGCGCCATTTATGATTAGCACGTGTCCTGTTGGAAGAAGCACCATATCATGCATTAAGCGTGGCCCGGGCATGTTTTCCATCTTCCATTGATTTTTATTACCAGAGATCACCATTCTTCCGCAACTGCTTAGACCTGTCAAGAAATTGTCCTGTCGAGCAGCTGCATTCGCCCCTGTAGGTGCCCCTCCACATATCATGACCTCCACTTTGTGGAATCCATCTTTGTGATCCAGTGGAAGAATAACTGATGATCCTGTGCTTGGATAACTCCTCGACCCCAATCCGGGAATTCTTGGGAATTTCTTTACAACTTTGTTTTGCTTGTAGTTAAAGAGAATGGAATCCCTGTTGGCAAAAATGAACAAATTGCCATCAGAAGAAAGGTGAACAATAGGATAAAGATTGTTTCCGCCTTCATTTCCCTCATTAGTTTGCTGCAAGAAAGAAAGATGAAAAGCCTTTTCATTTGTTGACATTTTCGGTACAAACTCATACGTAAAGGACCCTTGTCCTCCAACAACGATGATTCTGTCATCTGCGGGGAGAATTTGGCTAGAAGCATACCAACGGTTTTCAGATAAGTGCTTCTTGTCAACGCTCCAATCACACTTATCACCACTTTTACAAGGCCTAAAGTAGTGTATCCATCGTGAAGCGTCTCCAAAGCCACCTGATTGAAAGAAAAAGTGTCAGACATGAGATTCAAGTGCCTGACACTGTTGTTAGAAATGCTGTACTCAACAGAATGAGCATAGCAAGTTGAGTCTGACAAGTCGTCACGAGTGCCCTTGCATCTTGTTCCATTGAACCGGTGACGTAGCTGGTATCCTGATGGGCCAGACCCTCTCCGATCGAATAGTATCAGTGTTCCACTGGGTTAAAACCATATGCACACCCACCACTCCAGTGTTGTTCAGCAGTAGTTTCCATGTCCCTTTCCTTCCTGCAGAGCGGGGCAACACAGTTCTTGCTCTGCATGAAAAAAGACAGTGCAGTAGAAAAGCTGCAGTTATAATGTAGTTAACTAGTGTCTGCGAGTGCTTCTCCATGAGAGAAGAAAAAGAAGTGCAAGAGAAATTTTCGTCAAATGCCTTATGGTTTGATAGGATATATAGGAACTTATAAAGTCATGCAAATGGGCAATCAATTAATCTTGGTCATTCTTTGGTCTATCTAAATGGTTAGGTAGTTCTTGCCACATGAACCTGTAACCACATCACTAAGAGAGGGAGCACCAAACATTCTTTTACACACTCAAAGACTCATCCATTCTGCTAGAAAGGTTTGTACCTCATTTTAAAATTGTGACCTCCAAGAATCAAGATGACTTGGAGGATAAAGAAAAAAGTGGCTCAACTTGATGAACGCCGAACCTCACATAGAAGATGACAGACAGATAATATAGTAGTTGTAGCATCTGAAGGTATCAAACTAGTCCTTGTTTAGAAGCAAGATTTTGTGAACTTAACCCACATTTAGACCCAGCATAAATCTGCTTTCTCATGAAATAACTTGCAACCATTTACAAGTTCGGTGGTGACAATCGTTTCCATATAATTGGTAGCTTAGAGTGTTGGCCAAAACCTTTGTAATTCACCCTTAGTACAGTTCTAACCCCCATCTTCTTGGATTAGCCTCGTGCACAATAAGAGGAAGATTATGTGGCTCAGCTGAAACTGGCAATCACAGAGAATCTGATCCCATCTGGAACTGTATTATAAGAAGATTGAGGAACAAACAGATTTATTCTAGAGAAAATCTTAACAGTTAAATTCAATCACAAGTTGTCCCTTTCTTATAGAGATTTAACCATCACATAGATGCGCAGAGGAAGAGGATTATTTCCCCATTTTTACTCATTCTAGAAACAAGATCAGACATTAACCCAGTTTTTCTCCATTTTTGTGAAACCATTCCGCAAGGGTTTGTCAATGAAAACAGGTAGAAAGCAGAAATTTACTTGCACATTGAGCACCAGATTCAATGAACAATGAGTGGCCTTGAAAAAATCTATGTACAGAGCAAAATACTGAAATGTAGCATCTCTAGATTAAAAAGACATTTGATACTGCTGAGATTGAGATCCATCAGCAAAAACTAATTTATGAAACCGCTCCCAGTAACATAAGAATCCGAGGCTTTCTGAATAGCAGCAAATTATTCTTCCTCCAGGAGAAGTGACTCAGTAAAGTCTTATCCTAGTTTGAATGCTGTCCCGACAGATGGGGCACAACTGCAGATCTTGTCCACATTCACAACATGTCTGCAAATAAATGATATTCTCTCAATATATGTAGTTTTGCTAAGGAAACTGAAAATCTGTACATCTATACCTGATGTCCGCAACCAAATGCCATGTCATTTGGATTGGTTATACAGATGGGACAAAGCTGTCAAACCATGAAATGTGAAACTAATAGTTAAAATAAAGATTCTGGAAGTACATCAAGATATCAAACCAAACCTCAAAAAAGGAAAAAGATAAAGGAGATGAATAAGTAAGAACAGAATCCAAACCACTCGTGATCATTGTTGAATATAAACTGATATTTGACAAAATCGGTTCAGAATGAGGCCTTTATGGTTTATGAGCGGTTACCAAGAGTTGAAATAAAAAAGATTTAAACAAGTATCTAACCAGCTAACCTCAATCAAACAGAAAAATATATGCTTACATGATTATCTGCAGAACTTGCTGGATGACTTGATCCAACAGCTGAATTGTATCCGCTTCCAACAGCTGAATTATGTCCGCTAGAAGAAGGTGCACTTGGACGGTAACTACTGCTTTGTGAAGGTTTTGATGTTGTGCCAAAAGAAGCTGCACCATAGCGAGGAGGGTGGAGAGGAATCCTGTCAATTTCATTCCCTCTACGAGCACTGCTCAAAAAGTGCAAACCAGTTAAGAAAACAAAATGAGCACTGACTGAAGACTGTAGTAGAAAATAAACTGAAAATAAATTTCAGTATCAACTAGTAACAGATTAACAATGAGAGTTAAATTTGTACCCCAGAATGTTCAGCTCCAGAGTTGCTTTATACTGAGAAGGTATTTCCATCAACGCTGATAAGGCAAACTCTGCTTCTTTCCTGGACCGGTCCACATTTTTTGACATGATATCTGTAAAATTAACAAACTAAAGAAAACAAAAAAATTGCTGAACACATGGAAATCAGAACTTAAGGCAATAAGAGATAACAAATCAATAGCATCAAGAACAGGAAAAGCAGCAGTAGTTACTTGCCTGGAAATTGTCAAAGGCTCGAGCAGGGATATTGTCATCAAATTCCCTCATCATGTCCCATGGCCCATCTCCAACCCCAACTAAAACAATTGACAAGGGGTATTGACTGCAAATAAAGATCAAGAGATTTCAAGAATTATTTGAAAATAGCGTCATCAGAGAATTTGTTCTACAGTAAGAAAGTTACCTAGCTTTAACAATTGCTTCTACTGTTCTCATCTCTTGCGGGCTTAATTGACCATTCGCAGTATCTACACTTCTTGTAACCTGCAACCGTCTCTTTCACTCTAGATAAGCTATCAATAAACCAGCTTAGCTGGAACTTGTTAATTGCAATGTTTGCATGTAAAGGGGGTCTGTCATATTATGTGTTACTTATAATCATGAGAACACGGATCCATCTTTATTTCCAACATTGCTACACTCTTCAGTCTCATGAAAGGTCATATTATCTGCAAAAGCCAGATAATATTCTTACACCAAAATTCCGTGAAAGAAGTGACTCAAGGCTCTAGGGCATTATTTCCCCTTTTTCATGTGCCTCTACATAGGACAGGGTTAGCTAAAATGGTCATAGTGTATGTCACTACAAATCTTTTTCTTATCCTTCTATTGAACCAACTAGATGCACGTCCAAACCTATGGAGAAGGCACAAAAGATCATCTGAAAGTAAATCACTGTCTTAATTTCTTTGAAGAACCACGTAATGCTTCTTAAAGGTGATGATTTTGGCAGAAAACTTGGGACTTCCATATTCGAGATCTCCAAAAGTCTGAGAATCTAAAAGGGTGCAATTGTAACTTGCAAGAGAACCTGAATACAATTCTTTTTTTTAATAAGGTAAAAGTTTTATTAAAAGGGTACCAAGAAGGTACTTAAAGGTTACATAAACAAACAAAAGCACCAGAAAGAAAATCAGACTACTAGACTTTCCTTACTAATTGGTCTAAGAAATCCATTAGTTGGTTCAAACTGGCCTATTGAACTACTTCTACACCAGTAGTAGAGATTCTGTAAACAACTATCTTTTACTCTAGAACCTGAATACAATTCTTAATACTGGACATTCTACAGCATGAGGGACCTGAAGATTGCCATGGCTACCAACAGCTGTACCCTTGTTAAAACTTTCGAGCCAGTTTGACCAAGATTCGGGGAGGTAAAAAGTACATTTTTCTTTGAAAAAAACACTTTTAAAAATGAGGTGCTAGGCCAAAACCAGAAGTGTTTTTGTGCAAAAGGCCAAAAAAATTAAAGACATTTCTTGATTTAAATGATATTGATTGTAAAATGAACATAAATACTATTCTTTTTCGTAATTTGACATTCAAAAGCACTTTTTGGAAAATTGGTCGAATACAATAATACTCAAAGAAGCACTTCCCAAATGAATTTGCCAAACACAAACTGCATTTTCTAAAAAAAAGTACTACTTTTCTGAAAAGCTATTTTGACAAAAGTGCTTCTCAAAATAAGCAGTTTTTAGAAGCTTGTCCAAACAGGTTCTTCATCTTTTTTGAGAAAGACCAAACAGGTTCTTCATCTAGGCATTGAAATTATCCATTTCAGTTTGGCATAACCTCCAACTGACCCAAACCATTCCTTGGGAGTGATAAGCAAAATGTTGAGGATGGATGGATTTTTATCTCTACTTCCAGGCACTGCTTGCCCCTAGATCAGTCAATCACAGGTTGAAGATACCACTCACCACATGGCACGCACACACACATATTTTGCATAAATCTGAAGACTTCTTTTTTACTAAAGTTTCCTACATGCAACACTAGGTATTTAAGCCTAGGGCAGTATCAAATGTTTCACCTTTCTCATGATATATAAGATCAAAATTTAAGTCATTTTCAATATCTATTCATCTGTTTTTCTATGCAGATAACAACTACCCGTCAGCTGAATTTGTACACAATAGAGTGCACGAGCATGAAACATTCACAAAATCAGTATTAACACACTAAGAATTGTCTAAAAAAGAACATAGAATACATCTGGTGACAATAGAATATTCAATATTGTTGTGTTATAGCAACAGAATATTTACCTGTCCATCCGCTATTATCAATAGAACATGGTACTGACCACCACTCTGCTCAACAATAGTGATTGCCATTTCAATAATAGGAGCAAATGATGTAGGTCCTGTAAAGGTATAAGTGTCATGAAACAGACGAAGAAATGCAGAACTATACCCACTGCAGACCATCACAAATAGGAAAATACGAGAGAGAAGACTCAAGCTGGACCTGCAAGCCGTAATTGGGGAACTAATTCTCTATATCTACCCAGTACTTCCTCAAATCCATTACAAAAATTTTCATTGGGATAGAAGCTGAAGACTTCTTGGTCATGCGTTGAGGCTGCGAATACACAATCAATTAAGACCTCTGTGATTAAAAAGAATTCAATTACAAATTAGGTGTTAAGTACCATCTCCAAAGCCAAAGCAAGGAATTAAGTTGTCCTCATCAAATTTTGATAGTGTTCTTCCAATGATCGATATTGCTTGTTCATATGGATTTTGCCCATCCCCAATGTGATGCAAACTTTTCCGGTGAAATGACCTTGCACCTAGTTTAAGAGCAGATTAGATGGACAGTTTTGTAACTTAAAAATAGGTATTCTACTGAAAATTTAAGTATTACCAGTCCACTCGTTGCTCTTGGTAAAATCAATGCCAACAATTAAGTTTGAAGACTCTAACCCAGCACGTGCAAGGGCATCAGTGACCTAGAAAAGAAAGTAAGTTAAATTGTTAAATAAAAAAAAAGATATATAAAAGGTTCCAGGAAAGAGATTTAAAAAGAAGTTTCCACACTTCCTAACTCAAGCATTCAACAAGGCACGACTAAAAGATTTGGTTCAAAAGCATCATGGGAGAACTGCATCCTCTCAGGTTTAGTGACAAAGTTAGTTTCCCCTTCTTCTTCTTTTTATGACGTAGTTTCATTGATGGCATCAAGCAGGTGAAATGAGTAGAAAAAGAGAAAAATAGTATGTTAGCTCCAATACATGACAGGCTATGCTAAGATCTGGGAGCTAACAAAACCCATAAATTATCAGGGGAATTTAAAGGGGACACATTGTACCAACTAAATAGACATAAGAGACATCTAGCCTTAAGAGAGTGGTTTCTCCTTTACTTGCCAATAACTTAAATGTGGCTCCATATCACATGTTGGATTGACAAATTGTTCACCAACCCTCTCGTAAAATTTGATGCTTTAGCAGCAGCCTATAGTTTACAACAGACAAATGGCATGCTCAAAATGATAATCTTTTAGGTGCAAAATTATTTAAATATATGCGCAAAATTAGACAGAACCAGCTGCTTCACCAAAGATAGAAGAGTAGGATGCAAGGGATCATTTAGATTCAACTAGTCATTCTGACCATTGTTTACCAATACAACCAAAATATTGTGTCGAAAAAAAGGGAAGCATGGTGCGCACTAAACTCCCGCTAAGGACCGGACCACAAGGGTCTATTGTACGCAACCTTATCCTACATTTCTACATTTCTGCAAGAGGCTGTTTCCACGGCTCGAACACCTGACCACCTAGTCACATGGCACCAACTTTACCAGCTACGCCAAGGCTCAAAGTCAACCAAAATATTGTGTCATCTTATCTTTAAAACTGCACATGCTAATCTTACAAAGCAGGTGCAACAGAATTTAGATGTGGTAAGTGGTAGAAAAACATACAAGTACAGTATTTCAAACTATGGCATATTTCAGCATGAATTGAGATGTTACTGATGCCATATTCAAATTCCTTCTTGCATTTGTAACTTCAACAGACGACAACATGAAGAACAAATAATTGCTTTCAGCGTGACAAGAAGCATCATGGACAATTTTTAACACACAAAACAGATTTAAGAGATTATGGTAAATATTCCGTAAACTTGCTGATCATTTTATCAATTCCTAGACAGAAAGTGTTTCACTTTACCTGCTCTAAGCTGTTGTAGTCATCATCTATCTTTGAATATTTCCTCTCAAGCCTTTTCTTTGATTCAGGAGGTGGACCACCGTATGTTTGATAAGAAGGTGGCGGTGGATAATTGTAGGTTGGTTGGGTATTATATGGTGACGGTACATAGCCTGGATAACTTGAATGTGAACTGGAGCCAAATGATGCATATCGACCAGTTGTTGACCCCTTTGAACTCTTTGAACTCTTACCACCCATGAAATCTATAGATCAAATCAATTGTTTTAACAACAAACTTACATTTGTCGTCAACAAGAAATTAAACATGAAAGATTCCCAACTTATAGGCTAAAACAGACACAGTTACACACCAACATACAGGGTGCCTGCTTGTACACAAAAACTCCTAACAGGTTGTATTTTACATGAACAACAAAAAAAGCTTGATGAGATTGGTAAAAGCTTATCCAACACTAGTACGTTATAAAGATCACAAAAGAGTTATCTGGATTCAACCTCAATGATGAGAGGTAACAACTACTAGAATGGTCAACAATAGAATGTGCTGAAGTTTGCAAGTGAAAAAATTAGCTGATACTAATGAAGGAGCAAAAGATGATATTGAGATTAAATAGTGCAAAAGTAGACTGTTGTAAGTATCAAAGCTCTTCTGCCAAGCCTGTGTAACTCATTATTATGTGATTGCATCAGTATCTGTTTCTAACTTGGCTGACCAATCATTAAGATTGACTGATCAACCTCGTTAAGCTAATTTTGCAGTAACTATCACAGGACTAGTCATGTATGAATACAAGTTCAATATAACATAGATCTTTCAAAAGTTGGATCACTAAGTCCATTTTGTCATCAAGTTTCTTTTACTGAAACATGCATTATCTTATTTGGGCAGTCAAAGTTTGAACAATCAAATGTGTGCAAATTCTACCGAGTTTTCTTTGCATATTACCCACCCTAAAACCCTCTACCCGCCCAAAAAAAAGCCCAAGAAAATTTGTAATAACGCGAAAAGGGAAAGGAACACTTCTCTCTGTTGACACTCCTGACTGGTCAATTGCAGGTTATAAGATCAAACAAAGATAAGAATATAAGAAAATAAATAGTATTGGCAAATCATAAAATATGAAAACAAGAATATCAAAATTAAGCCAAGAAACACTAGAATTTCAAGTGACAACGTGCTTGTGGTTTGTCATTATCTGTCAAAGACTTCAATTTGAATCCAACTTAACCAAAAGTCAAAAACAAAAAACATTGTGGATAATCAGAACAACTACTCAACATATTATTCATATGTATATACTCCTTCCCCACAACTAATATTAAAGCCGAAAAATTAAAAGAATTAAGAGAGTATTGCGGCACCTATTCAAGCGCCGCCCATTTTTGCTGATTTCTTTTTGTGTGCGAGATTCGGGGTATAAGAACGGTGGACAATGAAGCTTTTTCGTTGTTTATGTTATTACAACCGATTGTTTTTGTTTTGTAAGTCTCTCGTTGTTTACTTGTCTATGAAAGTTATATACTGAACCGAAAATAGGATAACTCCGAATTCCAACAGATCACGGAATTTTGGTCTATTTATGCTCTCTCCAACTCATTTTAAAATTGGGTTTATTATTTACAACTCACATAAGAAATAACGCTACAAATATAATATCTCAATTTCATAAGTATATATTAAACACCCACACTTTGACTTTTTATTTATAAATAATAATTCCTACATCCCTTTACTTTTGGAAAGAATAATAGTAATAAGTATATTATACTGACAGCTTCACATCATTCCATATTAAAAACAAATTGTAACCACAAGGATTATTATTTTTAAGATAGTTATTCAAAGTTATACAATAAGAAGATACTAATTTTGAAAGAAGGAAGTTAAGATCTTTGGAAAAACTATTTGAAGGGGAGGCTCGTTTGTTTAGTTAAAAAAAATCTAGAAAAAGTATGATTAATAGAGTGTTGTTTTATTCCTTTGGTAAACTTATTAACCTATGCACGTGATGTCAATTTGATTATAAAATTAAAACAACGGAACATTGGGCTAAGAACAGCAAAATTTGGATTGAAAATATATTTAGTCTTGAAAAGCCAAAACAAATAATTACCCTACACGGAGATCTCTCAAGAATAACAATAAAGTAAAATTAAAAAGTATAATAATCTAAAGAAGCAATACTTTAGAGAAGCTTAAAACTAGTACTCCTTAAGAAGTTAGGATGAAAAATGTAAAATAATAGTAACTTCTTTTATAAATGGTGAATTTGTGCAATAAGTTAATATTAGATTAAATATATATAGTTCAATTCTTTTTTTAAAAGGAGATCATCAAGTTATATGAGTTATTCTAATTTAGTCGTTGGTGACTTGGTGTCCACAAAGGATTTAGGGTATAGTGATCCTACCTTTAAACCGCCCTTGATTATTGGACTAATCCTTCTGATGGGAATTAGGATATTATAATATTTGAAATGATTATTAATTCCTCTATTCTACCAAATATAACTTGTAATAGTCGTATAACTTGGTACACGCATTGCAATGAGTTGTTGCTCTCCAAAACTAATTATATATATCCAATATTACAATTATATTTCATATTTAATTATTTTATTAAAGAGGTATTTTATTTTTTAAAATTCATGCTTAATAACCAATGTTTGGGAACCAAATAAGAAGAGATTTTAGGCGGAAGAAAACAGCTCGGCTAACAAGGGTTGCAGTTGAACTATATACAAACAGCTCTAGCTGGAAAGGGGATAAGCTCGACCAAAACTTCAAAGGAAAGGAGGTAACCGGCTAGTAGACCGAAAGGAAGGGGTTTGCCAACATTTTCATTACATTTTATTCATAGGAGCGTTGCTGAATAACTCCAGCCAATGGTGCAAATTTAAGTGAAATTTGCTCCTCGTATAATATTAGTGAACGGAGAATAACTTACTAGATATTCATATGTAATTGATCATAATCCATCAATTCTATTGGATAATGCATGTACAGGAATTCAAAAGGTTAATTTAAAAATTGTAAAAGTTGTAGATACATGAATAGTAAGCTCTTTGAAACTTCCCAGGTAAACGTTAGAATCCCAACACATTGGTAATTTAACTTTTTTGTACAACTAATGTTGAAGATGCAATTTAGTGTAACTTCATCATTTATTAGAAGTAAGTTTATTCCTAATTGACATGCATTATCGGTTAATTTTTAATTGTTAAAATTAAATTACTTTATTTAGTATAAATATTACTGCATGTTGTGATTTTACCATACTGCTAATGCCTAGTAGGGTAACTCTTTTTATGTTTTTTCTTGTTTCTAAGGTTCGTTATAGCTTGAATAATTAATTCTTGCAATAAAAAGAATTTAAGAATGATACTTTCTCTCCTTTAACCAAAAAACAAATCTTCTTTTATGAATATTTTATATTGATTCCCACATTAGAAAACATTACCCGATTTAAGATTTGCGCTATGTAGTGATATAATATTTGGTTCAACTCTGTATTATTCCTAATAAGACAATATTGTGTTACCATTTCTATTTCTCGCTTACATAATATTTACTAAACTTATTAAAAAGTGTGTGTATTATATTATGTGTAATACAATTTAGAATAAGAGTATATGTAATCATAAATACTGAATAAAAGTATCTAACCAATAAAATAAAACGTTGTTTTCATGTTTTGTAGTTGTAGCAAGTCTCTAGTTTACTTGTGGATATGCTATTTCCAAGAAGGTATACAATTCTACTTGACAACTAAACTAGTGGAAACAGGATAACTGGGATTTCCAACAGATTTGTTGATTTGGTCTATATCTATACTTTTCCTACTTTCTACATTATTTAATTTAAGGGACAAATTTTATGGTAATCAAATTTCAATCATATAAACACCACCAAATTCGCTAAAATATTATAGTACGTGAATCGTGATAATGACTTTGAACTTATTGTGTAACAAATTGAATTCTGCTTCGATACGCCAAAAAAACTCCCCAATCATGATTCGGAAATAACAGAGCAATTTACAAGAGTTTAGGGGTCATTTTCATATTTAGATGGCAATATATTATAGGAGCCAAATTCACCTTTTAAAAGTTTCATTTTTCTTAAAGCTAAGTCAATTTATTGACCTTTTTGGATCAATTGACAATCATTGAACCATGTTAGAATATGCACCTGTCACCTTTGATAATCACTTTGCTTTAATGCATCTTAAGAGTGACTTCAATGTGATTTTATTCTCTATTAACAATAATTATTAGGGGAATATGTGTTTTAAATATGTTGAAAAATATAATTTTGGTCCTTGGGATATTTGATTAAATATATTTAACCTTTAATTTATTAGAATATGCATTTTTTTTAATCTTTTGCATGTAAATCAATACAAATTTAACAAAATTATTAACTGTTAACCTACTTAATTATTCATATATTATGTTAAAATTTATACTATTAATCCACTGTGATGATCTGCTAAAGAATTATTTGTAAAAAGTAGTCCAGTTAGTGACAACTTTCTTAGCAAAACAAAGAGGCTAGGGAATCTTCCTGTAAAATAACGTTCCGTGACGCACTAAATTATTGAATATTTGAACTTTGAAGACGTTAATTAACGGAGTAGTAATTGTTGGGATTACAAAGGATTGCAGGAAACGGGAATTACAAGTAACTGCTAATGTAAGAATTGAAATTACAATTCAACTAGAAATCTGAAAATTACAAAGATGAATAAGAAAAACTGAAAAACTGTTTTTGCTGAGTCGAGTGTGGCACTCTGTCCTTAAGACAATATTGCCCCGTATGTATCCTTTATACGTCCTGGACAATTCGTCTCCCAAGATAAAACAACAATGGAACAATTGAGCAAAGGAGACTCAAGAGCTACCGTGAAGAATATTGAGTAACGAAATGATGCTTGGAAGTTGTAGGAAGAAAACTAATTTTCCGGTTGTGTATTTTCATGTATGTTTTGTGTGCCTCAACAATGGTGTAAGGGGTGTTTATATAGGTGAGGGAGGGCTGTTTAACTGCCTCCATAACATCCATTATTGGCCAAATAATGGCCATTATGGAGGTAGTAAAGCCACCAAAATAAATGGTGAAAGACCAATGGATTTGGCCATTATAGGAGGAGTAATTCAGCCAAAATAAATGGCTGAATTGAGTGCTTGGCGTTTCGTTCGACCGTCGAAATTCGACTTTCCGAAAACTTCGGGGACCAAACCGTACATCTTAAAACTTCGGGGACCAAACTGTACATCTTAAAGAATTCTCGGTCCAAACCGTACTTCGAAACTTCTAGGATCAAACTGTACTTCTGGCAAAGTTCTCTGGCCCAAAAAGATAATATCAGAAGGCCCACAGCCCACAGCCCAGAACCGAGAACCCGAGAACCCGAGAACCCGAGAACCCGGAACCCGGAACCGGACCGGACGGGCGGGCGGCGGCGGCGCGCGTGTGGTCTTTCCTTGAACCGAAGCACATCTAGGTCCTCCCTCCTTTAAACACATGGGATACCCCTTGGGGTCCCAAACCCCAAACCAATTTCGAGTCTTATATACACAACAATTCTTTCTTCCTCTAATGATGAGGGAGAATTGATCACACACCACACTTTTTCATGCTTCAAACACCTTACTTCGTGAACCAATATCTCTTTCATTTCTCAATGAAATTTGACGATTCTTGGCCCTACGGTTATCTACGTACTTAGTAGATCATGCATGTGTGAAGAACCGGATTCTCCAACATACATAACACTAGTGTTTAAGCCGTTAAAGTTGGTCGGTCGCAACTCCTGCCAAAGGCAAATTTCCAACAGTAATTACTTAATTACGGTGTGGTTAGACCGACTATGTTGTATGGGGCAGAGTGTTGGCCAGTCAATACTTCACACATACAAAAGATGAGAGTTGCGAAGATGAAGATGCTGAAATGGATGTGTGGGCATACAAGGAGAGATAGGATTAGGAATGATGATATCCGGGATAAAGTGGGAGTGGCCTCGATGGAGGATAAGATGCATGAAGCGAGGTTGAGATGGTTCGGGCATGTGCAGAGGAGAGACACAGATGCCCCAGTGCGGAGGTGTGAGAGGTTGGCTATGGATGAGTTCAGGAGGGGTAGAGGTAGGCCAAATAAGTATTGGGGAGAGGTGATTAGACGGGATATGGCGCAGGTACAACTTACTGAGGACATGACCTTAGATAGGGGGTTGTGGAGGACACAGATTAGGGTAGAAGGGTAGTAGGTAGTCGAGTGTAGTCCTCTGTAGGCTCGATTAGTCTGCCACACTTAGTTTGATTCCTGCTGCTATGTGTTCTTTAGTGTAATTTGTTTATCTTATTTAGTTGTGTTAGCTATTGCTTCATGTTAGCTACTGCTTCCTCTTGTTAGAATGCGCTACCATTGCGTATTTGATTTTTACTATATGCATGTCCACAATGCTTTAATTTTTCGTATGAGTCTAACCGTTTCTCATACTTTGTTTTGCTTTGCTTGATTGTGCTTTGTCTTGAGCCGAGGGTCTCCCGAAAACAACCGTTCTACCTACCAAGGTGGAGGTAAGGTCTGTGTACATTATACCCTCCCAGACCCCATATTGTGGAATTTCACTGTGGTATGTTATTGTTGTTGTAATTACTTAGTTTGCTTAGTTGCTTAGTCCGATCAACTAGACAACTACTAGTACTAGTACTAATAGTATATTTTTCTTACTTCCACTAACTTTTGACCCACATGAATTTGTTCCTATTAATAGAAATAATTTGGCAACTACGCATAAATGTTACGGGAATCCTCATTTTGTTGTTAGTTTAAATATAATATTTATTTTAATTGTTATTTAAATTTTATATATCGTATCTTAAATTCATTGTTGCGTAACGATAAAAAAATCTCATTTTATGTAACGATCGATTTGGTATTATCACATCGTTACCATATTTATTTTTTCTCATTTTGTCTTTACTTATTATCTAATAATTAAGTATATGTTATCCTTTATCCTACCTTTTTATGATAACTCTATTCCGTACCCTACCTTTTGTTGTTGTTTATCCTTCAAAATGTGGATGTATGTAACGACGGAAAATATATGATTTATCCAAATATTATATTCATCAAAATAATACAATACAATACAATACAATACAACACAACACAACACAACACAACACAACACAACACAACACAACACAACACAACACAACACAACACAACACAACACAACACAACACAACACAACACAACACAACACAACACAACACATTATGAAGCCATACATAACGACCATCCAAACAAAGTGTAAAGAGAATAGGGTCCCTTTACTTCTCCAAAATCTCTAAATAAATAAAAAGGGAGGGAGAAAAAAGAAAAATTCGGTTTTCTAAGGTCATAATTTTTTAAAGTATCTGTAAAGTCAATACACATAAATGGATAGTTTATTATATATATCTAAATCCCAGAGTTCAATTGCAGTCGGCTATGTATAACGTGATAACAAGTTCTTAAATATGACCTGCTATTTTATTGAACAAAATCGAAATGTGAACTTATTTTGCCCCTCTTTTTACACCATCTTTTACTTTTTAAGGTGGTGAAATTCATTAGAAGAAGAGAGTGAAAGGTCTAAACTAAATTCTCGTAGTAGGAATGGAACCAGGTAGCCGTCTGTGATGACACCGTTTAAAATATAAAACTTTTTTTAAATTATTTTATGTTTTACCATTTTATAATAAGTAAAATTTTGAACAAAAATACTCATGAGCTCAACACAAAACTTTAGACTCACATGTCTGAAATTCATTTGTAAAAATGCGAAATTCCAAGACACGAGTTTGAACGTTTTTTACCATAGTTTACGTAAGACTTTGAAAGTATTTTTCTCAATGTATTCATCCTTAAAGGGAGCAATATATACACTAAATACATTTAATTAGAACGAGTAAATCATGCCTAATCTTCCTAATCAATCTCTAATAATCTTCTACCTAATTAACATAATATTCCTAATTAACATTTTTCTACATACCATATATAAAATGATACTACATCAATACATAATAATAATATGATTTGCATAATATTCTAACACTCCCCCGCAGTCGAAGCTGGAGGGCGGTGAATGTTGAGATTGTTCCTAAAATCTTCAAATAATATCAGCGGAAGTCCTTTTGTGAAGATATATGCGATTTGATGACGCGTTCGGACATGTAGCACTCGCACTTGTCCGCGAGCCACCTTCTCGCGTACAAAATGAATATCTAACTCAATATGTTTAGTGCGTTGATGGTGGATGGGATTCCCTGAGAGATAGATTGCACTAACATTATCACAGTATACTATTGTTGCTGTCGGAATTGGGCAATGAAGTTCAAGTATCAGGTTCCGAATCCAACATGAGTCAGAGACAACATTGGCCACAACATGATATTCTGCTTCAGCACTTGAGCGTGATACCGTGGCTTGCCTTTTTGAGGACCATAAGATTAAATTGTTACCAAGGAAGACGCAATACCCAGAGGTGGATCGTCTTGTGTCCGGACATCCTGCCCAGTCTGCATCAGTGTAAGTAACAAGTTTGGAAACAGAGGACGGGTATAGATGTAATCCATAATCCATACATCAGTGTAAGTAACAAGTTTGGAAACAGAGGTGAATCGTCTTGTGTCCGGACATCCTGCCCATTCCCGACGTTCAGGAAGCGGTTTTTATATCACCCTTGCATGTTCTCCCATATCTTGGAAATCGAAGAAATAAGCTTCGATTTCCCTCTCATCAATTGAAGCTGAATACCGTTCAATGTGCAAAGTGACTGCCAAAATTACTTTGCTTGTGAGATTACTTGAAGATCTATCTGCTTCGTCGTCAACACCAGTTCCTATTCACTCTGACAAACAAGCTACGATACACAAGCACGTTGTTTACTACAATTTTCTCCCCATTTTTTTGATTATTTATTGACAATTTTAAATATTTTTGATACTCCAAAATAATTTTAATATATATATATATATATATATAAATAAAACTTTTAATATCATCATTTATTTTTAATAACATTATTTGTTATTATCATTATTATTATTATTATTATTATTCGCATTTCTACTGCCATTTGTCATTTAATATCATAAGCATAATTTTTATCCCAATATTCTATGTTATTTTATTTTAGCAAAAAACGGCATCGCATTTTATATTAAGCATTTCACAAATATTATATTTTATTATTATCACATCGTTATTGTTTATCTTTACAATTTATATTTTTACAAAGCATCTTTTAATATAAACCCCTTTTATCTTAACCCACAACCCATTTATTCCTCCTCACCCAAAACAATACCAATTCATTCCAGCCCAAAAAATTCAGCCCAATCGAAACCTCACCCGTCGGCCCATCTCTCGCTACCCATTCGGCCAATCCTATTTAAAACCCCTAACCTAAAAAAAAAAACCTAAAGACCAAACCCTCCCTTTCTCTTTCCCTGACCGCCGCACGCCCTATGCCCCTATCCCGACACCCGCCACCCGCCACCCCTAGCCCCAAAAATCATCGAACCATCACCTCACTGACACCACCACACCTACGCCGCAACCTACACCCCTAAATCTGCTAAAAAAACTGACTTTTGCCCGTTCATTTTTCGAAATTCAAACTTGAACGTTGGGGTGAAAATCATCTATAAAACCCCCCTTCGTTCTTCATTTTGGAGGGGATTTTTGAAAGTCCAGTTCGAAGTCTGTTTTTTTTAGGTCGGAAAAAGTCGAAAAAGGGGGGATTTTGGGGTCGAAAACAGTCCGAAAAGGGTTCGGTTTTGAGGTCTTTTTGGGGTTCGAATTTTGATTTAAAACATTCCTCTTTGGTTTCATAATTTAAATCTGAAAATACTTTTTAGTTCTTAATTTTCAATCCGAGAATACTCCTCTTTTGGTTCTTAAATTGCAATCCGAAAATACTAGTTCTAATCCTAATTTTCAATCCGAAAGTCCCTCTTGTTCTTCACGTTTCCGATCGTTCCGGGTCTGTTTTGTTTCGGGTCGGGCAGAATTCCGGTCCAAAATCAGCATTCTGAAAATCGCAAAATCAGAATTCCAAAACAACTTCTCCGAGCGGGTCGATGATTCGAAACACGCCTCGGGCCTGTAAACTCAATCTATGTGTTTTCTTTTAATTAATCGCGTGTTAGTTACATTTGTTGGAACTAGTTGTCATCGCTGTCTGTTTAAGCATGTTTTGGCTAATTTAAGCTTATTTGGTTCATTAAGTTGTCTATTAGGTGTATGTTAATATGATATGCTGAAGTATGCTTGCAACTAGTTCAGTAGGTATTAGTTGTTTGTTAGCTGAGTAATGCTAGTTATTTAATTTGCAACCTGTTTAATAATCATCTTAGCTGCCTTGTGCTTGGCTTTAAATTGTCATTATGCCTAATGTATAACATGAACATGGTCCTATGTTTTTAAGTTTAGCCTAAATGACCCTACCTATTTAAAGTGTTATCTTTTGAATGATTATTTGATCATCTCAATGTCTCATATGTTTGCTGAATTGGTCACACTTGCCTTGTTTTCTTTAGATTTTGGAATGCATCCATGTTAGATTGTTACACCTCCTAAGTCATCTTGTGTCATGCTCTATCTATTGAGTTGTATAGATGGTGTTTCATTAGCATTTTTTGCACTATTTGAAACTAGCATGTGCTGTGTTAAGTTATAGCCTTTGTTTGCATTTCACATTTAACTTATAATATTGTTTCATGTAGTAAACATGTATAATGAATAGTCTGATGTTAAAACTGCTTAAGTAGAAATGGTTTAATAAGTGATTTGAACATGTCTCACTTAGGAAACAGAAATGTCTTTGCCTCTTGTTAAGTTGTGCAACCCTGTCCATAATGTCTACCTATGAGTATGTGTTATTTTCTTGGTTTATGGATCTGTCCATGAGAGAATTCCCATTTTTCACAAGTTGTTAAGTATGTGATGTGTTAGAGATGGTCCGGATCTGTATTGCTACTGTTCAGTTCCCCTTTAATATCGTTAAAATATTTTAGTTATTCTGGATAAATACTCATCCCTAGTAGTTTGTTTATGTGAAATCTAGCGTAATATCATTTGTTTGAACTCCATGCATTTCTTGATGCTCATTCTTTATCACCCTCTGTCTTCTTTGCAAGACTTGGGGAGTTCGCATCCCGAAACTCTTTGAGTTGCTGCCTTGTTGCTGTTTGCTGGGGTTGTCCTTTATTGCCATTTGTTACTGCAATATGTCACCAAGAGGCTACTGCTTTTGCAACTCCCTGAGGAACAAATGCTACATTATGAGTATATTGTTACATTAAATATGGTTCAGATGTTACAATTATGAGAATGGTTGCTGCATTTCTATGACTGAAAAATGCCATCTCTTGAGCGTCGAAATGACTACGGTATTTGGGAAATTTTGAGGCCATTTGCTGCTACATTTTAAGCCAAACTATTGCTGCACTTTAGGCAGATTTAACGCCAATTTGCTGATGTGTTTTCTTGGCCAAATATGAGCCAGTTGCTGCTATGTTTTGAGTTATACCACTGTTGTACTTTGACCAAACTACCGCTGCGTTTTTAGCAGATATGAGTTCATTATCATTGTGCTACTGCGTCTTGGCTAAAAAACTGCTGCTTTCAGAACTGTTTCAGACAGTTGCAATATTTCTGAAAAATCTACTGATTTGAACATGATACTACACTTGGGACCGATGAGAATAATTAATTTGAGGTCATGCTCCTTCCGGAAAGGTTGTCCCTCGGTTTGCTTTCCTTCGGAAAAAAGGGCGATGATGAGACTTATACTAAAATAACATGCGAGAAAACCAACATGCGTTGGCGAGGCAATTAGATTGACTGGCGAGTCACTAGTTCGCTGCCACGACATGAATAAAATTTCTTTTGCTTAAAATATAAATATGAGCGTTCCGTAATCAAAACTTTTATTGTTTTATACGGATCTGAAGGTTTTTACTCGCATTTATTTATTTTTAACTATCTTTTCTTTTTACACTTTGCGAGGAACATTCAAACAATATGGGATATCAAAATGGGATTCTACAGAGACGAAAGAGAATAAGATTTGCTGGAATTGTGACCAAGGCCCAAGAGATGACACCATCATCGCCTTGGCTATTATTGCTTTAATTTTTTTTAATTTTGCATTTCTTTTATTTTTTATACTGTAATTTAATTACCCTGCTTGTGTGATTGTTTGAATATCTAGAAGAATTAGGCCTAGAATTGATAAACTAGAAAGGGTAGTTTAAAATTGAAAATTCACCGCTAGTTTATTTATTTTAGATTCGGGTATTTTAAAATTGGAAACCCGCCCCTAGCTTATTTATTTTAGGCTCGTCATGCATGTTTAAAACTTTCAAAATAATTTGGTCATGTTTTACTCGCATTATTAATCATACAAACAAGGTTTCGTTTCTTATCCAATTTGCAATTTAAAATGACTTTCATAAAAAATCACTTCTTTGCATTACAAACAATTTGCTTTTCTCCTTTACTATCAATTGCAAAAAATGTGTAATTTATAAATAATGTCATACAAATGCATACTTTTATCTAAAATTAATTTTACATGTATTTTATAAACAATGTCATACAAATGCATACTTTTCTCTAAAAAAATTGATTTTATATATAGTTGTATAAAATGCCATGCATATTCTTTTCGGATTTTATATCAGAATTTATTTCTCAAAATCTCAATTATCTTTGCGAGACTCTCTTCAAAAGAATAAATGGTAAAATCTTTACATTGTCAAAAATATATCTTTTATTAACTACTTGTATCATTCCTTTTAACTTTATATTTTAAAAACATGTATTTCCTTAATGTAATAATTAACCTTAGTTTGACCGGATAATCGCAAGTCAGCGGATCTTAAAGGATGCCTAACCCCTTCCCTTTAGGATAATAAAAAATTCTTATCTAAAATCTATAGTTACACAGACTATTAATCGGAGTTCATTTTGCAGCATTTTTTGTGTTAACACTTAGGTGCCCTAATTCACCGTAGAATAATTAAGTGGCGACTCCTCAACAACATTGAATCCACACTAGGGAAATGCCTGTGTGTCACGATCGTGTTAAAAACGGGTGCGACACACGTAACCCCGTCTTTCATGAAAGAAAGAAGCACATCGAGCTTGTCTGTCCCTTCGTAAGGCAGCAATGTATTTCTGGGTTCATCACTTTGAAGTTTATACTATCTGAGCATCAACTTGCCGATATTTTCACCAAACCCTTCCTTGGGGCTTATAATCGTACGATTTTGTCCAAGTTGGGAGTCTTTTCTCTTCCCTCCAACTTAAGGGGGGATGTTGAAGATAAGAAGGATGAGAAGCCTAACATACATTCTTCTTTAATGTCTATGTCGATCAGAGCAAGAAAGAAGGAAAGAAATAAAGAAGAAGGTTCTAGGGTTTTCAGAAAAAAGCAAATGGGTTGGTTCAATTCTAAGAATCCAACTTCATAATCTTATCAAGATTCAGGACACGTGACACTTGATGGATTTGATGAGAACTGTTGGATGAAGACAAGCCACAAGCATATGAAAGGCACATGATTTACAAGAAGGAATATAGTTTGTTAAGTTTGTTATTGACATCTCTTAGGATATGGGACAAGTATACATCTAAGAGATTTTCTTACTATGTTATCACAATAGACTATAGACGCCTTACGCAAGGGACACTGGAGCTTCAAAAGGAGATTTCAGTGCCAACAGATCTCAGCAACAACATTGGCAACGCCTTAGTACTCTGCTTCGTCACTCGAACGGGATAGTGTCTTGCCTCTTTGCTGACCAGGAAATGAGATTATCCCATAAGAATACACAATAGCCGGAGGTGGAGCGTCGCGTGTCCGGACACCCTACCCAATCTGCATCCGTATATGATAGTAACATGGTCGATGCATAGGGGTATATATGCAACCCATAATCAAGTGTGCCCGTAATGTATCAGATGATACACTTAAGAGCAGTAAAGTGAGACTCTCTAGGGGCATGCATAAACATACACACCTGTTGAATAACATAAGCAATATCATGCCTGGTGAAGGTAAAATACTGAAGTGCACATGCAAGGCTCGTATAAAGAGTAGGATCGGAGACTGGATCACCATCAGCAGCACTAAATTTTGATTTAGAATCTACCGAAGTGGGCATGATCTTGCAATTTGTCATTTTAGCCTTGTACACGATCTCCTCCACATACCTACGCTGACTCAAGAACATAATATTTGCATATCTGGGCACGGATATCCCCAAGATGTAACTCAACTTCCCCAAGTCATAATAAATTCGGTCTTAAGTAATGCAATAATATTATTTTTCAACACATCAGATGAGACAGTGAGAATAATATTATCCACATATAGTAATAAGTAAGCGGTGCTACTATCTCAATGAAAAATAAAAAGAGAATTATCGCACTTACTACATACAAACCCAATCAACATAATGTACATGGCAAAGCGTTCATACAATGCTCTGGGGGCCTTTTTCAAACCATATAGTGACTTACGAAGATGACATACCTACTAAGGGGTTGCTGGATGGAAGAAACCAGCCGGTTGGTGCATGTAAACAATTTTTTTTAAAATCCCATGTAGAAATGCATTTTTCACATCAAGTTGATGAATCGGTCAATGCTTACCCATAACAATACTCAGAACTGTGCGAATGGTAGCCGATTTAACAACCGGACTGAATGTCTCACCACAATCAATGCCCTCCTGCTGATTAGTGCTATTAGCAACAAGTCTCGCCTTATATCTTACTAAGTCACCACTGTCTCTGTATTTGTGACGAAAAATCCACATGCATCGGATCACATTTACCCCCTCCGGTTGAGGAACCAAATACCAAGTGTGTTATTTTGTTAACGCATTAAACTCCTCACACATGACCGTATTCCAATTCGGGTCTAGTTTTGCTAATTTTGGGTTTTTGAGAATTGAGAATATATTTTGTGTAGATAGGTTAAATTGGACTTTGGGTTTGAAAATCCTGTATTGAGCACGTGTTTCCATACGTTGCGAGAGGCAAGCTGGGTATGTTTGCTGGGTGTCGCGTCTGGGTCACTGTGGGGTTGGATTCGAGTTCTGGTCTGGTGTTGGAATCGGTTTTGGGTTAGGTTTATCGATCCGTTGACTAGGCTACAGTGGTGGGGTGAGTGATTTCTAGGTTTGATGATGGCTTGGGTGGTGTCATTGATCTGAGTAGATCGAGATGGGTTGAGGTCGACGATATGGGGTATAGTGTCGGTGGTGGGTTGGGACTGGAGGGTTGGTTTGGTGGTGTGATTATTATGCTTCGATATGGGTTTTCGGCGATTGGTGTGGTTGCGGGGTTGTGGTGGCGACACAGTGGTGGGGACGATGACCGGTGGTGATACCGAGATGCTGTGCTAATTGTCGGTGGTGGCAGGGATGGGTTTACGGCGGTGGACTGACACGGTTCGCTGAGGATGATGGGGGAGATGTCGAACTCGTCAAGGAAGGTATAGTCCATTTTTCAAAAAATTTAGATATCTGAAAAAGAGAATGTGGTTTCGTCAAATGTGACGTGATGAGAGATGCGAATTTGACGAGTGGATAAGTTATAGCACAAATAGCCCCTATGATTGGACGGAAAACCTACGAAGACACATGGAGTGGTTCGGCGTCCTAATTTATGAGGGGCGGTGGAGGACAAATTGGGAAAGCAGAGGCAGCCAAAAATTCGAAGGTGATCATAGGAGGGAATTCAACGGTATAGTATTTTGGTTGGGGTCCTGTTGTGAAGGGTGCTAGTTGGTAAAATATTAAGGAAGTATTCTAACATTTTGAGTGCAAAAACCCAGAACGAGGGAGGGAGAGAGACATGAAACAAGAAGGTACGAACCGTGTTATTTATAGTACGAATGATTCGTTCTGCTTTGCCATTCTGAGGAGAAGTGTGAGGACACGAAAATTGAAAAACCATGCCATTATTTTTGCAAAATTTGTCAAAACGTGGAATTATTAAATCCACGGCGGTTGTCACATTGAAAAGATTTGATGACTTTTCAAATTGCGTTTTGATAAAAGTACAAAATTTGAGAAATTTGGCAGACTTCCGATTTGAACTTTAGTGGGTAAATCCAAATAAAGTGAGAATAATCATCTAATAAGACTAGATAACAATTATGACCCAGAGAGCTAGTAATGAGAGATGTCCATAAATCAGCATGAACAATATCAAAAGGAGTAAACGTATCACTAAAAGACGATTTAAATGGAAGGCGAACAAGTTTGCCTAATTGACAAGAAATGCAGTTTTGGGCAAGTTTCTCATTATTACAACAAATAAAATTATTGCTTCTAAGAAAATGAAAAACAGGAGCTCATGGATGTCCATGTCTATTGTGCCAAGTTGACGGAGAGATAGTAGCGAGGGAAGTGTGTGGGCGGAAACTGGCAGCGGAAGATGGTGGGAAAAGATAAAGGTCCCTGTGTTATTGCATCTCGTAAGAGGTATCCCCGTACGCAGATCCTTCACAGTAAAATCAAGTGGATCAAAATCGACAGACACAGAATTGTTATGAGTAAATTTCCTAACAGAGATTAAATTCTTAATGATGTTTGGAGCATACAGGACATTATTTAGAGAGAAGGGTGGGTGAGGTGGTTGAGTGTAGGTATTACCATAGCCCTGAATTGGAATGCGATGACCATTACCAACAGTAATAAATTGATGAGACTTTAAGCGAAATAATTGGGAGAGATTACCTGCAGACCGAGTGAGATGAGATGTGGCTCCCGAATCTATATACCAATTTTCATCGGCTGTTGCATATTCAAGTAGCTGAAGGCTTGACCCAAATCAATAGGTGTCAGGCTGTGGAGTTGATATTGTTTGGCCTGGATGAAATGGGCTTGATTCTGCATATTGGTGGTGTGACCCCGACCTGGGCCCAGGACACTGGGCTGCTGGAAACCAGACTGGGCCTGCTGAAAATTGTATTGGGCCCGGGGCTGCTGTTGGTAATAAATTGGGGCAGAGGCCCAGGGTGTAGTGTCGGGCTACCGCCTTGGGCCAGCCCAAGGTGCTGAAGACGTCGACTGCTGAGGGCCATTTTTGCCTCCACGGCCTCGGCCCAACCACCCTTTCCATACCCATGACCCTTTCCTCATTTTCCACCACCGCGGCCTCCCCGCTGTTGGTGTTTGGCCGACGGGAATCGCGGGTGCATCAACAAATAATGTTTTTTGGTTGTGTTCATCCTGTTTAGCATGTCGTGTTTCTTCCAACAATAATTGTGACCGAGCCTTGTTGAAACTGTCTAAGGGATCAGCATGTTGTATCATCGTGGTTAGGGTATCAAACCTTTTGGAAGACATGCGACTAGTTGGAAAACCATATTTGTTTCGGAAAAAGGCGTTCCCACGTTTGATAATTGGTCCGCCACTAGTTTCAATTGCTTGCAGTATTCGGACATGTTAGAGAAGTTTTCAAGACGTGTGTTGTTAAACTGTTCTTCCAAATAGACAGTACGAGTGTGTTTGTTGTCCTGAAAAATTTCTTCTAACCGAATATATAACTCGTGAGCAGAGGCGCCGGTTTTCATAATAGTGAGGAGCAAGTCTTGAGAAATAGTGCCATAGATCCACTATTATACAACGGCGTCAAGACGGTATCATGTTGTGTCGTCAACCTCAATGGGGCGAGGGAAGGAGTCGTCAATGTGATCCAACACATTATAGACACATGCATGGATATGGAAAAGTTCAACCCACAGAGAATATTGATCGTTTTCTTGATCAAGAACCAGAGGGATGAAGTTTTTGATGTTGGTTACTGTGAGTGCTGGATGAACAGAGGGTGAAAAATATGGTGTGAGTGTGGGGATGACGACGGAGGAGGTTGAGGATGTTGTGGGAGAAATCATTATAGTGGATTAATATGGGTGAATGAAGAGGAATAAATTGAAATTTCTTTGTGTTGGAAATTTAGGGTGGCCGCCGCCGGTGTGAAGAACCGGGGGGGGGGGGGGGGGGGCTGCGGCGGTGGAGAAGAAAAAAAGAGAATAGGGTTTAGGTTTAGACTCTTGATACCATGTAAGATTGTATTAATCTCTCTTGGAGAGTCTTCTCATTAATACAAAATATATATAGTGTGTACACATGTGGAATCCTAATACAGTAAGGATCTTAATCTATCATAAATATACAATACTTATAGTTACAAAATATATAGGGAATATATTGAGAATATTCGCTAATAGAAAGCTTAGCAAAAATGTGGTAGTTGAAATATCAAGCGTTTAACTTAAGAATTGATCGACCTTTTGTAGTTTTGAATGAAATATCCTTACTTGAGGTTGCACGATACAATCCATTTCCAGTATGATATCCTTCAAGCAAGCAACCTTGTTCATGACCTTATAGTGAGAATAAATTATTGGCATGCAACAAATCATAAGAGCAGAAGTTCACTTGTAATATTGCAGATTTCAAATTGACGGGTCTGAAGTTCACTTGTAGCAGTGCAAATTTCAGTTCACTTTTAGTGGCCGTGTTTAGTTTAGAATATTTTCCAAAATTTATGTACTTATTACAAAGTAAATAAATTTTAAATGGATAGGTTTTAAAGTTTTTGCGTGCAAGTGCTTGCCTCCATTTTTGGTCTTTCTTCTTACATCCTATATTTTCCATCTGCTTTTGATATTAACTAGGGGTGGGCCGGGCTCGGGACCGTTGGGCCGGGTTTGGCGGGATCGGGTTGGGGCGGGACAGGGGAAGGGGCGGGATCGGGTCAGGTGGGATTTGCCGAAGTCCCGCCCCGATTCCGATCCCATTGGAATTGGGTCGGAATCGGTATCCGGAGTGTTTTTTTTTTTGCACTTAATTTAAAAAATAACATATATATAAAAAACTCAATAATTAAACAAGACAGTGTAATAAAAACATCTCAATGCTGTTTTTGTGCCTCTTATATTATTTAGTAGATATATGATTTTTTTTAATACAAATACAATTGTCAAAATTGCAACTTTGTGGTGTTGTTCAAAAGTTGCAAATTACACAGTAAAATTGCAATTAAAAAAATTACATTCTGGAAAAAAACATGTTCTACTTTCTTGATAATTTCCTGTGGTTCTTCGGTTGGAATTGATATTTGTTGGTCAAATTGCTCCACGTCGCTTCCACCACCTTCGGATAAGATTTTGTTGTAGTTTTCGTCTTCTTCTTCGTTGATCTCCGGTTGACCGCACATTCTCTGCTCCGCTCGTATCCAATCTCTGAATAATACTACAATCTCCAAGCTGTCTCCGGCTAATGAGTGTCTGTGCTCTCCTATTTGATATCTGCCGGTAGAAAAAGCACTTTCAGACACCGTTGATGACGCTTGAATGTTCAAAACATCTCGGCCATCATTGAAAGTGTCGAAAATGTCTTCTCATTCCCCCTCCAGTATTTCAGCAAGTTTTCACGTCCTTCTTCATTGAGAACTGCTTGGTACGGTACAGAACCCTGCAAAACAAAAATATCAAACTCGCTAATTTGGTTAGTAGCGGTACGGCCCCACATTCTATTTCTGAGGCTTTCAATACTAGCCGCAGAAACAACATGTCTTTTGTGAGGTTGTGTTGAAGAAGAAGAAGATGGTATGGAAGCCGGTAGGTTACTAGCACTTTCTTGTTGGTAAAACCTATATACTTTTTTGCATTCGTCTTGTACGCTAGACAACACTTCTTCTTTAGTTTGTTTAATAGATGGTGAGTGATTTAGATTTTTGGGACTTGGAGGTGGTAGTACTTCTATACAATCGTAAATAGGTTCAATAAGTGATTTAGTACCGTCTATTTTAATAGTCAGATTTAATACATCACCAATAATATAAATAGTGAGAATAGAAATAAAATATTTTTTAATAGCTGCTTTATAAGCTGGTTTTTTCATATATTCACTAAGTTATAAAAATATTAGAGGTATATAAAACAACATAGTTGAAATAGTAGGATAATATATACCGAAAAATTCTTTTGTTGCTTGAAAAAATTTCTCTAAAAATACAATAAGTTCAGAAATTTCCCCCCAATCGCTATCTACAACCATATCAGCTGAATTTTGATTATGAGAGTTAAAAAATAAAGTTATAGGTTTTTTATAGTTATTAGCAACAAGTAGTTGCTCGTATAAAGAATTCCACCTAATGAGTACTTCTTCTGGAATTTTTCTATAAGGTAGTTGGCAATCGTGACAATTTTTTTTATATTCTTTTCTTCGTTGTATTCTATTATTTTTTAAAATAAAGTTCATAGCAAATTATATTTTACTAAGAATGTCTTCAAAAAGTGATAGACCATCCTTTACAATTAAGTTATATATATGGCACACACATTTTATATGAAAATGATCTGAAAAAGATGGAGTTAAACTATTTTTTAAAATTGTAATAGCGTAATTATTAGAAGAAGCGTTATCTAATGTAATAGTCATAATTTTATCAATTATTCCGTAATAATTGCACACTTGATAAATATTTTCGGCAATAAAAGTACTAGTGTGCCTATCATCTATATATATATATGCTAAGATACGTTTTTGCATAGACCATTTATAATCTATCCAATGACAAGTTACCGTTAAATAATCATGGCCGTTAGTACTATGGCCTATATCAGAAGTGATAGCCACTTTGCCATTAAAATGATATACTGAATAACGTAAATACTATTGATATTCATGTGCGAATTTAAATACATCTCTCTTAACAGTTGATCTAGGAAAACCGTTAAAAGCAGGATTATACATATCTCTTATGTAATGAATAAAACCGGGAGATGAAGGAAATGAAAAAGGCAAACCCTCCACAACAACTAATTTTGCTATTGTTTCCATATCTCTATGTTTATCGTATTTAGGGCCTACAATTCCCCCCGTCATAGGGTTAATTTGACTTTGTACTTGGTCGGGACAGTATGTGAACATTGTCCCGATGGAGCGGACGTTTGCGCACCCGGTTTTGATGCCTGGTATAGGGCATACCTAGCTGGATGAGCCCTTGTTACGTGTCTCATTAAACCCCCCGTCCCACATTGACCTTTTCCAGTTTTAAATTTTAAAACATCTTTACACATTTTACATCTAGCTACTTGATTCTCTACGTCCCTATCAAAAAATGTCATTGCATATGATTTGTATGTTCGTTTTGCTGGATCTCGTCTTATACTAGGGGCAATAAGAGACATTTCAGTTGAAGATGCACTAGTGGGTGTGTTGTCATCTATATTAGTAGGTGTGTTGTCATCTACATTAGTGGGTGTATCATCTAGATCATCGTCTAAATTAATGTCTTCTTGAGTTTAAGAAAATAGCTCATCATCTAAATCTAATGGTATTGTAGGAAAATGTTTAGTATCAACAAAATCATCATGTGTAGGAATATGATTCTGTCTAGAAATAGGACCCTTGTCCTTGTTGCCCCTACTAGAAGAAACATGACCTCTACCTGTAAGCATACATTTAAATTCTTCCATTATAAATTTATAATTATACTAATAAATAATTAAACTAAATAAAATTAAGTGCGCTAAATAAAATAAACATACAATAATAATTTAATGAAGGAACGAACGTCGACGTGTAATCGAGAGGTTGAAAATTGAAACTTTGCTCGATGGAAGATCCTCAAGCTAGTTGTCAACTTCACTCCCAAATGAATAAATAAAATTGAATATTTAGTAGACAATGTAGACTTGTAGAGAGATATATTGAGAGATTGAAGGAAGATTTGTGAGAAAGATGAAGAGAAAATGAGGTATTTATAGTTGGAAAATTGGGTTAAAGTGTAAATATAATAACTTATGGGATAAAAATAAATATTAAAGGGGTAGGGGTGGTTGGGGGAGGCCAAAAATGGCCGTTGCACAACGGCCAAAATGTAAAATGGTCGTTGGTGCAATGGTTATTTTTGCAAAGGGGATGTTTCTGGCGGGATCGGGGTGGGACTAGGATCGGGACTGGGGGGCCTGGGGCGGGCCGGGACGGGTCATGATGAGACCATGTCCCGTCATGGTTCAAGTCCCGATACCGATTTTTTTTAAATGTCGAGTTCTGGGCGAGACCGGGGCGGTGTCGGGGTGGGACCGGACCGATCCAGCCCACTGGCCAGCCTTAAATTATTAACTCAAATAGTTGGAGTCCAGATTAAAGTGAAAATGGAGAACATAGTTAATTATGTAGTATGGTAAGTAAAATTTCCAAACAACCAAAATATTCACAAGTAGGAAACATATCTCACTCCTAGTCAATTAAAGATCACCACATGTAAATATACTAAGGGTGGCCAGTGGGCCGGGACGGCCCGACCCCGACCCTCGTCTCGAGCCCGCCCCGACCGCGTCCCGAGCCCGCCCCGACCGCGTTCCAAGCCCGCCCCGACCGCGTCCCGAGCCCGCCCCGACCGCGTTCCAAGCCCGCCCCGACCGCGTCCCGAGCCTGCCCCGAGCCTGCCTCGACCCCGTTCTGAGCCCGCCCCGACCCCGCGTTAAAAAAAAATGGTAACGGGACTCGAACTCGGGACGGGACAATGTCTCATCCCGCCAGAACCGAGCCCGCCCCAGCCCGCCCGACCCCGCCCCGAGCCCGTCCCGACCCCGCCCCGAGCCCGTCCTGACCCCGCCCCCCGATCCCCCTTTGCAAATATAGTCGTTGCACCAACTGCCATTTTAGATTTTGGCCGTTGGGCAATGACCATTTTAGGCCTCCCCCAACCACCCTACCCCTTAATATTTATTTTTAACCCATAAATTATTATATTTACACTTTAATCCAATTTTTCAACTATAAATAACTCATTTTCTCTTCATCTTTCTCACAAATCTTCCTACAATCTCTCTAATCTCTCAATATCTCTCTCTACAAGTCTATATTATTTACTAAATATTCAATTTTATTTATTCATTTCGGAATTGGGAGTGAAGTTGGCAACTAGCTTGACGATCTTCCATCGAGCAAAGTTTCAATTTTCAACCTCTCGATTACACGTCGGCGTTTGGTACATTCGTTCCTTCATTAAATTATTATTGTCTGTTTATTTTATTTAGCGCACTTAATTTTATTGTCTTTAATTATTTATTATCATAATTAAAATGAAATGATTAAGAGGTATGTTTAAGGGTAAGAGTGCTTCTTCTAGTAGGGGCGGCAACCAGGGCAAGGATACTTCTTCTAGTCATCTTATTCCTACACAGGATGATTTTGTTGATACTCAACATTTTCCTACAATACCATTAGATTTAGACGAGGAACTATTTTCAAGAACTCAAGAAGACTTTAATTTAGACGATGATCTAGATGATACACCCACTAATGTTGATGACAACACACCCACTAGTGCACCTTCAACTGAAATACCTCATATTCCCCCTAGTATGAGATGAGGTCCAGCAAAACGACCATTAAAATCAGATGCATGGACATTTTTTGATAGGGACGTAGAGAATCAAGTAGCTATATGTAAAATTTGTAAAAATGTTTTAAAATTTAAAACTGGAAAAGGTCACGGTGGGACGGGGGGTTTAATTAGACACGTAGTAAGTGCTCATCCAGCTAGGTATGCCCAATACCAGGCTTCGAAACCGGGTGCGCAAACGCCCGCTCCATCGGGACAAGGTTCACATACTGATACTGTCCCAGACCAAGTACATGGTCAAATTAACCCTATGACGGGGGGAATTGTAGGCCCTAAATACAATAAACATAGAGATAGGGAAGCAATATCAAAATTAGTTGCTGTGGAGGGTTTGCCTTTTTCATTTCCTTCATCTCCCAGTTTTATTCATTACATTAGAGATATATATAATCCTGCTTTTAACGGTTTTTCTAGATCAACTGTTAAGAGAGATGTATTTAAATTCGCGCATGAATATCAACAATATTTACGTTATTCATTATATCATTTTAATGGCAAAGTATCTATCACGTCTGATATAGGTCGTAGTACTAACGGCCATGATTATTTAACTGTAACTTGTCATTGGATAGATTATAAATGGTCTATGCAAAAATGTATTTTAGCGTATAGATATATAGATGATAGGCACACTGGTACTTTTATTGCAGATAATATTTATCAAGTGTGCCATTATTACGGAATAACCGATAAAATTATGACTATTACATTAGATAACGCTTCTTCTAACAATTACGCAATTACAATTTTAAAAAATAGTTCAACTCCATCTTTTTCAGATCATTTTCATATAAAATGCGCATGCCATATATATAACTTAATTGTAAAGGATGGTCTATCACTTTTTGAAGACATTCTTAGTAAAATACAATTTGCTATAAACTTTATTTTTAAAAGTAATAAAGTACAACGTAGAAAAGAATATAAAAAAACTTGTCACGATTGTGGACTATCTTATAGAAAAATTTCACAAGAAGTATCCACTAGGTAAAATTCTTTATACGAGCAACTACTTGTTGCTTATGACTATAGAAAACCTATAACTTTATTTTTTAACTCTCATAATAAAAAATCAGCTGATATGATTTTAGATAGTGATTGAGTAAAAAATTTCGAACTTATTGTATTTTTAGAGAAATTTTTTCAAGCAACAAAAGAATTTTCCGGTATATATTATCCTACTATTTCAACTATGTTGTTTTATATAACTCTAATATTTTTATTACTTAGTGAATATATGGAAAAACCAACTTATAAGGCAGCTATTAAAAAATGTTTGTCAAAATAAAAAAATATTTTATTCCTATTCCCACTATTTATATTATTGGTTCTGTATTAAATCCTACTATTAAAATAGACGGTACCAAATCACTAATTGAAATATTTACGATTGTATAGAAGTACTACCACCTCCAAGTCCCAAAAATCTAAATCACCCACCACCTATTGAACAAACTAAAGAAGAAGTGTTGTCTAGCGTAGAACACCAATGCAAAAAAATATATAGATTTTATCAACAAGAAAATGCTAGTAACTTACCGGCTTCCATACCATCTTCTTCATCTTCAACACAACCTCACAAAGACATGCTGTTTCTGCGGCTAGTATTGAAAGCCTTAGAAATAGAATGTGCGGCCGTACCTCTACTACTAACCAAATTAGCGAGTTGGATATTTTTGTTTTGCGGGGTTCATGCCGTACCAAGAAGTTATCAATGAAGATGGACATGAAGACTTGCTTTGAAATCTCGGAGGGGAATGAGAAGACCTTTCCGACACTTTCATTGATGACCCGAGATGTTTTGAACATTCAAGCGTCATCAATCGCGTCGAAAGCGCTTTTTTTCTCACGGCAGATATCAAATAGGAGACCACAGACACTCATTAGCGGAGATGAAGCTTGGAAATTGCAAGTATTATTCAGAGATTGGATACGAGCGGAGCGGAGAAGGTGCGGTCAACCGGAGATCAACGAAGAAGAAGACGAAAACTACAACGAAATCTTATCCGAAGGTGGTGGAAGCGATGTAGATCAATTTGACCAACAAATACCAATTCCAACCGAAGAACCACATGAAATCATCAAGCAATTAGAACAGGTTTTTTTGAGAATGTAATTTTTTAATTGCAATTTTATAATGTAATTTGCAACTTTTGGACAACACCACAAAGTTGCAATTTAGATTTTACTTTTTAGACAATTGTATTTGTGTTACAAAAAAATCATGTATATTAAATAATATAAGAGGCACAAAAACAACCTTGAGATGTTTTTATTACACTATCTTGTCTTGTTTATTGAGTTTTTTTTATACATATGTTATTTAAAAAAAAAAAAAAAGGAAACCCGCCGGACCCCGCCCCGACCCCGACCCGATTCCGACGGGATCGGGATCGTGACGGGACTGGAGCAAGTCCCGCCAGACCCGACCCCGACCTCTTCGCCCTTCCCACCCCGACCCCGACCCCGCCAGACCCGGCCCGCCGACCCGAGCCCGGATACTCATTAGTCATTACTCATTGCATTCACATTTTTGTTTCTAATCATCACCTATTTCTTTTTCTGAAGTACATTCTTCGATCATACTAAGAGGTGTATCAAACTCCAACATCAAAACAGAGAAATCCCAAAAAAAAAAACTAGGTGGCATATGGAGTCGCAACAACAAACAGAGAAACTTTTCTATGAATGGTTAAGCCAGTGCATTCTGTCATATCCAAGTCATCCCCCTTCGCTCCATTTGGCAATTCCCAATCAAAATCCCTCACAACATTTGCTAGCACAAGTTCATTCGTAGCCATCGCAAATGAAATTCCTGGACATCCTCTTCTTCCTGCACCAAAAGGTATCAATCCAAAATCATGTCCTTTAAAATCGATCGAAGAATTCAAGAATCTTTCTGGCTTAAAATCCTCTGCATCATTCCAAATTTCAGGGTCCCTTCCAATCGCCCAACCATTTGTTATAACCATTGTTCCAGCTGCAACGTCGTACCCCATTACCTTAACATCTTGTCTAGCTTGTCGAGGAACTAGTAGAGGAATCGGAGGATGTAACCGCAATGTTTCCTTAATTACTGCTTTTAAGTAATGCATTTTGTCTAAATCTTCCTCAGATACTATTTTATTTTCCCCTTTAGCTATTTCCCTAGCTTCATTCTGGAGTTTGTTCATCGCACTAGGATGCCTTAGAAGCTCTGTCATGGCCCATTCCAACACGGTGTAAGTTGTATCTGTTCCACCCGCAAAGATGTCCTACCAAAGAGCAGTAATTTGGTAAACAAATTAAATTATAAACTAGAAGAATCCAAAGGATTATAATAGGGTTAATTTCATGCACGGTCACTCAATTTTTACTTTATTGCACTAAAGTTATTAACTATTTTCTTTGTAACGAAAAAATCATTCAACTTTATATAAATTTACAAAAGTCACTAAACTATTTTTTGTAATCAAAAGGTCCTGAACTTTGACTAAATATCATCGAAAGTTATTAGGAGGAAAAAGAATATTTTGAGGTCATAGTATTCAGAGTTTGCTTCGATTTGGTACCGCTCTCGTTCAGATGAGACCCGAAGACCAGAAAGAATAAATAAGCAAAGAGGGACTTCTTCCTTCAACAGAGGTAAGCTTTCTTTTAGTTATATATCGTTATTTTGAAGAAACGCGAGGAAAAGCTTATTAAAAAGGTTCATACGTGGGTGGTCGTTTAACGGAGATATTTTAAATGATACTCAGGCGAAGTGAAATTACTTTCAGGTTATAGAAAAATTGTTGAGTGACCATTAGTGAAATATATAAGACGTGATTTATGACAAAACATACCACCAAATTATTGGGATTACCGATTACTGTATTATTTGTGATAAAATAACATCATATTATGTCGTGATCAGGGGAAGTCCGGGCAGCTCTTACAACAGCAGCTAATTAGTATATGTTGATATCTTGGAAAATTCGTGGGTGTTAAAGGTCAAAGAATTAAAATAAAGTTAGCCAATAACGTATTTGTAAAGGTTTAACAATATTTAAGTGAAGGTACATTTTGTTGGAAATTTGCCTTTGGTGGGGAGGTGCGTCCACCCATATTTAATGACTTAAACACTAGGGTTCCGCATGTTGGAGGCTTTGTCTCTTCACACGTGCATAATCTACTAAGTGAGTAGATGATCGTAGGGCCAAAAATCATCAAATTTAGTTGAGAAATGAAAGAGATATTGGTCCACAAAGTAAGGTGTTTGAGGCATGAAAATGTGGTGTGAGACAAATCTACCAAATCGGTGGAAAAAGGAAGAATTGCTCTCTTTATAAGTCTCAAAATTGGCTAAGGGTTTGGGACCCCAAGGGGTAACCTATGTGTTTCAAAGAGGGAGGACCTAGATGTGCTTGGGTTCAAGGCTAAGCCCACACGCGCGCCCGTTTTGTTCGGGCTCGGGTCGTGAGCTTCTTGTGATACTCCCCAAATTGTTTAATATTTACAGTTTGATCCCTAGAGTTTTTGAAAAGATGAAATTGGAAACGACGGAAGACAGAAAGTTTCTGCCTACCGTTTGGGTTGATTTTTTAGAGCGTTATTGCACATTAACCAGCCATTACTTGGCTGATTAACTCCCTTCATAAACATCATTACTTGGCTGAGTTAACTCCCTCACTAATGGCCATTACTTGGCAGTTGAGGAGTTCCTCCCCTTATGCTATATATTGGAGCTTTTTGGCTCAATTGCAGTGACGGAAAAAAAGAACAGAAAACGAGACAACAACATATAAACACAGAGACAAAACAGAAGAGAGAAACAACACACATTATGTCAAAAAACGTGAGCAGAAACAGTGTCAAAAATAGAAACTCTTCCTTCATTTTCCATTTCTTCAGCAAGTCGTTTCGTGTTTGTTTTCTTCGTCAGAATCAACCTATTTGCTTTGTAGTGTTGATTAGTTGATGTTTTATCTTGGGAGACTATTGCCCGTTAACGTAAAAGCATATATACGGGGCAATCTTGTCTTAAAGACAGAGAGCCATCTCTCGACTCAACCACAATTGTAACAATCCAGATTTAGTGTTTCTTGATTTCAGGTTATCAAGATTCAAGACTCAACAACTTTGCGGCAGTTCTGAATATTGGCTATTTGTTTATCCTTTCGAACACTTGTAATATTTATTTACTTTTCGTACTGCTTTACACATCCAACACATTTTTCTTCAGCTACACGTGTTTCGTGAGAAATATTTAAAGTAGGGGAGTGTCATAATTGAAGAAATTTCTTTCGTCATTTTACTATAGTGGTGATATTTGATTTCGTTGTATCTCTATTAAAATAGATCTATGACTAGCCAGGGCGTCTTTGGGCCCGTGTGAGCTATGCTACTGCACAGAGCCCCCGAAAAAATGAAAAATTTTAAGGGGCCCTTTTTTCATTTTTTATTAAGTAGTATTAGCCAGAATTTACTGTAAAAACTCATAATTCGCAGGTCTTAGCCCAATCTAATTATTGAAATCATATATTTACTTATATTAAGGGCCGATTTTTACGAATTAGAACATACCCCAAAATGTTTGAGACGGTCATATGACTAGCTAGCCCTAATACATTACACTATTCACATAATAGAATAGGAGTATATGAATATCATTATTTTAAAAAGAGAAGTATCATTGTGAGGTTATATATCACTTTGCTTAGAATTATAGCATGCTGTATTTGCCATATATAAAAACAATATATTTAGAGTTATTAATCTTCCTATCCCTAATCATGCCTTAGCTGGAGTAGTTGCAACTCTAACTATGGGGGAGAAGGGAACTAAAGCTAAATGCTAACTAGCTGATGCATGCATGAAATATCTGATGTCTACTTATTCTGCAACTTCTTCTTCTCCTACATGGCTATTTTAGCTATTGGAACATAATTTGTCTAGACCTACAATGCAAAATTATTAGGATAAATCGCACATCTTTTTGTAAAGCACTAATCCAGCTTAATTTCGTCTAGTCTGTTGATCGGTGACATCATTTAAGTAAATAGAAAGTGTGCTCTACAACAGCCACCAAAATTCTATTTCCATGTATTTGGCTCATGAAAAGAGTCCTATAGGAACGTATGATTGTGTGTTGATAAGATACTTTAAGTAAAGGCAAGTGTATCTTAAATCGTTAAAGTTTTTAGATAAAGTGATCACGCAATTCAACGGTAAATATCAAGTGTGCTAGAGCGGCAAAGAGAGAGAAAGAACTCACCACGATGAGAGCTTTGATGCCATCTCTATCAATGGAAAAACCATCATTGTTTTGCTTGTAAATCCCAAGCAAAACATCAACAAAGTCCTCTCTTCCTTCATTTTCTCCTCTTTCCCCCAACAAGTCCCTCACTCTTTTATGACTATCTAAATGTTCTTCCACTACTCCCTCAAGAAACTCATCCATCTCCTTAGCAACTCTCTCCACTTTTGCTACTAAACCACTTACTCTATCAATCCATGCAAGTGAAGGCAAAAAAGTCCCAAAATCAAATCCACCTAATAATCCCACAAATTCCTTCATCAACTTCCTAAACTTCTCTCCACTCTCCCCTCCACTATATTTCCTCCCAAAAGCTGCTCTACTCACAATATCATTTGTAAGTGTCATAAACAATTCACTCAAATTCACTCCCTCTTGTGACCCCTCCCTAATTTTCTCGAGTAAAAGGGCAGTTTCTTCTTCCCTGACAACGCGAAAAGATTGAACCCTTTTGTTGCTAAGCAACTTAAGGACACATATGCTTCTCATTTGTCTCCAGTACTCACCATAAGGCGCGACAGAGACATCCTTAAAGTCGTACAAAAGTTTCTTGTTGACGTTGGATTTAGGCCTGTCGCAGAAAATAAGGTCATGTGTTTTCATGATTTCAGAAGCTACTTCAGATGAAGAGACAACAAGAGTATTTACGCTTCCGAGTTTAAGGAACATCAAGGGTCCATATTGTTGAGATAATTTGTGTAGAGAGTGGTGAGGGTACAAGCCTAGTTTGTGCATATGACCAATTAATGGTAATTTCGGGGGAGAAGGGGGAAGATTTTTGGTTTTAGCTTTAGTCATGAGGAGACTCATAACAAGTAATGAAATGAGTGAAAGGGCTAAAACAGAAGACAAAAATTGATTGAAGGAGATTGACTCTAGCCATTGTAAGGAGTTGAACATATTGTTTATGTTTTTGGTTCCAAAACAGAGAACAAAAGAAGATTAGGGGAATTAAGGTTGAAGTTTAATACAAATTTGAACTTCTGAAGAAGACTATATATAGTGTAGATGAAGGAATTTAAATTACAAATTCAACTTTTCATAGACACAGTCAAGTGGCATGACTTGTGATTGTGCATTTTTAAATATCATATGCTTCAACTTTTCAATTTTAGACCGGTTATGCGCCTTCCTCCTCTCTTTCCACGGGGAGTAAATTTCTCAATGTGCACTCAAATTAAAGAAATTATGGAACAAACTTACTTTGTTTTGTTTTGATCAATATAGTCATTCATTTGTGACTATATATTCCAAAAAATCATGCTAAAATTGAATAATTTTATTGATACAAAATAAAGTAAAGTGATTTTTTCTTTCTTATTTCCTTAATTTGAGTGACCATTTGAGAAACTTACTCTAATAACGTATTGTTAGTTTCAATTTTTCAATCTGATTTTATTAATCAAAAGCATATACAAACAATCTCACATGACATAGCCCATCTGGAGTGCACCATAATGTTTTTGGAAATACATAGATAGCCGTTTGAACATAAATGTCATTAGCGAATAATGAAACACTACTTGAAAATCAATACTCTTCCTATATGTTTTACAGTTTTGTTAACTATTTCAACGTTAAATTGAAAAAGAGAATTTAAAGTTGGAAAACTGATTGGAGGAATATTTCAAGCAAAATAAATTGTACTCATTCAGGAAAATTCACGTCTAACACATGAATTGCCTCTAATTAAATGCTTTTTATAACTTCAACTTTAAATACTTAATTTTTTCAACTTCAATTAAATTTTATCCAAATTTGTGATTACTCCATCACTTCGTCAAATTTTTTAACTCTCCACCAATCTGTTATATGGTGATGAATTCCATAAAAATCACTTCTTTGCATTATAAATAATTTATTTTCTCTTTTACTATCAAATGCAAAATATGTATTTTATATATAATGCCATGCAAATGCATACTTTATTCAAAAATCAACTTTCTAAGTATTTTATAAATAATGTCATGCGAATGCCTACTTTTTTCCAAAATCAACTTTGCATGTATTTTTATAAACAATGCCTTACAAATGCATACTTTTATTCAAAAAACCAGTTTTACATATATTTGCATAAAATTCCATGCATACTCTTTCAGATTTTATGTCGGAAATTTATTTCTCAAAACCACAATCGCCTTTGCAAGAATTCTTTATGTTATCAAAAAAACGCATTCTTTTAAATTACTTGCAACATCACTTTTACTTTATACTTTTAAACCATGCATTTTTTTAGCATAACAATTAACCTGAGTTTGATCGGATAAACGCAAGTTAGCGGATCTTAAAGGATGCTTAACCCCTTCCCTTTAGGATAATAAAGAACCCTTACCTAGAATCTCATAGTTTCGCAGACCATTAAACAAAGTTATTTTGCAGCATTTAATTAACATTTAGGTGCCCTAATTCACCGTAGAATAATTAGGTGGCGACTCCTCAACAACTTTAATCAATTCAGAGGGAATCGACCCATTACGTCGCGAACCGTTGGGTAAAAATGGGTGTGCACAACGTTGGCTAAGCAAATATCTGGAGTCTCATTAAAGAGTGACGAAGAAGCACTCTATAGCGGTGATAAGAAAGGTCGATCCCGACCAAATGCTAGAAGAAATTCTAGAAAACATGATGACAAGGATAATCAGCATGGAAGCTCCCAATCAGGGGGAGCTCAAAAGAAAGACAACCGGGGTGGCCAGTCAAAGAAAAACAATAAGTTTGATGGAAAATGTTATAACTGTGGATAAAAGGGCCACATGGCTAAAAGTTGTTGTTTCAAGAACACCGCAAAAAGCAATGCAACCACGTCAAATGCAGGAAAGACAAGAGATGAAGAGCGGGACTCTGAAGCATCTTTCGCAGTGGAGGAAGAAGAATTAGCTCTAGCAGTTACTGTTTCTAGAACTATCTACTATAATAATGATTGGATAGTCGACTCTGGTTGCTCAAATCATATGACAGGAGATAAAGAGAAGCTACAGAACATGACCGAGTACAAAGGTGGTCGTGTGGTGGTGACAACCAACAACTCAAGACTATCAATCGCTCATGTCGGAAAAACAACAATCATGCCGAGATTCAGTTCGAAAGAGGTTTCACTCCAGGATGTCTACCATGTACTTGGGATGAAGAAAAACTTACTATTAGTAGCGCAACTAACGGCATCAGGCCACCATGTCGTATTCAGACCTCAAGATGTCAAGATCTATCAAGATCTTGAAATCTTTGGAACACCGATGATGAGAGGATGACGTTTAGAGTCTGTCTATGTAATGTCAGCAAAGTCACCTTATGTAAACAAGACTCAAAAGAGCGAAACAACTGATTTGTGGCATGCAAGACTTGGACATGTAAGCTATCACAAACTCAAGGTGATGATGAAGAAATCTATGTTGAAAGGTCATCCTCAACTCGAGGTTAGGACAAAGACCCTTTGTGCAGATTGCCAATACGGTAAGGCGCATCAGTTACTGTATGAAGACTCAAAGTTCAAAGCCAAAGCACCATTGGAGTTGGTCCATTCTGACGTATTCGGGCGAGTCAAGCAATCATCAATCAGTGGCATGCAATACATGGTTACATTTATTGATGACTTCTCACGGTACGTATGTGTTTTCTTTCTAAAAGAAAAATTCAAAACTTTTCAAAATTTAAATAATTTAAGGAAATAGCGAAAGGAGAACTCAGCAAGAAAATCCAATGCCTCCGAACAGACAACGTTGGTGAATATACATCAGATGAGTTCTCTCAGTACCTACGAGAATGCCGCATACGCCATCAATTCACATGTGCAAATACGCCACAACAGAATGGAGTAGCTGAGAGGAAGAATTGACATCTTGCAGAGATATGTCGAAGCATGCTACATTCAAAGAATGTTCTAGGAAGATTTTGGGCAGAAGGTATGAAAATAACAGCTCATGTCATCAATAGACTTCCTCAAGCGAAGTTAGGGTTTGTTTCACCCTTTGAAAAACTGTGGGGTAGTAAACTTGCAGTAAGTCACTTTCGAGTATTTGGCTGTGTGCGCTACATGTTTGTGCCAAGTCATCTATGTAGCAAATTTGATAAAAAGACGATACAGTGTATCTTTATGGGATACGACAACCAAAGAAAAGGGTGGAAATGCTGCGACCCAACAACTGGAAAGTGTTATACATCAAGAAATGTGGTATTCGATGAGTCAGCATCATGGTAGTCACCTCAAAAGGAAGAGTTATCAGATTCCAAGAAAATAGAAGACAATTTGCAAAAGAAGATGGGGGAGAAAATTTATGAAGTACATCCAAGTCCAGAAAAGGAACATGAAGATCAAAGTGAGGAAGAAAATACTGAGGACGAGGCAACACAGAATCCGTGGCAAACAGGCATGCATCAAAGAGTAGAAGACTTTCAACCAGAAGGAGTAAGCCCACAGCCGCGGAGATCGACAAGAGTTCGAAAGCCAAATCTCAAGTACACCAAGCTGCTGTAGCTGAAGAAGAAAAGTTTAGAGAACCAGAGACATATGAAGATGCGTCCTAGAACATCAAGTGGTTTGAAGCTATGAAAGAGGAAATAAGTGCTCTAGAGAATAATCAAACATTGGAGCTAGTACCAAAGCCAAAAGAAGTAAAACCCATTTCCTGCAAATGGGTTTACAAGGTAAAAACTCATCCTGATGGATCAATTGAAAGATACAAGGCTCGGTTAGTAGCTCGAGGATTCTCTCAACAGTATGGGCTAGATTATGATAAGACGTTTAGCCCAGTTGCTAAGATTACAATAGTATGAGTCCTACTAGCACTTGCATCAAGTAAAGATTGGAGACTGTGGCAAATGGACGTGAAAAATGCCTTTCTACATGAAGAGTTGGATAGAGAAATATAAATGATCTAACCAAGAGGATTTGAGGATAAAGAGCATCATGATTATGTTTGCAAACTGAAGAAGGCGCTCTATGGATTGAAGCAGGCTCCGAGAGCATGGTATGGCAAGATTGTTGAATTCTTAGTAGAGAGCGAGTATGACATGGCACATGCAGATTCAAGCTTATTCATCAAAGTGGAGGAAGCAAAGATCGCAGTTGTTCTAGTATATGTCGACGACCTCATTATCACTGGCGATGATGAAGCAAAAATATGTCAAACAACGGAGAATCTGTCAGTTCGCTTTCAAATTAAGAAACTTGGAGAATTAAAACACTTCCTTGGATTAGAAGTTGATCGAACTAAGGAAGGTCTATTTCTCTGCCAACAAAAGTATGCGAAAGACTTGCTACAAAAGTTTGGAATGCTCGAGTGCAAGCCCATCTCAACACCTATGGAAGTTAATGCCAAGTTATGCTCATAAAGGGAAGGACTTGCAAGACGAAGCAATGTATCGATAACTGTTAGGTAGTCTAATCTACCTTACATTGACTTGACCAGATATCTCACATGCAGTTGGGGTAGTAAGCCGATATATGAAACAACCAAAGAAGCCTCATTTGGAAGCAGTGCGATGAATGTTGAGGTACGTCAAAGATACCATTAACTATGGTCTCTTTTATAAGAAAGGCGATGTGGTAAAGATAGTTGGATACTGCGATGCTGATTATGCTGGAGATCACGATACTCGTCGATCAACAACTGGATATGTATTCATGCTTGGATCTGGAGTAGTGTCTTGGTGTAGCAAAAGGAAACCAACAGTGTCCTTGTCAACCACAGAAGCAGAGTATAGAGCAGCGGCAATGGCAGCTCAAAAGAGTACGTGGTTAATGCAATTGATGAAGGGCCTACACCAACTTACAGATTATGCGGTGCCACTCTATTGTGATAACCAGTCTGCTATTCGATTAGCAAAAAATCCAGTGTTTCATGCTCGAACAAAGCATATGGAGGTGCATTACCATTTTCTTAGAGAGAAAGTAATACAAGAAGAGTTAGAGATGCACCAAGTGAAGATCATATAGTAGACTTGTTCACAAAAGCACATAACACTTCAAGATTTCAGAAACTCAGAGAACAACTCAGTATGAAGAGTCGGTGTTGAGGGGGAGTTAAAATCATCACCGCCTCTCTCATTAGTAGAACATTCTAGATTAAGTTATATAATTATCTAGAAATGTGGTAAAGATTCAAGAAATACATAGGAAAATAATTGCTAGAAAATTCTAGAGTCAATGTCCTAGTTGTTTACCATGTTGGGCCAAGCCCATTATGATGTTATAGCTAGAATCTTTTAGCAATGTAAAGTTGGTTGATGAACCGACATTGATCATGTATATATAGGGACCCTGGGTCCTCAAGGAAGGAAGTTCCAAGTGTGCATCCAAAAAGTGTTCAAGTGAGTCTAAAGTGTGGGTAAATACTTAAGTAAGCTTAAGTGTGAATGTCAAGTGTTGATAAAAATAAAAGAGTAAGAACTTGGTGTATATTGTGGTCAAGTTATAGTGTTCAAGTCTTGATGTAATTACTTTTACAATAATAAAGTAATTACATTTTTCGCTGTCTAATCTTAAGAAGAGTGAACATATTTATCAATCATATCATAACGTCTGTTTGGCAGGTTTTCTTTGGAGGACATGATATGACTGACGAGTTTAACTAAGCAAATCAAGTTACACAATTACCATAATGAATCTCAGTTTTGACATGACGCATACGAGTGGCCAAGTGGTTCTTATGATCAATGACAACTTAAGAAATTAGTGAAAATTTTCTACATTTTATTTGGTACTGTATCCGATAAGAGTTTAATGTTACGTGTACTAACTAATGAAGTATAAAGATTAATTTACTATAACAAGTAACTCTATATATAGCATGATATAGTAACTTCATCATATAGATTAATACCTTTCAATATCCAATTAAATTATACTAATAATGTAATTTTTTTAAACATTATTGATTGTATATAACCAAAATCCATTTGATAAAGGAAAACGAAAAAGGACAGTAAGTGCAACTGATTTGTTTGATAAAGTGAGGGAATAAGACGAAGTACAGAAAAGTTTCCACTAATTGGGGTCCCAACAACTTCTAAATTAATTAGTCTCATCGTCAAGCTTCCTACTACTCATGAACAACGCGTAAACTCGTGGATTTCTCCAAAATTTTCAAGGATTCACGGATTAATTACTAAATTCCGTAGGTGGGAGTTGTTGGTGATTAATTTGGATTAAACTTTTGCAGATGAGACAGTATGTGGTCTTTGAGTAAAGGAATTAACAAACGATTATCTATATTTGTTATTATTAGAATCGAACTTTTTGGACTCTACTGAGAAGTCTTGTGACTATGTTGTCGTCTTAAGCTCCTGTAGGAAAAATTTATGCATAAGACGTCAAAAGACACAAACAAATTTCATGCTAGTACACAAATGTCAAGACAAAGTAAGCTAGTAGACAAGATAATAATAATAATAACTTTAGTAGCAATTAGGAACTTAGTTTTGGGTAATGTCTTTTATTTTTCTTGGTTTATGTGGTGTATTCCTTGACCATTCTTCGGCTAATCTTTGAAGTTAATTAATATAAGCTATTTAATAGTTTGTGTAATATAATTCTTGTTTTTTTAGGGTGCATTCTTAGATAGGTGTACATCACGATTCACAATTTGATTAAAATAAGTAGGCAAGTTGTGGCCGATGATCCCCCCCCTGTTCATGTAAATATTTAACGGTCGTCCTATTTTGGTCGCCCCATTTAAACACTATCCGTCTTGAGTTTTTTCCCACTAATATCCACTTATTAGATAATTTCAAACATTAATGATTGTTTTTTCTCACTTCTTCTTGATCAGACACGCATGTTTGAATTTCTGCCTGTTTATATACATATTTTTGTCATGTATGCATGACTGAAGTGCAGATATACTTGAAAAATTAAATGAGTTTATTAGATATATGAAACTTATGTTATAAATTTGAGCTTATTTGAATGTTGAATAGTGTGTTGGATTGTTGAAATTCAAAGAACAAATTATTATTTTTTGTTCAGACGTACATGTCTAAAATTTCAGCTCGTTTTTACATGTATTTCATTCATGCATGACTGAGGTGCAGACAAACATGAAAAAGATTATTTTTGACAAAAAATTCAGACATACATGACTGCAATTTTAACCTATTTTTACATGTATTTTAGTCATGTACGACTGAAGTTCAGGCATACATGAAAAATTCAGATATACATGACTGAAACGTTAATCAATATTTACACGTACCTCAATAAAAAATGTTCGAACTTTGCCTTAGCAAGCCATATCAAACATCAGGCGAAAATGTATGATGTTTGGCCTTCATAAAGCCACACTTTAAGACACGAATGTATGAAGTTGCCAAGAATTCAAACGCAACTATTTGAATTTGTGCCCGAAGAGAGTAAAGTAATAAAGTTTGTATCTAATGCTTGCTTATGGAAATAAATAAAGAATGAAAACCTTACGTAGAACTGAAAAAGTTCATTCATTCATATTTTCCGGACTGAAAACAACCCGGATACAAAGAGATACTAACCAGGCCCAAAAGTGATCCGGTAATAAAAAATAAAGAAGTCAAAAATTAAAACCCGTGAAAAAGGTTATGGTTTGTCCGCTCCATGGTCCGCTGGGGGTGTTCCTGGTGTCTCCAATAAGTTATGAGAAATAGGGGCGGAAAGAGGTAGTTCGGAGGCTGATGCTCCGAGAGCGTTATCCGAGGTAGAAGGCACATGCTCTTGGGAATGAGGAGCCTCGGTTTCCGGGGGAACTTTATCATATCCGACCTACCCAGACGAAGCATTGTCTTCTTCCATTGGGAGGGAGCCATTAGGATTGTAAACAGAGGCCAATTCTAATTGTCGGGCCTTAATAATCTCCTCTTCAATATCAACAATCCCGGTCTTTGCTGCTTCCAAGGACTTACGACGTTTCATTTAGCCGTTCGTAATCATGGACAGAGTGTAGCTATAAATGGCGGCCTGGACCTCTTCTTCTGCAGCTTGAACGGCCTGAGTGAGCTCAGTGTTAGTAGCATGGAGGAGTTCGTTGGCTCGGGATAACTCGACAATCTCTTCCCATTGTCTCTCATTTTGAGCAGTCGTAGTAGAAATACGGGACCTCAAGGACTCAGACTTTTTCTTCAAGGCTTCTATCTCTGTTTCTTTTAATTTGGAGATGTTTGGAAAATGTGCTCATATCAGCCTCAAGACCGAAGAGACGTATCGTCAGATCTAACATAGTATTTGATGCTTCATTCCACTTCTTCTGTCAGTTCCTGGCCATGTCTTCATGCAAAGTGGCTTGCTGCATATAGGCTTCTTTCTCTTCCTCCAGATGCTTAAGTTTGTCGCGCAGTTCATCAACCTTGGCAAATTTCACCTCCGCAACTGACAGACGGTGAATAGTGTGGTCCCTTTCGATCGTCAAGACGTCTTTTTCTTCAATAATCCGTTGGAGCCCTTCATAGCACACGAAGTTATCCTAGATGATAATCATGATTTCAGATTAGAATATGCAAAAATAGTAAAGTGCAAGCAGGTTGGGAAAAGGATAATACCTTGGTTGCTTCATGCATTCCTTCATTAATGACGCATTCAAAGGACACCCAGTGAGCCTTCCTCACGTCCTTATCTAAATCAACATGATTCATGTAGTTAGCCACTCCAATAGGCTTAGAACAAATATGGCAGTCAGCAGGGAGTTGGAAGGTTATGGTCTAGAATTCTACAAGCTGAGCTACCGGGGTCGGGTATTCATTTACCAACTCATCCCTTTGCGGTGAGGAAACCCGATCTGGAGAAGACAAAATCTCATAATCTTCTTCTTGGGCAATGGTCGGCATGACCGGAGATCCGAGATCCTCAACAACTGGTGGTAGACTGGCGATAGTTGGCGCATATAGAGGTTGTTGCGCAACAGTGCTTATCGGGGCAAAAATGACATTGGTGAAACCGGCTCCATGAATAGGAACCTCTATCTCCGCAAAAAGTAAGGGGGCTTCATTCTTTCTTCTCTCCAAAGGTTATTCTACCTCGGGACCTTCATCATCCAGGTCCACCACAGGAAAGAAACAAATAGTTAAACCGGTATTACTGGAGGCGCTAGGAGGAGTACGGTCAGCATGGTCTGGGATTTTCTTCTTCAAATGTTTTTGACCCATCCGGGGGCTAGCGAAAGATTTATTTCGTAATCTTTTCCACTCATGAGCCTATTGAATAATGAGGGCGGCCGCTGTCAGATCTTCAATTTCCTCTTCAAAAAGGGCATTGTTAGTCACCTTGGAAAGACCTAACAAAAAGGAGGACGATTTTGTTGGCAGAACAAAGAATAAGCTGAAGAATATGAGATTAAAATCATAGTATGTACCGTGGTGGCCGGGTACCTAGTTCTTCTTCATAGCAAGGTTTTTCCACGTAGGAAGTTCCGGGGTGGATACATTAAGGATCTTTTGAACCCAAGTTTTTAGGTCATCTGTGTCCGCAGGCTCCCATACGGTGTCTAAAGAGAAGATTAGATCCCAGTCAAAAATGGAATGGATCACTTGAAAAGAAACGTTAAAACAAATATAGGATGAAAATGAACTTATGGTGGAAGTTTCATCGCTCCGGGATCGAGCGACTATTTGGGAGAAAGAGGTTAGCAGTAGAAACGATGACGTACCTATCCGTCCAACCTCAGTCCCGATCATCATCGAGACTGGCAAGAATGGTTTTGCTTCCTCGATAGTGCAGATTGATGAATCCATCATGAAAAGTGCGCGGAAAGTAAAGGCGAATCAGGTGATCTAGAGTAAAGCCAACACCGGCCACTCGAGCAAAGTGCCGGAGGCACGCGACATCCCTCCGAACTTGAGGGCCCACGTGGGCTATGCAAACTTTGTACCAACGACAAAATTCTAGAATGACATCATCAATAACTTTATAGAATTTTATGGAAAATAGGAAAGTATAAACATAAGAATTTCCCTGCTTGTAAGAGGTGATTCTTTCCTCACTAGTGGGAATCATGACTTCTATAGATTCTCAGCCGCAATCGGCCTTCACTGTTGGTAAAAATTTGGCAGTAATTTAAGTTTTGTAATCACGAGCGGGAGAACCCTACTGTCGGGTAAAACCTTCAAAACTATTTTTTCTCGAAGGTCATGAGTAAAACACCATGTCTTTGACAAATAGGAAGAGGCCAAAGGGTTTCGGCTAGAAGAAGCCCCACCTGGGGGGTTGGTTTTCCTTTCGCTCGAAGAAACATTATTGCTAGTTGCAGGGTTAGTCATGCTTGTTATGGGAAAAAAAAAAGGAAGATAAGAATCAGAGGTTTAGAGGTAAATGGCCAAATCCTCAATTTGGTAGAGTGATTATAAGGGAAAGAAATTATGACGCCGCTTGAAGGTAGTATGTGGAGAATGCTAATAGGCGACAGCACGTACGTGTTAGAACAAAAGTGATTGGATGGATTGCCTCATCATTACTCTGCAGTCTTCCGCTAATCGAGAAAAGTCGAAAAGTTATCGTCATTTCAGCGAGATGATGATTGGAATAGACAAATTAGTGGATGATAATCTCTGAGTTCCCCGCCAAAGCACGGGGTGTTGATTGGTAGTTATTTCAAATTTACTTCCCGGGTGCGCAAGAGACACTCGGAAAGTGCGGGGGCTATCTGTATAGGGACAAAAATCATATAAGACAGATGTACGAATTATAGATGACACGTGGGGCACGGTGATGAGTTAGGGACCACATCAGCCAAGGCACTACTGACTAGGTACGCGTGATACCGGGAGCGACACAATTATGATCGGTGCCGATAATACAGAAGGTTGAGATCTATTTGAATTATAATGGACGCCTATTACCAAATTGGTCATACGTCTTCCAATGAAGTTTTAATGACATTTATTGAGATATTGATTATCCAATTATTATAACATTCATTCTCCTATATTAATTAAAACATATTTCGTGGGACGTGTACCCGTGTAGCTCATGTATAAATATGATACATTGTCCCATTGTAAATCATCATATTCTAGTTACTAAAAGATCCTTGCTCATATTCTCTCAATTTCTGACCTTTCATACAAGTTATCGTAGCTTTGCCTAGAAGTTGTCACAAGACTCAGGCTAATCATTACTTTACTTTGTCTTGTTATTGATTGTTTTTAGTGTTATTCATCTAGAATTTCTATGTAACTTATTAGTGCATAGCAACAAAAAAGAAGATACTAGTAGAATATAATAGCTTGAATTTATTGGCCGATGTATAAAACACCCAGAAGGGAGTCGACCAGTACACTTATTTCATATAGTGAAATAATTAGCTACTAGCAATGCCTGGAAGTATTATCTCATGGCATATATTGGTGATTAAGCTTAGCTTAGTGATCTGCATAACTAGAGCATGGAGTAGCCACTGCTAGCAAAGGTGATTTCCGACGAACGGTGAGGCTACTGCCTTCAGTCATATCCAAATCCTCTGGTTTTATCCCTTGTGGTAATGCAAAATTGAACTTGTTCACAAGATTTGCTAAAGCTAGCTCATTCACCACAATAGCAAAAACACTTCCTGGGCAGCCTCTCCTGCCAGCTCCGAAGGGAATTAACTCAAAGTTTAATCCTTTGAAATCAATATCACTATTCAAGAACCTCTCAGGCCGGTACTCCTCTGGATCATCCCACGATAATGGGTCTCTTCCGATTGCCCAAGCATTTATAAGAACTTGAGTTTTAGCAGCTATATGGTAGCCAAGTAAATTTATGTCTTCTGTTATTTCTCGAGGAACTAGTAGTGGAAACGGTGGACGGAGTCTTAGAGTCTCTTTGATCACTGCTTTCAGATACTGCATATTTCCCAAGTCATCTTCTGTTATTTCCGCTTTCCCTTGGGCTAATCCTCGCACTTCATTCTGTAATTTTTTCATGGCTCTTGGATGCCTCAAAAGCTCTGTCACTATCCACTCTAAAGTTGTATAAGTTGTATCTGTACCAGCAGCAAATGTATCCTACGCATTAAAAAAAAAACACAAAAAAACAAACTAAAGATTGTTATGCTGGAGTATGCGTGAATGACTATGGAAGCGTAATAATATTCTATGACATCACCAAGTTTTTAACAATGAAACAATATAGCAGTACAAAATATAGGGAGTGGTACAAATGCTTCAAAAGAAAAATTAAATGAAACATGCCAAGGAGGGAATAAATAGTATGAGAGATGCTTACCAAGATGAGAGCTTTCAATGAATTCCTTTGAAGAGGAAAGCCAGTTTCCTTTCCATTCTGAATTTCCAGCAAAACGTCCACAAAATCTTTAGCTTCAGCCTGGCGGTATTCTTCTTTCTTGTTCCTACTTGTGTGTTCTTCAATCACACTCTCCAAAAATGTATCCAACTCTCTAGCTACTTTCTCCACTTTGGTGTCTAGACCAGTAATTTTATTGACCCATGCAAGCCATGGAATATAATCCCCAACGTTAAAAATACCCAAAAGATCACCTGATTCATTTAGGGTGACCTTAGCATTAATTCCACTTTCCCTTCCATTATATTTCTTCCCTAAGGCCACTCTGCTAATTATGTTATTAGTTAGAGAACAGAAATGATCTCTTAAATCTATGACTGAACTTGAAGAATCCCATTCTTGTCTGATCTTTTCAATCATGTTTGATGTTTCTTCTTCTCTCACATGACGATAAGATTGGACTCTTTTGTTGCTGAGAAGGTGAAGCACCATGACGCTTCTAATTTGCCTCCAGTATTCACCATAGGGACTAAAGCCGACGTCCTTGGAGCCATAAAGGAGTCTATCAGCGATGCTAGATTTAGGTCTGCTTGAGCATACGAGATCGTGAGTTTTCATGATAGCACGGGCAGCTTCGGCAGAGGAAGCAACGAGCACTGGCTTACTGCCCAAGTGAAGTAGCATGACTGGACCATATTTTTCAGATAGTTTATGGAGAGAACGGTGAGGATATGGCCCAAGTTGGTGCAGATTTCCTATGATTGGAAGCTTTCTTGGAGATGGTGGTAATAACATTTTTTGGGTGTTTGAAGTAGTAAAGAACCATTGATGAAGGAAGAAAATGAAGACAAACAGAGGAATTAGAAGAGAATACCAGGGAAGCTCCATTTTTTTTAGCAAGGAGAATGGAGGAGAGAATTTTAGAACTCGGTGTATATTTCGCCTCTCGCACCGGAGCGTGACGAGTTGCTTGACGTTTTGCCGACCATGAGACCAAGTTGTTGCCAAGGAACATACAAGAGCGAAGTCGACCGTGCGGTGTCGGGACAACCACCCCAATCGCATCCGTGTAAGAGACAAGTGTGGATGTAGACGAAGGATACAAGTGCAACCCATAGTCCGGTGTCCCCCGAATATACCGAATGATGCGTTTGATTGCATTCATGTGCTCAACCACGGGATCATGCATGAATAAACACACCTTTGAACCGCATATGTAATATCCGTGCGGTAAAGGTAAGATCTTTTGGAGGGCCCCCGCAAGACCGCGATAGCGAGTCGGGTCCTCGTATGGTGCACCCGCCGCGGCACTCGACTTTGGGTTTGCATCAACCGGAGTGGAAGTGGACTTACGGGATGACATCCCGCCCTCTCGATGATCTCAAAAAGATACTTCCGTTGAGACGAGAAACAAGCCCACCGAATGACGGACGGCAATCCCCAAAAAATAACTCAACGGCCCCAAGTCCTTCATAGCAAATTCGAAGCGAGCATGGCCATGATAGACCGACGCAAAGCATCGGAGGAGGCGATCAAGATGATATCATCCACATATAACGAGAATATAGGCCAATGACGAACCACGGCGGTAGATGAACAAAGAATTGTCGACCTACCGTGTGTGAACCCAATAGTCGAAACAAAATCGGCAAATCGTGTATACCAGGCACGTGGGGATTGCTTAAGCCCATATAATGACTTCTTCAACAAACAGACATGATGAGGGCGGTTGGGATCCCCGAAACCCAACGGCGATGCATATAGATCGTTTCCTTGAGGTCACCATGTAGAAAGGCATTCTTGACATCCAACCGATGGATTGGCCAAGTCTTTGAAAGAGCCAAGCTAAGCACGGTGCGAATGGTAGCCGGTTTGACCACCGGACTAAACGTCTCACCACAATCAATTCCAACCTGCTGAGTCTTACCATCACCAACCAGTCGCGCCTTATGTCGAGCAAAGGACCCATCCGAATTCTCCTTATGAGCAAAAATCCACATAGACCCGATAATATTAATACCATATGGACGGGGCACCAACTCCCACGTCTTATTATCAATAAGAGCATTATATTCATCAGTCATAGCAATTTTCCAATTAGGGTCATTTAATGCGAACACAGGATTGCGGGGCAAGGGAGATTTAGACACATCCGAATGTAAATTAAAATGTCTTTTAGGTGTAAAAATACCCGCCGACTACGAGTGACCGGTCTATGACTTGAGGAAGAATTGAGGGAATTTTGGGAATTTTCTCGGGCTCGGGATGGACCGGTGGCCGGCGGGCGGTGGGCTGCTGGCCCAAATCGGTACAAGTTGGGTTACGTTTGGACCGGTTCCGAGTGGGGTGGACCGGCCCAATATCGGAACTGCTCCGGTGGCTGGAGCAAGAGGGGAGTGACGTTATTGTGGGGCCGGCGGGCGGTGGGCCCATTGGGGAATTCTCGGGGTACGGGAGTTGTCCGAAAAATTCCGAATAATATACGGGGATATTTGGTCATCCAAAAAATTATACGACTTAGGCTCGGGAGTATGAACTTTCGTAAAAGGGAATTGGGTTTCATCAAAAATGACATGACGATTTATAATGATTTTCTTGGAGGATAAATCAAAACACTTATAACCACGATGATTCGACGGATAACCCAAAAATACACACGGAGTAGACCGAGCACGAAGTTTGTTAATTGTGGTGGATGGGAATAACGGATAACACAAGCACCCAAAAATTCGAAGATGAGAATAAGACGGGTTTTTATTATATAAGATTTTGAGAGGGGAAGAATATGTCAGACCTTTAGACGGAATTATGTTAAGAAGGTACGTGGCCATTTGTAGAGCATGATGCCAAAAATACGGAGGTATGGAGGCATGGATTAGGAGAGTTCGGACAATGTTATTTATGGAACGAATTTTGCGTTCGGCTTTTCCATTTTGTGAAGATGTATGAGGACATGAAAACCGAAAATTTATCCCATGAGTAGCACAAAATTCTCGAAACTCCCTATTGTCATACTCCTTCCCATTATCACATTGAATATTTTTTATTTCTCTTTCGAATTGAGTACGAATGAACGCTCTAAATTTTATGAAGACGGAAAACACTTGTGATTTATTCGCAATTGGAAACGTCCACAAAAATCTAGAATAATCATCTAAGAAGAGAACATAATATCGATGACCCATTGAACTAAGAACAGGAGATGTCCATAAGTCGCTATGAATAATGTCAAATGGCATAGAAGTATGAGAATTGGAGTCTACAAATGGCAACTTAACAATTTTTCCTAATGAACAAGATCGACAAATTGGAGTACGACTCGTACCCTTACAAGAAATAAAGCTATTTTTATCTAAAGCGATAAAATAGAAGATCCTAGGATGACCCAAACGAGCATGCCACATGGAAGGAGAGATGCCGCTGCAAAAGGCGATGGCAAGGCCGGGACTCGATGGATCGACACGGGCATGATAGGATATAGATCCCCCTACTATCACACCTCATGAGATGACTCCCCGTCTTGAAATCCTTCACAGAGAAACCGAAAGGATCAAATTCAACGAAACAGAATTGTCATTTGTGAACTTTCGGACGGACACTAAATTTTTAATCAATTTAGGAGCATGTAAAGTATATTTCAAGAGGAGTGGTGGATTGGGGGGAGACAACGTTTTCTCGACCATACCCTAGAATTGGAATAGAATCGCCATTACCAATGATTATCCCCGAGGGGTGCTCAAATTGGAATAAGATGAGAGAGTACCGAGTCGAAGTCATGTGAGTAGTGGCCCCGGTGTCCATGTACCAATTTTGGTCCGGTTGAGTTAATCCCAACGTGTGCATCGCGGCCTCGATATCGGTCCGAGTAGGGCTCTGCCGCATGATGGGCTTGCGGAGGTCGGGGCCCAAGAACTCGGCCGTCTTGGACACCCGGCCCGTAATCGCCCCACCGCCGCGGTTGTTGGGCCACGCGGTCGGTGGGCGCCGCCTTCTCGCCGGGCATTGGGCACTCGGACCGTTGGCTGCCCCACCGGCCGCCGGGAATATCCTGCCGCCTCGCCGGTATGGGGCTGCCGGCCCACGGTCCCCGCCATCGCTTCCATCGCCATGGGCCCCCCTCGGGCCGGGCCCATGGGGGTGGTGGGCCACCTTGTTCATTGGATGGGACCCACCGACGTTTTGTTGACTACGGAACCTCCACCATTACCACCGCGTTTGCCCCGCGGTTTTTGTTATTATTTTTGCGATTATTCTTGCCGCCACCATGATTATGGTGTTGGCCCGAATTATTAACAAAACCTGAAGGATTAGGAGAGGATGCCATCATGACAACTGGACTTGCTCCGGTAGCCGCCTTTTTAGCCAAACCGGCTTCTTCCAACGTAAGCATGGAGCGGGCTTGATGGAAGTCGGGAAGAGGGTTGCTTTGGCGAAGGAGAGTGCCAACACCATTATAGGCCTCCGAAAGACCGGCAACCAATTGTAGAACTAGACGATTATTTGTCACCGGTGCGCCAACATTACGGAGTTGATCCGCCAATTCCTTTAGTTTCTTGCAATATGCAGAAACGTTTGGAAATACGTCCATTCGAACGAGAGAGAATTCCTGCTCGAGTGTGACGATACGGGAATGTTGGTTGTCTTGGAATATGTCACGCAATCTATTCCATGCAGCCATAGCCGTGGTATCGGGCTCCATAATCGTCGTAGAAGGTCCCGAAATAGTGGCGTATATCCACCGAAGAACGGTAGCATCAAGTGTAATCCACACCTCGGGATCCTCCGCGGGGAAGGGGTCTAGCGGGAGGAATTATGTGATGAAGAACTTGATAAGAGATAGCGTGAATTTTAAACAACTCCGCCCACGTTGCATATTGAACGTTTTCCATCTCAAGGACAATAGGGACACCGAGCTTGATATTGGAAACCGTGAGGGCGAGGTGAAAATTGTTCTTAGACATATTTGAAAGAACAAAGAAGGAGGATAAATTTAAGAGAGGTTTTTGAGAGCGGAAGACGAGATATTTGGAGAGAAAAACCCGAGGGAGGGGGGGGGGGTTCTCGGCCAAAGAGGAGGCAAAAGTTTGAGAGAAGAAAACTTTTGTTTAGACCTAGTCTCTTGATACCATGAAAGAAATAATCCCCTTGATTATTTTCATTGATTGAATAGGTATATATACAAGTTACATCTTTCCATAATACTACAAATCCTTTTCCTATTCTACTTCTAAATCCTTATTCTACCATAATTCTAACTATACAATTATGGTAGGTGTATAACACTAATTAAGGTATCCTTTTTATTACAATATACTACAAATATATATACCATAAATACTACAAATATTTCTGGCCGAGAGGCCCAACTTATTCTGTTTAACAGGAAACAAGTACTAGTATGAGATATTGCTTATTTTTTATTTGTGTGCACGTATATTCAGTGAAGCTTCACCACACAAACTAAAGGAAACGATCGATTGCATGGGAGAGAAAGGCTGGACCAGTCGAACTTTAAACGCAAATTTTGTTTCGGACGTGGTTAGTTCATTTTATTTTCTTTCTTTTTTGTTCTTTTCTTCTTGGTTAATTACAGCCTTATGTAATGAGAAAAGAATCTGATTTTAATTTGGTGCAACTGTGATTGATCTTATCTTCTTCAATTTGTGCGGTTTTTCGACCTGAAAACTCAATTCAGACACGTGTTAAAATCAATCATATTCATAAATTAAATGATAAAGGGGGTTATGGAACAATAAAAACAAAATGAAATAAAATCGAATGTCAATTATGTTTTCCGAATGTTATTGTACGTTAGCTGTCTTAAAATTGAACCCATAAATCTTAAATTCTTACTCCGCCTCTAATCACATACTCTGCATGAATCTCACGTCTTCAAATGTCAGGCCAGTAAGAAAAGCTGTCTTTTACATTGAGACTTATATTCTCATTGAAACCTACAATAGTCATAAATTTGTAGGCTTGGTTATAATAAATTTGTTTATCTATAAAGGTCGAAAAGAAACTAATTCAAATTCAACAGCTTTCTTTTGAAAGAAAAAAGTTCCAAGTTACACATGTATGGAAACTTGCAAATTGATAATAAGAGAAATTTGAACAAAAAAGACTCGTTATCAAGAACAATGAGTCGCAAGAATAACCAAGGATATTTCTTATGCACAGCCAGGCCAGTGGATTCCACGATGTCCAGATCCTTCGTGTTTGGTCTATCAGGCAATACAAAGTTAAAGTTGAACACCAAATTTGCCAATGCAAGTTCATTAACAGCGAGAGCGAATTGGGATCCTGGGCATCCCCTTCGCCCTGAACCAAACGGAATAAGCTCAAAGTTAAATCCTTTGACATCAATGTTGGTCCCCAAGAAATAATCATTTGATTATTTTCATTAATGTAAAAGGTATATATACATGATATACAATATTTAATTATGAAAATTAAATCTACCTTTTCCTAATACAAGACTACTACATTTTTCTAATACAAGACTACTACCATAATTACATTTGTACAAGAATTCTAATAGGAGGACTATACAAAAATATATATGGAATATACCTGATATATATGTGTATATTCTTTCACACCCCCGCAGTCATAGCGGGCGGTTGTCGTACGCTGATACTGTCCATAAAATCTTCAAACAGAACTAAGGGAAGACCCTTAGTAAAGATGTCAGCAATTTGGTACTGTGAAGGGACATGCAAGACACGTACTTGTCCACAATCTATCTTTTCGCAAACAAAGTGAATATCCATCTCGATATGTTTAGTGCGCTGATGTTGGATCGGATTCCCAGAGAGATAGACCGCACTAACATTATCGCAGTAGACCAAGGTAGCTTTTTGAATGGGAAAGTGAAGCTCTAATAGGAGATCATGCAGCCAACAAGACTCGGACACCACATTAGCTACTCCTCGATACTCGACCTCCGCACTGGAGCGCGATAAAGTAGCGTGGCGTTTAGCCGACCAAGTTATCACCAAGAAACATACAATAACCAGATGTCGAACGTCTGGTATCTGGACATCCACCCCAATCAGCATTTGTATAAGACATGAGAGTAGATACGTTGGATGGATATAAGTGCAAACCATAATCAAGAGTTCTCTGAATGTAACACACAATGCGTTTGAGAGCGTGCATGTTTTCGTCCCTTGGATCATGCATAAATAAACACATCTGCTGCAATGCATAAGTAATATCGAGCCTCGTGAATGTAAGATACTGAAGAGCCCCTGCAAGACTGCGATAGTGGGAGGGATCCTTGTAAGGTATGCTAGAATTAGCACTCAGCTTCGATTTGGTATCAACCGGAGTAGGAGATGACTTACCGGATGACATGTCAGCCCGTTCAATAATCTCAGCTGCATATTTTTTCTGGGATAGAAATAGACCATCTGCATGACGAGTTACAGCTATACACAAAAAATAACTCAAAGGCCCTAAATCTTTCATAGCAAATTCAAAGCTGAGAAGAGACATGATAGACTAGCGCACTTTATCAGAAGAGACAATAAATATAATATCATCAACATATAACAATATGTATGTTATAGAAGTACCACGATGATAGATGAACAGAGAATAATCAGACCTGCTATGAGAAAACTCAATAGTAGACACATAATCTGCAAACCTTTTGTATCACGGGGCCTATTTGAGCTCATACAAGGACTTCTTCCGCAAACAGACATGGTTAGGATGATTGGGGTCCCTGAAACTCAATGGTTGATGCATGTATACCGTTTCCTTGAGATCATCATGTAAGAACGCATTTTTCACATCCAACTGATGAATGAGCCAAGCTTTGGAGAGAGCCAGACTGAGAACAGTGCGAATAGTTGCCGGTTTAACCTCCAGACTAAATTTCTCTCCACAATCCACGCCAACCTGTTGAGTTTTGCCATCACCTACAAGACGGGCCTTATGCCTCTAAAAAAACTATCAGATTTTTCCTTATGGGTAAAAATCCACATATAACGAATCACATTAACACCAGGCGAAAGGGGCACCAACTCCCACATCTTATTTTCAATAAGAGCATTATATTCATCATCCATGACCATTTTCCAATTCGGATCATGAAGGGCAGACACGGGGTTACGTGGTAGGGGTGATTTAGTGACATTAGAATTTAGATTAAAATGTTGCTTTAGTTTAAAAATACCCCGTTGACTACGAGTAACGGGCCCTTGACTCAAAATAGAAGTGGGTCAGACATGGGTCAGTGTGGTGACGTCGGACTGACTCGATTTAGGAGGCGCAGGCTCGGGTTGGGAGGTGGGCCTGCTGGCCTAAAAGCTGGACCGATGGACTGACTGGATAGGCCAGCAGGCAGTGGCCATGCTGGAAGACTTGGACCCAAGAGGGGGAAATTTAGGCCAGCAGGCAGTGGGCCTGCTGGCAAACTCGGGTGATGAACAGGAATTGGGCCAGCAGACAATGGGCTTTTGGCTTGAATTGAGCACGGGAAGGACTGTCTAGGCCAGTGGGTACTGGGCCAGCCGGTGTCTGCTGGTCCACATCCCGAGAGGGGCTGAGTCAAATGGTGGACCATATACGGTGAGAGCCCATCATCCTGAAAATTATAGAAATTAGACACGAAATTATGCAACTTAGCAAACGGAAATTGGATTTCATAAAAAATTACATGGACTAATGGTGATTTTATTAGAGGATAAATCATAACATTTATAATCATGATGATTAGATGGATAACCCAAAAACACACAAGCGGTAGAGCGGGTTTGTAGTTTGTTTATTGTAGTGAATGGAAAGAGAGGATAGCATAAACACCCAAACACCCTAAGATGAGAATAGGACGGATCTTTGTGATAAAGAATTTTTAGTGAAGATTGGTATGCTAATCATTTGCTAGGGAGTATGTTAAGAAGGTAAGTGGTCATTTGTAGTGCATGATGCCAAAATGAATGTGGTAATGAAGTATGTACTAGTAATGTTCGAACATTATTATTAATGATGCGCATTTTTCACTCGGCTTTTCCATTTTGTGAGGATGTATGTGAACAAGAAAACCGAAAAGATATACCATTAATGTTACAAAATTCTCTAAATGGCCAATTATCAAATTCCCTTCCATTATCATATTGAATGTTTTTAATTTTTCGTTCAAATTGGGTACGGATGAATGCTCTGAACAATATGAATGTGGAATAAACTTGAGACTTTTTAGATAACGGAAAAGTCCACAAAAAAATAGAATAATCATCCAAAAATAATACATAATAACGGAGTCCCAAAAAGCTCAAAACGGGAGATGTCCACAAATCAATATGAATATCAAATCACAACAAAGTACTAGAATTGGAGGCAACAAACGGTAATTTAACATGTTTTCCAAGCGGACACGAAGGACAAACACTAGTACTACGCGTACTATTACACTCAATAAAATTATTATTTTTAAAAGAGGAAAGAACATATGCTCCCGGATGACCCAAACGTGCATGTCATAAGGAAGGTGCTAAAGCGGCAAACGTAGACGGTGTGGCTTGATTAGTGGTGATGGTGGTGGTGGTGGTGGTGAGATATAGATCGCCACGAATATTACATCTCATTAGAGGTATTCCCGTCGTGAAATCCTTCACAGAAAATGCAAAAAGGTCAAAGTCAACAGAAATCCAGTTATCAGTTGTAAATTTACGAACAAACACCAAATTTTTTATTAGTTGAGGAGCATGAAGGACATTTTTCAAGAGTAAAGGTGGGTTTAGGGGAGATAAATTTGTGTGACCATAACCACGAACTGGAATTAAATTACCATTACCAACAATGATGCCATATTTTTTGCTCAAATTGAAATAAGACGAGATATTACCTGACGCAGACGTCATATCAGAAGTGGCACCAATGTTCATATACCAATTTGCATCCAGAAGATTTAATCCATGTGTGTGCATTGCCGCCTCGATATCAGTGGGAGTCATGGTCGGTATTGGTCCCGCAGCAGCGAAGACCTGATGTGGCTGAGGCCCAAGCAGGTCAGCCTGCTGCCAGGGACCATTTCGTAAAGCCCATATCTGCTGGAATCCGTTGGGCCTAGCCCAATACGGTGCTGGACCAGGCGGAATCTATGGATTGGGACACTGGCCCAGTCCCACGACCATTATGCACTGGCCCAAGGCTGCGGCCAATGGTGTTGCAGCCCAGTCCGTTGCCCACCCCTGCCACTGCCACCACCGCCGCGGCCGCCGTCGCGGTTTTTGCTACCATTTTTCTGATTTTTGCTCTTTTGGCGCCACTATTGTTACGATTTTGGCTAGAATTTTCTGAGAAGGAGTGAGGGTCATCGGTGTCGCGTGATGTGGCTACCATCATGGCAGAATTGGCTCCGGTTGCCGCCTTTTTAACCAACCCGACTTCTTCTAAGGTGAGCATGGAACGTGCTTGGTAGAACTGCGGGAGAGGATTGCTTTGACGAAGAAGAGTTCCAATGTCATTATAAGCCTTGGAGAGGCTTGCAACCATCTGAAGAACAAGACGATCATTAGTGACGGGCGCGCCAACGTTCTTGAGTTGATCCGACAACTCCTTGAGCCTTTGACAATAGGCTGAGGCATTCGGAAAATCCTACATGTTTATGTGGGAGAATTCCTGCTCAAGGGTCATGGCCCGGGAATTTTTGTTATCCTGGAATATATCACGCAACCTATTACAAGCTTCCATTGTCTTGGCGTCGGGTTCAATAATAGTCTGCAAGAGGTCCTTAAAGATGGTGGAATAAATCCATTGCAGTACTGTAGCATCAAGAGTTTGCCCACAACTCTATTTCATCATCGGTGGTAGGCACCTTCTCCTTGACTTTTTCCGGTGGGACGATGTGATGGAGGACTCTATTAGACCGTGCGTGAATTTTAGATAGTTCTGCCCACGTCGCGTATTGGATGTTTTACATCTCAAGAACAATATGGATGTTGTTCTTGATATTGGAGACTGCAATGGCAGGATGAAAGGTGTTCTTTGTGGTAGATATGATGAAAGAACAAGAGGAGAATTAGGGATTCGGAAAAAAAATGGAAGGGAGGGGGGTAGTTACCGGACATTGGATGAAATGATCAAAATAGACGGAGAAGGAAACGATAAATGGAGGCTCGATAAGTGTCTTCACTTCATCAAATCCAAGAAATTTAGTACTAGCACGTATGGAACGTCATACTCCCTCTGTTTCAGTTCAAATGTTTTTGACAAGGCACGAAACTCAACAAAATCAAGAAAACTTTTTAATCTTGTGGTCATAAACTAAAGATATTTATAATGTACCAAAATACACTTTGAATTTTGTGATCTTAAATATGTTAAATAGAATTTCGGATTATAGAGTTACAAAATATAGAAAGAGAAGTTTTCTTTTTAAATGGGGAATACATAGAAAGCATGTTTAGGTACAGAAAATAGATTGCAGATTTGATTGCGAATAGGATAAGACATACCAAGATGAGAGCTTTGACCGTGTCATGATTATGAATTGATAAGCCAGCATTGTCTTGTCTCTGAAATTCTTCAAGTAAGATATCTACAAAATCAGCAATCTCAGCTTCACCACCTTTGATGTCATTTATGTGCTCTTCAACTATACCTTGCAGGAATTGATCGAATTCAGTGGCCACTATTTCTACTCTCTTATTCGAACCATTGAAACGATTCACCCATCGGAGCCATGTGATGTAACACCCTACGTTAAATGCGCCTAATAACCCAACGGCTTCCTTCAGAAGAAACTTAAACCTCTTCCCAATTTTGCCATCAGAATACTTATTACCTAAAGCTATCCTACAGAACACATCACTTAGTAAATGACCTCAAAATATCACTCAAGTTGAACTCTAAAGGTGGTGAAACAGAGGATAAATCCCTAATCTTCCTAATCATTAACGACGTCTTTTTTCTCGTACTGTACCAAATGATTGGATTCTAGTATTACTCAAAAGTTGATGCACACAAACACCTCTCACTTGCCTCCAATACTCACCATATTTACTAAACGCCATATCTTTGGAACCGTAAAGCCATCTGTCGTGGAAGGTTGTTTTAGGTCTGTTCGCGAAAACCAAATCACTGTTTTTCAATATTTCTTCAGCTACATTGGCTGAGGTAACAACAAGTGCTGGAATTGTGCCTAGTTGAAGCTACATTAGGTGACCGTGTGTTTTGGACAGCATTTGGAGGGAGCGGTGTGGGTAAAGGCCGAGTTGATGAAGATTTCCAATAATCGGAAGCTTCCATGGAGAAGGAGGAAACGTTTTCTTAGTTTGAGAGAACCATTTGAGGATGATCGCGATAAACAGAATCGAGGATATAGCAGCAACTAATGAGGGAGGAAGGAAGAATATCTATCAGAGGTATACCGCCGGTATACAGGCGGTTCGACGCCTTTAAAGGAGAGGTAGTGGCGGCCGAAATTAAGTTTTATGTAGAGAAGGAATTTTGGCTCCTGATACTATGTAGAATTGTATTAATCTCCTATTTTTTATTAATACAAATATATATATTGTGTACCATGTAGAATCATAATACAATAGAGATCTTATATCTGTCATAATTATACAGTACTAATAATTACAAAATGTATGTAGAATTACTTTTGTCAGAAGAGATAAAACTTTTTGGTGTTTGGCTCTACGATTTAGATGCCGTGCGCTTCAAGTAAATACTACCAATTGAATTATTGATCTCAGATCTCAGTGCAGACGCCAACTTAAACTAAAATTATGAGCCATGACCCATGAGTTTATGCTTTTAAAGTAAGTATAGTAATGGTAAGTTTGTTAAATTTTTCTTTTCACATAGACATGACTCTCTCAAGTACCAAGGAGATAAACAGAGAGAGATGTCGTGGGAGGTATGACCAAGATGCCAATTAGAGAAATAGATAAGCTAAAAATAAGGTCTTATGTTGTTCAATACTGGAAATTTGAACTACTGAATAAAAAAAAATAGGAAGTACATTTAACAATAAAAAGAAAGAGGAACATCATTTGCCTAGCGTATTTTTGGAGGCAACCCACCTTAGAGTAGTATCATGCTTAAATCTCAACATGAAAGGCAACTTCCTAGAGCGGCACTACTACAACATAATATAGGTACCAATAAAAACTCTGCAACATAATAAATCAAATACGTGGAGTTGCAACGACTAACAAAGGGAACTTTCGTCTGACTGTAATTCCAGAGGCTTCATCCACATCCAAATCTTCAGCTTTTGCTCCATTTGGTAACGAGAGTTCAAAATGAAACAACATTCTTGCCAATGCCAATTCATTCACAACCTTAGCGAATGTGATCCCGGGACAACCTCTTCGACCCGCACCAAATGGAATTAACTCGAAATGCAACCCTTTGTAATCCACAGAACTATCCATAAACCTTTCTGGTTGAAATTCCTCCGGATTTTCCCATATGGTTGGATCCCTGGAGATAGCCCACGGACAAACAAGGACTTGAGTTCCAGCAGCTACGTCGTAGCCCAACACTTTGGTGTCCTTTATTGCTTCCCGGGGAAGCAATGGGACCGGAGAATGAAGCCGTAGACTCTCTTTCATCACTGCCCTTAAATAAGGCATGTATTCCAAGTCATCCTCTGTAACGTCTGATTTCCCTTGAGTTACTTGTCTCACCTCGTCTCTTAATTTTCGCAATGTTTTTGGATTTTTTATGAGCTCATTCATTGTCCATTCTAAAAGAGTGGAGGTTGTATCAGTTCCGGCAGCAAACATATCCATGATAATCGCTTTAATTGAATCTAATTCAACCTTAAAACCCGACTTGTTTTCTTTCTGAACTTGGAGCAATATATCCACAAAGTCTGCTGCCCCTTCTTCTTTGTCATCTATTTTCTTCTCCTTGTGTTCCTCAATCACACCCTCCAAGAATGCATTAAACTCATCAGCCACTTTGTCCACTTTGGCGTTTAAACCGTTGAAACGATTTACCCATGCTAGCCACGGCATGTAATCTCCAATATTAAAAACCCCAACAATTCGACAAGCTCTATCACCAATGTCTTGAATTTTCTCCCTTCTTCGCCATCACAATACTTTCTTCCTAATGCCACTCTACAAAGCACGTCGTTCGTCATGCTCACGAACAGCTCCGTCAAATCGACAACTTGTGAATTGTCGATTGAGTCCCTAATCTTTTGGAGAAGAAGAGAAGTTTCTTCTTCCCTGATTTTGCTAAACGATTGAACTCTTTTGTTGTTTAAAAGCTGAAGCATGCAAACACTTCTAGCGTTCCTCCAGTACTCGCCATATGGGGTGAAAGCCACGTCCTTTGGGCCGAAGAAAAGCTTGCTCGGAATGCTGGATTTGGACTTGTTAGCAAAGCCCATATCTTGGGTTTTCATGATCTGTGAAGCTGCTTCGGCTGAGGAAGCGATCAGCACCGGCACGCTGCCGAACTGAAGCATCATCATCGGACCATGTTGGTTCGTTAGTTTTTGGAGAGAGCGATGTGGTTGTAGGCCCAGTTGGTGAAAGTTTCCGATGAATGGAAGTTTTGGGGGAGATGGGGGAAGATTTTTCTTGGATTTTTTGGATGAAAGCTGGACAAATGATATTAAAACAAATGACAACAAAAATAAGAAAGAAAAAACTGCAAATGTGGAAATCATTTTCTTTCCGATCGAGTGTACTTAGTTTTATCCTTTGCTAAAAATAGAAGAGGTATTGGTTAAATCTTCACGGTTGATGAACCGAGTTGTTCCCCTTCTATAGAAGAGAGGAAGCAAGATGAAGCGGAAAATAATAGTCCCACCATCTCAAAAAAGATTGTTTTAATTTTTGGGTTTCAAAAAAATATATTTTCTTTTTTGATAATTTTTTCATTTCAACATTTCACATTACATATTAAAAATCACAAAATTGAAGATTATTTTTATATTTTCAACATATCTTTAATTTAAGATAATAAAATTGAAAAATCTTTAATTTCTTAAACTTTGTATCAAGTCAAACCACACAATTATTTTGAAATGAAAGGAGTAGTAATATAAGCACGTGATGCAGCGATAAAGGACAAAGAAATCGACTATTTTGAATATGTAAAGCAAGAGGTGAGCACCAACTTTAAGATATATTAATGTTGTGATATTACACATAACATACAATATTTAGAGTATAGTAAATCTTATTCACACTCAAAAATTACTTTCGTATAAGTTTTAACTTTTAAAAAATTTAATCGAATCTTATATTTTTAAAAATAAACTGTTTGATGAATTCTCTCGTCAACTTAGAAACGAGAATTGGACATATAGTCGGAGAGTTCTAAAAAAGTTGAAGAAACAAGTGAAAACTGAAAAACATGAAGAATAACAACTGAACAAACGAAAGGGGTATTGTAATTACGGTAAAAGACGATCAGTAAAAAAAAAGTATATTGGCTTAGGTGGCAAAAGGTTGTGGTTGAAAATGAAATTTGAGAGAGAAATTTAGATTAAAGGACAAATAAAGTGGAAAAGATATTTATGAGATAATAATTGTAGAAAATAATGGAAGTAACCTGAAATTGACAAGAAAGAGAAATAAAGTTGGTGTAAAAAAATTTCCTTTATATTTTTAGTTAAATTTTTTCTTTGAAATATTAAAAAATTACACACTACTTATTTAGAAATAAATAACTCAAAATATAAAGAAAAAATTTATACTAACTTTATTTCTTAAAACATAAGATTCATCGGGCATGGTATAACATATTTGCATGGTTTGTTTCCAAAATGGGATTCTCTCACAGCAAGTCCGACAAGTCTCTCTTTATTTATAGGAAGGGCAATGATATGGCGTATATACTTCTGTATGTTGATGACATTATCCTCACTGTCTCCTCAACTTCACTTCGCCGGTCTATTATGTCCATTCTTGCAGCAGAATTTGCAATGAAGGACTTGAGTCCGTTGAATTATTTTCTTGGCATTGTTGTCACTCACTATGCAGGTGGTTTGTTTCTCAGTCAAAAGAAGTATGCCGAGGAGATACTTGACAAAGCAGGGATGTCTTCATGCAAACCTTCCCATACCCCGGTTGACACGAGGGCGAAGTTGAGCAACGCTTCAGGACCTCCATACAGCGACCTCACACATTACCGTAGCCTTGCAGGTGCATTACAATATCGGACTTTTACGAGGCTTGATATTTCCTATGCGGTCCAGCAAATTTATTTACACATGCATGATCCGAATGATGAACATATGAGGGCTCTCAAGAGGATTATGCGGTATATTAAGGGTACTCTACATTTCAGACTTCATATGTATAAGTCCTCCATCTCGAGTCTTTCTGCTTACATTGACGCAGATTGGAGTGGCTGCCCAGACACACGTCGTTCCACTTCCGACTATTGTGTGTTCTTAGGTGACAATCTCATCTCATGGTCCTCCAAACGTCAATCCACACTATCTCGGTCAAGTGCCGAGGCGGAATACCGAGGGGTGGCAAATGTTGTTGCTGAATCATGTTGGCTCAGTAATATGCTAATGGAGCTCCATTGTCCGATTGAAAAGGCAACAGTGATCTATTGTGACAATGTGAGTGCGATCTATTTATCTGGCAATCATGTTCAACATCAACGCACGAAGCACATTAAAATGGATATCTTATTTGTCCGGGAAAAAGTTGTCTGTGATCAAGTCCGTGTTCTCCACGTGCTGTCCCGTTAAAAGATAGTCGACATCTTTACAAAAGGTCTTCCGCGCGTACTTTTTGATGATTTCAGGGACAGTCTCAGCATTCGAGAACCTCAAGCTAAGACTGCGGGGGACTGTTAGAGTGATTATGGGAAGATCCCATAATCACCTCCCTCATTATTATTGATATTATTCTAATTATTGTAATTGTAATTAGGATCTTGTAAATTAGATAAAGTAGAATAGTAGTCTTCTAGAATAGTTTTCCTTTAATCCATGTATATATATGGTATATTTGAAAGAATAAAGGGATTCAATTCTTACAAAATTAACAGAACCAGTTTAATTACTCCGATAATGCAAGAAAGTTTTGGCAACGCGATGAGTGTAACTTATATTCTACAATATAGTACGAGTAGTAACTTTTGCATGGTACCAACAACAAACAAAAAATAAAAGTAACCTTTAATTTTGCAATAGCTAGCGTTTATCCTGAAACACAGGTATTACAATAAAATTGCGTGGATTATTATAATGGAGAAAAACTGGAGCAGATCTTCTCCCTAAGAAGTTTCACAGATGTTGCACTTGGGTCACCTCTGTTTGTATAATTAATTTTCAACCTCTCCATTAATATATAATCAAATTTGGAAACTTAACTTTGAATAAAAATTAAAGACTTACGAAGAAAATCATATAATATGGATATGATAAATTACTATAGTCAAAACCAGTGATCCTGAAAGGAACAAACCAATTATTCAACCAACTCACAAATTTTAAAAAGAAATCCATAAATGAGTATACAAGTCTGGATAGAAAGTGGATTTATAGATAATTTTCGCAAAAACTGAACTTGAAATTAAAGAATGTAGTTTTTAGCATATTTAACACCACAAGTTTCAATCTCAGGAAACCTAATTCTCTATTTACTAAGGGTGGCCAGTGGGCCGGGCTCGGGTCTGGCGGGCCGGGTCAGCGGCGGGGTCGGGGTCGGGGCGGGACGATCCGGGGGTCGGGATCGGGCCTAGCGGGGTCGGGTCTGGGCGGGACCTGCTCCAGTCCCGTCCCGATCCCGATCCCGTCGGTATCGGGGCGGGGCGGGGTCGGGTCGGGCTCGGGTCGGGGCGGGGCGAGCTCGGGTTTTCCTTTTTTTTTTTTTTTTTTTTTTTTTTAAATAACATATGTATAAAAAAAACTCAATAAATAAAACAAGATAGTGTAATAAAAACATCCCAAGGCTGTTTTTGTGCCTCTTATATTATTTAATAGACATGATTTTTTTGTAATACAAATACAATTGTCTAAAATCTAAATTGCAACTTTATGGTGTTGTCCAAAAGTTGCAAATTACATAATAAAATTGCAATTAAAAAAATTACATTTTCAAAAAAATCTGTTCTAATTGCTTGATGATTTCATGTGGTTCTTCGGTTGGAATAGGTATTTGTTGGTCAAATTGATCCACGTCGCTTCCACTACCTTCGGTTAAGATTTCGTTGTAGTTTTCATCATCTTCTTCGTTGATCTCCGGTTGACCGCACCTTCTCCGCTCCGCTCGTATCCAATCTCTCGAATAATACGCAATTTCCAAAGCCTTCTCCGCCAATGAGCGTCGTGGTCTCCTATTTGATATCTCGCTCGCGAGAAAAAGCGCTTTCCGACGCGAGTTGACGACGCTTGAATGTTCAAAACATCTCGAGCCATCATTGAAAGTGTCGGAAAGGTCTTCTCATTCCCCTCCAAAGTATTTCAAAGCAAGTCTTCTTGTCCATCTTCATTGATAACTTCTTGATACGGTACGAACCCCGCAAAACAAAAATATCCAACTCGCTAATTTGGTTAGTAGAGGTACGGCCGCACATTCTATTTTCGAGGCTTTCAATACTAGCCGCAGAAACAGCATGTCTTTTGTGAGGTTGTGTTGAAGATGAAGAAGATGGTATGGTAGCCGGTACGTTACTAGCATTTTCTTGTTGATAAAATCTATATATATTTTTGCAGTGGTGTTCTACGCTATTCAACACTTCTTCTTTAGTTTGTTCAATAGGTGGTGGGTGATTTAGATTTTTGGGACTTGGAGGTGGTAGTACTTCTATACAATCGTAAATAGTTTCAATTAGTGATTTAGTACCGTCTATTTTAATAGTAGGATTTAATACATAACCAATAATATAAATAGAAGGAATAGGAATAAAATATTTTTTTATTTTGACAAACATTTTTTTAATAGTTTGCCTTATAAGTGGTTTTTCCATATATTCACTAAGTAATAAAAATATTAGAGTTATATAAAATAACATAGTTGAAATAGTAGGATAATATATACCGGAAAATTCTTTTGTTGCTTGAAAAAATTTCTCTAAAAATACAATAAGTTCGGAAATTTTTTCCCAATCACTATCTAAAATCATATCACCGCTTTTTATTATGAGAGTTAAAAAATAAAGTTATAGGTAATTTATAGTCATAAGCAACAAGTAGTTGCTCGTATAAAGAATTCCACCTAGTGGATACTTCTTGTGGAATTCTTCTAAAAGGTAGTCCACAATCATGACAAATTTTTTTATATTCTTTTCTACGTTGTACTTTATTACTTTTAAAAATAAAGTTTATAGCAAATTGTATTTTACTAAGAATGTCTTCAAAAAGTGATAGACCATCCTTTACAATTAAGTTATATATATGGCACGCGCATTTTATATGAAAATGGTCCGGAAAAGATGGAGCTAAACTATTTTTTAACATTGTAATTGCGTAATTGTTATTAGAAGCGTTATCTAATGTAATAGTCATAATTTTATCGGTAATTCCGTAATAATCGCACACTTGATAAATATTTTCGCAATAAAAGTACCGGTGTGCCTATCATCTATATATCTATACGCTAAAATACGTTTTTGCATAGACCATTTATAATCTATCCAATGACAAGTTACGAGTTAAATAATCATGGCCGTTAGTACTACGACCTATATCGACGTGATAGATACTTTGCCATTAAAATGATATAATGAAAAACGTAAATATTGTTGATATTCATGCGCAAATTTAAATACATCTCTCTTAACAGTTGACCTAGGAAAACCGTTAAAAGCAGGATTATATATATCTCTAATGTAATGAATAAAACCGGGAGATGAAGGAAATGAAAAAGGCAAACCCTCCACAAAGAACTAATTTTGATATTGCTTCCCTATCTCTATGTTTGTTGTATTTAGAGCCTACAATTCCCCCCCGTCATAGGGTTAATTTGACCCGTACTTGGTCCGGGAAGATCGTATGTGAACCTTGTCCCGATGGAGCGCCGTTTGCGCACCCGGTTTTGAAGCCTGGTATTGGGCATACCTAGTGGATGAGCACTTACTACATGTCTAATTAAACCCCCGTCCCACCGTGACCTTTTCCAGTTTTAAATTTTAAAACATTTTTACAAATTTTACATATGGCTACTTGATTCTCTACGTCCCTATCAAAAAATGTCCATGCATCCGATTTTAATGGTCGTTTTCTTTGGACCTCGTCTCATACTAGGGGGAATAGGAGGTATTTCGGTTGAAGGTGCACTAGTGGGCGTGTTGTCATCAATATTAGTGGGTGTATCGTCTAGATCATCGTCTAAATTAAAGTCTTCTTGAGTTCCATAAAATAACTCCTCGTCTAAATCTAATGGTATTGTAGGAAAATGTTGAGTATCAACAAAATCATCCCGTGTAGGAATAAGATGACTAGAAGAAGTACCCTTGCCCCGATTGCCCCTACTAGAAGAAGTCTTACCCTTACCCTTAAACATACCTCTAATTCCTTCCATTTTAATTATATGCTAACAAATAATTAAAGTAAATGAAATTAAGTGCGCTAAATAAAATAAACAGAGACAATAATAATTTAATGAAGGAACGAATGTACCAAACGCCGACGTAACGTCGACGTGTAATCGAGAGGTTGAAAATTGAAACTTTGCTCGATGGAAGATCCTCAAGCTAGTTGCCAACTTCACTCCCAATTCCCAAATGAATTAATAAAATTGAATATTTAGCAAACAATGTAGAGAGATATATTGAGAAATTAGAGAGATTGTAGGAAGATTTGTGAGAAAGATGAAGAGAAAATGAGTTATTTATAGTTGAAAAATTGGGTTAAAGTGTAAATATAATAACTTATGGGTTAAAAATAAATATTAAGGGGTAGGGGGGTTGGGGGAGGGGGGGGGGCCTAAAATGGCCGTTGGCCAACGGCCATAATCTAAAATGGCCGTTGGTGCAACGGTTATTTTGCAAAGGTAAGGTCGGGGTCGGGGTCGGGGTCGGGACGGGCTCGGGGCGGGCTCGTGTCCGGCGGGCACTGGGGCGGGCTCGGGTCCGGCGGGACGAGACATCGTCCCGTCCCGAGTTCGAGTCCCGCCCCGTTAATTTTTTTTTTTTTTTTTTTTTTTAGAGCGGGGTCGGGTCGGGACCGGGGCGGGGTCGGGACGGGGTCGGGCCGGGGTCGGGTCGTCCCGGCCCACTGGCCAGCCCTACTATTTACTAGTATTCGTGACCGCGCGGTTGGCGGATAATATTAAAGAATATTGATCATGATAAAATTATTATCGGACCTATTTAAATGCATTAGATTATATTGCTTTAACAAAATTCCAACTGATATGCACCTTGTTTTCCGGTGCAATGTACCGAATGACAAATTATCTATGATTGTTTTGACTCTGACCCGACCCGGATTTTCGACCAGACTTGACCCGAATCAAAACAGACCCGGAATGACCGGAAAACGTGAAGAACACAAAAGGGAATTTTCGATTTGAAAAATCAGGAACTAAAACAGAATATTTTCGGATTAAAGAACTTATGAAACAAAAGGGGTATTTTTGGACTATTTTTTGGGACCTCGAATCGGGTTCTGTTCTTCAACTTTTGACCCAGAAAAACCCTCCTTTTTTTTGACCTCCGACCGACTTTTTCTTCGATTCTCTCTTTTTCGAGACCACCTTAAATGAAGAACAAAGGGGGGGGGGGGGGGTTATAGATGGATTTCCCCCCCATAAACCGTGTTTTAATTTTAAAAAAAGTGATGGTTTTGAAGCAGTTTTTGGGGAATAGGGCATGGGTGAGGTGATGAGGTAGGGTTGAGTGGTGTCAGGTCAGGTGGCGGTGTCGGTGTCGGCGGGTATGGGGTATGCAGAGGTATAGGGGCTGGTCGGTGTAGTTGGTGAGAAGAAGATGAGAGTTTTTTTTTTTAGGTTGTAGAGTTGTTTTGTTTTGAAGGGGTGGACGAATGGGCTTGGGTTTTGGGCCTCGGTTGGGTGTTGGGGGAATTGGGCTAGTCGACGGGTTGGGGTTTAAGTAGAATGTTTTTTAGGTTAAGGAAAAAATATGGGTTGTGGTTTAAAATATAAAAAGGGGGTTTGTTATTTTTTTTAAAATGCTTTGAAGGAATGTAAATTGTTTAAATAAAATATATGATGTGATAATAATAAAAACAATATTTGCGAAATGCTTAATGCTTAAAATAAAAATGCGATGTCGTTTTGCGAAAATAAAATAACATAGAATATTTAGGGTAAAACTATGATTAGGATATTAAAAGGCAAATGATAGTAAAAATACAAATAATAATAATAATAATATTGAGAATAAAATTATTTTGAGGTGTCAAATATTTAAAATTGCAAATATCGGAAGAGAGGGAACAAAATTGGGTGTCAACATCGGTGACTACCGGAACAGGGGATGCATCGGTTAACTGTATTACCACCGGGGATGGGAGACACGATGGGGGAAGGGGTGGCGGCTGCAGAAACTAGCAGTGCTCGATCAGTGGTGGCAATACGACTGAGTTCGGTGAGTATGACGGGGGAGATGTCAGACTCGTCTAGAAAAGTATAGTCCGTGTTTTGGAATTTTTGGATGTTTGCAAACGGGAATATGGTCTCGTTGAACGTAACGTGACGAGAGACGTGAAATTTTACAAGTGGACAAGTCATAGCACAGATAGCCCCTATGATTAGAAGGAAAACCGACGAAGACACACGGGGTGATACAAGATGCTAATTTATGAGGAGTAGTGAAAGCAAGATTCGGGTAGCACATGCAATAAAAAATTCTAAGGTGATCATAGGAGGGGATCCGACGGTAGAGAATTTCGGTGGGAGTTTTGTTGTGAAGAGTACTGGTAGGTAAAATATTAAGGATATATTCTATCACTTTGACAACATAGACCCAGAGCGATGGGGGAGAGATGCATGGAAAAGAATGGTACGAACCATGTTGTTGTTAAGGTAGGAGTGAAGTTTTGGCTTCTGATACCATGTAGAATTGTATTAATCTCCCCTGTGGAGTCTTTTTCATTAAGACAAATATATTTAGTGTGTACATTGTGGAATCATAATCCAATAAAGATCATATTTCTACCATAATTGTACAACACTAAATATAACAAAATATATGGAGTATATTTAATAATATACGCTATTAGTTTTATTATTGCTAATATGAATTTTATTTACTTGTCACTTAGCTTAATATTCTTGTCCATTGCTGTCATTTAATATAACAACTAAAATAAATATATATTTTCTTATTCCTGAATCATTTTTGTTTTAAACTTTTAAAATATTGTTCCAATTCTTTAATTGCGTAAATTTATGTACGTTTCTTTGTACGTTCTTCATTTATTATAGATCAGAAGCTATACATCAAAGCAAAGCAAAGAAAAGAAAAGAACCAACGTTATTATAGATCTTTGTGGTAATTTGACTAATGATTAATTGGTTACAAAAGTCTTTCAAATAATAGAAATTACTCCCATATTTTTTTCTATCAACAGACAACAATCCATTTTGCTACTACAAAGATATTCTTTATATATGTATATTTCAATAGTATCAAGAACAAAATAAAATTTAATGGAAAGACTTCTATATTTGAAGTTATTCCTATATAAATAACATATGTACCTGCTAAAAACAATAGGATTTGTTCTCATGATTATAAGTGAGTAGTGAGTTTTTGATGGATCTTAACTGTTTGAAATTTGCCTTTGATGGGGTTGCGTCCACCCATCTTTAATAACTTAAACACTAGGGTTCCACACGTTGGAGACTTGGTTCTTCACACGTGCATAATCTACTAAGTGAGTAGATGATCGTAGGGCCAAGGATCGTCAAATTTCGTTAAGAAATAAAAGAGATATTGGTCCACAAAGTAGGGTATTTGAGGCATGAAAATATGGTGTGGAACAAATCTCCCACATCGGTGGGAAAATGAAGAATTGTTCATTTTATAAGCCTAAAAATGGATAAGGGTTTTGGACCCTAAGGGGTAACCCATGTGTTTGAAGGAGGAGGACCTAGGTGTGCTTGGGTTCAAGGCTAGGCCCACACACGCACCACCACCCACCCACCTGGTCTGGGTCGGGTCGGGATGTTGGGCTTCTTCTGATATTATCTTTTTAGACCCCAAACTGCTTAGTATTTACAGTTTGGTCCCTGGAGTTTCAGAAAAGATAAAATTGGGAAGACCCATGTCGCGTCGCTAAATGGGCAGTGGCTACCGGATTCGCGACGCTAATGTTGCAGCGCCGCGGCGCTTTCCAGGCAGTGTCTGTACGACGGAAGACTGAAAGTTTCCGACTTTTGGGCTGGTTTTGGAGCATTGAATCTCCTTTATTTGGCACATGAATTCAACCATTTACTTGGCTGAATGTAACCTCTCAATACGTGTCATTACATGGCTATTGAAAGTCATTAGTTGGCTAATTGAGAGATCATCTTCCTTATACTATAAATTGAGGTCTTTGGTTCAATTGAGAAAAAAAACTTGGAAATATTTTTCTGAATTCTTCTTCCCCTTTGGCATCCTTTCAATACTCAAAGTTCTTCAAGAGTAACACTTGAGTTTCCTTTGCTCATTTATAAAATTTTTGTTTTATCTTGGGAGACTATTGCCCATAACGTAAAAGGATATACGGGGAAATCTTGTGTTAAAGACAAAGTGTCATCACTCGACTCAGCCAAGTCACAAAGAGTTCGTGTTTGTTCTCATTTCTAGTTTTGTAAACTAAAGATTATAAGTTTCTTATTGTAATCTTAGTAGTCTTTAGTAGTTTATCATTTCTAAGCGATTGTAATATTTACTTAATTCTCGTTTTCTGCACTTGTTGTACTCACAAGTTTAAGACAATATTGTTGTAAGTGCTAAGAAATATGATTGGACAAGAACATGTGGCTTTTGGTTCTGCGAAAACTACTCAAGGCAACCCCTCCGCCTTCCCCACTACTACTCAAGGCACACTCAATGCCTTTCCTGCTGCTCAAGGGAACGTGACAGTTCCTCCACCCTCTGGTTTCACCATGAATGCCTAGAAAAAATTATGGGCTCCAACTTCGAGAGATGACAGCAGAAGATGCTATTTTACTTGACTGTTATGGGAATGACTCATTTTCTAATAGAAGATCCTCCACAAACTGGAGATAAGATGGACCCTCAGCCTAATGAAATAGCTGAAGGGGGCCAAGGTATCCATGTCGTTAATGGCATGAAGATGGTTCTTGATGCATGAGTCATAATGACTTCATATGTAAGAACTATATTTTGAACTGTCTGTCATACCCACTCTACACGGTGTATTGCACCGTAGGCACCGCCAAAGAGTTATGGGAAAAACTGCAGAAGAAGTACAACGCACAAGATGCAGGTACGAAGAAATTCATCGTTGGGAAATTCCTGAAATCTCAAATGGTGGATAGCAAAACTGTAATGTCCCACGTCCAGGAATTTCAAATGACTTTACATCACCTGGATTTGGAAGGTATGAAACCAAATGAGCAGTTTTTGAATGTATCACTAATTGAAAAGTTACCTCCCTCGTGGAATGAGTTTATGAGTTACTTAAAACTCAAGACAAAGAAAATGACATTTGAAGAACTTATTATCAAACTCCAGATTCAGGAAAATAATAAGAAGGTCGTGCCTAGGGGAGAACAACCCGCTGAGGCAAAGGCAAATCGGGCTGAGGCCAAAATGAACACAAGAAAGAAGCGCAAGTTCCATAAAGATGGCAAGACCCAGATGGCGGAGAAGTTCAAGGGGAACTGCCACCACTGTGGGAAACCTGGTCACATGATCAAGGACTGCCGCAAGCTCAAGATTGAGCAAAAAGAGAAGGCCAAAGGAATGGCACATGCTAGCGTCGTCGAAGACACGCTTCTTGATGACATGATTGAGGAGTTCTCGGCGGTGGTGCTTGAAGCAAACCTTATTGAGAATCACATGCAATGGTGGATGGACACGGGTGCTACCAGACACATCTGTTCCAATAGAGATGCCTTCTCCACATATACACCAGTTATAGACAAGAAGTTGTTCATGGGTAACAACGCTTCCTCTAACGTGCTGAGGATAGGAAAGGTGGTCCCGAAGATGACTTATGGAAAGGAGCTCACTCTGAAGGAGGTGATGCATGCCCCTGATATTAGGAGGAATTTAATTTCAGGTCCTTTATTGGTTAATGCTGGTTTTAGGCTAGTATTTCAGTCCAATAAATTTGTAATCACCAAGAATGGAACTTTTGTGGGGAGATGTTTCGTCTGTGAAGGCTTCTTCAAAGTTAACGCCCAGTCTGTAATGTGTCCAAGTAATAAAATTAAAGATTCTTCTTACTTGTTTGAGTCTTCTAATTTATGGCATCATAGATTAGAACATGTCAACTAAAAGTCCATCCAAAGGTTGGTGAAGTTGGAGTTGTTGTCATCTATCGACGTAAACCCTCAACATAAGTGTGAGGTGTGCGTAGAGGCAAAACTCACAAAGACTCTTTTTTGATCCGTCGAAAGGAATACCGCTCCTCTAGAACTTATTCACACTGATATATGTGATTTTGAAGTTTGCACAAACTAGAGGGGGGAACAAGTACTTTGTGACATTCATTAGTGATAGCACAAGGTATTGTTACCTTTACTTGTTGAAAAGTAAAGATGAAGCCTTTGAAGCGTTTCGACGCTACAAAGCAGAAGTTGAAAACCAACTAAGCATGCAGATTAAATCAATTTGTAGTGATAGAGGGGGGAAATTCATAGCGTCATTTGAGGAATATTGTGCCCAATCGGGCATTGTTCATCAAACGACGGCTCCATACTCACCTCAGTCGAACGGAGTTGCTGAACGCAAGTACCGTACATTGAAGGAAATGATGAATGTATTGCTCATCAATTTCGATCTTCTCCAAAACATCGGGGGGAAACCGTCCTTACCGCTAATACGATTCATAATAGAGTCCCACATAAGGGTAAGGACAAAACTCCATATGAATCATGAAAGGGAAAGAAACCCACCTATAAATATTTAAGGTGTGGGGTTGTTTGGCAAAAGTCGAAGTACCTAAGCCAAAACAGGTCAAGATTGGGCCTAAGACTGTAGATTGCCTTTTCATCGGATATGCAAATAACAGTAGTGCTTATCGTTTCTTAGTGCATAAGTCAGATATTCCAGATATCCACGGGGGTACAATCATGGAATCAAGGAATGCCCAATTCTTAGAGGATACTTTTTCTAAAAAGGAAAGAGACATAACCTCTCGCAAACAAAGTTATGAACAGAGCTCTTAGGAACCAGGAGTCGTTGACTGCCCAGATCTAGATAGTTCAGATCTAGTGGACTCTGAAGTGGCTGAATATCTGGAATCGAGTGTTCCAGATTTTCAGAACTTGGAGACTCTAGAGATGGGACTAAGATGAAGTAAGAGGGCCATGAAGGATAAAACCTTCGGTTCTGACTTTGTAGCTTATATGGTTGATAGCGAACCAAGGACAATTGCTGAAGCGTTGTCAACTCCCGAGGCACCGCTCTGGAAAGAAGCTATTGAGACTGAAATGGACTCCATCCTGCAAAACCATACTTGGGAGTTGGTTGATCTTCCTCCGGGAAATAAACCGTTGGGTTGTAAATGGATACTCAAACGGAGTATAAAGCAGATGGGTCTATAGACAAGTACAAAGCCAGGTTGGTAGTCAAGGGCTATCGACAAAAGGAAGGCCTTGACTATCTTGACACGTACTCCCTGGTGTCTAGAATGACGTCCATATGAGTATTCATTGCGATCGCAGCATTGCGTGACCTTGAGATACATCAAATGGATGTCAAGACAACCTTCCTAAATTGTGATTTGGAAGAAGAAATTTATATGGAAAAACCCGAGGGGTATGTGGTTCCAGGACAAGAGAAGAAAGTCTGTCGACTTGTCAAATCTTTGTACGGGCTGAAACAGGCCCTAAAGCAATGGAACGAAAAATTTGATAGTACTCTACTATCGAAGGGTTTCTCCATTAATGAGTGTGACAAATATGTCTACATGAAAGGTAATTCCGACTCGTTCGTTATGATATGCCTTTACGTAGATGACATATTGATCACATGGAGTAGTCCTAGCTTGATCCTAGAGACTAAGAATATGTTGAAACAATGCTTCAATATGAAGGATATGGGTATTGCAGATGTCATCTTAGTTATCAAGATCTCTAAGACGTCTGACGGACTGGTCTTGTCTCAGTCTCACTACATCGAGGATGTGTTGAAAAAGTTTGAGTCACCATTGGATATGAATAAAAATTGATAAAAATTGTGGTGCGCCCGTATACCATGAACGATATGCGCAGGTGATTGGGAGTTTGATGTACATAACAAACTCACCCGACCTGATATCGCTTATGCAATCAACAAGTTGGCTAGGTTTACCCGTAATCCAAGTAATGATCATTGGAAATCGTTGAATCGGGTACTACGGTACCTGAAATACACGCTAACTTAAGGGTTGCATTATTTGAGATATACAACTGTACTAGAGGGGTACAGTGATGCAAACTGGATATTTGATAGAGAGAACATCAAGTCTACCAGTGTGTATATATTTATAATTGGTGGTGGGGCTGTGTCTTGGAAATCCTCTAAGCAAACTTGCATCGCCCGATCCACGATGGAATCATAGTTTATTGCTTTAGACAAAGTAGGAGAAGAAGTTGAGTGGCTTCACGACTTCTTAGAGGATGTCCCTTGTTGGGACAAACCCATACCTTCGGTGATGGTTCACTGTGACTGCCAGTAGGCTTTAGGAAGGGCATGAAGTTCTATGTACAACGACAAGTCTCGTCATATTCGTCGGAGACATAAGAACATTAGGCAGTTGATCACCACAGGTATAATATTCATTGATTATGTAAAATCAAAGCATAACATAGCAGACCAGTTGACTAAGGGCATACCAGAGATCAAATATTTTTCTTATCTAGGGGAATGGGCTTAAAACCCAAGCTATAAGGACCGATCTGATATTATCTTTTTAGATCCCAAACTGCTTAGTATTTATAGTTTGGTCCCTGGAGTTTTAGGAAAGATAAAATTGGGAAGAGTCGTGTCGCCAACCCGTCGGAGCTGAGGCACTAGAGCGTCACGGCCCCTCCAAGCCAAAGCCACGACGCTAAATGGGCAGTGGCTACTGGAGCCGCGACACTAATGTTGCAGCGCCACGGTGCTTCCCATGCAGTGTCTGTGCGACAGAAGGCTGAGAGTTTCTGACTTTTGGGATAATTTTGGAGCATTGAATCTCCTTTATTTGGCACATGAATTCAGCTATTTACTTGGCTGAATGTAACCTCTCAATAAGTGTCATCACATGGCTATTGAAATCCATTAGTTGGCTAGTTGAGAGGTCATCTTCCTTACACTATTAATTGAGGCATTTGGCTCAATTGAGAAAAAAAAACTTAGAAATGTTTTTCTGAAATCTTCTTCCCCTTTGGCATCCTTTCAATACTCAAAGTTCTTCAATAGTAACACTTGAGTTTCTTTTGCTCATTTGTAAAGTTGTTGTTTTATCTTGGGAGACTATTGCCCATAACGTAAAAGGATATATACGGGGCAATCTTGTCTTAAAGACAGAGTGTCATCACTCGACTCAGCCAAGTCACAAAGAGTTCGTGTTTGTTCTCGTTTCTAGTTTTGTAAACTAAAGATTATAAGTTTCTTATTGTAATCTTAGTAGTCTCTAGTAATTTATCATTTCTAAGCGATTGTAATATTTACTTACTTCCCGTTTTCCGCACTTGTTGTAATCACATTAACTGCCTTGCTTAGCCCCACTTATTAGTTTTTCACACATTGTAACATTTCTATGAAGGTCCATTTCCGGCTGATGTTATTGCACACGGTCATGTTTATTGGTGGCTTCGTTGTAGAGAAGCTTCTTGAAACCTTGTAATTTCAACTAATTATGGTCTGAACTTGAATTGAACTGCAGTACATTACTTATGATTTGGTACTGTTTCATGTTGGATCAGGCAAATGATGCACAACTTAGCCTTGATGAGTTGAAGAGGAAATTAAAATACCATCTTTGTCAATATTTTTGGGAACCAAATACATAACTGTGAACGTGGGGGTGGGGGATATAGATTTTGTTTATTAATTCAAATTCAAAAATAAAATAAAATGGAAGGAAGTTGTAACCACCCATATCCTTTTACCTTTAAAAATACATATTTTGAATTTAAAATTTTGTAAATAGTCTGTAGTTAGAAACTTTATTCTAAAAATCTGCATTTTAAATTTTTTTGTCCTAATCCTAGCTTCTTTTTGAAATTTTATCCTAATATATAGATAGATTTATCTATTTCAACTTTTTTGGCGAAATTTATGATTAGGTTTAAAGCATTTAGTTAATGTAGGACCATATATAGTTTAGGGAATTTAATGAAACGTGGGATAAAAGTTTAAAAGTGGATAAGAAAAAAAACAGAAAAAGAAGATCTAAATTATGTATTTTTTGAATAATTTTATTAAATATAAATTTTAATAACTGAATGTTGTGGAAGTATGATTCCACTATAACAGGACACTTTCACTATAATAGGAAACTTTAATGTGGATTAATCACGGTGAATTGATTCCAACCGGAAAATAATTTTTGTAGGATCTTTTTTCTAAATTTATACAGTTTTCTTTGGAGTATTGTTCTAAATTCAAATTCAAATTCAAATCCTCAAATATTCAAGTATATATTATTAAATAATATGTTTGATCATTATTTCTTTTTATTTTTTGATAATATGTTTAAAAGTTGGTTTTGAATATTGTTGATGATTTAAGTTAAATTTGTCAATTGGAAGTTACTTGTGCTTCTTTTTTTTTTTTACTATTGCAGATTTTTATTTTTATTTTAAAATTTAGTTTTTTGTGGTGATTACACTTGTCGTCCTACCATGCTTTTGCCTCTCCTATTCTAGATAGATAGCTTTGTTATAAAAATCTCCAATTAATCATGTTAATTTGAAAGTATATTTATATCCTAGAGACAATCTGTATTAGGACAAATGTACTTTATAATACACATTCATATTATTATTAATAGAGATTAATATTTTGGCATTTGCAATTATTGAATTATTATTTGATTGTTTGTAATTATTTATTAATGTGCATCTCTTGAGCTTACGTTGTCATTATTAGAGTGAGATATTTTATGATAGAGCGTAACTCTTAAAATAGCCTCGACTAATGATCATCGAGAATGGGATATCGATATGTGATAAGTCGACATGTGGTCTGCATCACATCCTTAGAGGATGTAGTATGTCTCGACATGTGGTCTGCATCACATCCTTAGAGGATGTAGTATGTCTCGACATGTGGTCTGCATCACATCCTTAGAGGATGTAGTATGTCTCACCTGCTACGAATAATGATTACTCATGATGGACACATGGATACTTTTGAAGTATTGGTATACCCTGCTGATATACTATTTGTTATACTTGTCTAACGTATGATCAGCGTGTGGGAGATAGAAGTCCTTAGACTTGATGTCAATACGCGCCTTATCTACAAAGTAATGTACTTTGATCCCGTCCCAAGCTCAAATGCCTTATAGGTTGAGATACGACTTGTATTGGGTACATTACGATGTGGATTGAAGGTGGTAGTTGAGCCAAGATTAGGATTCATTCCTCGAATGTATGTTCGAGAGAACACTCGGATTCTCAGTGATATTAGGTTGACTAAGTCGTTGGCCAACGCAATAGACATATTTAGAATATGGTCTAGTCGTCGACTAATATAGATGAGATACAATGATTAAGCCATTTGGATAGACACTTGACAAATCCTACGTTTGATCGGGCGTGTCGTGAATGAAAGAATTTTATCTTACCACATAAAGGTTAAGTTTATTGGATTCGTGTAAACGTACTTCACATATTGAGTTCGTCTTCCGGCGCCGTCTAGGAGTTTCGTGTAGACATTAATTTGATTAATGTCGATATGAGAAGGCCTGTAGGGTCACACTATGTAGATTGTCCGTTTCGATCTAAGGATGTATTGAGGGAGTAATTAAAATGTTCGATTTGGAATCGAGACATTTAAATGAATAATGATTATTTTAATTAAGTCAAAATTGGATTTTGGATTTAATTAAGAATGCACGAAAAATAAAGTCGAGTGCCGCGATGCCCATACCCTAGGGTCGTGACGCCTCTGCCTCAATTTTTGGGCCAGGCCCAAGGTCAAACTCTAATCCGGGTTTGCCCTATTTTTTAACTATAAATAGAGGCATTCACCTCATTATTCAACACACCATTTTCTGAAAACATTCTAAGCCTTAGAAGACTTAGAATCATATACTCTCGAACCTCTGCCGGATTTCCTAACTTTCCAAAAGAGAAGTACATTGAAGCTTGGAGCTTGCAATCGGGAGGGCAACCGCGTGTGCACCTTATAGTAGACAATGATTCCAGATTATTACAACTTGTAAGTAAACGTTTTATGTTACAAGTTCCATTGTTGTATAACCATATCAGAATTATTGTTGGGTAAGTAAGAAACAAAAACTTTTAAACTTCCGATGTGCCTTACTTATGTCTTTTGAACCCAACAAAAACCTTCAAATTGGTTGGGTTGTACTTAGTAGCTCGCATTTGGACATGCGGTTTCATCTCATGATTTCATCTTATGAGATGAAACCAGTGTTTGGACATGCGATATCCTCTCATGAGATGAAATTCAAATAATCCAAAAAGGCATGATTTGGAATTTCAAAATTTTTAAATGTAAAAGTTATCCATAAGTTTATATATTGTAAAAAAAGATTCATAAGTTGATAGATATATTTATCAATCATGTTTACCACCCATTTATATCAAATATTAAAAGATCTACCAGTTGGTAGTATATTTACAACAAACTTATTATTACCAACCATATGAGAGGATTATATTAAAGCGTAGTTACACTACAACTCATGTTCAATTTCTCATTTTATTGAACTAAAGTTAGATCAATTGATGTTGTCTATTTTAGAAAGGCCTTTTAGTTTCGTATTAATTTTGTTATGAACTATGATTTGCTCATTTGATAAGATTGTATAAGAATTGAGAAAGTTTTGATATCTCCTCCTCATATGTCCATTAAAATTTTAATGCTTATTTTAACCTTAAATTATCAACCTTTGTTTTTTCCTTTAATTTCTTTAAAATCTTAAAAGTTTTTCTAAATCAATGTAATCAAATTTATCTATAGAAAAAATAAATATTATTTTCAAGACGAATGTTCTATTATGAAACAAATGAGCAGAATAAGAAATTTTAATTTTATTAATAATATTTAAAATTCTATTATTAATGAAACTTAAATATTGAGTGATCTTCTAATTTTATTTTGAAACCTCTTGATTGATATTATTGAAGTAACCGGATCTTATATTTGTAGATTGAAATGGTGAAATAGATTTACCAATTACTATCGGGAAAAAATCTTGTTTAGAGCGATTAAAATATAAGGACTTTAATGTTTTATTCAAGGTATCGTTATAAATGTTTACTTATCAATATTATATATTTTTTTATTTAAAATATCTTTATCTCAAAATTATATTCTTGTTATCCTTTTAAAGGAAAAAAACACACATTGTATGAAATTCTATTCATCATTGAAGAAATGGTCATAATTTTATGCATTTGGTTATATCTGAAGAAATATATTAGAAAAATAGCAATTAGAATTTGGGATCCAAACTTACTATTCTTCAAACAAACGAAAAAAAAAGAGAAAAAACTAAATATCTTAGATATTGATTTATTAATAGAAAACAAAAAAAAGATTTATTGAAGGGGAATTACCACACGGGATGGATAGGGATAACCATTTCGCTTTATAATTACTTGCGCCTAGCCCTAAAGTGGTCAGCAGTTAGCGGCTCTCTTATGAATTAAATTAGGCAACTAATAGTGCTATCTTTCTATCATAGCGTAGGGGTGAGTGAGGTACAGAGTACTGTCAGTTACGGTTGAATAGGGGTGGAGTGCGTTTGTACTGGTTGTGATTGTAATTTGTTAACACAAATTGGTATTGTAAACAAAAGAAGCATTACGTCAAAATGAAAATACAAACAAAAAATATTGTAGTCAAGAAAATAAATACAAAATAGAATGGAGAATATTTGTAGTCAAAGAAAACAAATTAAAACTAGAGAAATGGAATAATTATAATGTTTGATATTTCTTTCCAAATTCTCATGCAGAAATATTTGCCAAAAAATGATAAGAAAATTCCTTTTATTTAACGATTTTTATCAAAAATTACTTGCGAATTTTTAATATTTCTTGTGAAAAAAATCGTAGGTAATTTACATGCAGAATTAAAAATTCCCAGGGGGAAAATTCGCAGGTAATAATTACCCACGAGCTTTTTTTCAACGGAATTTTATTAGCAGAAAAATTCGTAGGAAACTTCTTTACCTGCGGATCTTGCTTAAAAATTCTCTAGAAAATCCTTATGTAATTCAAGTTTTCTAGTAGTGATTTTTTATGTCTATAAGAAAAAATATAACTTAAGAAATTCAAATTGAATGTCCAAACAAAACTTCAACTTCGAATCATCATAATTTCATCTCATGATTTCAAATCATGTCCAAACGACTCCTTAGTATCACTACAAGAAAGTATAGAATTGGCAAAAAAAATACACATAAAATATGATTCACCCTTTATGGTGGATCATATGTTATGTGTATTTTATTTTGTACAACAATATAAAAACGTAAATGACAACCAAAATTTAATATATTGTTGCTAAAAACGTAAATGGCAACAAAAAAATAACTTGTTGCGAATTTTTTTCGCATCGGAGGTTATTGCAACGACATGCAACAGTTTTTGTTGTTGCAAAGATACTTTTGGCAATAACATCCAACATATGTCAAAAAAATGTTATTAGCAAATGTCTTTGTCCTTATAGTGTATTTAATATAGCTGCCTCTAGTAAGTAGTAACACCAAGTATGAACGGTACGTGCATGATTGCACATTGGTGTTCGTTGATGTTTGCGGTAAAGACGTCTCGTATATATGAGGTGGATGAGAGAATTTAAATTAATGGTTCAATCTTTATGGCTTTGCATTGAATTTATTATACTTTTAAAATTATGGATCTAAAATTGTTTTCCGCCCGAATTCTACCTTCTGCCGTTTTATCGGCTGATGAAATCGGAAGACAAATTGATTCCTTAACTTAAGCGATTTGGGCTGAAAACGGAATTCTAATTTCCAGCAATGGGTTCCCCAACTACTCCAGAAAGCGTTAGGACGATGGTGTGAGTAAACTAAGAGGTAAGAAACATGAATACAACCGAATAAAGTAAAAGTAAAGGATAAAGTAAGGGATAAAAGATAAAGATAGATAAGATTTGAGTTGTTTGATTGATTGTGTGTGTCTATATACAGAAATGTGTTCTATCTATAGTAGAAAAAGAGAAAAAATTGTACAAACGTGCCCCCCCCCCCCATGTCAGTCATCAAGTAACCCACCAAGTTTAATGGCCGACTATGGGGGAGGTGGTGACGATTTTCTCGCCATCTACTCCTCTTGCTCGGATAATGGCCCCTTTCTTTTAGCTGTCGTTGGCCGTTATCTCTTATGGGGGTCTGAACAACCCTTTTGACTTGGTCGTTGAGGCGTGTGCGTCTGAGTGGGTCCCAGTCGTACCTCTAACTGACAACTCGACTGAGATTCCTTGGTAGCCGATGAAGTTCTTGTAGTCGAGGGCTATGAGTAAATTCGGCTCCGGAATAGTTCGGCTGTCACTGAATTCGACTAAACACTTAGCTATTTTTGAGTGTTAACAAAAATATATTTTTATTGAGATTTTGGTAACTTTTACTTATATATCGTCTAAGCCTCATATTAAAATTACCGGGTTTGGTTAAAGCATAGATTGTTAGGTATACATACATCCGCCGCGGCCTGAATACCAACAAATATTCATGAAATATATATACCGTGCGCAGAAGCTAATTAAGTTTGTGTCTTGCATTTTTTCATATGGTAAATTGTCAATCCTTAAATCGATCAAAAAAGCATATTTATCATGCTTTAGTATATAGTACTTGTCTTGTCGTAGGTTAAAAGGCAAAACTGTCTCGTTATAATCCTAGACCTAAATATGTAACATGAATTATGCATGTGAATTGTAACCACTGAACAAGTTGTTAGTCGTAGAACAAAGCTAGTGCATGTTTTGCTTTGGCTATGCAATCCATGAGCCAAATACTGACGATATATGAAGTCTGCATTTACCAGAAATGAGAGGAAATGCATGTATATAGATGTGGCCATCTTAATAAATAAATACAAATTGACTGAACTGATTATGTAGATTGTAGACCACCTAAACAATTGAAGCAGAAGTGACCCGTCATTAATAAAAATATATATTTTGTTGTTTGATAACTTGGAAGTCTGCTGTGGTGGCGCACTTTAAGTCAATACTCTATTTGATTCAAATTATACTCCCTCGGTCCCAATTTCATTAATACTATTTGAATCAAAGTAAACTCCTCAGTTTTAATTTATGTGAAGGATTTAGAATATAAGGGTCAAAATATTTAATTTTAATTATGAATTTTGATATAGATATGTATCTTAATTATTTAAAAAATAATATTTATATATCTAAAAATTACTCAAAAGTACTACAACTCAGCATAATTAATGATTCAAAAATATTTTTATAAAATTATTAAATAATACTCTTCTAATTTATGTGACGCTATTTGACCGGACACATAATGTAAGAAATAAAGAAAAACTTTATTATTGACTAAATTGTTATTTCTCCAACGGGCGTAGAAAGCAAGGAACTAGGAATAAACGGATGCCCGACGGGACACGGTATCCAAAGATTGAAGAACTTGAATCAATCAACTGAGATGAAAAATCCAGAAAGTCTGAAATGTAGTCATAATTAATTGGGACAGTAAATTGGACGAAATATATCAGCCCAAGAAGAGTTAGTTTACTTTAACCATTAGTTCATCATACCTATAGTCTAACCATTTTGAGATAAAATAATATTAAGGTTGACTGGATAAGATGAATTATCGGACATTAAGTTTGAAATAAATTTTTTACCTTATGTAGTTGAAGGTATAAAGTTATCCCAGAGTAAATTTATATATTTCTAAATTTAATTTTTGAATATCCCACCTTATCTCGCGTACCAAACAATCCCTTAGTTCATTATACCTATTCTTTGTTCATATTTGCTGGTTAAATTTTATTGTTCCTGCATTTTCTATCTTGGATGTATACTTATTTAATTATGGAAAAACAGTTCACATCACTAAAACAGTTTGGTAGGAGAGTGCCTCAGACAACTCAAACCAATTTATATTTTTATTCATAAATAGTACTCCGTAACATTTACTGTTATATTTTTCACTTATTCCTCCATTAAATAGAAAGTAAGCAACCAGGAATACATTGGATGCCCGACGCGACTGGATATCTGAGAGATTGAGGAACTTGAATGAAAAGTAAGAAAGTTTGAAATGTAGTCATAAGTGCGGCAATAAATTTGATGAAATTGTGGAACCCTTTGAATTTATTTGGTGTATGTGCATACCCTTTTGATACACGTGTCCAAGAATGACCAATTTTGTCAAAGTAGAAGAACAAATCATGTAAAAAGAGTCGATATTCCAAGCAAAAATTGTCAATTAGACCAAAGGGACGATCTAGCAAAGTCGACATCATGGAAAGAGAAATGATAAAATATTGTTGTAGAAGTCAAAGAAAGAAATTAATTTAGAAATCTTTTGTGGTGGAAATGGAACTTCAAATGTATCGACGTTCAGAAAATCAAATCGCCAATTCTGAAGGTTGAATTAATTCTTCCATGAAGATGACATAGGGTCAGCAGTAGTGCAAAATCATTTCACATTATCTAGATCTAATGTTTTTTTCGTTATACGTGATTGGCATTTGAACAAGGATTTGAAATTATGGTTTGAAATTAAAATTTTGTTTGGATATAGGTAAATATGAAAATTTTGTTGGAAATTTGCCTTCGGTGGGGAGGTGCGTCCACTCATATTTAATGAATTAAACACTAGTGTTTCGCATGTTTGAGGCTTTATTTCTTCACACATGCATAATCTACTAAGTGAGTAGATGACCGTAGGGCAAGAATCGTCAAATTTCGTTGAGAAATGAAAGAGATATTGGTCCACGAAGTAAGGTGTTTGAGGCATGAAAATATGGTGTGGGACAAATCTACTACATCGGTGGGAAAAATGAAGAATTGCTCTCTTTATAAGTCTCATAATTGGCTAAGGGGTTGAGACCCCAAGAGGTAACCCATGTGTTTAAAAGACAGAGGACCTAGATGTGCTTGGGTTCCAAGCTCAGCACACACGCGCGCCGCCGCCACCCACCCGTCCGGTCTGGTCAAGGGTCGTGGGACTTTCTGATATTATCTATTTGGACCCCCAAATTTCCTAATATTTACAGTTTGGTCCATAGAGTTTCTGAAAAGTTGAATTTGGGAACGACGGAAGGCAGAAAGTTTCTGCCTACCGTTGGAGTTGATTTTTGGGGACGTTAGTGTGCATTAACCAGCCATCCGGACAGTCCCCAGTATCGAAAGCCTTACATTTCGTTAAAATTTCAAAATTTTCTTCCACTCCATTCCGAGTGTATATGCCCCCCCCCCCCCCCCCCCCCCAATATTTAGGAGTTCATGCTATGAAGACTCGGATACTTGATAATTTTCTTCGGTAGCAAGACAAGTAACATGCTCATTTTGTGATGTTGCCTCATTAAAAACCTTACCAAAAATAATCCAATTAGGACAAAAACCGGACGAAGGAAAAAAGAGTGCATCGTGTGTTCTATCTTACTACATATAGTTCTTCTTCAAATGACTTACATTCCAATTACTTGGAAGTTTATTTCCTCATTGGTCAGTTAGTTTATAAGATCATTTACCAATAATACCGGTGACCGTATATGGTCCTTTCCGGTTTGCATCTAGTTTCTCTGCGTTATGATCCCAGGTACTCTACTTACCCTCCAGAGCACCAAGTCCCCGTATTTTAAATGTCAGATACTTGTGCACCGATTGTAGTACACTCCATTATTTGTTTTCGGGCTACCATCCGGACGTACGACAAATCATGATATTCTTCGAGCAAATCCAGGTGCACGGACATTGACTTTGCATTTGATTTGTCATCAGGCCCGAGATCTCAAGTTGGGAGTTCTCACCTCTACCGGGATCATAGCCTCTACACCATAGATCAAGGAAAAAGGAATTTCTCTGGTACTCGTATTTGTTGTGGTCCGATACGTCCATAATATATCCGGCAGCATAGACAACCAATTTCATTTAGCAGCTTCCAACTTCTTCTTTAAATTCTAGATTATAGTCTTGTTAGCCGACTCCGCTTGACCGTTTGCGTTGGGATGATAGGGAGTAGATGTGATCCTCTTGATAAGCCATCAAGGAATTCTGTGACCTTGGATGCGATATAATTTTGGCCATTGTCACAAGCTATCCTTCGGGATGCCAAAACGACAAATAATGTGTTGTCATGTGATGTCTTTCACCTCTTTTTTCCGTACCTTTGTGTAAGCTGGAGCTTCAACCCATTTAGAGAAATAATCAGTCATAAATATAATTTGGCATACTTGTCTTGGTGCCGCTGGCAATGATCCGACAATGTCCATCCCCCACTTCATGAACGGCCACGGGAATACCGCCGGATGTAATTTGGCATACTTGTCTTTGCGTTATCTGTGTATTTCCATTTTAATGTGGAAATAATATGTTGTTTAATATGGGGAAAATATGATATCTTAAAATGTTTAAATTTGAATATAAAATAAAAATACATAAATTTTAATTTAAGTTAAAAAACAATATATTTGAATTGAGATAAAAGAATCTTAGATTTGAAAAGTGGCTTAATAGAAAGTATGGTTGATTTCTTTGCCACTTTTTAAACCGGGTCATATTTGATTGGGTAAAAAAGCTTGATGAGTTAAATAGGTATAATATTCAAACAAACAAAGTTGACTTTAATGACATGGCATGCCAACTATAAAAGAATGAGGCTTTTGAGATATTTAGTATATTTTGAAGAAAATAGTAATAGTTGAGTGATTTTGTTGTCATAAAAAAAACAATAGTAATAGTATAATTCTTATTAATTAGGGGACATTTGTCTTCATTAAGATTAAGACATCTGAATCTGAATGCACATATGAATATTTAAGATATTATTTCTAGATTTGAACTCTAAATGATTAAGACTGTTTGTTTTTCAACATATGAATGTGTATAATTTATTATTTATAATATAATAAATACACAATTTCAAATAAAAATAATAATTAAATATTAGCAAAAAATATAAAATTTTAATAAAATAAAATTATTATAATTAAAAAAATGAAACATTTAGCTACAGACGGTGAAGATAATTTATAGTTATAAAATTTAAATAACAGAGTTGCTAAATATTATATCAACAAAATATCTTTTAAAAAATATTAATATAATAATTAGATCAAACTTTACAAAATATGAAAAATTAATACAGAAATGAACATTTTATATTAGATAAATGTTGAAGTATCTAAAGTACAAATACTTCATAGAAAAATTTGATTGAAAAGGTCCACTAAATGAGTTGCATATGTGGAGTCTTTCTCCATCTCGCCTTCTCCCTCTTTCTTTCCCATCTCCCCTGCTATGTGACGGGTTCACACAGACACGTCAAAATTTCAACTAAAAGAAGAAAACATTCTAAATTTTTCATGAAATAAGATAGAAAATAGTAAAGAATAAGGGATCCAAAATCATTGAAGGTTAAGGATCATAAATTTGTTATGATTTAATTGCAAACCTTTAGTGTCAGACACAAAGTGTGTGTGTTTTCCTGGTATTTCACTTTCCAGTAACAACTAAGCCTGGCCAGTGGGACGGGTCGGCCCGATCCCGATCCGTCTCGATACCCGCCCCGATCCCCTTAAAAAATTAGTGTCGGAGTTCGAACTCAGGACGGGATCTGGGCTCATCCCGCCCGTCCCGATCCTGACGTAACTCGCCCTAACCCGACCCCGTCCCGCCCCGCCAGCCCATCTCTCCTTTGCAAAAATAGTCATTGAAACAACGACCAAAGTCAAAATTTGGTCGTTGTTGCAACGGCTATAACGACCATTTTGGTCCCCCCCACCCCATAAACCCCTCCTACTCTCTTAATATTTATTTTTACCTCTAAGTTTGTATATTTACACTTTAACCCTATTTTTCAACTATCGGATACAACGGACATCCGAGCGCATAGTTATGACCATTTAAAGTTGCACCAATTTACAACTAATTTATCTCCCTACGTTTTTCTCCAATTGAATTACATTTTTAACAACTACTGATGTCGATGCTTCCGTGATATGTTAATTAAGTTCATGCCGCATTCAACTTCCTTAAAAGCTTCATAGATTAGATTGGCTTCAATCTAGCCACTCAAAGACAAATATACCATTAAATGCACTTTATATTTAGAGGCGTTCATAACACATCTCATGTTGCTACTTTATTTGTTCATAATATGATTATTGCATGGTATTTTGTAAACAATTCTTACATGTTATTCAAGTTTCCTGAGTCCTCGTAAGCTCTACGAACAATTATCTACATTATATAAATGATAGTAATATTGGAGTCAATAATTTATAGTTGAGAAATATGGTTAAAGTGTAAATATATTAACTTATGAGTTAAAAATAAATATTAAGGGGGTAGGGGTTTATGGGGTGGGCAATAAAAAAAAAGTGACAGGTCTTCTATAATCGTAAGCAACAAGTAGTTGTTCATATAGAGAATTTCACCTAGTCGCTAGGTAATCCACAATCGTGACAAGTTTTTTTATATTCATTTTTTCTTTGTAATCCACAATCGTGACAAGAGAAAATGAGGTATTTATAATTGGAATTGGGTTAAAGTTTAAATATACTAATTTAGGGGTTGAAAATAAATATTAAGGGGTAGGGGGCAAAAATGGCCTTTTGGACCGTTGCACAATGGCCAAAATCTAAATTTGACCGTTGTTGCAACGATTAGTTTTGCAAAAGGGAGGGGGGATCGGGGCGGAGCGGGATGAAGCGGGACGGGACGGGACGGGCCTGGGTGGGAAGAGCCCATGTCCCATCCCGATTTCGAGTCCCGACACCGTCAAATTTTTTTGAAGGGGGATCGGGGCGGGATCGGGCCAACCCGGCCCCCTGGCCCCCCTTAGAATCAAGAAGTTAGATGTAAAATTTGTAAAAATGTTTATAAATTTGAAATCGGAAAAAGTCAAGATGGTACGGGAGTTTTATTGAGACATGTACAAGGCGACCACACAACTAGGTGGAATCAATACCAGGCTAAAAAAATCGGGTGTGTCAATTCCCTCTGAGTCGGGACAAGATTTACATAGTGTCCTCGACCAAGTACATAGTCAAATTAACCCGACGACGGGGGGAAGTTTTGGTCATAAATATAATAAACACAAAGATAGGGAAAATATGACAAAATTAGTTGTGGTGGAGGGTTTGCCTTTTGCATTTCCTTCGTCTCCTGGTTTTATTCATTACATTAGAGAAATGTATAATCATTCTTTTAATGGTTTTCCTAGATCAATTGTTAGAAGAGACGTTTTTAAATTTGCAAGTGAATATCAGCATTATTTACGTTATGCATTATATCATTTTAATGGCAAAGTGGCTCTCATTTCTGATATAGGCCGTAGTACTAACGGTAATGATTATTTAACTGTAATATGTCATTGGATAGATCATAATTGGTCTATGCAAAAATGTATTTTAGCATATAGATATATTGATGATAGGCACACTAGAACTTTTATTGCACAAAATATTCATGAAATTTGTGATTATTATGGAATAATTGATAAATTATGACTATTACATTAGATAATGATACTTCTAATGATTATTCTATAAGACTTTTAAAAGTTCGATTAACTCCATCTTTTTCTAATCATTTTCATATAAGATGTGCGTGACATACTTATAACTTAGTTGTAAAGGATGACCTAAAACTTTTTGAAAACATTCTTGATAAAATACAATTTGTTTTAAACTTTATTTTTAAAGGTAATAAAATACAAAGATGCAAAGACTATAAAAAAAAATTGTCACGATTGTGGATTACCTTTTAAAAAAATTCCTAAAGAAGTAGCGACTAGGTGGAATTCTTTATATGAACAACTACTTGTTGTTTACGATTATATAAGACCTATAACTTTATTATTTAACACCCATAATGAAAATCAAAGGGATATGCTTGTAGATAATGATTGGGATTTTTTTTTTTAGAACTTATTGGATTTTTAGAGAATTTTTTTAAGCTACTAAAGAATTTTCCGATATTTATTATCCTACTATTTCAACTATGTTATTTTATATAGCTCTAATATTTTTGTTATTTAATGAATATATGCAAAAATTGTCTTATCGCTCCATCTATTAAAAAAAGTTTATAAAATTTAAAAAATATTTTTTTCCTATTCCCACTATTTATATTATTGGTGATGTATTAAATCTGATTATTAAAGTAGACGGTTGTAAAAACACTTATTTAAATGATTTATGATTGTATAGAAGTACTTCCAACAGACCCAATTGAAGAACCAACTAAAGAAGAAGTTATGTCTAACATACACAATGAATGCAAAAAAAAAATGTATTACCAACAAGAAAGTGCAAAGAATCAACCGGTTTCGGTACCATCTTCTATAACTTCACTGCAACTGAATAAAAGACATGTGATTTATGGTGCTAGTATTCAAGGCCTTAGAGATAGAATGTTTAGTTGTTCAATTTCTTCACAAGTTAGTGAATTTAATGTTTGTGTTTTGCAGGGTGTTGTACAATACGAATTAATTGTCAATGATGAAAGACATGAAGACTTGCTGAAATACTGGAGGGAGAATGAGAAGACATTTCTGATACTAGCAAAGATGGCTTGAGATGTGTTGAACATTCAAGTGTCATCAACAGCGTCTGAAATTGAATTTGAGCGGAGCGGTCAACCGGAGATCAATGAAGAAGAAGACTACAACTACAACGAAATCTTGTCCGAGGAAACATGAAGCGACGTCAAACAATTTGACCAACAACTTCCAATTCCAACCGAAAATCCTCAAGACATTATGAGGAAATTAGAAAAAATATGGTTAACTGTGTAATTTTTTTAATTGTAATTTTACTATGTGATTTGCAACTTTTGAACAACACCACAAAGTTGCAATTTTAAAAATGTATTACAAAAAAATCATATTTCTATTAAATAATATAAGAGGCACAAAAACAGCATTGAAATATTTTTATTACACGATCTTATTCAATTATTGTAGTGTTTATATATATTGTTTTTTAAAATTAAGTGTCTAAAAAAAACCGAAATCTCGACCCCGCGTCCCCTAACACTGGTCCCCTTTTCCGGATGGATGTGGGACGGGACGGGATATCTGCCTGTCCTGCTAATTCTAGCCCGATAATCCCGTCGGAGCCCCGGTTCCGACCCTTCCCCATCCAGCCGGGTCCCGTCCCGCTGGGACCCACCTCGGTCCGCCCCCGCCCCGCCCCTACTGGTCACCCCTAGTAACAACCCACATGAAAATAACACCTCTTTGCTAGAAGAACAGATGGAAACTTTTGAGTCCCACAAAAGCAATAAAGAGTAGTGAGAGATTTGTGGAAGGTATTATGATTTAATAAAAAAAAGTGTTTTAAAAAGTTTATTGTTGAAGTCTGAACAGTTTCAAGACACCTTTTTAGATTTGACCGATTCAGATGTATTAAGATTTAAGACTCAATAAGTGAGAATTTTAAAAAAAATGTACTTAATAGATTATCCTTTATCGGCTGCAAACAATGCCCACACAATTTAATTTCCCCCCTTACAATTGGTCTCTTTTATAATAAAATAATGGCAGGTTCCACTCAGTGAACATCTATAAAATGAGAACCTCTATTAAATATGTCACGTGAAATGTTGAAATGAAAAAAATATCAAAAATTAAAAGAAATAATCCCCTTGATTATTTTCATTACTTGAATAGGTATATATACAAGATACAAAATATTTCTATTCTATTCCTAAAATCTTATTCTACCATAATTCTAACTCTACAATTATGGTAGTGTATATTTCTAATTTAGGTAACAAATACATTACAATATACTACACATATATTTTCCTAATATACAATATTCTTACATTGTCTATTTACCATAAAAGACTAAAACCGAGAGCCTCAATCTTGGGCAGAATCCGAGATGCTAAGTAAGGCAATATACACTTGTATATTATGTGTATATTGCCTTATTTAACACACACCCGCAGTCATAGCGGGCGGTCTTCGAAAGCTGAGACTGTCCCTAAAATCTTCAAAGAGTACCGAGGGAAGACCCTTTGTAAAGATGTCTGCAACTTGATATCTTGACGGGACATGACATACGCGTACCTGCCCCCAAGCAACCTTTTCACGGACAAAGTGAATGTCCATTTCGATATGTTTGGTGCGTTGGTGCTGAACCAGATTACCTGAGAGGTAGATGGCACTAACATTATCACAATATACTAAGGTCGCATTCTGAATGGGGCAATGAAGCTCTAAAAGCAAATTACATAACCAACATGATTCTGAGACCACATTAGCTACCCCTCGATATTCTGCCTCTGCACTTGAGCGGGATAGAGTCGCCTGACGCTTTGCAGACCAGGAGACCAAGTTGTTGCCAAGGAACATACAATATACTGACGTAGACCGTCTGGTGTTTGGACAACCACCCCAATCCGCATATGTGTACGAGACAAGTGTGGATGTAGAAGAAGGATACAAGTGCAACCCATAGTCCAGTGTCCCCTGAATATACCGAATGATGCGTTTGATTGCATTCATGTGCTCAACTCTAGGATCATGCATGAATAAACACACCTGCTGAACAGCATACGTAATATCCGGTCTGGTAAAGGTAACATACTGGAGGGCCCCTACAAGACTGTGATAGCGGGTTGAGTCCTCGTATGGTGCACCTGCCGCGGCACTAAGCTTGAGTTTTGCATCAACTGGAGTAGAAGTGGACTTACAGGATGACATCCCAGCCCTCTCGATGATCTCAGTTGCATACTTTCGTTGGGACAAAAATAAAACACCTGAATGACGCTTGACGGCAATCCCCAAAAAGTAACTCAAGGGCCCTAAGTCTTTCATAGCAAACTCAGAAGTGAGCATGGCCATGATAGACTGGCGCAAGGCATCGGAAGAAGCAGTCAAAATGATATCATCCACATACAACAGAATGTAGGCCAAGAATGAACCACGACGGTAGATGAACAAGGAATTATCTGACCTGCTGTGAGTGAACCCAATAGTCGAAACAAAGTCAGCAAACCTCGTATACCGGCCCGTGGAGCGCTTAAGCCCATATAATGACTTCTTCAATAAACAGACATGATGAGGACGGTTGGGATCCCTGAAACCCAACAGCTGATGCATATAGACTGTTTCCTTGAAATCACCATGTAGGAAAGCATTCTTGGCATCCAAGTGATGAATAGGCCAAGTCTTTGAAAGAGCCAAGCTAAGCACAGTGCGAATAGTAGCCGGCTTGACCACCGGACTAAACGTCTCCCCACAATCTATCCCAACCTGCTGAGTCTTACCATCACCCACAAGCCGCGCCTTATGGCGAGCAAATGAACAATCTGAAGTTTCCTTATGAGCAAAAATCCACATAAACCCGATAACATTAATATCATATGGACGGGCACCAACTCCCACGTCTTATTATCAATAAGAGCATTATATTCATCAGTCATAGCAATTTTCCAATTAGGGTCATTTAAGGCGGACACCGGATTGCGGGGCAAGGGGGATTTAGAGACATCAGAATGTAAATTAAAATGTCTTTTAGGTGTAAAAATACCTCGCTGACTACGAGTGACCGGTCTATGACTCGAGGAAGAATTGAGTGAATTTTGGGAATTTCTTTGGGCTCGGGACGGACGGCCGGCAAAGGCGGGCGGTGGGCTGTTGGCCCAAATCAAGAATCGTGGCGTGTGGCTTGGACCGGCCCGAGAATTGGGTGGCCGGCCCAATAGCCGGAAGCTGTTCCGATGGTCGAAACTCGGGCACGGGATTGTGGGTCCAGCGGGCAGTGGGCCCGCTGGAGAATATTGGGTGCAGGATATGTCCGAAAAATGGTGAGTAATATACGGAGATATACCATCATCCAAAAAATTATACGACCTAGGCTCGGGAGTATGAACTTTCATAAAAGGAAATTGGATTTCATCAAAAATGACATTGCGATTAATTATGATTTTCTGGGAGGATAAATCAAAACATTTATAACCACGATGGTTAGACGGATAACCCATAAAGACACACGGTGTAGACCGAGCCTGAAGTTTGTTAATTGTGGTGGATGAGAATAACGGATAACACAAACACCCAAAAATCCTAAGATGAGAATAAGAAGGGTTCTTATTATATAGGATTTGGAGAGGGAAAAAATATGTCAGACCTTTGGACGGAATTATGTTAAGGAGATATGTTGCCATTTGGAGAGCATGATGCCAAAAATACGAGGGTACGGATGCATGAAGTAAGAGAGTGCGGATAATGTTATTTATGGAACGAATCTTGTGTTCGGCTTTCCCATTTTGAGAAGATGTATGAGGGCACGAAAACCGAAAATTTATCCCATGATTATCACAGAACTCCCGAAACACCCTATTGTCATACTCTTTCCCATTATCACACTGAATATTTTTTATTTCTCTTTTGAATTGTGTTCTAATGAATGCTCTAAATTTTATGAAGACAGAAAACACTTGAGATTTATTGGCAATTGGAAACGTCCACAAAAATTTAGAATAATCATCCAAAAACATAACATAATATCGATGACCTAACGAACTTAGAACAGGAGACGTCCATAAGTCGCTATGGATAATATCAAAAGGCTGTGAAGTATGAGAATTTGAGTCCACAAATGGCAATTTAACACTTTTTCCTAACGAACAAGATTGACAAATTTGAGTATGACTCGTACCCTTACAAGAAATAAAGCTATTTTTATCTAAAACTGATAAAATAGAAGAGCCCGGATGACCACGGCGGGCATGCCAGACGGAAGGAGAAATGACTGCAAAAGCTGACGGCCAGGCTTGACTCGATGGACTGAAACAGGGCATGATAGGATAAAGATCCCCCCTACTATCACACCTCATGAGATGACTCCCCGTCTTGAAATACTTCACAGAGAAACCAAAAGGATCAAATTCAACAGAAACAGAATTGTAAGTGGTGAACTTTCGGACAAACACTAAATTTTTAATCAATTTGGGGGCATGTAAAGTATTTTTCAAGATAAGGGGTGGATTGGGGGGAGACAACGTTTTATGACCATACCCTAGAATTGGAATAGAATTGTCATTACCAACAATTATCCCCCGAGGGGTGCTCAAATTGGAATAAGATGAGAGAGTACCTGAATCGGAAGTCATGTGAGTAGTGGCACCGATGTCCATATACCAATTTGGGTCCGGTTGAGTTAAACCCAATGTGTGCATCGCGGCCTCGATATCGGTCTAAGTGGGGTCTGCTGCATGATGGGCTTGTAGAGGTCGGGGCCCAAGTATTTCCGGACGTGACTGAAATGGGCCGTAGCCGCTGGAACTGGCGCTGCTGCACCACCGGCCGCCGGTGGGCCGCCACCGCCGGTGGTTTCGGGGCTCGACTTGGCCACCCCACCGGCCGCCGGGAATTCGGCCGGGCGCAGGGCCGCGGCCCACGGCCCACTGCCCCATCCCCACTGCACTGGGCCCCACTACTGGGACCAGGGGGCGGTGGGCCACAGTTCACTGGACGGGGCCCACTGCCTGCTTGTTGACCGCCGGAACCGCCACCGAAACCGCTGCGTTTTCCCCCGCGGTTTTTGTTATTATTCTTGCGATTATTTTTGCCGCCACCATGGGTATGGTTTTGGCCTGAATTCTCAACAAAACCCGAAGAATTTGGGGAGGACGCCATCATGACGACGGGGCCTGCGTCGGTAGCCGCCTTTTTAGCCAAACCTCTTCTTCCAAAGTAAGCATGGAGCGGGCTTGATAAATGTCGGGAAGAGGGTTGCTTTGACGAAGGAGAGTTCCAACGCCATTATAGGCCTCCGAAAGGCCGGCAACCAATTGTAGAACCAGTCGATTATTTGTTATAGGTGCGCCAACATTACGGAGTTGATCCGCCAACTCCTTGAGTTTCTTGCAATATGCAGAAACGTTTGAAATTCGTCCATTCGAACTAGAGAGAATTCCTGCTCGAGTGTGACGACACGTGAATGTTGGTTATCTTGAAATATGTCACGCAATCTATTCCAGGCAGCCATAGCCGTGGTATCCGGCTCAATAATCGTTTGTAGAAGGTCAACCGAAATAGTGGAGTAGATCCACTGGAGAACGGTAGCATCAAGAGTAATCCATAACTGAGGATCTTCCGCGGGAAGAGGTGTAGCGGGAGGAATGATGTGATGAATAACTTGATAGGAGATAGCGTGAATTTTAAACAACTCCGCCCACGTCGCATATTGGACGTTTTCCATCTCAAGTACAATAGGGATACTGTTCTTGACGTTAGAAACCATGAGGGCTGGATGATAATTGTTCTTAGACATATTGAAAGAACAAAGAAGTCGGGGAAATTTGGGAAAAGTAAGAGAGATTTTGAGAGCTGAAGACTAATGTCGGAAGCGAAATCCGAGGGGGGGGGGGTAGGTTTCGGCCAAGAAGGGTCAAAAATTTGAGAGAGAAATTTTTTGTAAAACCTAGTCTCTTGATACCATGAAAGAAATAATCCCCTTAATTATTTTCATTACTTGAATAGGTATATATACAAGATACAAAATATTCTTATTCTATTTCTAAAATCTTATTCTACCATAATTCTAACTCTACAATTATGGTAGTGTATATTCCTAATTTAGGTAACAAATACATTACAATATACTACACATATATTTTCCTAATATACAATATTCTTACATTGTCTATTTACCATAAAAGACTAAAACCGAGAGCCTCAATCTTGGGCAGAATCCGAGATGCTAAGTAAGGCAATATACACTTGCCTTATTTAAGTGATAGAATTTTTAAAAAAATAAATGTACTTAATAGATTAAAATATGAATGATAGCTTGACTGTTCAAAATTGTCGCTTTCTTTGTCCTTTATCGGCTGCAAACAATGCCCACACAATTTTATTTCCCCCCTTACAATTGGTCTCGTTTTTGTAATAAAATAATGGCAGCTTCTACTTAGTGAACATCTATAAAATGATAACAATCGTTTTTGAAATCCAGAAATTAACTCTTCTATTTTTAGCAAAGGATAAAACTAAGTACACTCGATCGGAAAGAAAATGATTTCCACATTTGCAGTTTTTTCTTTCTTGTTTTTGTTGTCATTTGTTTTAATATCATTTGTCCAGCTTTCATTCAAAAAATCCAAGAAAAATCTTCCCCCGTCTCCCCCAAAACTTCCATTCATCGGAAACTTTCACCAACTGGGCCTACAACCACATCGCTCTCTCCAAAAACTAACGAACCAACATGGTCCGATGATGATGCTTCAGTTCGGCAGCGTGCCGGTGCTGATCGCTTCCTCAGCCGAAGCAGCTTCACAGATCATGAAAACCCAAGATATGGGATTTGCTAACAAGCCCAAATCCAGCATTCCGAGCAAGCTTTTCTTCGGCCCAAAGGACGTGGCCTTCACCCCATATGGCGAGTACTGGAGGAACGCTAGAAGTGTTTGCATGCTTCAGCTTTTAAACAACAAAAGAGTCCAATCGTTTAGCAAAATCAGGGAAGAAGAAACTTCTCTTCTTCTCCAAAAGATTAGGGACTCAATCGACAATTCACAAGTTGTCGATTTGACGGAGCTGTTCGTAAGCATGACGAACGACGTGCTTTGTAGAGTGGCATTAGGAAGAAAGTATTGTGATGGCGAAGAAGGGAGAAAATTCAAGACATTGGTGATAGAGCTTGTCGAATTGTTGGGAGTTTTTAATATTGGAGATTACATGCCGTGGCTAGCATGGGTAAATCGTTTCAACGGTTTAAACGCCAAAGTGGACAAAGTGGCTGATGAGTTTAATGCATTCTTGGAGGGTGTGATTGAGGAACACAAGGAGAAGAAAATAGATGACAAAGAAGGAGGGGCAGCAGACTTTGTGGATATATTGCTCCAAGTTCAGAAAGAAAACAAGTCGGGTTTTAAGGTTGAATTAGATTCAATTAAAGCGATTATCATGGATATGTTTGCTGCCGGAACTGATACAACCTCCACTCTTTTAGAATGGACAATGAATGAGCTCATAAAAAATCCAAAAACATTGCGAAAATTAAGAGACGAGGTGAGACAAGTAACTCAAGGGAAATCAGACGTAACAGAGGATGACTTGGAACACATGCCTTATTTAAGGGCAGTGATGAAAGAGAGTCTACGGCTTCATTCTCCGGTCCCATTGCTTCCCCGGGAAGCAATAAAGGACACCAAAGTGTTGGGCTACGACGTAGCTGCTGGAACTCAAGTCCTTGTTTGTCCGTGGGCTATCTCCAGGGATCCAACCATATGGGAAAATCCGGAGGAATTTCAACCAGAAAGGTTTATGGATAGTTCTGTGGATTACAAAGGGTTGCATTTCGAGTTAATTCCATTTGGTGCGGGTCGAAGAGGTTGTCCCGGGATCACATTCGCTAAGGTTGTGAATGAATTGGCATTGGCAAGAATGTTGTTTCATTTTGAACTCTCGTTACCAAATGGAGCAAAAGCTGAAGATTTGGATGTGGATGAAGCCTCTGGAATTACAGTCAGACGAAAGTTCCCTTTGTTAGTCGTTGCAACTCCACGTATTTGATTTATTATGTTGCAGAGTTTTTATTGGTACCTATATTATTACTCTCTGTCTTTAAGACAAGATTACCCCGTATATATGCTTTTACGTTAACGGGCAATAGTCTCCCAAGATAAAACATCAATTAATCAACACTACAAATCAAATAGGTTGATTCTGACGAAGAAAACAAACACGAAACGACTTGCTGAAGAATGGAAAAGGAAGGAAGAGTTTCTGTTTTTGACATTGTTTCTGCTCACATTTTTGGATAGAATGTGTGTTGTTTTTCTCTTCTGTTTGTCTCTTTGTTTATATGTTGTTGTCTCGTTTTTCTGTCACCCACAATTGAGCCAAAAGGCTCCAATATATAGCATAAGGGGAGGGACTCCTCAACTGCCAAGTAATGGTTGTTTATGGCCATTGAAGGAGGGACTTAATCAGCCAAGTAATGGCTGGTTAATGTGCAATAACGCTCCAAAAATCAACCCAAACGGTAGGCAGAAACTCCAGGGACCAAACTGTAAATATTATATAATTTAGGGGTCTATCAGAAGAAGCTCAATGCCCGTGACCTGGACCGGACGGGCGACGGCGGCGCGCGTGTGGGCTTAGCCTCGAACCCAAGCACACCTAGGTCTTCCCTCCTTCAAACACATGGGTTACCCCTTGGGGTCCCAAACCCTTAGCCAATTTTGAGACTTATAAAGAGAGCAATTCTTCCTTTTCCCACCGATGTGGTAGATTTGTCTCACACCATATTTTCATGCCTCAAACACCTTACTTCGTAGATCAATATCTCTTTCATTTCTCAACGAAATTTGACGATTCTTGATCATACGGTCATCTACTCACTTAGTAGATTATGCACGTGTGAAGAGACAAAACCTCAAACATGCAAAACTCTAGTATTTAATTCATTAAATATGAGTGGACGCATTTTCCACCAAAGGCAAATTTCTAACCTGTTGTAGTAGTGCCGCTCTAGGAAGTTGCCTTTCATGTTGAGATTTAAGCATCATACTACTCTAAGGTGGGCTGCCTCCAAAAATACGCTAGGCAAATGATGTTCCTCTTTTTTTTTATTGTTAAATGTACTTCCTATTTTTTTTTATTCAGTAGTTCAATGTATCTTGTTTTTAATAAAAATGTTCCAGTATTGAACAACATAAGACCTTATTTTTAGCTTATCTATTTCTCTAATTGGCATCTTGGTCATACCTCCCACGACATCTCTCTCTGTTTATCTCCTTGGTACTTGAGAGAGTCATGTCTATGTGAAAAGAAAAAATTAACACTTACCATTACTATACTTACTTTAAAAGCATAAACTCATGGGTCATGGCTCATAATTTTAGTTTAAGTTGGCGTCTGCACTGAGATCTGAGATCAATAATTCAATTGGTAGTATTTACTTGAAGCGCACGGCATCTAAATGTAGAGCCAAACAACACTATAACACCAAAAAGTTGATCTCTACTGACAAAAGTAATAGTAAATAATTATAAAATATACTATATATATTTTGTAATTATTAGGGTTGTATAATTATGACAGATATAGGATCTCTATTGTATTAGGATTCTACATTGTACACACTATATATATTTGTATTAATAAAAAATAGGAGATTAATACAATTCTACATAGTATCAAGAGCCAAAAATCCTTCTCTACATAAAACCTAATTTCGGCCGCCCCTACCTCTCCTTTTCCGGCGCTGAACCGCCCGTATACCTCTGATATATATTCTTTCTTCCTTCCTCCCTCATTAGTTGCTGCTATATCCTCGATTCTGTTTATCGCGATCATCCTCAAATGGTTCTCTCAAACTAAGAAAACGTTTCCTCCTTCTCCATGGAAGCTTCCGATTATTGGAAATCTTCATCAACTCGGCCTTTACCCACACCGCTCCCTCCAAATGCTGTCCAAAAAACACGGTCACTTAATGTAGCTTCAACTAGGCACAATTCCAGCACTTGTTGTTACCTCAGCCAATGTAGCTGAAGAAATATTGAAAAACAATGATTTGGTTTTCGCGAACAGGCCTAAAACAACCTTCCACGACAGATTGCTTTAATGTTCCAAAGATATGGCGTTTAGTAAATATGGTGAGTACTGGAGGCAAGTGAGAGGTATTTGTGTGCATCAACTTTTGAGTAATACTAGAATCCAATCATTTGGTACAGTACGAGAAAAAAGACGTCGTCAATGATTAGGAAGATTAGGGATTTATCCTCTGTTTCACCACCTTTAGAGTTCAACTTGAGTGATATTTTGAGGTCATTTACAAGTGATGTGTTCTGTAGGATAGCTTTAGGTAAGAAGTGTTGGAAATTTGCATTTGGTGGGGAGGTGCGTCCACCCATATTTAATGAATTAAACACTACGGTTCCGCATGTTGGAGGCTTTGTCTCTTCACACGTGCATAATCTATTAAGTGAGTAGATGACCGTAGGGCCAAGAATCGTCAAATTTCGTTGAGAAATGAAAGAGATATTGGTCCACGAAGTAAGGTGTTTGATGCATGGAAATATGGTGTAGGACAAATATACCACATCGGTGGGAAAATGAAAAATTGTTCTCTTTATAAGTCTCAAAATCTGATAGACCCCCAAATTGTTTAATATTTACAGTTTGGGTTGGTTTTTGTAGCGTTAAAAACTCCATTAATTAGCATTTTGGCTCAATTGTTGAGACAAACAGAAGAGAGAACAACACAAATTCTATCCAAAAAATGAGCAGAAACAGTGGACAAAAAACATAAAACTCTTCCTTCCTTTTTCATTTTTCAGCAAGTCGTTTCGTATTTGTTTTCTTCGTCAGAATCAACCTATTTGCTTTGTAGTGTTGATTAGTTGTTGTTTTATCTTGGGAGACTATTGTCCGTTAACGTAAAAGCATATATACGAGGCAATCTTGTATTAAAGACAGAGAGTCATCTTTTGACTCAGTCACAGTTGTAACAATTCAGATTTAGTGTTTCTTGATTTCAGGTTATCAAGATTCAACATTCAACAAGCTTGCGGCAGTTCTGAATATTGACTATTTGTTTATCCTTCCGAACTCTTGTAATATTTATTTATTTCCCGTATTGCTTTACATATCCAACAAGAAGTATTCTGATGGCGAAATTGGGAAGAGGTTTAAGTTTCTTCTGAAGGAAGCCGTTGGGTTATTAGGCGCATTTAACTTAGGGTGTTACATCACATGGCTCCAATGGGTGAATCGTTTCAATGGTTCGAATAAGAGAGTAGAAATAGTGGCCACTGAATTCGATCAATTCCTGCAAGGTATAGTTGAAGAGCACATAAATGACATCAAAGGTGGTGAAGCTGAGATTGCTGATTTTGTAGATATCTTACTTGAGGAATTTCAGAGACAAGACAATGCTGGCTTATCAATTCATAATCATGACACGGTCAAAGCTCTCATCTTGGTATGTCTTATCCTATTCGCAATCAAATCTAGAATCTATTTTCTGTACCTAAACATGCTTTCTATGTACTCCCCATTTCAATTCAAAGGGTTTTATTTTTTTTTTTTGGTCTGTTTAAAAAGAAACTTCTCTTTCTATATTTTGTAACTCTGTAATCCGAAATTCTATTTAACATATTTAAGATCACAAGATTCAAAGTGTATTTTGGTACATTATAAATATCTTTAGTTTATGACCACAAGATTAAAAAGTTTTCTTGATTTTGTTGAGTTTCGTGCCTAGTCAAACTTAAACATTTGAACTGAAACAGAGGGAGTATGACGTTCCATACGTGCTAATACTAAATTTCTTGGATTTGAATTTGATGAAGTGAAGACACTTATCAAGCCTCCCTTTATCGTTTCCTTCTCCGTCTATTTTGATCATTTCATCCAATGTCCGGTAATTTGTTTCTCCTTCCAATAACAGGACATGTTTGTAGGTCGAAGTGACACAACATTTGCTCTTCTTGAATGGTCAATGACAGAACTGTTAAGAAATCCCAAAATCTTGGAGAAATTGCAAAATGAAGCGAGACAAATAGACCAAGGAAATTCTTGTATAACAGAAGATGATGTACCAAAGATGCGGTATCTGAAAGCAGTGATCAAAGAGAGCCTACGACTACATCCTCCAATCCCATTAATTCCTCGCGAATCAAGTCAAGATATCAAAGTGATGGGATATGATGTAGCAGCAAATACACAAGTTTATTTTAATGTTTGGGCACTTGGAAGAGACCCCTCGTTGTGGGTAAATCCTGAAAAGTTTCAGCCTGAGAGTGTATAGTGTATATTCCATATATATTTTTGTATAGTCCTATTAGAATTTTTGTACAAATGTAATTATGGTGGTAATCGTGTATTAGGAAAAGATAGATTTAATTTCCATAATTAAATATTGTATATCATATATATATACATTTTACATTAATGAAAATAATCAAGGGATTATTCTTTCATGGTATCTGCGGTCAAGGGCAAACTTTTTCTTCTCCAAAATTTTGCTTCCGCTGCCCTACTCTCTCTTCGGCCGCCGGCCGTAACTACCGCCCTCCCTTCAATTTTTTTTTTCGAATCCCTAATTCTCCTCTTGTTCTTTCATCATGTCTACCACAAAGAACACCTTTCATCCTGCCATTGCAGTCTCCAATATCAAGAACAACATCCATATTGTTCTTGAGATGAAAAACGTCCAATACGCGACGTGGGCAGAACTATCTAAAATTCACGCACGTTCTAATAGAGTCCTCCATCACATCGTCCCACCGGAAAAAGTCAAGGAGAAGGTGCCTACCACCGATGATGAAATAGAGTTGTGGGCAACTCTTGATGCTACGGTACTGCAATGGATTTACTCCACCATCTCTACGGACCTCTTGCAGACTATAATTGAATATGACGCCACGACAATGGAAGCTTGTAATAGGTTGCGTGATATATTCCAGGATAACAAAAATTCCTGTGTCGTGACCCTTGAGCAAGAATTCTCCCACGTAAACATGTAGGATTTTCCGAATGCCTCAGCCTATTGTCAAAGGCTCAAGGAGTTGTCGGATCAACTCAAGAACGTTGGCGCGCCCGTCACTAATGATCGTCTTGTTCTTCAGATAGTTGCAGGCCTCTCCGAGTCTTATAATGACATTGGAACTCTTCTTCGTCAAAGCAATCCTCTCCCGCAGTTCTACCAAACACGTTCCATGCTCACCTTAGAAGAAGTCGGGTTGGTTAAAAAGGCGGCAATCGGAGCCAATTCTGCCATGATGGTAGCCACGTCACGCGTCACCGATGCCCCTCACTCCTTCTCGGAAAATTTTAGCCAAAATCGTAACAATAGTGGCGCCAAAAGGGCCAAAATCAGAAAAATGGTAGCAAAAACAGCGACGGCGGCCGCGGCCGCGGTGGGTAGTGGCCAACGGACTGGGCCGCAACACCATTGGCCGCAGCCTTGGGCCAATGCACAGTGGTCGTGGGACTGGGTCAGTGTCCCAATCCACAGTTTCCGCCTGGTCCAACACCGTATTGGGCTAGGCCCAACGGATTCCAACAGATAGGGGCTTCACGGAATGGGCCCTGGCAGCAGGCTTACCTGCTTGGGCCTCGGCCACATCAAGCCTTCGCTGCTGCGGGGACCAATACCGACCACAACTCCCACGGATATCGAGGCAGCAATGCACACACTTGGATTAAATCTTCTGGATGCAAATTGGTATATGAACACCGGTGCCACTTCTGATATGACGTTTGTGCCAGGTAATATCTCGTATTATTTCAATTTGAGCAAAATTCATGACATCATTGTTGGTAATGGTAATTCATTTCCAATTCGTGGTTATGGTCACACAAATTATCTCCCTCAAACTCACCTTTAGCCTTGAAAAATGTCCTTAATGCTCATCAACTAATAAAAAAATTGGTGTATGTTCGTAAATTTATAAGTGATAACTGGATTTCTGTTGACTTTGACCTTTTTGCATTTTCTGTGAAGGATTTCACGACGGGAATACCTCTAATGAGATGTAATATTCGGGGCGAGCTATATCTCATCACCACCACCATCACCACTAATCAAGCCACACCGTCTACGTTTGCCGCTTTAGCACCTTCCTTATGACATGCACGTTTGGGTCATCCGGGAGCATATGTTCTTTCCTCTTTTAAAAATAATAATTTTATTGAGTGTAATAGTACGCGTAGTACTAGTGTTTGTCCTTCGTGTCCGTTTGGGAAACGTGTTAAATTACCGTTTGTTACCTCCAATTCTAGTACTTTGTTGCCATTTGATATTCATATTGATTTGTGGACATCTCCCTTTTTTAGCTTTTTGGGCCACCGTTATTATGTGTTATTTTTGGATGATTATTCTAATTTTTTGTGGACTTTTCCGTTATCTAAAAAGTCTCAAGTTTATTCCACATTCATATTGTTCAGAGCATTCATCCATACCCAATTTGAGCGGAAAATTGAAAATATTCAATGTGATAATGGAAGGGAATTTAATAATTGACCATTTAGAGAATTTTGTAACATTAATGATATATCTTTTCGATTTTCTTGTTCACATACATGCTCACAAAATAATCAAATGATTATTTCTTGGGGACCAACATTGATGTCAAAGGATTTAACTTTGAGCTTATTCCGTTTGGTTCAGGGCGAAGGGGATGCCCAGGATCCCATTCGGTCTCGCTGTTAATGAACTTGCATTGGCAAATTTGGTGTTCAACTTTAACTTTGTATTGCCTGATAGACCAAACACGAAGGATCTGGACATCGTGGAATCCACTGGCCTGGCTGTGCATAAGAAATATCCTTTGGTTATTCTTGCGACTCATTGTTCTTGATAACGAGTCTTTTTTGTTCAAATTTCTCTTATTATCAATTTGCAATTTTCCATACATGTGTAACTTGGAACTTTTTTCTTTCAAAAGAAAGCTGTTGAATTTGAATTAGTTTCTTTTCGACCTTTATAGATAAACAAATGTATTATAACCAAGCCTACAAATTTATGACTATTGTAGGTTTCAATGAGAATTTTAGTCTCAATGCTGTAAAAGACAGTTTTTTTTTACTGGCCTGACATTTGAAGACGTGAGATTCATGTAGAGTATGTGATTAGAGGCGGAGTCAGGATTTAAGGTTTATGGATTCGAATTTTAAGACAGCTAATGTACAATAACATTCGGAAAAACATAATTGACATTCGACTTTATTTCATTTTGTTTTTATTGTTCTATAGCCCCGTTCACCATCTAATTTATGAATATGATTGATTTTAGCACGTATCTGAATTGAGTTTTCAGGTAGAAAAGTTGCACAAACTGAAGAAGATAAGATCAATCACAGTTGCACCAAATTAAAATCAGATTCTTTTCTCATTACATAAGGCTGTAATTAACCAAGAAGAAAAGAACAAAAAAGAAAGAAAATAAAATGAACTAACCACGTCCGAAACAGAATTTGCGTTTAAAGTTCGACTGGTCCAGCCTTTCTCTCCCATGCAATCGATCGTTTCCTTTAGTTTGTGTGGTGAAGCTTCACTGAATATACGTGCACACAAATAAAAAATAAGCAATATCTCATACTAGTACTTGTTTCCAAATATACACCCAGTTCTAAAATTCTCTCCTCCATTCTCCTTGCTAAAAAAAATGGAGCTTCCCTGGTATTCTCTTCTAATTCCTCTATTTGTCTTCATTTTCTTCCTTCATCAATGGTTCTTTACTACTTCAAACACCCAAAAAATGTTATTACCACCATCTCCAAGAAAGCTTCCAATCATAGGAAATCTGCACCAACTTGGGCCATATCCTCACCGTTCTCTCCATAAACTATCTGAAAAACATGGTCCAGTCATGCTACTTCACTTGGGCAGTAAGCCAGTGCTCGTTGCTTCCTCTGCCGAAGCTGCTCGTGCTATCATGAAAACTCACGATCTCGTATGCTCAAGCAAACCTAAATCTAGCATCGGTGATAGACTCCTTTATGGCTCCAAGGACGTCGCCTTTAGTCCCTATGGTGAATACTGGAGGCAAATTAGAAGCGTCATGGTGCTTCACCTTCTCAGCAACAAAAGAGTCCAATCTTATCGTCATGTGAGAGAAGAAGAAACATCAAACATGATTGAAAAGATCAGACAAGAATGGGATTCTTCAAGTTCAGTCATAAATTTAAGAGATCATTTCTGTTCTCTAACTAATAACATAATTAGCAGAGTGGCCTTGGGGAAGAAATATAATGGAAGGGAAAGTAGAATTAATGCTAAGGTCACCCTAAATGAATTTGGTGAACTTTTGGGTATTTTTAACGTTGGGGATTATATTCCATGGCTTGCATGGGTCAATAAAATTACTGGTCTAGACACCAAAGTGGAGAAAGTAGCTAGAGAGTTGGATACATTTTTGGAGAGTGTGATTGAAGAACACACAAGTAGGAACAAGAAAGAAAAATACCGCCAGGCTGAAGCTAAAGATTTTGTGGACGTTTTGCTGGAAATTCAGAATGGAAAGGAAACTGGCGTTCCTCTTCAAAGAGATTCATTGAAAGCTCTCATCTTGGTAAGCATCTCTCATACTATTTATTCCCTCCTTGGCATGTTTCATTTAATTTTTCTTTTGAAGCATTTGTACCACTCCCTATATTTTGTGTTGGGATACAATTGTTGTAGGGAACGAAAAGTAAGTAACTTTTACAATAGGAAGAAATGATAAACTAAATATTACAATAAACTGTAAATCAAGAACTTAACAAACTGCTTTGTGATTTGCTGAGTCGAGTGATGGCACTCTGTCTTTAAGACAAGATTGCCCCGTATATCTCCTTTTACGTTGTCGGGCAATAGTCTCCCAAGATACAACAACAATTTAACAATTGAGCAAAGGAAACTCAAGTGTTACTCTTGAAGAACTTTTAGTATAGTAACTTTGGTAGAGAGGAAGAAGACGACTTCAGAAAATTCTGGAGTATTTTCTAAGTGTTGTGTAGTGTTCTTCAATTGAGCCAAAGGCCTCAATTTATAGTGTAAGGAGAAAACCCCTCAACTAGCCAACTAATGGCCTTCAATAGCCATGTAATGACAATTGAGGGGTTACATTCAGCCAAATAATGGTTGAATTCATGTACCAAGTAATGGAGAATCAATGCTCCAAAAGCAGTCCAAAGGTCAGAACTCTCCAATTTCCCGTCGCAACATTCTGCCTCCGAAGCGCCGCGGCTCTGTGAATTAGCGTCGCGGCTCTCCGGCGCATCGACTCTGACGGGGCTGCGCCGCGGCCCTTCGGCGATTTCCGATTCGTTTCATCTTACACTTCTTCCTTCTTTTACCAACGTGGAATTTGCGATACTTGGCACTACGTGTGCACGTGTGTGGAAACGACTTTTTCCGACGTGCGGGCCCTAATTTGTTCGAGTCATAAATTAATGGGATATACTTAATTTCACATTAGTAAATTTCCAACAATCCCCTCTTGAAATAGATTTTGGCGCACACATGGTGCATTTTCCAGCAATCTTTCAGCGGACCGATGTTGCATCTGGATAGGTAGCATACGCTTTGAACCTTCCATAGTTGAATACCATCGGACTTACTTACTGCGTGGTGAATGTGATATATTGAACCGTCAGTGTTTAGTGTAAGCCAAGTCAACAGTAACAACACAATAACTTGGACGTTTTGCTGGAAATTCAGAATGGTAAGTAAACTGGCGTTCCTCTTCAAAGAGATTCATTGAAAGCTCTCGTCTTGGTAAGCATCTCTCATACTATTTATTCCCTCCTTGGCATGTTTCATTTAATTTTTCTTTTGAAGCATTTGTACCACTCCCTATATTTTGTACTGCTATATTGTTTCATTGTTAAAAACTTGGTGATGTCATAGAATATTATTACGCTTCCATAGTCATTCACGCATACTCCAGCATAACAATCTTTAGTTTGTTTTTTTTGTGTTTCTTTTTTAATGCGTAGGATACATTTGCTGCTGGTACAGATACAACTTATACAACTTTAGAGTGGATAGTGACAGAGCTTTTGAGGCATCCAAGAGCCATGGAAAAATTACAGAATGAAGTGCGAGGATTAGCCCAAGGGAAAGCGGAAATAACAGAGGATGACTTGGAAAATATGCAGTATCTGAAAGCAGTGATCAAAGAGACTCTAAGACTCCATCCACCGGTTCCACTACTAATTCCTCGAGAAACAACAGAAGACATAAAATTACTTGGCTACCATATAGCTGCTAAAACTCAAGTTCTTATCAATGCTTGGGCAATCGGAAGAGACCCATTATCGTGGGATGATCCAGAGGAGTACCGGCCTGAGAGATTCTTGAATAGTGATATTGATTTCAAAGGATTAAACTTTGAGTTAATTCCCTTCGGAGCTGGCAGGAGAGGCTGCCCAGGAAGTGTTTTTGCTATTGTGGTGAATGAGCTAGCTTTAGCAAATCTTGTGAACAGGTTCAATTTTGCATTACCACAAGGGATAAAACCAGAGGATTTGGATATGACTGAAGGCAGTAGCCTCACCGTTAGTCGGAAATCACCTTTGCTAGCAGTGGCTACTCCATGCTCTAGTTATGCAGATCACTAAGCTAAGCTTAATCACCAATATATGCCATGAGATAATACTTCCAGGCATTGCTAGTAGCTAATAATTTCACTATATGAAATAAGTGTACTGGTCGACTCCCTTCTGGGTGTTTTATACATCGGCCGATAAATTCAAGCTATTATATTCTACTAGTATCTTCTTTTTTGTTGCTATGCACTAATTAGCCTGAGTAACACATTACATAGAAATTCTAGATGAATAACACTGAAAACAATCAATAACAAGACAAAGTAAAGTAATGATTAGCATGAGTCTTGTAACAACTTCTAGGCAAAGCTACGATAACTTGTATGAAAGCTCAGAAATCGAGAGAATATGAGCAAGGATCTTTTAGTAACTAGAATATGATGATTTACAATGGGACAATGTATCATATTTATACATGAGTTACACGGGTACACGTCCCACGGAATATGTTTTCATTAATACAGGAAAATGAATATTATAATAATTGGATAATCAATATCTCAATAAATGTCATTAAAACTTCATTGGAAGACGTATGACCAGTTTGGTAATGGGCGTCCATTATAATTCAAATGGATCTCAACCTTCTGTATTACCGACACCGATCATACTTGTGGAATGAAGCATCAAACACTATATCATATCTGACGATGCGTCTCTTCGGTCTTGAGGCTGATGTGAGCACATTTTCCGAACATCTCCAAATTAAAAGAAACAGAGATAGAAGCCTTGAAGAAAAAGTCTGAGTCCTTGAGGTCCCGTATTTATACTATTGCTGCTCAAAATGAGAGACAATGGAAAGAGATTGTCGAGTTATCCCGAGCCAACGAACTCCTCCATACTACTAACATTGAGCTCACTCAGGTCATTCAAGCTGCAGAAGAAGAGGTCCAGGCCACCATTTATAGCTACACTTTGTCCATGATTAGGAACGGCCATATGAAGCATCGTAAGGCCTTAGAAGCAGCGAAGACCGGATTGTTGATATTGAAGAGGAGATTATTAAGGCCCGGCAATTAGAATTGGCCTTTGTTTACAATCCTGATGGCTCCCTCCCAATGGAAGAAGATAATGCTTCGTCTGGGTGGGTCGGATATGATAAAGTCCCCCGGGGAACCGAGACTCCTCATTCCCGAGAGCATGTGCCCTCTACCTCGGATAACGCTCCCGGAGCATCAGCCTCTGAACTACCTCTTTCAGCCCCTATTTCTCAGAACTTGTTGGAGACACCAGGAACACCCCCAGCGGACCATGGAGCAGACAAGCCATAACCTTTTGCACGGGTTTTAATTTTTGACTTCTTTATTTTTTGTTACCGAATCACTTTCGGGCCTGGTTAGTATCTCTTTGTATCCGGGTTGTTTTCAGTTCGGAAAATATGAATGAATGAACTTTTTCATTTTTTTCAATTCTACATAAGGTTTTCATACTTTATTTATTTCCATAAGCAAACATTAGATATAAACTTTATTACTTTACTTTATGAATCAGAACCTAACTTTGAGGTTCATTTTACCGGAACGAGCTATGTTTTAGAAGTTTAAAAACTTTCCGATAACATTAATTTAGTTCTAAAGATGTATTTCCCTTTTCATCTTTGAATCGGGCTTTCTCATGGTCTTCAAAGTTAGTTTTGAACTTGATTTGGTTTCGAACAACTTAAACCCCCAGTACTTCTTATATCTGGAGCCTCAACTTTTTTGTTAATATTTTAATAAGAGATGGACCTTATTTTTAATGGTGTTGTTTAAGAGGACATCTCCTGTTCATTATGATACAAATTTTTTGATATATTTAAGATTATAACATACGTTTTTATGCTCGTGATAAAAAAGATTTATTAACCATAAAAAGAATTTTTTTATTGATTCATTTGACTTACAAATATGAAGACAAGTGCAAGAACAATCTGGCTGCCATCTAGTGTGGTCAGTCCGGTTACATATAATCTGAATATCCGGGCAGTCCCCAGTATCCGACTATCCGGACAGTCCCCAGTATCGAAAGCCTTACATTTCGTTAAAATTTAAAAAATTTCTTCCACTCCATTCCGAGTGTATAAGGCCCCCCAATATTTAGGAGTTCATGCTATGAAGACTCGGATACTTGATAATTTTCTTCGGTAGCAAGACAAGTAACATGCTCATTTTGTGATGTTGCCTCATTAAAAACCTTACCAAAAAAAACCCAATTAGGACAAAAACCGGACGAAGGAAAAAAGAGTGCATCGCGTGTTCTATCTTACTACATATAGTTCTTCTTCAAATGACTTACATTCCAATTACTTGGAAGTTTATTTCCTCATTGGTCATTTAGTTTATAAGATCATTTACCAGTAATACCAGTGGCCGTATATGGTCCTTTCCGGTTTGCATCTAGTTTCTCTGCGTTATGATCCCGGGTACTCTAACTTACCCTCCAGAGCACGAAGTCCCCGTATTTTAAATGTCAGATAGTTGTGCACCGATTGTAGTACACTACATTCTTTGTTTTCGGGCTACCATCCGGACGTACGACAAATCATGATATTCTTCGAGCAAATCCAGGTGCACGGATATTGACTTTGCATTTGATTTGTCATCAGGCCCGAGATATCTCAAGTTGGGATTTCTCACCTCTACCGGGATCATAGCCTCTACACCATAGATCAAGAAAAAAGGAATTTTTCTGGTACTCGTATTTGATGTGGACCGATACGTCCATAATATATCCGGCAGCATAGACAACCAATTTCATTTAGCAGCTTCCAACTTCTTCTTTAAATTCTAGATTATAGTCTTGTTAGTCGACTCCACTTGACCGTTTGCGCTGGAATGATAGGAAGTAGATGTGATCCTCTTGATATTTAAGCCATCAAGGAATTAAGTGACCTTGGATGCGATATAATTTTGGCTATTGTCACAAGCTATCTCCTTCGGGATGCCAAAACGACAAATAATGTGTTGTCATATGATGTCTTTCACCTCTTTTTTCCGTACCTTTGTGTAAGTTGGAGCTTCAACCCATTTAGAGAAATAATCAATCATAAATATAATTTGACATACTTGTCTTGGTACCGCTGCCAATGATCCGACAATGTCCATCCCCCAATTCATGAACGGCCACGGGGATACCGCCGGATGTAATTTGGCATACTTGTCTTTGCGTTATCTGTGTATTTCCATTTTAATGTGGAAATAATATGTTGTTTAATATGGGGAAAATATGATATCTTAAAATGTTTATATTTGAATATAAAATAAAAATACTTAAATTTTAATTTAAGTTAAAAAACAATATATTTGAATTGAGATAAAAGAATCTTACATTTGAAAAGTGGCTTAATAGAAAGTATGGTTGATTTCTTTGCCACTTTTTAAACCGGGTCATTTTTGATTGGGTATAAAAGCTTGATGAGTTAAATAGGTATAATATTCAAACAAACAAAGTTGACTTTAATGACATGGCATGCCAACTAGAAAAGAATGAGGCTTTGAGATATTTAGTATATTTTGAAGAAAATAGTAATAGTTGAGTGATTTTGTTGTCATAAAAGAAACAATAGTAATAGTATAATTCTTATTAATTAGGGAACATTTGTCTTCATTAAGATTAAGACATCTGAATCTGAGTGCACATCTGAATATTTAAGATATTATTTCTAGATTTGAACTCTGAATGATTAAGACTGTTTGTTTTTCAACATGTGAATGTGTATAATTTATTATTTATAATATAATAAATACACAATTTCAAATAAAAATAATAATTAAATATTAGCAAAAAATATAAAATTTTAATAAAATAAAATTATTATAATTAAAAAAATGAAACATTTAGCTACAGATGGTGAAGATAATTTATAGTTATAAAATTTAAATAACAGAGTTGCTAAATATTATATCAACAAAATATCTTTTAAAAAATATTAATTTAATAATTAGATCAAACTTTACAAAATATGAAAAATTAATACAGAAATGAACATTTTATATTAGATAAATATTGAAGTATCTAAAGTACAAATACTTCATAGAAAATTTTGATTGAAAAGGTCCAAGGGGCCTCTGGTACAGGTGAGGGGTTTCGCCTTCGGGACTTTCCCCTTTACAAAGTTAACCAGAAAAGTATTAAGTATTAAGTAAAGTAATAAGTTTTCCCCCTTTTAATAAATGATAAATTTTCACAGGCGGATCATGTCACGCCCCCATTTTTCTCAAGTATTTCCTTAGGGCGTGATGACACCTGGGCAACTATCCATTCCCAGGCGAACCATTAACTTCTTTTCTTCCTAAATTAAACATGTATTTAGGTGCGAAAATAGTTGGATATAATAAGAAATTCGAAGTTTAAAAAGAAACAATCTCATGTGGGAAAATCCCCGAGATAACGAAACTCAATTTTTCAACCTACTTATTCAAGAATGACCATCACCGAATACGGAGCAATGGATTGGTGGAACAGTGAGGTTGTGGGACGATCGCTAGCCCTGTAGCAAAGTTTTCCCTTTCTCTTCATCTTTCTCACAAATCTTCCTACAATCTCTCTAATATCTCAATCTATCTCTCTACAAGTCTACATTGTCTACTAAATATTCAATTTTATTTATTCATTTGGAAGTGAAGTTGGCAACTAGCTTGAGGATCTTCCATCGAGCAAAGTTTCAATTTTCAACCTCTCGATTACACGTCGGCGTTTGGTACATTCGTTCCTTCATTAAATTATTATTGTCTGTTTATTTTATTTAGCGCACTTAATTTCATTTACTTTAATTATATATTAGTATAATTATAAATTTATAATGGAAGGATTTAAACGTATGCTTACGGGTAGGGGTCATGCTTCTTCTAGTAGGGGCAACAAGAGCAAGGGTACTTCTTCTAGTCATCCTATTTCTAGACAGAATCCTATTCCTACAGAGGATGATTTTATTGATACCGAACATTTTCCTACATTACCATTAGATTTAGATGATGAGCTATTGAAGACTTTAATTTAGACGATGATCTAGATGATACACTCTCTAATGTAGATGACAACACACCCACTAGTGCACCTTCAACTGAAATGCCTCCTATTGCCCCTAGTATGAGACGAGGTCCAGCAAAACGAACATTAAAATCAGATGCATGGACATTTTTTGATAGGGACGTAGAGAATCAAGTAGCTAGATGTAAAATTTAAAATGTTTTAAAATTTAAAACTGGAAAAGGTCACGTTGGGGGGGGGGTTTAATGAGACACGTAGCAATGGCTCATCTAGCTAGATATGCCCAATACGAGGCTTCAAAACCGGGTGCGCAAACGTCCGCTCCATCGGGACAAAGTTCACATATTGTTACGTACCAAGTACATGGTCAAATTAACCCTATGACGGGGGGAATAGTATGCCCTAAATACGATAAACATAGAGATAGGGAAGCAATATAAAAATTAGTTGTTGTGCCTTTTTCATTTCCTTCATCTCCTGATTTTATTCATTACATTAGAGATATGTATAATCCTGTTTTTTACGGTTTTTCTAGATCAATGTTAAGAAAGATGTATTTAAATTCGCACATGATATCAACAGTATTTACGTTATTCATTATATCATTTTAATGGTAAAGTGGCTATCACTTCTGATATAGGTCGTAGTACTAACTGCCATGATTATTTAACGGTAACCTGTCATTGGATAGATTATAAATTATCTATGCAAAAACATATCTTAGCGTATAGATATATAGATGATAGGCACACTGGTACTTTTATTGCAGAAAATATTTATCAAGTGTGCGATTATTGCGGAATAACTGATAAAATTATGATTATTACATTAGATAACGCTTCTTCTAACAATTATGCTATTACAATTTTAAAAAATAGTTTAACTCCATCTTTTCCAAATCATTTTCATATAAATGTGTGTGCCATATATATAACTTAATTGTAAAGGATGGTATATAAGCTTTTGAAGACACTCTTAGTAAAATACAATTTGTTATAAACTTTATTTTTAAAAATAATAGAATACAAAGAAGAAAATAATATAAAAAAATTTGTCACGACTGCCAACTACCTTATAAAAAAATTCCAGAAGAAGTACCCACTAACTAGGGAAATACTTTGTCTAACTAGTACACCTTCACGAAAGAAATTGCGGGATGCGCAACCCGATCCCATATATTGTACTATATAAATGTTGCGGTGCGTGCAACCCGATCCAATATATTATATTATATATTTGTTGCGGTGCGTGCAACCCGATCCAATATATTATATTATATAGTTGTTGCGGTACGTGCAACCCGTTTCAATCTTATATATATATATATCCAAACTTAAGCCGAGGATCTAAAGAGGATAACAGACAGGGAAGGAATCGGGATAAGAGGTTGAAAAATTAAAAGATAATTGAAATATGCGGAAAGTGAATAAAGATTAACTTACATTTAAGGTTCCAGTTATGGAAACCATAAATCAAAGGTTCTGGAGGAATATAAATCAAATAGGCGGTTGAATCGACCAAGTATTTAATGCAGAAATTTAAGGAATTTAAAAGCATGAAGTATTTAAAAGATTAGGAGGTAGTACCGTCCATAATCATATTCGTTTAAAATAAATTGGAATTACAAAGTATATTATCAAGGAGATATACCTTGGAATTTCGAGGGTATTTTGCCTGAATGATACTAAGACAATAATAGACTTCCATACTTAGTCATATTTTCAGAAAAATTCAAGTAATATTTCTTTCTTTCAATTTTTCGTCCTTCTCACTTGTAAGGGTTATGACTCTCAACCTGTAACCCCAAATAAGTTGTTTCTTACGCCGAATCGAAGGTGACACAGGGACCTATCACTATATCAAGTTCTTTCTGAAAATACTTAGTGTAACTAGTAAAATTTCACGAAAGAAACATTTTTATGAAAAAGATTATTTTTGACAAAAAATTCAGACATACATGACTGAAATTTTAACCTATTTTTACATGTATTTTAGTCATGTACGACTGAAGTTCAGGTGTACATGAAAAATTCAGATATACATGACTGAAACGTTAATCAATTTTTACACGTACATCAATAAAAAATGTTCAAACTTTGCCTTAGAAAGCCATATAAAACATCAGGCGAAAATGTATGATGTTTGGTCTTCATAAAGCCACACTTTCAGAAACGAATGTATGAAGTTGCCAAGAATTCAAACTCAACTATTTGAATTTTCGCACGAAGTGAGTAAAGTTACATAAAAATTACAAAGCAGACACAAAACCTTCCCCAAAAGCGGATATTTGTGCACTTTGCGAGCTGGACAAGCTGGCTAAAATGTCAAAAGCGTCAAAGTAATACGAGACTAAGGCTGGCCAGTGGGTCGGGTCGACCCGGTCCCGCCCCGAACCAGACTTTAAAAAAAATTAAAAAAAATTGCGGTATCGGGACTCAAACCGAGACGGGACATGGTCTCGTCCCGACCCGGCCCGCCCCAATCCCGCCCGACCCGGTCCCTGTCCCGTCCCGATCTCGGCCGAAGCCCCCCTTTGCAAAAATAGTCGTTGCACCAACGGCCATTTTTGACCTCCCCCAACACCCCTACCCCCTTAATATTTATTTTTAACCCATCAAATATTACATTTACACTTTAACCCAATTTTCCAACTATAAATACCTCATTTTCTCTTCATCTTTCTCACAAATCTTCCTACAATCTCTCTAATCTCTCAATCTATCTCTCTACAAGGCTACATTGTCTACTAAATATTCAATTTTTTTTATTCATTTGGGAGTGAAGTTGGCAACTAGCTTGAGGATCTTCCATCGAGCAAAGTTTCAATTTTCAACCTCTCGATTACACGTCGACGTTACGTCGGCGTTTGGTACATTGTTCCTTCATTAAATTATAATTTCTGTTTATTTTATTTAGCGCACTTAATTTCGTTTACTTTAATTATTTATTAGTATAAGTATAAATTTATAATGGAATTATTTAAACGTATGCTTACGGGTAGGGGTCATGCTTCTTCTAGTGGGGGCAACAAGGGCAAGGGTCCTATTTCTAGAGAGAATCTTATTCCTACACATGATGATTTTGTTGATACTGAACATTTTCCTACAATACCATTAGATTTAGACGAGGAGCTATTTTCTGGAACTCAAGGAGACTTTAATTTAGATGATGATCTAGATGATACACCCACTAATGTAGATGACAACACACCAATAGTACACCTTCAACTGAAATGCCTCCTATTCCCCCTAGTACGAGACGAGGTCTAGCAAAACGACCATTAAAATCAGATGCACATGCATTTTTTGATAGGGACGTAGAGAATCAAATAGCTAGATGTAAAATTTGTAAAGATGTTTTAAAATTTAAAACTGGAAAAGGTCACGGTGGGACGGGAGGGACGGGGGGGATGGGGTGGGGGGGTTTAATAAGACACGTAGCAAGGACTCATCCAGCTAGATATGCCAAATACGAGGCTTCAAAACCGGGTGCGCAAACGTCCACTCAATCGGGACAAGATTCACATATTGTCCCGGATCAAGTACAAGGTCAAATTAACCCTATGATGGAGGGAATTGTAGGCCCTAAAATGTATTTTGGTACATTATAAATATCTTTAGTTTATGACTACAAGATTAAAAAGTTTTCTTGATTTTATTGAGTTTCGTGCCTAGTCAAAGGGAGTATGACGTTCCATACGTGCTAGTACTAAATTTCTTGGATTTGAATTTGATGAAGTGAAGACACTTATCGAGCCTCCCTTTATCGTTTCCTTCTCCGTCTATTTTGATCATTTCATCCAATGTCTGGTAATTTGTTTCTCCTTCCAATAACAGGACATGTTTGTAGGTCGAAGTGACACAACATTTGCTCTTCTTGAATGGTCAATGACAGAACTGTTAAGAAATCCCAAAATCTTGGAGAAATTGCAAAATGAAGCGAGACAAATAGACCAAGGAAATTCTTGTATAACAGAAGATGATGTACCAAAGATGCGGTATCTGAAAGCAGTGATCAAAGAGAGCCTACGACTACATCCTCCAATCCCATTAATTCCTCGCGAATCAAGTCAAGATATCAAAGTGATGGGATATGATGTAGCAGCAAATACACAAGTTTATTTTAATGTTTGGGCACTTGGAAGAGACCCCTCGTTGTGGGTAACCTGAGAGTGAAAGAAAATACACGTATATAGTGTATATTCCATATATATTTTTGTATAGTCCTATTAGAATTTTTGTACAAATGTAATTATGGTAGTAATCGTGTATTAGGAAAAGATAGATTTAATTTTCATAATTAAATATTGTATATCATGTATATATACATTTTACATTAATGAAAATAATCAAGGGATTATTCTTTCATGATATCTGCAGTCAAGGGCAAACTTTTTCTTCTCCAAAATTTTGCTTCCGCTGCCCTACTCTCTCTTCGGCCGCCGGCCGTAACTACCCCCCTTCCTTCAATTTTTTTTTTCCGAATCCCTAATTCTCCTCTTGTTCTTTCATCATGTCTACCACAAAGAACACCTTTCATCCTGCCATTGCAGTCTCCAATATCAAGAACAACATCCCTATTGTTCTTGAGATGAAAAACGTCCAATACGCGACGTGGGCAGAACTATCTAAAATTCACGCACGTTCTAATAGAGTCCTCCATCACATCGTCCCACCGGAAAAAGTCAAGGAGAAGGTGCCTACCACCGATGATGAAATAGAGTTGTGGGCAACTCTTGATGCTACGGTACTGCAATGGATTTACTCCACCATCTCTACGGACCTCTTGCAGACTATAATTGAATCCGACGCCACGACAATGGAAGCTTGTAATAGGTTGCGTGATATATTCCAGGATAACAAAAATTCCCGTGTCGTGACCCTTGAGCAGGAATTCTCCCACATAAACATGTAGGATTTTCCGAATGCCTCAGTCTATTGTCAAAGGCTCAAGGAGTTGTCGGATCAACTCAAGAACGTTGGCGCGCCCGTCACTAATGATCGTCTTGTTCTTTAGATGGTTGCAGGCCTCTCCGAGTCTTATAATGACGTTGGAACTCTTCTTCGTCAAAGCAATCCTCTCCCGCAGTTCTACCAAACACGTTCCATGCTCACCTTAGAAGAAGTCGGTTTGGTTAAAAAGGCAACAACCGGAGCCAATTCTGCCATGATGGTAGCCACATCACGCGTCACCGATGCCCCTCACTCCTTCTCGGAAAATTCTAGCCAAAATCGTAACAATAGTGGCGCCAAAAGGGCCAAAATCGAAAAAATGGTAGCAAAAACCGCGACGGCGGCCGCAACGGTGGTGGTGGCAGTGGCGGGTGTGGCAGTGGTCAGCGGACTGGGTTGCAACACTATTGGTCGCAGCCTTGGGCCAGTGCACAGTGGTCGTGGGACTGGACCAGTGTCCCAATCTACAGTTTCCGCCTAGTCCAGCACCGTATTGGGCTAAGCCCAACTGATTCCAGCAGATAGGGGGTTCACGGAATGGACCCTGGCAGGAGGATGACCTTCTTGGGCCTCGGCCCTTGCCTTTGTTGTTGTGACCTCTGCCGCCACGACCTCCGCCGCTGGACGGCTGCTGTTGGTGGACATGCAGTGGCGGCGGGGTGGTGTTGGTTGCCGGTGGTGCCATCCCGTCAACGGCTAACACCTTTTGATTATGTTCCTTTTGTTTGACACGTCAGGTTTCTTCCAACAATAATTATGATCGCGCCTTGGTGAAACTTGGTAGTGGGTCGGCCTGTTGAATCATTGTTGCAAGAGTATCGTATTCACCTTTCGGTAAACCCGCAACTAATTGGAGTACCATCTTGGTTTCAGAAATAGATGTCCCGACGTTGGAAAGTTGGTCGTCTATGAGTTTTAGTTGTTTGTAATATTCGGACATGTTGTTAAAATTCTCGAGACGCGTATTGTTGAATTGCTCCTCCAAATACACAGCCCAAGTATTTTTGTTGTCCTGAAATATTTCTTCCAACCGTACCCAAAGGTCACGTGTCGTGGCACCTGTTTTCACGATGGTGCACAATAAGTCTTTTGAGATGGTGTCGTATATCCACTGTTTGACGATAGCGTCAAGGCGACGCCATGTTGGTTCGGCAATATCGGTGGGACGAGGAACGGAGTCATCAATATGGTCGAGCACATTGTATGCACATGCATGAATATATAATAGTTTTGTCCACATGAAATATTAACAGTCTTTTTGGTCAAGAATTATAGGAATAGAATTCTTGATATTTGTAACGGCGAACGCCGGGTGAAAAGAAGACGATGAACGTTGAGAGGGGTTGTCAGAAGTGCCAGTGGAGTAACCGGAATTTGTGGGGGAAGACATGGTGGCTTCCTTGATGCTGTTTCCGCCGGGGGAAACACAAGAAAAAAATTTCTGGCCGAGGGAAAAACCAGATTATTTTTTTTGTTTTGGCCGAGAAAGAGAAAGAGAAGGGAGAAGAGTAGGATTTAGGTTTTATGCTCTTGATACCATGAAAGATAGAATAATTTCTCTTGGAATTCCTTTCATTATTCACAATATATATAGCTGTACAAAGTTGATTCCTAATATGGTACGAATCCTAACTTAGCTTACAAAGGTTGATTCCTAATACAATTAGAATCCTAAGTTATCTTAAATATATATCTATCATAATTAGAAAACATATGGAGAATATTGCTAATAACAAAGAAGAAGGGGCAGCAGACTTTGTGGATATATTGCTCCAAGTTCAGAAAGAAAACAAGTCGGGTTTTAAGGTTGAAATAGATTCAATTAAAGCGATTATCATGGATATGTTTGCTGCCGGAACTGATACAACCTCCACTCTTTTAGAATGGACAATGAATGAGCTCATAAAAAATCCAAAAACATTGCGAAAATTAAGAGAATGAGACAAGTAAGAGATAAAGAGAATGGATCCCACCTTGAGGGGGAGACAGGAGTAACTGGACAAAAACCCCGAATGGAAGGGAAATCAGACGTAACAGAGGATGACTTGGAATACATGCCTTATTTAAGGGCAGTGATGAAAGAGAGTCTACGGCTTCATTCTCCGGTCCCATTGCTTCCCCGGGAAGCAATAAAGGACACCAAAGTGTTGGGCTACGACGTAACTGCTGGAACTCAAGTCCTTGTTTGTCCGTGGGCTATCTCCAGGGATCCAACCATATGGGAAAATCCGGAGGAATTTCAACCAGAAAGGTTTATGGATAGTTCTGTGGATTACAAAGGGTTGCATTTCGAGTTAATTCCATTTGGTGCGGGTCAAAGAGGTTGTCTCGGGATCACATTCGCTAAGGTTGTGAATGAATTGGCACTGGCAAGAATGTTGTTTCATTTTGAACTCTCGTTACCAAATGGAGCAAAAGCTGAAGATTTGGATGTGGATGAAGCCTCTGGAATTACAGTCAGACGAAAGTTCCCTTTGTTAGTCGTTGCAACTCCAAGCTTTTGATTATTGTAAACTTCATTATTAATGTTAGTTCTTTTGTTCTTCTTTTTCTCTTGTTAAATGTCCTTCCTGAGATTAGTTAGTCCTTAGTTCGATGTATCAGTACTTTTAATAAAAAAGGTATCAGCATTCACTACTTCCAGAGTTGTCTTTTAAGGAAATTTTGGTCCTACATCGGAAGGGTTCTTTCCCTGTCCGTCTCTCCTTCGTACTAATGAAGTCCTGGCAAGCTGAAAGAAAATCTACTAGTATATATGTTACTTTCAAAGCGATAAACTCATGGCGCAGACTTGAAGCAAGTGGTTGAAAAGGATCATAATTTAATAGTGTAAAGAGGTATTAATTTATATGTATTTCATGTTTACATCAAATCATATTAATTGATTATGGTTAAGTCAAAATTTAAGGTGTATAATTAATTAACTATGAAAGATTGTGGTGATAGTGATAAGTAATCCTATCCTTAATCAGACGACTCATTTTTGAGCTGTGAGTATGATCGCCTTTGGTACGAAGTGTGTCACCCTCAATGTGTGACTTACCAAACGTGAATCCGAATCTGATCGAGCCCAACAGTGCAATTGAACACCACGTAAGAAAGAAAACTACTTTTGTGAAAAAAGCATATGTAAAAATATATATTATATATTTATTAATTTGATGTAAATACTAATTGCAACTAAAATTTACCATATAAAGCTGGGTTACCACGATAGAAAGCAAGTCTAATAATTTAACCAAATACAGGTATTATTCCACTATTTAACTTAAAACTGATATAATTAAGAGCCACCAAGACATACTTCCAAGTTAAAAAAAAAACACATATATTTTTATATGATTGGTCACTCCTGCTTCAATTGTAATTAGGGCCAACACTTGATCAATTATTCTAGCTACTGTATTTGTTTAAGATAATAAAATGGTGACTGCAACAAATCAAGTTGTGAGACAAATTAAAATGCACTACATTTATCTAGGATAGACTGACCAACTTATATAATGCGATTACAGTTTACATCAGTTAACACTTTACATGCACAATTTATGTTACAAATTAAATTAAGGTTCTGTGTCATATTTGAGTTGTCAGTTAACCAGAAAAGTATTAAGTAAAGTAATAAGTTTTCACCCATTTAATAAATGATAAATTTTCACAGGCGGTTCATGTCACGCCCCCACTTTTCTCAAGTATTTCCTTAGGGCGTGATGACACCTGGGCAACTATTCATTTACAGGCGAACCATTAACTTCTTTTCTTCCTAAATTAAACATGTATTTAGGTGCGAAAATTGTTGGATATAATAAGAAATTCGAAGTTTAAAAAGAAACAATCTCATGTGGGGCATTCCCCGAGATAACGAAACTCAAATTTTCAACCTACTTATTCAAGAAGGACCATCACCAAATCCGGAGCAATGGATTGGTGGAACAGTGAGGCTGTGGGACGATCGCTAGCCCTGTAACGAAGTTTTCCCTTTCTCTTCATCTTTCTCACAAATCTTCCTACAATCTCTCTAATATCTCAATCTATCTCTCTACAAGTCTACATTGTCTACTAAATATTCAATTATATTTATTCATTTGGGAGTGAAGTTGGCAACTAGCTTGAGGATCTTCCATCGAGCAAAGTTTCAATTTTCAACCTCTTGATTACACATCGACGTTACGTCGGCGTTTGGTACATTCGTTCCTTCATTAAATTATTATTGTCTGTTTATTTTATTTAGCGCACTTAATTTCATTTACTTTAATTATTTATTAGTATAATTATAAATTTATAATAGAAGAATTTAAACGTATGCTTACGGGTAGGGTCATGCTTCTTCTAGCAGGGGCAACAAGGGCAAGGGTACTTCTTCTAGTCATCCTATTTCTAGACAGAATCATATTCCAACACAGGATGATTTTGTTGATACTGAACATTTTCCTACAATACCATTAGATTTAGACGAGGAGCTATTGAAGACTTTAATTTAGACGATGATCTAGATGATACACCCACTAATGTAGATGACAACACACCCACTAGTGCACCTTCAACTGAAATGACTCCTATTGCCCCTAGTATGAGACGAGGTCCAACAAAACGAACATTAAAATCAGATGCATGGACATTTTTTGATAGGGACGTAGAGAATCAAGTAGCTAGATGTAAAATTTGTAAAGATGTTTTAAAATTTAAAACTGGAAAAGGTCACGGTGGGACGGAGGATTTAATGAGACACGTAGCAAGGGCTCATCCAGCTAGATATGCCCAATACGAGGCTTCAAAACCGGGTGCGCAAACGTCTGCTTCATCGCGACAAGGTTCACATATTGTTCCGTACCAAGTACAGAGTCAAATTAACCCTATGACGGGGGAATTGTAGGCTCTAAATACGATAAACATAGAGATAGGGAAGCAATAGCAAAATTAGTTGTTGTGCCTTTTTCATTTCCTTCATCTCCCGATTTTATTCATTACATTAGAGATATGTATAATCCTATTTTTTACGGTTTTTCTAGATCAATTGTTAAGAGAGATGTATTTAAATTCGAACATGAATATCAACATTATTTACGTTATTCATTATATCATTTTAATGATAAAGTGGCTATCACTTCTGATATAGGTCGTAGTACTAACGACCATGATTATTTAACGGTAACTTGTCATTGGATAGATTATAGATGGTCTATGCAAAAACGTATCTTAGCGTATAGATATATAGATGATAGGCACACTGATACTTTTATTGCTGAAAATATTTATCAAGTGTGCGATTATTACGGGATAACTGATAAAATTATGATTATTACATTAGATAACGCTTCTTCTAACAATTACACTATTACAATTTTAAAAAATAGTTTAACTCCATCTTTTCCAAATCATTTTCATATAAAATGTGTGTCCCATATATATAACTTAATTGTAAAGGATGATCTATCACTTTTTGAAGACATTCTTTGTAAAATACAAATTACTATAAACTTTATTTTTAAAAATAATAGAATACAACGAAGAAAAGAATATAAAAAAAACTTGTCACGATTGCCAACTACCTTATAGAAAAATTTCAGAAGAAGTACCCACTAACTAAGGAAATACTTTGCCTAACTAGTACACCTTCACGAAAGAAATTGCGGGACGCGCAACCCGATCCCATATATTATACTATATAAATGTTGCGGTGCGTGCAACCCGATCCAATATTTTATATATTTATTGCGGTGCGTGCAACCCGATCCAATATATTATATATTTGTTGCGGTACGTGCAACCCGATCCAATATATTATATTATATATTTGTTGCAGTGCGTGCAACCCGATCCAATATATTATATTATATAGTTGTTGCGGTACGTGCAATCCGTTCCAATATTTTATATATATATATATATATATATATATATATGCCTGAATGATACTAAGACAATAATAGACTTCCATACTTAGTCATATTTCCAGAAAAATTCAAGTAATATTTCTTTCTTTCAATTTTTCGCCGTTCTCACTTGTAAGGGATATGACTCTCAACCTGTAACACCAAATAAGTTGTTTCTTACGCCGAATCGAAGGTAACACATGGACTTATCACTATATCAAGTTCTTTATGAAAATACTTAGTGTAATTAGTACAAATTCACGAAAGAAACATCTTTATGAAAACTGTTTCGCTAGATTTTTTTTTAAAATACAATATTAAAGCAGTCATAACTTTTTATCCGTAAGTCGTATCGATCTCTGTAAGGTCTCAAACTGTCAAGAACATAGAAAACTAGAACTTTTATTTAGGACAAACTTTCAGATTATTTATCGATTGGTACAGTTTTTACGTTATACGTTCTGCCCTTTCAGATTTCAGTTGATCCGAGACAGAAACTTTAAACATCGATAACTCTCAAAACGTATGTCGGTTTTGGCCCCTTTTGGACTCAATTTGACCGTGAAAGAGAGATGTACAACACTGAAAAATTTCATCCCATTCTAACAAGGATAACTCAGCGAAAATAGTCCACAATTACATGACTCAAACTTGTTCTGAGGTAGTACTTATATCAGTTTATTCATCACAACTTATTATAGCAATTTTAAGTTATATGGAGGCATCATCATAGGAAAAAAAAGAGTAAATATTCAATTTCAGTGCTTGACATAAATTAGTCAAAGAGACAACTACTAAAAGTGTAAACGGCAACTATAGAAAATTCCACACAGTCAACATATCCAAACAACGTATGAATCATAAATGCTATCACTTGTGGCCATCAATAATATTTTAGTACTTGCAAATACCATAGTTCAACATTTACTAACATTGGCTAGTTATTAACATGCATATTATGTGTTAACATGCATTGTAACTCATAACAAAAGATTTTATTAAGAAATTGTGAGTGAGAGAATTCACCTTTATTTTTTCGAAATCTTTTCCGACCTCTTCAAGATCTTTTGCAAAGATTAATTCACAATAAGAGAACGGTCATGATCTACCGATTTCCAAGTTAACAATAACTAATTCAAGTCCACGAATTCGAAATCGCCAACATAAACTCGAACTTCAATTCAACTTTAACAAAACCTTTTTTTTTTAAAACGAGTATATATATTTTTTTCTCTGCCTGCCCCCCCCCCCCCCCCCCCGCTTGATCCGTGTAATGCATATATATATTTGTATTGTGTGTGCCGTGTATGTGTATGTGAGTGTCGTGTGTGTATGTGCTTTAGGTCGTGTGTGTATGTGAGTGTCGTGTGTGTATGTTTTTTTTTTTTAGGACTTTACGGATCATGGCAAGGAATAATAATATTTCATAACTTATTATTTGTTGGTATATATACAAGTCGCTAACCGGGACATCCACAATTATCTAAATGGGTCATGCACAACTAATTGTGAACATGTAAATAGAATCAATTAAGTGATGAATTAGAGATTTTGGGGGGGGGGGGGGGGGGGTAAATACATAAATACACGCATCCATAAATTATAGACTTGTAAGTTGTAACACAAAATCCTCTTATGGTTTTAAATATGACATAAATTAGGGTGTGTTTGGTACAAAAAAAATTATTTTCCGTGGAAAATGTTTTCCTAGAAGATGTTTTCTTGGAAAACAAGTGGATTTTTTACTTAATTTCTAGTATTTGGTAAGTAGGAAAAAAGTTATTATCCCAAGAGTCTTTATATGTAATCTAGCAAAATATTATATGATGGTATGGGATGGGGAATGGGAGGTCGGGGTGGCGGGGACGTGATGGTCAAGGGATGAGGGTTGGTGGGTGGGTGAGTGGAGACAATGAACTTGGAATGTCACTTATAAACTTGTTTTCACTACTTTCATTAAGGAAGTCATTTTTCTCATTTTCGATAAACTTATTTTCCTAGAGAAAATATTTTCCGAAACATTTTGGCCAACAAAACATGCAAAAATTGGAAAATGTTTTTTTGGAAAATGTTTTCCTCCATACCAAACACACCCTTACCGCCAAAATTTTGATGATTGTAGTAGTAATACAAAAAAAAAAAACAATCAAGAGGAGAGGAGAACATTTGGATATCTTTTATTGATCTAAAATATTTGTCATTTTGAGCAATTACTTTTCCCCAAAATTTAAAAATTACATTCAACAAGTTACTATTTTTTTTAAAAGAATTTAGAACTATACTTATCTTCATTTTTTTTTTCTGAAAAGGGTGAGAAGCCCAAACTCACAATTTGCTACATCCTCCAGCCCATTTCTGCACAACTTTGGATATTGTAGAAGCATTAAGGTTGAGAAGGTTAAGGGTGTTGTGCGCAGGATGCAAGGGGCGAGCGACCGAGCCTGATGAAATCCTAGTTGAATTTTGGAAGAGCGCAGGCAGGGCAGGGCAGTTTTAGAGTGGCTGACTGAGTTGTTTAATGTCATTTTTAAGACTGCAAAAAAGTCCGAAGAATGGAGGTGGAGTACAATGATTCCTTTGTAGAAGAACAAAGATGACATTCAGAGTTGTGACAACTATAGGGGTATCAAGCTGCTAAGCCACACTATGAAAGTTTGAGAAATAGTCGTGGAGATGAGGGTGAGAATAGGCGTGTCTATATCCGAGAACCAGTTTGGATTCATGTCGGGGCGTTCGACTATATAAGTCATTCATCTTATTAGAAGGTTAGTGGAGCAGTATATGGAAAGAAAGAGAGACTTACATATGATTTTCATCGACCTCGAGAAAGCATACGACAAAGTCTGAAGGGAGGTCCTATGGAAATGTTTGGAGGTTAGAGGTGTACATGTGGCGTACACTAGGGCGATCAAGGATATGTATGATGGAGTTAAGACAAGGGTACGGACAGTAGGAGAAGATTTAGAGCATTTTTCAGTAATGACGGGGCTGCACCAGGGATCATCTCTTCGCCCATTCTTATTTGCCTTGGTGATGGATGGACTGACGCGACAAATCGAATGAGAGATGCCATGGTGTATGTTATTCGCAGATGACACAATCATGATTGATGAGACTAAAAGCGGAGTGAACGCCAAACTGGAAGTTTGGAGACAGTCTCTGGAGTTTAAATAGTTCAGGCTGAGCAGGACCAAGACATAATACTTGGAGTGCAAGTTCAGTAACGAGAGCGGCCATGAGACAGGTGTGGAGGTGAGGCTTGATACTCAGGTCATTCCAAAGAAAAGAAGCTTCTAGTACCTCAGGTCTATTATCCAAGAAAAATGAGAGATTGCCGATGTCACGCATCGTATTGGGGGCATGGTGGATGAAATAGAGGCTCGCATCTGGAGTCTTGTGCGATAAAAAAATGTCACCAGAACTTAAAGGCAAGTTCTATAGGGTGGTGGTTAGACCGACTATGATGTATGGGGCGGAGTGTTGGTCAATCAAGACTTCGCACATCCAAAAGATGAAAGTTGCGGAGATGGATGTGTGGACATACAAAGAGGGATATGATTAGAAATGAAGATATCCGGGACAGAGTGTGAGTGGCCTCGGTGGAGGATAAGATGCGGGAATCGAGGTTAAGATGGTTCAGACATGTGTAGAGGAGAGACACAGATGCCCCAGTGCGGAGGTGTGAGAGGTTGGCTATGGACGGGTTTATGAGGGGTAGAGGTAGGCCAAAGAAGTATTGGGGAGAGGTGATTAGACGGGATATGACGCAAATGTAACTTACTGAGGACATGACATTAGATAGGAGGTTCGTGGAGGGTACGAATTAGTGTAGAAAGGTAGTAGGTAGTTGAACGTAGTCCTACTTACACTTACATATTTATAGTTGTAGGGTTATTATTGTAGGTCTCCTTAGCCTATCATACTAGTAGACACATTATTGTTTTATAGTTCTCTATCATTTGATTTCTGCTGCTATGTGTTCTTTAGTGTACTTTGTTTATCTTATTTACCTGCGTTAGTTACTGCTTCTTTTTTAAAAATGCTCTATCATGGATTATTCGTTTTTTGTTATTATCATTTTCATACTGCTTTAAATTTTTGTTCGGGTCTGATCATTTCTCTTGCTTTGCTTGTGCTTATGTTTTTTCTTGAGCCGATTGTCTTTCGGAAACAATGCTCTACCTACCAAGGTAGATGTAAGATTTACATACACTTTACCCTCCTAGACTTTAAGTTGTGAAATTTCACTGGGTATGTTGTTGTTGTTTCTCGTTTTGATTGGCCAAAGGTTGGGTCTATAGAAGCACAGAGAAGCCCAAGAATAGGTCAAAATCCTTAACCATGGTTAAGGCCAACCACAACTAATAATCAGCTAAAGTCAGAATACAACCCGATATTAGCTAGGAATGAGATAAGGTCGCCTATTGAAATAAAAGCAAGGGACATGATATGCAACACGTATTCGGCTTAGATTTGATATTAACTGACTCTTCACAATTTGTTAGGTCAATATTAGGTGGATAGCCTAGGGTTTGTGGTTTCGCATCAATCACTTCCATCTTTCTCTAACTTTCTGCGCAATTGTTTTCTCTCTCTAGATTTGTAAGCTTTCTGTAATGGAAACGGAGCGCGTGACCGGATTTCCGTTGACGAATCTCGACCGGCGGCCAAGAAAGAGGGCGCGTCTAGGTTGGGATGTTCTTCCCGAGCCGCCAAAGGTATTAGATCCGTCTTTAATTTTCGATCTGTTTATTTTATTGTTGTTTTCTCGCTTTTGTTTTGCTAGATCTGATCGAGTTTAAGTTGTTTTTACCATCAGGTATGGTAAAGATTCAGTCTTTATGTGTTGTATATTGTATCTTGATTAGATCTATTGTGTTCTTAATATTATTATATGGTGTTTTTTTAGCTGAGTTTGTGCTTCAGGGTTTGATTTTTGTTTCTTCAGAGGGTAAAAAACAATATATATTATTGAAATCTTTTTTTTCTCTGGCAACCCGTTAAATAATCAGATCCACATGAATTATCTGTTTTTGAGATGTTTGATTATTTATGATGTACCAATTTGATCCAGTAGTTTTATTTAACCAAAATTGCGAGTGGAAGGCTGTCATAATGTCAATTGAATTTTTTGAGAAGCTCTCATGTGAATTTGGTTACTGTGTCTTATTCATGGTGCTTCTAAATGATATCTTATTTGAAAACCCGCCTAACAAAATTGTACACAATTGGCTGAAGCTCTACCTAAAATTGTAAAAGAAATAATCACTTGCAAGTTTTTTCAATTCAATGTTTTTCCCAGAAGAGTTGTTACTCAAAAAAGGTATTTTCAGATGGTTTCTAGGAACCTCTTTCTTGAATTTGGAGTGGTAATTGATTAGAAAGCTTCATATAATCCTTTTTCCGCACTTTGTTTTGTGGATTCAGCTCTGACAATTGATTCATGAGTATTTGGTTACTGCTTGATTGTTTTTTCGGTCCTGCATGTTGGTACTTTATTATTATTAACATGCTACTTTATGTTTATTTTTTCGTGAATTCTAGTTCGAACTTTCAAGGTATCCAGAGGTAATAATATAGTTAGTTTTGTATTAAGATACCATGAATGGAATGCCTGTGTGTAGGCTCAGCTAGGATTGTTTTGTGGACAAGATATTGGGAATGTGACAAGCTATGCATCTTCAAGGCAACTCACAGACCTTACTAGTGCTCCCTTTATTACTAAGGGAGTGGCTCAAAATGGTTCTCCCCCTTGGAGAGAAGATGACAAGGATGGGCATTTTGTGTTTGAGCTGGGAGAAAATTTAACATCACGATGTAATCATCTTTACCATCACCAAAAAGTCCCTACTTGTTTTTTGGTGCCTTGGTTATGCTGACTATCTTATTATTTTTGTTATGTATAATAGGTTGTACCCAAAAACTATATATAACGATTATACGTATTCACCTTTTCCTAAAATCCTGTATTAGTAATGGAATACTTAATGCTTTTAATTTTTATCAGCTTTTAGTTTGTTCCCTACCTGTCCCTTTGATTGGATAGTCATTGCTATTTTTTTGTAAGGGGTTTATTTTGATACATAAACAAAAATAGTTTGCCAAAACGAAAATAAAGGAAGAAAAAACACATTTGATAGTAGCACATATTTTGTTGATTTTCCCCTTTCCAGCTTTATATCCCCCTTAATGGTTTTTGATTTTCCTAAAATGTAGATAAAATCCACAGTGAGATTGGTCAAGGTACTTTCGGTCAGGTCCTAGAATGCTGGGATCGTGAGAGGAAAGAAATGGTAGCTATTAAAATTGTTCGGGGCATGAAGAAGTATCGTGATGCTGCAATGATTGAGGTTGAAATGCTTCAGCAGCTTGGTAAACATGACAATGGTGGCAATCGGTGAGTAATTGCCTGTTAAATATACTGTTATCCTAACCTGTGTACTCTATCATGGGATTTTGTTATTCGTCAAATGGTTGAACTGGTTTGTTCCTTGCAGTTGCGTACAAATACGGAACTGGTTTTACTATCGTAATCATATCTGTATTGTAAGTATATGAATGATTGATTTGGACGGATTAATTTCCCCACCTAATAAATCTTATGGGGATTAAAATTTTGGATGAACTTAAATGGTTTTAACAGGTCTTTGAGAAGCTTGGACCAAGCTTGTACGATTTCCTTCGGAAAAACAATTACCATTCATTTCCCATTGATCTTGTCCGTGAGATTGGAAGACAACTGTTGGATTGTATAGCATGTGTGTAAAAAAAGCTTTGTGCACTTCTCCTTTCCTCAATCATTCATTTAAATAGATGCAGATAGGCTTCGTACTGAATTTAACATTATACCTCATAATTGGAGCATACATTGTATTTATTATTACTTCAGATTGATAATACCATCATGCATACATTCCTATTACTTTGCCAAGTGTTCTGTCTCGTATAATTGACTATGGTTCTTCTTATCTTGTAGTTATGCATGATTTGCGTCTGATCCATACTGACTTGAAGCCTGAGAACATACTTCTCACCTCTCCAGAATATGTTAAGGTTCCTGACTACAAGGTGAGCTTAGTGTTACTTTCTTTTTTTCTTCAGTATGAGGTGCTGCCTTACTTTGTATTTGTTCTTGACACTACTGCATAGGCTAATGTTTGTCAATTGTTCATTGCAGGTTTCTTCAAGGTCACCAAAAGATGGTTCCTACTATAAAAGAATCCCAAAATCAAGTACTATAAAGGTAATTGATTTTGGTAGCACAACATACGATCGTCAGAATCAGACTTATGTTGTGTCAACTCGTCATTACCGTGCGCCCGAAGTTATTCTAGGTAAGGTGTTGCTAAAACATCTAGGGTTCTCTGTTATCCTGCTTCCGTTAATTATCAATCTCACCATATCTATTTTAGGTCTTGGATGGACCTACCCATGTGATATATGGAGTGTTGGGTGTATCCTTGTGGAACTTTGTTCGGTATGTTCTGTTCGATCTGGCTGCACTATGGTTTCCTTCAATTTGATGGGTTGCATTTAATGAATTTTGTAACTTCATCCAGGGAGAAGCATTGTTTCAAACTCACGAGAATTTAGAACACCTTGCTATGATGGAGAAGGTACTTGGCCCCCTTCCTCCGCACATACTGAAAAGAGTGGAGTAAGTCCTAGATTTGGTCTCTCCTGCAACAAGATCTTGCTGATTCAATATGAGATGTCTCTTCTTTATAGTGGATTTATGAATTACTTCCTGCTTTAATCACAGCCGTCAAGCGGAAAAGTATGTTAGAAGAGGACGGTTGGACTGGCCTGAAGGGGCAACATCTCGGGACAGTATTAAAGCTGTGTTGAAGTTGGCCCGCCTTCAGGTACTGTCGTTAATCTTTTCCTCTGCTATTTGGTTTAATAAATTTGCACGGTTGTTTACGAGTAACTGTTTTGTATTGCAGAACATAATTATGCAGCATGTGGATCATTCTGCCGGAGATCTTACTAATCTATTGCAAGGACTTCTAAGATATGATCCTTCAGAAAGATTGACTGCTCGGGAGGCCTTGCGGCACCCGTTCTTCACCCGCAATCATCTTCGGAGGTAGAACAAGCTTTTGCTTCTACTTGTGTGCACATATGCCTTTGCATGATGGTGCCCTCCAACCTTGAATGCTATTCAGTGTGTCCGGGACTGGAGGTGGAGCCAAATCTGTTGGCTCGTTGCATTGTTCCTGAATTTGACTCAGTCCCGGTGTAAATAAATTCAAATACTGGTTTCTTGCGGAGTGTTCTTGTTGTACTAGGTTATGTTGGTGGTGGAAGCACTGCCTGTGTGTATTAGATAGATGATGTCTAACCCTGGAGTACTAACAAATTGCAATTATTGAGTATTGCTTGCTTATGTAATGAAATTTACCCAAGTTGAATTTATCTACTTCCAGCAAAGCCTGCCCTTACAGTATAACCCAAGTTCACCTACTTGATTAAGTGGCTTGTTATTCTCTAATAGTTGAGAATTTTGAAATTCACAATTGTGAAGAAAATAAGATGAACTGAATATTAAGTTGGACCACGTGCTTGTATCCCAAGTGCAAGGATGTTTTTTGAGCACAAAAGGAGCTCTCTATTTTTGGAACGAGAATTATTTACTCCAAGCAGCACAGTAGTAAAGTTGGATGAATTACAGCTGTCAACGATTGAAAAGAGGGTTAAAAAGATGTGTATTCGGCATAAAAAGTTTGCAATAAATAAGAACAGCGCAACAGTTCTATGGGTTAGCATTGATGTTTCAGGCTGTATTATATAGTTCTCGTGGTGTGAGGGCATGTGCTTCCGCGTGATCCCAATGCAAACACATTACATTCTCCACTGCTTTGATCACTTGAGTTATTCAGTGGCGAGGCTGGATGAACTTAAGGCTGGCCAGTGGGCCGGGACGACCCGACCCCGTCCCGACCCCGCCCCGGTCCCGCCCCGACCCCGCTCTAAAAAAAAAAAAAAAAAAAATTTAACGGGGGCGGGACTCGAACTCGGGACGGGACGATGTCTCGTCCCGCCGGACCCGAGCCCGCCCTGAGCCCGCCGGACCCGAGCCCGTCCCCCGACCCCGACCCCGACCCTTAAACCCCCTTTGCAAAAATGACCGTTGCACCAACGGCCATTTTAGATTATGGCTGTTGGCCAACGGGCATTTTAGGCCCCCCCTACCCCTTAATATTTATTTTTATCCCATAAGTTATTATATTTACACTTTAACCCAATTTTTCAACTATAAATAACTCATTTTCTCTTCATCTTTCTCACAAATCTTCCTACAATCTCTCTAATTTCTCAATATATCTCTCTACATTGTTTGCTAAATATTCAATTTTATTAATTCATTTGGGAATTGGGAGTGAAGTTGGCAACTAGCTTGAGGATCTTCCATCGAGCAAAGTTTCAATTTTCAACCTCTCGATTACACGTCGACGTTACGTCGGCGTTTGGTACATTCGTTCCTTCATTAAATTATTATTGTCTGTTTATTTTATTTAGCGCACTTAATTTTATTGTCTTTAATTATTTATTATCATAATTAAAATGGAATGATTAAAAGGTATGTTTAAGGGTAAGGGTAAGGGTGCTTCTTCTAGTAGAGGCAACCGGGGCAAGGGTACTTCTTCTAGTCATCTTATTCCTACACGGGATGATTTTGTTGATACTCAACATTTTCCTACAATACCATTAGATTTAGACGAGGAGTTATTTTACGGAACTCAAGAAGACTTTAATTTAGACGATGATCTAGACGATACACCCACTAATATTGATGACAACACGCCCACTAGTGCACCTTCAACCGAAATACCTCATATTCCCCCTAGTATGAGACGAGGTCCGGCAAAACGACCATTAAAATCGAGATGCATGGACATTTTTTGATAGGGACGTAGAGAATCAAGTAGCCATATGTAAAATTTGTAAAAATGTTTTAAAATTTAAAAGCTGGAAAAGGTCACGGTGGGACGGGGTTTTTAATTAGACACGTAGTAAGTGCTCATCCAAACTAGGTATGCCCAATACCAGGCTTCAAAAACGGGTGCGCAAACGGCGCTCCATCGGGACAAGGTTCACATATCGACTTGTCCGGACCAAGTACGGGGTCAAATTAACCCTATGACGGGGGGAATTGTAGGCTCTAAATACAACAAACATAGAGATAGGGAAGCAATATCAAAATTAGTTCTTTGTGGAGGGTTTGCCTTTTTCATTTTCTTCATCTCCCGGTTTTATTCATTACATTAGAGATATATATAATCCCGCTTTTAACGGTTTTCCTAGGTCAACCGTTAAGAGAGATGTATTTAAATTTGCGCATGAATATCAACAATATTTACGTTTTTCATTATATCATTTTAATGGCAAAGTATCTATCACGTCGATATAGGTCGTAGTACTAACGGCCATGATTATTTAACCGTAACTTGTCATTGGATAGATTATAAATGGTCTATGCAAAAACGTATTTTAGCGTATAGATATATAGATGATAGGCACACTTTGGTACTTTTATTGCGAGAAAATATTTATCAAGTGTGCGATTATTACGGAATTACCGATAAAATTATGACTATTACATTAGATAACGCTTCTAATAACAATTACGCAATTACAATGTTAAAAAATAGTTTAGCTCCATCTTTTCCAGACCATTTTCATATAAAATGCGCGTGCCATATATATAACTTAATTGTAAAGGATGGTCTATCACTTTTTGAAGACATTCTTAGTAAAATACAATTTGCTATAAACTTTATTTTTAAAAGTAATAAAGTACAACGTAGAAAAGAATATAAAAAAACTTGTCACGATTGTGGACTACCTTATAGAAGAATTCCACAAGAAGTATCGACTAGGTGGAATTCTTTATACGAGCAACTACTTGTTGCTTATGACTATAAATTACCTATAACTTTATTTTTTAACTCTCATAATAAAAATCCAAATTTGATATGATTTTAGATAGTGATTGGGTAAAAATTTCCGAACTTATTGTATTTTTAGAGAAATTTTTTCAAGCAACAAAAGAATTTTCCGGTATATATTATCCTACTATTTCAACTATGTTATTTTATATAACTCTAATATTTTTATTACTTAGTGAATATATGGAAAAACCAGTTTATAAGGCACTATTAAAAAAATGTTTGTCAAAATAAAAAAATATTTTATTCCTATTCTTTCTATTTATATTATTGGTTCTGTATTAAATCCTACTATTAAAATAGACGGTACTAAATCACTAATTGAAACTATTTACGATTGTATAGAAGTACTACCACCTCCAAGTCCCAAAAATCTAAATCACCCACCACCTATTGAACAAACTAAAGAAGAAGTGTTGAATAGCGTAGAACACCAATGCAAAAATATATATAGATTTTATCAACAAGAAAATGCTAGTAACGTACATCGGCTACCATACCATCTTCTTCATCTTCAACACAACCTCACAAAAGACATGTCTTTGTTTCGCGGCTAGTATTGAAAGCCTCGAAATAGAATGTGCGGCCGTACCTCTACTAACCAAATTAGCGAGTTGGATATTTTTGTTTTGCGGGGTTCGTACCGTATCAAGAAGTTATCAATGAAGATGGACAAGAAGACTTGTCGAAATACCGGAGGGGAATGAGAAGACCTTTCCGACACTTTCATTGATGGCTCGAGATGTTTTGAACATTCAAGCGTCATCAATCTGCGTCGGAAAGCGCTTTTCTACGCAGCGAGATATCAAATAGGAGACCACAGACACTCATTGGCGGAGACGACTTGGAAATTGCGTATTATTCGAGAGATTGGATACGAGCGGAGCGGAGAAGGTGCGGTCAACCGGAGATCAACGAAGAAGATGATGAAAACTACAACGAAATCTTAACCGAAGGTAGTGGAAGCGACGTGGATCAATTTGACCAACAAATACCTATTCCAACCGAAGAACCACATGAAATCATCAAGCAATTAGAACATTTTTTTGAAAATGTAATTTTTTTAATTGCAATTTTATTATGTAATTTGCAACTTTTGGACAACACCATAAAGTTGCAATTTAGATTTTAGACAATTGTATTTGTATTACAAAAAAATCATATGTCTATTAAATAATATAAGAGGCACAAAAACAAACCTTGGGATGCTTTTATTACACTATCTTGTTTTGTTTATTGAGTTTTTTTTATACATATGTTATTTAAAAAAAAAAAAAAAGGAAAACCCGAGCCCGCCCCGCCCCACCCCGACCCGAGCCCGCCCGCCCCGATACCGACGGGATCGGGATCGGGACGGACCGGGAGCAGTCCCGCCGGACCCGACCCCGCTAGGCCCGCTAGTCCCGATCCCGACCCCCGGATCGTCCCGCCCCGACCCCGACCCCGCCGGACCCGGCCCGCCGGACCGAGCCCGGCCCACCGGCCACCCTTAGATGAACTTACCTACTAGTATTTCACATTAATTTGCTCTGTCCTCGTCACCATTTCATCTCTATTGTAAAATCTTTCAACCAATGCTGTGTTGGTAGTTATTTCATTATTTTTAACTTTCACCACCCTCCGGTAACACTTAACCATCACATTTGAGTTGGTAATGTATATGTATAATATTGTCTATGAATTTCATTAGAGTCCAGTCGAGTGGCTGGAAATTTTTGAGCCAGTTGGAGCATACAGCCATAGAGGTCCATTTCAAGGTTTGACACAAGTGCCGCAAGCCAAAAAAACTAACTTTAGAGAGTACCAACGTGTCCTCCCCTAGTTTGTTCTAACCCCTCAGCTCCTTCGGGGATACTTATTACATTATCGACAACGAGACATTTTCAGCCAGGATCGTAACATGTCCAAAGTATTGTTCATATACCAAGTATGGATGCGATAAAGGCCATAATGACAATCGTACCCTGAGGCACGGGGTTACGGTGTAGACTGTGCATGGTCCTCGTTGGAATCAATTATCTTTCTTTAATTTTTGTTATTTTCCTTTACGGCACATAGTAGTTTCTTAAACGAATTTTGACTTTATTAAACTACACAAATTATACTATAATTGTAAACTACCTATAATTCTCTTGGAAGAAGGATGGGTTTATTGAAATAACGGAACGGAACAAAACAAAAAGAAAGAAAATTTAATTCAATGAGTTTTTATATATGGGACAGTAAATGGGTTCCATCCCAAGAAGATATTTAAAAGGGAAAAGGGTCAAATTTACTCTTCAACTATGCTTTATAGTTTAACATTGCCCTCCGTCGAACTTTGGAATCAAATTTACCCTTCCCGTTAGCAAATTTATTAAATTTGCTCCCACACGGACGCCTAAAACATTACCACTACTGACTTGAATTATCACCCATTGTCCACTCTATGTGTAAACACTCTTCATCCTTGTTTCCACCTCCATTGTGGGTCCCCCTCCAACCCCACCACCTCCATCGTTCGCCGTTGCCGCTGTCGGAATCACCCCGACGGAGACATCAACTTTCAACTTAGCCGGAAGTGGGTAAGAATGTACATCAAATTTCGTCGACATATGTTGTGTCCTACCACCGTCGATCTTCCCTGCGTGAATAAACACAAGACCCACCGGCTCGACCCGATCTCAACCGGCCCATCCCATTACCCGCCCTGCCCTGCCCCAACCCCCCTTTAAAAATGGGATGGAAAATGACGATGTCGGAGATCGAACTCGGGACGGGACTAGGGCTCGTCACGCCCGTCCCGATCCCACCCATCCTGCCCTACAACCCGTCCCGTCCCGCCCCGCCCCATTCCTCTTTGCAAAAATAACTGTTGCACAGTGACCCAATTTCAATTATAGCTGTTGGCAACTGCTATAACGGCCATTTTGGGCCCCCTACCCCCTTAATAATTATTTTTAACCCCTAAGTTAGTATATTTACACTTTAACTCTATTTCTCAACTATAAATACCTCATTTTCCTCTTCATTTTTCTCACAAATCTTCCTACCATCTCTCTCTCTACAAGTCTATATTGCCTACTGAATATTATATTTTATATGCTAATTTCTATCAAAGTTCAAAATTTGGGAGTTAAGTTGACAACTAGCTTGATGATCATCGAGCAAAGTTTCAATTTTCAACCTCAATTACACGTCGACGTTACGTTAGCATTTGGTACCTTCGTTCCTTCTTTAAATTATTATTGTTACTTAATTTTACTTATCGTACTTAACTTCATTATCTTTAATTATTTATTTGCATAATTATAATGGAACAAAGTGGATGTTTTTTTGGTAGAGGTACTAGGGATAACAGGGATAAGGGTGCATCTTTTAGTAATCCTAATTACGATGATTTCACTCATATAGATGAAACTAATTTTTTTAATGTAAATATTAATATACCATTAGATCATGAGGTATATTATGCATCTGAACCAGACTTTAATTTAGAAAATGAATTAAAAGATAATTTAGATAACACACTTACTAGTGCACCTCCACTTCAGGCTCAGACTGAGTCTCAAGCTGAAACTGAAATTGGAATGCCTCTTATTCCCTCTAATATGAGTCGAGGCCAAAAACAACGAAAATTAAAATCACTTACATGAGATTTTTTTTGATAGGGGCATTCCTAATCAACTAGCTATATGTAAAATTTATCGCGAAGTTTATAAATTTAAAACTGGAAAAGGTCAAGGTGGGACGGGAGGTTTAACGAGACATGTAGAAAACTCTCACAAAGCAAGGTATAACCAATACTTGACTGAAAAATCGGGTGTGCAAATGCCTTCTGAGTCGGGACAAGGTTCACATAGTGTCCCCGATTAAGTACAAGGCCGAATTAACCCGATGACGGGTGAGTTATAGGTCCTAAATATGATAAACACGGAGATAGGAAAAATTTAGCAAAATTAGTTGTTGCGGAGGGTTTGCCTTTTTCATTTCCTTCATCTCCTGATTTTATTCATTACATTCCAGAAATATATAATCCTGTTTTTAACGATTTTCCTAGATCAACTGTTAGAATAGATGTTTTTAAATTTGCACATGAATATCAACAATATTTACGTTATGCATTATATCATTTTAATGGCAAAGTGACTATCACTTCTGATATAGGCCGTAGTACTAACGGTAATGATTATTTGACTGTTACATGTCATTGGATAGATCAGAATTGGTGTATGCAAAAACGTATATTAGCATATAGATATATTGATGATAGGCATACTGGAGCTTTTATTTCAAGAAATATTCATGAAATTTGTGAATATTATGGAATTACTGATAAAATTATGACTATTACATTAGATAATGCTTCTTCTAATGATTATAATGTAAACATTTTAAAAACTCGATTTACCCCATCTTTTTCCGATATTTTTCATATTAGATGTGCATTTTATATTTATAACTTAGTTGTAAATGATGACCTAAAACTTTTTAAAAATATCATTGATAAAGTACAATTTGCTATAAACTTTATTTTTAAAAGTAATAAAATACAAAGACGCAAAGAGTATAAAAAAACTTGTCATGTTTGTGGATTACCTTATAGAAATATTCCAGAAGAAGTTGCGACTAGGTGAAATTATTTGTATGAACAATTACTTGTTGCTCACGAGTATAACAGACCTATAACTTTATTATTTAACGCCCATAATCAAAATCCAACGGATATCCTTGTTGATGATGATTGGGATAAAATTTTGGAACTTATTGTATTTTTAGATAAATTTTTTCTAGCTACTAAGAAATTTTTTGAAATTTAATATCCTATTATTTCATCTATGTTATTTTATATAGCTCTAATATTTGTTACTTGATGAATATATGCAAAAATCAACTTACAAGCCAGCTATAAAAAAATGTTTATAGAATTTTTAAAATTTTTTTTTCCTATTCCCACTATTTATTTTATTGGTGTTGTATTAAATTCTACTATTAAAGTAGACGGTTGAAAATCACTTGTTGAAACGATTTATGAAAGCTTAGAAATACTTCCAACAGACCCAACTGAAGAACCAACTAACGAACCAACTAAAGAAGAAGTTATATCTAGCATACACACTGAATGCAAATATATATATATATATATATATATATCATCAAGAGAAAAGTGCAAATAATCAACCGGCTTCTGTACCATCTTCTTCTACTTTACTTCAACCTAATAAAAGACATGTTGTTTCCGCTTCTAGTATTCAAGGCCTTAGAAATAGAATGTATAGTGGTTTAAGTTCTTCACAAATTAGCGAGTTTGATGTTTATGTTTTGCAGGGTGTTGTACCGTACGAATCAATTGTCAATGAAGATGAACGTGAAGACTTGCTGAAATACGGGAGGGAGAATGAGAAGACATTTTCGACGCTATCAAAGATTGTCCGAGATGTGTTAAATATTCAAGCGTTCATGAACAGCTTATGAAAATATTTTTTCTGTTGGAAGATTTCAAATAAGATAGCACAAACACTCATTGGCGGGAGACAGCTTGGAGATTGCAGTTTTATCCAGAGATTGGATTAGAGCGGAGCGTAGAAGGTGCGGTCAACCAGAGATCAACGAAGAAGACGACTACAACTACAACGAAATCTTATCCGAGGGGGCGGGAAGCGATTTCGAATAATTTGACCAACAACTTCCAATTCCAACAGAAGATCATCAAGATATTGTGAGGAATTTAGGAGTATAGTTGACTATGTAATTTTTTTAATGGTAATTTTACTATGTGATTTGCAACTTTTGAACTACGAAATAAAGTTGCAATTTTGAAATTGTATTACAAAAAAAATCATATTTCTATTAAATAATATAAGAGGCACAAAAACAACATTGGATGTTTTTATTCACTATCTTGTTTAATTATTTAAGTGTTTAAATATATATATTTTTAAATTAATTGTCTAAAAAAAATTAAAATCCCCTCAAATCCCCCTACCCGACCCAACCCGTCCCCTCTTCCGGCGGGATGTGGGACGGGACCTCTTCCCGTCCCCCTATCCCGGCCCGCCAAGTCCCGGTCCCCCACCCCGACCCGGCCCACTGGCCACCCTATTTTGACATGTGAATTTCACACACTATTTGTATTTGACTGCAAAATAATTTTGTGTCCAAGTAGTACCGTAAACATTTTTGAGGGTTCGGATGATAGAGATCTCAATTGAAGAATTTAAGTGAAATACATGGACAGGTTAGGGAGTATGCTGATGACTTCAGCCAATTTCAAAAGTGCCTAGATGGAGTGACTGAAAATTTCGGAGCCGCTTGGGCACATTGTACTCTGTATATTCACATAGGGATGCCGAGTGAGCGAGTTGTGTTATATTCGCTTGAAGTCTGCCTACGTATAAAATGATTGAGTTAATTTTGGCTAACTAATGGATGTGATCATGTGACAACCAATTTTCCCAATTCACAATAATATATATTTCATTTACTTGTTTGTTTTTTAAAATATTTTTCTTAATTGTCGAATTAAAATCATAAAAGCCATTTCTTTTACTATATCGAACAAATCTGGACGAGTTGTGTAAGCTAATTTTGATGGGCTAAATTTGAGGCCACATGTACAATCAAAAATCAGAAAACGATATTCTATTGTAACAAACCACGGGCACCTTAGTAAGCTATTAACAACATAAATATGATTGTAATCGAGCTGCCTCACTTCATGATATATCCTTGAAAGAGAATAATTTTTTAATTATTTTATTAATGTTAAAGGTATATACGCATGATATACAATATTTAATTATAGAAATTAAATCTATATTTTTTTAATACAAGACTACTACTATAATTATACATGTACAATAATTTTAATTGAATATACGGAAGATACACATATATTCTTTAACACCCCCTCAGTCATAGCGGGCGGTTATCGTACGCTGAGACTGTTCCTAAAATCTTCAAACAGAACTAAGGGAAGACCCTTAGTAATGATGTCAGCAATTTGGTACCGTGAAGGGACATGCAAGACATGTACTTGTCCACGAGCTACCTTTTCGCGAACAAAATGAATATACATCTCGATATGTTTAGTGCGTTGATGTTGGACATGATTCCCAAAGAGATATACCGCACTAACATTATCGCAGTAGACCAAGGTAGCTTTCTGAATATGAAAGTGAAGCTCTAATAGGAGATTACGCAGCAAACGGGACTCAGACACCATATTGGCTACCCCTCGATACTCGGTCTCCGCACTGGATCGCGATAAAGTAGCATTGCGTTTAGCCGACCAAGAGACCAAGTTATCACCAAGAAACATACAATAACCATATGTCGATCGTCTGGTATCTGGACATCCACCCCAATCAGCATCTGTATAAGCCATGGGAGTAGATACGGAGGATGGATATAAGTGTAAACCATAATCAAGAGTGCCTCGAATGTAATGCACAATGCGTTTGAGAGGGTGCATATGTTCGTCCCTCAGATCATGCATAAATAAACACACATGTTGCATTGCATAAGTAATATCTGGCCTCGTGAATGTAAGATACTGAAGAGCCCATGCAAGACTGCGATAGTGGGAGAGATCCTCGTAATGTGTGCTGGAATTAGCACTCAGCTTCGGTTTGGTGTCAACCGGAGTAAGAGATGACTTACATGATGACATACCATCCCGTTCAATAATCTCAGCTGCATACTTCCTCTGGGATAGAAATAGACCACCTGCATGACGAGTTACAACTATACCCAAAAAATAACTCAAAGGCCCCAAGTCTTTCATAGCAAATTCGGACCTGAGAAAAGATATGATAGACTTGCGCAGTTTATCAGAAGAGGCAGTCAATATAATATCATCCACATATAACAGAATGTATGTCAGAGAAGTACCACAACGATAGATGAACAGAGAATGATCAGACATGCCGTGAGAAAAATCCAATAGTAGACACATAATCTGCAAATCTTTTGTACCAGACTCGATGAGCCTATTTTAGGCCAACCCAAGGGCTAATGCATGTATATCGTCTTCTTGAGATCACGGTGTAAGAACGCATTTTCACGTCCAGTTGATGAATGAGCCAAGCTTTCGAGAGAGCCAGACTAAGAACAGTGCGAATAGTCGCTGGTTTGACAACCGGACTAAATATTTTTACTCCATAATCCATGTCAAGGTGTTGAGTTTTGTCATCACCTACAAGACGAGTCTTATGCCTCTCAAAACAACTATCAGATTTTTCCTTATGAGTAAAAATCCACATAGAACAAATCACATTAACACCAGGCAGACGGGGTACCAACTCCCACATCTTATTTTCAATAAGAGCATTATATTCATCATCCATGACCATTTTTCAATTTGGGTCACTAAGGGCAGACACGGGGTTACGTGGTAGGGGTGATTTAGTGACATTAGTATTGAGATTAAAATGTCATTTTGGTTTAAAAATACCCTGTTGACTACGAGTAACAGACCCTTGACTCAAAATAGAAGTGGGCCGGACCTGGGTCAGGGTGATGACGTCGAAACTGGCTCGGTTTGGGAGAAACTGGCTCGGGTTGGGAAGTGGGCTAGCATGCAGTGGGCCTAATGGCCGATAAACTGGACTGATGGAATGACGGGATGTGCCTGCTGACAGAGTTGGACCCGGGTAATGGACATTTGGGCCAGCAGACAGTGGGCCTGCTGGAAGACTCGGGTGACTGAAGGTATTTAGGCCAGGAGACCTGCTGGCAGGAATAGATTACGGGACGGGTCTGGGCCAGTAGGCATTGGGCCTTCCAGTGTCTACCGCTCCAAATCCCAAGACGGGGGCCAGATCAAATGGTGGACCACATACGGTGAGAGCCCATCATTTAGAAAATTATATGAAGTAGGCACATAATTATGCAACTTAGCAAACGGAAATTGGGTTTCATAAAAAATGACATGACGACTAATGATGATCTTATTAGAGGATAAATCAAAACATTTGTAACCACTATGATTAGATGGATAATCCCAAAACACACAAGCGGTAGAACGAGCTTGAAGTTTGTTTATTGTTGTGGATGGGAAGAGAGTATAGCATAAACACTCAAATACCCTAAGATAAGAATACGAGGGATCCTTACGATAAAGAATTTGGAGTGGAGATTGGTATGCTAGTCCTTCGTTAGGGAGTACGTTAAGAAGGTAAGTAGCTATTTGTAACACAATATGCCAAAATGAAGGTGGTAATGAAGTATGAGCGAGTAATTTCCGAACAATATTATTAATTGTGCGTATTTTTCTCTCAGCTTTTCCATTTTGGGAGGACGTATGTGAATAATATTACAAAATTCTCTAAATGACCCATTATCAAATTATCTTCCATTATCACATTGAATGTTTTTATTTCCCGTTCAAATTGGTGCGGATGAATGCTCTAAATGATAGAAATGTGGAATAAATTTGAGACTTTCTAAATAACGGAAAATTTCACAAAAAATTAGAATAATCATCCAAAAATAACACATAATAACGGTGGCCCAAAGAGCTCAACATGGGAGATGTCCATAAATCACTATGAATAATATCAAATGGCAATAAAGTACAAGAATTAGATGCAACAAACGATAATTTAACATGTTTCCCAAGTGGACAATAAGGACAAATATTAGTACTACGCGTAATATTACACTTAATAAAATTATGATTTTTAAGAGATGAAAGAACAGATGCTCCAGGATGACCCAAACGCGCATGTCATATGGAAGATACTAAAGCGACAAGTGTTGACGGTGTGACTTGATTAGTGGTGGTGATGGATGTGGTGATGGGATAGAGCTCGCCCCGACTATTACATCTCATTAGAGGTATCCCTGTCGTGAAATCCTTCACAATAAATCCAGAAGGGTCAAAGTCAACAGAAACCCAGTTATCAGTTGTAAATTTCCAAACATACACAAAATTTTTAATTAATTGAGGAGCACGAAGGACATATTTCAAGGCTAAAGTTGGGTTTGGGGAAATAAATTTGTGTGACCATAACCATCAATTGAAATTTAATTACCATTACCAATAGTAATGCCACGATTTTTGCTCAAATTGAAATAAGATGAGATATTACCTGGCACGGACGTCATATGAGAAGTGACACCGGTGTCCATATACCAATTTGCATCTGGAGGATTTAATCCAAGTGTGTGCATCACTGCCTCGATATCCATGGGACTCGGGGATATTACTGGGTCCGCAACAGCGAGGCCTCGTGTGGCTGAGGCCCGCGGGTCAGCCGCCCGGGGCCCATTCTCGGCGCCCACGGTTCTGTCGAAAGTCATTGGGCATGGACCAATAATTGGATGGACCGCCTGCTGGATACGGTGGACTGGGCCAATGTCCACTGACCCACCCCCACGACCATTGTGCACTGGCTCAAGGCTGCGGCCCCGTCTACCGGCCACTGCCACCACTGTCGCGGCTGCCGTCACTACTATACTATCGCAACAGTTTTTGCCACCATTTTTTTTATTTTGGCCCTTTTTACCTCCACTATTGTTACGGTTTTGGCTGGAATTTTCCGGGAAGGAGTGAGGGTCATCGGTGTCGCGTGATGTGGCCACCATCATGGCAGAATTGGCTCCAGTTGCCACTTTTTTAGCTTACCCGACTTCTTCTAAGGTGAGCATGGAACGCGCTTGGTAGAACGGCGGGAGATGATTGCTTTGACGAAGAAGAGTTACAACTCCATTATAAGCCTCGGAGAGGCCTGCAACTATCTGAAGAACAAGACGATCATTAGTGACAGGCACACTAACATTCTTGAGTTGATCCGACAACTTCTTGTGCCTTTGACATTAGACTGAGGCATTCGAAAAATCCTCCATGTTTATGCGGGAGAATTCCTGCTCAAGGGTCACGGCGCGAGAAATTTTGTTATCTTGAAATATATCATGCAACCTATTCTAATCTTCCATTGCCGTGATGTCGGGTTCGATAATAGTATGTAAGAGGTCCGTAGATATGGTGGAATAAATCTATTGGAGCACCATAGCATTAAGAGTTGCCCACAACTCTATTTCATCATCGGTGGTAGGCACATTCTCATTGCCTTTTTTCGGTGTGACGATGTGATGGAGGACTCGAATAGACCGTGCGTGAATTTTAAATAGTTCTGCCCACGTCGCGTATTGGACGTTTTCCATCTCAAGAACAATAGGGATGTTGTTCTTGATATTGGAGACTGAAATGGCAGGATGAAATGTGTTCTTTTTGGTAGACGTGATGAAAGAACAAGAAGAGAATTAGGGATTCAAAAAGAAAATTTGAAAATATTGAGTATTTCGAGGAGGGCGGCGGAAGAGGGTATAATTTGGAGAAGAAAAAGTTTGCCCTAGACTGCTAATACCATGAAAGAGAATAATTCCTTGATCATTTTCATTAATATCAAAGGTATATATACATGATATACAATATTTAGTTATGAAAATTAATTATATATTTTCCTAATACAAGACTGCTATCTTTTTCTAATACAAGACTACTATCATAATTACACATTTACAAAAATTCTAATTGGAATATACGGAAGATACACATATTCTTTCAATCTTCTCCGTCTATCTCATGATATCCATGCTCTTTTTTGGTTTTTGTCACGAGGACTGAGCAGCTACCGACCGTTCCCACGTATTACTAACAAATTTCAACAGACTTATGGAATATGATGAGACCTTCATTAGCAAACGAACATTACTTTCAATTGTTCAAACCCTACTAAATCCATCTTCAGTCAAACCAAAAAAACAGCCGCCTTACAATAATGTAGAGTATATTTCTTTTCTTAACTTTAGCCCCATCACGCACTCACCTTTTCCCAGCTTCTTCTTTATGTTCTTCTACTATTACCTCCAAATTTCAAAAGCAGAGGTCCAAATTAGTTGGAATAACTTCTTATTTCTGTCTTTTTTACTTGGCATACTCCCCAATAAGATGAAACAGATGCTCTCTATTTGTATAACAAAAAGTATTTTAAAAAGTATTGTGAAAAAAAATAAAGCAAGTCACATTTTTGGTGTTTAGTGTCAAAAAAAAATCAACGCGTATTGTCCACCAAATGAAGAAAAATGGCATCCTTTATTTTTGGACGAAAGTTATTCTTTCCTACAATTATTCATAGGCGGATCTACACTATAATGAGCGGGTTGGACGGAATTCAGTAGTTTCTTCTCACAACTTGAATATATATATATATTAAAAAAGATACACTAAATATGTATAATAATATATTTTGAATCCAGAAAATTAAATGAATAATGAATTTAAAAAAATTTGAACTCATAAAATTCAAATCATGAACTAGTGCATTTATATATATCAATGTGTGAACTTCATATCACTATTCCAACTAACATTCAGACGTTATTATCAATTCTTGAAAAAATTAATCAAAACAATATCCAAATTCCCATTCGATGCTTTAAGGAAAATATTTTCAAAAGATCAGTAACTCTTGAGAAAACATTTTCGAGAAAAATGTATGTTCCTGTCATACGAATAATAGTTTTTAGTTTGTTTTTCTATAAAAGTGACTTTTCTTAAAATTCTGAAAATTGGGTACCACTCACAGCAAAAAGCAAACATTAAATTTTGTGGTGTGTGTTTATTTTCAGTTTCAGAATTTGAGAGGCAAGGCATGTTCTTTTTCCATACCAACGGATTTGCTCGATTTGCCCATATCTTTCGCTGGTGGAATACATTATTTTCTCTATTTTCTTTACATTAAAGTATAAAATAACTAAAATTCCTTGTATTTAATAATTGTGATAGCTGACACTTGATGTTACTTCAGTGAATGAATAATTTACTAAATACCAGTAAATTCAAGTATGTATGTGCTTGTTTATATGTGTATTTGCACTTGTTCATATGTTTCACAAACTACCTTTATTTTTCTGCGTTAGTGATTACTCTTGGAAGTTGGAAAGTATAGTCCTCTTGCAAATATGAGTGCCTACTACTATTATACTAACTATGTTTAGAAATTTTGGTGTAGAATTAATTATTAATGAGTTCTCTTAAAAAATTACATAATGGTCCACAAAGATTTTACAATGACAAGTACTTTACAACATTTATCTTTAGTGAAACATGACAACAAAACGGAAATAGAGGGAGTAGAATGGTAGATTACATTGGTATGCAATTGAGGAAAAAAAATGATAATCCCCATATTAACTAGGTTTCTAATTTCCCTAGGAGAAAACTAAATCTGCACTTTTTTTTTTATATATTATAATAATAACATCTCAACTATTTCACTAGGTACATATTACCACTATACTAGCAAAAGTATTAAGTAATTTTTACTATCAAAACTTACACAAATAAAAAGAAATATAAATAGGCCCCACATTTATTATTTTCATTCCAAGCCAAAGTATGATATCAAATGTTCTTTAACAATTTTTTTCTGCTTTTACAAAAGAGAAGAAATAGAATTACACCACATGAGTCTAAACTAAGGATGGCCAGTCGGCAAGGTCGGCCCGGTCCCGACCCTGCCCCGATCCCCACTAAAAAAAACTGTGTCGGGACTCGAAATCGTGACGAGATTTGGGCTCGTCCCGCCCAGGCCCGTCCCTCTCCAAAACCGCCTCGCCCGATCTTGCCCCGACCCCGACCCCCCTTTGCAAAAATGACCATTGCACAACGACCAATTTATATTTTGGTCGTTTTGCAACTGCCATTTTTGCCCCCTACCCCTTAATATTTATTTTAACTCCTAAGTTACTATATTTATACTTTAACTCAATATTCCAACTATAAATACCTCATTTTTTCTTCATTTTATCTCACAAATCTTCCTACAATCTCTCTAATCTCTCAATTTATCTCTCTAATCTCTGCAAGTCTACAATTACATTGCCTACTAAATATTTTATTTTATTTGCACATTTGTATAATTGTATCAAACTTCAAAAATTGAGACTGAAGTTGACAACTAACTTGAGGATCATCCATCGAGCAAAGTTTTAATTTTCAACCTCGATTACAATTCGACGTTACGTCGACGTTTGGTACCTTCGTTCCTTCTTTAAATATCATTGACTTGAATTATCACCAAATGTCCACTCTATGTGTAAACACTCTTCATCCTTGTTTCCACCTCCATTGTGGGTCCCCCTCCAACCCCACCACCTCCGTCGATCGCCGATGTCGCTGTCGGAATCACCCCGGCGGAGACATCAACTTTCAACTTAGTCGGAAATGGGTAAGATTGTACATCAAATTTCGCCGACATATGTTGTGTCCTACCACCGTCGATCTTCCCGGCGGGAATAAACATAAGACCCACCGGCTCGGCCCGATCCCGACCCCGGCCCATCCCTCTACCCGCCCCGCCCAACCCCAACCCCCCTTTTAAAAATGGGATGGAGAATGACGGTGTCGGGGATCGAACTCGGGACGGGACTAGGGCTCGTCCTGCCCATCCCGCCCCACGACCCGCCCCCGGCCTGCCCATCCCGCCCCGTCCCCCTCCCCTTTGTAGAAATAACTGTTGCACAACGATCCAACTTCAATTTTGCCATTGGCAACGGCTATAACGGCCATTTTGGGGCCTTACCCCTTTAATATTTATTTTTAACCCCTAAGTTAATATATTTACACTTTAACCCTATTTCTCAACTATAAATACCTCATTTTTCTCATAAATCTTCCTACCATCTCTCTATATCTCTCTACAAGTCTACATTGCCTACTAAATATTATATTTTATTTGCTAATTTCTATCAAAGTTCAAACATTGGGAGTGAAGTTGGCAACTAGCTTGAGGATCATCGAGCAAAGTTTCATTTTTCAACATCGATTACACGTCGGCGTTTGGTAGCTTCGTTCCTTCTTTAGATTATTATTGTTACTTAATTTTAATCATCGTACTTAATTTCATTATCTTTAATTATTTATTTGCATAATTATAATGGAACGAAATGGACATTTTTCTGGCAGATGTACTAGGGGTAACAGGGGTAAGGGTGCATCTTTTAGTAATCCTAATTATGATGAATTCCCAAGATAGTGTAATAAAAATCGGCTTCTGTACCATCTTCTTATTCAATACAACCTTATAAAAGACATATTGTTTCTGCGGCTGATATTGAAAGCCTTAGAAATAAAATGTTTAGTGGTTCCACTGCTAATCAAGTTAGCGAGTTTGATGTTTTTGTTTTGCATGGTGTTGTACCATACCAATCAGTTCTCAATGAAGAAGGACGTGAAGACTTGCTTAAATACTGGAGAGAAAATGAGAAGACATATCCGACACTAGCAAAGATGCCCCGAGATGTGTTGTACAATCAAGCGTCATCAACAATGTCTGAAAGCGCTTTTTCTATCGGAAGATTTCAAATAGGAGAGAACAGATACTCATTGGCGGGAGACATCTTGGAGATTGCAGTTTTATTCAGAGATTGGATACGAGTAGAGCGTAGAAGGTGCGATCAACCATAGATCATCGAAAAAGATGATTTAAACTACAAGGAAATCTTGTCCGACAGAGCTGGAAGAGACGTCGACCAATTTGACCAACAAATTTCAATTTCAACCGAAGAACCACAAGATATTGTGAAGAAATTAGAAAATGTGTTTATAAATATGTAATTTTTTTAATTGCAAATTTACTATGTGATTTGCAACTTTTAGCACCACAAAGTTGCAATTTTGAAATTGTATTTTTAAAAAAATCATATTTCTATTAAATAATATAAGAGGCACAAAAACAGCCTTGACATGTTTTTATTACACTTTCTTGTTCAATTATTAAAGTGTTTATGTATGTTATTTTTTAAAATTAAGTGCAAAAGAAAAACGGAAATCCCGATCCCGACCCGACCGCGCCCGCCAAGACCGGTCCCCTTTTCCGACGGGATGAGGGACGGGACGGGACGGGACGTTGGCCAGTTTCGCCGGAGGACCGGTCCCGCCCTTCCCCCAATTCCGTTGGGTCCTGTCCCGCTGGGATCCGCCCCACCCCGAACCTGCCCCGTTGGACACCCTTAGTCTAAACACTAATATTCCTACCTTTTCCATTTATATGACTTGATTCGTAATACTCGCGTGAAACTAATTAACTTTTAATTTAAAATTATATACTAAACGTATTATAAATCATAATAGTTAATAATTTAAAAAATTTAAAAAATTCACAATTAAAAGAAATATTTGAACTTTTAAAATAATACTCTAAGACACTTAAATCACATGAATGAGTAATTAGTACTAATTATTTTTATAAACGATCCTATGAATTTGCTATAAAAAGTTCCCATGTTTTACCAGTCCACTTGACAAAAGGAGTTATTGATTTTTCTCACTTTTTGTGCTTACCATTTCCGCCACCCAGTCAGTCCAGTATTAATTCCAAGGCCCTCCTCCTCTCTCTTGTGCACATCCCAAATCCATTTTCCGCACTTGGAGAACTCCTCACTTTCTCTGCTCTCTCAAGAATTCCAGTAAACACACATCTGTTATGGATGCCGCAAATTTAGCCATGAAATATTCCTTGTTTTCGAAAACCCCATGTCGTCCTAGAGCACCACCCTCTGTCTTTACATTGCCCTCTACCTTTAAACCCCAAGCTTCATTCACTGATTCCAAAAAGCTCTCAAATTCAACAATCTTTACATGTTCTTTTCCTTCCCAATCTCAACCCCACGCGCCTTCAAACATTTTTTCTTCTTCCACCACCAAGCTCCAACTTCTAATCTCCGAATTACAGTCCCTCGTTGAGCCAATCGATCGCGTGAAGCGCCTTTTACACTACGCCGCACTCCTCCCTTCTATGGACGCGTCCATGAAAACAACTTCAAATCGCGTGCCAGGTTGCACTGCCCAGGTATGGAAGCAAATAATGCTCTCTACACCCGTATTTATAATAGTAAGAAAACTAGTTAACTCAAAGCAGCAGGAAAACCTATTTTTATATAATTTCTGACTATAAATCCTATTTAGACAGAATGAAAAAAATACTAAATCCTAACCCATTTATGTTTTCTACAACTTTGAATTATATTTTCCTAACAGGTATGGCTGCATGTGAGTTTAGATGACGAGAACAAAATGAGATTTGTGGCAGACAGTGATTCGGAGATAACCAAAGGGTTTTGCGCGTGTTTGGTTTGGGTCTTGATGGGGCTGCTCCAGATGAGGTGTTCGCTTTGAAAGCAGAGGACTTGAATGATTTGAATGTTGTGGGGTTGAATGGGAAAGGAGGATCTGTATCTAGGGTGAATACATGGCATAATGTGTTGGTCAGCATGCAGAAAAGGACTAGGGCTGTGGTGGCGGCGCGTGAAGGAAAGCCGCGGAGCGAGCCGTTCCCATCGCTAGTAGTGACTGCTGATGGTATCCAGCCTAAAGGGAGCTATGCTGAAGCCCAGGTGCTCTTTCTGTTCCCTTTATTGTTTTTAATTTAGAATTTGAGGTGTTGCATATTAACCTTCTCAAATTGCCTATTTGAAACAATTTTCCTTAGGACAACATATGAGATATAGGAGGAAAAAGAAAGACATAGGGTGTGTTTGGTATGAAGGAAAATGTTTGATTTGTGTTTGGTTCGTAAACAGAAAATGTTGTCCCAAAAACATTTGAATATAATCTAGGCAAACACTATGGGGGCGGTGGAATTAGCGTGGACCGTGGACCGTGGAATGCCTCTTGTGGAACTTGTTTTTCCTAGATCCTCTAGGTACTCATTTTCCTTATTTTAAGGAACTTGTCCTAAACAAAATGTTTTCTAAAATTTTCGACTAACCAAACATGGGAATTTTTTTCCCTTCATACCAAACACATCCATAGATGGGACTTGACATTCAGACTTTAGTGTCTCAGACCTTTACTGTGAACTAGTTATATATCTCATGGCCAATTTGAGGCAACAAGGAAATACTTGTTCATCACTTCTTATGTGTCCTAGACTATTGTTTTTCATTTGTTATAGAAGTAAAATTTGTGAGGCTCCATACATATTCTAGAGACAACCAGTAAATATTGGTCATCCATGTTTATAGGACGGAAAAGAGAGATCCATGTTATGGCAAAAATAAGAAAGAAAGATTCACGTTCTAAACAAACTTACATTTGATTGGAAAAAAAGTTGTAATATTGTTTGTGCTACATACTAACATAATTTTTGGCCTTCTTTTTAATAACGGTTCGGAAATTTGTCCTCTTTTTCTGTTTGAGCAGGGTGTGGAATTTGTCATTGATGCTGTTCTTTAGTACTAGTGACCTTGAACTTCCTGACCTTTAAAGTCCTAAGTCCATTTCTAGTGTAATTGCAGGCGAGGTTCTTGTTTCCCGATGAGTCAAGGGTCCAAGAACTTGTTAATGTGCTAAAAGAGAAGAAAATTGGAGTTGTTGCTCATTTTTACATGGACCCTGAGGTGCAAGGTGTTCTAACTGCAGCACAGAAGTTTTGGCCCCATATACATATATCTGATTCTTTGGTCATGGCAGATTCAGCTGTCAATATGGCAAAATCTGGATGTCAATTTATATCTGTATTAGGTGTAGATTTCATGTCAGAGAACGTGCGAGCTATTCTTGATCAAGCTGGATTTCCAGAGGTACATGCATTCCCTATTTTGTGCTCTGTAATATGAGTCCTTTGTAGTTGTGACTTATGACATGACTTCTAAGTTGGTCTTTGTTTGGTTGGTCAACCAGTTGTGAGTAGCATTGTAATTGATTTCTTCGTACTAGACCAGAATGGCTGTGACATGATGTGCAATTTTTTCCAAGAAAAGCCCATCATTTTTCTGTAAATGATCATATACCTCACTAAAAAAGCAGCAGGGAACAATTTCTCCTGGCTCCTGCTAATAAATACACGATGAATTGTCACGTGTTAAGTGCTCTGCTCATTGCTTAATTGGATTCCTACTTTGAAATTTGCCCATCTGGCTCTCTTCCTGCGAAAATAATTCCCTATGTTGTTGGTCTTTGATCGGAAATCCCTTCAAAGTCCATAGGCTAGCTTGTTCAACTTGACCTCTGGTATATTTGGTCGATAGGTATTAATTTTTTCTTGTGGTGTACAGGTCCAGCTTTCTGCGATGAAAATGGAATCTTTTCTGTATACTACCAATTTCGTTACACACATGATATATCTTCAAGAGTAAATGGGCTAGTCGCTGATAAAGAATTCAGGCACTACTGGACCCACTTTTGCTTGAACAAATAACATTTCACTTCCTTTTTTTTTTGTGGGGGGGGGGGGGGGGGTATAGGATTTGGACCAATGAATATTTTTATCTTACTGATCAAGTGAGGTTAATGAATCAGAAGAGGCATTTCTTGTTATTTTTAAAATTTTGTATCTTATGTCATGACATCTGCTTAATATTCCATGTCAACGGAAGGGCCTAATTTAGCAACGTTTTATGATCTTAGTTTAAAGTGGACAGCCAAATGCACTGTGGCAACAAATAGGTAGAAAAGCAAGAGGTCAAAGTCAATACCTGAATCTTCCAAGCCTTTCGGATCTACCATGTTATTTTGGGATTATGTTCTTTTTTTATACTGATAATTTCTGCCATTACATGGATTATATCTATTTACAACTCGATAATATCCTGTATATGGTCTCAAGTATCTTCTGCATGCATTAATACTCTTCTTTGTGTAGGTTGGGGTATATCGGATGTCAGATGAACGCATTGGTTGCTCTTTGGCTGAAGCTGCATCCAGTCCATCATACATGGAGTATCTTACAGCAGCTTCAAATTCTTCTCCATCTCTGCATGTTGTTTACATAAATACTTCTCTGGAGACAAAAGCATATTCCCATGAGCTTGTTCCAACTATAACATGTACTTCCTCTAATGTCGTGCAAACTATTCTGCAGGTCGGTTGAATTGCTTCCATTGTTTTAGTCTTGTTTCAAGTTCTTCATAATCTTTTTCTCTCAATTATTAAATGTCAGCACATTCTTAACTAATGAAGCTGCATCTAATATCTATCCAGGCATTTTCTGAAGTACCTGACTTGAAGGTGTGGTATGGTCCTGATACCTACATGGGTTCAAACATTATGGAATTATTCAGCCAGATGTCCATCATGACTGATGAAGAAATTTCTGAGATTCATCCTTTACACAACAGAATCTCTATTAAATCTTTTCTTCCTCGACTGCATTATTTTCAGGTAATTCAAGTTCCTTTGCAATTAGGGAAATGAATTAGGTGTTAATGGCCATTCTTTACTGTAGTTTAATTTGAAGCATTTGTTAAGTGTAAACTTTGAGGAAAAGATTTATCTCCTCAAAGCTTTTGTTTGAGAACATTAGTAATGCTTTGATTTGCTATCTGATATTTTCTAGATCTGCTATTCAGCATCATCATTTTAGTTAATGAATAACCTATTCTTGCCTCTATTTCTTTTTCCCCACTCCAGGATGGGACATGTATTGTTCATCACCTCTTTGGTCATGAAGTTGTGGGGAAGATAAATGAAATGTATTCTGATGCATTCCTTACAGCACATTTTGAAGTTCCTGGTGAAATGTTTTCGTTGGCAATGGAAGCAAAGAAAAGGGGCATGGGAGTAGTAGGTTCTACCCAGAACATACTAGATTTTATCAAACAAAGGGTACAAGAGGCCTTGAATAGAAACATAGATGAACATCTTCAGTTTGTTTTAGGAACGGAATCAGGAATGATTACTTCAATAGTTGCAGCAGTTCGTAAATTACTAGGTTCTGCTGACCCCTCTTCTGGGGGAGCAAAGGCTAGTGTTGAGATTGTCTTTCCCGTCTCCTCGGAATCAGTGACAAGAACATCAACTGATTCGTCTGTGGACCAAAATTTTGGTGAAATGAGGGATTTCAATGTTATACCTGGAGTTTCAAGTGGAGAGGGTTGTTCTCTTCACGGTGGATGTGCCTCCTGTCCATATATGAAGGTTAGCATTGTTTCTCTGTTATCTATTGCCTGCTTCTTCTTCTTTGTACTGACTAATTGTTGCAGTCAATATTTGTTATGATTTGGCATTTGCTAAAAAATAGTCTTTGTTTGTATTCTCCATACCTCTCCTATTCTTAACACATATTATAAAATAATTCAATTTCTTTAATAGTATCATTAGATAAGTATTCTGTCAACAATCTTTTTATCCCACATTGCCTGTTATGTATGGGCAGTTGCGGATGCAACTTGTTGGTACTGGGTTCATATAAACCAGTATATCGAAGCGGAATATAAATCTGTGTAAAAATTCGTTAAAAATTATTAATAAATAGTAGATAGGAACCCATAACTTAAAAATATAGTGAGTTCTATGCTAAAAACTTTAAAAGTTGAACCCATATAGTTTACATCCTAGACTGCCTCTGTGTATGGGGTGCATTTGGGAATTGGTGAATAGTCCATATTAGATCTGACTAAGCAATAATGTTCAGAGGAGATTGTGAAGGCAGAGAATAGTGGTCAAGAGATGTTTTTTCAACGGTTGAATGCATACCTTCACACTTTCCTGTTATTCATTGTTCAGTGATATTCCTAGCACAGTTTAGGAATCCTAGTGCCACTCTCCCATTTCCGGAATTTCACACTCATTTTTATGATCATGCAGATAAACTTGACTTAAATTGGTATGAAATAACTTTGGCTAGAATGTCGATGCAGGAGGGCCAAATTGACATGAAATAACATTGTTACCGTTTTCATATGTAGTGAAAAGTGAATAAGCTGTGGTCCTGGCATAATGGTTTAACAGCTTTGTTACAGAGTGGTAGTCACCCTTTCTAACCTAGCAAATGGTCTCTTAGCGGCAGTATGGTTCCATACCTGTCTACAGCCTTCGCCAGTAGAGCTGCCTTATTGATATAACCTGTTTTTTGTGAATTCGTGGGGTTTGAGACCAGGGGACCCTCTATCACCGATTTTTTTATTTTTGTTATGGAAGCCCTAAGCAGGATGATGGATAGAGCTGTATTGGGGGGCTTCTTGAAGGATTTTTTTCTTCTCACTTTAATGACAACAAAAACACTTGCACTCCGAAATAAACTTCCTAATAGGCATTGTCTTGGTGATTTGTTTTGTAATGGAGCACACTTCTGTTTAGATCTTAAATCCCGTATGATTACCTTACTATATAAGTAAAAGATTCTTAAATCCCATGTGAACATTTGTCAAAACATTCTTATTGGACTCTCAGTGAGTGAGTAGTGTAGCCTCTTTCTGATCTTTCAATTTAACGCCCCTTCCGATCTTTCTACATGTGGTTGCTCCAAACTAGGTGCCTTCAAATGTTGCATTGTCATCATAAAATGACCTATTGCTACATGTTAGATTTTGTCAAATGTTTCATTGTTGGCATAGAATGACTTGTTGCAACATTTTAAACTTCAACTTTGTTAAGTGCTGTTATGTAGTGGATGTCTTCCTGGACCGAAGAGAACCTTAATCTTTTCTAAAGTTAAAATCTCATTTAATTACATCCTTTATCTGTCAGATGAACTCTCTTAGCTCGTTGCTAAGAGTTTGCCACAGCTTGCCCCATAACAAAGATGAACTTTCAGCTTATGAGGCAGCACGTTTCAGTATGCAAACCCCAAAGGGAAAACAAATTGCGGATATTGGTTGTGAGCCGATTCTGCACATGAGACACTTTCAGGTTTGTTTTCCCATCTTTATTATCAAAATGAATCTATCCAGGTAACATGACAATGCTTCGTGTTGCCAAGTTGTAGTTTGATACTCTGATTTGAGCAAATTATAGAGACATTCCATTTTGAGTTGCATACCGAAAAAATAAGTCAGTTGGATATAAGTGTTTTCTCTTGAACTCCCCTTTTGCAGGCAACAAAAAGATTACCAGAGCAGCTCATCAATCAAATACTTCAACTTTGTGATAATGGACGATCAAGCTCGTATAATTAAATGAAAGCTGGACTGACAGTGATATTTACTCTAGACAAATGAAAGTTTACTTCCCTTAACTATACTAAGGCAAGGCAAGGCCTGAAGGAACATTATGCCTGCCACATATTTTTCTGCTATAGTACATGGATTATACAGGGATTTATGCTGTGCGCGTGCCTTGATTGTTCTGTTTCTTACTTTTTCTTTTTCTTTTCTTTATTTAGCGTGACAATAGATTTATAGATAAAATAATGATTGGCTTTTGTTTGAGATGTATCCCTTGCAAAATTTGTTGACATTGAAAGTGTAGTTTCTGTTGTCATGATGCCACAAAAATGGTTTTGGTGGTCCTGAAGCTGATGTAAGATAGCTGGGGTCTTCGCCTTCAGACTGTAAGAAAGATCTTTTGCATTGAAAACAATGAGCTAGAATAGTGATAACATTTTCTCTGGGTGATGCCCTGTTTAACCAAATAGAGTGGGATATGAACTGTACTAGTTACTATGTAGCTGCATCGATCATGTCATAGTCGTTAGCTTTCATAGGCTTTTGTTTGGGTATGATTGTGATTGGCAGTACTATAGGAATTGTCTGATTCAAACAAAAGAAAGAATGTTATTAATACTATTTCAACATGAAGGGGTAATTATCAATTAATCCTTACCAGACATTCTAATAGTACAAACATCACATGAAAATTAGATTCGACAGTCCTATTTTGAAGCTTTGCAGTAAATGTTTGAAGTCATGTTTGGTTGATTTGCTCATAAGAACCAGAAAATCGATCAGTGGAATTGGCTAACCGTAAGTTTTAACAGGTCGGACAAAAAGTTTAACAGCCATATGAAACAGAAGTGCCAAATCCCAAGTTCCTCGTATGTGTTTATCTGGATTGCAGCTAGTGTTGAGCCAGGTCTTGCACGAGGCTGGTTATACAAGGGACTCATTACTACTGTTGAATGTCTTAATTAAGGTTAATATTAGATGTTACAATTAAGAAAGTGTCCTGATGATGTCTGAAGTTTTAAAGAGATTTAGTCACTGTAATGGTTACGGTGCAAGGTAAGCACTAAAACAACAACAACAAATCCAGTGTGGTCTCACAAGGTGGGGTATGGAAAAGGTAAGATGTCTACCTTTATGAGGTATAGAGACCGTTTCCGATAGTGAAAGGTAACACCTTATCACAAATTAGCATTAGCAGTCAGTCAGTAATTCCCACTGTTTAAAATTGAATTGGCTGAAAAAGGAGGTACCCATGTTGTAAGCAAAATGCTCCCACAAACGGTAAATGAGTCGTTCTATGAAATACAAACTCGGCAGGAAAAACGTTTTGGTTACTTATCATTTGTTCATCTAGTATTTATATTTCACATAACCGAGTTCCCAGCCAGATGACCACGTTAGATTCTAAAGCGCACAAAAACAAGCACAACCAGATAGATATCACAAAATACTACCTCACTAACTGATCTACAAGACGGAGGACGAACTATATCGGCTGCTCCTAACACAAGATCACTGATGAAATGTGTAGGGCCGCAAGACGCTGCTTACGTGTTCAAAGAAATCCACGAAGGAGAATGTGGAAACCATGCTTGAAGTTGAAGTCTGACCAACAAAGTTATCAAAACCGGATATTAATCGCCCACACTAAAGGACGCCCAGACAACTGTTAAGAGTTGCGACGAATGTCAAAGGCACGCCAACTATTCACGCTGTCTCATCTGAACCTCTTCATTCCATTTTTTCGCCCTGACCAGGGGAATGGACATAGGAGGCAAGTACTGAACTCATTGCAAGCGCAATCGGATTTGTGTTGACAATCATAGACAATGTTCCTCTTATTGCAGTCACCATGGGAATGTATGACCTGTCTTCTTTTCCCCAAGATTCTGAGTTCTGGTAGCTAGTAGCATTTTGTGCCGGCACTGGAGGATCCATGCTAGTAATTGGTTTAGCTGCTGATCATTTATGGGAGTGGGAAATTTCTTTTGGTAAATGAGAAAGGTACTGTTGGGAGATTTTGCTCTATGGTACTTTATAAAGCAGTACGGGAAGTATTTAACTATTACAAGTATTCGAAAGGATAAATAAAGATTTCAATAATTCAACTAGAAATCTGAAAATTACAATATAACAACAAAGCTGAAATTACGATTTTGTTGAAGACTGAAAAATGGAAACTGGTTTATGCTGAGTCGAGTGTAGCACTCTGTCCTTAAGACAATATTGCCCCGTATGTATCCTTTATACGTCCTGGACAATTTGTCTCCCAAGATAAAACAGCAATGGAACCCTTGAGCAAAGGAAACTCAAGAGCTACCGTGAAGAATATTGAGTAACGAAATGATGCTTGGAAGTTGTAGGAAGAAGATTTTTCTACGGGTTGTGTATTTTCGTGCATATCAAGTGTGCTCAACAATGGTGTGAGGGGGTGTTTATATAGGTGAAGGAGGGGCTAAAAAACTGCCTGAAAACTGCCTCCATAATAGCCAAATAATGGCCATTATGGAGGTAGTAAAGTCACCAACATAAATGGTGAAAGACCAACTGTTTTGGCCATTATAGGAGGAGTAATTCAGCCAAAATAAATGGCCGAATTGAGAGCTTGGACGTTCTCGCTTTGATCGTCGAAATTCCAACTTTCTGAAAAACTTCGGGGACCAAACTGTACATCTTGAAACTTCAGGGACCAAACTGTGGTCCAAAAAGATAATATCAGAAGGCCCACAGCCCACAGCCCACAGCCCACGACCCGTGACCCGTGACCCGTGACCCGAGAACCCGAGAACCCGAGAACCCGAGAACCCGAGAACCCGAGAACCCGAGAACCCGGAACCCGGAACCGGACGGGCGGGCGGCGGCGGCGCGCGTGTGGTCTTTCCTCGAACCGAAGCACATCTAGGTCCTCCCTCCTTTAAACACATGGGATACCCCTTGGGGTCCCAAACCCCAAACCAATTTCGAGTCTTATATACACAACAATTCTTTCTTCCTCTACCGATGTGGGAGAATTACACACAATACCACACTTTCCATGCTTCAAACACCTTACTTCGTGAACCAATATCTCTTTCATTTCTCAATGAAATTTGACAATTCTTGGCCCTACGGTTATCTACGTACTTAGTAGATCATGCATGTGTGAAGAACCGGATTCTCCAACATACGTTACACTAGTGTTTAAGCCGTTAAAGTTGGTCGGTCGCAACTCCCGCCAAAGGCAAATTTCCAACAATCCCCTCTTGAAAGAGATTTTGGCGCACTCACATGGTGTCTTTTCATTTCAAAGAATATTTTCGGCGGACCGATGTTGCATAAGGAGAGGTAGCCTCGGCTTTGAACCTTCCATAGTTGAATACCATCGGACTTACTTATGCGCGGTGAACGTGATGTCTTGAACCGTCGTGTTTAGTGTAAGCCGGACAACGGTACCAACACAACAAATTCCCTTACTCTCTTCTTCGTAATGTTTTGTCCGTTTTGGCCATGGACAACGTCTTGGATTCTTAAGTGCGTTCAATTTGAGGCGGCCCGTCCTCGCACTTAAATAGGTGGTCTCCTACAAGGTATCCCTGCTATACCCCACTTCACAAGTGTTAGGAACCATTAAAAGTTTCCCAAAGACCTAACCTCAACTGTTGAGGATCATTACAGTTTTGAAAACTTAACCTTTACCCATACCGAGATAGCACTTAACGTCTATCGCGGGAACGGCTTTGGATTTGGTGTTTCTTTTCGAAATCACTATCCGAAGTGCTCATGCTTCGACCGAAGCGATCAACCGAACCTTTACAACTTAGTTTTCCCATTGAACCAAATTACCGGGATCTCCGGTTCGTAAGGTTGGGTTTCCACCGTATTGGTTCGTATATTTTGGGTTTTAAGCCCATTCCCCTAGACAGCAGAACACTTGATCTCCGGGTAGTCCCTTAGTTAGTAAATAAGGAAGTGACACCCGTGATGATCAACTGCCATACGGTCTTATGTCTCCGACAGATCGTGACAGATATGTCCAGACGCCGTCATCCGTGTCCTTCCTAAAGCCGACCGGCTAGCCACGACGTGTATAACCTGTTGAAGGCACGGGTTTCTCCCAATAAGGGACGTCCTCTAAAGAGTCGTGAAGTTACTCAACTTCTTTCATGCTTTGTATAAAGCGATAAACTCCGATTCCATCATGAATCGGCCGATGCAAGTTTGCTTAGAGGATTTTCCAAGAACCACCATACACATTTACTTGTGGCTTTGGTGTTCTTCGGATCCGATGTCCGCTTTGCATCACCGTGTTCTCCCGTAACATTTGGACATCCGTAATACAATAATCCGTAGATAAGCGAAAAATTCGATATCGTCATATCCGACTTAACGCCTTCTATTGATCATGTATTAAGATCATCATGAACCTTAGTTCAACTAATATGTTTGTAGGATGATACCAAAGGTCGGTTGTAGTGTGTACAACACATTGAACTACACGTGACCCGTGCATATCACTCATTGTCTATGGGTGCACCATGATTCCAATCAGTTCTATGATTCATATCCATTGGTGGCTTCAACGAGACTGTCAACTATCGACCGGTCCGTTAGATGTCTTAGAAATCCAATTCCTAAGATGTCATCTCGTGATACTCATATCTTTCATATCGAGACTTTGTTTCAATATGATTTTCACTCTAAGACCGTTGGTTTTCCAACCGTTGGCTTTCTAACTTCGAGTCAATGTTTCGTGATCGATTCATTGTTTCGTTTTATCCGAGACTTTCAGACCAAAATGTTAACATTTCGGGGACCAAAATGAAAGTTCGGAAGAAGCCCAACAGTTCAAAGAACCAATTCGATCCTCTTCTTCCAACTCTCCGGTTTGGAAGGTCGTTTCAACACCCATGCCATGTAAGATTACAATGGCCATGGATGTGAAGCTACTCACAGGGGAGCACTTTTTACAACCCAAAGGTTCTTTTCCGGAGGAAGATTAACCATTACACAAGTATGGTTCTATATATAGAATCTATTTCTCCCTTTAGCTTCTTTCCAAAGCGGCGTTTTTGAGATAACAATTATTTGTTAATTGTTCATGGTTCATTATTAACCATACAAGCTAGAAGGACGGAACAAGTCTTTGTCCCCTTCTTTGCTCGTCTCGGTTCAACATCTAGAATCCCCGAGTTCCGCAGATCCGGAATATTAAGTTCCGGACAAGCCAAGCAACTTTCGAGTCTCGTAGATACGGAACGTCTAGTTCCGGATAGTCGAGCCCTCGCGGGTTCTTGTTAACCTTGAGCAATTACTCCTTTTTCCTTTTTCAAGGAAAGTTATCTCCAAAGAATTCAAAGCATTCTTTGACGCGAAGAGGCGATGAACACTACCGTTATTTGCGAGATCCAAGTGAATATGCAATCTACAAGTCTTAGGTATGAAACCACCCCACATCACAACATTTGTATGTGAGATCCTTTCCATGTATCACACGGAGGGTTACCCTTATCCTTATGCGGAGTTCTATTGAGAATCGCATTAGCGGTAAGGATCGACGTGCCTCACATAATTTGGGCGTACGGCTTAGCGCTTGGCTAACACCGTTAGACTGAGGTGAGAAATGAACATTCGTTTAATGAACGATGCTTCACATTCTCCCCTCTATCACTACGAATTTCTCAATCCGTAGGCTTAGTTGATTTTCAACTTCTGCTTTGTAGGCTTCAACAACTTCATCTTTGCTTTTCAATAAACAAAGGATTCCATACGTTGTACCATCATCAATGAAGATCACAACGTACTTGTCTCCCCCCTCTATTTTGTATAAACTTCAAATCACCCAAGTAGGTGTGACTAAGTTCTAGAGGAGCGGTGCTTCTTTCGCTATTCCCTTGACGGAATTTGGAAAGGTGATTTTGCCTCTTCGTCTACCTCACATTTATTTTGAAGGTTTATGTCGAAGAAGGCAACAATCTCAACATCGTTAGCTTTTGAATGACTTGCTATTTAACGTGTCTTAATCTATGATGGCATAGACGCACGGATTACAAATATATCATTCATTTGGCTACGTACATACTTTGTACCATTCTTAGTTATCACGCTGCACTGTTGGACTAATCTCAAACCAAATTTTGACCTTGACCAACACGGCGTCCCTTAAACCAAGTTAGGAATATGTATCGCCTCATCTTAGAGTGATCACAATCCATGAAGTCCTATTTGAGGACAACCTCTCCAACCCCTTCTAATTTAGAGGTGGCGTTGCTTCACATGAACAACCTCTTGCCCGTGGTTAGGCGTAACCTCGGATCATATGTGATCGCGATACTTTGGCCCACCGCAGCTTGCTTTTGGCACCGAGTGTCCAATTTCTTTATCGCCTTTATTTAGGCCTTCGATCATTTAGGACCCGGAAACTCGGCCCACCTTACTAGGTGTCCATTACTTTTCCTATGAAATGAATTCGGCACCACTCCGCCGCCCGGAGGCTTTATATGACCGAGTGTCCAATATCATCATATCTAAGGAATTTTGGCCTACTCCAACACCCGGAGGCTTTGTATGATCGAGTGTCCAATATCATCCTATCAAAGGAATTTTGGCCCACTCTAGTCGCCCTGAGGCTTTGTATGATCGAGTGTCCAATATCATCCTATGAAGGATCTTCTCGTCAAATAGTATGACAGCTCAACGTCTTTAGCTTTTAGTCTTCTTCCGTTATGATTGGTGCCCAGATAATTCTTGGCGCTTACTTAAGAGTGGTAAAAGTTTTCGCACGTTAGTGGATCTTTCTCCATAGTATGTGCGACCATACTTTACACACTTTAGTAATTACACTTAAAAGAACGGATCTTCTTAAGTCGTTTACAAAATCCAATCTTTAAACGGAAAAGAAGATGAGATTAAACTTCTGATTTGTTAAAGCATAAGGAATATAAATTATTTTCATATTCCTCCTTACTTTAATCCATTTTTAATCGACATAATTTAATCTTTATTCTTGACAAGTAAGAAAAACTACTTATCATTTAATCCTTATTCTTGACAAGTGAGAAAAATACTTATCCCAATTTCGGATTCTGGCTCACTTCAGTCACTTCATCAGACTGAGTGTCCATTTCCTTCTCACCATTATTCGGATCCTTTGTCTGGGACAGATATAGGCCTTCGCTACAAGATAGAATAACATCTTCACTCTTCTCCTCTTGTCCCGGCTTGACATCCTCAGCTCTCGAGAGCGCTTGTTTCCACCAGCCTTGGTAGCGGTGACACCATGAACACGTTCATCATCATCACTCTCTTCTACCAGAAAACCATTTCCATATCCAGATTTGGTCACACAATTTTTGACCGACATCTTTCGAATACTAATAGTAATACAATACAAATATTGTCTTAAGTTGTTGGGAGATTTTGCTCTATGGTACTTTATAAAGCAGTACGGGAAGTATTTAACTATTACAAGTATTCGAAAGGATAAATAAAGATTTCAATAATTCAACTAGAAATCTGAAAATTACAATATAACAACAAAGCCGAAATTACGATTTTGTTGAAGATCGAAAAATGGAAACTCGGTTTATGCCGAGTCGAGTGTAGCACTCTGTCCTTAAGACAATATTGCCCCGTATGTATCCTTTATACGTCCCGGACAATTTGTCTCCCAAGATAAAACAAAGAATGGAACCCTTGAGCAAAGGAAACTCAAGAGCTACCGTGAAGAATATTGAGTAACGAAATGATGCTTGAAAGTTGTAGGAAGAAGATTTTTTTCGGTTGTGTATTTTCGTGCATATCAAGTGTGCTCAACAATGGTGTGAGGGGTGTTTATATAGGTGAAGGAGGGCTAAAAATCTGCCTGAAAATCGCCTCCATAATAGCCAAATAATGGCCATTATGGAGGTAGTAAAGTCACCAACATAAATGGTGAAAGACCAACCGTTTTGGCCATTATAGAGGAGTAATTCAGCCCAATTTTTGTCGAATTGAGAGCTTGGACGTTTCGCTTTGATCGTCGAAATTCCAACTTTTCGAAAAACTTCTGGGACCAAACTCGTACATCTTGAAACTTCGTGGACCAAACTGCACATCTTGAAACTTCTGGGACCAAACAGTACATCTGAAAGAATTCTGGTCCAAAAAGATAATATCAGAAGGCCCACAGCCCACAGCCCACAGCCCACGACCCGTGACCCGTGACCCGAGAACCCGAGAACCCGAGAACCCGGAACCCGGAACCGGACGGGCGGGCGGCGGCGGCGCGCGTGTGGTCTTTCCTCGAACCGAAGCACATCTAGGTCCCTCCCTCCTTTAAACACATGGGATACCCCTTGGGGTCCCAAACCCCAAACCAATTTCGAGTCTTATATACACAACAATTCTTTCTTCCTCTACCGATGTGGGAGAATTACACACAATACCACACTTTCCATGCTTCAAACACCTTACTTCGTGAACCAATATCTCTTTCATTTCTCAATGAAATTTGACAATTCTTGGCCCTACGGTTATCTACGTACTTAGTAGATCATGCATGTGTGAAGAACCGGATTCTCCAACATACGTTACACTAGTGTTTAAGCCGTTAAAGTTGGTCGGTCGCAACTCCCGCCAAAGGCAAATTTCCAACAGGTACATATGCTCCACTTGGAAAATATAAACATTTCTGCCGCAATATTTATTGGCTGTTTTTTTTTTTTTTTTTTTTGGCATAAAAAACGTGAGATCAGTCATTTAAGCTTAATTTCCAGTTAGTTACTTTGACAGGGAGCTTCCTTTCATTCATCAATACTCACCCAATGCAGGGTAATGATCCAGTTATAGAGGGGCGGGCACTTATCTGATGAATGAAACAAATACAAGCGGTTGTTTGACAGTGGCAGAACAAGGAAATGCTCATATCCTCTTAAAGCCAAAAAAGAAATACAAAATGTCAAATTGAAAACTCAATACAGCAAGAATACCTCTAATGGGAGCCGAGTTGTTTATTATCCTACACTAAACTACTTGTAAACAACATCACCAAAATTGGCTTCATAAAGAATTCAGATCCCAAAAATTATAGTACCTTATAATCTTAGGTAAACAAACTCCTGGATGGCAGGAATTTCCCCAATCCTCTTCAGTGACTCCTTGCTGGGTTGTTCATCGACCCCAATAGCCATAACAGCTTGTTTTCTAGGAGCAATCCTTCCAACACTCATGAAGCTGACATTCACATTCTCCTCACCCAAGACACTACCCACTTTTCCAATCATTCCTGGCTGATCAACCTGGCTGCAAAGAATGATACTGCCTTCCAAGCTCACATCCACTTCAAAAGATCCGACCTTTGTCAAATGAGGGACTCCATCCTTAACTCTACCCTCCACTCTAATCTCTCCTGAATCAGAAATAGCACTGGCAAACTTGGATTCCACATTGGCAATCTGAACCTGCATGAACTCAACTGGACTTTCTGGTGAACCATCTAGGAGAATTCGTTCTTCAGATATCTGTAGTCCCCTTTGTTTAGCAGTGAAATCTGCATTAACCAAGTTAATGAAAACACTGGAAATAGGCTCGATTATGCCTTTAGTTATCATGGCACGAAGCAATCTTGTGTCAAGATCATCAGGTGCTCTAGCTGAACCATATGATACTTTCACCGATTTTACACCACTTCCACCAGCAACTAGCTGGACAGCAAGTCTACCAAGTTTTTCAGCAAGTACGACATAAGGCTTCAGTTCTGATAGCACCTGCATGAGAGAGGTAGCAAAAATTAAGTTAAGACATTTGTTTTATCATTCACACCCTTAGGGTGCGGCCCTTCCTGGACCCTGCATTTATGTTTTGTGCACCGGGCTGCCCCTTTTTTATTTGTTTTATCAATTCAACCAGCAACTCCATCTTTAAAGAAAATATAGAGGAAAAAGGACAAACCGCTTCTCTACATATTGGTAACGACTCGGACTCGACTACAATAACACAAATTACAGGTTAACTAGAAAAATTAGAAAAATGATAGACGTCCTACATGGGCATGCTAGTTCAGTTAAAGTACTGCACCAAGCCTTCTGTTTTCCCCCTCCCTGAAATATGAATAATAGAGGGTGATAACTGGTAAATATTGAAAGCATTTACCTCAGCAGGAACCATAGGTGCATTGACAGCGGTAGCTGAAAGCTCCCCTTTCAAAGCGCCAACAACTGCTTCAGCGACCTCAATTGCCACACCTTCCTGGACAATCATTCAGAGAGTATTAGTAAATGTGTGAACTGGAAGAAAAAGTGTGGCATACATGAATTTAATGTGCACAGACCTGAGCCTCTGTAGTACTGGCACCAAGATGTGGAGTTGCTGTCACATTCTCATGCTGAATCAACTTGCTATCCTTTGGTGGCGGCTCCTCAGTGAAAACATCAAGTGCTGCCTGTGACAGGATTTATATATTAGTACAATTACATACTGTCAACGACGAAGTCTATTCTAGAGTCTAATCCCGCAATGGAGAGGAAAGGTGGAAGATAAGTAATCCAGGCTTTTGGACACTTGATATTCCAACACTCATGAAGGTTGAGGGAAATATAGAGACAGCAATAGCTCAACAAATAACAAATAATTCATATGTTTCGAGTGTCTCAAAGATGAAGAGCCAGGACCTGTGCCACAATGCCTGCATCGAGTGCCCTCACCAAAGCTTCTTCATCAATCACACCCCCACGAGCAACATTCACAATCCTTACACCCTTTTTCATCTTTGCAAAAGTTTCATCATTCAGGATCTTATTTGTAGCAGGGGTAAGAGGCATGTGAAGTGAGATGAAATCTGCAGAAGCAAGGGCTTCATCAAAGCTCACGAGCTGCACGCCAATAGCACGTGCACGGTCAGCAGGGGCATATGGGTCATGAGCAATGACATGCATGCCAAGCCCCTTAGCTCGCCTTGCAACTTCTGATCCGACCTTTCCAAAACCCATCACAGCAAGTGTTTTGCCTACTAGGGAGACACCAACGTATTTGCTCCTTAGCCATTTCCCTGGAAACCATATCATGGTACGAATTTTCAGAGGTATGCCAAAGCAACAAGTGCAGCAAGTATATCAGGGGAACTCATTAGCAGCCATGGAAAACAATACTTTCAGACAACTATTCCAACAACATACCCAGTGAAATCCCACAAAGTAGGGTTTGGGAAAGGTAGAGTGTACACAGACCTTACCCCTACCTTGGGAGGTAGATAGGTTGTTTCCGACAGACCCTCGGCATAAGGACAAGCAATTCAAAGCAGCATGAATGAAAAAAAAAAACGGAAACGAAAATCAAGGATTTCCTCTTTCTATTAAGAAATTCTAAAGAAAAAGTTCCTCGAACGAGGAACGAATGAGCTTTTGATCGAGATGGGTAGAGTTCAGATAACTATTCCAACCAAATAAAAAAGAGGCAAATCAAAGACAGCTTGGGTTGAGGGTTCCATAGTCTGGGTTATGAGCCTAAAAACAATTGAAATAGGGAAAAACAGATGGAGGTGCCCTTAGAGTTTTTCCAAAAAGAAATGACCTTAGTTTGACAGTAGAATAAATAATAAAACTAATTAGCTATGGATCATCCTTTATGCTTCTTTTTTATAATGGTGTCAGCTGGCGCGTAACTTGACTAATTCATCCCACAAGAATAGGACAGGTGTCGGGTAAGCCTTATAACTAAGACGAGCTAATACCAAGTGTTGTAGCTATGGTTCGAGCCCGGATCTCCAGGTTTTTACTACTTACTCCTATGTCTTCCAGTCAACATTTCGGGGATATGTTGACCAACATTTATGTTGTTTCTTCTAAATACATCAACTATTTCATCAATTCCCGTGCTCATCAAGCATTTCTATCTTTTAATCACGAAAGTCATAGACCAATCCCACATATAAGCTACTCAAATTCGAATAACACACACTAAGTATATTAGTGGAGGAGCCAGAATTTCACTAAGGGGAGTCAAAATATAAAAAAGTACACACACTAAGAAGTCAAAGGATTCAACATTTAGTATATACATTAAAAAAATTACTTATCTACACAGTGTAATTTCTAGTGAAGGGGTGTTGGTGGCTCCATCACTGCATATACACAGAAAATTTAAGGAAATTCTTTAAAATAAGTATTTGTTTTTAGAATAAACCAAGTGACTTTAGATCATAAATTCACCTTTTTAGAAGGTGATAAATATAATTAAAAATGTTGTCTTTACCACAAAAAATTGCAACACATACTACCAAAGAATATGTGCATGTATTGTAAAGAATGAATCTTGGGTCTAACTCAACTCCAAAAGCTAGCTTATAGGATGAGGATTGACAAAGTCCATACAAGCTGCTTGTACGGTGAGGATTGTCCAAGTCCATATAAGGAGTCCATGTTCCCATTCCATTTCCGATGCGGAACTCTTAACACTTCTCCGCACGCTCAGGCCTCGTTAACTGGAGCGTGGACAATATAATTTGAAGGCCCAACATCGACGAACAAAGAATTGAAATGGGTCTGGCTCTGATACCATGTAAAGAATGGATCTTGGGTTTAGCTCAACCCCAAAAGCTAGCTTGTAGGGTGAGTATTGTCAGTCCATATAAGGAGTCCATATTCCCATTCCATTTCCATTTCCATTTCCGATGCGGGACTCCTAACATGTATTTCACTTAAATAAGAACTAAGAAAAATTACAATCGTTCCTCTTTCTAGGTAATAAAACATTCAGACCAGACTTAATATCCGATCAGCCTAGCGAGACCATAGTGCATGGAAGTCATAAAATATTTCTCACATTCAAAAAACAAACTCATTGAGGATTATATTCACGGGCATATAATTAGTGGAAAATTTCTCGAAAATATATATAACTAAAGAATAATGGCTATACTGGTAGTTCGATGGACTTAAAATTCTAGATCTGCCTCTAAAAAAGTTACACGTGTACCAGCTTTGATAGAAGCATCAGCTTGAGCAACATTTCTCGCCATAGAGGTGAGAAGAGCGATCCCATGCTCCGCAGCTGCAACTGTATTAGCTGTGGGCGCATTAACAACAAGGCATCCATGCTCTGTTGCAGCCGCAAGATCAACGTTATCAATCCCCACACCAGCACGTCCAACAACTTTCAACCGTCCACCAGAAGATTCAAAGATCTCACGGCTCACCTTTGTTCCGCTCCGTACAACCAATGCATCACAAAGAGATATCTTTGTACACAGCTCCTCAGGACTCAAGTTATATGAGCAATCAACGTTCGCGAATTCCTTTAACAGTTTCAGCCCTGCCTCACCTAGTTTCTCGGTAACGAGAACCGTAGGTTTGGCGTCCATGGAGAAAACTACGAACCGCCGACACTGACGGTGGCGGAGGGAAACGCTGGAGATGCCAAAGGCGGAGGTGGAAGCGACCTGGTTTTTCCATGGGAGAGAGGCGCGTGAGGATTTTGAGGATAAAAGCATAGTTGAAGAAGCGGAAGCCGCCATTGTGGTGAACTGTTCGGCGGCGGTCGTGGCGGCGGAAGAAGGTTGAAAATGAGCTGTTTTAGTGGAAGGATTTGGAGAGGGCTTTATGTGTGACTGATCGCTGACGAGTGTTGAATAGGAAAGTGGATGGATGGGTACACGCGCTTGGAAACTAATGAAAGTTTTTGTTTTTTTCTCTCTTTTCTACTTGAAAAAAAAGGTTATAGACTTTATTTACTCCTAATTTGTTTTTATGGTTTTTGTCAAAACTAAATTTTCCCTTTTTAGTCCAAATCTTTTAATTAGACAAATATAAATTGAGGACACAGTACTACTTTTGTTTCATTTCATTATATTTCCATTACTATCCAAAACATGAATAATCTTCTAAATTTTATGCCCAAAAGATCATACACCATTTTTACAAAATAATCACTTACGCTATATTAATTTATTTTCAGAAAAGGGCCAACAATGTCATTGGATTGTTCGAAAATATTTAAAAATATCCTTCGTCCATCTATTGGGCTGAAGTATCTTCTTCCATCTATTTTGGTTCACTTATACCCTTAAAACTAAGCACTTCTTCTTTTTTTTTATCATTTATTACATCCTTGTCTCCCAATTGGTTGAAATTAAAATCCACCCCCACAGGAATTTTTTCCCTTCGTCCAGCCGCCCCCTACGACCCATGATCCATAACCCAATTTCCATTGAAACAAAACATCAGCACATCGAAAAGATTCAAACATGAAAAAGCAGCTCGACATAGGAGCTTCTTAATTGAGTTGGAACCAAAGTATCCTCCATGGAATAATTTCAAGATGGAGATTGTGAGATTGTCTTACAACTTTGACTATGTTGGTCTTGTACTGCTCTTGCTGGGGTTGAGAGGAATATTCAAAACAAATCAAAGGTTGTAGAAAATGAACTCTTCTCAGTCAAATAAGGGTAAATCTATCAATCAAAAGTGCCTTACCAATCACCAAGAAAGCTAAATGTTGTAACTCCCTTGCTCCAGTGGAAGTTTTGGGTGTGAAACTAATTTAGAATCGTCATTTGTATAGAAATCCACTGAAGTAGTTTTATTTGTCTCTCTACTTGTATATCACTATAAACAAAATAAAAGAAACTTGTTTGATACTTAATAGACTGCTGGCGGGGATTTGGAATTCCCCTGTTTGAATCTTCTGTTTGTTTTAATGGGAATTGGATCATGGGTCACGGCTCGTTGGGTCAGGGGAAGGAAAACGATCTGATGGGGTTGGTTTTGATATAAACCAAAAAAGTGTATCTCACGGATAACTTATGTATATTTAGTTTACTTATCATATTTTGTAAAATATTTGTACAAGTGTAATTATGATATTAATATTATAGTAGAAATAAGATTTTTCATATTTAGATATTAGGTATTGTATATATAGATCTATTCATTAATTAAAATATTCAAGAGATTATTTCTTTCATTGTATCAGAAGTCTAGGGTAAAATTCCCTTCACAAACTACACTTCCGCAGCCTAACACCCTCGGAATCCGCGATTTCGACACTTTGTTTTTCTTCTAAATTTTTTTCTATCTTCCCAAATTCTTTTCCTAATCTCTAATTCTCCTTTTGTTCTTTCATTATGTCTACCTCAAAGAACACGTTTCATCCTGCCCTTACCGTCTCCAACATCAAGAACCACATCTCTATCGTTCTTAAGATGAAAAACGTCCAATACGCGACAGGGACAGAATTATTTAAAAGTTCACGCACGCTCGCATCAATTCCTTCACCACATCATCCCCGCAGATATAGGCAAGGAGAAGGTGCTTACCACCAATGATAATGATGACCCTGTGTTATGAACGATTCTTGATGCTACCGTACTGCATTGGATATATCTCACTATCTCTACGGACCTTTTGCAGACGATTATTCAATCCGACGCCACGACGATGGATACTTGAAATAAGATGAGTGATATATTTCAAGATAACAAAAATTCTCGTGACGTACTCTTGAACATGAATTCTCTTATGTCACTGTGGAGGATTTTCCAAATGTCTCAACTTATTGTAAAAGGCTGAAGGAATTGGCGGATCAACTCAAGAATGTTGGTGCGCCCGTCATGAATGATCGTCTTGTTCTTCAGATGGTTGTCGGCCTCCCTACAAAATTCCTACTCTCCATCATCTTCGACTATTTTCACTCCAAATTAGAACAACGCGGGTGGAAAACGGGGTCAAAATCGAAAGTCCGACAGAAAAGGCAACAGCCGTAGCGGCAGCATTGGTCAGGGTGCCACCCGGCAAAGGCAACCGCAGCTTGGGTTAGGGCAGTGGGCCAATAGTGTCGCTGGCCAGTGGCCCAACTAGCCCAGTTACCCTTTTCCCGGTTCCGGCGATCAGCCACCGCGAATTGGGTCAGCTAGCAAAGGCCCAATTCGCAGCAGTTTCAGTCCAGTCAACCGCCTGTTGGGCCTTGTCAGCAGGCCTTCACGGCTGCGGGCCTAGCAGCAGTTCCGACATCCACGGATATCAAGGTCGCGATGCATACACTTGGATTAAATCCCCCAGACACAAATTGGTACATAGACACCGGAGCCACTTCTCATATAACGTCCGCGCAAGGCTAAGAGTACGCGTATGTTTCTTGGTGATAACTTGGTCTCTTGGTCGGTAAAACGTCAGGCTACATTATCGCTATCCAGGGCGCAGGCCGAGTATCGATGGGGTAGTCAATGTGGTGTTTAAGTCATGTTGGTTGCGTAATATACTTTTAGAGCTTCACTTTCCTATTCAGAAAGCTACCTTGGTCTACTGTGATAATGTTAGTGCAATCTATCTCTCTGGGAATCCGATCCAACATCAGCGCACGAAACATATTAAGATGGATATTCACTTTGTTCGAGAAAAGGTAGCTCGTGGACAAGTACGTGTATTGCATGCCCCTTCAAGGTACCAAATTGTTGACATCTTTACTAAAGGTCTTCCCTTGGTTCTGTTTAAAGATTTTAGGAACAGTCTCAGCGTACGACAATCGCCCGCTATGACTGCGGGGGTGTGATAGAAATCAAAACCGTGTATCTCACGGACAACTTATGTATATTTAGGTTACTTACCATATTTTGTAAAATCCTTCTACAAGTATAATTAGGATGTTAATATTATAATAGGAATATAATTTTTCATATTTAGATATTGTATATTGTATATATAGACCTCTTCATTAAATCAATGGATTATTTCTTTCAGGATTTAATTTCAACCAATAGGGAGGCTCCATCTAAAGAGGGTTGTTAGTTTTAAGGACATAAGTGAGCAAAATAAATGAAAGGAGGATATTTTTAACCCAATAAACAAATGGAGGGTATTTTTAAATCTTTTTAGATGGTCCAAGAGTATTTTTGACCCTTTTCTGATTTATTTTTTATAGGTATTTACTCCAGTAGTTGGCTGAGCCTCAACCGGGTCACATTGCAGAGAAAATATTTGTTGAGACTGAGCACTTGAACCATTTATGATCAAGCTAAAAGTATATTAGTACATATAAGTTTTACATTATGTATGTACTCCATTTGTTCCATTTTTACTGTCATTTTAATTCGTAATTACCACTTTAGAAATTTAAGGCTAAAGTCGATAATTATTTTTCACTATGCTCTTAAAAAAATTTAAAAATATATTCTTTTAAAAACTCTTAAAAATATCTAATAAGTAAGAGTAATTTAGTAAATTATGGAGTACTATTTATTATTTTTTAATAGACGTAAAAAGTTGGGGTGTGGATTCGGTTTTTCGGTTCGGTTTTACATTATTCGATTTTGATTTTTTGGTGTTCGATTTCTAAAATGTACAATCCAATCTGAACCAAAATTAATTTAGTTTAGTTCAATTTTTCTCTTTTCGGATCAGATTTTTTCGATTTGTTTATTCGGTTCCATCATATAAGATAATTAATGTAATCGGATAGATATATTTGAATGACAAAAAAGAATAAATATTATAGAGAATGAGAAGTAATCATCTAAAATCTCTTAAATATATTTCTAATATAAGTCATGTGTAAAACTTTAAAAACACAATATTTAAAAGTATATAATTACACGTACATAACCTAACTATTGAGAATGAGTCAATTTAAAAGGATTTATTTTTTAAAATCTGAAACTGAACCAAAAAAACATAAATTTTAATGTCTCAATCCGAAACCAAACCAAAAACCTGAAAAACTAATCAAATTTAAAATTCGATTTGATTTGATTTAAGTTTTCGGTTTAATTTGAATAATGCACCCCCTCGTAAAAAAGCTAAAGCAATAATTAAATATAATGTAAGGAGTATATTTTGATGGTAGAAATCAAATAAAATATTATCACTTTTTATCATTAATATGAGATCAGCCCAAAAGAAAGATGGTTTTAACAAAATTTGTGATTTTTGGTGCAATTTTCTATGAACTCCTAAATATAGTAATTCGGGGGAAGCGGCCCGCACATGTCAAGAGGTCATTCTTTTGGGCGAATTAACCTTCATATGAATTAGTCATTAACTTTTACCCCTCAAATTAATGATATTTAATATTTGCTCTTATTTTCATTTAATGAAAAAATTTATGAACTTAAGTACTCTTATTCACTGGTCTAAGAAATCAAAGATTCTGAGTTCAATCTCCGATAAAGTAAAAATAATATTTCGCAAGACAAAGTTTCATAAAAACTATACCTATTCAGGAAAAAACTACATAAAACTATGTTTTATCCAATATAGTTGTGTAATATTAATTCACAAGGCATGGTTTCATAGAGAACTATGTCTTGTCCAGCAAATTACATAAAAAAATATATTTTGTCCAACATAACTTCATTTCTATAGAGCTATGTCAGATAAGACATATTTTTCATGTAACTTTGACGAAATATGTATATTTTTTCTACTAAATTTTGTCTTATAAAATTAGATCATAAATTTGATTATTTTTTTTTCGGTACAAAAATATTTTTGATCACTTTCTTATTACTTAAAGGGGGGAAGGACAAAATTAAAGACATGCTATTTGAGGGGCAAAAATTGAGGACCACCCAAAATAGGTAGATAATTTTACTGGTAGATAGTTGAAAGTTGTCATACACGTGGCAGCGCTTATTATGATGCTTGTTTTTGTTGTTTTGCTTTTCCAGATTTGGGGTTGCAATTGTTGACCAATCAAATCCGTTGGTCGTGGGGTCTCTGTCCGTCCACCGACGTTCGTCAATGATAAATAGTAGCCGTCCGTGATATACATAACTTGTATATCACGATTTGGTGTATATTAGATAACATATATTTTATATTAAATTAGAATTATATATTTATCATAATTATATAATTATTGTACAAATATAATAAGATTTTGAGAGTAGAATAGGAATATGATTTTTCCTATTATGAAAATTGTAAATTATATATATACTCTTTCATTAATAAGAATAATCAAGAAAATAATATTGTGATAATATTAGTGTCATCTACCTTTCTCATAATTCGGTTCAACACCAGCGCACTAAACATTTAGAGATGGATATCCACATTTTTCGTGAAAAGGTAGCTCGTGGATAAGTACGTGTCTGCCATGTCCCTTCCAGGTATCAAATTGTAGACATCTTTACCAAAGTTTTCCCTCGGTCCTTTTTTAAGATTTTAGGGACAATCTCAGCGTACGAAGACCGCCCGCTATGACTGCGGGATGTGATAAATAGTAGCAGTCCGTGATATACATAACTTGTATATCATGGTCTAGTGTATATTAGGTAACATAATTTTTGTATTAAATTAGAATTATACACTTATCATAATTATATAATTATTGTATAAGTAGAATAAGATTTTGGAAGTAGAATATGCATAGGATTTTCCTATTATGAAAATTGTAAATTATATATATACTCTTTCATTAATGAGAATAACCAAGAGAATAATATTTGCGATAATTTTAGTGTCATCTACCTTTCTAGTAATCCGGTTCAACACCAACACACTAAACATATAGAGATGGATATCCACTTTGTTCGCGAAAAGTTAGCTCGTAGACAAGTACGCGTCTGCCATGTCCCTTCCAGGTATCAAATTGAAGACATCTTTACCAAAGTTCTTCCCTCGGTCCTTTTTTAAGATTTTAGGGACAGTCTCAGCGTACGAAGACCGCCCGCTATGACTGCGGGGGTGAGATAAATAGTAGCAGTCTGTGATATACATAACTTGTATATCACGGTTTGGTGTATATTAGCCATTAGATAACATAGTTGTATTAAATTAGAATTATACACTTACCATAATTATATAATTATTGTACAAGTAGAATAAAATTTTAGGAGTAGAATAAGAATACGATTTTCCTATTATGAAAATTGTAAATTGTATATACACTCTTCCATTAATGAGAATAATCAAGAGAATAATATTATGATAATATTACTGCCATCTATCTTTCTGATAATCCGGTGGATATTCACTTTGTTCGCGAAAAGGTAGCTCGTAGACAAGTACGCGTCTGCCATGTCCCTTCCAGGTATCAAATTGCAAACATCTTTAACAAAGTTCTTCACTCGGTCCTTTTTAAAGATTTTAGTAATAGTCTCAGCGTACGAATACCATCCGTTATGACTGCGGAGTGTGATAAATAGTACCAGTTCGTGATATACATAACTTGTATATCACAGTTTGATGTATATTAGGTAACATAGTTTTAGTATTAAATTAAAATTATACATTTAACGTAATTATATAATTATTGTATAAATAGAATAAAGTTTTGGAGGTAGAATAAGAATATGATTTATTATTAAAATTGTAAATTGTAAATTGTAATCAAGCAAATTCTCCATTTTTCTCTTCCTTTCAAACCGTTTTTTGTATAGGCTTAATCGAAAGCTACAATTTGGGTACGTTAATATTTGCCTCTCTCTCTCAGATCTTTCAAATTGTCTATTTCTCCTTGTTTTCTCTGCCTATGTTGATGATTCTTGCTATTTTTTTCTTTTATAACGCCTTCGGTTCAGTGTCTTGAAAGATTCAAACTTTATCAAACCCACCTATGCACTTTTGGGAATAATCAAAATTTTCATTTCTCTGATTCGACATTGAGCTATTTATGCGGATGTTATGTGTGAGGTGTTGGAATAGATATTGAAGATTTATAAGGCTTATGTTTTCTTCTATCCGCTCGGTCTCGTAATTCTCTGGTAATTTGTATTTCTTTTGGTTCTATTTTTGCCGTATTTGAATTTCATAGTGCTGAATTCCACATTTAAAATTGTTCTTCTCTGACGGAAAAATGTGGATGCATCAAAAACTAGTATAAACGTATGTGATTATAAATTTCTTGTTCTTTTTGCTACATTTTTTTTAGTTTTGCTGTAACTATACTTTTTTATGTTGTGTTAAAACATAGTAAGTTGTTTTAATTGCTTTTCCATTGGAGAAGGATCCAAACATTTTATGGTGCAAAGCTCAGGCTCATGATATTAGACAATTGTTTTGAGAACAGAAAGCACCAATAATCATAGCAGAAGTAATTGAAATCCCTTAAATTTTGTGATAGGTCATATTTTTAATTTTTGATGAAGTAATGTGAAAGAGCATAAGTTTGTTGGTACTTCTCATTCCAAATGAGGGAGCTCCAAACTAGAAGCTAAACTTAGTTCTCAAAAAAAAATAAAAATTAGAAGCTAAACTTTTAAGTACCTATAAACAACCTCAAAGGCTAATTCTTTTCCTGTATTTTTCCTGCTGCTACTTGATATTGCACAACAGATGATATCACGCAGTTCTGTTTAAGCGTCTACTAGGCATAGCTTTTCTTAAAGCACGGATAACACTTTTTGCCCTTTTTGTTTTGGCAAAATAAGTTGCTTCAATGCAGGTATGAAGAAGATACAAAAGTTACATAAGTGATAGATGTTAGGTCCATTACAATACAGCATAGAACCTGTCCAGGAAGCTTACGAAAAAATCAAAAGTAGAAAGGGCTAAGCTAGAGCGAGCGAGCTGATAAAGTCTAGGAGGGGACATCATTATTTCTAAGGGATATAGTACTCCAACGAAAGAGATACGCAAGACATTTAGCTTTAGAGCATGGTTAGGAGTTGAAATGCCATTAAAGCATATGTGATTCCTTTCTTGCCAAAGACACCAAAAATGCTTGCTGGGATCATCTTCCTGATTTCCCTAATGGCTCTGTCAACGTTCCATTTGCTCCATCCTTCCACTGTCTCCCTGCCTTGGGGTTGTGCCCAACTTAATCCCATAATTGAAAGAAACATATACTCCACATGTCTGCTGCCACTGGACAATGCAAACTAGAAACTCCTTTTACAGATGTTATCTTGGGTTAGACAAGCACCTTTGAGGGCTGTCCAAATTTTGCCTTTTTTTTTTGTTCTCTCAATTTTTAAAACATGTGCTCTTTCCTTGAGAACCTTTTCCTGTCCTATGCCAAATATGTGAAAAGCCATTGTTGGGCTCCTAATATGCATGTACGGTAGATAGAGTTGTAGTCATTGATTTGGAAAAGACTGGGAAAACACATATTCGTATTGGGGTTGTTCGTTCCTAAAATTTCTCTGAATCAGTGAATCCTGTCCCCTTCTGAACTTCTTCATAAATGTGTTATTAAGCTTGCATTTGAAGATGGAGAAAGGATCGTTGAACCCTGACAATTTTTGGTTCATGCCTTTTAACGTCGAGCTTAAAATAGGTTACACGTGAAACTAGCTTTGAGGAAATTCCAGCCCCTTATAACTGGGGCCGTAACCCTTCTGGACTGAGTAGATTCTTGAATTTTATTTCTGTCTTATAGATGTGAATGAGTACCACTAACATGAAATTAAGATGAAAATCAAGTATTTCTTTTCTTTTTTGATGAAGTAGTATTTCTTTTCTTTGTGATTAGATGTGGGATTTCCGCAACCATGCCGAAATCACGGACTATGTGTTGACTAACATTATTTGGCTGCATGAATTAAGTCCTCTTAAAGGTTGCAAATTTTGTTCCTAAAAAATATAAATAAATAAATATATTAATTAATTTGAATAACAAGAAAGGACACACATTAAAAACACAAGCATATAATAAAAATCATATTTCTTTCTAACTGAAATGTTCATTCCATAATTTTTGATTTGTTTGGAGGACTGAGATGGTCTTTGAACGATTGCTTTGAGTCTTTGACTGCCACATAGTAGCTGATTTGGTAGAAGTAGATGATTACCGGAATTTGGAAGTTCCGGGGAGTTCATCATGTAAGAGTAAGACCAAGGTTGAGTGCAAAATGACAAGCCCGGTAAAGATTTCTAGAACCCTGTCCACTACGCGCAAAAGAGTGGAAGTGTTTCAGATAAACGACAGGCTTCTTCTAAATAGTGCAGGAAAACAGCCTAATATCAGGGATGCTAGTTTGTCTTCCTGAATACAACAACAACCTACCCAGTTTATTCCACAAGTGGGGTCTTAGGAGGGTAGAGTGTACGCAGACGTTTCTGAATCTAATGTGTATTGAGTTATGGGAGTTTCTACCTTAGTGTTTCCCTTTAGTATTTGTTTGTTTTTGTTAATTTCATATGCATGTTTGTTTTGTCTTTGCCTTCTGAATCAACTTAGGCCTTACAATAGAGATGTTTTGTTATAGTACTTCATAGTCTATTGTTTTAAACTGTATTTGATATCTTTATTGTTTCAAACTGTTCAGGTGTATCTTCACTCCTCTGATTTAGTAGAAATTCAGATCAACCACATCTTCGATTAGATCTCTTTTAGAGCGCGGCATATTTCAACTACTCAATTGACGACTGAATCTTGCAAATTAATAGGGTGGTTGACAATGGGATATGCAAATGGTCTTCTATGTCCACAGGGGAAGCAGCCACTTCTGTCCTTCGGGGTAATATCAGATGTCCAGTATGCTGATATTCCTGACGGCCGCTCATTCCTTGGTGTTCCGAGGTATTACCGGCATAGTGTTTCTGTGTTGCAGAGGGCAGTTCAAAAGTGGAATGAAGAAAAGCCTATGTTTGTTCTTAATTTTGGGGACATTGTTGATGGGTTTTGTCCCAAAGACCAGTCAATGATTGCTGTCAAGAAAATTGTTAATGAATTTGATAAGTTCAATGGCCCTGTCTATCACATGATTGGCAATCACTGCCTTTACAATCTTCCTCGAAAGGACTTGCTTCCATTGTTGAGAATTCCTGGCCATGACGGTCGTGCCTATTTTGATTTTTCTCCAATTCCAGAATACAGATTTGTAATCCTAGATGCTTATGATATCAGTGCCATTGGTTGGTTGGAAAATCACCCAAATACTGCGAAGGCCTTAAAAATTCTTCAGGAGAGAAATCCAAATTCAGACAAAAACAGTCCAAATGGTCTTGTGGGACCGGAGAGAAGGTTTCTCAAATTCAATGGAGGCGTTGGAGAAGAACAATTGGAATGGCTGGATCATGTCCTTCAGGAATCTACCAAGTTGAATCAAAATGTAGTAGTGTGTTGCCATCTGCCTTTGGATCCTGGAGCTTCATCTCTTTCAGCATTGTGTTGGAATTATGATGAAGTGATGGATGTGATACATCACTATAACTGTGTGAAGGTCTGTCTGGGTGGACATGACCATAAAGGTGGACATTCAGTTGACTCCCATGGTGTACATCATCGAGTCCTTGAAGCAGCTCTTGAGTGCCCTCCTGGTACTGATTCTTTTGGACACATTGATGCTTTTGATGATAGATTATCACTTTTTGGTACTGATAGAATGAAGAGCACTGAGATGGTGTTTGGTCACTAGTGCAACAAAACAGTCTACTAGTGGTAAAGTTTACCCACATTAATGAATAGCACTGAGATGGTGTTTGGTCACTAGACCATACTTGCAACAAAAATATCTACAAGTTGTGAAGTTCACCCACATTTTGTGGTTACGAAAAAGGATGTCAACTGTAAGATATGCTGAAAAGGCACAGTTCTCGTAAAATGCAAGAGGGACTTGGTTCTGATATAACTTTTTTGCTTAAGCCCAGATATTGTGGTTGTTCCATGAATGAGGTACATATTGGACTCTATTCTTAACCTCCCTGGCGTCTTGAAGATTATTGTGCTGGTTTAGCCTGAATCTGTAGAGTTCCAAAAGTTCCTTCTGTCCTGTAATAAATATGATTGTACTCTGGACTTGAATTAGTAAATTTAACCAAGGATACATTCCTTGTATCTTGCTATTATGTTGTCATATTTTTACGTGCTACCTTGCTTCAAACTCTTCCTTTTCTTTCGAGCCGAGAGTCTATCGGAAACAACCTCTCTACCCCACAAAGGTAGATGTAAGTTCTACGTACATCTTACCCTCCTCAGACCCCACTTTGTGGGATTACACTGGGTACGTTGTTGTTGTTTGATACATTAGTCAATCATGTGTCTCTACTCTCTTATCTGAACTTATTTGCTTCAATTGCTAGTTGCATTACAATGGTAGAGGTACCTTAGATTAGATTATCAGCAAGGAACCTTGGAGCAACTGTAAAGTTGTTTCCAAGTGACTATAGGTCACAAGTTTGAGCCGTGGAATCAGCCAGATCTTCGTAAACCAAGCTGTTCTTTTCTTTAACCTTAGATTATTAGCATTTGATATTAGTGCCCAGCTATGTAAATGAAGGGTCAACATTTCTCCGTTAATCACATGGTTGATTACTATTTTACGTTTGTGCAGTTGACCTCCTTCTGATCACATGTACTCCATGTTTTATAGCTGTCTTCGACAAATTACTTATCTCGATATCATCAACAACAAGAATTACTTATATATGCACTTTACTTTAACTGGTATTTTTGTTTTCGTTTTGTGGTATCTTTTCATCTTTATTTTAGTAGACTCAAAATCTCCTCTCTTCCTCATAATGCCAGAAATAGGTAAAACAGAAACAAATAGAAAAAAAGATTTCATTCTACCTCCATTTTTTGTTTTAATTTTGGCATAAAGTTAATATCAGGGAATGAAGGATCGACTAGTCCTTGGTGTAAAATCTAGAAGTTATAATTATCAGTTAGCAACTACTACTATATATCGTTTGGATGCCTAAGTTATTTCTTTTATTTTACAGCTTCAATTTGCAGATATATAGTGTAGAAGTAGAACTGCAGCAATATTTTACCGGCTCGACAAACAATTGGGCAAAAATTGGGCACCTAACAAAAATAGAAAACAGACATCCCATGTGCTGGTGGTATCAACATGTTGAACACACGAGTTACTATTAATAATTAACTGAAAATATAATGTATTTGCCTCAAACGTTTTTCTCAGCCTTTCGTTTTCATAGCTACCCACCTATGTTTACTTTTCTAAATGCTCATCGTCACATTTACCTGCCTCAATTAATAAAAGCAGTGACTATAGTAGTACTTATTTTATACAACTAACAAATATAACACGCTAGAATATCCCTGCTAGTTACTTTTACCAAAGTTTTAAGTCTAGAATATTGCCGGAGCAGTAAAAAAATATATGATGATCATTATGGCTGGGAAGTTTTGGCCTTTTTCTTCTCAGCAAAGTAGAATCCGACAAGGGAGACGATGGAGAAAGTGGAGAAGCAGGCGGCGCAGATGTCTAGGTTAACATGTCGGCCTGAGATTGCCAATATTTGGAACAAGTTGGTTTTGTTGTGAGCATCAGTGGTTTGTCCATACTCCATAGGCAACAACTTCACCAGCAGAGCTATTGGCCTTTTATCTGCATCTTCCCTCGTAGAGTGACGTCTTTTATAAGAAAAGACTTTCTCAGTGGAACTAAAAAAAAAAAAAAAGAGTTTGAGCTCTTTTTTTTGGTTGACTTTTAGCCACGTGCGGCGGCTATGCGCATTTTTGGCGAATTCAATGTTTCCATATAGATGACCCTCCCTCCGGACATGAAATCATCTATTAAATAGAGGGTGAGTCCACCTCTAGAGGATACAACACATTGAAATAAAGTAATTGATGGCCCTAATGAAATAGGTAGCAGTGGGAACATTCTTCTCTATAGTCCAAGTGAAATTGTTGTTTGAGAGTTTATATGGCATGGTCACAACGGTAAATTGGCAAGTTTTGTCCCTGTTGAGATTATCATTGGACTTCCTCCATCCTCTGTCCACTTGGCTGATTGGGGTATAACATAATTTGACCTTCACAGTCTTGTAATTTGAGTCTGTCCTAGTTGGGTAGCTCTTGTTTAATGACCATGTTATTGTCACTTGTCCTTCCCCAGCTTGCAGCACTGCTAATACAAATTCAATATTAACACCTCCAAGTCAGAGGTGATTAAAAAAACCTAAAATGTTGCGTACAGTTGAAATTCAAACTTGTGACTTGAAACAAGTCTTGAACCACTTTTATCATTATACTAGAACTTACATTTGTTTATATTAAAGATATTTAACAGTTTATATATAAAAAATAAAATCTATTTTACAATTTGAACCCCCTTTCCTCCTACTAACTCTGCCGGTGGTAACACCCATTAATTTAGCCTTTCAAACTAAAGAAATATACTCAAATATTAGAGCAAAAAGGCTCGCTACTAGCGAGTATAAAATGATATTCATTAATCATTTTCGTATTCCGCGGAAAGGGAATGTGACAAGTGGAGTATCAAAATAAAAATGATTAAATATGATTTATGGGTCGATAACAAAGTCAACTTGGCAAAAAATTTCAATCAATATTTTAATCATAATAATACTTTTTCTTTTTTCCCTTTTTAATCATCAGATCTATTACCAAGAGTAAATAGATTGTTCAGAGAAAGCCAGAAAAAAAACACATACTTTGTCCTTGTGAAGTTGAAGAATTGAGTAGGAGAGTTTGCAGGAGGGAGGAGAAAAGGGCACCATAAGCAGTGACTCCAAAGCAAGAAAAAACAATTGCTGAGGCAACAAAAAAGACAAAAAATTTCCCATTTTTTTTTTTTGCACTTCCAAAGTATGAGGAAGAGAGATTAAGTGGAGGTAGAAATTAAAAAAAAGCTATACATGTGAACCCACTAATTTATGTCCATCAGACAGTGGGTATGGGGGCCGACAAGTTAGACTTCACTTAATATGGAATTTGACAAAACAAAAGTGAAATGATGTTTATCAAACCATTCTAGTTACACCACCCAACTAGGGCTTCCTCAAAGTTGTCTTGTAGTTCTTTTTGTGGTGTTGTTAGATGTACATTTAAGAACAAACAGCGTACGGAAGATCTTGATAAGCGTGTCTTTACTTAAGGAAATGAAGGAAATACAAATTAGCGTAATATCTTATATTTAGATCATATTAATAAAACACAACTTGAAAAAATATTAATAAAACACAACTTGAAAAAAATATTAATAAAACACAACAATTCAAGTGTATAACTATTTCTCTTCTCAACAGCTTTTTAGTTTTAAAATGAATCAATGATAGCTTTATTAGAAATCAAATAATACTCCCTCCATCTCAATTTACGTGGCACCTCTCGGATTTCGAGATTCAACGAGTTTTTCTTTTATCGTAACTTCTTCATATGCCTTTTAGATATTTTTGTTAGGATTTGTCCTTAATTTTCTATTTTATTTTAATTCTACTATAATTGTGTTTTACTTCAGAAATGATTTTTTGGCGGGAAAAGTTTTCTTTGTAGAAAAAGACTCTACCATATTTTTTATTTTTTTTGAAGGAGAAGTTTTGGACTTCTGTAAATAGAAAATCTTTTCTTTTCAAACACAATACAATAGCATCTGTAATGTAGTCATTAAAGAGTCTTGTTTAGGGAGAGATTATTCTCTAAGTAAGAGTTATACTTTTATATTAGTTTTTCATATGTAAATTAATTGATCAAATTATATTAGAATATTATGCCTTTTTTATTATATTTTTCTTTATTGTCTGATTTATCACCGTCAAGGTGTGCAATTGTAAACTTCCGCATGACGCTCTGGTATCAGAGCCGATAGTTTAAAAAGGTTGAAGACAAGTTTAAGGCGGGTTCAGATCAAGTTACAGCTAATTTGACGATAATGAAATTTTTTAGTGAAAAAAGTCCAAATGACTACATGTGGAAACAAAATCTGAACCATATTTTCAATAATTCTATTGCTTTATTTTTAATAACAAAAATCATTTTTTTTTCAACTCATGTTCACTTTTAAAAGCATGAGCTCCAACTTTCAACCATTGCTTACTTTTAACGCTTCAACTCATGTTCACTTTTAACGCGTGAGCTCCACTTTCAACATGTGCTCACTTTTAATGCACAAGGCTCAACTTTTTAACCCATACCTACTTTTAAACATGACAAACAACGGTGATGAAGTTTATATGAATATGAAGAATCAAGATTATTTGTCAGAAAATTCCGGCCAAGGGGAGATTTGTTAGGATTTGTCCTGAATTTTCTACTTTATTTGGATTTTACCATAGTTGTGTTTTACTTCAGAAAAGATTTCTTGGCGGAAAATTTTTTCTCTGTAGAAAAGGATTCTACAATATTTATCATTTTCTTGGAGTAAAAATTTTGGGCTTCTATAAATATAAGATCTTTTCTTCTCAAACGCAATACAATAACATCAACAATGTAGTCGTTTAGAGATTTTGTTTAGGGGAAGGTGTTTCCTCAATAGTTCTTATGCTTTCTTTATATTATTTTTTGTATGTAGGGGAATTGACCAAGCCATATTAGATTTATTATGCATATTTTAGTATATTTTTTATCGTCTGATTTATCGTCGTTCAATGTTTGTAATTATTAGCTTCCGCATGATGCTCTGATTATTTCAATCCCAATAATTTTGGATTGTCAATTATTGTGACTTATAGCGCGTTTAACGTAGTTTCTAAATATATAAATCTTATTTTAAAATTTTCATGCGCTAATTTACGGTCAAAATTAAAAAGTTTGAGTAAGCCACGGAGTGAGTACATAATAATTCATCATTAGAGATAAAATAGATTATTACAACGAAGTGCTAATGTTTACGCGATATCACTTATTTTATATATTCTAGCTTTTTTTGCATCTTATATAGATAATAAAGTTATTGTTTGAAACTCCGTGATATTGAGAATATTGGTTAAATTATTGCCACAAATGGGGTGCCTCAACTCTTAACTAATGCTTGAATTCTTGAATTTTTGTAAAAGCTGGAATCTCTATCACTATCATGAGACATAATTGGAGGAAGATCAAGGAATTTTCGACTTTAATTAAGTCAACTAAGTTTATGGATACCATAGTTAACTATTATTGTCATGCCCCTAGATGACTTGCAAAGACAAAAGATGAATTTGAAATTAAAGAATTGGTCTATTCCATCTGGTCCTGTTTATTTATCATTTCGCCTTTTGCATGCTCTTTTAAAAAATATTAATTATAGTTATCTGACAAAATATTTTCCTTATTTAATGTTTGAATCCTTTAATTTTTTTATTTCTTTCCAGAATATTTATTCCAAGTAAATGAAAAGAAAAATATTTAATTTTTAAAAATAATAAGTATTTCAAAATAACTATTCATAGGAAGGTGTCATTAACAAGTTGACTTCATGTTTCGAAATGATGCAAGGCAAAGAAGATAATTTGACTAAATTATTTTTATTATCTTTTATTTCAATTTAATATTACGTTGTATTTCACCACATTAATCTTTCTCTATATTTATTAAAATAAAAAATAAAGGTAAAAATTTAATTCTATATTTATTTTTTAAAGAAATAAATATTTTAGATCAATTATTTTAATAATCATGACAAGTAAAATAGACTGAGAAAGTAGAGGGGGGTTAACAAAACTTTGAGGGTGTTATTGAACATTTTGCCTTGCGTTCTCCAAATGAAATTCTCCACCACTAAATTCTTGATCCATGGAATTCCTCAATGGCCAGGCTACGAGGAGTAAAGATCGAACTAAGCTGGAACTTTGATTAAAATAGTACACTGTATGATTTTCCTGAATTGTACAAGCTCCGACTAATAGTACTTTGTTAATTGAATCCCTAAATTAATTTGGGCGCTCACGACTCCATTAGTAGATAAATATTACTTGAAATTTTGGGAAGGTTGGAATCTTTCACTATCATATGATGATTGTGGGAAGATTCGTCCTTCGACTCGGTGTATATATCAAAGATATTTTTTTGTCTAGTTTCATATCTTGAATTCAAACTAGTGTTTGTTAAAGTGTGTACAAAATCTTAACTTTAATTTTAAATCATAATTTCAAATTCTATATTCTTCTAAAAGTAAGATTTGGAATTCCAACTTTTTTTAAAATATAAAATTTGCTCCATATATTTATATTTTGTAAAAAAAAGATCCATCATTTTATATGTTGTAAAAAAAAAAGAGGACGCATGCTTGACATGAAGAGATTATTCGTGGAAGGATTATATTAAAGAATAGCTAGTTACTACTATTGTTAATTTTTAACAGAGTATCTGTATAAAATTATGTGCATTTAAAATAAGTTTGTAATAGCATGAAATCACAAACATTTATTTATAAAAGAAATGAAGATATGTAATTTATTAATGTAGCACCTGTTGGATTTAGTTGGGTCATGAACACAATGTTCGCACAACGAAGGTTAAAATTTTACCCAACAATAAACTAGGGCTGGCCAGTGGGCCGGGACAGCCCGACCCCGACCCGAGCCCGTCCCGACCCCGTCCCGACCCCGCCCCGGCCCCGCCAAAAAAAAAATAAATTACGGGGGCGGGACTCGAACTCGGGACGGGACGATGTCTCGTCCCGCGAGACCCGAGCCTGCCCCAGGCCCGCGAGACCCGAGCCCGCCCCAGGCCCGCGAGACCCGAGCCCGCCCCGACCCCGACCCCGCCCCGACCCCGACCCCGCCCCTTTGCAAAAATGGTCGTTGCACCAACGACCATTTTAGATTATGGCCGTTGGCCAACGACCATTTTATCCCCCCCCCCCTCCCCCAACCCCCTACCCCTTAATATTTATTTTTAACCCATAAGTTATTATATTTACACTTTAACCCAATTTTTCAACTATAAATAACTCATTTTCTCTTCATCTTTCTCACAAATCTTCCTACAATCTCTCTAATTTCTCAATATATATCTCTACAAGTCTACATTGTTTGCTAAATATTCAATTTTATTTATTCATTTGGGAATTGGGAGTGAAGTTGGCAACTAACTTGAGGATCTTCCATCGAGCAAAGTTTCAATTTTCAACCTCTCGATTACACGTCGACGTTACGTCGGCGTTTGGTACATTCGTTCCTTCATTAAATTATTATTGTATGTTTATTTAGTTTAGATCACTTAATTTTATTGTCTTTAATTATTTATTTATTTATTTATTTATTATCATAATTAAAATGGAAGGATTAAAAGGTATGTTTAAGGGTAAGGGTAAGGGTGCTTCTTCTAGTAGGGGCAACCAGGGCAAGGGTACTTCTTCTAGTCATCTTATTCCTACACAGATGATTTTGTTGATACTCAACATTTTCCTACAATACCATTAGATTTAGACCAGGAGCTATTTTCTGGAACTCAAGAAGACTTTAATTTAGACGATGATCTAGATGATATACCCACTAATGTTGATGACAACACACCCACTAGTGCACCTTCAACTGAAATACCTCCTATTCCCCCTAGTATGAGACGAGGTCCAGCAAAACAACCATTAAAATCGATGCATGGACATTTTTTGATAGGGACGTAGAGAATCAAGTAGCCATATGTAAAATTTGTAAAAATGTTTTAAAATTTAAAACGGAAAAGGTCACGGTGGGACGGGGGGTTTAATTAGACACGTAGTAAGTGCTCATCCAGCTAGGTATGCCCAATACCTGGCTTCAAAACCGGGTGCGCAAACGCCCGCTCCATCGGGACAAGGTTCACATACCGATATCTGTCCCGGACCAAGTACAGGTCAAATTAACCCTATGACGAGGGGAATTGTAGGCTCTAAATACAATAAACATAGAGATAGGGAAGCAATATCAAAATTAGTTGTGTGGAGGGTTTGCCTTTTTCATTTCCTTCATCTCCCGGTTTTATTCATTACATTAGAGATATATATAATCCTCGCTTTTAACGGTTTTCCTAGATCAACTCGTTAAGAGAGATGTATTTAAATTCGCGCATGAATATCAACAATATTTACGTTTTTCATTATATCATTTTAATGGCAAAGTATCCATCACGTCCGATATAGGTCGTAGTACTAACGGCCATGATTATTTAACGTAACTTGTCATTGGATAGATTATAAATGGTCTATGCAAAAACGTATTTTAGCGTATAGATATATAGATGATAGGCACACCGGTACTTTTATTGCAGAAAATATTTATCAAGTGTGTCATTATTACGGAATAACCGATAAAATTATGACTATTACATTAGATAACGCTTCTAATAACAATTACGCAATTACAATTTTAAAAAATAGTTTAACTCCGTCTTTTCCGACCATTTTCATATAAAATGTGCGTGCCATATATATAACTTAATTGTAAAGGATGGTCTATCACTTTTTGAAGACATTCTTAGTAAAATACAATTTGCTATAAACTTTATTTTTAAAAGTAATAAAGTACAACGTAGAAAAGAATATAAAAAAATTTGTCATGATTGTGGACTACCTTTTAGAAAAATTTCACAAGAAGTATCCACTAGGTGGAATTCTTTATACGAGCAACTACTTGTTGCTTATGACTATAAATTACCTATAACTTTATTTTTTAACTCTCATAATAAAAAGCCATCTGATATGATTTTAGATAGTGATTGGGAAAAAATTTCCGAACTTATTGTATTTTTAGAGAAATTTTTTCAAGCAACAAAAGAATTTTCCGGTATATATTATCCTACTATTTCAACTATGTTATTTTATATAACTCTAATATTTTTATTACTTAGTGAATATATGGAAAAACAAAGCTTTATAAGGCAGCTATTAAAAAAATGTTTCTCAAAATAAAAAAATATTTTATTCCTATTCCCTCTATTTATATTATTGGTTCTCTATTAAATCCTACTATTAAAATAGACGGTACTAAATCACTAATTGAAACTATTTACGATTGTATAGAAGTACTACCACCTCCAAGTCCCAAAAATCTAAATAACCCACCACCTATTGAACAAACTAAAGAAGAAGTATTGTCTAGCGTAGAACACCAATGCAAAAATATATATAGATTTTATCAACAAGAAAATGCTAGTAACTTACCAGCTTCCATACCATCTTCTTCATCTTCAATACAACCTCACAAAAGACATGATGTTTCTGCGGCTAGTATTGAAAGCCTCAGAAATAGAATGTGCGGTCGTACCTCTACTACTAACCAAATTAGCGAGTTGGATATTTTTGTTTTACAGGGTTCTGTACCGTATCAAGAAGTTATCAATGAAGATGGACATGAAGACTTGCTGAAATACTGGAGGGAGAATGAGAAGACCTTTCCGACACTTTCATTGATGGCTCGAGATGTTTTGAACATTCAAGCGTCGTCAACTGCGTCTGAAAGCGCTTTTCTTGCAGGCAGATATCAAATAGGAGACCACAGACACTCATTAGCCGGAGACAGCTTGGAAATTGCAGTATTATTCAGAGATTGGATACGAGCGGAGTGGAGAAGGTGCGGTCAACCGGAGATCAACGAAGAAGATGAAGAAAACTACAACGAAATCTTAACCAAAGGTAGTGGAAGCGACGTGGATCAATTTGACCAACAAATACCAATTCCAACCGAAGAACCACATGAAATCATCAAGCAATTAGAACAGGTTTTTTTGAGAATGTAATTTTTTTAATTGTAATTTTAATATTTTATTATGTAATTTGTAACTTTTGGACAACACCACAAAGTTGCAATTTAGATTTTAGACAATTGTATTTGTATTACAAAAAAATCATATGTCTATTAAATAATATAAGAGGCACAAAAACAGCCTTGGGATGTTTTTATTACACTATCTTATTTTGTTTATTGAGTTTTTTTTATACATATGTTATTTAAAAAAAAAATAAAAAAATGAAAACCCGCCGTATCCCGCCCCGAGCCCGCCCCGACCCGAGCCCGACGGGATCGGGACGGGACTTGCTCCAGTCCCGCCAAACCCGACCCCGCCAGACCCGACCCTGCCCCTTCTCCCGTCCCGCCCCGACCCCGACCCCGCCAGACCCGGCCCGCCAGACCCGAGCCCGGCCCACTGGCCACTCTTACAATAAACTGGTATAGCTATATGATAAACTAATGAATATCAAAACATAATCATGAATACTTACAAGTCTTCGTATGCTGGATTCACAACTATGGTATCCACGCGAGTTGTCTCTCCAATTGCAAGTTCCAACTCTAGTGTATTTATTTAACGAAGAACGCTAGAAATTCTTTTGTTAGAAGAGAGAAAGTAATTCAAAACTCTACGTCTTGAACTCTCTGTTTTGTCTGACTGACTAACTAACTACATAATTATGGAGTTTGTGTTGTTTATATAATAGGTAAAGGGAAAAACCTAAACCTAAAAGGAGTACAAAAGACTAATTAGGCCCAAGTACTTTCTTTAGATTTTCATCCAAGCCCCTTTATTATATTAACTTATTTGATTAAGTCCAAAATTCAATCTTGACTTAATTAAATAATTTCCATCAAATAGAAATATATTCCATAATTATTATAAACTAAATATTTCGGTTCCTAACCGAATATTTAATACTTTTTCAATACACTCTTAGATTGAAAAGACAATCACATATAGTGTAACCCTATAGACCTTCACATATCGACATTAATCTAATTAAGGTTCATACGTAACTCCTAGACGGCTTCGTATGACGAAATCAATATGTGAAGTACGTTTACACGAATCCAGCAAACTTTACCTTTATGTTGAATAATAAAATCATTTCATTCACGACACACTCGATTAAGCTTAGGATTTTTCAAGTGTCTATCTAAATGGCTTAATCACTTTATCTCATCTTTATTAGTCGACAACTAGACCATATTCAAAATATGTCTCTTGCATTGGCCAATGACTTCATTCGACCTAATACAGAGAAGTTTAGTGTTCTCTCGAATTTTCAATCGAGGAATGAATCATATTCCTGGCTCAACTACTGTCTTTGTTTACATCGTAATGCACCCAACTCAAGACGTATCTACCCCATAAGGAGTGCAAGCTTTGAACTTGGTCAAAGTACATCATTCTGCAAACAAGATACGTATTGACCTCAAGTTGAAAGACTTTTATATCCCACATGCCGATAATACTATAGACATGTATAACAAATAGTTTATCGGCAGGGTGTACCAATACTCTCCAAAGTATCCATGTGTCCATCACAAATAACAATTACCCGTAGTCGTGAGACTCATTACATTCTCTAAGAATGTGATGCAGATCACATGTCGACTTATAACATGTCATCGATATCTCATTCTCGATGATCATTAGTCGAGGCAATTTTGAGAGTTACGCTTTATCATTAATAACTCACTCTATCAATGACAACGCCAACTCAATGGAGCACATATATGAATAATTGCAAACAATCAAATAATAATTCAATAACTGCAAATGCCATAAATATTAATCATTAATAATAAGAATGTGTTCAAGTACATTTGTCCATAATTAGGATTGTCTCTAGGACACATATACTTTCAGTGCCTTAGGGTATTCCGCTACCTTGTTTATGAACTGTGATTTGCTAATTAGGTAAGATTGTTTAAGAGTTAGAAAATTTTGATAGTTTTCACAAATTGTGAATTTTCATGTTTATGAGAAAAAATACAGCTTAAGAAATTTAAATTGCATGTCTAAATAAAATTTCAACGTCAAATCAACATGATTTCAAATAACTAATTTCAAATCTTGATCTGAAATCATGTCCAAACAGGCCTTAGTTCTTAGTTAGTTTCATCTTATTTGATATTATTTGCTTATTAATTCGTTCAAAAAAGGACATATTTTTATATTTTCTTAATGAGAAGCTTCTATAGTGACATAAATGTTATGACATATTTAAATTTTTTATAACCACACAAATATTATAAATTTACAAAATAAAGCACAAGTTTCAAATAATTTCATTTCTATATTAAATTTTATATCAAATCAAAATACGGCAAATAAAGTAAAACTAAGGAAATAACTATTATCCCTTGCAAATACTTACAAAATAAGATTAAGGAGAGGACGTACGAATTAACAAGTTTGGATTTAGGAATGATTGCCATGAAGAAGTTGCCGTCGCGTCTCCAAATAAAATTCTCCATTATTGATGGATTAAAATTAAACAATCCATGGTTGACCATACTAATAGCTACTGTTACTACTTTCCTTTCCAGAGATGAAACATATTTTAAGTTTTTCCTACAAGCTCCAAGAGTACCCAGGCCAGTAGGGTTTCAATAGTCACAAATGATTTTACTTCATCTTCCGAATTTTTCCCTATTAAAAAGAAAGTTAACATCCCAAAAAATGAGTACACTTAGAAAAAAGGAAAATCCGATCTTTCTTGACAATAATGATTACTTGAAGTAATTTACTTCCTTCTACTTTACTGTACAAACAAAGGATTTTCCGACGACTTTTATCATGTATTCTTTCGACTCGTAATGTTAAAAAGATTATACAAATCAAGCTTGAAAAATTAAGATTAAACAATAAAACAGTCGAACCATCAGAAAATCAACAATCATTATAGTTATATATAGTGACTTGGCAAAAAAAATGATAAACAAACTTTAGTCATTACAGTATAAATTACAATAACGTAAGCGATGTAAAACTGGTGAACAAACTTCCATCATCCAACAAAAGTACAGTATAAAATTACAACAAGAATGTAAACAATGTCACGCATGACACATCATGAGTCATCAAACTCGTATTAAACTTAATTATATATAATTTTGAAGTCTACAATACATAGAAAATAAAGGAGATTATTTAATCTCCTTAAACAACATCACGCATGTAGATCCATTATCCTCATCATCACTTCTGTTGACTTGCCTTGGCGTTTCTCTTCTCCATGTAGAAAAATCCAAAGAGGGATACAATGGAGAAAACAGAGAACACAATGGAGCAAATATCCAAAGTGGCATGTCGTCCGCTAATTGCTTGAACGTCGAAAAGGTTCTTTTCCTTCTTGTCATCAGTGCTTTGTCCGAACCCAATTTCATGACCATCAGAATTCAAAACATAAGCCCTAACAAAGTAAGTACCAGTTGGGACATCCCTCTCAATTGTCCAATTGTAGTCGTTGTTAGAGGACTTGTATGGCATGGTCACAATGTTGAATTGACAAGTTTTGTCCTTTTTGAGGTGGTCTTCTGTTTTCCTCCACGCACGATCTTTTTGGCTAATGGGTGCGTAACACAGCTGGAGTTTTACTGTTTTGTAGGTTGAATCTGTCCCTGTTGAGAGTGTCTTGTTGAAGGACCATTTAAATGTGAGTTGATCTTCCCCAGCCATCAGTACTGAAAAGATGAGAAGATTATTTTCATTTCCATGATGACTATACTAGTAAAGAATATCTATGTAATCAGGTAACTTAAGAGGTAATTGCAGGCAACTTTATTTAATAACATGATTGATAATTTAGAATAAATGGTAGTAGTAAGTAACATGTTATAACATATTAAACTAAACTAGTAGTGTAAAAAGATCATTATATTGGCAGTATATATGACTTAAATCTATTATATAATTTCCTAACCAAACAATTTGCTCTATCAAGTCATTTAATAGCTTTAATTACTTACATGAGGAAAGAAAAGGAAGAGAAGAATAAATACAAGACAACTAATGGAATAACCTCAATGCTTAGAGATTAATCCAAAAAGAAGAGTAAACGGCTTATGCAAAGAAAGATTTCCCAGAAGAAACAAGACTTTAATGACTTGAGAAAAGGACTCTTTAAGAGCAGTCATCTATATATTTTATTTGCAACAAGCTAAGCCTTTGATCTAGTTACGTTCTAGGGAAATAGTGTCAGAGATTTAAGATGTCACAACATGTGAGATTAAATTTATTTCTCAGAAAGTGTAGTCACAGAAATTTTAATACATAGTAGTAGTTTTATATGCATAATGTTGAAGATTAATCTCAAAAGTTGGGTATGAAAGAAATCGCACTCCCGTTATCAATGCAAATCCAATCTAAAATCTAAATCCCTTGATTATATGGCCTTTTTAAATTATCTTTCTTGTTAAACAAAAGAAAAATAAAATTAAAAAAGGGGGGGGGGGGGGGGGGGGGGGTTAACAACACATACCTCCTTGCCTGTGTGAAGATGATACCTCAAGAGTCTTGTCGAGGGTAGAGAACAATATTTCGGCGGGACAAGAAGCTATCAGGCAAGATATCACAAGTGTAGCCACAAAAATAGCACGAATACTTGCCATTTTGCCGATTATAATCTGCTCACTGCCTTTCAAACAACAAGAGAAATAAAACTGGAATGTGAAGAAACTAATGTATTATCCCAACTGATGATGGCTCAAGTACAAGATGGGTTGCTTTATATAGATTTCTTGATATTTGCCACAAAATGAGGCCATTTCTTAAAGAAATGTTTAAAAAGAAGAAGTCAAACTCAAGCCCAATTGGCAGCTAGCTCTCAAACCTCCACAAGGGATGCAAACAATAAGATAATGTCATTTTCTAATATTAAGTTTTCTATATAATAAAATAGCTATTAATCAGATGTGTGAATTGGCCATAAGCCATGTTCAAAGGGTAAGTTTCAGACTGTTTACAGGCTGATAAATTTGTAATTTTGGGAACTACTTGTTTGGACAAGGGCTTAATGAGAAGTTGACCTTGGTTTAGATGAATATATTTTGGAATTTCTAAATTGTTCGAAATAATATCCACTGCAATCTTGCGACACATTCGGTATGAATATTTAAGTGTGTTAAGAATTTGGCTTAAGAGGTTTGTCCCATCATGGTTTGGAAAAGACCCAAAGGCCAAAACAAGACAATCCAGCCGATTTAGAGGACGATTGATCTAATGCAGAAGGTGGGGCATGTGGTATGAGAAATCGCTAATCGTATGTATAGACCATAATTGAGTTACATTATAAGTCTCATTATTTAAGGCTTCTACTAGTTGGTCTACACATCTATATATATTTAATTAAGACTAATAGCATGTTTGACTCTGAAGAGCGGTTGAGCCGGAGATTAAGGTAAGGGTTCGGTTCAGTCAAATTCAGTAACCTTAATCTAAATATTGTATTTATATTAAGAAATTTATTTAATATGTATAAACACTTAAAAGAGCTAGAATTCTGAACTCAAAAGTTTTAAATTAATTATGGTTTCACCTTGATGTGAAGACAAAATTGCTTACTTAAACAAAACGCTTATTTCATAAAGTTGAGGTGTTTGACCAAATTTTTAGGGATACAAAACAAGTGATTTTGAGTAGTAATTGAAGTTGAAAAAAAATAGTTTTTCTCGTGAAGTACTTTTGGAACCTTGACCAAATACAAATTGTTGCTCCAATAATTGCAAATATACATTTCAAATTGATTAGCCAAATATAAATGACTACTCTCTAGAAGTACTTATTCAAAAAGTGCTTCTGATAAAAAATATTTTTCAAAAAATAAATAAAATGAAAGAGAATAATCCCTTGATGATTTCATTAATGTAATTAGCTTGTATACATGATATACAATAGTTATCCTATGCTATAATTATGGAAATCAAATGTACACCTAACTAATACAAAAGATTGTTATAATTAAAGATATACAAAATAATTATATCAAAAGAATATATTTGCATATATTCTATCACAACCCCCGTAGTCGTAGCGGGCGGTTGGCATACTCTGAGACTGTCACAAAAAACATCAAACAGAACCAAGGGAAGATCATTAGTAAAGATGTCAGCAATCTGATAACGTAACGGGACATACAAGACATGTACTTGTCCACAAACAACCTTTTCGCGAACAAAGTGAATATCTATCTCGATATGTTTAGTGCGCTGATGTTGTACAGGATTCCCCGAGAGATATATCGCACTAACATTATCGCAGTAGACCAGTGTAGCTTTTCGAATAGCAAAATGAAGCTCTAAGAGGAGGTTACGCAACCAACAGGGCTTAGACACCACATTGGCAACCCCTCGATATTCGGCCTCCGCGCTAGAGCGTGACAACGTAGTCTGACGTTTAGCCGACCAAAAGACCACGTTATCACCAAGAAACACACAATAGACAGATGTCGAACGCCTGGTATCTGGACATCTAACCCAATCAACATATGTATACGAAATGAGAGTAGATACCGATGAAGGATATAGGTGTAAGCCATGATCAATAGTACCCTGAATGTAGCGCACAATGTGTTTGAGAGCGTGCACATGTTCTTCCCTCGGATCATGCATGAATAAACACACATGTTGCACTGCATAAGTAATATCGGGCCTCGTGAACGTGATATATTGAAGAGCCCCCGCAAGACTACAATAGTGGGAGGGATCATCATATGGTGTGCTAGAAGTAGCACTCAGCTTCAGTTTAGTGTCAACCGAAGTAGGAGAATACTTACAAGCTGACATGCCAACCCATTCAATGATCCCTGCTACATACTTCATTTAAGATAGAAATAGACCACATGCATGACGAGTGACAGCTATACCAAAAAAATAACTCAAGGGCCCCAAGTCTTTCATAGCAAATTCAGAACTAAGAAGACACATGATGGACTTGCGCAATTTATCAGAAGAGGCAGTCAATATACTTTCAAACATATATAACAAAATGTAGGCAATAAAAGTACCGTGACGGTAGATGAATAGAGAATGATCAGACTAGCTGTGAGAAAATCCAAGAGTAGACACATAATCTGCAAATCTTTTGTACCAGGCCCAAGGAGCATGTTTTAGCCCATACAAAGATTTATTCAGCAAGCACACATGATTAGGATGAGCAGGGTCCCTGAAACCCAAGGGCTGATGCATGTATACGGTTTCCTTGAGTTCTCCGTGTAAGAATGCATTTTTTACGTCCAGTTGATGAATGTGACATGCTTTTGAAAGAGCTAGACTGAGAACAGTACGAATAGTTGCCGGTTTGACAACCGGACTAAATGTCTCTCCACAATCCACAACAATCTGTTGAGTTTTTCCATCATCTACAAAACGGGCCTTATACCTCTCAAAACAACCATCAGACATTTTTATGAGTATAAATCCACATAAACGAATCACATTAACATCAGGTGGACGGGGTACCAACTCCCACGTCTTATTTTTAATAAGAGCATTATATTAATCATCCATAGCCATTTTTCGATTCGGATCACGAAGGGCATACACGGGGTTACGTGGTAGAGGAGATTTAGTACCATTAGAGTTGAAATTAAATTGTCGCTTTGGTCTAAAAATACCCCGTTGGTAGTGAGTAACGGGCCTTAGTCACGAAATCAAAGTGGGACGGATATGGTTGGGAGTCGTAGGTTGGCCCAGGTCCGACATATTGGTTTCAGGTTGGAAAGACAATGTGGGCCGAGTGTCTAGGTTGGCTAGGTGTTGGCTTGAATGTGTTGGGCCAGCAGGAAGTGGGCCTGTTGGCAGAAGCTGTGGTCGGGACACATGTGGGCCAGCAGGCAGGAAACATTTGGGCCAGCAGGCAGTGAGCATGCTAGCAGAAGCGATGGACTGGATAGATTTGGGCCAGCAGGCAGTGTGCCTGACTGTGCCCGCTGGTCCATGTGTCGTGGTGTGGTTTGGGCCAAATGGTGAACCATATACGATGGGAGTCCATCATTCAAAAAAATATACGAATGGGACGTGGAACTATGCAACTTGACAAATGGAAATTGGGTTTCATCGAAAATGACATGGCGACTAATGATGATCTTATTAGAGGATAAATCATAATATTTTGTAACCAAGATGATTAGATGGGTAACTAAAAAAAAATACAAGCGGTATAACGGGCTTGAAGTTTGTTTATGGTAGTGGAGGGGAATATAGGATAACATAAATACCCAAATACCCTAAGATGAGAATACGAAGGGTTTTTTTGATAAAAAATTTTGAGTGAAGAGTGGTAGGCTAATCCTTTGCGATGGAGTTTATTGAGAAGGTAAGTTGTCATTTGTATTGCATGATGCCAAAATGAATGTGGCAATGATGCATGGGCTAGTAATGTACGAACAATATTATTAATGGTGCGAATTTTTCTTTCGGCTTTCCCATTTTGTGATGACGTATGTGGACATGAGAACTGAAAAGATATACCATTACCTTACAAAATTCTCTAAATGACCCATTATCAAATTCTATTTCATTATCGCATTAAATATTCTAAACCTCTCGTTCAAATTGAGTACGGATGAATGCTCTAAATGATAAAAAATGTGGAATAAACCTGAGACTTTTTAGATAACAGAAATATCCACAAAATAATAGAGTAATCATCCAACAATAAAATATAATAACGGTGGCTCGAAGAGCTCAAAATGGGAGACGTCCAAAGATCACTATGAATAATATCAAACGGCAACATAGTAATAGAATTAGAGGCAACAAAGGGTAATTTAACATATTTCTCAAGCGGACAAGAAGGACAAACACTACGAGTGTTATTTCACTCAATAAATTTATGGTTTTTAAGGGAGTAAAAAACAGACGCTCCCGGATGACCCAAATGTGCATGTCATAAGGAAGGTGCTAAAGCTGCAAACGTTGATGGTGTGGCTTGTATTGTGGTGATGGTGGTGGTGATGGGATAGAGCTCGCCATGACTATCAAATCTCATTAGATGTATCCCCGTCCAGAAATCATTCACAGAAAATCCAAATGGATCAAATTCAATAGAAACCGAGTTATCAGTTGTAAATTTCCGAACATGACCAAATTTTTAATTAATTGAGGAGCATGAAAGATATTTTTCAAAGCTAAAGATGGGTTTGGGGGAGACAAATTTGTGTGACCATAACCACGAATTAGAATTGAATGACCATTACCAACAATTATGCCATAAGTTTGGCTCAAATTGAAATAAGATGAGAGATTACCTTGCGCGGATGTCATATGAGAAGTAGCACTCGTATCCATGTACCAATTTGTATCCGGAGGATTTAGCCTAAGTGTATGCATCGTTGCCGCGATATCTGCGTGGGTCAGGGAGGTAGTTGCACCCGCAGCAGCGAAAGCCTATTGTGGCCGAGGCCCAAGCAGGCCAGGCTGCTGCCAGGCCGATTGTTGTCGAGGCCCAACATAGGTTGTCTGCTGATGTTGCCTGGACCAGTTTTGTGTAGGATAAGGGCGGGGTATGAGCCACTGCCCACTGGCCCAAGGTTGTTGCCAGGGGTGCTGTGGCCCGGACCCCTGTTGGCTGCCACTACGTCTACCATTGCCGCCACCGCCGCGGGCGCCGTCACAATTTTTGCCATCGTTGTTGAAGTTTTGACCCTTTTTGCCACCACCGTTATTACAGTTTTGACTATAATTTTTAGAGAATGATTGAGAGTCATCGGTGTCTCGGGACGTGCTCACCATCATGGCGGAATGTGCTCCGGTAGTGGCCTTTTTAGCCTACCCCACTTCTTTTAGGGTGAGCATGGAACATGCTTAGTGGAACGTGCTTGGTAGAACGGTAGGATATGATTGCTTTAGAGAAGAAGAGTTCCAACCCCATTATACGCTTCGGAGAGGCCCACAACTATTTGAAGAACGAGACGATCATTTGTGGTCGGCGCTCCAACGTTTATTGAGTTGATCCGACAATTCCTTGAGCCTTTGACAATATGCAAAGACATTAAGAAAATCCTCCATAGTTGTGTGAGAGAATTCTTGCTCAAGGGTTACGACACGAGAATTTTTATTATCTTGGAATATATCACGCAACCCATTCCAAGCTTTCATTGTCGTGGTGTCGGGTTTGATAATTGTATGCAAGAGGTCCGTAGAGATGGTAGAATAAATTCATTGGACGACCGTAGCATCAAGAGTTGCCCATAACTCTATTTCATCATCGGTGGAAGGCACATTTTCCTTGCCTTTTTCCGGTTTGACGATGTGATGGAGGACTCGATGAGACCTTGCGTGAATTTTAAAAAGTTCTGCCCACGTCGCATATTGGACGTTCTCCATTTCAAGGACGATAGGGATGTTGTTCTCGATGTTAGAGACTGCAAGAGCAGGATGAAAGGTATTTTTTGTGTTAAACATGATTGAGGATGGAAAAAAAATTAGGGCGGCGGAAGGGATTGCCGAGGAGGTCGACGACGGAAGAGTGTCAGGGGTAAGGAAAAGTTTGCCCTAGACTTCTGATACCATAAAAGAGAATAATCCCTTTGATGATTTCATTAATGTAATTAACTTATATACATGATATACAATAGTCATCCTAGGCTATAATTAAGAAAATCAAATATACATCTAACTAATACAAAATATTATTACAATAATTAAATATATACAAAATCGCTAATTATATCAAAAGAATATATTTACATGTGTTCTATCAATTTTAAAATTCGGCCAAATAAGCTATAAGTCTATAACATTATACTCCTATTATTTTTCGTTCAAGTTTAACTTTCCTCAACAAGATGATTGAAACGTGATCCTAAATCTACAAATCTTTACCTAGTCTTATTGGGCCGACTTAAAAGGTTTAGTCCTATTAAAAATGTGGCTATTACCCTTTGAATCATTATCTAATGTTGAGATATATAGTACTATACAATTATCTGGGTAGAAAGTCAGGTTCTTCTCAGTGTTAAGAGTTTCACATCGGATATTGAATAGGAATATGAACTCATTATATGGACTTGGACAATTCTCACCCTACAAGCTAGCATTTGGAGTTGAGTTAGGCCCAAGATCCATTCTTTGCATGGTATCAGAGCCAGACCCATTCCAATTCTTTGTTCACCGATGTTGTGCCTCCAAATTATATTATCCACGATCCAGTTAACAAGGTCTGGGCCCAAGATTCATTTTTTACATGGTATCAGAGACAAACTCATTTCAATCTTTGTTCAGCGATGTTGGGCCTCCAAATTATATTATCCACGCTCCAGTTAACGGGGTCTGAACGTGCGGGGGAGTGTTAAGAGTCTCACATCGGAAATGAAATGAGAATTTGAACTCCTTATATGGACTTGAACAATCATCCCCTCATGATCTAGCTTTTGAGGTTGAGTTAGACCCAAGATCCATTATTTACATGGTATCAGAGTCAGACACATTCCAATTCTTTATTCACCGATGTTGGGCCCCCAAATTATATTATTCACGCTCCAGTTAACGGGTTATGAGCGTGCGAGAGAGTGTTAAGAGTTTCACATCGAAAATGGAATGAGAATTTTGACTCCTTATATGGACTTGGACAATCCTCACCCTATAAGCTAGCTTTTGAGGTTGAGTTATGATCAAGATTCATTCTTTAAAATGTTAAATATGGCTTCGATGAAAGGGATTTATATTTGACATAACGTATAAAGTAGTTCAAGTTGTGTGCAGATTGTGTGTAACTTTTTGTACTCATCAAATTAAATTACATGTAAAGTATTATATACGTAATAATTTAAATGAATATGATCCGATAATTGGAAAACAAAATAAATAACTTAATATTACAAGTTAAATTATATTGATAGCATAAAATCTGTAATTACAATATCAATATATACAACTTTTAAACCAGATAGGAACCTCATAAGTCATGTTGATCTATCCTCATTATAGAACAGCATCCACCGGAAAAACTAAGTAGAAAAATTTAATTAGTTCAGATACTAAAGATTATTTTCTTCATTTTCTTGTGTTGGAACTCATTTTCAACAATCTGGAAATAAAAATTCTCGATTTAAGTTTAACTGTATCTCAAAGGATGCATATCAGACAAAATGACAAAATAGGGTAGAGTAGGTTGATGTATGTACGGATCATCAGCGGCTTTTCAGATACACTTACGAAAGATTATCTCTTCCTCGTTGAGTTTCATTAATTAACTAGATTTTTACTAACTAATACACTAATTAAATATACAAATTCCCAAATGCAATTCCTGGTAAAGGGTAACAAGTGCATTTCCTTTTGATTTGATTTTGTTCTTTTTTTCTGCTTAAAAAAAGTCCAGATTAACGGCTGAGATACAACAGCGCTTACAGTTGACGTATGTGCATATATTTTTTATATGGGGTTGGTTAACTCTCGATAAGAAATATTTATGGAATAAATTGACTATATATTAATTAGAATAATAATGTTATTGAAATTGATTCACTTTTTAAAATCTTATAAAAAAATAGCCAACTCCACCCTCTTTCTGCCCCGCCAAATCTTCATCCTCTTTCCTTCTATTTCTTTTTGTCAGTCAATTTTCTACTTAACAATGAATTATCGCTTCCATTTATCTTTTTCTTTATTTTCTATGCCGATGCCTTTTTCAGTGCTCTCAATACATCAAAATTGTTTAGTCTGTTACCTTCCTCCTTTGATTCTTGCTTTTATTTTTCTGCGGCTTTTGCTCTTTGTCATCTATACTTTGCTCGTGATTTCTTCGTATTTTGGTGCTTTTGCTCCACTGCAGAACCTGATTTCACCGCGGTAACGACGACGGCCTTACCTAAATTGTCAGTATTTATGGTTGAATTGTTATCTAAATTGAGGTTTCGAAGCTGCGTGTAGAGTTGAAACTTCCTCTGAAGCTGGCGGAAAGGCAATTTGCCGCCGATTTTGAGGAATTCTTATTTAGTTTGAGGTTTCTAAGCTGTGAGTAGAAACTTCCTCCGAACCCCGGCAGAAAGGCAATTTGGCGTCGATTTTGTGGTGGCGAATGATACCGAAATGGTAATCAGAAAGCACATGGTTGTCGATTTCACGGTGGCGAATGGTATCGGAACGCTGACCGGAAAAAACATTGGCGTCATATTAGGGGTGGTGAATTTTGTGTGTGGAATATATGGACTTTCCGAGTGATGGCGTGGCCCACACGATTTTATATAATAGTATAATAATATTGTATAATAGTGTATATGATCGTATACACATCCTTTTATACATTATTATATATTTTTATACATAATGTATTTGTATTGTATCAAAGTGCAATTTTTATTTATAATCAGTCTAAATCTGCTCCGTCGTTAGTTGTGTTGGTGTTTATATAATAGTGTATAATATTATATAATAATATATATAAATGTATACACGCCTCTTATACATTTTTATACGTCCATATACATAATATACTTATCTTGCATCATTTTGAAACCCCCCCCCCCCCCCCACCAAACCAGTGGTCTTCTTCCTTGTAGGCAGTTGTAGCCAACTTCTCTCTCTTCTACTTTGCCCAAATTTCTTCAATTCTTCAAAAACTTGCAGCAATTTCCTACACTAACTCTTACCTTCCAATATCATCACACAAATTCCATCTCCCCCAACAAATAATCATCTTTAGGTGAATATATCTCACGAGAGTAAAACGGAGGGAGTAAGATTAATTGTCAGAATTAAAAAAACAAGAATAAATAAGAATGGTTTGTTTTGGATTATTGAACCATTGAGTTCGATTTGCAGGGGGAAGAGGCGGTGAAAGGGATGGGAACATAGGCAGCGATGTATGTGACATGCCTATCAAAGTAGAAACTCCTCACATGACTCTTGACTCAGTCAAGATGACATCAAGACATCGCCACATCTGGTTGGTAAATTTAAGGTTTCTCTCGGCATTAATGATTAGAGAAATTAGCTCGCCCATTTATTAGAAGATATAGGCTCTCTGTACTTCTCATATTATGCTGATTTTAGCTAAATAGATGCTGAGACAAGTCCAAAAAGGCGAAATAATAAAAATTCATTCAGTTTTGTAAACCATAATTTTTTAACCTTAGATCTTGCTTCTGAAAGCTGTTATACTTGTACTGATAAAAAAAGCTTACGTTCGATTCAGTATTTTCATTCTTTCTCCACTTATTTCCTTTCAGACTAAGGTGATCCCATGACCATCTCAAATTGCCCTGAAATTTAGCTGGTTGTGATGATAGGCGGCAGGAATGACTCTTGATTTTCCAAAACCCGTTACGATTCCTCTTGATTTATACACTGTTGATGCTGCTCCTCAGCAAGATCACTTGCTTTGTTTTGCTCCGTTTCTCATTTTCTAACAGAAAAGAGATCCTCCCAACACTACCAACTTTCATGGCTTCTTGAAATTCTTTGATTAAAAGAACTAGCTTTTGAAGAGTTTTTGTAAGGGTAGAAAATAGAAAATGAAAAGGTAACTGATGATTTGTTTCGGAGAAATGGGATTTGGGTGTGTGAGTTATTTTAAAAGGTGGGTCGCGGGTCAATGAAGGGAGTGGATTATTTTTAGAAAAGGGTAAAGGGTCAAATTTACCGTTCAAATATTATTTATAGATTAAATTTGTCCTCCGTTAGAGTTAGGAATCATCAAATTTGCCCTTCCCGTTTAGCGTACTTGTTATATTTACCCTTATATAGATGGAAGTATGACTTGAACTCCATAACACTAAAAATTTAGCCACATAAGATCCACGCCGGATCCACGTAGGCTCCCTAAATGAAAGAGAATAATTCAAGGATTATTTTCATTAATGAAGATGTCTATATATACAATATACAATCTCTAAATATGGAAAATCATATTCCTACTATAATACTAATATCCTAATTACACTTGTACAAGAATTCTACAAACTATGGTAAGTAACTTAAATATACACAATTCGTTGGTTTGTCCGTAATATACACGATTTCTATCACACCCCCGCAGTCAAAGCGGACGATTGTCGTACACTAAGACTGTCCCTAAAATCTTCAAACAGAACCAAGGGAAGACTCTTAGTAAAGATGTCAGCAATTTGGTACCTTGAAGGGACATGCAAGACACATATTTGTCCACAAGCTACCTTTTCGCGAACAAAGTGAATATCCATCTCGATATGTTTAGTGCTCTGATGTTGGACCGGATTCCCAGATAGATAGACGACACTAACATTATCACAGTAGACCAATGTAGCTTTCTGAATAGGAAAGTGAAGCTCTAATTAAATATTACGCAACTAACATGAATTAGACACCATATTGGCTACTCTTCGATACTCAGCTTCCGCACTGGATGGCGATAAAGTAGCCTGGCGTTTTGCCGACCAAGTTATCACCAAGAAACATACAATAACTAGATGTTGAATGTCTGGTATCGGACATCCACCCCAATCAGCATCTGTATAAGACACGAGAGTAGAGACGGATGATGGATATAAATGCAATCCATAATCAAGTGTGCCATGTATGTATCGTATAATGCGTTTGAGCACACGTGCTCGATCCGCGGATCATGCATAAATAAACACACCTGCTGAACTACATAAGTAATATCTAGTCTCGTGAATGTAAGATACTGAAGAGCTCCTGTAAAACTACAATAGTGGGTTGGATCCTCATATGGTGTGCTAGATGTAACACTCAGTTTCGATTTGATATCAACCGGAGTAGAAGAGGACTTACAAGATGACATGCCAGCTCCCTCAATAATATAAGCTGCATACTTCCTCTGTGATAAAAATAGACCACCTGCATGACGAGTGACAATTATTCCAAAAAAATAACTAAAAGGCCCCAAGAGGAGAATCATGGATTTGGAAGAGAATTTGAGAAGAGGGGAGGGAAGGGCACGGATTCTGAGGACAAAAAAGGCTCGGATTCTGAGGACAAAAACGGGCACCAGAACCTTGTTGTGGAGAAGGTATTTTAGCCCTAGACTTCTCATACCATGAAAGAGAATAATTCCTTGATTATTTTCATTAATGAATAGGTCTATATATTCAATATACACTCTATAAATATGGAAAATTCTATTTCTAATATAATACTAATATCCTAATTACACTTGTACAAAAAATCTACAAACTATGGTAAGTAACCTAAATATACACAATTATTTGGTTTTTCTGTGATATACACGGTTTCTATCACTAAACCCAATTATTTTAACCCATAACCCGACCCGTTTCCCAAACACAAAGAGCTACATTAATCACCAACCAACAAGTCAATGGAAGGTTTAATCCCACTTCTCATCCACACTATGAAGAAACAGAAGCTTCACCACAATAGTTTCATGTGCCTCTCTGACACCTCTAACCGGAGCTACCACATGCTTGTCGGAGCTGACTCCGTCGAGGGATCGTCTCACCGGAGAACCTGCTCGGAGTTTCAACCTCCGATCACTGTTGATTTCTTGGATTTGCCTCAACCAAGAAGCTTCAATAATAGAACTTCTTGTCTGCTTTCCCCTGTTTCGAAATAAGAATGGCTCCAGACTGCAATTTGGGTCTAACATGGCTGCTACGAGCAATTTACAAGGGACTAAAGTTGATAATCTCCACTATAGGAAATTCTGATGACTAATGCGATTATCAACTTTAGTCCCTTGTAAATTGCTCGTAGCAGCCATGTTAGACCCAAACTACAGTTTGGAGCCATTCTTATTCGAAACAGGGGAAAGCAGACAAGAAGTTCTATTATTGAAGCTTCTTGGCTAAACAAATCAAAGAAATCAATAGTGATCAGAGGCTGAAACTCCGATCGGGTTCTCCGGTGAGACGAGCCCTCGACGGAGTCAGCTCCGACAAGCATGTGTCAGTTCTGGTTAGAGGTGTCGGAGAGGCACAAGAAACTATTATGGTGAAGCTTTTGTTTCTTCATAGCGTGGAGGAGAAATGGGATTAAACCTTCCATGGACTTGCTGGTTGGTGATTAATATAGCTCTTTTTTGTTGGGCAAACGAGTCGAGTTTGAGTTAAAAGAATTGGGTTTAGGGAGCCTACGTGGATCCGATGTGGCTAAATCTTTAGTGTTGTGGAGTTCAAGTCATACTTATGGATTAAGGGTAAATATAACAAGTACGTTAAACGGGAAGGGCAAATTTAATCCCTAACTTTAACGGAGGGCGAATTTTATCTATAAACTATATTTGGAGGGTAGATTTGATCCTTCACCCTTTAGAAAATGGGTAGTTTATATTGATTTGGGACTTATATTTAACCCTTTTCCATATGCAAAATGCTGAGGTGAAACTCAAAGAAAATGTTGGGTGAATTGGGCATTTTTCCTTGTAATTCTGGTTTCCTAGGCTTAGCCCATAACAAGCTCAAACACAATGTTTGTTGAGAGACCCGTAACTCATTTTTTTTTTGTGCGACATAACCTTTCTTTGAGCTGGTCTTTAATTTTCACCCTTAAGTCACCATTTAATAAAAATTTATGGGTCAAAGTACTCTTTATTCGTTGGTTTACAAAATTAGAGATTTTGGGTTCGAACCTAAGCATAAAAAAAAAAATCGCAAGGCAATTTTTTTATAGAAATTATGTCTATTCGGCCAAAGTTGCATAGAGATTATTATGTCTTAAGGGGCATAATTTCTATGTAACTAGCTGGACAAAGCATAATCTTAATTTTCAAAATTTCTATACAGTTTTGGCTGAATAGGCATAATTTCTAATGAAATCTTGCCTTCCGATTTCTTTTTTTTTCCTTCCGGCATAGTTACATAGAAATTATGCCCTTAAGGCATAGTTACTATACAATCAATTTTGACCGAATATGCATAATTTCTAATGAAATCTTGCTTTGTAATTTTTTTTTCTTTGGACACTGCTAGGATTCGAACCTACAACCTCACATGTATTTTCGATCATTTTTTAGGCGAAGGAAAAAAATTAAAGACCACCAATTTGAGAAGCAATAAATAAAGATTATCTTAAAATAGGGGAAATCGTGCGCGTTCAAAATTAAAGTCGGTTATCGTGTGCAGCTGAAGAATTTTAATTTTGTTTGCTTCCACTAAATTCAGATGATATACTAAGCACGCGAAAGTAGGTCCAGGCCCAGCAATATACTGTGTGAGTGCATATATTTTCCAAAAAGGTGGAACTCCCACCCAGGAGCCTCCACACCCCGGTCCGACAGGTCTGTGAAGGAGGTAAATCATGGTGACTCAATTGATTTCAAAGGTTAGACCAGTACCACGTTGCGCACAAGGGGCCCTCCTTTATTTCAAGAAGTAACCCCCACACTGCCGCTGACGGGATTCGATCCTTGGCCATTTTCCAAATATCCCCCTTGATAACCAATTGAGCTGCCCAAGCGGACTGTGTGAGTGCATATATGTTTGGCGTATCATGAGTGTTAAACCTGCGCGCTCTGATCATTAGCATGTACATTTGACTCATAGTATTGTTTACCAATTTGCATAGCCTATATTTAAGCTTACCTAAGAATTATATTTACCTTGATGTAATTTTTGTTTTCTTTGCAGACAACATCAATTTACCTAAAAACTTTTAAAGTTCTTGTATAATCACATCCTTTACTCGTGGTTAGTTATCTAAATTGTAAGTGTATACGGCGAAAACCGACACGATACGTAGCAAGGTTTGAGTGTAGAGTTCGAGGTAGGCGGTTGAGTTCTAAACCGGATATGAGTAACATCGGGATAGATTGGATGTCGAGACGAGACCGGACCCGGTTCACCAGGTTCTACCATTGCAGGGTCCAATCATAGTCAAAAGAAGAGTTTGATCCTGACTCTAAAGGAACGCTAGCTATATGCTTAACACATGCAAGTCGAACGTTGTTTTGGGGGAGCTGCTAGGCAAAAGGAAAAGAGGCTCCTAGCTAAAGGTAGCTTGTCTCGCCCAGGAGGTGAGAAGCGTTGAGAACAAAGTGGCGAACGGGTGCGTAACGCGTGGGAATCTACCGAACAGTTCGGGCCAAATCTCGAAGAAAGCTAAAAAGCATGTTGTTTGATGAGCTGTGTAGTATTAGGTAGTTGGTCAGGTAAAGGCTGACCAAGCCAATGATGCTTAGCTGGTCTTTTCGGATGATCAATCACATTGGGACTGAGACACGGCTCAGACTCCCACGGGGGGCAGGAGTCGGGAATCTTGGACAATGGGCGAAAGCCCGATCCAGCAATATTGCGTGAGTGAAGAAGGGCAATGCCGCTTGTAAAGCTATTTCGTCGAGTGCGCGATCATGACAGGACTCAAGGAAGAAGCCCCGACTAACTCAGTGCCAGCAGCCGCGGTAAGACCGAGGGGGGTGGGGGGGAAGTGTTCTTCGGAATGAATGGGCGTAAAGGGCACGTAGGAGGTGAATCGGGTTGAAAGTGGCGACCGAGATAGTTGACACCAGATGAAGAACCGGAGACGCCAAACGTATACCCGTGCCATGGCGTCAGTCGTTACTCTCTATCATTAAGGAGATTTTATTAATTTTAATTGCATTTAATTTGAGAGGGAATCTCGGGTATTAATATCTTATTTCATAGCTATAAAAGGAGCCCAACATTCATGTTGGAAGGACATTCAATTCTCATTACTTACATTTGTACGCTCAATTTTATAAAAAGTACACTCATTAAGCTCTCATAATTGGCTCATATCTGAAGCAATTCAGCTAAGGCTTTGACCAATATTGCTGAGAAGAATCAATCCTAGTTCACAATATTTCAGACTAATTCTCTTACTTATTGTTTACTTTTGCCTACTTATTGTTAATTATTTATCATATTTCTTGCAAGTCAATCAACGTATCCTTAAAATCACTTACAAACTTAACTATACCTTTTTTGGAGTAAACAATAATCCTCTTGTTCTCCGTGATCATGGAATCCAAGCAGGCTCAGCCGCCTAAGTGACATATCATGGCTCCTCGTTGATGGTGTAAAATAATGTAGTTCCTCCATTTCATAATAAGTGGTATTTTTAGTTCATGCACACCCGTACGAAATTACTCAATTCTAGAAAAATATGAGTGTTTTTACTAACTTACCCCTAATTAATACCTAGAAAAGAAAAACTGCTTAATGATTCTTGATTATGTAAATAAGGGTAATTTTGAAAGAATAAAATCAAATTCTTTTTAAAACACTACTTATTTTGAAATAAAATGAAAAGTCTAACACCATTTATTATAAAAAGGAGGGAGTACATATTTTGAAAGCATGTGTTTTGTATTACTAGTATTTAAGAATTCCCCGGCCATAAGCAATTCGACCTAGCTAGATAATTGGACAGGAGGAATTAATCATTTTTGCTGCTTCCTAGAATTCGCCTATTTGACGCGGCAAACCCCAAGGAGGCGGATTTTCACAAGACTACACCAAGAAAAGACAACCTTTGTGTGTGCCGGCCAAATGTTACAACAATTGCTATTCATTTATTTTAGCAATGTTTCTACAACGTTGTCCTTCTCACCCCCTCTATGTTCAGCTAAGAAATTTCCTGCATTCCCATTCCTACTCGAAATTGCTTCCACTTAGTAGAATCGCGCTATGGAGAAGAGATTCAACAGGAACCTGTCGAATGAAAGCAGAGGATCCTCAAAGAGCTTACAGAGGATCATTGCAGAGAACAGGAAGCCTGCTAGTCATGTCCCTGACTTAACTGATTTTATGAACGACATGTTTTTTGGGACACCAAGTCCTGATAAAAAAACGTATAATCTGAAGGGAATTAACACAAATTTGATGGACGATGAAGATGATTTTGATTCGAGTACGAGGAGTGTTAGCAGCAGGCTAACTCAGGAGTGGCTGCAGGAAGCTAAGCAAATGGTGGCATCATCACCTGGTCGTGGAAGTGAGTCGCCCCCAAGGAGGCTAGTGGCTTCCCCCAGGTTTGCAACATCTCATGCTAGAATTGCAGATTCTCCAACAGAGGGAAGAGATCCCCTCAATAGGTCTGCTAGAAGGTATGAAGCTAATAGCTCATCTTTTCTGTAAAACCAAACATTGTTGCATTTTTCATCAATAAGGTGCTGCATCCGAGTGCAACGGAATGGTACAATTACAATTTACAATAATAACTACGCCTCAATCCCAAATAAGTTGGTGCGGCTATATGAATCATCACTTCTCTATTTAAGCTCAATTCATGTCATCATCATACCAAATGAAAATAAAAGTAACGGAACTGTACAATTATGATCAAAATATACAATCAAAAAGGTCGAAAAAACAAATATTAGTTGGAAATTTTGCAAGTTCGTACCCAAAATATAAAGAAGATATAACATAGGGATTAATATTTTATTTTCGCTAATAATCAATCTTGAGTCATTTTCTTCTATTTATTTTGTTCCCCGAACATTTGATTTTAGCTAATTAGAACCTTTATACTGCAAAAGCTTGAAAGATATCAGCAAGAGTTATCGTGATCTGTCCCAATTAGCCCAAGTTTATGAACTACTTAACTACTATTTTTAAGCATTATTGTGGTCTCTTACAGTTACTGATTAAAATGTTAGTAGTATTGATTAAAGCTCTGGCAATCATTTTTTACCCACAATTATATATGTGATAAGATCCGACTTGTGGAAGATACGGATTCAAACAACAAAAACGCGGAAACTAAAATAATAAGAAAATTGGGGATGAGAATAGAGGGATAGAAGCAAGACCAAAGAGTAATGATTATATGAGCAAACTTAGGTATATGAAACCTAAATCCTCCCAATTGGAATCAACCCTAAGAACCTATACTATTTGATCTTCAATAAAGAGTAATCCAAATGATTCCACAAATGAACAACTCTATATGAAAATCAATGGAAAGAGTTTCAATAGCCAACAATGGAATCCACCATAATTTATTACCACTAACACTAATCACTAAATTATCACTACACTAAACTACCATACTAACTATCACTCTTTAAGAGTATTCATCTCCACATCATAAAACTAAGTAATAAAAAGACCAAGTATGTTATTTATACTAAACAAGCTAAAGAAGACTAGACTAGTTATTACAATAATACCATTAATGAAGTAAGGGCCTTGTTTGATAGTTTTCTTTATGGATGATGGCTTGAATTTAGAAAATAGCTTCTTTGCATTGCTAACCGCCATCGTTTCCCTCCATCTCATCTTCACTCCACGCGACCAAACAATCATCCATACGTCATACGCTCTCCTATAAAGCTCCTCAAAGGTGGCTCGACCTCGAGTGAAGCAATTTGAATCATGGTGCAATAGGCATGTTTGATTTAAAGTGATGAAAAAGTGTATGCAGAAAAGACATATCATGTTATTAGTGGTTTGGAGTAAAAAAAAAACAATTTTGATAAGTTTTTTCCAGTTAGGTTTGTGATGTATTGTTTAAGGGTTAAATGAGTCTATACCCAAATGTCTGCTTGTAATTTAATACGCCTATTTGGCACCTCTAATAAACTTAAAGTTCTGAGGTTTACAAAATTTTACCATAGATTTCCTTTGCTGGAAAAACAGGCATAGATCAGTGGTTGGCTTCAGTGAAGAAATCCTCTCAAAAACAGCAAAACACAACCGCAACAAATCAGAGCCGTTCATTAATCCTCCTTCAGCCGGCACATCAAACGTTCAAGATTGGGTCTCCAACATCTTCAAACCTCCAAATGATGGGCCCACCGTAGGCACATCCGAGCCCACTTCTCCCAAGCCCAACAATGATCAGCAGCAACAACCGGCACTCACTCTCCCACCCCGCAAATCAAACAGTCGTCGTACTCGGTTCCATACAAACTCCAATGCACCTCAGCCACAGTCTATCCACTCTCCAAAACGAACTTTTAAAATTCCCGCCAGCTCAACGGACAATGTATCACACTTTTTAGATGACAAGCCACTTTCTCCACCCAAAAGTCTCATAGAATCTTCTCACCGGAGGTCGATTTCGTCGACGACATGCTCGATCCCGGACGATCAGATCCTTTCGCCTCCGAGGAATTTGGTAGAGTCCGCTCATCGGAGGACCATCTCCGCGTCTACATGCGCTTTCGAGAAAGTTTTGCGAAAGAACAATGTGGACAGAGATGAAGTCAAGGAGGACGGTTCGAAGAGTGAAGAATTGAATCGGTTCTTGAAGGAGCAGAGAGACAATATCAACAACATTTTTAGTGGACAGATAAAAGGGAAAGCCAAAATTGTGCTCTCTGGACCTTCTAACAGTGAGTTTAAGCAGATATTCTTCCAATTTTAGATCGGTACATTGTGTGTTTTTGCTTTAGGTTTCGGCTATTTCACTGAGTGAGTTGAAATATTGTAGGTACAAGCTCAGTGGTGGCGGCAATTTGCTACGCTTGGTTGTTGGAAAATAGGATGAGGGCTAATGATCAACAAGGACGAGATGCGAATACAATACAGGTCGTGGTTCCTGTAATGAATATGACAAGAAAAATGTTGAAGCAGCGGCAAGCGGCATGGCTTTTTCACCTTGTTGGTCTTGATGCCGAATCTCTGCTCTTTTCTGATGAGGTACTAGTCCTACTAGTGGCAAGATGAAGTTAATTTCCTTTGTTTGTCAAGTTTGCAGGCCTGCTATGTGTTTTGAAATTGATGTGTTGTAAATTGTAACTTGTGAACTGTGAACAGGACCAAAAAACTAATTAGCTACACTGACCATTAACCTCAGGTTTTCTATTTACTCGCAAGACACACAATTCAACATGCTTTAGGGAGCCACATATATCATATTTGTATATTGATTTCTTGATTAGTCGTATACTAGTATATTTGTATTTTTTAAGACAGAAACCAAAGATGTAATTATACATCATTTAGTAATGCATAAAATATTTGATCTCCCTAGAATGTCACAACAGATTTTGCAAGTTATATCACTCATATTGCGACTGTTTCCTTTGATGAGCTAATACTGATTTTTGTTCTTTTGGCTGTGAAAAGGTTGATTTGGAAACACTACTGTTGGCTAAACAGCTAAGCATCCTTGTAGTTGGAGAAGACATACTCAAAACTAATGGAGAGGTACCTATAGTGTGTTATAGATCTCCAAAACAAAAGATTTTAAGTTACAACAGCGAAACAAAAAGATTGTAGCATAGTTTTGTGAAGACTTCTAACATTTTGTCCTGTCATTAATCATACATGTAGGCAGTATCAAGGTGCACTGTTCTTACAGACAATTACTGCGAGGATGCTTATGACCTACTTCAGACGCCTATATTGAAAAAGCTTCTGGTACTAAATAAGTTACTCCATTCCTCAAACTTAACATATAAGCAGATGAGACACTGTCTGAACTCTGACAATCTACTTCCCAGCTCGCAGGCATACTTTTAGACACACAAAACTTAAGTGCATCTTCTAAGGTGTCGATGACAAGAGATGTAGAAGCAGTTCAGCTTCTTTCAGTTGGCTCCACTCCTAATTACAGAAATACCTTTTTTGACCAATGTATGTTTTTTCCTTTGCACTGTAATGTGCACAAAATTTGATTAAAGATTCGCAACTTTTTTGCTATGAGAATTGTATAATTTTCCTTGCAGTGACACAAGATGCAAAGGATGACAGTTCCCTTAAAGCTCTGAGGCAGAGTTATAGAAATTCACCCATTGAGAGTAAGTGGTGATGTTGAACAATCTTGCTTGTAATCAAAATATTGAACTTGTCTAGCTTTATATTCACTTAACATGATGTTGTCTTAACACTCGCTTTCTTGCTGCAACCCCCAAAATTAAATTACTAGTGATGATTGCAGATAGCCATAAATATAGTGCAGAACACGTATCGGAGAGGAATTCCATTCCTCAAGTAAATACACCAAGTTCAGATAAGATTTCTAAAGATGTGAAGAATGGGAAGACAAATAAAGTGTCACCAAACACAGGTACTTCACTTCATTTTCCCTTCTATATGCACTTCATGTTAATTTTAGTTGAAGTAATTGTCTTGCACGAAGATTATCATCGAGCCTTTGTCATTCCTGAATTAATTCAAACTGTCTGATTATTATGATTGGACTGAAGACTTGTAGAGGATTTCGAAAACATCAGAACAATTCATCACCTTGATCAGATTAGAGCTGATTGGGTTTGGTCATTAAACTTTTCATCATGCTCATGAAGAATTAATTTGTTTGAACATAAAAGATATGTGTCCAGTTTCTTACCAATATTAGTCTAATGCAGTACAATTCATTAATGACTCTGCAACAACACCTTATTAGTCTAATCCTTTTTGCCCCTACTAGGTAAACTTACAATTGCACCTGTACATGCTCCTCCAGCATCACCAGCAAAACCAGCCGATGCTTCTCGTGGCAAGAACAAGGCCTTCTTCTTAGCAAAGTGGTTTGGCTTTGGGAAGTGAGTTACAATATCTGCTAAAATATGAGTAATTTCGATCATCCAATCTCAAATTTAGTCAGAGAACTGTCAAGCTGATGGAAAGTGAATTTCGGATTATAATTTTTTTCTGAAAACATACAAAATAATAGGGAATGTTCTAAATGTTTGGATAGCTGTTTTGGTTGTTGGTCTTATTTAATTAATTTTTTATTTATGTGTCTGAGCCAGGCTGTTGCCACATGCATTATCAGTAATGTTTATTCTATCTTCTTGTATCACAATCTTTATATTATCTTTCAGCACATAGTTATGCACATAATTCCTGAATTAAAATTCCTGCATGACTAGTGTGATTAATTCATGAATCGAACGACTCTCCTTATGCTCAATTCTCCGCTTCCTAAATGCTCAATGCACCAGTAACAACAACAACAACAACAACAACATACCCAGTGAAATCCCACAATGTGGGGTCCGGGGAGGTAGAGTGTACACAGACCTTACCTCTACCTTGGTAGGTAGAGCGGTTGTTTCCGAGAGACCCTGGTCTCAAGACAAAGCACAAGCCCAAGCAAAGTAAGACAAACAAAGTGCGTAAGTCATGATAGCGAATTCTGAAACAGAAAAGAAGCAAAAAGAAGCAATATCTAATGCAAGTAAATAAGACAAACAAAATACACATAGCAGCATAAATCGAACGACAAGGGACTATAAGGCAATATTGTGCCTACTAGTATGATAGGCTAAGCGAGCCTACAATAATAATACTACAACTACCAGTTTGTAAGCGTAGGTAGAACTACGCTGGACTACCTACTACCTTTCTACCCTAATACGTGTCCTCCATAACCCCCTATCTAAGGTCATGTCCTCAGTGAGTTGCACATGCGCCATATCTCGTCTAATCACCTCTCCCCAATACTTCCTGGGCCTACCTCTACCCCTCGTGTACCCGTCCATAGCCAACCTCTCACACCTCAATGCACCAGTTAAAAAGGCAAAAATTGCACAACAATCAGATGACCACATACACATCCTAGGCTATTGTGTGTATACTACATAGAGGGTTTCACTTCATCAATACTATCTGTGCGTAGATTGATAGTTATTGTTGGTTAAAAGAAAAATATTTAGCTGTCATTTCTGATGTAGTCAATGCCCATTCTGAACATGGATTTGTTTCAGTTATTGTATCCCATGAAAAAACTGGATCTTTATAGTACCTATTTCTTTCCATGAATATCCTTGATCTTGAAGAAAATATTCTTCCTTGAATCACAGCCAGTTCCCTTAATTCCAACTTCCAACTCAACATCTTTGTTCAGATTTGTATAACTTGAAGTTTGCACTTTGAGTGTTCATTTATTTCATTCTTTTTAGCAGTTGTATGTCAAAAAGGTCTATCCAGCCATAAATAATACTACAATGCCATAAGTCAAAACATTCTTTTATTAAATTTTCTTGACCAAACTTGTCAGTCTGTTATCAATCAAACTTATCAATAGGCTAACCTTAAATAGGAGTGTGGCCAGACTGTAGAACAGCTATGATGTAAAGTCTCCAGCACATCTGTTCATTTGTTTTTATTGGCCTGAGCCAATGCATTTCCGGTAGAACTCCAGAGTATTAAATCCCCCATCCCTTATCATTTGTTTTGTCTTATTATGAAAGGAGCCCAAACCCTTTTTAAAAAAGATGATAATATTAATAATCATCAAATCATTGCACAATAAATTTTATAAAGAAAGAGAAGACTATATTTTACTCATCTAGAGTTTCTACCAGTGGCAAATATGAATATTATAACAAGAGTGCCTTTGAAGTCTTATGATGAGAGGGCTTCTAATCCCTAATAGTCAAGGTTGTTAGGTAATGTCAATATCCTGCCTATGGCGAGTCCCAGGTAATGTGCTGGGGCCCTAGTCGAAGTCATGATCGAACATGGTGCTTGCTTGATTGCTTACTTAAAAAATAAAGTTGTGCCTTGCTATCAGCTAGCTTTTGGTATAATAGTAAGTGCTTGACACTAACAGGAGACGTGTACTACGTTTTTGCAATATAAGTTAAGATGTTGGTCATTTCCTATATGCGTTAAGGATTTTTCTATGAACTGGCCATCTTAGTAGTTCAAGTATGCAAATGCCTTGTCTTTTTCTTGAAATAGGAATTCAACAAAGTTTATTTTACCTTAGTCATTGCCTATACACACCGCGATAGCAATTTTTGCCATATGCAGAAATACAGTGAAGTAAATGTACTCAATATATTTCTGTATATATAGAATTTAGAAGACAAAAGTATCACAAAATAATTGCTCACTTATCAAAAACCAGAGTTGAGAAAGAGAAGAAAACCGTGGGAGAAAACGAACATGGAGATGCCTCTAGATTGGGAAAATAATTGGGCATGTTATGTTATCCAATCTGTCTTTGTCCAATTATGCCCACTTCTTTTTCACAAACAGCTGTAACTACCTTGCAGCCACAATATGCTAATTTGGGCCCCCAATTTGTTCCCATGTGCCTTGCTCTTTTCTTCTCTCAGCTGTCAACCCAATCTCATTCCTAATTAGGCCATGACATGAGTCTCCTTTTTTTCTCTTTCCCACATTATGTTTTTAGCTGCTTTTAATGATGATACAATCAAATAACCAATATTCACTCAAAGTAACTATCTCATTCTACCTTCCAAGCATAAAGAAACAGGCAGAAATCTGAAGAGTTGCTTGAATTTAACCCCTCTATTGACCCTGAGCTACCCGTTTGGGATGATAACGGAGTTGATGTTGATGAAGAGAATGGCGGTGATGATAATTCGGATACTGATGAAGGGGATGTGGATAACAGAACTGGCTTGAAAATAAACAAAGCATGCCTTAAACCAGGATTGAAAATCCAGTCATGAACATCCCAGTAAACTTCTATCCTCACTTTGTTGAGATGAATCGATTCGTTCCCTCTGAATTTCCACTGCAAATGCTTCACATGAATGAACAATTTTCCATCTATCCTTATCTCCATTTCTGGATCAACCCCATCAATAGAAATTCCACTGCTATTAATTCTGTTCTTGCACTCAATAGAGATCTCATGCATTCTTCCCTTGTCGTGGAACTTAACTCTTGTTGAAAACTTCTTTTTACCAAAAATGTGTTCTTTTCTTGATACCAGAATTGGTTCAATCAGTGCTGGCCTGCAGCCTGTTTTTCTATAAGCATCTTTCTTCAAATCACCAAGCAGCAAAATAACTTCTTCATCACAAACAACAGCTACATAGTACTCCGAGATTGGCTCCGTTTCGCCATTAAATTTAGCAGCCTTAAGATCCCAGAAAATGTCAACTGGCTTACTGTCCAAAAGAAAGTGTTTTGAACCTTGTTTCCTCCAGAAGTACCATGGCTTTAGTTCCACCTTGCAAGTATACTGCCCATCTCCACTTGATGACCCTTCTACTGACACTGATAAACCATGGAGCAACAGGTTCTTGCACCAAGTTACTGTGATTAACCGGCATTGATTAGCCATTTTAGTCCGATAAACGGACATAAAAATGCTTTGGCCTGACCTGGTTACTGCAGCATGATCATCTGTTAACTTTTCCCCTGCTGAGAAACAAGCAGGGATTGAATCTTGCATCATTTAGCTGATGAATCTTGATTGGCTTCTTAACTTTGCCACAGAGCCTATCAGAAAGGATAAGAAAGAAGAAGTATAGTTTTTAGGAGGATAAATTATTTTGAAATGAGTATTGGCATAGGGAAAGAATCCTAGATATTAAATGTAGGGAGTAACAGATGCTGCCAGAGGTGATCTTGGCAGCATTGATGAAACACAATAATAATAAAAAAAATATGTATCTGAACTGGCAAATAGATGGCAGATGAATGAGAGTGAGTGAAAAACCAACCCCATTTATATTCAATATCTGATGTTTATCTTTCCTGGCATTTTTATCGTTTTTCTATTTGGCTTTCGTTATTAATAGTATTTTCTCCGTCCTAATTTATGTGAAGATGTTTGATTAGACGGAGTTTAAAAGAAAATAAAGACTTTTGAAATTTGTCATCTAAAATATGTCAAATCATCTCTATAAGGATAAAATTAGAAGTTTAAAGTCGAATACTAATACTAAATATAAAGAAATAGTAGCATTCTTTTTAGGACGAATTAAAGAGGAAAGAGTGTTACATGACTAGGATAGATGAATTAGCTTTCTTGGTTATACCCCATTTCCTTTTTAAATGTTTTTCAAAAAGACAACTTTTTTTGAACCCATGGTAGACTTGATTCTGTCACATATAAAAATTACTCGTTTCCATGCAATGGTGAAAAAGCAGAGAAGTCTTCTTCACCAGATCTTAAGTTAGTATGCACACCGAGACTATGACCAGTCAAAACTAAAAATTGGGGTTCCCAATGAAAACACATTCTTTTACACTTCCTTTTGAGATGTATAATTGACATTTGAGGATGTTGGAATTAAACCAAAGCTTAATTCGAAGTTGCTTAGGATTTAATGTTTGTTAGTTTCTTTAGTTCATATTCAGTTTGGTTTTAGAGTCAAGTTCATAAAGGAATAGTTTTTTTCTAATTTCTAGTTAAATTAGTTTTACACTATAAGATGCGGATCTAGAATTTGAACTCTATGGTTTAATCTTTTAGTTTTTTTTTTTGTTGCATGAACTCATTATATTTTAAAAGTTATGAGTTTATATCTACTATTTATTGTAATTTTATTGAATCTTTACCTATAAATTTATGTTATGCGTAGCGTAATGATGGATCCGCCCCAGTGTACTATAAACAGAAGTGTTACTATCTAATTTCTCAGTGAGAGGTAGACTTGTCCTAAATTCTTATTTTAAGGTATTATTAGAATCCTTCAGAGTTGAAGAAGTATTTTGAAGATAAAAGAGGAATCTAGGGACTGAAAGTCTGAAATAAAGCACAATGAGTCAGTGTAATTAGGGAAAGTGTTTTCAGATCTGGTCCAACTCCATTTTATTTTGTTCCTTGGGTTCAAGACAAAAGGAAAATGGGAGCAAGATAACAGATACACTGCTCATCATGTGTTGGATCTGTATTGAAAGGGAATCATGATTCATGAATTAATTAACATTTTTGGGGGAGTTTAATTTAGTACAAGTTCCAAGATTTAGTAGTAGAAATTGTACAACTAATACAGTAACACTTGTCGTTGAAAAAAAAAATACAGTAACACTTGTATACTTGGATTAATTAAAATGAATGAAAAGATTAGTGCAATGGAAACATCATCTAATCATTATATTTCCCCATAAAACGTGATTATTATACTAATATATTAACCCACTTTGAACTGTCATAGTTGCCTTTTATCAAACAGTAGGAAATATCTCCTGCATTTAATAGTGAAACTTTGGTTGGATTGCCTAAAATATTACTCTACTCCCTTCCAGTCTTTTTTATCCGTCATTTTAGAAAAGAAAAAAATGTCCAAAATATTTATCATTTTAGACAATTAGCTAGGCATTTCTTTTTCAACTCCACTCTTAGTACTCTAAAAAGATATAAAAATATTAATTTCTCATTTAAGGAAGAATCAAAAGTAATTTAGTCAAGCACCCTTACGATTAATACTAATTAAATATTTTTTGTAATGGGCGTGTGAAAATTAATTCTAAACCACATATAAGCCGGACCGTAGGGAGTATTAAAAGATGAATCAAAGGCTAAAAGTCTGAAAAATATTTTTTAAAAAATCTTTTGTTCCCTTAAGTGGCTTACTTTGATATTTTGACTAAACTATCATTCAACGGTGAAAATAGTTTTCCTTCTCTTTTCATTTCTTCTAATAATAATTAGATAATAAATGTGTAATAAGGAATAATAGCTTTTTTGGCGAAGCTTATTTTTTTCCAAAAGTGCTTATTTTTAAAAAAGTGAGGTGTTTGACCAAGCTTTTAAGCAGTTTTTCAAAAACTAAAAAAATAGCTTCTGCCCAAAAGCATTTTAGAAAAAAAACACTTTTAAGAAAAAATATTTTAAAAGTACTTTTTAAAAGCTTGGTCAAACACTAATTAATGCTCAAAAGTATTTTTAAAATTAATTGATCAAACACAAACTGTTTTTCGCAAAAAGTATTTTTTGAAATACTTTTATAAAAATAATTTTCAAAATAAGCTAATTTTAAAAGTTTGGTCAAACAAGCTATTAGGGAAGACAAGAAATGGAAAACAATAGTGCACTATAATTAACACGAAAAAACAGTCTACGTAATAGGCCACATGTAGAGAAGGAAAAAAAATGTTTTAAAAAAGGAAGTAACTGAAAACACTCGACAACAATAAGAGAGTCAAAACGGTTAATAAGAACTATAACCAAACATAGTTGAGAAAAAAACATTGGCCAAACAAAGAGGTCGTTAAAGCCAACAAAACCTTTCAGGATAACACGTCAAACAATTTTATCTAATATACAATTTTTACTTCTTGTTAACACGAAACTTATAACCAAAGAAAACACACTTTCTGGACATTATCACCATTAACATGTGTGTATGCCAGACAATCAGAAATCTACAGAAAATTCGCAAAAGTAAAACAACATGAGCAGAAAAGGAGAAAAATTCACTATGTCCTACAATCGTAATTCGTTATCTTTTACGCCTCAATGGAATTAGTAAAGTAAGGTCTAGCTCCCTTTATTTGTATTTTTTCCTTTGAATTTTGCTTTTAATACATAAATAAATAAACTAGCCTAAAAAGAAAAGAAAAAAGTAATTCATTGTATACTTTTACTTAACAAGAAGTAAAATGTCCAAATCCGCAAGTATGAAACAATATCTGAAAGTCAGGCCTAATAAAAAGTGCAACCAGAAACTTTTTACTTTTTTTTTGGTGCGAATTGTCCTTCCTTTGAGCTGGTCTTTAATTTTTGCCTTTCAAATCACCGATCTTTAATTTTTTCCCTAATTCGCATTTAATGAAAATTTATGGGCCAAAATATTCTTTATTCGCAGGTCTATGAAATCAGAGATTCTGAGTTCGAACCCCGGCAGAGTAAAAAAAAGAACAAGGCAAGATTTTCTATGCCTCAAGGGGGCATAGTTTCTATGTGACTAGCCGGACAAGACATAATTTTAATTTTCAACGAAACTTTACCTTCATGCATAATTACATAGAAACTTTGCCTTAAGACATAGTTTATATACAACTTTGGCCGTATAAGCATAATTTCTAATAAAATCTTGTCTTGCGAATTATTTTTTTGCGTTCAGGCATAATTACATAAAAATTATGTCCCTTAAGGCATAATTATTATTCATCTTTGGCCGAATAGACATAATTTCTAATGAAATCTTGTCTTTTGAATTTTTTTTCTTTTGACTCAGCTGGATTAGAACCCATAAACTCGGGGATATTTTCGGTTATTTTTTAAGACGAATGACAAAAATTAAAGACCACCCTAAAATAGGGCCAATCGTGCGAATTGCCCACCCAGAAATGAGATCAGCGAGGCCGTGTAAGCCCAATATCACCGCTATTATTAACTTTGGCCCAATACGTTTGGGCCGATTTCTCACTGAGAAGAATGGTCTGGTCCATTTATGTTGAGGAGAGTGTCCATAGCCCAATAAGATCATTTGATCAGCTTGGACAACCAAACTGGAACGAAGAGTGCCTCGTGACGTACAGGAAGGTGCTTCCTTTTTCTACTCATCTATTTCAATCCCTTTTTGTTCAATTACATACGCCATTTTAGGATTTTCTAAATAGAGAAATATAGTAGTAGTCATTGGCAACTTTACCATCGTTTGTTTCACAATGATAAGTAGAGGGCTAATGCGTGTATACAACAGAAATTACGCCTCAATTTCAAGTCAGTTGAGTTTGATCGTTGTTACCGTCCGAAGTATTTGCCGTTTTATCGGCTGACGAAATTGGATGACAAATTAATTCCTTAACTAAGCGACTTGGGCCGGAAGCGGAACTCTAACTTCCAGCAATGGGCTCCCCAACTACTCCAGAAAGCGTTAGGATGTTGGTTGAGTAAACTAGGTGGTAAGAAACATAAATACATCTAGAGTGCAATAAAAGCGTTAAAGGTAGAATGAAGATAAATAAAGATAGATAAAAATTGAGTTGTTTGATTGATTGTGTTATGTTCTCATATATACAAAGAATGATCCTATTTATAGTACAAAAAAAAAGGGGGGGGGGGGGGGGATTGTACAACGTGATCCCCCATGTCAGTCATCAAGTAACCCATTAAGTTCAATGACCGACTATGGGGGAGGTGGTGCCGATTTTCTCGCCCTTTACTCCTCTTGCTCGGATAATGGCCCTTCATTTTAGCTGTTGTTGGCCGTTACCGCTTCTAGGGGGTCCGGAAACCCTTTTAACTTGGTCGTTGAGGCGTCTGCATATGAGTGGATCCCAGTCGTACCTCTAACTAACAACTCGGCTAAGATGCCTTAGTAGCCGATGAAGTTCTTGTAATCGATGGCTAGGAATAAATTCGGCTCTTGGAACAGTTCGGTTGTCACTGAATTCGGGTAAATACTTAAATTACTTTTGAGGGTTATATGATATTTTTTTCCCACAGTTACATAAATCTTCACTCCCCTTTATTTAAGTCCGGCTCAGTTAAGTACAAAAAAATATCATTGCATATTAGAATAGTTCAGTGTTATAGACACCATACAATGTTCTTTTTCACCTACAATATAATACTTCTCATTCACACAAAACGAGAAAGAAAGCATTCTTTATATAGGTGTAGGATTTTTTTTCATATAATAAATGTTAAGATAGTGGATAATAATCTAAGGTCTAGCAAAGTAATTTGTAGGAGATAATGAGAAAACATTGCATAGTGGTTACCTGAGTTACATGAGTTACACAGAATAATGACCACTTTCTCCATTTTATGCGCACTAATAAGACATACACTTTAATACCTCAATACTAAAATGCTTATAACATATTTAATGGAAATTTGTAATTTGCGGTCATTATCAGCACATCCAAAAAGCCAAACAATCACATGTAGTGTTGCGTAATACATGTTCGAACTTTGGAACAGGTTTCTCCTGACAGCTACAACAAATGGCCTACCTTATTTCCTTATGCGGATATATGACTTTGTGCGGCGAATTATTCCAAAATGATAATGGCATCCATTTCATAATTCCCATAAAATTATTGATAGACAATGTATATTCCCGTGATATACACTTGCCATACATAGTGTATATCACGGGACTTTGGTCCCTTTTAGTATTGTAATTAGTGTAAAATATTTGTATTACTTAGCATTGTACACTTACCATAATTATAGAAGTCTTGTACTACTAGAATAGGGTTTTAGGAGTAGAATAGGAAAATGATTTTTCTATTATGAAAATATGTAAATTGTATATATACTCTTTCCATTAATGAAAATAATCAAGGGATTATTTCTTTCATGGTAGTGCGCTGGTGCTGAACCGGATTCCCAGACAGATAGATGGCACTAATATTATCACAATAAACCAAGGTAGCTTGCTCATAAGGACAATTCAGACTGTTCGTTTGCAAGTCATAAGGCTCGGCTTGTGGGTGATGGTAAGACTCAGCAGGTTGGTGTGGATTGTGGGGAGACGTTTAGTCCGGTGGTCAAGCCGGCTACCATTCGCACTGTGCTCAGCTTGGCTCTTTCGAAAGCATGGCCCATTCATCAGTTAGATGTGAAGAATGCTTTCTTACATGGTGATCTCAAGGAAACAGTCTATATGCATCAACCCTTGGGGTTTAGGAATCCCAAATATCCTCATCATGTCTGTCTGTTGAAAAAGTCTTTATATGGACTTAAGCAGTCTCCACGGGCCTGGTATAAGAGGTTTGCTGACTATGTTTCGACTATTGGGTTCACTCACAGTAGGTCGGATAATTCCTTGTTCATATATCATCGTGGTTCTTCATTGGCTTATATACTTTTATATGTGGATGATATTATCTTGACTGCCTCTTCCGATACCTTACGTCAGTCTATCATAACAATGCTTAGTTTTGAGTTTGCTATGAAAGACTTGGGGTCATTGAGTTATTTTTTGGGGATTGCTGTCACTCGTCATGTTGGTGGATTGTTCTTATCCCAGAGGAAGTATGCAGCTGAGATCATTGAAAGGGTCGGGATGTCATTTTGTAAGTCCACTTCCACTCCGGTTGATACTAAACCCAAGTTGGGTGTTGCGGCTGGCTCACCGTATGAGGATCCGACCCGCTATCGCAGTCTTGCAGAGGCCCTTCAGTATCTTACGTTCACGAGACCATATATTACGTATGTCGTACAGCATGTGTGTTTGTTTGTGCATGATCCCAGGATTGAGCACATGAATGCGCTCAAACGCATCATTCGATACATCCAGTGGACACTTGATTATGGCTTACATTTATATCCTTCGTCGACATCTACACTTGTCTCGTATACAGATGTTGATTGGGGTGGATGTCCAGACACCAGACGATCTACGTCTGGATATTGTATGTTTCTTGGTAATAACTTGGTCTCGTGGTCTGCCAAGCGTCAATCAACTTTATCACGCTCTAGTGCAGAGGCCGAGTATCGAGGGGTAGCCAATGTGGTGTCTGAATCATGTTGGTTACGTAATCTTCTTTTAGAGCTTCATTGTCCTATTCATAAAGCTACCTTGGTTTATTGTGATAATATTAGTGTCATCTATCTGTCTGGGAATCCGGTTCAGCACCAGCGCACTAAACATATCGAGATGGATATTCATTTTGTTCGCGAAAAAGTAGCTCGTGGACAAGTACGCGTCTGTCATGTCCCTTCCAGGTATCAAATTGCAGACATCTTTACAAAGGGTCTTCCCTCGGTCCTTTTTGAAGATTTTAGGGACAGTCTCAGCGTTCGAAGACCGCCCGCTATGACTGCGGGGGTGTGATAGACAATGTATATTCTCGTGATATACACTTGTCATACATAGTGTATATCACGGGACTTTGGTCCTTTTTAGTATTGTAATTAGTGTAGAATATTTGTATTACATAGCATTGTACACTTATCATAATTATAGAAGTCTTGTACTACTAGAATAGGGTTTTAGGAGTAGAATATGAAATTTTTTTCCTATTATGAAAATATGTAAATTGTATATATACTCTTTCCATTAATGAAAATAATCGAGAGATTATTTCTTTCAATTATAATCTAATCTCTTTAATTTGCCTTTTTCATTTATCAAAATGCTATCTCCCCACTCAAACCACCACCTGAATTACGTGAAAGGCTATCAAGATCTTCAACATGGAGAAAACAAAAATAGAATAAGACTTTGAGTGACTATTTTAAAAGAATCAGTCTATTGGTCACTTTTGAACCAATAATAGCGCTTTCCTTTTATTTTTCCTTCTATTATCATTTGGAATTCAAAATCGACTTGCCCCGAAGCTGAGTTGGTCTCCACGAGCCTGTTATCAATTGATTTCAAATATTTGGCCAACTCATCATTTAGGTGTGTTTTAATATAAATGGAGTGATAGTTTAGATAGATAAATGGAACAATAGATAGTTAAGATATGAAATTCGCGAAAAAATAATAGTTTAAATATGTTTTGACCGTTAACTCTATTAATTACTGTGGTTAAATATTTAGATTTGTAACGAGTTTGAATTACTTTTTTCAAAAAAGACCAATAAATGTGTAATAATTTATTTTCTACTCACTCGCTTAAAATTATGATGCTGCCTCACATATATAGGTCATGCAGTTGGCAATGCATGCTGTCGGTGAATTAATTCCATATATGAGAAAAGCCATGTGGTAAGAGCTCTAATTGGTTGTGAGCATTTATCTCAGTACACAAATTCTTTATTAAATAAACAAAAGAGATATAAATTGTAATGATGTGTTGAAACGACTAGGAATGGAGCATTGAAAAGCCAGTGAAGAAAACGTCAAAACAACCCAACCATTTTTGGTTAGCACATGGCAACATTTTCCTGTAGTGCCATGCTTTCCGATCCATATTCTAACTAACTACTTTGGCCTAAGGCTGGCCAGTGGACCGGGTCGATCCGATCCGACTCGTCCCGATACCCGCCCCGTTCCGTCACGCCTTGATCCCCCTAAAAAAATCGGTGTTGGGGTTCGAACTCGGAATGAGACCTAGGCTCGTCCCGCCCGTCCCGATCCCGATAGGACCCGCCCCAACCCGACCCCGCCAGCCCCCCTTGTCCTTTGCAAAAATAACTGTTGCAACAACGATCAAATTTCGATTTTGACCGTTGTGCAACAGCTATAACGGTCATTTTTGCCCCCCTCCCCATATACCCCCTACCCCTTAATATTTATTTTTAACCCCTAAATTAGTATATTTACACTTTAACCCTATTTCTCAACTATAAATATCTCATTTTCCTCACAAATCTTCCAACCATCTCTCTAATCTCTCAATTTATCTCTCTACAATTCTACATTGCCTACTAAATATTATATTTTTTTGCTCATTTCTATTAAAGTTCAAAAATTGGGAGTGAAGTTGGCAACTAGCTTGAGGATCATCCATCGAGCAAAGTTTTAATTTTCAACCTCGATTACACGTCGGCGTTTGATATCTTCGTTCCTTCTTTAAATTATTATTGTTACTTAATTTTAATTGTCGCACTTAATTCATTTACTTTAATTATTTATTTGCATAATTATAATAAAACGCATTGGATGTATGATTAAGGGTAAGGGTGCTTCTCCTAGTAGGGGTAACAAGGGTAAGGATACTTTTTCTAGTAATCATATTCCTAGTCCCGATGATTTGATTGATTTCACTCGTATAGATGAAATTACTTTTTTTAATGATTTACCATTAGATGATGAGGTATATTCTGCATCTGAACCAGACTTTAATTTTGACGATAATGTAGATGACACACCCACTAGTGCACCTCAACCTCAAGCTCAGACTGAGTCTCAACCTCAAACTGAAACTGAAATTCCTCCTACTCCCCCTAGTGTGAGTCGAGGCCCCACACAACGAAAATTAAAATTAGTTGCATGAGATTTTTTGATAGGGACAAAGAGAATCAAGTAGTTAGATGTAAAATTTGTAAAAAAAAATTATAAATTTAAAATCGGAAAAGGTCAAGGTGGGATGAGAGGTTTATTGAGACATGTACAAGGCGATCACACAACTAGGTGGAATCAATACCAGGCTAAAAAATCGAGTGTGACAATGCCCTCTCAGTCGGGACAAGGTTCACATAGTGTCCCCGACTAAGTACATGGTCAAATTAACCCGATGACGGGATGAATTTTTGGTCCTAAATATGATAAACACAAAGATAGAGAAAATATGGCAAACTTAATTGCGGTGAAGGGTTTGCCTTTTGCATTTCCTTTCTCTCCTGGTTTTATTCATTACATTAGAGAAATGTATAATCCTGCTTTTAACGGTTTTCCTAGATCAACTGTTAGAAGAGACGTTTTTAAATTTGCACATGAATATCAACAGTATTTACGTTATGCATTATATCATTTTAATGGCAAAGTGACTCTCACTTCTGATATAGGTCGTAGTACTAACGGTAATGATTATTTAACTGTAACATGTCATTGGATATATCAAAATTGGTCTATGAAAAAACGTATTTTAGCATATAGATATATTGATGATAGGCACACTGAAACTTTTATTGCACAAAATATTCATGAAATTTGTGATTATTATGGAATAATTGATAAAATTATGACTATTACATTAGATAATGCTACTTCTAATGATTATGATATAAGACTTTTAAAAGTTCGATTAACTCTATCTTTTTCTGATCATTTTCACATAAGATGTGCGTGTCATATTTTAAACTTCATTGTAAAGGATGGCCTAAAACTTTTTGAAAACATTCTTGATAAAATATAATTTGCTATAAACTTTATTTTTAAAGGTAATAAAATACAAAGACGCAAAGAGTATAAAAAAAACTTATTACGATTGTGGATTACCTTATAGAAAAGTTCCTGAAGAAGTAGCGACTAGGTGGAATTTTCTATATGAACAACTACTTGTTGCTTACGATTATAGAAGACCTATAACTTTCTTATTTAACGCCCATAATAAAAATTCAAGGGATATGCTTGTAGATAATGACTGAGAATTTTTTTTAGAACTCATTGAATTTTTAGAGAAAATTTCCAAGCAATTAAAGAATTTTCTTGTATTTATTATCCTATTATTTCAAATATGTTATTTTATATAGCTCTAATATTTTTGTTACTTAATGAATACATGAAAAAACAAACTTATAAGACATCTATTGAAAAAATGTTTATAAAATTTTAAAAATATTTTTTTTCTATTCCCACTATTTATATTATTGGTGATGTATTAAATCCGACTATTAAAGTAGACGGTAGTAAAACACTTATTGAAACGATTTATGATTGTATAGAAGTACTTCCAACAGACCCAACTGAAGAACCAACTAAAGAAGAAGTTATGTCTAGCATACACAATGAATGCAAAAAAAAAAATGTATTCCTAACAAGAAAATGCAAAGAATCAATTGATTTCGTACCATCTTCTTCTACTTCACTACAACCTAATAAAAGACATGCGGTTTCTGCTGATAGTATTCAAGGCCTTAGAGATAGAATGTTTAGTGGTTCAACTTCTTCACAAGTTAGCGAATTTGATGTTTATGTTTTGCAGAGTGTTGTACCATACAAATTAATTGTCAATGAAGAAGGACATGAAGACTTGATAAAATACGGGAGAGACAATGAGAAGACATTTCTGACACTAGCAAAGATGAATCGAGATGTGTTGAACATTCAAGCGTCAGCAACATCAACAACGTCTGAAAGCGCTTTTTCTGCAGGAAGATTTCAAATAGGAGAGCACAAACATTCATTGGCGGGAGACACATTGGAGATTGCAGTTCTATTCAGACATTGGATTCGAGCAGAGCGTAGAAGATGCAGTCAAATGGAGATCAACGAAGAAAAAGACTACAACTACAACGAAATATTGTCCGAGGGAACAATAAGCGATGTTGAACAATTTGACCAACAACTTCCAATTCCAACCGAAGATCCTCAAGACATTGTGAAGAAATTAGAAAAAGTATGGTTAACTATGTAATTTTTTTAATTGTAATTTTACTATGTGATTTGCAACTTTTGAACAACATCACAAAGTTGCAATTTTGAAATTGTATTACAAAAAAATCATATTTCTATTTAAAAATATAAGAGGCACAAAAACAACCCTGTGATATTTTTATTACACTATCTTATTTTTCTTTTCTTTTGTGTTTTGTGTGTGAGGTGGTGGTGGATGATGATGAGTTTCTAAGTATATAAACAAAGAAACTACAACAACAACAACATATCTAGTGTAATCCCACAAAGTAGGGTCTGGAGAGGAGAGGGGAGGATGTACGGAGACCTTAACTCTACCTTTGTGGGCGTAGAGAGACTGTTTCCGATAGACCCTCGACTAAAAAAACATAGTCAATATAAGATTGCAAGAAAAATAAGAAAGCAAAATTATCAAGAAACTAAATTAATTAATTATGATTTAGTGATAAGACTGTATGTAAAGACATGTATTATTTATTTATTGGATTGATGTAAACATCGATTGGCGATATAAATTTATACCATACAAATCCTTCAAAATGTTACAGTATTTTTATGCGATAATGGTCAAAAACACATTTGGAGTATAACTTTTTGTGAGTTTTCTGCATGAACTATCAGATATTTGCGTTTTCTACCTGAACTATCATCAATTATTTATCAACACACATTTTTAATGATAAAGTTTTATAATCCCACAAATTAATGGCATTTTAGGTCTAGAAATCTAATTTTCTTTTTTATAGACATACGAAAATTATAGCATATTTATTCGAGGTTGTTTTCTTTTAAATTACGTACGTCATATAAATTGAAAATCGGTACATTAATTACAAGTGTTGGGTGTTTGAAAACAAAACTAGGATAATGCTATGTACACTATCGTTCTAGCAGAGATGATATGCTACTTACCTCACATCTATCGCTTTCATGTCTAAACCATGTTCGTGTTTATTTTCTATTTTTGTGTAATCCGTGTAGGTTCATTGGAAATTTCATTACATTAGTTTTAGTTATACAATATTTTATTCAAATTTCTCATTTCATAGTCTAATACAATTGGGCAACTTCACAAAAGGAACAAATTAACATAATTTGATGCATTACACAACTAAACTAATATTGAAATTAACACAATTTAGTTGTCTAGATTCTTTTGTTAACCATGATTTACTCATACGTATTTGTAACTTAATTTATCAGTTAATAATAATAATAATAACAACATAATTTAATAAATATATAAATTGGAGTAAGTTTTTTGATGGTCCAACTCAAAATACAAATTTCTACAATTTAAATATCACGTCATTTATATATTTATTTCTTCACCATAAAAACACAATAACAACAATAATAAACTTAATATAATTTCATAAATATCTGTAAAAAAGCTAAATAAGTTATTTCCTATATAAAAACACATAAAAGAAGAAAAGCACTGTACAATTTTGGCACTTAGCCTGGGGTAGAGAAAATGAGAAATTAATATTATTAGCCAAATGTTTCCTTAAAGTTCCACATGTGTGTTACTTTTAAAATTCAAAAAAGCAAAAGAGAGGTTTCCAAATTTCATTTTTCTGTTTGTTTCATTAGCTGGAAAAGAAATTACTGAGATTGGCCGATTTCCTCCGTTTATACGCTTTACAATCCGAAATCACAACCACATGTTGCCCTCTTTTTTCCTTTACACGATTCATCACTCACCAAACCTACGTGAAGGACATTGTTGCTTTTATTTTACTGAATTGTGGATTTGAGTGTCGAATTGGGGATAATTGTTTGCTAATTTTGACTCATCTGAATCAATTGAAGAGCTAGGGTTGTGAATTTTGTGTCATTTCAATTGAGAAATGCAGCAGGATTCGGCGTCGGAGCAGGAACCGGACGATTCTGAATCTGAACCCGAGTTCGTTGAGCTTGATCCTACTGGTCGCTACGGTCGGGTCAGTTTTCACATTTTACAAACTCCTTATGTATATATTTTCGAAATTTTTACAGAATTTGGCTATTTATCATTACTAATTGATCTGCTTCCATTAATTTGCTGCTTTTACTAGTACTTTTTACTAATTTGGTGATAATGTTGTTACATTTACTTGGAGGTAGGGATGGAAACGGGACGTTTGCGGTGCGGGGCGGGTTCGCGGGTTGGGCCATTTAAATCATTAAATATTTAAATGAAGATTCTGTTGAAGCACAAATATAGGAACAACTGAAACGCCATGGATCGAAAAATGAAGCTGCGTCTTTGATCTTCGGTTACTCATCGAAGGTCTTTGATCAACGAGAAAAGAACTGGAGAATTTAGGAGATTGTGTTATCAGAAAAAAATGGTGAAATATACGCCTTGATGCTTTTTGCTATTTAGTTTTAAGCTTAATGTTGTTGTCCTCTATCTATCTTTTATTTCTGCAATGAAACTACTTATGAAAGGAATCGTAGTATTACATTACAGTATTGTTAAATGTCCAGTTCTTATATGTATTTTTGTTTTCGACTGGTCTTAAGAAAAAAATCTGAGCGTTTTGAGTGGAAAATGGGAATATGAACTTATTCCTATAAGCATGAAAATGAAAAAGAATTTTATAAATTTCATTTTAAGTATTAAACTCATTTTTTTAAAAAAATAAAAATTATGCGGGGCGGATTTATGCAGGGCAGGGCGGGTTTGTACCTCCACGGGTTTATGCGGTTTTTCCCCGCAACGGCCCCGCCCAGCCTCGTTTGCCAACCCTACTTGAAGGGGATCGTTGGAGTTACTGGTAAAGTTGCTGTCATGTGACCAAGAAGTCACGGGTTCAAGCCGTTGAAACAACCTCGCCTCTTGCAAAAATGCAGGGTAAGGCCGCGTAAAATAGACCCTTGTGGTCCGACCCTTCTCTGGACCCCGCGCATAGCGGGAGCTTAGTGTGCCAGACTGCCATTTTTTTGTTGTTGTTACATTTACTGGTTTTATTTGTTCTACTGGTAAACTTTTATCTCTTATTGTCTTTGAATTATGGAGTTGATTCTCTTGTTTTATTTATGCAGTACAAAGAGGTTCTGGGAAAAGGAGCTTTTAAGAAAGTGTATCCTTTATCAAACACCTTTACATGCATATGCTTTGTTTACCACTCTACTTTTTTTCCTATAATGTTTGTGTGGAAGTGCTATATTGTCAATTCTTTGACTTAATATCCGGAAATAGATATCGAGCGTTTGATGAATGGGAAGGAATAGAAATAGCTTGGAACCAGGTTAAAGTTGCTGATCTGTTGAGGAATGCTGTGGACTTGGAGCGTCTTTATTCTGAAGTTCATTTGCTTAAAACCCTCAAGCACAAGAATATCATCAAATTTTACCACTCTTGGGTTGACAGACTGAGAATATCAACATCATTACTGAAATTTTCACTTCTGGGAATTTAAGACTGTGATATTTGTGTTTTCCTGTTCTTTTCTTCTGTCCTTTGCTTAACCCCTCCTCCCCATGAAAGGTCATATTATGAGCTGCTCATCATTGCACGCTTGTACAGATACCGTAAAAAACATAAAAAGGTTGATTTGAGAGCACTCAAGAATTGGTCTAGGCAGATATTGGAGGGACTGTCATATCTACATGGTCCCGACCCTCCAGTTATTCATCGGGATCTTAAGTGTGATAACATTTTGGTCAATGGTAACCAAGGGGAGGTGAAAATCGGTGACTTGGGACTCACAGCAATTCTTCGTAAGGCTCGTTCAGCTCATAGTTTCATTGGTGAGGTCTTTAGTCCACTTTGCTAACTTTTGCATCTTTCCAAGGTTGCTATTGTTAGTGTCGTTGAGATGGTATCTTTACAGTAAAATTCTATATTTCATCTCAGGTACTCCAGAATTCATGGCACCAGAGCTTTATGAGGAGGAATATAATGAGCTAGTAGATATCTATGCTTTTGGCATGTGCTTGCTGGAGCTGGTGACTTTTGAGTATCCATATGTTGAGTGTGCAAATGCTGCCCAGATATATAAGAAAGTGATAGCAGTAAGAATTCATGTCTTTCTTGCCATCTATTATGCTCTCTGTTTCCTTGTGCCCTCAAACTTTACTAGGACATGCATCATATAGTAGAAATAGGAACTGCATAAATGGCTGTCTCGGGTTTCCAGCATTTTGGTTCTTAAACTGCTGGGGCTGAATAACCAAAGCCGATCAAGGATACATCAGTTAGGTTCAATTCGGTTTTGCTCATTTTGGTTTTCATTAAATTTGTTTGATAATACAGCCAATCAGATCAATGCTAAACTAGTTGGAATCACCAGTGTGCATCCTCTTTATATTCCGCTTTATTCAGATCCATTTCATAGAAGGGGAGCCTTAGAGTAACGGGTAAAGTTGCTGGCAGTCAAAGCTATAGGGAGACGTGCTTCGGTCTTTCGATCGATAGAATCAGAACTAAACTAGTTGATTCTCTTTGGCCGGCCGGCTTGTTGCAACTTTCGCATTTTCTGCTGAGATCCCAAGTCTCGTGGAAATAGCCTCTGGCAGAAATGCAAGATAAGATTGCGTACAACAGACCCTTGTGATCCGGCCCTTCCCCGGTCCCCGCGCATAGCGGGAGCTTAGTGCACCGGGCTGCCCTTTATTCAGATCCATTTCATTCCAACACTGTAAGCAACTTTTCTTAAGGCGCTTGAAGAAGTTTCTAGAATTAGAAATTCTCTAAATCTTGCACTTACCCCTACTCAGAGCTAGTGTAGTGTAACAACAATAATTAAGATATTATTTCAACTAATTGATATTGTCTATATGGACCTTTACTTTCATTGTGTTATATTTTTGCTAAAATCACAGATTATAAATTTAGCACAAGATATGGTAAATTTAAGTGGATAATATCTCAAGATATAGAAGAAGTGAATTATATTGCTTCAAATTGCGAATTTTTTTTAGGTTTCATGTGAGGTATAGAAATGAAAATGGAGGAGGGTCCAATCGGTTACATAAAGATGAACCTTGAGAAAGAGATGGATGATTGTGGTAGATGCTTCTCTATGGTGGTGGTGGTGATAAGGCCTTGCAGCCTCGCTTACATGGTGGCTAAGTCTAGACCGAGAAGAGACTCAGAGAGCGCCCAAAGATCGGTGGTTGAGGCATCTAGGCAGGGGAAGAGGATAACAGACTAAGGCTTTGATACAAGATATCATAAAAACGGATATTGGCCAAAGAAAATGATTGGAAAATGGGATATGCAAAAGATCATCATCATATAAAAGAAAATTGCAAGGAAATTTTGGAATCTAAAAGGAAAATATAAAGAGAACTAAAAGAGAAGAAAGAAGAAATAGAGAAAAGTAAAGACAGAAAAAAGAACTGGAATTCTCGTAGAGATTTAATAGCTTGACTTTGACCTTGGGGACCATTGCACAAGACATCTGGACAATGCTTCAATGGTACTGTTAGATGTCTCATCATGGTGGTGGTGATGGTGACAAGCATTGCTGCCTAAATTTGCATGGTAGCTGAGTCGAGGCTGAGAAGAGAGAAATAAAAGTTGGTGGTTGAGGCAGTGTCTAAGAGGGGAAGAAGGCATCAGTCAAAACCTTTGATACAAGACAGCCATCAAAAGGGGAAACTTGGTCAGAGTAAAGGCTTGGGAAAAAGAGAAAGAGAAACTTCCCATTCCTATAGAGGCCATTACCCGTCTATATCTAAAATGCATACTTCGAGATGATGCTGGTGTATTGTTGACATTTAATGCAGTAACCTAGTTATCAGAACAAACACGAGTCAGATTTTCTTACAGGTTAATGGTAGCATTAGATTTGTTGTCCTGATACTTCAACTTAAGGCCATTTAATAGGGCTAACCCACTGCAATTACAGGCTTTTTTCTAGGAAAAGGTTGAATTACTGGTAGTATTGTTATTTGTGTCGAGGAATGTCGTGTACCAATTCCATCATATTTCCATTTAAGAGGAGAAAGAAGAAGAAATGGTTCACTTATACCAAATCAAATCCTCTTATTTATGTTTTACAATGTAATAATGCCTACTTACAAGCAAGGAGTTTTGCTATTTAGTATTCATCAGTTACTTTGATATTGCACATTAGAAATCAGAGAATTTATAGAAAGGCCATTCTGGAGTTCTGAAAACTTAAATCTTCGATCCTTGAAACAAAAGTATGTTCTAGGCCCGATGCTGTCCTTACGTAAGACATGGTATTCAACTCCTACTTCAACGGCCATGCTTTATGAGAACAGGATGTTCAATTTGCACATGAAGTGGATTGAAAAAAGTTTTTAGTTTGGAATAGAAAAACTTTTGGTTTTTGATTGATTTTGGGAAAACTCGTTTTGGTTTTATTTCCAAGACATTTGTTTTGCGTGTTGGAAGGGTTGGATTTTTTTTTTTTGGAAAAATATCACTGAAACACAAACTATTTTTGAGGGTATCACATGGTGAATTTAATAGATTGATACAGCCTAAACATTTTGGATGCTTGTAAACATATTTCTGAATATAAAAAGAAACTGAGAAGGAAAAAGAGAGCTTTTTGTTGGCAAGGAAAGATAAGACTAGGGGTCAGCCCTTATGTTGAGGAGATTTGGAAGCACTTGCTGAATACCCTCCTAGCCAGGGGATCCCCCTTGCCCTTGCAAGATGAGGCCGAGTAGGTGATGCACCATTATCCGGGGCATGGTCTCATTAGCTCTATTACGAAACTGCTTTTTTTTGGAAAACCATATATAATACTTGGAGGGAGCGAAATGCCCGGATTTTCAAGCAATGTTATAAAGCCGCAAGGGAGGGGTATCACATGGTGAATTTAATAGATTGATACTGCCGAAACATTTTGGATGCTTTTAAATATATTTCTGAATATAAAAAAGAAACGTAGAAGGAAAAAGAGAACTTTTTGTTGGCAAGGAAAGAAAAGGTTAGGGGTCAATTGCAATTTGCTGAGGTTGAAAAGGTGTGGGAAGAGAAAAGAGAAAAAAGCTGCCCGGCAACTTTGCAGCCAGTGGGCCCAATGCCGTTCTACCATATTTTCTAGTTTTGGGTTGTTTTCGAAGTTTTTGCAAAAATAACTGGAATAATAATAAAGAAAGAAAAAAGAGAGAAAGAAGCTTCTTTGTTTTAAATCCAAAACGCACAAATGAATATTCGTGAATGAGTAGATTCAATTGCATGTGATCTGGTTAACCTTTTAATAATAGCTAATATTGGTCTTGATTATCAGAAGAAAGTGTTGATAGGGAGGGCTTAATAATTGTTCTCTTAGTCTTGTGTCAAAGTAGCTGCAATCTGACTTTCCTGAAGGAACATGTATCTCTGGTCCTAATTTTGCTTATTCAAATGCAATAGACAATGTAGGAATTGGCAAATGTTGCATTCACAGTTTATCATGGACAAACACATACATACTTTTTCCGATGAAATGAAGGGCATTCTGTTGAAGCTTTATGAACCTGCAGGCATGCTGGAACTATGACTTCTATTTCTAATAGCTAATATGTTTAAGACAATTTTTTGTCCGTCCTAGAAAACTACCTGAAAGTATTGTCATTGGACTACTTGAAGATAATTGTTATATTTCTTGTGATAACCAGGGAATTCTCAAGGAATTTCAACTTTCTAGAAAAGTCTACCATTCTCTATTTCCACCAAAAGAAACCTCCCGTGGGTATTTCTATCTTAGTGTAGAATTGATTATTTACCATCGAAGAATAAAGAAATCCCTTAACTTGCTGTCATCACCTGTTTCATTTAGACCCAACCCTATTTGAGATCAGTCTAGTAGAATACGTTCTATTCTCTTTAATAAGGAGATAAAATATCCAGTTATTATGTATGTGATTCAATTATAATTTTTTTAATGCCCTGCTGTGTCATAAGCAGTTTGCTATTTGTACTTGTCAAGATAAACGAAATGTTAAATTCAACTAGTATGTGGACTCGGTCAAGACTTCTCTGAGTGTTTCAATAAATACATCGTACCATTTAGTTTGTTTATCCAGAAACATGTATTTTTACATTTGTAGACATGTAATAAATTAGAAATGATTTACATATGTACAATCATGAGTAAGGCTAAATGGGGGACCTTGAATGTGCTCAACGTAGTTGGAACCAGAAGCAATAGTATCTTATTTTTTTCATTTTTATAGCGGTGGTGTCTGGGCCAGTTTGCACCGATCTCAGCTTTTCCACCAGGTACCTGCTACCTCCCACAAGCACAGATACTGCAAAACTCTGTCCATCAAGGTTTAGGTGGAACGGGAAGAAGCACCTAGTGTCTTTTCGCCTTTGAACCAAAAGCCTTCGGTTCATAAGTGATTAGAGATTGAGCAAGTCAAATGATAGAGTGGGAGATTTGGGCATAACCATAAGGGTGGTACTGAAAAGAAGGAAAAGATTCTCTAGTACTGAACCAAAAAAGTCAAGAACATTATAAAGAATGCTCGGGCTTTGGGAATACCTATTTTTCTTTTCCTTGTGATGATCGGGTACTTTCAGTATTTAGCTCAGGTTACCCTACACCCTCCATCTGGCTCTCACTTTCTCAGAATACCGTCCACTTTCATTAAGGGAAATATTGTTTATTTACCTTCATAAAGGGCAGCCCAGTGCACGAATCACTGATTATGGGCGTACTTTCTCTCGGAAACACTAAACATTAAACGAACGACCACTTAAAATAAAGGGATAGAGGGAAGTAATTAATTTTATAATTTGTGATTATGACTCAAAGAAAAGCCATGAATCTTACTCACCAATTTTCATTGTTTGGCAGCTAAAAGATACAAACAAAGGCAATATATTGGTACACCTTTTCTTCTTTATTTCAGTTTTTGGGATGCTATTGGTAGGTGTCCTACATTGATGATTTCATCCCAAGTGTTAGTTAACAATACTAATTCTTCCATGACTGTAATTTTGATATTTATGGATTGATCGAAGGATATATATGTTGCTTAAAGTTGGTATTGTTGACACTTGATTTCTTGGATCAGTTTTTCTATTTTAAATGCTAAGATTTTGTACCTTCCGCCCTTGAAGGGAATTAGGCCTGCATCATTGGCAAAAGTAAAGGATCCTGGAGTTAAAGCATTTATAGAAAAATGTATTGCAAAAGTTCCTGAGCGGCTGTCTGCTAAGGAACTATTGATGGACCCCTTTCTCCAGTCAGATGATGATTCTGGAAGCATCTCTAGATCCTTGAGTTTCCACCCCTGACATGCAGGTAACTACATGATTTCAGCTCCACATAGATATGTCTGGAAAATGTTGACACTTCCGGGATCTAGCAGATAAGAGTGATGACCCATCTGACAATGGAAATGGAAGTAGCCCCAGGACCCTGTGCCTGAAGGAAGCAGAGATTTCACAGTGCAGGGCCAAAGAAAGGACCTAAACACAATATTTCTTAAACTGCGAATAACTGATTCAACAGGTTATGCCTTGTTCCTTATTTCTCCACCAAAACTAAGATTAATCACTTCAGTAGTTTGACATTTGCCCTGTATCTCAGGTCATGTTAGGAATATTCACTTCCCCTTTGATATTGAAGTTGATACAGCAAATGCTGTTGCTAGTGAAATGGTTGAGGAGTTGGACCTGACAGATCAAGACGTCTCTGCTATTGCTGAAATGATTGATTCTGAAATCCGGTCATATATCCCAGATTGGGCACCAAAACAATGTTCTAGCAATAACATCACTGATGAAGTTGCTCCTTCTGAGAGCAGTGCCTCGGAAGCTCGTGAACTTGCTCCTTCTGAGAGCAGTACCTCTGGAGCTTGTGATCACGTCTCCCCTTCAACAATGAACTCCACTCTTTCTGGTGGTCTTGTTTTGGAAAGACTTCCTTCAGGTCGTGTGTACTGGTCTGATTCACCAAAAACAACCAGTAGAGCGAGCTCTCCACTCAGACCGGGGCCTTCAAACCCGTCACAGGCAGATTCACCAATTCCCGAAAGTAGCTGGACTGAAGAAAACGAACAATCACCTGTCAGCCAGAAAGAGAGAAGCAGCTCAGATGATGGCGCCTTTGAGCACGAAGAGAGTGAAACTGATAATGATATGGATGAAGAGGCTGGTGTGATTTCAGATTCAAACTCAAGTGATAACAAACAATCTTCTGATTTAACTTCTGAGACTGAGCGTCATTCATCAGGGGAAAGAAAAAATCATATCAACAAATGCTCGGCTGACATTGAAGAAATTGTGGAGAAACTGGAGAAGCTGTTAGATGAGCAGCGGAAGAAGCTAGATGAACTCAGAAAGAAACATGACTTGGCTATCTCAGATTGTGTAAGCAAACTTCCTCCTGAGATACGCAGCGGAGTGCTTGCTATGTGTGGTCACAAAATATCTCCCCATAGTCTACGAATCGAAAGAGGCTGCTCCAGTACTAACTCTGAAGGCCCAAGCTCCTCTTTGTAAATGTAAATGTTGCTGTTTTATTAGTTGCTATTAAACTGTGGAGGGTGGATATAACTATGGTTGTTCTTTGATTGTGCCAATCATGTTACTTTTGATTGACTGTTACTACCGGTCATGTTACTTATCCTTAAAGGTTTCAAGATATTCCAGAATGCTGAAAGACTTTAGAGTTGCTGGCAGTGGTTACATGCAAAATTCAGTAGCTGGAAGTGTTTTGAATGGACCTATATTTAGGCGCTGTTTCAGCTCTGTCAAGGGCAACATCAGTTAAGGATTGGGAATTGCCGTAATTTTGAAAGAGGAAGCGGTAGAGTGATCTGTCAGTTAGCGGTGCTTCAGTTTGTCTTTGGTGAGTTTATTGTTGGACGACATATTCAAATTTATGTTGCCATGGCGTAGACGTAGAGTGGCTGGCTCCATTAGTCCTTTGGAAGATCTTGTTGACCTGCTGAAACGGATTTAAAATCTCATATTCGTGTATGAGATGCCTCGAGCTGCAGCCACAATAGGTTCTTGCATTTTCGTGAAGTGTATACTTGAATATATTTACATTTGTATTTAGCAAAGGTTAATTGGTTTGAAATCACGCCTTTACCCTTTTATTTTTTTATTTTTACAGGATAATTTTTTAGCAAAGTAATTTGCTTTTGCTTTTTGAATCAATGACAATTAGACACAGGTTTAAAGATATTTTGCTGTAAAAAGAAAAAAAAGGGACAAATGTATAAAGAAACGGGTGATTTAATTGCCATAGAACTAAGTACTAACGGCAATCTTTTGTCCAAAATTTGCACACCAATATTGGGAAGTCTCAAACTAGAGTACCTGAAGTAGAAACGTGGTCCAAAGAGAGACTCGAATTAGTGGATCACTTTCAATCATTTTCTTATGTTTTAGCCACAGAACTGGGGCTCTCCTTCGTGACATTACTGGTGCAAAAATCTCCGAAAGTTGTGTCATTTGTACTATGTTGCCTAATCATTCGATCATGAAAATTGCAAATAGCAACTGCATCAAATTTATTGTGGTCAGTGACAACCAAATGGATCAAAATGATCCTCGTTTACTTGTGTACTTAAATGTGTTTCATTTGCTCAAAAGTACTACTCCCTTTGTTGATTTTAGCATATCCAATTTTCGTTTATACCAACCCTATGTTCGAGTTAATTCATTTAACCTATTTATTTGATGTAGATACAGTCATGGGACATTATATATTTATTAGTGGATTATTGCGCATATCACAATAAATTAAGTTTAAGCTATCACAAATGACTTTTTTCAATTAGTATCCACATCCGTGAAAAGAATTAGTTTTAAATTGTTTATTTCAAAATTAAACATTTTTCCTGGAAATATTTCAAGATCTAATTTGTTAAACACTGAATGAACTACTGCTATAGTAAAACTTATTTCCTGAAAATATTTCAAGATCTAATTTGTTAAACACTGAATGAACAACTGCTATAGTAAAACTTACTAAAACACACAGTAGAATTCTTATGATCAATGTACACCAAATGACCAAATAATTGAAAATTTGGGTATACTTTAGATTTTCATATGGTAGAACAGCACATAAAGATATTATATTTCATGTGTGTTATCCAATAGGTAGAAATGGATAGAAAAATCCTTCAAAATGAGTACTACTCCCTCCGTCTCATTTCAATTATCTTAATTTAACTTAATATGAAATTTAAAAAATATGTGTGATTTTTAAATTTTATGATATTAAATTAAAAATATGTGTGATTTTTAAATTTTATGATATTAAACCTGTGTGTAATCTTTTAAATCACTTAGATTGGGACGGAGCCAAGAACATAACACATTGTTATCCCCTTTTCTCACTTCTCCCCCAATTTCTTTCAAATCCCAGATTCTCACTCTTATCCTTGTCTCTTCTCTTCCAACTTCAATTTGAGTATACTCACTCTTATCCATGGCTTCAATTTCAGCAGCGGCTGCAACCGCCACCTCCACCGCCACTTCTTCTACTAAACTCATAAACCCTTATTCCCCTTCTTCTTCCGCCACTAAACCATCCAAGATTATCTTATCCTCTTCCTTTACCCTCAAATTCTCCACCCTTTTCCTCCACTCACCCGCCTCCACTTCTCCCACCACCGACCACCAACGCCGCTTCACTCTCCGCGCTGCACGTGGCAAATTCGAAAGAAAAAAACCCCATGTCAACATTGGTACTATTGGCCATGTTGACCATGGAAAAACAACCCTTACTGCTGCTTTAACTATGGCTCTTGCTGCTATGGGTAACTCCGTTCCCAAGAAATACGACGAAATTGATGCCGCCCCAGAAGAACGTGCACGTGGTATCACTATTAACACTGCCACAGTTGAATACGAAACTGAAAATCGCCATTACGCGCACGTGGACTGCCCCGGTCACGCTGATTATGTTAAAAATATGATTACTGGTGCTGCCCAAATGGATGGAGCTATACTTGTTTGTTCCGGTGCTGATGGCCCAATGCCTCAGACTAAAGAACACATTTTGCTTGCAAAACAAGTTGGTGTTCCGAATATGGTGGTGTTCTTGAATAAACAAGATCAGGTTGATGATGAAGAGCTTCTTCAGCTTGTTGAGTTGGAGGTAAGAGAGCTTTTGTCTAGTTATGAGTTCCCTGGTGATGATATTCCTATTATTTCGGGTTCTGCGCTTTTGGCTTTAGAAGCTTTAATGGCGAATCCTAGTATTAAGAGAGGTGAAAATCAATGGGTTGATAAGATTTATGAGTTAATGGACAATGTTGATAGTTATATTCCTATTCCGGTAAGACAAACTGAGTTGCCTTTCTTGATGGCTATTGAAGATGTGTTTTCGATAACTGGGAGAGGTACGGTGGCGACCGGGAGGGTAGAGAGAGGGACTGTTAGGATTGGTGATACGGTCGATATTGTAGGATTAAGGGACACGAGGAGTACTACTGTGACCGGGGTTGAGATGTTTCAGAAGATTTTGGATGAAGCAATGGCTGGGGATAATGTGGGATTGTTGTTGAGAGGTATTCAGAAGATTGATATTCAGAGAGGAATGGTGTTGGCGAAACCTGGAAGTATTACTCCTCATACCAAGTTTGAAGCTATTGTGTATGTATTGAAAAAGGAAGAGGGTGGTAGGCATTCTCCGTTCTTTTCGGGGTACAGGCCTCAGTTTTACATGAGGACTACTGATGTGACTGGGAAAGTTACTTCCATTACGACTGACAAAGGAGAGGAATCTAAGATGGTTATGCCTGGTGATCGTGTGAACTTGGTGGTTGAGCTTATTATGCCGGTGGCTTGTGAGCAAGGAATGAGATTTGCTATCAGGGAAGGAGGAAAGACTGTTGGAGCTGGTGTTATTCAGAAAATTATTGAGTGATCAATGAGCAGTTGTGTGTTTCCCTTCGAATGGTGTCATGCAATATTCTTAATCCATTGTCATATATGAAACTTTTTGGTTACTTCTTTTCTTTTAGAATCTTAGTTTAGTTGGAGAAATATTGTTATAAGTCAATGCTAGTGGACCTTTGCGAGTTTGCTTCAGTTTTACTGCTTTATTTTTCATTTGTTTGAAAGGAATGATAACATTTGTCTCTTGTGCACCTTTAGTTTCCCTCAGGAAAAAATCATACTTGTGCTTGAAACTCGACTTTAACATGCCAATGAAGTTAGGTGCATTTGATATTTGTTTTGACGAATTGATACTTTTGTTTTGGTGATGCTTAATTGTTATTCTCAAATGCGGCTTATAATCCCCGAGTATAACATTTGAGAATGGTCAGTTGGTTCTATCTCAGAATTCATCTGCCTTGGTCTTTATTTAATTACATGAGCTACTTAGAAATTACATGATAAAAAATGTCATATACTTATTGCTTATTAACCTCAGAATGAAGTGGTCCTTTATGTCATCCTTCATACTTGTTCCTGTAATGATGGTCAAAAGATGTTGGTACTAGCTGTCATTTTTCATGCTTGTTGCTATCATCGCTGGCTGTAATAACTATCAAGCATGTTTTACTAAGCTGAGCTAATGAGTGACTTATGTGTTTGATGCCTCTGGATTTGACAGTTTTGGTTATGTCTTCCTGGACAAATAGTGGATCTTGGTTTCAATCACTGATGTGGAGTTGACAGCTTTGATGTTTACTGTTTTAAGTGGTGGAAGTCAAGCTGTTGAACTGAACTTTTTCCTATGCCCCCCTATCAACTGCAGCTTTGCAGTCTTTTTTTAAAAAAAATCAAACAAGCACAACTCCTGTTGCCATGAATGTAGAGCAACATTTCTTCAAATATTTTTGGTTTGATGCGTGATGGCAAGTCTCATTAAGTCCACATTTTTCCGTTTCCCTGCTGCACCACTCGTATGTCACCAATGAGTTATGCCCATTTCTCAGGGTTTATTTGGCTAGTTATTATGCATGTACTCTGGTTGATTGAAATTGGGGTTTATAATCCAAGCACAACTATTATCACTGCGGTTCAATCAGTTTCTTTTTGCCTTCTCAAGCATAGCTATTATTGCTGAACTATGATATAGAGGAATAGGATTACTAGCAAGACCTTTGTCCTTGCGCATGAAATGTTACAGATAACTTGCTTGGATAAGTTTCACGGATGAAAGCAAGGAGCATTCCGTGTGTATTCGGTCAAAAATGATGTTGATGAATGCACGTGGCCACTAATACCATTCTCAGTACTTTGCACTGTTGGGATCATTGGTTTGTCAAAGAGCTAGTTAATCTGGGCTGCTATTGAATTTGGCAAGTGATGCTGGAAGTCCTAGGCTTGAAAAAAGATCTTAAATAATGAGAATAGAGTTTTCCGTATATATTGCAAAGGACCAATACGAGTTATATTGTTATGGATCATCCTTGTGCAGTGATTGGTGCTTGTCAAATTTACTTACCACCATTAAGGTATCCATGGCTATAGGAATTGTTTTTAGTACTGAATATTCTGATTCGTGTTTGTTGATCTTACTAGAGTTGAAAGTGTGTGGGAACTAGCGTGAGATTGAGGTGTGTCTAATGATTGATTGATACCTTAGATTACCAGTTGATGATCATGGTCAGTGTGTACACTGTTGGGGTTCTCTAAGTTCTTGTGCTACTACATGATATGATTCTTTTTGAATTGGTGATTGGATAGCTTTTCTTTTGATCAATTATTTTCGAAATTTAGTTAACCAATGAAAAAGAAGTGATGATCTCTCTGCTAACTGGTAGTACCTTACACAGCTTCATTGCTACTCTTTTTACCCGAGCTATTATCTATAAACAAATGTGCTTATATACCTGGAAAAGGGTAAAAAATATCCCTTTTAATTTTATTTATTAGTTTAATTTGTCATCCGTTACAAATTGGGACCATTTTTGCTCCTGCGGTTATGAAAGTAAACAAAATACCTCACCTCAATTCTCCAATTTCACTTAAAATTACCCGCTCTCTCTTTTTAACCCGACCCACATAATTAAAATAGTTGATACTTTGTTCGTTTTTTCCCTGCAATTTATTCCTATAATTTTTTAAGTGAATTGTGGGTTGAACATAGTAAGCAAGGAAATTGAGAAAATGAGTTAACCCACAGAGTACACGTTGGAACAGCTGACAAAGTAAATGTTCTCAATTGGGATTGAAAAATAGGCTACTGCAATAAAGAAACCACTGATTCTCTCGTACGTTAAAATTCTCACTCCCACGCTGTCAAAACGCAGCAAGCAGCCAACAAAATCCGGCGAGCTCCAACCAACTCCGATGAGCTCGTCTCCGGCCGCACCAATCTTACAATTCACTTGCCTTGTACTGATAAAACGTCAAGTGTTTAGATGGATGCCAATTATGCATAATCTCATCGCAAATACAGTCCAAGGTACTCCACCCATAAACTTTTGCAAATTAAAAATTTAAATCAAAACAAGTAGTATAGCACTTATGATTACCTCTACCTGTTGATCAGACAATTAAGCACATGAATATACCCCTTTAACAAAATTCTTCCATCCATAACCGGTAGGAGCGAAATTCAGGAAAAAATTGCAGCGGAGAACGAACAACAAGGAAGAAAGTATCAACTATTTTAATTAGGTGGGTCGGGTTAAAAAGAAAAATCGGATAATTTTAAGTGAAATTAGAGAATTTAAGTTGATTTGGGGATTCCATCCAATTAGGGATTTTTGTTTACTTTTGTAACGGCAGGGGTAAAAATGACTCCAAATTATAATGGAGGACAAATTTGACTAATAAATGAAAGTTGAGGGATATTTTTGACCCTTCCTTCCCCTATATACATTTTCCTACACAAGTCGATGGCTACGGCTACGTCAAAGAGAATAGAGTTGAAGATAATGTTGCCTTGTAAAACTATAATTTATGAGCCTCAAGGGAGAAAAATACTTGAGATATGCCAGCTGCAAATTTGAATTTAGATTGTTTGTCCATCAAGAACTTTACTTACCGATTACAAAAGATTTATTTTTTAAATGGTTCAATTTGTTATTCAGATATCGGAGTTAATTACCCATGGATATTAAAGAAATGTTAGATTACTCGATGCTTATCTGTTAAAGCAAGGTTGCCACTTCTGTTAAGCAGTCAATGAAGAATTTATCATACTTGGTAAAAAAGAACAAACATTCTAGGAAAGAAAAATTAACTACTCTGTAATCCCTACTATCTTAACTTAACCAACGTACGAACAACACTTGAAAACTCCCCAAATAGAAGCTCTGATGTATCAGAAATATTTAGAGGACGAGAAGGAAATAAGCTGCAAAGGGAAGCCTTATGCCTTAACATATTTCAATTTGCACTTACATTTTTTGGATATAAATTATATGCAATGGATATGTTTTCGTGTAAATAGTTTCTAGACATAAATGATGTTATTAGATGTTCCGAGACTTTAGCAAGTAACGGGATACATATCGCACCTACATGTTTCTGTGGAGAATTATTCTCATAGTTTCTCATACATATGCTCTAAAGTTGTTCTCTTCGGTGTTGAATCCTCCATCTGGTTATGCATGTCTTAGAAGATAGTTGAAGCAATAAGCTCTTGAACAAATGCAGCTCTTTGCCTTTTCTCTTCATACTGTTCTTCCAGGGCTGGATCACTTACTGGCAGCTTGCTACTGCAGAAGAAAATAGATTTCTATCAAAGCCTTGATTAAATTGCACTATTAGTTCCCTCTTGGCACTCGCTTTTCTCTTGGATGTTCTTGAGGGGGGAGGGGGTTCATGTAGGAGAAAGAAAAGTTCTTTGTCTAGCCATATAATTACACTAATTACATCCACAATCTGGACATGTCAATTGTTGATAAATCTACCCTGTTCAAATCAAGCAATTCACAGAGCAATAGTTTGCCATAACAATGATAGTTCAGGACGGTCCATTTTGGCGTCACACAGCATTTAGTTTAAGGGCTGAAGGTAGAATTCATAGGACATTTCAAGCCATGGTACCTTTGTTTCATGTTTAATGTGATTATCACTGCCCAACATCACCACATTTGATCATCTTTTACTCACTTAAGGAGTGGTACCCTGGGGCTCTGGTTTTCTTGTATGCCAAAGACGATATATCCAAACTTCAACCTGATGGGGGTACTAAAGGCAATACACCCCAGAAAGAAGCTGAATCTACTTTGGATGGCATGCATTGGTTTCTCAATAAGTTGGCTTTATTTGAGTTGAGAAAGAGGGAACACCACCTACATAGATTCTCTGTTTATTCCAGTGACAACTAATACAGAAAGGTACATTTTTTTTAGTAGGAATTGCAAGTTTGCTTATGTATTATTCTACGTTTAGCACTAGTGATTTTAGTTTGTTTTGTGTTAAATTTGCAGGAAAGCTGAGAGAAATGAATAAATAAAATAAATTGTGAGCATGCATGTTAAATAAATTTTACCTTTCTACATCAGGAGAAGCAGCAACGCTGCCAGGAGACTTATCTTGTAGACCATCTTTAGGATCAGAAGGAGCCATGCTACATAGAAATGGCAGCAGAAGGGGATCAGTAGCAGGTTCTTGTACATTGTAGCGACCAACCATTAAATTTGTGCAGAAGAACGAATGTAGTTCGTGGGGATCCTTGGCACTTATTGCTGTAGCATTATTCCAAAAGCCTGACTTCTGGTATTTTCTCCTCCTCTGCACCAAAAGGCGGGAAAAGAGGTGTTTGCTTAATACTAGATGCTAATAATCGAAAACTTTTGTACTTGTTAGTGAACTAAGCTTACCTTTACTGATTGTGCATGATGTATCGTAAAATGGCCCAGAGGATCTTTACCTAAAGTTGCAGCACATATGGGACAAACCTGTTTTAATAAAAAAGATAGCAAGTTTCATTGTTCATTTCCCATTTGACACAAACACACATATTCCTTAAAAAAGTTGTTAAAGTGTTAAGAGTCCCACATCGGATATGGAATGGGAACATGGACTCCTTAGCTAGCTTTTGGGGTTGAGTTAGGCCCAAAATCCATTCTTTACATGGCATCAGAGCCAGACCCATTCCAATTCTTTGTTCACCGATGTTGGGCCCCCAAATTATATTATCCACGCTCCAGTTAACAAGGTCTGGGCGTGCGGGGAGTGTTAAGAGTCCCGCATCGGATATGGAATGGGAACATGGACTCCTTATATGGACTTGGACAATCCTCACCCTACAAGCTAACTTTTGGGTTTGAGTTAGGCCTAGGATCCATTCTTTACAAAAGTAATATTAGAAACCATCATCAGTATGTCTACATTACCGCGTTTTTAAAGTCAAAGCAATGTTCTTCTTGCAAATGGTTGCAAAGCATCTGTACTTCAATTTCTACATAACAGAAAGGGCAAGGGAACCAGGCTCTTACATCTTCTTCTCCTTCAGTATTATCCACATTTGAGAGACTATCTGCTTGATTTCCAAAAGAAACCATCATAAGTTCTGAAGTTTAGGAACTGAATCTTGAAAGCATATACTTCTTGCATAAATGAGTGGAATATCAAGTCATCCACCCCATGGTTAGATATTGGAAGTATGACTCATTTTTTACATTTAAAATTATCCCCCTATTCATGAAATCTTACTAAAGGGAGTAGGGAAGAGAAGATGAAAAAGCAAGGAGTCAAGCATCTGCAAATATGACAAGTCTCTAAAGAATCTTTATGGTCCTAAAATCTCTTTCACCACACAATATCCTCCTTAAAGATAACAAAGAGAACTGATAAAGCCAAATATGTAAGAATCAAACATATTCTGATCTTCTACATCATGTGTCTTCCTGTTTTATCTTTTGCTCATCTTCTTCATGCAATGGTAGCTTGAGAAGGGTATAAAGTATGACTAAGTTGCAATGTTTTCTTCATTACTTTGTCTCACTTAGTTTCCACATTTGTTCAAAACAGGATTTTCCAACTAACATGAAGAGTGTCACAAATGTATATGCATACTGGAACATAGCTTCTTTCTATCATGATCTAGAATTGTTAATTTCTCTGTCAAAACCTCCAAATTGGTTTATTTCTGCTTTCTTTTCAAGCTACTCATCATTTTCAGAGACTATGATTACAACAACAAGTCTGAACTATGATCTGACGTAAAATCCCTTCAAACTTCAATTGAATTTCTTTTCCAACTGACAAACCAACTCTAGTTAAAGATGTAATTGCATAATGACAAATCAAGAACATAAAAAAGTAGAAGACAAAGATGATACTCCTAAATCTAGCAATTGATGAAATGGAAGTATGTAAATTGCCAATAATTGAACAAGTCAACAGAAAAGAAACATATACTTTAATCCAAAATACTCAAATTTTCATTAGACTCTGTACCTAAAAGCCATTGCAGAAATTTTAAATAACAAAAGTAACAGAAGCAATATCACAAGCAGTCCAAGAAAATTTCCAAAGACAAAAACATGTGATGCAATTTGATACATACCATAATTGCTAAGCCTGTTTGTTTGTACAGCAGAGAGATGCCTAGCTGAATTTATTCTTGCAGCCCAAAAGTCCACATCCATTTTTCCAAATTTCTCTCTTTTTCTTTGAATTTATCAAAGTAGTTAAGTCAGCTTCTTCAAATCCAGGCAAAGAATAAAGGGCTTTCAGATTTTGTTCAATAAGATACCTAATTCCAAACAAACAAAATTTTTAGACACAGATGGTTTCCAAGATTTAAGATTTAAGAAGAATAAGAGGAGGAAAGGAGTGTGACTGCTTTAGTTAAGCTTCTAAATGTTTAGTAGATGATGGGATGTTGTGTTGTAGACTCTCTCTCAATTGCTGTTAAATTTACTAAAATCATTTTAAAAGTCTTTCTTTTGGACAGAGGATCTTTTGGAAACAAAGTTTTATTAAAATAGAGATAAGGTCTGTATACACTCTATCTTTCTAAATTTCATATTGTGTGATTTTACTGAATATGTTATTGTTGTTATATTTCAAAAATATTCATTTTTTTTAAATTACATGTCAAGTCAAATAATGTTCCGTGAATTAAAACAAAGTGAGTACTATTTTGTATTTTACCATTGGAAAGTTTATATACATAGAGAGAGGTGGGGTGGGGTCAGAAACTTTGGTAAGCTTTTCTGACACACAAAAGCTAGATTAATATACGTGTCCCTATCTCCATGGTAAATTTTCACTGACAAAATTCTCACTGTTAACTGAACTAGGAAAGCTAGTTAGACAGCAGCCAAGTCTTCAATGATATTATACGCATGTTATTTACAAAGCAACAATAGTTTTAGCTGAGATTTATGATTTAGAGTTTAGGATTTATCTAAAATAGTTTCTCTATCTTTCAATTTAGAGATAAATTTTGCGTATGCTCTAACTTCTCTAAACTCCACTTATTGGATTATACTGGATATGATGTTGTTATTATTGTTTCATCGGTGTATACTTGGGGAGTATATAATAAATGTATATTCAATAATTATATTATCTAAAGTTTATAATAAATATTATAATTTTGCTGGATCGATGTGTAGTATAAAAATCTATTTACACAAATGTAATTGTTGATTCACAAATAGTAGGAGCAATAACTAATATAAATTGAGAAAAAAAAACAGATATCTTACCGGTGGAAATTAGCCTATGATCCTTTTAGTCACAAAATGGCTCAATCTAATAAGTATTTGAGTTAGATTTGTTAATTAATACATTTTTCATGCCGTTAAAATGGTAGTAATTCCGAAACAAATTGTGTTTAACTAGTGAAACAAAATGTACTTAATAATGAGAACACTAAATCTTTTTGAGAATAGCAAACCATATGTTTAATAGTGGAGTAGTTCTTAGCATTTTGCATATTTAATTTACCACCGGCAAACTTTTCAATAAAGGGCAAACTCTTCTTTTTTGCTAAAGAAAAGATTCCTTTCATTCTAAAAGTATTTTGAAAAAGTTCAAAAAAGAGGCTAGGAAACTTCCAAAGGTTGTGATTAGATACAGTAATTTAAAAACCAGCTAGTTCTTGTAAATATAAAAGCTTAAATAATTATGGAATTAAGAATGTAGCATACCTAAAAGGTTGATGACGAAAATAATAAGAAGATAGGTAAATATGGTAGCAAAAAGGGGAAGAGTAATTAATAACACCTGGCCTAAAACTACTTTATTGTCAAAGATAGCGACTAAGTGATTATTGTCCCACTAATAATTAGCATAAGGACGGTGTAGAGTGCCCACATGACCAAACAATCACACAAAACACTCATTAAATAAGTCCTTTAATTTCTTTTCTGCTTCTTGTGGTGGGATATATTGGACATTAGTTAGGTGTGACAAGAGAGAGAGTTGGTTAATGACGACGATATCAAGATCCGTCTCAAAAAATAAAGTATCTGTGAAAATAGAGTCAAATAAAATTTTACAATCATTATCTATACTTGTATAAATTAAAATGTTTGGTTCCTTTTTTTTCCCACCAAGAATTTCTTTTTAGTTCAATAAACAGTTCGGAGATAATAATCTTGTGCAACTGAAACCACGAAACTATTGATTCAATTATGAGGTGTTTCCATGTTTTGATCGTGTAAAATACTTCGAAGTATGAATTATTGCTAATTATCATATTGGTATCTCCCTATAAGTATGGCAGCCAAAAGAAGAAAAAAAAAAAAAAAAAGAGAGGGCGCTGTAAAATTAGGTCACGGGCCTTGTCTCTAACCGGTATATGTTGTCTTGGGCATTATTGACAACATTTGGGCCAAAATGGTGAATCTGTTCAATTAAAAGCCTACTCCCACAAGTTAGAACTTGGAACATGAAATAATGTTGGGAAAATTTACGAGTAACTTACAGAAATAACTATATTTTGTAGCCTTCTAACCAATCATAACTATTTTTTTCATAATTACGATTCATAGCTAATTTTTATGTATTTTCGCATGTATTTCAGTATATCTAAATACATCATTCCAAAATACAGTCAGTCAAAATACAACTATATTTTTATTTGTTTCGCATGTATTCGGTGTATTCAACTACATAGTCATCCAAATACATATGTATATCCGTCAAACAACACATACAATCAACTACATATGTATATAGATCAGTCAATCAACATACATAGTAAATACACTATTTTTACACTTAAATCCGGTCAAATCTTCGATGAAAACACAAAATACAATCGAATTCGACCAAAATCTCCGACGAAAATACAAAATATACTATATTTAAAAATGAAGAATACAATCAAATCCGGTGAGATCTCCGGTGAAAACACAAAATACATTTTAGATCTCTGACGAAATATAAAATACAAAATACACTGTGTATACAATAATTTTCCGACATGAAAGGCAGTAGAGGAGAAATAGGTGGCTCCTTTTTCCGGCGTGAAAAACGGTGGTGGAGGAAGAAGTTTCCGGCCAGATGATACACTTTGATCTGAGATACAAAGAAGGAGAATAAGCCATGGAATTCTAGCATCTCTACCAGATTCAGACCCAGTGATGAATTGATCTCAACTTCGTGATTTCAGATCGAGATCTGAAGGAGGAGATATCCCTGACCTAGAAGGTGGTGACAATGTTTAAGGGTGATTCACGGTGAAGGGGGTAGTGGTTTGGTAGTGGGTGGTGATGGGTTTGGTTCGACGGTAGTAATTTGTGGAGACGGCTGAGGGTGCTGATGGGTGGAGATGAAAGAAGGGAAGAGAGAGAGAGTTGGTTGTTTGATTGGGCTCCGACAGAGCTCTGCCGGAGAAGATGACCAGCGGCGACTTCTCTACTGCTACTGCTCGTTTTTTCTCCTTCTGTTTTTGCTGTCTCCATCCGTCTTTGTCTTCTGTGACGGTAAAGAACCAGAAGGAGGAGATGTAGTGGTTGATGGTGGCGACTGAGTTGGAGGCGACTAGCTGAGGGAGAAGAAAGAGGTGAAAATGAGAGATAGTTGAGGGAAAAGAAAGAGATGGGTGAGGGATAATATTAATACAATGGAATAGCTCTATGTATTTGGTATAGCTATGATAGGTAAATTGAAAATTCACCGTAGCTATGAAAAGTAATTAAATTTAAAGGTATTCCCTCTGTCATAATTTATACTGATGTAGTTTGACTAGGTACGGAGTTTAAAAAATAAAGGAAGATTTTTGAATCTTGTGGTCTAAAATAAGTCAAAGATATTTGTGTGGTTATATATTATCTCGTTAAATGTAAAAGGTAAAGATTAAAGTTAAAATATTATCAAATAAGGAAATGTGTCATTCTTTTTGGGACTGACTAAAAAAGAAAGAGTGTCGTATAAATTGGTACAGAGAAAGTAATTATTCATAATAACTCTTAGAGTTAGCTATGACATGTAAATTTTCCAAAATTTACTGTATATGCTATATTATAATAGTGTTCGGTACTTATAGTACCAAAAAAAAATAATTTTACGGAAAATAGCAATAGTTTCGTGACCAAAGACATAAATATTGTTCTAGCTTGAATTACCTCAGTTAGTTGCTCAATTTGATGTATACGTGAGATAATAAAACGTAAAAAAAAATCTTACTCAGGAAAGAGTAAAAACACCACACAAGACTCTGAGGCGGATGTAACCTGTTTGTTAGGGGTCAACAACTTAACATTTTCGATATATATATATACCTATATTTCAAAAAGTACAATAGGCTAAGTGGTAAATTTTTAAAAGATCGATCCATCAAATCTAAATCTTAAACCATAGGTGATTGGACTAATTTTCATTTACCCTTACCTAATGCTTGACTTTCCTTACTATATTGCTCCCATCAAGAAGAAGCGTGCTTTTGTTAATAATTTCTGAACCACAAATCTGAGTCTTGCTCTCTATTTATAAATAGTTTGTGTTTTATGTGCTGTAGAAACCATTGCTGGAATCATGTGATAGTGTCAATGCTTCGACCTTGAGATTGTTTCATTGAGTAAATGATTATATTACTCTCTTTTTTTGTAAAAGAAAAGGAAAAAGAAAGTGGTCAAACATACACTTTAATCAAGTGAGATCATAACTCATTATAGCGATTAATGATTGCGAATGAGAAAAAAACCTGTTTATGTTTTTTTTTAGAAAGCATGACGTTTCGAATAGCAATAGGTGAATTAGCTGTCTCAGGTTTCATAGGCAAAGTACTATTTCTTCCAGCTAACTAATTTCATATCAACTATAGTATAAAACCAATCATGAAATTACTCTAGTCAATTTGAATAATGTTTCATTAATGTGTAAACGCACAAGATTGCGGTCAATGTAGTTGAATTGGTCAGCTGACACGATACATCTTAATTCACTGTGTAGTTTAACCAGTTGTTACAAATAAATTATGTTCCTTTCATTTTCAGTTTAAAACTATATGATCACTATAAGAAAGTTTTATGTAATTGATGACCATATAAAAATTCTTTAAATAAATAAGCTCAATGTTCTCATCAATCTCGTCAAGAAATAGCCAAGATTTCCCCTCCTGTGAAAATGGGAATAAAGAAGAGATGCCCGCACATAATATTTACACTAACCTGTATCAATTAATATACCATGATTAAGTTATTTATAAAGTAAAGTTATATAAATTAATCATGTTTAGGTGACAGAAATTTATACGCAAACAAATCTCATACATTTTTTTCTTTGCTGTAAATATTCAGTACAAATAAGTTTATAAGTTTTTACCCCCTTGAGGGTGAAATTGCAATGAAAGGACTGTCCATAAGGCAGCTTTCAGTTGAAGTTGGAAGACAAAAGCTTTTCCTTTAATTTCTTTTACACCTTTCTAGATGGAATAATTAAGGTGAACCATCAATTTAGTCAATAATTTTACCAAAAATAGAGGGAACACTGTCACACCTAAACATAGTGTAAACGGGGCATACAACTTAAGCATGCTGAGAAAAAGAAATGCTTTAACTGAGGAAAGACTGATCAGTTTGTCCTCTACCAAAGATATAGTGCCAACATTTTGTTTTCTACTTCCGTTTCGTCGCAAATAATGAATAATCTGAAACTCAGTTAAGAAAATGCCATAAGATACATTTATTAATATGATAATTATTTGCCCTTTTTGCACAACGTTACTGTCAATTCTACTTGAAGTTAGCTAGCAAGCTCGTCTATGTTTTTGTTCCTCCTGTTTCTTGAATTTAGTCATCATAAAATGCATTTGCACGATGTAATTAATTCACCCCCATTTAAAAATTATTGTAGTCTTGAGATTTTGCAAATTGCAATCCTCGATTGTTTATGCGAATAGAAACACCGTAAGATAAAAAAAATTCGACAAGAAATAGCTCTAAGAACCCTAAATTAAAGTGGATCGGACAAATGATTTGGCTTCGTTCGTTATTCTCCACCCGAAAACATGGTAAAAGTTTTGGAAATTTTAAAGTAACGAACAAAACATTGTTATAAAAATAAAACAACAATATAGGAGAAGATTGAAGAAAGCTTTGAAGAGTGAATAAATTTATTGTCCTTCAAAAAAATTACTCGTATATTCTTTAGGAGACACAAATAAATTTCTTCCAAATTTCTCAAAGCCAAAAAACACTACTGCAAATGTAAACACCTCACGTTGCTGATTCCACAAGTCCTTGTTTGGATCGGACAAATTAAATTAAGTTGCAAGAACTAAAGAATAGGTTTCATTTTAGCTTCGTTTCTTTATTTTCCAATCAAATACTTACAAAAAGAAGAAGAAATTTCGATGAAAAAAAGATATTTGGAAATGGTAAAGAAATTAACGTAGAAGGAATAATGAATGAAGACTAATTTGATACCACCTAATTACTTCTCCAAGTTTATTTGCACAGTACAACAACTAAAGCCCAAACAGCAAATGTAAATCCATTATATCTTAGAATCAATACCTAGAAATAGAAAAATATAAAAATAGGTAAACAGGCTATATATAAGCCTCATCAAGATCCATGCACTAGATAAAACTACTCACTCATATAGTTAAAAAAAAAAAACAATTACAACAGCAAATAAAGAACGTAACAGGTTATCGGACCAGGAGTGCTTAATTCCCTTTGCATGAACGACCATAGTCATTCTTTTCTCAAGATTTTAACATGAAAAACCTTTGGATCTCTCACCTTAGGAGCTTCCAAAATCATCCAAACGGTCAAACTTTTTCTGCTGATTATTCTCAGCTTGTTCAGCTGACCTCAGAGGATTTCTATCACCCGGATCATCTCGGAAGAACAAGGTAGAGTTGATAAATTGAGCAACCATGGTGATGGATAAAGATAAAGTCCTTCAATTAGGATATATATGTGCATAAATAGGACACTAGGGTTGGGAAAAAATTATAGAACACGCATCCATAGTACTTGCTTACATATGTTAGGTCCTAATCTTGAAGGTGGATCCTAAAATACGCATGCAAGTATTATTTCTCTAGTGTAGCAGTGGGGAAGGGGGGCCAGACAAATTGAAAAAGGATGGAAAGTGGAAGCTTTTCTCTTGAGGCGCATGGAATTGTATATGTGCCCTAAAGTTAGGGGGACTTTTTTTTAAAGTGTGCTAAAAAAGAGCCTTTCTTTAACGGTGTTTGAATTCTGGCTCTTCTATGTTTCCTTTTTTCGGTTGTTTGTTGGAAAAGGATTTGGTAACATCTACAGCTTTTTCATTCTTGGCCCCAATTAGTTTTAGTGGTCGCCCCCCCCCCCCCCCCCCCCACCTTTCTCTCTCAAGATTTAACTTTTTTTACACTTAACTATAAATATTGATTCTGTAGCGGGAGCTAGAATTTTCATTTAAGGGTGTTTAAAATATAAAGAAGTAAACACATAAGTTAATTGGGTCAAACATTTATTATATATGTAAAAAAATAATTTTGACGATGAATATACAATGTAATTTTTCGCCAAATGAGATTCGTATGAACCCTCTTGCTCCCACTTGGCTATGGCGTCCATGCATTGATTAGTGGTTACAATTTTAAAATTTAAAGAAGTAAATACAAATAAAAGCCAAGGGAATCAAATATTTACTATACATACATAAAAAATAATTTTGATTTTAAATATACATTGTAATTCTCCGTCGAAGGGGAACTTGCTCCACTAAGCTCCACCCCTTCATTGATTAGTGGTTACGATTTTGAATCTTGAGGATACAAAAGTAAAGTCTAGTAGGGAATCATTTTTCTTCTCGATGAGCCTTGTAACGATACAAATTCAGATTAGTGGAGCTTCATTAAAATGTTGGGCACCGGGTTAAAATAGAAGGAAAAAAAATAACGTCCACATTATGGTATATATGTAGTCAACGGCATCTAAAATTGTAGATTACAACAACAACAACATATTCAGTGAAATTTCATAACGTGAGGTCTGGGAAGAATAAAGTGTACGCAGACCTTAGCTCCGCCTTGGTAGGTAGATCGCCTGTTTCCGGGAGACCCTCGGCTCAAGACAAAGCATAATCACAAACAAAGCAAAGCAAGAGAAACGGTCAGACTCAGACAAGAAATTGCGATAAAACCATTATTAAATCCTAAGAAGTTGGATGTGAAAGTTTTCCTTTGGTATTTTTAATATAAAATATAAATATCTATATCTATATTATATTAAAAGCATGAAACTCCTAATTTAAAAATTAAATTACGAAAATACTCTTTTAAAAAAACTAATTACCTTATTCATAAATATATATATAAAAAAACTAACTCATCCGAAAAGGTGTCTTTTCCCTCCAAAGAAAGTGTCATTTGACTATTTGAGGATGACTCTTGGGGTTTTAAAAATAAAATCGAGGAAAGAAATTGAAAAAAGAAAAAGAAAAGTTGAGAGAAATAAATAGATGTAAATGGCCAAAGAAAGCACGTGACACGTCTCGTTTCAATTCTCAAATTTTATGTTTTTTAAGACGGTGCAAACATGCAGTTAAAGAAAAGTAGAAAACTAAGTCAACAATCATGTGCGTGCAGTAATATTTTAAAGTTTAAACACGATTGTTTTTCTTCTTTTCACTCCTCCAACTTTTAATTTCTTCTCTTAAGATGATATATGAAGATAAGAAAGTAATTTAATGAAGGAGTCGATCACGCATCAGATTTCTTTTTGACGAGTAAGTTAATTTTCTCTATATACAACACTGCAACTTTTTAATTTTTGTGTGTTAGTAACTTTATATTTTTATCATTGTTACTTACTATTTGTGTGATAAATAGAATAACTTTCGTTATTTAGTATATGTTAAAATAAGAAGACTTTAATTTTTTTATAAACTTTGAACATATTTTGGTAGTATCTACCATCACAATAAAAGGTTTGTAGTTTAGTTGCTATTTCTTGTCTATTTTGAAGATTAAAAAAGGTAACTTTTTTCATGTATTTGTTTATGACGGTAAGAGAGATCAAAATTATCATTTTAATATTAAATATGTTTAAGAATGCAATTATGGAGGTACAAGAGAGATATGGAAAGTAGAATGCAAGCAAGCATCATGGTTAGTACAGAAAATTGTCAAAGCAGTGAAGTATGTGCAACAAGCTGGGACGCATATGTCTGATTTGCTGGCTATGGAGAAATTCTCAATCAACAAGATGTACCACAATCTAAAAGGGTGTCATGGAAGAGACAATTTTGGTGCTCCTAAATGGATATTCATGCTAAGACTGATAGCTCACAAAGGACAGACTGGTCAAATGGGGTATGACTGTTAGCACTATATGTCCTTTGTGCAATGTGGAACAGCAAATGAGTGTCAAATCATTTATTCTTTCAGTGTGAAATTTCAGCACAGGATGCTGAACTGGCAAGGGATTCAGAGACAATCTATGCAATGGGCAATATCTCACTACAGAGGAAGATGTGCATTTGCTGAAGTATTCAGAATGGTACTTAGTGCCACTATATACTTCATATGGCAAGAGAGGAATAGAAGGGTGTTTCAAAGCAAGCAAAGGCCTACTGATATGATTGTAAGACAACTGGTGCAATAAGTATCTTTCGAGGATACACACAGCCCAAATTAGCAAGTGTTCTCCAGCAACTTAACTTTTATTCATGGATATAGTGTAGGATGAATCATAGAAGATTAGAGAGTACACTGAAGTTTGGGATGCTGTCCAAATTCAATTTTTCTTTATAGTTGTAAATTCTTTCATTGGTAATGAAAATCTTTTATTGTCAGAAAAAAAATGTTTAAGGATAAAAAAAAATATATATATAAAAAATTATGAAAAGACAATGAAAAAGTTACGAACTTTAGAAATGTATGTCCAATTCTTGTGATAAACACGACAGAGCACCATAATTAATATGTAGTATATCTTTGTAGGCAATTGATTTTATAGTAGGAGATCAGTTTTTGCAATTATATTTCTCTATTTTTGCAAATGAAATTCTTTATTTGTAGTGTGTATTTTTTTGATACACACTACAAAAAAACAGTGTAATTTGCGGTTAATATTGGGTTTAGTGGCGGTTTTGAACCGCTGCAATACACAAAATGGCAGTTTTATAAAACGTCGTAATCTCATCGGCCACAAATGTAATACGGTGGTTTCGGCCAAACCGCCTTAAATGTGTAGTATTGGGGCGGGAGAGCATCTGGGAGTATAAGAGGATGATTTTAATTTGTGTGAGATGGCTTAGCTAAAAATAAACCAAAAATGTCCGCTAAAAATCAATTAAGTGTAGCAGCGGGTTAAACCGCCGTACTATACCCAAAACCGCCGTAATACAAGTAATAAATATGCCGTAACATGTAGTGTATTATGGCGGTTTCAGAAAACTGCCTTAATATCTCCTTTTTTTTTTGTAGTGATATATATACGTACAATACAAATTATGGTCCATAAAATTACAATGTCCAATATAATTAATTCCAACTAGTTAATTAGTATTTCCAACTGTTTCAAAAGTGAATCAAAATCATCTAAGAACACAACTTATCTAATCGTAGACAATATAAATAGCTTTCGATTTTTAAATTTGTGGTTGATGACAATCTCAAAATAAATTATTGATGTACGACTTTAGGTCGGTAATTAGTTAAGTTTTAACATCCCGACAATTTCTTTCTATTCTACTGGTTTCAACTCGTCAAGCCACCAGAAGATGTGAAAAAGCATCCTAAAGTAGCAAACAAGACAATACGACACATTAAGTATTCTGTCAAAGATTTGAAGTAAATAAACGGACATTGAGGACCTTGAAAAAGAAACCAGACAATAATCATATAACAAATGCTGCTATAGAATTATACCATGCAATGCTACTCAAGGCTGGGACAGGTAAAACCAATTTCGAGAAAGTGGCAGAGTATGAGAAGCATTAAGCATATGGCAACCAAAACCAGAGGTAGTATGTCATATGTCAACCTGAATTATGGATCCCATCCCATTTGATTGATTTATGAATAAGAATCTCACTGTCTTGCCACGTGAACCCAACCACCTCTGCCTAATTTCACCCTCTTTTGTGACCCAGAGAAAAGGAAATGAAAAGTTATACAAAGATAACTATTTGCACAAATAGAAGAGGTCTCAAATGGATCCGGCAAACATCAAATCATTGATTATACTGGTGATCATCAAAAACTGTATAGTTATCGACATAGCAAATAAATACTATGTACAATTTATTAGGTTCCAGGACCTTTCCCTTCAAAAAAAGAAGCTCATCCGCATTACCTTTGGGAAATGGTGCAAAGGATTTCCCACAGCCTTGCTTCACAATGCCAGCATCATCCGAGAGAACAAGATGGCCTTCAGAATCAGTACCCCAGAAGAAGGGCGTGTTGCCATCAACATCCTATAACAATGGAACTTGTACATTTAATCCATGATCGAGAACATTACAGATAAGTCAAGATTGAGATAGGTTGACAAAGAACACTCACAGAATCTAGAGAAGTAGCCTTCGTAGAGCTACCATAAAGAACGAAAGCAAACGTTCCATGAATATCTTTCACCACTTGATCGGGAGGATAAGGACCTCTATCCCTCAAAGTCCTGTAAGCCTCAATAACAATGATAACTTCGTTTGCTGTCTTGTTTAGCCCCGACTGTTTCTTGAGATGTGATACATTCTCGATGTGGCCTTGAAACATGCAGAAAATGTCATTCACAACAGTGAACAGCCTACAAGAGACAGAGCAGTGATAATATCAGCACGCAGTCATCCAATTAACTTTATCCATTTTACAAGTTCATACCATTACACACACATAGCATGCAAAAACACTTGACAAGTCTCTAGCATGTGTTAGGTCCAATAAAATTCCCTCTTTTCCTGTCTTCCTCGTAAGAAAGAAGATAATAAGGAAATATGCTTCTTGAATAGAATGTATCCACATTGTCTTAAAATTGCTTCAAGGTTTTCCATCTAAAATGAAGACAAATATTCTAACTGGGAAAAAAAACGCTTTCACAACACTACCACAGAACCAAGACAATGAACTACAGGTGAAACCATTCATATGCTCGACATTCCTGATTCTCCTCCCATAAAAAGCTCAACACCAGCCTCAGCCATCTTAGTTCTGGCTTTTTTTTTTGGCTGCCACAAACACCACGAACTTCAACTTCAGCCTTTAACTTACAAATTCAAAATTGGTTGGTTGGATAACATTACTATCAATAGGAGTTTGATAGTCAACTAGAATGGCATTATTCTGATCGCTGAAGACGTATCCAGAAAATGTGATTTGGTTAAAATAAATAAATCTAAATTTCTAAAGATCAACAATCAAAAAAGGGGAAAAGAAAAATTCTGTGGAAGGAAGAAAAGGCATGAGAGGATGGAAATGAAGTCACAAGTGAATAATAGGTTCCTCTAACATGACATTAAAGATGATTATGAAATTAAAAAGAAAATGGAAAATGATTAAATAGCAGGATCATAGAAACTCGTAAACCTAAACCCCATAAACACTATCGTCGGATCAAAACCAAAACCGACAAAAACACAAATAAAAAATCTACCATACATAAAAAAGCAGATAAATAAAAAGATTAACAAAATTTGTACCATATGACCCGACTGTCACATTCCAAGTCCGATAGATCGAAGTAACACAAGAACACAAAGCCAACTATTGACCAGAAAACTAAAAAATTAAAATAAAAGATAGTGTCTGCAAATAGATGAAACAATTTCATCAATGAACATGCATGTATGTGATTTACCCCCATAAAAATCATAAATAATAAACTCACCTGCAAAAGAAAAAATGAAAAAAGGAGAAAGGAGGGAAAGAGAAAGACGGAGGTGGTGAAGTATACGATCAGTTGAATTTCTCGAGGCATAACGGCACCTACCTCCGTCAAAGCAAATACAGTTGCAACGTGTGTCATAGTGTTTTCCGGTGGCCGGCTAATCTCGCCGACTACCTTGAGAAATTCAAAGTAGAGTACGTAGGGTCGTTTGCTATGCGGTGAGAGGTGGGACATTCCATCACTAATTTTGACATTAATTTTATACTTTATTTAATAAAAACTGAATAAATATAGAAAAAAAAGATATGGTGTGACCATCGACTAAAAAAAGGCTTAAAAAAGCTTAATTTTAAGCAAATAATCCTTAAACTCAAATTAAAGATAAGCTCTAGCCAAAATCTACTCTCCCTCCCACTTTTTCTGGCCGTCACCAATGAAAATCTTGCCTCACTGTTGCTTTTGTTGCCCATTTTCCATCCTCTCTTTTCTTTCTTGATCAAAATACAAAAAAAAAAAAAAAAAAAAACTCTTGATTCTTCTTCTCTTGGGTTTTGACGGAAAAGAAATTGCAAGTGGGTATAAATTCATGAAAAAGTAAGAATGTGAACTTATTAGGTGTGATTTTGTTTTGTGAAACAAAGACCTTACTCACACGCTATTTTTGTATTAGAACAGTAAGATATTTTTTATACATAAATTGGATGATTTAGGTATGGTTATTAATGTCTCAACTTGTGAATAGTACTTTATATTATATCCTACTGATTTGATTCAACATTGAATGCAAGTTGCAAGTAACTTTTTGGCTGTTCTTATTGCCTTCAAAACAAGGTTTATTTGGTTGATTTAAAGTTTTGTAAACATTGCTTTTGAGTTTTTGTTTTCTCTAAAGTGCTTAATTTTCTTTTAAAGGGTTAAAACTAAACTCGTCTAATGGGCCGGGTTGGACCGGATCCGGACTGAACCGGTTCAAATCGGATCAATCCATTACGTACTGGGCTGGGCTATTGTGGGTGTTGGATTGGACCGACCCCGCATGGATCTTCTGGGTTAACCGATACTTCTTTTCAGTAACATGAGTTGTTAATGTTGTTCTATAAGCAATATGTATATTTGAAAAAGAATCAAGTGTTTTTATTTGAGTATCGACAATGCAAATTTCTAATGAAAAAAATAATAAAGTTAGAACAATAAAATCTGATCAATAATTTGATAAGTTAATATAATAATATGAAATAGTATTGCGATGATTCAATATAATGATTGCTTGATATTTTGAAGAAGCCATCAAAAAGAAAATTTTGATCTTTTGTAACTTGCAAGCAACCGTAAGTTTTGCACCTATTTGAGAGAATTCAGAATTGATAAATATACCCGTGATATACACGGTGGATACACTACCTTGTGTATATCACAGATTCACAAGAAAAGTGGGAAACTGATATACACGGTATACCAGCCGTGTATATCCATGTTTGGTAAGGTATTAGTTGTATTTAATTAGGCATTGTACACTTACCATAATTGTAGCATTCTTGAACAAATAGAATAGGGTTTTGAGAGTAGAATATGAATAGGATTTTCCATATTATGGAAATTGTAAATTGTATATATATTCATTCATTAATGAAAATAATTAAAGAATTATTTCTTTCATGGTATCAGAAGTCTAGGTCTCACATACCTCATTCTCCAAAGCTTCCGCTTCTCTTGGTTGCCTTCGAATTCCAAGCCCTTCCTCGATTGTGCGTCGTTGTTTACCTCATCTCTTCCCAAATTTTTCTTCCAAATCCCTCAATCACCATTTGGTCTTTCGTTATGTCGACGTCAAAGAACATGTTCTTCCTTCCCTTATTGTTTCTAACTTCAAGAACAACATCCATATTGTTCTTGAGATGAAAAACATCCAATATGCGACGTGGGCAGAGTTGTTTAAAATTCACATTATCTCACATCAAGTCCTCCATCACATAATTCCTCCCGCTATCCCTCCTTATGCGGAGGATCCTCAGTTATGGATCACTCTTGATGCTACCGTTCTTCAGTGGATTTATTCCACTATTTCTACCGACCTTTTACAGATGATCATTGAACCGGACACTACGGCTATGACTACATGGAATATATTGCGTGATGTATTCTAGGACAACCAACATACCCGCGTTGTCACCCTTGAGCATGAATTTTCCCAAGTCAGTATGGACGATTTCCCGAATGTTTAGGCGTATTGTAAGCGACTCAAGGAATTGGCGGACCAACTTCGTAACGTTGGAGCGCCCGTTATAAATAATCGTCTTGTTCTACAAATGGTTGCAGGCCTATAATGGTGTGGGGACTCTCATCCGTCAAAGTAATCCACTTTCACCTTTTTATCAAGCCGTTCGATGCTCGCGTTAGAAGAAGCCAGTTTGGCAAAAAAGGCGGCTACCGGCTAGTCCCGTGGTCATGATGACTTCTTCCGCTAAATCTCAAGGTTTGTTGATAATTCGGGCCAAAACCATGTTCATGGTGGAGGCAAGAAAAATCGGAAAAATAATGACAAAAATCGCGGTGGCAATCGTGGTGGTTCCGGTGGTGGTGGGGGCGGCCAGAACATTGGCAATGAGCCCCGGTACGATGGCAGTGGGCCGCCGGCGAAATGGTCAAAGCCATGGCCCCCTGGCGGTGGGCCTGAACCGGTGGCCAGTGGCCTCTATTTTCCAGCTTCTCAAGTCCCTGGACAGTGGGCCACCCAGCAGTCTTTCCGGCCCAATTCAACACCATCCAGTGGCTTCTGGTTCAACACCAACGCACTAAACACATCGAGATGGATATCCACTTTGTTCGCGAAAAGGTAGCTCGTGGACAAGTACGCGTCTGCCATGTCCCTTCCAGGTAGCAGACATATTTACCAATGGTCTTCCCTCGGTTCTATTCGATGATTTTATGGACAGTCTCAGCATACGAAGATCGTCCGCTATGACTGCGGGGGTGTGATAAATATACACGTGATATACACGATGTATACACTACCTTGTGTATACCGTGTATATCACAGATTCACAAGGAAAGTGGGAAATTGATATACACGGTATATCAGCCGTGTATATCCATGTTTGGTAAGTTATTAGTTGTATTTAATTAGGCATTATACACTTACCATAATTGTAGTATTCTTGTACAAATATAATAGAGTTTTTGGAGTAGAATAGGAATAGGATTCTCCATATTATGAAAATTGTAAATTGTATATATACTCATTCATTAATGAAAATAATTAAGAAATTTTTTTTTTTTAAAATATTGAGAACAAGAATAGTGAACGTTGTTGTACTTTTTCCCCAAATATATTTCTTCAAATATACATAATTTTTTAAATAATATATATAAAATATTTTTTTTTAAAAAATGGGGCTCCAAAGAAGTTGGGCCCCAAGCCATTGATTTCATAGTCCAGCCGTCCACGTATCTTTTGCAATTATTTTCTTCTATCAAAAAGTTATCACAATTATCTCATTATATCAAATTTGAAATGTTTATTGTTTTCAAAATAAATCTTCCCTAGACACGAAAGGGCTCACTTGACTTAGTAATTCGGTAAAAGTAACCCTAGTAGCTAAAAATATCAAAAGAAAGTTCTGATGGACGAGAGATATACTATAAGACAAAGAATTATATAAGTTTTTACTTATTCTTTTACTACAATATCTTCTCTTTTGTTCTTCCAACGATAAAGTCATAAAACGGTGCTTCAACCTCCACATTTTTTCTAGTCAAATACTGAAAAGTCCACATTTGCTTTTGTTTAGTGTAATCATTTATTGACGAAACAAAACACACAACAATATTTACAAAATTGAATATGAAATAGTTAAATCATATTTTTCTAACGAGTTAATTTCACAAATGATCACTCAACTTCAGCAAATTACCTAGTAAAGTTTTTCCCCCTCATATGGTTATTAAAATTTATACACTTGCCTTACAAAATAGCAATGGCTAGAAATCATTTTAAAATAAAAGAAGGGACAAAGTAGTCCCTTAAGTTTGATTTTTCAATTAAAATAGTCATTGTTCTTTAACATAAAACACTAACAATCTTTTAATTATTTAAAAGAGTAACATTTTAGTTCAATTCTGTGGTATTAAAAGTAACGGAACATACAAAAAATTGTGACTAATAACTTTTAACAATGGAAAAAAACTTTTTATTTTATCAATGCTAAAAAAATAATACGACATAGCCTATATCTACTCCATTTGCTTGGAAACTTAGGAGTTCAACAATAAAATAATGTACTCTATCTATTCATATTATGAGTAATCTTTATTTTGATAAAATAGTTTAAATTAATTGCTACTTCTACACTAGAAATAATTGCCATGTTATTCATAATTAATAAGGAAAACAATGAATTCCTTCAAGCAAAAAATAACAACTTGGTCCTAATAGGAAAAAAATTCATGTGTAAATATTTTAAAGAGTATTTGTTAAGATAAAGATCATAGATACATACTGAAGGACATTATGATAATAATATAAATTATTCGATATCACATAAAATGAGGAGATTATGTATCATCACTGTGTACTAAAAAAATTAAAGTTTTTAAATATTTTTTTAGTCAATCTTATAATATTATTTGGGTGAAAATTATTTTCCTCCTCCAATCTTGCTTAAAAAAATAAACATCTCTCCTAATTTCGAACTATAGTTGTTCCTCCCCTTTATCTCATTTAAAAAATTTATTACCTATTTTACCCTCTACGTTAACACTCTTCATTTCATTTTACTTTTAAATATTATGATTTGTTTTTTTAATCTATATTATGGACTTATATATAAGATCAAACCAATCTATTTTTATGAAGTAAGAAAGTGAAATATAGTTGGACTATTACTGTTTGGTTTTAAAAAGTAAGGGATGTTTTAACTGAAAGTCCAAACTTAAGGGGGTATTTTGGTCCTTTTTTATTTTTGAAATGACTTTTAGTTATTATTTTGTAAGGTAATTATATAAACTTGACTGATCATATGAGGAACAAAGAAAAGATTAATGATTTTATTATGTAACTTGCTTAAGTTGAGTGATAATATGAGAAATTGACTCTTTTTCTAACTTATGGGAACTGCAAATACAGTATATATCAGTCATTGTTACAATTTTGACATGAAATCGAAAGCAAATGCCATTATAGATACGTAGAAAGCAAAATACAGAAATGAGTGAGAGTACAACTTTGAAAATTGAACTGGAATTAATATACGGGTATGGAAGAAAGCAGTACATAGAAAGCAATATATACACTTTATTACTTATAGTACTTAATTACCATTTAAGAGAAAAAGCCCAAAATAATCTTTCATTTTTTACTTTACCCAAGGTCATCCCTCTTGCTTTACATGGAGCACAAATAGTTTTTCATATTTAAAATATTACCAGTCTTTAGTAACATCTTTTAATTATCGGAAAAGGGTTAAAAATGTTTCTGAACTTTCAAAAAAGGTCTAAAAATACCATCAATTCACCTATTTTGCTAAAAATATCACTCTGATTACATTTTTGGCTTACTTATGCCATTTAACTAACAATCAACGCTGAATTTTTTAAAAATAATTATGTAAGGCATATTATTACTGATCCTAGTTTAAATTCTGACCCAATTAAATAAATCCAACCACAGATTTTCTCACTTACTCGATCAACTTGGAACCTGTTCGGAAAAAATAAAATCTCACCCGAAAAATTATTTTGGATTATTTTTGCTCTATTTCCTCATCTTCCTTTGAGCTTTCTCGAAAACGCTGACTCTAACGGACTCATTGAATGTTAAAAGACCCAAATTCAACTTTCTCCTTATTGATTGTAAAAGACCTCATAACTGAATTACTCAAAAAAAAAAAGTTTTAAAAGCAATCAATCATTTGATGGTTACAAATGTGCAGGAAACGGGAATTACAAGTAACTGCAAAGTAATACAGAAACTGAAAAAATTACAATTCAACAATGAAACTGAAATTACAAAAATGTTGAACAAGAAAACCGGAAACTGTTTTGTTTTTGTTTGCTGAGTCGAGTGTGACACTTTGTCTTTAAGACAATATTGCCCCGTATGTATCCTTTATACGTCCTGGACAATTTGTCTCCAAAGATAAAACAGCAATGGAACAATTGAGCAAAGGAAACTCAAGTGCTACCGTGAAGAATATTTAGTAATGAAATGATGCTTGGAAGTTGTAGGAAGAACTGTTTTTTGTTTTTGTATTTTCGTGTAGTGTGAGTTGCTCAACAATGGTGCAAGGGGTTGTTTATATAGGTGAGGGAGGGGCAGTGAAACTGCCTCCATAAGTGCCATTACTGGCCAAGTAATGACCATTATGGAGGTAGTAATGCCACCAAAATAAATGGTGAGAAAGAGCAACGGATTGGCCATTATAGGAGGAGTAATTCAGCCAAAATAAATGACTGAATTGAGTGCTGTGGTGTTTCTGATCTGTCTGCCCAAATTCTAACTTTCTGGAAACTTTAGGGACCAAACTGTACATCTTGAAACTTCAGGGATCAAACTGTACATATGAAAACTTCTGGGATCAAACTGTACATCTGACAAAGTTTTCTGGCCCAAAAAGATAATATTAGAAGAAGCAGAGCCCCAGAACCCGGAACCGGACGGGGCGGGCGGGCGGCGGCGGCGGCGCACGTGTGGGCTTTCCTCCAACCGAAGCACATCTAGGTCCTCCCTCCTTTAAATACATGGGATACCCCTTGGGGTCCCAAACCCCAAACCAATTTTGAGTCTTATAAACACAACAATTCTTTCTTCCTCCACCGGTGAGGGAGAATTGAACACAATACCACACTTTTCCATGCTTCAAACACCTCACTTCGTGGACCAATATCTCTTTCATTTCTCAACGAAATTTGACGATTCTTGGCCCTACGGTTATCTACGTACTTAGTAGACCATGCATGTGTGAAGAACCGAATTCTCCAACATACGTAACACTAGTGTTTAAGCCGTTAAATTTGGTCGGTCGCAACTCCCGCCAAAGACAAATTTCCAACATCATTTACCCGCTGTTTTCAAACTAGATTTGCCTTCCTGTTTGTAATATTATTCCCGCATATATCCTTCCTCTTCTCCCTAATAAAAAATAGTATGTCAATTAAAAGTTGTCATTCTGGTAGCTTCTGTATTTTAGTTTTTGTTCTAGTAGTAATAACAAATGTTTTAGAAAGTAAATTTGAAACCCATCTCAATGTTAGGCAGATTTTTAACGCCACAATTCAGCTTAGAAAACTAAATTAATTAAGAATTATGGAGTTAGATGCCAAGACATAAAAGTAAATAATCTCAAAAACCATTGTTAAGTTTTTTAGAAAGATTAAAGAAGATGAGGAAGTAGAGCTAAAACAGAATGCGATCGCATACTAAGTATGCCACACAGCGCAAGTAGGCCGCATTATGGCACTTTTTGCTGAAGTTTCTATTTTGAAATGCTACCAACTTGCGGTGGGGCATTTGGAGAATGTACGGCGCATTCACCACCACAAGTTGGAGCCATGAGGCGATTTCAAGCCATTTAAAAGTGGGGGAGACCCCATTTTCATCCATTTCACTTCTAAATTGATCTCCAAGCTCCCTAAAGGTTTCTCCATTGTTAGATAAAGATTAACAAGATTTTGATATGAGACTACCTTTGAAAAGGTCGTGATGCTTGCTAGACTTCTCTTTGTCGTGTATGGCATTGTTAAAGCTTCTTGCAAGTTGTAGGGGAGTACAAACCTTATATATAAGGTAAGAACTCCTTTCTCCTTAATATATATGAACTGGTGCTAGTTATAGGTGTGTTATCTCCATGGAAATATGTGGAATAACAACTAGAAGTTATAGACTAGTGTTGAATGTTGTTGTAGTGGATTGTTGGGACTGTTCTTGTATTGTTTAATGGCTTAACGAATGATTGTTGATGATGTTTTGTGTATTGTTGTGATGTTATGAACTTGAGAAAATGTAAAAAAAACAAGGGAGATGCTGTCTGATTAATTACAAATCGAGCTAGTTGCTCGATATACGAGTGTTGTATCATTCGTAGCTTGATGTTAGTATTATTGTTGTTCATTATAGATTGAAGCATAGATGAGATTGTTCCCAACAACAGTAAGAGCTTGGAATTAAAATATGTAAAGGATATTCCATTCCATTTGATGGCATGCATCCGTAATAAGTAAGATTCGAACGAGCGTATACGAGAAGAGTTATTCATAGAGCTCTCATGTCCATATTGTTTCATCTTACTCGTGTTGTAGTTATCCCTTGTCAAGAGTCTACATTCAGTTAGCATTGCTTTATGTCTAGTTGAGAAGTAGAGAGTATATCATGTATATCATTTACAACATTACTACACACACTTGCCTTTATGGCTATGCAGAAATACAATTTGCATTCGGGGCTATACAAACAAACACTTTGCCTTCTGGGCTATACATATATGCACATTACTTTCGGGGCTATGCACTTATTTTGAGGGATATATACACTTGCCTTCGGGGCTATGCACTTGCTTTCGGGGCTATGCACTTGCTTTCAGGGCTATTCACCTACATACCGAGCCCATATGAGGCCGTATAGTTTATTTCAGTATTACTTATTCGATATGAGTTAGAAATATGTAAGTATACTCTCAAATTATCATTGACTCCTCAATTTACATTAAATATATCATGTTTATAATTTCAGTTTCTGTTATTCAGTTGCCTTACATACTCGGTACATTATTTCGTATTGATGTCTCTTTTGCCGGGGGCACTGCATTTCATGCATGCATGTCCTGATCATTGATAAATAGACAGGACTCCATAGTAGACGTGTCGAGTAACATCATGATTGGTACGCTTCATTTCATTCGGAGTTACCACATCCATATTTTAGGAGTCATTTTGAGTATTTTATAGATATGATGGGTAGGTCGAGGCCCTGTCCTAATCATAGTACAATTGTGGTCTCTTTAGAGGCTTGTAGATGGGTCATGTATATACAATATATTAGCATGTCGGCCCTTGTATATGTTTCTTTTGGATTTATTGTTTGTAGATATCATGATAGCTTTGTCGGCCCACATAGATATATACATCTTTTGAGATGATTCCTTATCAGTTGAGACAATTGTTACTTGTAGATTATTAGTAGTACGACCTCAAATTTTGTTGTTTGACTTACGTATTGGCCTTGTCAGTCTAGATTGCATGTTTGTATTCAGGATATACGAGTTACAGAGTGGTACACTAAGGGTCAAGTAAGGCATTAGGTGCCGGCCACACCTCCCCAGATTTGGGGTGTGACAAAGGGCACAAGTGAGTAAAAAATGTAACCAGAGAGGTATTTTAACAAAATAGGTGGATTAAAAATATTTTTATACCTTTTCCGATAGTCCAGGGGCATTTTTAACTCTTTTCAATTTAAATATTTAATATTTTCGAGAATCGGTTTGGATTAATGCAAGAGCGTTCAACTACAGAAGTCATTCATCTTATTAAGAGGTTGGTGGAGCAGTATATGGAGAGGAAGAGAGACTTACATATGGTTTTCATCGACCTCGAGAAGTCATACGACAAAGTCCCTATAGAGGTTTTATAGAGATGTTTGGAGGTTAGAGGTGTACCTGTGGCATGCACTAGGGCAATCAAGGATATGTATGATGGATCCAAGACCAGGGTATGAATAATATGAGGAGACTCGGAGCACTTTCCAGTGATAATGGGGTTGCACCAGGGATCAACTCTTAGCCCATTTCTATTTGCCTTGGTGATGGATGGACTGGCCCGACAAATCCAAGAAGAGGTACCATGGTGTATGTTATTCGCAGACGACAAAGTCCTGATTGATGAGACTCGCAGCGGAGTGAACGATAAGCTGAAGGTTTGGAGACAGACTTTGGAGTCTAAAGGGTTCATGTTGTGTAGGACCAAGACAAAATACTTGGAGTGCAAGTTCAGTGACGGGAGCGACCTTGATACAGACGTAGAGGTGATGCTTGGTATTCAGGTCATTCCAAAGAAAGGGAGCTTTAAGTACATCAGATCTATTATCCAATGGAATGGAGAGATTGATGAGGATGTCACACATCGTATAGGGGCAGGGTGGATAAAATAGAGGCTCACATCTGGAGTCTTCTACGATAAAAATGTGCCACCAAAACTTAAAGGCAAGTTCTATATGGTGGTGGTTAGACCGACTATGTTGTATGGGGTGGAGTGTTGACTGGTCAAGACTTCGCACACCCAAAAGATGAAAGTTGCGGAGATGAGGATCCTATGATGGATGTGTGGGCATACAAAGAGGGATAAAATTAGAAATGATGTTATCCGGAACAGAGTGGGAGTGGCCTCGGTGAAAGATAAAATGCGAAAAGCTAGGTTGAGATGGTTCGGCCACCTGCAGAGGAAAGACATAAATGCCCCAGTGCGGAGGTGTGAGAGGTTGGCTATGGATAGGTACATGAGGGGTAGAGGTAGGCCGAAGAAGTATTAGGGAGAGGTGATTAGACGGGATATGGCGTAGGGGCAATTCACTGAGGACATGATCTTAGATAGGGGGTTATGGAGGACACGTATTAGGGTAGAAGTTGTAGTTATAATATTATTATTGTAGGCTCGCTTAGCCTACCATACTAGTAGGCACAATATTGCCTTATTGTCCCTTGTCGTTCAATTTATGCTGATATGTATATTTTGTTGTCTTATTTACTTGCATTAGTTATTGCTTCTTTTTTATTTCTTTTCTTTTTCAGAATTCACTATCATAACTTGCACACTTTGTTTGTCGTACTTTGCTTGAGCTTGTGCTTTGTCTTGAGCCAAGGGTCTCTCGGTAATAGCCGCTCTACCTGCTAAGGTAGAGGTAAGGTCTGTATACACTCTACCCTCACTAAACCTCACATTATGGAATTTCACTGAGTATATTGTTGTTGTAATGATTAGATCCTGAAATTCAAGTACGTGAGAACTATTTCCCGTCATCCACCTCCAAAATCTAGACACTTTCTCACAACTGTCTCTTCTCCAGGTGATTGCTCTTTGCATCGATAAATCTCTCTTGTTCACATTATAATATAAATTACCGTCATGAGGGCACATGTGTGTTGTATTCTTTCCAACAGTACTAATAATATCACTTGCTTTATAATCTTTCAGTTATTGTTGCTTAGAGCGTATTTTCGTTGTACGCGGTAAGGAGATATGAAACTACTGGTGGCCAACATACCTACCGTAAGAATCATTATGGGTTGATTGAGGAAAACTTACCGGGCAATAAGAGAAAATCTTTGATCAGTTATTTACCTTACCATTAAATAGTAAACAAAAGTTAGAGAGAGGATGAGAAGTGCACTAAGGGATCGTTTGGTGGAGTGCATTAAAAAAAATAATGCATACATTAATTTTGTGTATTATTAATATATTATTTGGTACATTTTTTCAATCTACGTACACTCTATTTGATATTATATGATGTATAACTAATAACTAGCAAATCATATTATTAGCAATGCAGTGGATTTTAATGCATACATAAGCATGGTTAAAGGCATAATTTCCCCTGAAATCCCTCACACAGTATAGTATGAACGGTATTTTTTTATAAACAACCAATTGTTTTAAAAAATTATAAAATGCATGTTATTTCTAATACACCAAACCAAATGGCGGATAAAAATAATCACTGCATTACTAATATCAACATTATTAATACAAGCATTATTGATACCAACATTATTAATATACCCTATTCATCATTATTCTTATACACTCTACCAAACGATCCCCAATATTTTAAACATGGCATTAGTGCTCCATTCAAAAGAAGAGGATGACTAAGTATAAAGCCAAAGATAAGGGATTATTTTGGACGCTCACCATTTTACCTCGAAACATGAAAAAAATGATAAACATGTGAACATGTCCCTTATATTTGAGGTAGGCTCAAAATAACCCATTTACATGCCCTTAACAGTTTTAGTCCTTTAAGTTTGCTAAAAATTAATAGTATTTTTATTCTTTATCAAATATTTATCAAATTCTGTCTATTAAACTTAACGGAAATTATGAAAAAAAATAAAAATAACTGAAACTCTCATTTAGAGTTAGAGGTATAATTTTTATAGTTTCTACTATTTATAATTTACTTATAGAGTCTGATATAATTTGTTGAGGTGCAATTTCTGTTACTTAATTTTTTTTTAATGCCTAATGTTGTGTTGCATATTTTAATATTTGATGAGACTTTTTTTTGGTGTTTATAGTTAAATCTTCTTTTCCATTATTTTCATCAAATCTAACTAACAGAATTCGGTAAATATTTTGCAGAGACTAAAAGTGTTACTCCCTACATCCTAATTTATGTGATGTACTTTCATTTGACATGCATTTTAAGAAATAAAAGAACGCTTTTGAATCTTATGATTTAAAATAAGTCAAAAATATTTATGTAATTATAGATCATTTCATTTTGTGTAAAAGATAAAATTCAAAATTAAATAATTATCAAATAAAAAAATATGTCATTTTTTTAAAAACAGACTAAGAGATTAGTTTTGAGAGGGAGAGAGAGAGTGTAAGTATAAATTTTGTCAAAGTTAAAAGTACCAAAATTGTTACGTGCATACTTAAGGACTATTTTGAACCTTTTTCTCATATTCTTCTAAAACATGTACTAACAAAATTTCCGTGCCACCATTTTCAAGGGTTTTGCATCTTTCCTTTTACCTATTTGAAGAGACCATGGCAGCCATGAATCACTGCAAGAGAATCCTAAGTTCATTACGATTGAGGAATTCTTTGTTTTTTACCCAGCTTTCACGAGCTCCCTCTCCCAACAATCAGGTTACTCACTACTTTTACCTTTCTACCATTCTAGGTGCCCGTCAAAATGTGTTCTTTTCGTCGAAACCTGAATCTTTTGTAGACATTATACTAACCAACGACTGGTCGAAACAGTTAGAAAAGGGTTTAGGAAATCTTGATTTTCCAGTGACCCATGAAGCTGTTATGTATCTATTGAAGAAACTCGATAAAGACCCGAAAAAGGCTGGGGATTTCTTGAAATGGGTTGTTAAGCAAAAGGGGTTTGAACCTAGTTCTTCTATGTACAGTTTGATGCTTAGAATTTATGCTAATAGGGATTCAATGAAGGACTTTTGGACTACTATTAAGGAAATGAAAGAGAATGGGTTTTATATCGATGAGGAAACGTATAAATCGATTTACTCTATTTTTCGGAATTTGAAAATGGAAACTGATGCTACTGCTTTGAAGCATTTCTATGGGAGGATGATTAAAGAAAATGCTATGGGTGATTTGGCGAAAGATGTGTCTGAATTGATTAAGAAACAAGAGTGGGGAATTGAAGTGGAGAGAGAACTAGGGGAGATGAAACTCTTGGTGTCGGATAATTTTGTGCTTAGGGTGTTGAAGGAACTTAGAGAAATAGGATATCCGCTAAAAGCTTACAGTTTTTTCAAATGGGTTGCTAGGGATTTAAGTTTTCAGCACAACACTGTTACTTATAATGGGATTCTTAGGGTTCTTTGCCGAGAAGAGTCGATTGAAGAGTTTTGGAGTGTGGTAAAAGAGATGAAGAGCCTGGGTTTTGAAATAGATCTGGATACATATATAAAGGTCTCAAGGCATTTTCAGAAGATTAAGATGTTGAAAGATGCAGTAGAGCTATATGAGCTGATGATGGATGGTCAGTTTAAACCATCACTTGGTGAGTGCAATATTCTTTTAAGATCCATTGCACAGTCACATCCCTCGAATCTTGATTTGCTATTTAGAGTTGTGGAAAAATTTGAGGCAGCAGGGAATTCACGCTCAAAGATTATTTATGATGTCATTCATAGGTGTTTGACTAACTTGGGGCGATTTGAGGAAGCAGAGAAGATAACAGAAGCTATGAGAGATGCAGGATTTGAACCTGACAATATCACATACAGCCAATTAATCTACGGACTTTGCAAATTGAGGAGGCTGGAGGAGGCCTCAAAGGTGATAGATGTGATGGAAGAATGTGGATGCGTTCCAGATATCAAGACTTGGACTGTTCTGATACAAGGCCATTGTTTTGCTGGTGAAGTTGATAAGGCGCTGTTTTGTTTTGCTAACATGATGGAGAGAAATGTTGATACAGATGCTGATCTGTTGGATGTACTACTTAATGGTTTTCTAAGTCAAAGAAGAGTTTTTGGTGCATATCAGTTATTGACCGAGTTGGTGAATAAATTTCAAATGCGCCCATGGCAAGCAACATACAAACTTATCATTCAAAAGCTCTTAGGGGAAAGGAAACTCGAAGAAGCGCTAGATCTCCTCCGTCGGATGAAGAAACACAATTATCCACCTTTTCCAGAACCCTTTCTTCAGTATATTTCAAAGTCGGGAACAGTGGAAGATGCAGTGGAATTTTTGAAGGCATTGAGCGTCAAGGACTATCCATCTGTTTCAGCCTACCAGCATGTTTTCCAGTCCTTCTTTGCAGAAGGTAGACATTCTGAGGCAAAAGATCTGCTTTACAAGTGCCCACATCATATTCGCCAACACCCAGCAATTTGTGGGCTATTTGGTTCTTCAAATTCTAACAGTGGAAAAGTGAAAAGGTTCCCCCGGGGGAGCTTGAGTTCTGCTTAGGCACAAGATGCAATTAGTGAAATCTGGGAGGAGGATGAAGGTTAGTATCTGAAAAGACCTCCCTATGCTAACCTTGCCAGGATCTTCAACTTGAAAAGACAAATATACAAGTTAATCAGATAGCTCCGGATGTCACTCAATTAACTGTTTCAATCAATGCATGCAAAAATCTTGCCAGGTTCACATCTTTCTGAAAGATCTTCCTCTCAGAACCTGAAGAAGGGTTATTTCCTTTGTATTCGTTGTGTTTATTTCACAATTATATGCTCTTATATTTACTTGGTTAAAAGTGGCAAAATGATTACTTCACATGCTTCTGATGCTTCATGCAGTTCTTTACCAAGATGCAATGAGCCTTGAGACTCATTATTTAGTGCTATTCTGTCTCAAACCAGTGTAACCTGGGAGAAGTAGGTGATCACCATCCTACATATATTCCGCGTTTATAGAGATTAATTGCATTATTGTCCTAGAGATTAGCCAATTGAATAATAATTTGTACACTTGAAATTTTCAGTTTGTAATTCTCACCAATCTAGACTAATGCCAGAGTGTTTTCTTCCTCTACCATTTCTTGGATTGTCAAGAATTGGTTCGCAACTTTTTTTTATGACGAGGGGACCCGCTGCCGCTACCCCTTTGGGTGTCACCCAAAGGGTAAACCCGACTCCTGTGCAATAGCCTGCAACCCACACAAGAGAGTTAACCCGCACTAGGCAAGCCCCATGTGACGAGCTTGATCCAGAAGGCAAAAATCCCCTACTGTCGTAGGCAGGGGGTTTCGAAACTGAGACCTCCATTGTGGAAGCCCCATGCTCAACCAACTGAGTCACCTTGCGGGTAATTGCTTCCCAACTTATGATTGGAAATGTAAGACTATACTCCATTAGCTGAAACCATGATGAATAGTCATCCAGATAAAAATGTTGAGCAAAAGAGTCAAAGTCAACAAGCTGGCCTGGACCTTTGTTGGCGGGAGGTAGCAGGTACCTCGTGGAATTAGTCAAGGTGCGTGCAAGCTGGCCCAGACACCACAATTTGAAAAAATTTATAAAAAGAAAGAAATATCAAAAATCATCAAAAAGGCAAATTAGAGTAACCAAAGTATCTAATAGAATGTAAGACAGGATATTATAGGCTTTTGCACAAATTGGTTGATGGCAACATGTTTCGGTGCCAATACCAGGTATTTAAATGCAATGACTGTTCGGCAGGTTTAGTTCCCATTGCTGTAGTTTTGACAAAATTGTAGATTCTGTTCTGAGCACCTCGGCTGATATTTAGTTGTTCAAGCGAAGCTGATAGTTTTACAGCTAAGCTTTGTGCGAAATCTTTTACACCCTAATTCTACTGCAAAGTTAGCCAGAACAGTAGAACTATCAACGATAGATTTTTACAGCTAAGCTTCATGAGAAATCTCTTACACGCTAATTCTAATGCAAAGTTAGCTCTAGTTTGTGTTGGATAAATATCAAATATCTTGCCAAGAATTCATCATGTTGCCACTAATAAAGCTTATATTTGGCAACTAGTAAAAGTGCATTTGAAAGTATGAACGCAAAATATATAAATTTCTTGCTGAGCAAAGATGTACACCTAGTTTTAGGTTTGAAGTTTTTCCACTCTTGGACTTTCATCTATAGCCATTGAAGAGGTATAAAGGAAGTATATGGTTTTTCTGGTGTTATAATTTGTTATAATGGAAAAAAGGGATGCTGAAATGACATTATAATGAGAAAAAAAAAAGATGTTGAAATGACAATTTTTTCACTCTTGATCTTTCATCTATAGTCATTGAAAAGATGTAAAGGAAGTATATCCATTAGTGCTATATGATCCAAATACTAGTAGTATATGTGACAACGTAAAAGATACAAATAATGCAATTAAGAATGAAAAAGGGCTTTTGGAGTTGTCTTTATACCCAACTTTTGGATTCCATGGTTTTCTTGGAGGATTCTATGCTCCTATTTGGTAGTTGCTTGATAATGTAGGAGAAAGGTTGAAGCTTGATATTTCAGCATTCTGTTTCTTGTAATGAATAACACGCCCATAAATAAACAGTACTTATTGTTGCTCACTTCAGTGATTCTAGATGATGTGGAACGAAGTGACAATTAATGACTGACAAAAAGGTGTGACATCCGTAGTTTCTTCCATGATTTTTGATGTTTTCACCTCTTCTATTTAGCTTTTACATCCGAATTTTTACAAAGGAGGCCCGATGATATGATATCGGGGAGCACAAACCCCTTAAAAGCCTTCAACCGAGAACAAGTCAAGGAACTCAAAGCTTTACAAGATATGTTAATGCATAGAGAGGTTTTGGAGGCCCTTATGGGCCCACATAAGAGAGCATATGACATTTGGATGACCGCTTGGAGTGAAGAAGAGTTCGGGATTGAAGATGGCAAGGCCTGCGACACAACTTGCGTTTCGCTAGTCATGTGTGCGACTCAGTGTGTGTCCCGCACATCACACCTCTGGGCTGGGATCAAGATTGAAGATGATACAACTTGTGGTTGATCCGCGATTCACAGATGGCGTCTGCGATTTGGTGTGCAAATCGCATCTCATGTCTGCGGGCTGAAATTGGCCTTTTATGGTTACTTTTGCAAGTTGAGGACTATGGTCACTTTTAGGCCTACTTTGTAATGAAGCCTAATACTATAAATAGTAGTTCTCAAGGCTTAGAATAGGACTTTTGATGATTGATGAATTGCGATTAATTCTCTTGGTAGCTACTTTGTAGTGTTAGCTAGATTAGTGTTAGGTAATTAGAGTGTTAGCACAATTAGGGTGGATTCCTTGATTGTCTATTGAACTTGTTCATGATTTTCACATGAGTTATCTCACTTGTGAAATCATTCAAATCTTTATTGATTAGGTGCTTGTGTAGTTCATGTCCTTGAGGTCTTTGATTTAATACAACATTGGTTGCTTGGAATAACTATTCTTGTGGTTAATCTCCTATCCTTTTTAATTTCGGCATCCGATTCAATTTCGTAAAGTTTCGCTTATAGGAATCGTATAATTTGATATCAGAACTTATGCTAGAGTTTTGTTTCTACAATCCTCACTCATAGGTTCTTATTTGAAAAATCACAAAAAATTGAAAATTTCAAAAATCCACAAAAAAAAATTAGTAGTTGTTTGAATTGGGTGATTTTATTGATAGATTTGTACTCTTAGAGGTTGAATCTATCACATATCAAAATTTCAAGTGATTTGGGGCTGATTTGAGCAAGAATACCATTGCAGGACATTTAACCTTGAAGAACACCAAGTAGGTCTATATAAATTAGTGTCCTATTGACTTCAAAAGTTATTGGGCTTTGTTCTCCTTGTTGAGAGGAAGTTAAATTTGAAATTTGAGCCAAATTGGAGTTGATTTGATAATAGTTGGAATTTGAAGTGTAAAACAAAGTTCATCAAGCTCTTGTGAAGAAGAAGGTCAAAAGATGGCGTTTGATCCAAAACCCTTAGGAAAATTTTGGAAAAGTGTTTTTGGGCCCAAAAATAGCAAAAATCTAAAGAAAGTGGGCCCAAATTGTTAAAATAGCAGGGAATAATCAAAAGGTGGTCAGCCAAACGGATCCCAAGAAGATTTGACATCATTAATGTTTTGCTTGCGAGACACGGTCTGTGAATCGCAAGCGAGGTTGCAGACCACACTTGCGAAACACAGTTATATCTCAGATGACGACAGAGAATTTCAGATCTGCAGTTTGCATTTGCGAAACACAAATTGTGTTGCAAGTTTGTCGCAGTTTGCATATGCGAACCGCAATCTGTGCACATGAATATCAGATCGCGCTTTTTCAGGTTTTGTGCTTCTAATTCGTTTCCGAATCCATTTCTTTTCACTTCTTTGATTCTCCAAACTATTTAACATCAAGTAATTTACCTATTTGATTGTTAATTAGTTCTTGAGTCCCATTTTCATTTCGTGTTAATTCTTCTATGTTTTTCTGTTTTATTTCGTTGAACTTCTTTGACTCCGTCCGTTAGATTTTGAGTCGTATGTCTTTCTATTTAACAAGAATTCATTCTTCCACAAAGTTTAGAAACTGTGTGAATTGATTGAACAAGTGGTTTCAATACCAACTTTGGAAGAAGCATTAGGTTGTGGTAAGGCTTGAGTGCAAATACGAGTGACGTGAGGAGCTTTTGCTACTACCTTGTTTGCTCGTTTTGTAGGTACAAGATGAGGCGTCATAAGGGATGAGATATAAGGAATCGTGTCATCCATAGCCATAGAAATCTCCAACAATCCCCCATAATTTCCAAGCAATACTTAATAACATGATCTTATGCTTAAATAGAGGTGCCTCGCGATTGAACCCCTATATTAGTGAAATATATTTTAAGTAATTAGGATGGCATGGTAGACTATGCTTTGAACTAGCGATCCTCTCTTATTACTTAATTTCAAGTCACACATAAGACACTTTATTCCCAATACATATAGAAGTTACTGACACTTTTATGGCCATGTGTCCTATATCATTTTCATGAGCATTAAGAAATCAAGCCTATTTGATTTTCTAAAGCGGCCTCACTTTAAGCTCATATAGGTGAACCTTTCACATACTCCATAATATAGTACACTTGTGGAAATCAATCGAATAATAGATATGAGCAACTTTATTCATTTACGATCAAATGTACATATTAACCCAGGCATATCCGGATAAATATAAAATATATCACACACATCTTTATTTCATAAATATACCACTAAAGGTTCATTAAGAGCAAAAAATTGTTCATCCTACATACACATTATGGAACCAAGCACAACTTGGGATGGTAAGTCAAGTGCTTGCAACTACATAATGATGTACTTGGACTCATTGAACTTAAGACTCGAGGGTTTTATCGAGTGTTAAGTCGAGGTTCCACCATTGGTAGTTAAGAGTATAGGCTTCAAACCCATCCCTTTTGTAGTTTTGGTGACTAAATCCCTCATAAGGCCTTTTGTCAAGGGATCTGCCAGTTTTTGATTTATACGTACAAAGTCCACAGTTATAACACCATCACGATTGAGTTGTTTCACATAACTATGTCGTAAACCAATGTGCCTTGATTTACCATTATAAATTTCATTGTATGCTTTAGCCAATGTAGCCTCATTATCACAATGAATTGAGATAGGTGACATGTGCTTTGCCCACAAAGGCAAATCATACAAAAAATTTCTTAGCCATTCGGTTTCCTTGCTTGTAGACGCTAATGCTATAAATTCAGATGCCATAGTTGAGTCTGCAATACAAGTCTGTTTCTTGGATCCCCATGAAACTGAACCCCCACCAAGTGTGTATATCCACCCACTCGTAGAGGAATGATCACTATTAGATATCCAACTTGCATAAAAAACCCTTCTAATACACAAGGAAATCTATCATAATGTATTCCATAGTGAATAGTTCTCCTAAGATGCTTAAGTAGCCTTCGAACCACATGCCAATGAGCATGAGTTGGATTATGAGTAAAACGACTCAGTTTTCCTACAGAAAAACCAATATCAGGTCTTGCACATGTCATGACATACATAAGACACCCAATTACCTTAGCATACTCTAATTGTTTCACAGGTTCTCCTGTATTCTTAGATAACACTACATTGTGATCAAGAGGTGTAGATACAAATTTACAATCAAAGTTGTTAAACTTCTTCAACACCTTTTCAATGTAATGTGACCGAGTCAAGGCCAAACCACTAGTATGTCTAGTAGTTTTAATGCCTAAAATCACATCCGCTTCACCCATGTCTTTCATGGAGAAATTAGCAGATAAAAACTCCTTTGTGTCCACCACTTGTTGGAGATCAGTGCCAAATATTAATATATCATCCACATATAAACAAATGACAACTCCATTGTTTCCAACAAACTTACTATATACACACTTATCGACATCATTGATAAGAAATCCATTAGAAAGTACAACTTGATCAAATTTTTCGTGCCATTGTTTGGGAGCTTGCTTAAGCCCATACAATGATTTGATCAACTTACACACTTTGTGTTCTTGACCAGGAACAACAAACCCATCGGGTTGTTCCATATACACCTCCTTATCTAATTCACCATTTAGAAATGTTGTCTTCACGTCCATTTGATGAATAACGAGACAAAAAATTGAGGCTAATGCAATCAACACCCTTATTGTTGTTGTCCTTGCAACAAGAGCATAGTTATCGAAGTAATGAATACCTAACTTTTGAGTGTAACCTTTGACTACTAAACGAACCTTGAACTTGTCTATAGTTCCATCTACTTTCATTTTCCTTTTGAAAATCCACTTACAACTAATGAGTTTACAACCTGGTGGTAGATCAGCCAACTTCCAAGAAGAAAATGCATATTTTTTTGCCATCTTCGAAAATTATCACCATCAAACTTGTCCAGTTTGACAAAGTTTGATGTCATCTCCCTAATACTAGCCATAAAAAAAATAGTCTTAAGATTGCTAGAAACAGATTGCAGAAAACGTAGAAAACCGACTTCACAAGTGAGTACGAACTAAGGGTGGCCAGTGGGCCGGGCTCGGGTCTGGCGGGCCGGGTCTGGCGGGGTCGGGGTCGGGGCGGGACGATCCGGGGGTCGGGATCGGGCCTAGCGGGCCTAGCGGGGTCGGTCTCGGGCGGGACTGCTCGGCCCCGTCCCGATCCGATCCCGTCGGTATCGGGGCGGGCGGGCGGGCTCGGGTTTTTTTTTTTTTTTTTTTTTTTTTTTAAATAACATATGTATAAAAAAAAACTCAATAAATAAAACAAGATAGTGTAATAAAAACATCCCAAGAAATTTGTTTTTGTGCCTCTTATATTATTTAATAGACATATGATTTTTTTGTAATACAAATACAATTGTCTAAAATCTAAATTGCAACTTTATGGTGTTGTCCAAAAGTTGCAAATTACATAATAAAATTGCAATTAAAAAAATTACATTTTCAAAAAAATCTGTTCTAATTGCTTGATGATTTCATGTGGTTCTTCGGTTGGAATAGGTATTTGTTGGTCAAATTGATCCACGTCGCTTCCACTACTACCTTCGGTTAAGATTTCGTTGTAGTTTTCATCATCTTCTTCGTTGATCTCCGGTTGACCGCACCTTCTCCGCTCTCGCTCGTATCCAATCTCTCGAATAATACCGCAATTTCCAAGTGTCTCGGCCAATGAGTGTCTCGTGGTCTCCTATTTGATATGCGCTCGCAGAAAAAGCGCTTTCCGACGCAGCGATTGACGACGCTTGAATGTTCAAAACATCTCGAGCCATCATTGAAAGTGTCGGAAAGGTCTTCTCATTCCCCTCCGATATTCAAACAAGTCTTCTTGTCCATCTTCATTGATAACTTCTTGATACGGTATAGAACCCCGCAAAACAAAAATATCCAACTCGCTAATTTGGTTAGTAGAGGTACGGCCGCACATTCTATTTTCGAGGCTTTCAATACTAGCGCGAAACAAGATGTCTTTTGTGAGGTTGTGTTGAAGATGAAGAAGATGGTATGGTAGCCAGTACGTTACTAGCATTTTCTTGTTGATAAAATCTATATATATTTTTGCGGTGGTGTTCTACGCTATTCAACACTTCTTCTTTAGTTTGTTCAATAGGTGGTGGGTGATTTAGATTTTTGGGACTTGGAGGTGGTAGTACTTCTATACAATCGTAAATAGTTTCAATTAGTGATTTAGTACCGTCTATTTTAATAGTAGGATTTAATACGAGAACCAATAATATAAATAGAAGGAATAGGAATAAAATATTTTTTTATTTTGACAAACATTTTTTTAATAGCTGCCTTATAATTTGGTTTTTCCATATATTCACTAAGTAATAAAAATATTAGAGTTATATAAAATAACATAGTTGAAATAGTAGGATAATATATACCGGAAAATTCTTTTGTTGCTTGAAAAAATTTCTCTAAAAATACAATAAGTTCGGAAATTTTTTCCCAATCACTATCTAAAATCATATCAAATTTGGCTTTTTATTATGAGAGTTAAAAAATAAAGTTATAGGTAATTTATAGTCATAAGCAACAAGTAGTTGCTCGTATAAAGAATTCCACCTAGTGGATACTTCTTGTGGAATTCTTCTAAAAGGTAGTCCACAATCATGACAAATTTTTTTATATTCTTTTCTACGTTGTACTTTATTACTTTTAAAAATAAAGTTTATAGCAAATTGTATTTTACTAAGAATGTCTTCAAAAAGTGATAGACCATCCTTTACAATTAAGTTATATATATGGCACGCGCATTTTATATGAAAATGGTCCGGAAAAGATGGAGCTAAACTATTTTTTAACATTGTAATTGCGTAATTGTTATTAGAAGCGTTATCTAATGTAATAGTCATAATTTTATCGGTAATTCCGTAATAATCGCACACTTGATAAATATTTTCTCGCAATAAAAGTACCAAGTGTGCCTATCATCTATATATCTATACGCTAAAATACGTTTTTGCATAGACCATTTATAATCTATCCAATGACAAGTTACGAGTTAAATAATCATGGCCGTTAGTACTACGACCTATATCGACGTGATAGATACTTTGCCATTAAAATGATATAATGAAAAACGTAAATATTGTTGATATTCATGCGCAAATTTAAATACATCTCTCTTAACAGTTGACCTAGGAAAACCGTTAAAAGCAGGATTATATATATCTCTAATGTAATGAATAAAACCGGGAGATGAAGGAAATGAAAAAGGCAAACCCTCCACAAAGCAACTAATTTTGATATTGCTTCCCTATCTCTATGTTTGTTGTATTTAGAGCCTACAATTCCCCCCGTCATAGGGTTAATTTGACCCTGTACTTGGTCCGGGACAGTATCAGTATGTGAACCTTGTCCCGATGGAGCGGCCGTTTGCGCACCCGGTTTTGAAGCCTGGTATTGGGCATACCTAGCTGGATGAGCACTTACTACATGTCTAATTAAACCCCCGTCCCACCGTGACCTTTTCCGTTTTAAATTTTAAAACATTTTTACAAATTTTACATATGGCTACTTGATTCTCTACGTCCCTATCAAAAAATGTCCATGCATCGATTTTAATGGTCGTTTTTTGGACCTCGTCTCATACTAGGGGGAATAGGAGGTATTTCGGTTGAAGGTGCACTAGTGGGCGTGTTGTCATCAATATTAGTGGGTGTATCGTCTAGATCATCGTCTAAATTAAAGTCTTCTTGAGTTCCGAAAATAACTCCTCGTCTAAATCTAATGGTATTGTAGGAAAATGTTGAGTATCAACAAAATCATCTGTGTAGGAATAAGATGACTAGAAGAAGTACCCTTGCCCCGATTGCCCCTACTAGAAGAAGTCTTACCCTTACCCTTAAACATACCTCTAATTCCTTCCATTTTAATTATATGCTAACAAATAATTAAAGTAAATGAAATTAAGTGCGCTAAATAAAATAAACGAGACAATAATAATTTAATGAAGGAACGAATGTACCAAACGCCAACGTAACGTCGACGTGTAATCGAGAGGTTGAAAATTGAAACTTTGCTCGATGGAAGATCCTCAAGCTAGTTGCCAACTTCACTCCCAATTCCCAAATGAATTAATAAAATTGAATATTTAGCAAACAATGTAGAGAGATATATTGAGAAATTAGAGAGATTGTAGGAAGATTTGTGAGAAAGATGAAGAGAAAATGAGTTATTTATAGTTGAAAAATTGGGTTAAAGTGTAAATATAATAACTTATGGGTTAAAAATAAATATTAAGGGGTAGGGGGGTTGGGGGGGGGGGGGCCTAAAATGGCCGTTGCCTGCCAACGCCATAATCTAAAATGGTCGTTGGTGCAACGGTTATTTTTGCAAAGGTAAGGTCGGGGGTCGGGCTCGGGGTCGGGACGGGCTCGGGTCCCCGGCGGCACAGGGGCGGGCTCGGGTACGGCGGGACGAGACATCGTCCGTCCCGAGTTCGAGTCCCGCCCCCGTTAATTTTTTTTTTTTTTTTTTTTTTTTTTTAGAGCGGGGTCGGGTCGGGACCAAGGCGGGGTCGGGACGGGGTCGGGTCGTCCCGGCCCACTGGCCAGCCCTAGTACGAACTCTCCCTTTAAGACTACTTCACCCCATAGAGTGCACCGGGAAGGATTGAATGTCTTAGGATACTAAGAAGTCTAATCAAATATCGTTTGCACTAAGACAACGTTTGATTCCTACTGTATTGAGAATTTTTTTGATTTTGATTGATTTTTTCTGATGGGAATATGACAATCTATTTATAGATAGATTGTGCCTTTTCATGGTACCTCTTGAGATTAAACAAATGGTTATGAATGATATCTTTTCATGGTGCCTCTTGAGATTAAACCAATGGTTAAGAATGATGCATTTTCATAATTTTTTGAATTAATTAATTATGTCCAAATATATCTTAACTCATAAGGAAGAACTTTCCCTTATAAACACAATAATATAGTGTTTCCTCACCAACGTGAGACATTGCTTAGAAATCTCCAACAATAGTGTACACCCCTATCTTGTAAAGCAGAGAGGCTATTTTCCGATAGATCCTCGGTCTCTAAACCACTTTTCAAGTGTGAGAATTGCCTTTTTAAATGCTCTTTTATTGAAGATCTGAACTCTGAAGTTATGTAATGCAGTTTGAATTGTAACTTATTGGTCACTGAATTGTCTCTTTTGGAATATAGGTTGAGGTCACGAATTACATTTTCAAGAACGCAAACCCCTTATTTTTTTTATATAATAATATAAACTTTTTAATTTGATTATATCAATTTAGTACTAACTCGATAATTCAATATTTATATTTCATTACGTCAGATAAAAGTATTTGTCACAAGGATAGAGGTTCTATAAAATGTTATCCTTGAATATGTGATGAAATAGGTGCCAAATAAGTATGTTCAGAAGACAATAAAAATAACGACATACTATAAATTTTCTGGTGTGCCAAATTTATTCTGTCTTCCAAACATAAGGCCACTAATAGAGTTACGATCACAAGTTTCCATCGCCAAAAAAAGTCACCCAACATGAGGTTCTTCTTCTTCTTGTCTCAAGATAACGTGGCCCATTCAAAATCCCTCACTTAAGACAAGTCCACTCTAAACATACTATGAAGAAAAAGCAAGAACCTCATCAAAATCAACAACATGACATTGAAATCCTCAAGGCAGTGGCACAAGCCTGGCATGGCCACTCCAGCAGCCGTAGAACCACTGCCGAATTCGATGCCCACCGCCACAATTTCAAGAATAAGCCATCAAGATTCAAGCTTGAAGCTATAAACAAGGCAACTGCTAGAGAATATGGTGGTACAGGTAGCTGGGATTTCAGCCAATCTCTTTGGGATTCATATGAGATTATCAATGTGTCCAAAAAGTTAGAAGCTGGGTTAATGCTAGACCATCCATTGGATGAGCCAATCAGAATTGGACAGAAGCGGAAAGAAAGTAAGAATAGCTTAAGAAACTTGCTCAATAGTGTGTCTTGAAGAAGATATAATGAACCAGATAAGGATGGTTGATTTTTTAGTGGAATCTTTCCATTATTATAGCTAATCTAATATGTAAAATTTGGTTTCGTTTTCTAAAAGAAGCCAAGAGAGCTCTCTTTCTCGATTTTTTCGTTTTCACATATGCTGATTGTTCTTTATCTTTACGACATTTTCCTATCCATGACATCACTTAGCTGAAGGCAGCACAATATTCATTGTTCTGAAGCCTGCAGCTACACTCACCAGTTGGGTGAATAATTGAAAAACAATGGGTGGATAGCGTCTAGCAACGGGTGGGGATGTTTTAATATTTTTATTCTCGTCCCACAAATTGAAGTCCTCACAAGATTGATTGACCTGCAATATATACAAAGGGAATCATATGCCTTAGAGATATGGTTTTTTTTCTTTCCACAATTCAATTATTGTACCTTGTTTTGGAAGATTCTTGCAAGATTGGAACTTGAAGGGACCCTTGTGGACCAGGAGAGTTCCCTCCTAATCTAGAAGAGGGGGGATGGGGAGGAGTAATTTGTGAGCATGTTGTGCAAGAGCGCTGGACATTAACAGAGGCAATTCATCCTATAAGAATCTATTAACAAACTATTAGTGATAAGAGTCTGACTTTCGCGGACGTACAATACATAGTTTTTCTTATATCATAAGGCTAACTTGATCTACAATGACAAGTAACTATGTATGTGAAGTTTGATTTGGTAATCTAAATACACTAAATTACCCGCTATAACCAGTACTAATTGTTAGTGTAAAAAGGGCAGCCCGGTGTACTAAGCTCCCGCTATGCGCAGTCCGGGGAAGGGCCGGACCACAAGGGACACAGCCTTACCTTGCATTTCTGCAAGAGGCTGTTTCCATGGCTTGAACCCATGACTTCCTGGTCACATGACAACAACTTTACCAGTTACTCCAAGGCTCCCCTTCAACTAATTGTTAGTGTATATAACTTAAATCCTTAGAAAAATAGTTGTTTCTATGTCTTTAATTGCTTTATTGTTTCTTCTACTTTCAAGACTTGAGGACCTGCTTTCTCCCTTTTTCGTTCGCTAAAGTTGCTTGCTATAACAAAAATAAAGTGGAAGATTTGTTTTCATAAAATGGACAACCTATTAAGTCTTGGATATTGTTGCATTTGACCAAGCAGGTATCTTGACTATTTCACTAATTAGAAAATGAAGCTTGCTTCTTCTAAGTTTATATGGATTAGGAGATGCTGGTGCATATTAGATGAGAGAAAAGCTAAGTTGTTTGGATGATACCATTGCCAGTCCTATTTGATGAACAAGTTGCAAAGGATGAGCAAATAGTTAATAACTTCAAGCTTCATTACATATCAAGTACTTGCATACAGATAAAAAGTAAATAGAGTGTTATAAGGCAGACATTTTATTATACTAGTGATTCAACCCGATGACCTAATGATCATTCTTAACCATAGTGCGTGCCAAGGAACTAGTTGTATGCTCAGTAGACCTTAAAAGTGTCCATCTTTGCAAGCTCAAAGTTCTTGTGTTTCCTCTTGATGAAGCTATCAGCTTCATTATCAACCTTTTCCTCTGTGACTTCATGTTTCTCGTTCCTACCAATTTCAGTGGGTTTTTCGCTCTCCACAAAGTGGGCTTTCTTTTGAGGTGCAGGGGCAACATATCCATGGTGATATCCACTAGGAAAGTTGTATTTATACCGATTGCCATACATATTGCTCTTGTGATTATCAGCCTTTTCCTCAGTGACTTCATATTTTCCATTCCTTCCGAATTCAGTTGTTTGGTAAGGCTCCACAAAGTGGACTTTCTTGTGAGCTTCAGGGGCACGATATCCATGGTGATATTCACTAGGAAAGTTGTAGTTATACCGGTTGCCATACATATTGCCCTGTTCTTCACAAATGACTCTCTCCTCTTTGATGATCATTTGAGCAGTGTAATCCTCAGCAGATCTGTCTGAATAGGGCTGCTCGATGGAAGGGCAACGTGATCTGCAAAAACATTTTTCCTTTTTTGTTTGATTGATATGCTAAAGCCTAAATAAGTACATCATTTTATAGACAATACTTGTCCTGGTATTCTTATAGGATAACTATGACCACGGAAGTTGCGCCTGAATCGGATGCCTTTCCTTTTTAGTCTGTGTCAAACAGTGGATGTTCCATCGAGTAGAGAACAATAAGCTTACTGAAGAGCTTAAAGGATAATTTTCTGAACTTTATGGTCATGGGAAATATAATTAGCACCATCCATCCAATAAGAAGATTGCAGAATCTGTGATTTTGGAAGAATAAACATGTTGTAATTTGTACGCATTCAAGTTTGAAACTTTTGACTTGTTTGAGCCATATCAGAAACGGAAGATTCTATTCAGCTTCATGATGAAACATAGATAAAAAGTAGAGTTACCATATAAGAATAAACAGCTGGAGATAATGTTCTCTTCTTCCCATTCCTAATAATAGAGCATCTCCTCACTTTTTGACTATGTTGCTCAGACTCTCCAAAAATGTTGTCGCGTGTCAGATCCTCCAAAGATGAACTACTTTTGGAGGATCCGATACGCACCATGTGACATTTTGGAAGAGTCCGAACAACATAGCTTTTTTATGTTTCAAAACATAACATTGGCGATATTGTTTTACTGATGATTCTATCCTGGTTGCAAGTATTCAAATTGTTGGGAGATTTGCTCTATGGTACTTTATAAAGCAGTACGGGAAGTATTTAACTATTACAAGTATTCGAAAGGATAAACAAAGATTTCAATAATTCAACATGGAATCTGAAATTACAATCGTTACACAAGTGGCGGAAATTCCAGTTTTGTAGAAGACGGAAAAATGTAAATTGTTTTTGCTGAGTCGAGTGTAGCACTCTTTCCTTAAGACAATATTGCCCCGTATGTATCCTTTATACGTCCTAGACAATTTGTCTCCCAAGATAAAACAGCAATGGAACCCTTGAGCAAAGGAAACTCAAGAGCTACCGTGAAGAATATTGAGTAACGAAATGATGCTTGGAAGTTGTAGGAAGAAAACTATTTTGGTTGTGTATTTTCGTGCAACTTTGTTTTGCTGCTCTCTTTTTCGTTAACTCTTATGCTCAACAATGGTGTAAGGGGGTGTTTATATAGGAGAGGGATGGGTGTTTTTCGCTTGAAAAGCGCCTCCATAATAGCCAAATAATGGCCATTTATGGAGGTAGTAAAGTCACCAACATAAATGGGAGAAAGACCAACGGATTTGGCCATTATAGGAGGAGTAATTCAGCCAAAATAAATGGCTGAATTGAGTGCTTGGCATTTCGTTTTTTACCGTCGAAATTCGATGTTCGGAAACTTCGGGGACCAAACCGTACATCTTGAAACTTCGAGAGACCAAACTCTGTACATCCGAAAGAATTCTGGTCCAAACAGTACATCTGAAACTTCTGGGATCAAACTGTACTTCTGGCAAAGTTTTCTGGCCCAAAAAGATAATATCCGAGAACCGGACGGGACGGGACGGGCGGGCTGCGGCGGCGCGCGTGTGGTCTTTCCTCGAACCGAAGCACATCTAGGTCCTCCCTCCTTTAAACACATGGGATACCCCTTGGGGTCCCAAACCCCAAACCAATTTCGAATCTTATATACACAACAATTCTTTCTTCCTCTACCGATGAGGGAGAATTACACACAATACCACACTTTCCATGCTTCAAACACCTTACTTCGTGAACCAATATCTCTTTCATTTCTCAATGAAATTTGACGATCCTTGGCCCTACGGTTATCTACGTACTTAGTAGATCATGCATGTGTGAAGAACCGGATTCTCCAACATACGTTACACTAGTGTTTAAGCCGTTAAAGTTGGTCGGTCGCAACTCCCGCCAAAGGCAAATTTCCAACACAAATTACATTTCGCTTCTTCATGGTGGCAATACTGTTCAAAGTTTGTGGTATCTTGTGAATTCAGGTTCTTGACGCCTTTGATAGAACTCTATGGAATAGCATCTAATATATTCCTTCATTTTTTCCTTGTGAGAAATTTTAGCTGCTAAGGAATTATTATATTTTATGGAAAAGGAAAGGTCGTGCAAATGTTTAATGATCTCTCAAACTTCAGTTTGAAAATTCACGAGCTAAGTCTACTTTGTCTGAGAAAGCGAGCTAAAATCATCTTTTAAGACATCGTATTCCTGCTGCCTCCTGAGCTACTTAATTCATCTGTTATCTGAAATTGTCATACATACGGCAATCTCTTGAAGTTGCACAGAAACGATGAATAGAAATAGAAAAAACAATTCTGCGACATCATTAACTAGTTTCTTGTTCCAATACTAGCATGATATTGGCTGTTGTTACGATGTTAACCCATTAAACTCTTCCATTGCAGTTCTCTTTGTCCTCAAACAACAATTTTGCAGGGCTGATCTGTTTTAATACTGTCATCGTATCTATATCTTTGGTTACTTTTCCGCCTATAGATTTGTCTTCTTGATCTTGCTTGTCACCTCTTTTGACATGACTAGAGAGACTCGTATATTGATCAGCTTAGCTTGTAGTACTTAATATATGGTACCACAGCAATAATTAAGGATCAATATATATTATTTTTCCTACCAGTATAATCTCATAAGTGAGGTTTGGAAAGGGTAGAGTGTACGCATAACTTACCTTAATGGTAGAATATTTACTTTATTTTTAGTCTAGAAATATTCTAGAATATTTAGTTTCCTTCTAAATCTAATATCTACATTAATTAAAGAATATTTAGCTTCCTTTTAGTTTAGTATCTATAAGGAAAATAACATATTTGCTTTTATTTTATTCCATTTAGTTTTCTATAAATAGTGATGTAGTCTTTTATTTTCAATTCAAGAAACAATGTAATGAATTAATGCAATGAATTTTGTTTAATTCTCTCTTCGATTTTCTTTTCTAGTTACTTTCAATCCCAACAAGTAGTATTAGAGTCAATAGTTCAATGAGGTTGAAGACGGATCCAAGGCAAATTCAAATCAAGTTGCAAACCAGTTTCAGAATAATGAAGATTAGTCCGAAGTGCTACATGTCGAGACGAAGTTTCAACCATATTTTCAACATACATGATGGTGCATCTTTAAAAATAAAAATAAAATATTTTTAAGCCATTTTTAACCCATAATATTTTTAATCTTATTTTTATTCATGGCAAGAAGTAGTTATGAAGATTATGTGAGGAGAAAGGGGGAGATTTGTTAGGCTTTTACCCTCATTTTCTTACCATATTTGGATTTTACCTTTTCTTGAAGGAAGAATAAATAGTTTACCATAATCGATTTTACTTTTCCCAAAAGCAAAATATAAATCTTCCATATTTGAATAACCCCTTTCTTGAAGGAAAAAATTTGGACATAGATAAATTGAAAATTCTTCCCATAACTAGAATACATAAAAAAAAAATATTCACAACGTAGTCATTAAGGAATCTTGTCAATAGGTTTATATTTTTTATATTAGTTTTTTAAATATTTAGGTCACTTGACCAAATCATATTATAATATTATGCTTTTTAATGTATTTTCTTTATCGTCTTATTTATCATCGCTTAAAGTTTTCAATTATTAGCTTCCGCATGACGCCCTGATTATTTCAACCCAACAATACCTTGTGAGTTAGACAGTTTGTTTCCGATATACCCTTGACTTATTCTTACTCAACTAGATCAAGAATTCACACTTTATTGTTACAGCCCTTTCCTGAAATATAGTAGGCCACATTTTTTTTTAACTTATCCTGATAAGTATGAAGGCAATAGATCAAAAGTCTTTGATCAGAAAAGGCTAATGGAAGTGTTTGCCGGAATGGAAACCAGATAACATTACACATAATGCTATATTTTTCTATCAGATAGTATGAAATCAAACGTACAAATCTATTGACCGTTATGGGTACAACAAGGTAAACATGAAAGATTCTGGATAGAAGCAAACTGATTGTAAAACAGGTATGTATCCATAATGCATAGCATACTATGTATATTACTGAAGAGGAGTGGTGCTAATAAGATGAAAATTCTGTAAGATGACACTTTGAAGGTCCTCCATTTGTGAAGCTCAAAACTCTTGGGTTTCTGGTTGATGTAGCCATCAGCTTGCGCGTTAACGTTCTTCTCTTTATCATTCTTGTTCAATTCAGCAGTTCCCTTAGACTCCGCGAACTGGACCTTCTTCTGTGAGCTAGCCTTGTGTCCTTTTCAACTTAATTTGTTTTTGAAAAGAGAGAAAATGCTGGGGTAGAGAGGAATATCAGGGTGCATGGTTGGGGATTTCTCCATCTTTTTAAGATAATTGAGGTATTCGTCATCGGAATAAGTTGATTTCCAGTACTGCTTGGATCTCATATTTTCTTGAGTTGCTCAAGTAATTAGTCCTTGCTCTTGCTGAAGAGTAATTGCAGCTTGAGCAGCAGATTTAAAAAGGACCAAATACACTGCCTAAAATATTCCAAAAGAACAGATGCCGAGTTTTCAATTGAATCTGACTCCTTATTATTAGTCAGTATCTAACTGTACTGATTCTATTGATATTTGGCAGAGAATCAAAGGGGTTAAGTTTTTTGTATTCCGCAAAACTTAACATTCGTATACATGATGATAATGATCACATTTGTCGATCTAAAATTACTCTATATATTTAAGTTATCAAGCCAAGAGACACCAATATATTTGACTCAATGTCAAATAGTTCACTGTTAGCTACAGCTTAGCTTGAATGAGACAATATGTTACTGACACTTGGAGGCATTAACGTTGCAACTTGCAAGTATCTAGCAACAGATGTTACCTTGCTCAGAGATTTCTGACTAAAAAGCAGCAGCTCCAGGTTGATATGATTCCTTAATAATTCTACTATATTATATTATACATACAGCACACGAGCAAAAAAAATAATTTATGCTCTGTTTTTGCAGGCACCACCAGATCTACCACGACGTATATCTGGGTTCTATCTCTCCGTTCTCCCAACTAGCATCCGGGTACAAAATTTTCGGCACGAAACACTGATTTTAGGTAGTGAACAGTGTGTTTCGGCGTGTGAACAGGTTCTATCAGCCTGGAGTTGGTACCTCCAGTTGTCCGTACTCAATATTTGTCTTTGTCCTTATCCTTGTAGTTAAATTTTTGTGTGTTGCGTTTTATTATCTTGACTTTATATTCTTGCCTTTGTTCTTCTTGTCCTTTGCTTTATCATTTTGGTCTATAATAGCCCGACTTACCTCTAGATTCTTGCTAACTTGTGCTTTAGTATTGGTTCCCGTGTGTGTTAACGTTAACCTTTGACTAGTATTTTTTGCTTTAGTAGCTTTGGTGAATGATGGTAGACTAGGGTCTATGTTCTCGGTCGGGGACGAGGGCGAGAGTTAGGGGGTAAGTGGGGTAAGGGAGATGCTAGACCGAGAATAGAGTCTTAGAACATTGGGACTTTAACTGGAAAGTCTATAGAGCTAGTTAAGATTCTTAAGAAGAGGAGGATTAATATAGCCTGTGTCCAGGAGACCAAATAGGACCTAAGGCTAAGGATGTAGACGGGTATAAATTATGGTTCTCGGATAGGTCGAAGACTCGAAGTATAGGAATTGGGTAGGCATTTTGGTAGACAACGAGCTAAGGGATTAGGTGGTAGAGGTTAGGAGGGTCAATGACATGATGATGATGATTAAGTTGGTCGTTGGATGGTTCACTATGAACGTTATTAGTGCGTATGCGTCGCATGTGGGCTTGAACGGGGAGGAGAAGAGACGTTTTTGGGAAGATTTGGACGAAGTGGTGAGAGGTATACCACCCACTGAGAAGTTATTTGTAAGAGGGAATTTTAATGGACATATCGGGACACTTTCGGGGGTTATGACGACGTGCATGGAGGTTTTGGCCACGGGGACAAGAACGGGGGAGGCGTCTCGCTTTTGGAGTTTGCTAGAGCTTTTGGGATGGTGATAGCCAATTTGAGGTTCCTGAAGGATGAGCATTTTGTGACTTTCCGTAGTTCGGTGGCTTAGCCACTCTGATAGACTTTTTGCTCCTTAGGAAGGTTGACAACGGTCTTTGTAAAGACTGCAAGGTTATTCCGAGAGAGTATCTTACAACCCGACATAAGCTTTTGGTGATGGATTTGGAAATCAAGATGGAGAAGAAGAGGAGGATTGTGGATGACAGGTTAAGAATCAAATGGGGGAGTTTGACCATGGCTAGTGCAAAGGAGATCAAGGAGAGGTTGATGGCCAAGAGGGCTTGGGGGAGTAGTGGGGATGCGACCGTTATGTGGGACAGGACGACCAGTTGCATTCGGGAGGTTGCTAGAGAAGTGCTAGGGGTCTCACGAGGTAGCCGTGGTGGGCATCGAGAGGATTGGTGGTGGAATAGTAAAGTTCAAGAGAATGTGAAAGCAAAAAAAATAGCGTATGCGGATTTGGCAGAAAGCAACAATAAGGTAGAGAAGTGGATGAATAGGGAATTGTATAAGATGGTGAGAAATGAGGTAAAGCTAGCGGTTACGGCGGGTATCAAGCTGCTAAGCCACAGTATGGAAGTTTGGGAAAGGGTCGTGGAGATGAGGGTGAGCAGAGGCGTGTCTATTTCTGAGAACCAATTTGGATTCATGCCGGGGCGTTCGACCACAGAAGTCATTCATCTTATTAGGAGGTTGGTGGAGCAGTATAGGGAGAGGAAGAGAGACTTACATATGGTTTTCATCGACCTCGAGAATACATACGACAAAGTCTCTAGGGAGGTTCTATGGAGGTGTTTGGAGGTTAAGGTGTACCTGTGGCGTACAATAGGGCGATCAAGGATATGTATGATGAAGCCAAGACCTGGGTACGGACAGTAGGAGGAGACTCAGAGCATTTTCCAGTGATGATGGGTTACACCAGGGATCAACTCTTAGCCCATTCTTGTTTGTCGTGGTGATGGATGGACTGGCGCGACAAATTCAATGGGAGGTTCCATGGTGTATGTTATTCGCAGACGACATAGTCCTGATTGATGAGACTCGCAGCGGAGTGAACGCTAAGCTGGAGGTTTTGAGACATACTCTAGAGTCGGTTCAGGCTGAGTAGGAAGACAGAATACTTTGAGTGCAAGTTCAGTAACGGAAGCGACCCTGAGACAGGCGTGGATGTGAGGCTTGGTACTCAGGTCATTCCAAAGAAAGGAAGCTTCAAGTACCTCGGGTCTATTATCCAAGGGATGGAGAGATTGATGACTATGTCACACATCGTATTGGAGCAGGGTGGATGAAATGAAGGCTTGCATTTGGAGTCTTGTGCGATAAAAAGGTGTCACCAAAACTTAAAAGGCAAGTTCTATAAGATGGTGGTTAGACCGACTATGTTGTATAGGGCGGAGTGTTGGCCGGTCAAGACTTCGCACACCCAAAAGATAAAAGTTGTTGAGATGAGGATGCTAAGATGGATGTGTGGGCATAAAAGGAGAGATACAATTAGAAATGATGATATCCGGGACAGAGTGGGAGTGGCCTCGGTGGAGGATAAGATGCGGGAAGCGAGGTTGAGATGGTTTGGGCACGTGTAGAGGAGAGACACAAATGCCCCAGTGCGGAGGTGTGAGAGGTCTATGGATGGGTACAGGAAGGGTAGAGGTAGGCCGAAGAAGTATTGAGGAGAGGTGATTAGACGGGATATGGCGCAGGTGCAACTCACTGAGGACATGACCTTAGATAGAGGGTTATGGAGGACAAGGATTAGGGTAGAAGGGTAGTAGGTAGTCCAGCGTAGTCTTACCTACTCTTACAAACTGGTAGTTATAGTGTTATTATTGTAGGCCCGCTTAGCCTATCATACTAGTAGGCACAATATTGCTTTATAGTCCCCTATCGTTTGATTTATGTTGCTATGTGTATTTTGTTTATCTTATTTACCTGCATTAGTTATTGCTTCTTTTTCAGAATTCGCTATCATGGCTTAGTCGCTTTGTTGTCTTACTTTGCTTGTGCTTTGTCTTGAGCCGAGGGTCTCTCGGAAACAGCCGATCTACCTACCAAGGTAGAGGTAAGGTCTGTGTACACTCTACTCTCCCCAGACCCCACGTTGTGGGATTTCACTGGGTATGTTGTTGTATGGTTGGGCAATTGAAAGACGAGAATGATCCAATTTGTCAACAGGTAGCTAGTGAAAAATGTTAATGTTGAAGGCAGGACAGAATAGCTTTTTGATGTTTTAAAATGTAACATGATTCGCTGATGATTCTATCCTGGTTGCAAGTATCCGAATTACATTTCCCTTCCAACGTTCGTGATGACAATACTATTCAAAGTTTTTAGTTGTCGTCAGAATTCAGGTTCTGGACCCCTTCGATAAAACTCTTGTGGAAAGCATATACTAATATATTCCACTAAATTTCTGACGAAAGAAATTTTAGCTGCTAAGGAACTATGATGTCTTTGTGGAAACAGAACAGGTTGTGCAAATGTTTAATGGTCTCTCGAACTTCAGTTTGAAATTCAATAGCTAAGTCTACTTTATGTTACAAAGCAAGCTAAAATCATCTTTTAAGACATTGCATATCTGCTGTCTCCTGCGCTATTTAGTTCCTCCTTTGTCTGAATTTGTCATACATAAATCATGCTCTTAAAGTTGCACAGAAGGATAAATCAAAAAAAAAAAAAAAAACAATTGCTGTTCCATAATTAACTCACTTCTTGTTCCAGTACTCTCCTTGTGGTGATATAGCATGATCTTGGCTGCTGTTATGATGTTAATCTATTTAACTCTTCTTTTGCAGTTTTCGTTTTCCTCAACCAGCAATTTTGCAGGTCTGCTATGTGTTCGTACTGTCATCTTTCTATATTTTTGGTCACTTTTCCACCAATAGATTTGTCTTCTTGCTCTTGCTCTTGCTTGACGTCTCTTTTGACATGAGCAGAGAGACTCGTACATTCATCAGCTTAGCTTGTAGTAAACAGTTATTACTACTGCAATAATCAAGTATCAATGTATAGTATTCTTCCTCTACTTAATTAAGTACATGCACTATATTGTTACAATCGTTCTTGAAATATATTAGGCCACATTTACGCATAGCTTTATTCTGATGATTATGAAGGAAAAAGGCTTAGATCAGAAAGGGCTAATTGAAGTGTTTGCTGAAATGAAAAGCAGATAACTTAGACATAATACTATATTTTCTATTAGATAGACCAAATCAAAGTACAGATCTACTGAGCTCTATGGGTACAACAAGGTCAACATGGAAGATTTTCTTCTTTAATTTGTTCTCTTGTTCTTTTGGGAAGCAAACTGATTGTAAGACAAACACGTCTTCATACAATATATGCATAGCATACTATGTAAATGATTGAAGAAGAGTGGTGCTAATAAGATGGAAACTCTTTAACATGACACTTTGAAGGTCCTCCATTTGTGTAGCTCGAAACTCTTATGCTTCTGGTTGATGTATCCATCAGCTTGCGAGCCAATGTTCTTCTCGTTATCATTCTTGTTCAATTCAGCAGTTTCATTAGACTCCGCGAAATGGACCTTCTTCTGTGACTCAGTGGCCGGAATCTTTTGATGATTCAAGCTAGACTCTTGTCCTACATACCTTGCATTGTTTTAGAAAACGGAGTATACGTTGGGGTAGTGAGGAATATCAGGGTGCATGGTTGGGGCTTTCTCCATTTCTCTAAGATGATCCAGGTATTCATCACCGGACATTGATTCCCAATACTGCATAGATCTCTTTTTTTTTTCTTGATTTGCTTGAGTAACTAGCCCTTTGTTTGTTGTTTCTGCAGAGTATTTTGCAGCTTGAACAACAGATTTTATTTTTAAAGGCCCAAACACACTGCTTAAAATATTCCAAAGTAATAGATGCTGAGATTTAAAATTGAATTCGATTCCTTCTCATTAGTCAGCATCCAACAGTTCTGATTGTATTGATATTTCGGCAGAGAATCAAAAGAGTAACTTTTTAGGAATGATGTCATACACTTTTTCAACCAAACAAAAAATTGTGTGTTCATAATTGTACCGCGAAACTTATCTATTTAAGATATAAAAGAGTAGTTTAATTAGTTTCTTTCTTCTCCGTTGATTTGAAAACGTTGGCTTTATACACTCAACGATGTTGAAAACTAATTATCCGTTGAGACCTTCCATCTTTAGACATTAATACGAGCGAAACTCTACTCCATTGTCTTTGTAATAGTACTCTATAGTGGCGAACAAAATAGGTAGAAATGGTGGATCAAATGTCAATATCAAGTTGATATTTATCAACCAAAGGTGCCTCGGCAGTGGGAGTCGAGAGTAACTAGACATTGAAATCATTATGGTTCAAGCTAAAATAATCCAGACCCCTTCAATAGGGGCTCAAAGGCCAACCTCTTCCCAGCCAAAGCTAAAAAGGAAGTTGGAAACATTCAGAGTACAACTCAGATTTTTGCCAGAACTAAAAAAAAACGAAATGGCACTTTTTGGAAGTGTAAATTACGATTCGATATCTTCTTCTACCTACAAATAATATAGAGCAAAATACGTTTACACTATCATGATGGTAAAATGAACACTTTGTATGGCCATTGCGGTTCAAGTAGTCTATAAATAACAAAAATGAAATGGATTTTGGCATACTGAAAAACACCCTTTTCTTCCGGCTTATGTTAACACTTGACCACAATTAGACTTCTCAATGACGTGATCATATATATACTTTCTAACCCGTCAATAAATAGAAGTTACACTCTTGGGCTCCCAGGGACTGGGGCAAATGTAGCAAGACCACGCCACAAGAGTACTTGGTTGATATAAGACACTTCATGAAAAACTATTAACCAATAATCTAATCAAAGCTGCTTGCCAATGACACTAAAAAGAGCACCTGATACTTGAATATTAGATAAAGCTTCATATTAAACATTACATATCACATGTTTCGAGATACGACTACTACCATAGTATATATTACACAGCTAGTTTAAGTAATAACATAAAAGAGTTTGTTAAACCATACTAGACAAACAGTACCCCAAGACCATGATGTTGCATCCTACCAATTATTCAAACCAAACTATGCATCACCAATAGGACAAATAGTAAATCTCTACTGTTCTCCAGCAATAAGATCCATGACAACACCCTTGATGCCTCCATTGTTCTTCTCAAGCAGCTTCTTGTTCATTTCTTTGTTGCTGAAACCCTGCATTCACAAAATCACCATAACCAACCTAGAATTATTTCTTGCAGAAGGAACAGGAGGGAAAAGGAAAGTAGAAACTTTAAGTTTCTCTTTGACTTCTAAATTAACCTACCATTTCCTCCAGCTCTTCAAGGAGAGGATCCCACTCGGCAACACCACAGAGTTCATCAACTGACTGCTCCAAATCATACTCATTCTTCCTCAAGATTTCTTTGTTCAGATCTACCTGCTTGAAACCCATTTCCTCCAGCTCATGGAGGAGGTACATCTCATCTTCGTTATTTCCTCTTAACATCCTGGAGTGGTGCCTGCATAGCTACAGCAGCTGATGGTGCCATGGAAGAAACCACTGGCGCTTCCTCAGTTAAATCAATAATTGGATATGAAATTGGTGAACCAGGAGCAGATGGAGAACTTAACTTGTCACCAACACCAACCAACAAGCTATCATTAATAAGAAACTTGGCATCCTGCTCCTTATTTTGGCTTACTTCAGCCACTGAATCAACCAACTCCATTTTACTAGAGCTCTTAAGCTCAGGAAGGACATTCTGAGGTTCTGGATTCACGTTGAAAATATCAGGTCCGGACACATCACTGCTGGCAGGAGGTAAATTCAAGTTTAACCCCTGAAAAGCTTCGTGGACCAACTCCTGTTTTGGCTGGTTTAAAACAGCATCGACCTGCATGAACAAGGAAGGGGCATTCTTCACATCAAAATTAGATCAACATCATCAAGCATATCGAGGCAATCAAACCACACTAACCTGGATAAGCACCCATACACGCTGGCCAAATTTCTTCCCTGAAGACGAAGCCAACCTCCAGTAGGATATGTACCTACCAGGATGCTCAGGAGCAGTAAAATCAACTGCCACATCAAGCTCCTGACCAACAGCCAAGCCAGCTGTAGTTATCTGCAAATGCATATGACATCATATCATAAAAACTTCCGGGATAATTAATTCAATAACTGTCAACAAGAGGGAACTACAAGCACAAGAAACTAATTTCTCGTAGAACTACTTCTCTCACCTCCAATTCAACAGAGAATTTATCACTTAATCTATCTCCCTCAATCCAAACAAGCTGAGTTCCTTGAGGCCAGACGAGATTACCATTGTTATTCATTCTTCAGATCTTGGTAAATCGAGTCAAAGGGGGCATGATGGTTCCATCCAGGATATTGACATCCTGTATGAAGCGGCTGTCCAGCTTTGGCCGACCTGATTTCCAGCCATAGCCTCGAGGGACTTGTTGGACAGTTGGGGCACACAACCTGGCATGCTAGGTGACACAAAAAAGAGTTAATAGAGGTAAAACAGAAAGAGAATATGTCAATGAGAATTTTAGGAAAGTGACTCCTACCATATCCTGTAAACGCTTTTGTTGTTGAATCTGAAGATCATGTAAACCCTTGAAAGATAAGGGATGCTGGTAAGCTAAAGGACGATCCATTCTGATGTAATCAGCATCATTTCCCATTTCAGCAAAACATATGCTGCAGAGATCGTAGTTCTCCTTTCTGCATGAACATAGGATGGCTATGTCATTTAATGTCAGCTCAGATAAAAATAACAAATAAGTACAATTACAGGGTCCTTACACTTTAGATATGAACCTGCCCTCCAGTTATCGGGTGAACCCCACAACCATCACAGCGAACACCTTTATGGAAAATAGTCCCAGTCCCATCACTGTGATTATGGCTCCTTTTAAGTGGTACCTCAAAAGGGAAGTTCGGAATTGGGACAGGGTTGTTTACTGTTGGCACCCCAGAAAACGGACACTCATTCACAGGGTTAAACGGAACTAGAGGTATAGTAATTACAGATCTGAAGGGCATCTTCATTGAACTGCCACTGGAACCTGCATTACGGGAATCATTCACATTCACAGTGTTCATCGGAACTAGACGATGTACGGGAGTGGAGCCATCAGAAGGCATTTGGTTGAACTGCCGCTGGGATCTGTATTACGGGAATCCCAGTTGCATTGTTTCAATTTATTGGAACTTGCAGAGGCGCCCAAATCAATCGGCTTAGCTACAGGATGACCCTTGCTGGGCTGCTCATCAGAAGGCTTTTCTGGCGGAATAGGTGAGGGCCTCACATATGCAAAGCCAATAGTCTTTCCATCAATAGTCTTCACCAGCGATGTCTGAGCTTTAGGACCATTGCATGACGATGACTGAGCTTCGGTTCGATCACCTTCCGAAGTTTTTGATTTGGATATTAGCTTGACTGTGGCATCTACAGCTTCATTGGAGGCCTTAGGTTTTGGTTCTGTAGTCTTTAATGGTTGCTTCTCATCATGTAGTGCTGTGAGGCGCTCCTTCTTCAGGGATGGCTCTCCACTTTTAACATTTGGCTTTCCTCCATCAGCACTCATAGTATTTCCATTAGATGTTCCACTATGGGAACCAGCTTCTTTGACAGGCTGAGGCCCTGAAGCCTGATTTTGGTTGTAACATAGCCCCATCTTAGACATAGCATCAACAAGCTCAGCAAGGATGGGAGTAGAGGATGAGGCCCTTATAGTCAGGTCAGATAAGACCTTTACCACGGGTGCACGCAGAGGTTCTGGAATGGTCTTGAGAACATCAGAAACACCGGAATTCAAGTTTGGGAATGGAGGCTGGACCCGATGTGGACTGTAAGGGAGTAGAATTTCCACTAGATCTAGCTGAAGGTCGGCCACTTCTTTCGGCAGCATTCAACCTCACAGATATTCTCAAGGGATTCAGGTCCTGCCTCATAACATCCTGCAGATCCTCGTCATCAACGAGTGTTACTACATCAGCATCCTCATCAACGTATGTTAGTGTGAGTTCAGCATCATGAGCTAAATTGAAAAGTTGAATAATCTTGTTTCTCTATCCACCCATATTAAGATCAAGTTTCTGATTGATGACAGAAGCATTGAATCGCCTGATTGTCTCTTCATACTTGACCTGCAAATCATAAAAGATGTTAAAGTATGCCACAAAAGAGAGGTAACACCAAAACTGTAAAGTCCCAAAATAAAAAAAAAAACAAAAACAAAAACAACACCACAACACACACGACACAACACCTCACTCACCTTAACTCCTCCATTTCCCATTTTACTCCCTCACGTCCCATTTATCATGGGCACTTTCTGCACTTGGTTACAAACACAACACACACATACACTTTTATATACAACACACAACAAAAGGGAAATACAAAAATCAGAAACAAAACAAAGAGAGAAAAAAAAAAAAAAAGAGAATAAAGAGAGCAATTAAGGAGTCCCAAAAAAGTTTGGTTGAAGGATAAGTTGAAGTTGAGGTTTTTGTTCGCGGTTACGAAGCAACAAAGGTGAGTTTTCTCACTCACAAATTCTTAGTAAAATCCTTTGTTTTGAGTTACAATGCATGTTAAAACATAGTATGCATGTTAAAAAAATATATGTTTCTGGAAATACAAGTTGTGATGAATTAATTGATATAAGTATTGTCTTGTAACAAGTTTGAGTCATGTAATTGCGGACTGTTTCCGCTGAGTTATCCTTCTTAGAATGGGACGAAATTTTCCAGTGTTGTACATTTTTTTTTCACGGTCAGATTGAGTCCAAACGGGGCGAAAACCGACATACGGTTTAAGAGTTATCGCTGTTTAAAGTTTCTGCCTCGGATCAACCGAAATCCGGAATGGCAGAACGTATAACGTAAAAACTGTATAAATCGGTAAAGAATCTGAAAGTTTGTGCTGAATAATAGTTCTAGATTTCTCTGTTATTGACAGTCTGAGAACTTACTGAGATTGAACTGACATACGGTTTGAGATTTATCGCTGTTTAAAGTTTATGCCTCGGTTCAACCGAAATCCGGAAGGGCAGAACGTATAACGTAAAAACTGTACAAATCGGTAAAGAATCTGAAAGTTTGTGCTGAATAATAGTTCTATATTTCTCTGTTCTCGACAGTTTTAGACCTTACTGAGATTGAACCGACATACGGTTTGAGAGTTATCGCTGTTTAAAATTTCTGCCCCGGTTCAACCAAAATCCGAAAGGGCAGAACGTATAACGTAAAAACTGTACAAATCGGTAAAGAATCTGAAAGTTTGTGCTGAATAATAGTTCTGTATTTCTCTGTTATTGACAGTTTGAGACCTTACTGAGATCTATCCGACATACGGTTTGAGATTTATTGCTGTTTAAAATTTCTGCTTCGGATCGACCGAAATCCAGAAGGGCAGAACGTATAATGTAAAAACTGTACAAATGGTTAAAGAATCCGAAAAGATGTGCTGAATAAAAGTTCTAGATTTCTATGTTCTCAACAGTTTGAGACTTTAGGGGGATTAATCCGACTTACGGATAAAAAATTATGACTCTTTTAAGATTGCGTCCCTTTTTATAAAAAGTCCGGTGAGACAGTTTCTATAGGATTGTTTCTTTCGTGAATTTGTACTAGTTTCACTAAGTATTTTCAGAGGAAACTTGGGATAGTGATAGGTCCCCGCGTTACCTTCGACTCGGCGTGGGAAATACCTTATTTAGAGTTACGGTTTGAGAGTTATAACCCTTACAAGTGGGAAGGGCGAAAAGTTGAAAGAAGAAATATTATTTGAGTCTTTTAAACATATAACATATATATATATATATATAAATGCATTGGATCGAGTTGCACGTACCGCAACAAATATATAAATGCATTGGATCGGGTTGCACGTAACGCAACAAATATATAAATGCATTGGATCGGGTTGCACATACCGCAATAAATATACAAATGCATTGGATCGGGTTGCACGTACCGCAACAAATAGATAATATACATGTATCGGATCGGGCTACATGTACCGCAATAAGTAGATAATATGTTATATGAGATAAAGCAGGGGTACTGGTTAAACTAAGTATTTCCTAGGACAAGTGGGGAGAAGATTTTGCACGTGAATATGTATTGACTTATATAATGAAAGTGTTGTAATATGTTTTTCACAACATGCTTATTACGTTTATAATATGTTTGTAATTAGAATATTGTGAGGTTACTTTGGATTGTAAGGCGGGGTTCTCACTCAGCCCCAGATGGTAGGACTGACTCTTTTATTTAACATGTTTCAGGAAAGCGCGATAGAGGAAAAACTCTGCAACAGGACTAGCGATCGTCCCGCAGCCTTATTGTCCCACAAATTCATTACTTCGGATTTGGTGAAAGTTATTCTAGATTAAGTATGTTTGAAGAATCAAGTTTCGTTATCTCGGGAAATGCCCCACATGAGACTGTTTCCTTTTAAGATTCGAATACTTTTATTTTGTATTTGAACTTCCATCGAGTCTAGAAAATTTTTGGATGCTCGAGTATGGGCTTGTGCTTTCATTAAAGAAGTACATGATTATATTATTTCTGCACCTAAATGTATGTATAATTTAGAAAGAAAAGAAATTAGATGGTTCACCTGGAAAAGAATAGTTGTCCAGGTGCCATCACACTTAAGGGAAGACTTGAGAAAAAGACGGGGCGTGACAAAAACCCAACACAGAAGCTCTGCCATAGCTCAACAATATTATTTCATAAGTTGAAAAACATATACCAACACCCATGAGTGTAGCCTAATGGTCAATGAGATGGGTTGGGTTGAGAACCTAGGTGTTAGGTTCATCCTAGCAAGAGCAAATTTAGGACACCACAATCTTTTTTAAAAGAAAGCATATGCCGAAAATTTAAGAGGATGTTTTTGTGGAGAACAAACTACTATGATGTATAGAAAATATAAATACTCTTTTTTTGAGATAATCGAAGTGTCCAGACGCTCGAAGAAATGTAAACACTCTACCAAGTACCAAGGCACAAAAAGGAAAAGGTAAACCACAACAAGGGCGGCCTTGTGAAAATTGAAGGTACAACCAAACACAAAATTTATACATGTGATTCAATTGCACCCAAAAGAGAAACAACTGGCCCAAACCAACCTGGGAAGTGGATCTAGGAAGAGTGGTGTGTTGATAGTTTGGTTAGCTTGTTATTTTAATAAAATTAATTTTAGTATATGATGTGTTGTACGTGTTTATCGCGTCAATAATAAATTATAAACCAGATTAATACATTACATGAAATAGCAATTGTCTTTGAAGTAGATACAAACATTTTTTTAAATGACAAAAGTAAATGTTACCGCATGACGTGGTGGTCAAATTAAAAATAATTGAATAATTTTTAAACCTGGAATTTGCAAAGACAAACAATTCAGTTAAGTTAGTTATATAATTTTTGTAGTTATAGATATTTTATACAATTAAGCACACCAATATTTAGAAGAAACTTTACAATCTATTTGAAAATTTTGACTTCTGAAGAAGAAAATTATCATGTAATTAATGATTTGAACAATTCAATTACCAGAGATTTAAAAAATAATGACTTATACATAGCAAAGAGAATTTTGAACAGAAAAAAAAAAAGAACAGGCACACAAATAAAGAGCAGGTAATTAATACTAATATGCTTATAAAACTTTCAAGTTATAATAAAGAAGAAAATAATATTAATATCACCACTACGGTGCTATGAGGATAATGAATGAAATTATATTAGCACTTTTGACTCAAAAAGTGTATCTACTATAGATTTATATTAACTTGCAATAACATGATCTAAGAACTAAATTTTAATTACTTAAATTTTGTGTACAATTACTGTTTGGAAAAAGCACTGAAAAAAATAAATATACATGACAAACTTACAAAAACTATGGTTCAATAGTGCTATTATCTCTTATTTTTTCCCGACTAAGCCATCATTCTTTAATACAGAAAACAAAATTAGCTTTGAAGTTTGAAGTGTTGGCTTCCAAGAACCCCAACCGATGAGTTAAAAGAAGAGAGAGGCACAAGAACCATTTATACAAATACGACACAAAATTACGGAGACGACTTGCTATATAGTTCTACTAAGGAAGTATTTAATAAATAAAAATATAATTTATTTTAAAATTCTAAATATTAGAAAAATTAATATAGAAGATATTATTTTTATGTTACATAGTTTAAATAAGGAATAATAAGAATAAAGTAATATTCTACTTTATTTTGAACTTTCAAATTAGGACTTCTAACATAGTTCAAATAAGGAAAGATAATAATTAAAATTTTAATTGATTTTGAAGTCCTAACTATTAGAAAATAATTATGTCTTAAATTGGGGAAGTGCTCCTTATATAGATTGAAAAATGTTGGAAAAGTGGTCTATGAAGAGAGTTACGTTCAAGAGGATGTACAATTCTAGTTTGATAGTCCTACTTTCTTTAACATATTACCTAAATAAGAACTCTTAATCACTTTTCCAAAAAATATTTGTCAAAGTTAAAAAGGATTTCAAAAATAACGTGGTTTTTTTTATTTTTTTTAAAATAAAATAGGTGATATATTATAAAGATAATTAAATTATAATTTAAGGATATTGTAAATAACAATTTTGTCTATTGTATGATCTTCTAATGAAGGGAAAAAAGTTTTATCAACATTTGTAAGGCTCTTCGTGCTTTTAATATAATATAGATTAGAAATAATAATATTTTGAATTTTTTAATTATTGATAAATTTTGATTTTACTTCTTGTGACATCAGGCTGAACTCATTTAACTTTTAATTAATATCTTTTTGTGAATTTTCACAATTTTAATGAATTATTAATTATTAAATTATTTATTTTGTGTGATATGTTAAGTTTTTATTATTACTCCATTTTTAAGGATAATTATAATTTCAAAATAGTCTAGATATAGGGGAACAACACTTTTGATCCTCAAATTTAATTTTAATCATCATAATAAATGACAAAATACATTTAACATTCAACAAGAATAACATACACAGTGTAATCCCACAAAATGAGGTCTAATAAGGGTAGGATGTACACATACCTTACATCTATCTTTGTGGGGCAGAGAGAATGTTTCGGATAGACGCTCAGCTCATAAAGAATGTAGTCAATTCAGGATACAAGAAAATAAGACATCAAAATATCCAGATAAAGAATAAATGAAATAATACACACCTAAGAATAATACCTACACATTACTACTAAGACAAATGGAATAATACACACATAAGAATAGTACCGAAATACTACAATTAAGGCTTTTATCCTAATCCTCGAGACAAAATTCAAATACTTGCTAACCTTCTATCCTAATCCTCGACCTCCACATCCTTCTATCTACGGTTATGTCCTCGGTCAGCTGAAGTTGTGTCATATCATGTCTAATCACCTCCCCAGTTCTATTTTGGTCTACCTCTACCTTTCCTGATTCATGCGACCGCCAATTTCTCGCACCTCCTAATTGGTGCATCACCACTCATCCTCTTCACATGCCCAAATCATCTCAGTCGGGCCTCCCTCATCTTGTCCGCCGAGGAGGGCACTCCAACCTTGTCTCATATAACTTCATTTCTAATCATGTCTCTCCTCGTGGCACAATTCTATGTGGCACCTCTCTATGGCCAAGGTTCTTATTTATCTTTTCTAGGCTTTTTATATCATATTTAGTTATTTTATTTTAATTTAAAAAGTAATCTCCATAGTTCACACCTCTTCATTTTCATAACTTTTACTCTTAATTAGTATTAGTAATTAATTTCATAATTTTTTATTTAATATACAAGTTATGACACCTAATTAAAATCACACCAACGTGATATTATCATTCCAATAAATGGAAGGTCTTGTAGAATGGATGAAGAGATCAAAAGCACAAAATTGTAGAACTGAGGAGGAGATCAAAAGAACAAAATGAAGAAAATATTGATAGAGAAGGAACTATTCTCATCTCCACTCTGCCCACTCGCTCCTTGTTCTTTAGTCAGGTACTCAAAATATTTATTTTAGCAAATGAATGAGTGTTTTGGTACTTTTATTATATGAATATCTTTTTAAAATGTTTACTTTTTCACCATTTAAATTATTATGTTATACAACTTCTATTGTTAATCTTCTTTTCAATTTGTTCGTGACGCAAAATTGTTGAGAAGGGTCATTATGCCTTTTAGTTTAGTCTGGAATTTTTAAATTTATACTCTTTAATATATGAAAATTAAAATATATAGACTTTATTGCTTAGATAATTTTGATTGACAAGTCAAATAATTCTAGCAAAATCTACTACTATATATATATATATAGTATAAAGTTAGGCAAATGAGAGTGACGTGACACTTTTCTTTGGCAAAAAACACAATTAACTTTTTTCTCTTTTTTTTTTTTAAAAAAATCTCCTTATTGGCATGAATGTCCTAATTATTTTTATGAGAACAAATGATGTTTTATAAGAAATATACAGGGCTAAGGAAACTAAAAAGTCTTTTGAGTCATATCCGAATGGATAATAATCTGTTTACTAGAATGGTCCTAGTGTAATTACCACAATCTGTTTATTGACGTTGATTAATCGGAAATTGCCGCAATTGCGGGAATTAGCTTCGCAGGTACATATTACAATGGTCCTGGTGTAATTACCACAATTACAACAATGTACAAGTGTAATCTCATAAGTGAAGTATGGAAAGAGTATGATATATACATATCTTATATCTACCTATATGGGAATAAAGAGATTGTTTTTTATAGACTCAAGGCTCAAAATAATCCTAGTGTAACTGGTTATATTAAATAAAATCATGACTTATGTGATTTAACATACATCACGATAAGAAAATTAATGTGTTGATAGTTTGGTTAGCCAATTATTTTAACAAATTAGAAATAATAATATTTTTAATCTTAATTATTGATAAATTTTGATTTTACTCCTTGTGACATCAGGTTAAACTCAACTTGCTTTCAATTAATTGAAATATGCCTCTCTCTTTTTATCCTTTTGTGAATTTTCATTAATTTAATGAATTACTAATTGTTGAATTATTTATTCATGTTAAGTTTGTATTATTATTTCATATTTAAGGATAATTACAATTTCAAGATAGTCTAAGTATAGGGGAAGTAGCACTATTGATCCTCAAATTTAATTTTAATCCTCGTAATATATGACAAAACACGTGTAACCTTCAATTATTCGAATGTGTGTTTGTGGTCCATTTATATATGAAGTATGTTATATTTCAATTATTTTAAACTATATTATCATCAAATATAGAGTAATAATATAAATTTAACATAATTATATGAGTAATAAAATGGTGAAATAGTTAATAATTATGATAAATTTGTTAACATTCACGAACAAAGAGATTGAAAGTATACAACAACAAGAATAACATACTCAATATGATCTCACAACTGACGCCTGAGAAGAGTATGGTCTATGTGCTTAGTCAAATAGTACTTGTCTTGTATATTTTTTTTCATTTCATAACAAATTTGACAATTTTGTTAAAAAGAACCTAACAATTGTTGGTAGTTCATCAATTGGTTTGGATCAAGTTTAGCACATTTCCAATTATAATTTCGATTTTCGGATTTCACAACAAGTAATTCGAATCTGATCCAAATACGTTCGGATTGGATCAAATTTTTTAAGTTTGATTTCTGATAAATCAGTTTGGATAATTCGAATTTTCAGTTCGGCTTATAAGTTAAATTCCCGCTTCTTCTCCTTCTTACAAAATGAACAACCAAATTATCTTAATATATATTTCTTCGTTGCTATCACAATCATATAAATAAAGTATTCATCAAGCAATAAAATTATTGTAAAAGATGGAACAAAAGCATTGGTCCTATGATGTAACAAGTCCAATTTAGTACAATCATCCCATACGTAGAATATATACTAACAATGAAAATAAAAAGAAAATTTAAAAAGTAGTCATCTCTAGAATTAACAAATCCAAACATATTGACCTTAGTAATTTTTTGATTATAGAGTTGATATGTAGGGTATATTTGATTTATTAGATTGAACACATAGGTAAATGCATTAATATATTAATGGATAGTGGGGTAGCCTAAACATAAGTGAAAGAAAATAATCCCCTCCTTATTTTCATTAATATAAAAGGTATATATACATGAGATACAATATTTAATTATGAAAATTAAATCTACATTTTCCTAGTATAAGACTACTACATTTTCTTAATACAAGACTACTACCATAATTACACTTGTACAAGAATTATACAAAATATATTCACGATAATGACGTGTATATTCTTTCACACTCCGCAATCATAGCGAACGGTTGTCGTATGCTGAGACCGTCCCTAAAATCTTCAAACAAAACTAAGGGAAGACCCTTAGTAAAGATGTCAGCAATTTGGTACCGTGAAGGGACATGTAAGACACGTACTTGTCCACGAGCTACCTTTTCGCGAACAAAGTGAATATCTATCTCGATATGTTTAGTGCACTGATGTTGGACCGGATTCCCAAAGAGATAGACCGCACTAACATTATTGAAGTAGACCAAGGTAGCTTTCTGAATATGAAAGTGAAGCTCTAATAGGAGATTACGCAGCCAATAGAAATCAGACACCGCATTGGCTACCCCTCGATACTCGGCCTCCGCACTGGATCGCGATGAAGTAGCCTGTCGTTTAGCCGACCAAGAGACCAAGTTATCAATAAGAAACATACAATAACCAGATGTCGAACGTCTGATATCTGGACATCCACCCCAATCAGCATTTGTATAAGACATGAGTGTAGATATAGATGATGAATATAAGTTCAAACCATAATCAAGAGTACCCTAAATGTAACACACAATGCGTTTGAGAGCGTGCATGTGTTCATCCCTCGGATCATGCATAAATAAACACACCTGCTGCACTGCATAAGTAATATCGGGCCTCGTGAATGGAAGATGCTAAAGAGCCCCTGGAAGACTGTGATAGTGGGAGGGATCCTCGTAAGGTGTGGTAGAATTAGCACTCAGCTTCAGTTTGGTTGTCAACCGGAGTAGGAGATGACTTACAGGATGACATGTCAGCCCGTTCAATAATCTCAACTGCATATTTCCCTAGGATAGAAATAGACCACTTGCATAACGAGTTACATCTATACCAAAAAAATAACTCAAATGCCTCAAGTCGTTCATAACAAATTCAGAACTGAGAAGACACATGATAGACTTGCGCAGTTTATCAGAAAAGTCAGTCAATGTAATATCATCCACATATAACAAAATGTATGCCGGAGAAGTACCACGACGATAGATGAACAAAGAATGATCAGACCTGCTATGAGAAAACCCAATAGTAGACACATAATCTTCAAACTTTTTGTATCAATCCCGAGGGGCCTGTTTTATCCCATACAAGAACTTCTTCAGCAGACAGAGATGGTTAGGATGATCGGGGTCCCTGAAACCCAAGGGATGATGCATGTATACTGTTTCCTTGAGATCACAGTGTAAGAAAGCATTTTTCACATACAGTTGATGAATGGGCCATGCTTTCAAGAGAGCCAGACCGAGAACAATGTGAATGGTTGCCGATTTGACCATCAGACTAAATGTATCTCCACAATCCACGCCAACCTGTTGAGTTTTGCCATCACCTACAAGACGGGTCTTGTGCCTCTCAAAACAACCATCAGATTTTTCTTATGAGTAAAAATCCACATAGAACGAATAACATTGACACCAGGCGGATGGGGCACTAACTCCCACATCTTATTTTCAATAAGAGCATTATATTCATTATCCATGGTCATTTTCCAATTCGGGTCATGAAGGGCAGACTCTGAATTAAGCGGTAGGAGTGATTTAGTGACATTAGAATTGAGATTAAAATATCATTTTGGTTTAAAAATACCCCGTTGGCTACGAGTAACGGGCCCTTGACTTGGAATAGAAGTGGGCCAGACCTAGGTCAGTGTATGGAAATCTCGAGATTGGCCAGCAGGCAGTGGGCCTGCTAGCAGATGGACTAGACTGACGGGGGGGGGGGGGGTGGGATGGGCTGATGTACTGGACCGAGGAGCTGGACGTTGATGTAGAAACTAGGCTAACATGCAGTGGGCCTGCTGGCGGAATTGTGGAAGAGAGGTGTGTTGGTCCTGCAGGTGTGTGCTGGGCTGGAAAATTGTGTGTGGACCGAGCCAAATGGTGGACCACATACGGTGAGAGCTCATCATCCAAAAAATTATAAGAATTAGATACGGAATTATACAATTTAGCAAATGGAAATTGAGTTTCATCAAAAATGACATGGCGACTAATGATGATTTATTAGAGGATAAATCAAAATATTTGTAACCATGATGATTAGACAGATAACCCAAAAAACACACAAGCGGTAAAACGGGCTTGAAGTTTGTTAATCGTAATTGATGGGAAGAAAGGATAACATAAACACTCAAATACCCTAAGATGAGAATATGAAGGATCCTTACGATAAATAATTTGGACCGGAGATTGGTATGCTAGTCCTTTGCTAGGGAATATTTTTAGAAGGTAAGTAGTCATTTGTAATGCATGATGCCAAAATGAAGGTGGTAATAAAGCATGTGCGAGTAATGTCCAAATAATATTATTAATGATGCATATTTTTCTCTCGATTTTTTCATTTTGGGAGGACGTATAAGGACAAGAAAACTGAAAAGATATGCCATTAACATTACAAAATTTCCTAAACGACTCATTATCAAATTCCCTTCCATTATCACATTGAATGTTTTTAATTTCTCGTTCAAATTGAGTACGGATGAATGCTCTAAACGACAGGAATGTGGAATAAACTTGAGACTTTTTAGACAATGGAAAGGTCCACAAAAAATTAGAATAATCATCCAAAAATAACACATAATAACGATGGCCCAAAGAGCTCAAAACGGGAGATGTCCACAAATCACTATGAATAATATCAAATGGCATCAACGTACTAGAATTAGAGCTACAAACGGTAATCTAACATGTTTCCCAAGCGGACAAGAAGGACAAACATTAGTATTATGTGTACTATTACACTCAATAAAATTATTATTTTGAAGAGAGGAAAAAACATACGCTCCCGGATGACCCAAATGCGCATGCCACAAGGAAGGTGCTAAAGCGGCAAACGTTGACGGTGCGGCTTGATTAGTAGTAGTGGTGATGGAATAGAGCTCGCCCCGACTATTCTATCGCATTAGAGGTATCACCGTAGTAAAATCCTTCACACAAAATCCAAAAGTGTCAAAGTCAATAGAAACTCAATTATCAGTTGTAAATTTTCGAACAAACACCAAATTTTTAATTAAGTGAGGAGCATGAAGGACATTTTTCAAGGCTAAAGGTGGATTCGGGGGAGATAAATTTGTGTGATTATAACCGCGAATTGGAATTGAATTACCATTACCAACAATTATGCCATGATTTTTGCTCAAATTAAAATAAGACGAGAGATTACCTGGTGCGGATGTCATGTGAGAAGTAGCACCGGTGTCCATGTACCAATTTGCATTCGAGGGGTTTAATCCAAGTGTATGCATCGCTGCCTCGATATCCGTATAGGTCGGGATCGTGCTAGGTCGCGCAATGGGCGAAGGCTGCCGAGGCCGGAGGCCTAAGCGGACCCACGTTTGCCACGACCCATTTCTTTTTTGCTGTTTGGTCTAGTGGGCATGTTTTGTCAAGCGGCCCATGTAGAATAAAAAAGAGGCAAATGGTCGATATGGGCCACTTCCCGTTGGCCCACGGCATGGCCCAGGGCCACTGCCCAGCGACCCAAGCCTGCTGTCATGGGTTTAGTGTCCTGGTCCCCTGCTATCCGCCACTACCTGCCGATCTGCAGCCACCCTTACCGTCGCCACGTCTGCCGTCGCGATGTTTCCCACGGTTTTGACCATTTTTGCCACCCCCGTTGTTACGGTTTTGACCATAATTTTCGGAGAACGATTGAGAGTCATCAGTTTCGCGGGACGTGGCCACCATCATGGCGGAATTGGCTCCGGTAGCTACCTTTTTAGCCAACCCTGCTTCTTCTAAGGTGAGCATGAAACGTGCTTGGTAGAACGGCGGAAAATGATCGCTTTAACGAAGGAGAGTCCCAATGCCATTATACGCCTCAGAGAGGCCTACAACTATCTGAAGAACAAGACGATCATTAGTGACATGCACACCAACGTTTTTGAGTTGATCCGACAACTCCTTGAGCTGTTGACAATAGGCTGAGACATTCGAAAAATCCTCCATATTTATGTGGGAGAATTTCTGCTCAAGGGTCACGATACGAGAATTTTTGTTGTCTTGGAATATATCACGCAACCTATTCCAGGTTTCCATTGCCGTAGCGTCGGGTTCTATAATTGTTTGTAAGAGGTCTGTAGAGATGGTGGAATAGATCCATTGAAGGACCGTAGCATCAAGAGTTGCCCACATCTCAATTTCATCATCCGTGGAAGGCACCTTCTCCTTGCCTTTCGCCGGTGGGATGATGTGATGGAGGACTCTATTAGATCGAGCATGAATTTTAAACAGTTCTACTCACGTTACGTATTTGATGTTTTCCATCTCAAGAACAATAGGGATGTTGTTCTTGATATTGGAGACTACAAGGACAGAATGAAATGTATTCTTTGTGGTAGACATGATGAAAGAACAAGAGGGGAATTAGGGATCTGGAAAAAATTGAAGGGGGGGGGGGGGGGGGGGACGGCCAAGGAATAGGGCGGCGAAAGCAGAGTTTTTTGGAGAAGGAAAAATTTTGCCCTAGACTATTGATACCATGAAAGAGAATAATCTGCTCCTTATTCTCATTAATGTAAAATGTATATATACATGAGATTCAATATTTAATTATGAAAATTAAATATATCTTTTCCTAGTATAAGACTACTACATTTTTCTAATATAAGACTACTATCATAATTACACTTGTACAAAAGTTATACAAAATATATTCAATATACACGATAATGACGTGTATATTCTTTCAATAAGGCATAAGAAATTCGATTTTAGAATATCCAAAAATTAGAAGTTTCAAATCCAAATTCAATTCAAAATTTAAAAATATTAAATTCTAAACTCAATTCAAAATCTGAAAATTTTCAAAATATTAATTCAAAATATTTGAATTTTGATTGGGATTTAAAGTTTATCCAAACCATACACAACCCTAATTGGCTCATTTGCGCTTTCAATCTCCACCGCTGTGGCCGCGTGATTGGTTAATATTGTCCGCACCTCCAAATGCAGCCAATGAAGAAGCTTCCTTCAAACGGCAAGAAATTGAATTGCAGGCACCATAACATTATAATTACCTGTTACAATCGACTCTGCACATCTGCAGAATCAGTATACACCCATATTATATTTGATTTATCTCAACTCTTGGACTACTTGAAATAGAAAAGGGAGTCTTCATGAGTAATTTTTTGCATCTCATACTTACGAGTTTTCTGGGAATATAGTATTTGATATCATGTTCGTGCAGTGATAAGAATGTTAGAGTGTCATTTTACTCAATTGAAAACGAGTCTTAGACAAACTTCAGATTTTATTAAATAAAAAAAAGGAATGAAGTAACTTGGAATAAGAATCAATCAGTAAGCTAACAAGATTATACATTTAATGTGAACACTACAATATATTAGTAGTAAAAACAAGATGTATACATTTGGCGAACTTGGCTCTATCAAAATTTAAGCCCAAGATCTAAAAAGTAAACATACAATGTAGTAGTAGAAGAGAACAAGAGAAAATTACAAAGTTCGCTATGTTTTTCATACATAATGTAAGAACCAAAAAAATGTACTGTATACTCCATACCAAAAAAGGATTTAGAATTGTAATTTGTGATATAATTAGTGAGAGTTATCAGTAAATTAATGATAATACGGCTCATAACAATGCCATTGCCATTAATCCCATAATCATAACTCCAGAAATCGCAACAAATCCCTTCTCCTTAATCACTTCATTAGCCACATACACTACCACCTCCGACGTAATCTTCTCGCCGTCCTTAGCAAGAACACGGCGGCGTTTTCCGACGAAAGCTAATAGTACCAGCACCGTGATCCACGCCACAATGGTGGTTCTAACGGCCATAACAATACATCCGCCCACCACAAGGGCGGCGGCCGCTACGATGAACGGGAAAACATAGGCGGAGGAGGAGAAGATAATAGTAGTAGTTGAGAAAGAAATTAAGAGAAAAAACAAACAAGTCGTGGTAGTAGTAGTGGTTTTATTGAAAATGTTTTGTTCTGAGTAATTCATGTTGTTTATGGTCCGTCTGTATTTTTTTTTCTGGAGAATGGATGTTGTGAGGAAGAAGTAGAAGAATTAAAGGAGCAAAGTAACGGTTGTTAGTTGAATTAATCATTAAAAAGCTAATAATGGAGTGTTTTATTTATTGGGGGAAAACCAATTCATGAAAGGAATTGGAAGGCATGTGGCTACACATGGTAAGGTTGGCAAATTAGGAGACGCGGGTACATGGTTTTTAGTATATATTATATTCACGTGACATCATTTTATTTTAAAATATATAGTCTAAAATAAGTTTTTTTATAAATATGTGATTGCCAATTATTTTATAAAGTTAATGTAATATTTTTTTTGAAATAGACTAAAAAATTATGCCACATAAATTGAGACAAGGAGTAGTATTTAATTTACTAACTTCTTTTATTTTCTTCATGTTAAGGAAACAAAATATTATTACCTATCAATGATATTGTCTCGCTATAATTTTTTTTTAAAAGGGAACGATCTTCCTGTTTGTTAGTGGATTATTTTGTTTATTCAAGGTATAAATACTTCTTATGGTATATTCTCAACTTTTTTTTAATTGTCCATTGAAGTTTTCCTATTTTTGTTTTTCTATAACTGAAGAAATAAATGTGATGGTAATTTGGAGCTTATGTTACTAGGCAATCCACTGGCCCTCAGAATTACGGTGAGTCCTTGTCTTTTCGACTTTCTTCAAAGTGCTTCCAAGAGACAGTTTGGTGATAATAATAATTCAAATAATATTAGTGTGATGACTTTGAAAATTTTCAATTCAACAATTTCTACTTTCATGTAACCATGTAAAATACCTAACAAAAAAATTATTTGGATGTTCATCTTCTTAAAGCATTTAAATCCCGTAAAAGAAGCATCAAAGGATCTGGTGAGATGGTTGAGATAATTTCATCTTTAATTAAAGTCTCAAATTTAAACCATGAAATATAGAATTTCTTAATAGGAAACGCTTGAAAATCTGAATTAATCAAATCAGTATGTTTCAAATACGGAATGGTTAAAACAAAAATAAGTCACCATCAAAGATAACAACCATTGTACCAGACATAAATATATTTGTGGGAACCAAATCCAGAGGCGTGAATTAATGTTATTTTTGGTTGACGTTATGGTTCGTTACAAATCATACTGCTTACTATCGTACAAGCATTTAGCCTTGGGCTTTAACCTAGTGTATGCTAGACACAATATGTTGTTAATCACTTTGTAGTACTGCAACAACAGTAAGCTGATAGTTAGTCAGTCCTGTTTTACCTCTAATTCTTTGTTCACCTTCTCGTAACACTCCACTAATTACCCTACTCAAAAAGCTTCTTAAATCTATAAACAACTTTGATTCTGTGTGTTTTGGAACTTACCCTTGTTTGGAAATTGAAGGAAACAGAAAAAAGAAAGTTCAGTGTTGTTGAGGAATAAATTAGGCCAACGGCAAGTTCAAATGTGCTTTCAGGGATCCCAATCTATTCTGCCATTAAGCAAACAAACGGTTTATGTACAGTTTTAGAGAAGTGGTAATGATCAACAAATGATTTCATGAACAAAATAAAATTTGTGAAACATCCGAATCATGACACAGTAGCTGTTTCGGAAACCTGTACCCTACACATGGCCTTCGTCGCCTGCAAAAATATACACAGGAACTTGTTCGTCAAGAACAGTAGTACGTAGTGGTTGCTTTCCTACCAATACAATATCCGATAGCAAAAGATTTTTGTAACTAAAGATTGAATTTTGAACTTGCCTGAAGCTCCCAATTCGTGCGCAAGGTAATAAGTAGAAGAATTAATGCTTGGAGACCACTTCCATTTAAAATCCCTGTCCAAAGACCCTGTTTTGGACCATGACCATGGCATAAAAGAAACCGTATGAGCCTCAAATAAACTATCAACTATATGAAGTGGCAGGTGCTAATAGGCTCAGTGGAAAAAAAACTAATAGTTTCAATAATGGATGTAACAATAGTGGAAGACAAAGGTTAAAATGACTGCACAGGGAAGTCCAACAAGATAATAGGCTCCTAGATTGACTAATACGCCAAGTTTTTGCCAACCACATCCTCTTGCAGTACCTTAAATTATTGTTATCATCAATAGAGTTAATTTTGTATTGAGGCAACTATATTGTTGAATTGATTCAAGATATCGTGATCAAAGCATATGGCTGGAAATTTCATTGTATAGTTTGAGTTAGGACCTGAAAGAACCCCTTGAATTCTATCCATGAAATTGGACAATGCAAGCACTGGCATGATTGCAGCCAAATTTTTCACAACTTCCTCTTCATTAGTGTATATATATCCCCACACATTTCTTGCTGCAACTGCTATACCACTTAGTAGCAGGCCCTCCACCACAGCAAGAAGCAGAACGACATGTGCTGCTAACTTTGCTGCTTCGGTCTCCCTTCTCCCGATTCATTCGATACCCTCGTACTAAATTGTCCCCACGATAAAGAGCAAACAACACGGAAATTTCGTTAAAATAATGTTATACGTGGTCTTTTTCCTTTGTGAGTAAACCTAGAAAAAAACAGATGATTTTCTAGCAACTTACTTTACTGCACTACCAAATCCAAAGGGAATTCTGAAGACCACAGAACTTGTACTAAGGCTGGGACAGATAAACAGAGTTAACAGTGGTGATGAATTGAATCAATTAATCTTGATACCTATATTCCAACTCAAAGTCACCAACCCCTTTGTTGGTTTCTATTTTCGTTATCAATGAAGAGTTCTTGACATTGTGGACTAACCTGATGGCCATCATAGATGTCTCGAGCTTCGGATTAGGAAGCAGCCCTGACATGAGCACCAGAAACTCATAGGACCATTGCTCCAAGCTTTGTCCATTCCAAAAAGGTCATATCACAGAACACGATAAATGAGAGAAAAGAAGTTAAAGAAATTTCTACTGCTAGGTGGTTTAAGAATAAAGATACCAGAACTAACCAGACCATAAGTGCTGAAGGGATAGCTAATGATAGAAAACTTGGAAGGTTTCTCGCACCCTCCTTGGAAAACCCCATCCATGTTTCCTTGCATGATGGTGCAAACCTTATATAAAGCGCCAAAATCAGCACATTCATCGAATAAGATATGGCATTACAGAGCGCAGCCCCTTTGCTTCCCATTCCCAATCTGAAAACCAGTACCCAACACAACAAGACATGAATTAAACTTGTAAAACCAGTACTGATCACCAGTGGTTTGAGTCTGCTGTGTGTTTGCAGGAACCTCAGTTGGCACTGGAGGAGTCCATAAGGAAAAATGCTTGGAATCAACCATCGAGCATATAGTCCAGCATGGATTGAAAGTTCTAAATCTTGTCCATAGAAAGCAAATATATGCCCCGCGAATGCCCATATAATCGATATAGGAATGCCAATTGCCACCAAAACAAGCATACCTCTTTGCATGTGTATCCCAAGCATATGATACTGTTTTGCCCCATAAGCTTGTCCACATAATTTTTCCAGTGCACTTCCCATTCCCAGCTATTCAGAATAAATTTTGAGATCATAATGTTGTAGCATAGCACAAACCAAAAACAGACAATCCATAAGAAGAAAAAAATAACCAAAAGGATTAAATAATCGAATTAAGTCATTAATAACATGTCATCAGTGAAGTCCTTTTCGGACTAATTCAAGGACTCTAGACAATCATACAGACAAATTGGAGAAAATTAAGTAATCCAATCTAATTTAAGTTCCAATTAGTTTCTTACCATGAAGCTGAAACCAGTAACTCCAGCAAAAGAAGTGGCTAAAGTTGCACTAGAAAGAGGAAGCTCTCCAAGATGACCTACGAACATGATCGATATCATCTGGCAAAAGTACTGCAAAAAACTAACAAGAACCAGAGGTCCTGCTAATTCTAATTGCTTCTTTAGCTCTTCAATAGCCTCAGCTATATCACAAAACCCCTTATTGCGATTTTCAAGATTCCACGAACCTTTTCCAATGTTGTTAAAAAGAAGAGGAAATTCAAGAAGAAATTCGGAGTTTCTTTCACTGATCATGGTTAATTTAAGCAAAGAAGAGAACCTAACACAATGTGGTGATCTTGCTATATTTATTTTGGGAATATATATCATTTTTTGTGTGTGTTAGTATCAGGGTTTAAGATTGAGTTATGTCTGCATCTAGTGATTTGGTACAAGGTTAATCCAGAGAGTGACTTTAAATATATAGTACTAATAAATAAATATGAATGTGATTCGTGCTAATATTGTATTACATATGATTCAATACTCTCTCCATATATGTGATTCAGTCTTCTTGTGCTGGCAATTCACGAGTAACATGCTTTGAAACATAACATGCACTACACGTTAATGAGCTAGATATGTCTGATTTGTAGTGAATATTTAGGCTATTTCATTAGTACACTATAGTTTTAGCCAAATACCGTTACTGCACATATTCTTGGTCTAGTAGATAGTAGATATTTCAACTTAAATATTGTCCAAACCCCTGCTAAATTATTCTTGAATAGTACTATCCGCCCTGGTTGCTCTAACGTTTAGCAAGTGTTTGGACAATATTGTGTAGAAATTAAAAAAAGAAGATTATTTGAAGTTGAAATTGAAGATCATTTGGGTATCAAATTTTAATTCAATATTTCAAAGTACAGGTGCAAATACAAGTTTGGCAACCAATATTAGCAAACACTGGTTTGATGATACTTCTTGAAAAGTATTTTAAGTGAAATAATGATTTCCACTCAGAGAAAAATCAATTTCACAAATATTATTTCAAGTGAGAGCGGGGAATTGAACAAAATTACTATCAAGAACAAGTATCTTTTGCCTCGTATTTATGACTTGTTCAATTAGTTACGGAGTGCGACTCACTTCTCAAAGATTAACTTGATATCGAGGTACCATCAGCTGTTCAAGGCAAAACCATGTTGCCTTAAACTATTGATTTTGTTGTGCTTCAACTAAAAAGCTTGTTAGTTTCGGACTCCACAAGTAAAGTATGTTCGTATAGCTGTTCAGTACGAGTTGGCTTGTGTCTGTTGCCAATCATATACCTTTGGTGAATCTTGCAACATATACCTTCATTGCCTGACCATAGTATAAATAGAAGACAGTTTCTTGTTAGAACAGCAGTGGTTCCTATACAATCAAATTCAGATAGAAATATTTGATAACTAAAAGTTAAAATCTTGAAATTACCTGAAGCTCCCAATATATCCGCAGAGTTATAAATATATAAAGTAATGATTGAAGACCACTTCAACTTATATTCCTGTCCAAGACCCTGCTCACATAACAATGGCATAAAAGCAACAACATTCTGAGCCTCAAAAATACTCTCACACTATCTAAATATCGAGTAAAAGAAGGATAATTTTATAATTTCTATAATGGATGTTAGCATTTGCAAGTGAAAAACTTGTTACCTTTGCTCCAAGGTGGAAGACAAAAGTTAAAATGACAGCACAAGGAAGTCCAACAACATAGTAGGCTCCTAAATTGACGAGTGCACCAAGTTTCTGCCAACCACATCCGCTTGCAGTACCTTTAATAATGTTATCATCAAAAGAGTTAATTTCGTATTCAGGCAACTATATATAGTGCTGGATTGATTGAACACTTTGTGATCAAAGCGTATGGCTTCAAATTTTATTAGATAGTTTTGAGTTCAGACCTGAAAGAGCCCGTTGAATTCCATCCATGAAATTGGACAAGGCAAGTACCGGCATGATTGCAGCCAAATATTTCACCACTTCCTCTTCATTAGTGTACATATTGTTGGGATATTGTAAAGCAGTACGGGAAGTAAATAAACATTACAAGTGTTCGAAAGGATAAATGAATTGCCAATATTCAGAACTGCCGCAAAGTTGTTGAGTCTTGAATCTTGATAACCTGAAATCAAGAAACACTAAATCTGGATTGTTACAACTGCGTGTTGAGTCGAGTGATGACACTCTGTCCTTAAGACAAGATTGCCCCGTATATATGCTTTTACGTTAAACGGGCAATAGTCTCCCAAGATAAAACAACACTTTAATCAACGCTACAAAGCAAATAGGTTGACCCTGACGAAGAAAACAAATATGAATCGACTTGCTGAAGAAATGAAAAAGGAATGAAGAGTTTTTGTTTTCGTCCAACGTTTTTGGACTGACTTTCTCTTCTGTTTTGTCTCTGTGTATATAGTGTGTCTCAGTTTCTCTATATCTGTGTGTCTTCGTGTTCCACAATTGAGCCAACAAGGCTCCAATATATAACATAAGGGAGGGACTCCTCAACTGCCAAAATATGGCCATTAGTGAGGCTGTTTATGGTCATTGAAGGAGGGCTGATTATGGAGGAGTTAATCAGCCAAGTAATGGTTGGTTAATGCACACTAACGTCCCCAAAAATCAACTCCAACGGTAGGCAGAAACTTTCTGTCTTCCGTCGTTCCCAAATTCAACTTTCTAGTAAATATTAAGCAATTTGGGGGTCCAAATAGATAATATCATAACGTCCCGTGTCTCGAGATCGGACGGGCGGCGGCGGCGCGTGTGTGGGCTTAGCCTTGAACCCAAGCACATATAGGTCCTCCCTCCTTTAAACACATGGGTTACCCCTTGGGGTCCCAAACCCTTAGCCAATTATGAGACTTATAAAGAGAGCAATTCTTCCTTTTCCCACCGATGTGGTAGATTTGTCCCACACCATATTTCCATGCCTCAAACACCTTACTTCGTGGACCAATATCTCTTTCATTTCTCAACGAAATTTGACGATTCTTGGCCCTACGGTCATCTACTCACTTAGTAGATTATGCACGTTAGAAGAGACAAAGCCTTCAACATGCGGAACCCTAGTGTTTAATTCATTGGACGCACCTCCCCACCAAAGGCAAATTTCCAACACATATATCCCCACACATTCCTTGCTGAAACTGCTACTACTACAGCAATAAGCAGAATGATTCGTGCTGCTAACTTGGCTGCTTTAGGTCTCCCTGCTCCCGGTTCATTTGATATCCTCGTACTTGGCTTCAAGAGAAAGAGCAGACAGAATGACTAACTCGTTAAATAGTGATTACACGTAAAATTGGTATTTTTTCATTTATGAGTAAACTAGAAAAGAAAAAGATGATCTTCTGGTAACTTACCTTACTGCACTACTATATCCAGAGGGAATCCTGAAGGCCAGAGAACTGGTACTCATGCTGGCAAAGACGAAAAGAGTTGATAAGCTTGATACCAAAATACCAATGCAAAATGTTGTTTCATAATTTTCATACTTAGCATTCTGCTCTACTAACCTGATGGCCATCATAGATGTCTCGAGCTTCGGATTAGGAAGCAGCCCTGACATGAGCACCGGAAACTCATAAGACCATTGCTCCAAGCTTTTGGTCCCAGTCCAAAAAGGTCATATCAGATCACACGATAAAAGAGATAAAAAGAAAAACAATTGGAAGGATAGTCGAGGATGAAACTAACCAGATCATACAAGCAGAAGGGATAGCTAATGATAGAAAGCAAGGAAGGTTTCTTGCACCCTCCTTAGAGAACCCTGTCCATATTTTCTCACATGTTGATGCATACCTTATATAAAGCGCCAAAATCAGCGCATTGATCCAATAAGATATGCAATTACAGAGGGAAGCCCCTTTGTTTCCCAATCCCAACCTTGAAACCAATGCCCAACACATGTATTAAACTTGTGAAACCAGTACTGATCAGCAGTGGTTTGAGTCTACTTTGTGTTTGCGGGAACTTTAATTGGCAATGGAGGAGGCCATAAGGAAGAATGCTGGGAATCAACCAGCGAGCATACACTCCGGCATGGATTGAAAGTTCAATGTCTTGTCCACAGATAGCAAATATACGCCCTGCGAATGCCCAGACAATCGATATGGGGATGGAAATTGCCACCACTACAAGCATACCCCTTTGCATGTGTATCCCAAGCATATGGTACTGTGTTGCCCCATAGGCTTGTCCGCATAATCTTTCCAGTACACTTGCCATTCCCAGTTATTCAGGATAAATTTAAACGATCAATATGTTGTAACGAATCACATAACAAAAACAGAAGAATAAAGCAAGAACTAGCCTGATCCTATTAAGTAATTTAAACCGTGAAACTATAAGTACTGTAGACAATGAGTGTCTAACATTAGTTAAGGGAAGGAGTTGTTGTCTCCTTATATCAGTATATGGTATTGGAAAATCCTTGCCTAATGAGTTAGATTATCGAGGGTTGAATATATATATATATATATATATATCATGAAGCGGAAACCAGTTACTCCAGCAAAATAAGTGGCTAAAGTTGCACTTGAAAGAGAAGCTCTCCAAGATGGCCAACGAACATGAGAGATATCAGCAGCAAAAAGTACTGCATAAAACCCACAAGAATCAGAGGTCCTGCTAATTCCAATTGATTCTTTAGCTCTTCAATACTCTCATACATGCATATCACACCATCCCTTGTTGCCATTTTCAGGATCCTTTTCATTAATGTTGGAAAGAAGAGGAAATTCAAGAAGAAATTCCAAGTTTCTCTCGCCGATCATGGTTTATTGTATCACCGCAAAATTATGGGAAGAACAGATAACAATCTAAGTAAAACACAATGTGCACGGTGAATGTGTAAGTATCAGGTTTCAAGATTTGAGTTATCATATATCATGTACTTGGTCCTGACGAAATGATTTGGTAGAAGGCCATATACTATTAAAAAGAAAAAATTACATGGCATGACTAACTACAAATATATAATTATATTCAATAATTATAATTTATTTTATTTACATCCCATAGCTAAAAATTATAAATTAATTATATTTAATAACTATTAAAATAGAAAAAGGTGAAAAAACCTTACTAAGCCGTAAGATACGCGTTCCCCATATATCAATTTTCAAACTACTTTCTCTCTCATTCTGTATCAATCTTTTCCTATTTTTCTTATGCACGATCCTCACACAATCAATTCATCCTAAATTTAGCGTATTCACTAATAGGTAAGTTATTGGGTAGTTTTTAGTTGTTTACACTGTATTTCGTTTATAGTTTCTTCACTTTCTCTAATTTTAAGCCACAATTTTACGCCATTGTTAGGGTTTCTACTGAAAAAAGCTTAGAATTGCATTTTAATGGCAGACCGAATTACTCCAACCAGAGTTACTAGAGGTATACCCAATTTCGATGATGCTCCTTCATTTGATTTGTGTATCACTCAAGACAATGACGAAATTGCAGACTCTGTTGCAAAACCCTAACAATCTACCGAGAGTACTATTAAGATTGTTGTTTATGTACTTAATTGATTTGAATACCTTCGAAAAAAACTCTTAAACTATAGCCATTGTTAGGGTTTCTACCAGAAAAAGCTTAGAATCGCGTTTTAATGGCGGGTCGAAGTGCTCCAACTAGAGTTAATAATGAGATTTCATTCACTATGATAAATCCAATGTATTCATTATTATATAACTAGTTGTCAACAATGAATATAGTGTATCTTCGTAACTAGTCTTCAATTTGATATCATGTATCATTCAACTTCAAATGGATATTGTATTTTAATTTTTATAGCATGAATACAATGTTATATTTATATATCTTATGTATGTATATTTTTAACATTGAATACATTGTATTTTAGGTATACAATGATTAATTTAAACAAGTGTATACAATGTATTTTAGATACACCATATAATTTACTGCATGTATACACTGCTTTTTATCAGATACACTATTTATTTTAAGAATATTCATACAATGTATCATTGAGCATATAGATAAACATAGATACACTTGAATGCTACAATGTATCATTTGTATTTGATTATGTATTTGAATATTTGAATTCTGATCACAAAATAATTCTGATAGTACAATGTATCATTTGTATTTGAATATATTCGACATACAATGTATCATTGAGTATGATAGATAAACATGTATCGTTGACTCATCACCCTACATACAAATAAAAAGCCATGTATGATAAATTTGACGTCGTGTATGCTGACAATTTGTCACAACAAAGACCCGGGAGCATGTAAGTTGGTTTCATATTCTTTATGTTTGTATATGTGCACAACATTTATTATTTTTAAATACAGTTAATTTCTTGTGTGCAGTGATTGTGGGATGTCTGTTGCAGCATTTGAGTTTGGGAGAAGGTATTCCAGCATAATAATTTAATGACGAATTATTCCGAACAAGATATGGTGCACTTTTGGGAGACTACGCTAAGCAGAAGATAGAGTCGGAAGCGGTAAGCGATAGTGAGGCACCACCAAAGCCAGTCATACCAAAGATAGATTTTGATCAAGTTGAAAAAATCATACTTATTTAGTTGTTTATATGCTGAATTACAGAACAGATTGTGATGGTTTTAGTATATATTTTCATCATATTTCATGGCTAAATAAACACTTTTATGTTGAAATATCATGTGCGGTGACTTTCTTATGAATACAATCCATTTTGTGCAATGTATTCAAGTTTATTTTTATGAATACATAACTTCATTCTCAGATTTGATTATGTTTCTGATGGAATGAAATCCAGATAGAATATTATGACTACAATTCATGTGTTTTCAAGGTATTCAGGTTGTATTTTACATGTTTATATAAAAGATTTAATACATGCATTATACAGCAATGTATTCATAGGGATAGTATTCATAACCTAAATGTATTCAGTCTTTAATGTATTCATTGTTTGAATGCCATCATTTTATATTATAATTACATGATGTTTAATTAGTATCTAATCAATATAGTTCATGTTTTTCAATATATTCAGGTTGTAATTTGTATGAACTCATAAAACAATGAATACAGTCACTATACAGTAACTGTATTCAAATAAATGTATTTATTAACTGAATGTATTCAGTATGTATTGTATTCACTGTTTGGATATTATAGTCAGGATATAACCTGCATATACATTCATGTTGTATTGTATTTATTTTTTGAATTCATTAAAATGAATACATTCAATACAATACATTGCAACATAGATTTTTTCAACATAATTGATTACATTCAGCAACATACAACTAAGAAAATATCACTCACTATAATATCAAATCATACAATTTCTATATTGTAATACATCACCAAATAAATTATAAATGTACAGCCAGCTAAATACTCCAACATATTCAATATGGTATTCATATAGAATTGTCTTACTCAATTTCTCAAACTTACATAAAAGAACAGAGTCATAAAACATTCATGTCATTTGGTAAGCGACTTGGTCAAATACAAAAAGTATTCATACATTATTAACTATATAAAAAACCTAAACTACTTTCTTCGAGGTTCATTACTACATGAATGCCTATTGTGTCCAGTAAGTCCACAAGTACTACACGAATTTGTTCGTTTACCAGGTAGCAATTCAGATAAAGGCTTATCACGCTTTTTCTTTGGCCTTCCAGGAGGTCTCTTGTATCTTGGTGGCAAAACTTCCTATTCAGATATGTGTATAGGTATTTTCCATTCACTCGGATCTGGAACAAGATACACTGGGACATCATAAGTCTTCATTATAGTTTTCGGTTTGTATAAGTATGAGCAGTAATTGTCGGCTGTTAGATTTTTGCTTTTAAAAACCGCTCAAACATGTGGCATGGCATCTCTTCCATTTGGAACTTTTTACAGCTACAAGTTTTATTTTCAATTCACACAATAAAAAGTCGTCCTTCGTTAATTACTGTGTGCAAGTACTCTGTTGATGGTATTACCTAATCATGAGAAAACAAATTCTAGTTAAGTATACTGTGTATTCATTGGAAATCTCCAGGTAATGTAAGACTATATTCATAATTAATCATTTAAATACTCAAAATGATTTCCCAGAATATATGTGTTCAACAAATACGGATGTACAAAATTCATATATACATATACAAATATAATATTTTTTTGTACAGTTGTATTCAACAAAGTTACTGATGTATAATACTTATATAAACGTATACGAGTATGTTTATAATCGTACATGTGTATTCAAACAAATAGATATGTATGAGTTTTATACAAACAGATGCAACAACAAAATCAGATTCTGCAATGTATTCAAATCAATTAAGTACATAGACAAATATTAAAAAACAAATCGTCATGCGCATTGACTGATACTCATTAATGGTGTAATTCAACATATTTGCATTTGAATTCAATACTGTAAATCAGAAATATCAAAATCACAACAAAACTGTTGGAAATTTGCCTTTGATGGGGGTTGCGTCCACCCATCTTTAATGACTTAAACACTCGGGTACCGCATGTTGGGGACTTTGGTTCTTCACACGTGCTTAATCTACTAAGTGAGTAGATGACCGTAGGGCCAAGGATAGTCAAATTTCGTTAAGAAATGAAAGAGATATTGGCCCACGAAGTAAAGTGTTTGAGGCATGAAATATGGTGTGGGACAAATCTACCACATCGGTGGGAAAATGAAGAACTGTTCTTTTTATAAGGCTCAAAATTGGATAAGGGTTTGGGACCCCAAGGGGTAACCCATGTGTTTGAAGGAGGGAGGACCTAAGTGTGCTTGGGTTCAAGGCTAGCCCCACTCGCGCGCCGCACGCCCCTTCGGTCCAGGCTGTTGGGCTGCTTCTGATATTATCTTTTGGACCCCAAACTGTTTAGTATTTACAGTTTGATCCCTAGAATTTCAGGAATGCTGTCAGCAACCGGAAACAGTTTTAACCATCTGAAACGTTTTGATCTTATTACAAAACGTGCAAAACGTTTCTGGCCATGACTATACCTCTTAAGCAGCCTCTTAATACCTCCTAAACACTATAAAGAGAAGACATTACTCTAATTTTGAGGGTAGAGAGAAAGAGAAAAAAAGAAAGAGAAAACACAAGTCTTGAACAAGAGCAGAAACTCTTCCTTTTCCTCTAAATTTTTCATTCTTCAGCAAGTCGTTTCATGTTGTTTTCTTCGTCAGAATCAACCTATTTTCTTTGTAGTGTTGATTAGTTGTTGTTTTATCTTGGAAGACTATTGTCCGCTAACGTAAAAGCATATATACGGGGCAATCTTGTCTTAAAGACACAGAGTTGTCTCTCGACTCAGCCGGTGGTGTTGTGATTATCTAATTGGTTGCTAAGTGTTTCAGGTGTGAACTTGAAACTCAAAGGACTCTAACCGTTCGGATTCTCATCGGTTCTACAAGCCACAAGTGTAGCAGTTCATGTTCTTGTATTTCTGAATACAAGATCCAGATTTGAAGTTCTAGTTCAATATTAAAAGATTGACAACTTCTTGTTGTAATCTTTGTTGTTTATCCTTTCGAAATACTTGTAATATTTATTTACTTCCTGTACTGCTTTATATCCAACAAAAACTAGATCAATTGAACTATTATTTGACAATTAACATGAACATCAGTTGAATCAAAATTGTATACCTGGAGAATGCGGTATCTGTGTTCATACTCCTGTATATATTTTGATACGAGAAAAAATCAACAATTTCCGTATCCTTTAATAGGAAGGAATTTCGTAGCAACTCGTACGAACAACCGAGAATTGGATATAGAGCAACACACATGAATCGCGAATGATATTGACAAAAGTTTAACGCATAAGTTTGTTATAGTGAAAATTTTCATAATTGAATTAAAATTCGATAATGAAGTGCTCTGTTTTGATGATGATGAAGATGGAAATTTGAATTTCAAATTGAAGTATGGGAGAGTAAAGAGCCGTGTAAAAATATAGAAGCAAATATGTTCAGCGTGATTTGAGGAACAACTTATTTTATTGCCATGTTTAATGGATCTCACCCGACGATTTTAGCAGATTTTACTCGTTGTATTCATGAATACAACGATACAAATTTATGAATACAACGAAAATACAATCCCTGTATCAACATAAAACTAGTTACACATTGTAATTAGTGAAACCATAGCTAGACGGAAAAAAAAAACTTAAACTATAGTTATTTATGAAATTTTCACTTAAAACGATGAGTCAGATTCATGGTAATATTTTATTATGCTTGAATATTCTTTCCATGTGACTAACTACCCTTCTGGGTGCTAAACTGCTAACTATTCAAGGGTATCATGCATTCAGGCGCTATCTGCAGCACACGTTAACGAGCTAGATATGTCTGAAGTCTGAACCCTATAACGTTCCACTATATGTTTAGGCCAGTTCATTAGTTGACTCTAGTTTTAAAAGCGAGAGCGTGGCTCATGGGCATTAATTAATTACTGTATCATGATTCATGTGCTTAAGTTATAACTTCTAAGGCACATTTGTAAGCTCATAAATGTAGAGTAGATTGCAACTCTCATCGCATCAGACTTTCTATCTTTAGTAGTATTTAGAAAAAGTAAATAAAAGTATAAAAACATGAAAACTTATTAAATTAAACAAAATTCAGAAAGAAATGAAAAGTTTATGAAAATTGATTTAAATATCAATGTATAATCACATAAATACATGAAATTATACTTTCACCAAATTGTAAAATTTTATAGTCAAATTTCCACCGATTTGAACATCAATTAGTCTTTTGTCCCAATGATGATCACTTTGAACGTCAAATATTCTCATGGGTAGTGCTGTCTCCTCAAGCTTTACTGTTGGCATGAATTGATATATGAAAAAACACCATTTTCGAGGTGCAACGACTCATACATTTGAAAGAGAATATCGAGTAATTCCTAAATCCTGTTACTTTAGCGGGAAAACGGAGTTGATATAGAACTTTCATCAATTCGACAACTTGCCAAACAGGCACTAGCGAGAGACCATATTTCCTCCTGATGATAAAAATGTTCACACAAGCATTTTTAGAGTGAAAAGAGCAAAACACACTTGTTTGTATTATTGTAACATATAAATGTTCTTTTTAACAAGTCATAGTTTCTAAACATCTTCGGGAAGCAGACTGCAAAACACCAGCATCCTTCACTTCTCTTCACACATCAAACTGGAAAAAGACAAGCTGAGGATGGAGAAAGGTGTAACTGGTACGATATCAGCCATATTCCTTCAAACTTCATTGGAAAATCATGAAAACGAACGGAAAATAACATAGACGAGTGAAAAAGCTTAAAGAAAGACATCATTAGCTTTATAAATCATAACTGCTGGTTGAGATAATGGTCTGCATCTGACTTCCCTCCGCCACCAAAATAGCCTGCAACAGTTCCCAAAACATTTGAAACAGCACCACTCAACCAGGAGGTACTTCGAGTTGCTAAGTCTGTTGGTGTCTGCCCCATCTCTCCAAGCATAATTTGTGGTTCTTCTGCCAACAGTATGTCAAGCCGTCGCTTAATCATATAAGCCTTCACGGCTTCAACCCCTTCAACTACGACTTCCTTTGGAGGTATCAAAAGAGGGTTTTCGTCCAACTTAAGCACAGTCAGGTTGTCAAGCCGGCTAATTGTATCAGGCAGTTCATGGATCTGGTTGTTGCTCAGATCAAGTTCTTTTAGATTTATCAGATCACCAATTGTGTCAGGAAGCTTAGTTAGGTCACCGAAATTGTTGCTCAGGTTGATGATCTCAAGATTTGTCAAGTTCCCAAATGAAAGTGGAAGTCCATGTAGTTCATTAAATTGAAGATCCAAAAAGCGCAGGGACTTCATCTCACCAATGGAAGTGGGTAAGGAACGGAGCTTGTTAAAAGAAAGTGAAAGCCTCCTCAGATTTACCAGTTCATAACCAATATTTGTTGGTAATTAAGAAAGAGTGTTGAAGCCTGCATCCAACTCCACTAACGACCTGCAAACAGCCATAACAAAGAGTATCTGAGAGAACTAACAAGACTAAATTAGTGTCTTCGTGCTGGGAGAAAAGGTAAATAGCTCATCTTTGAACCACTATTACCTGCAATGACAAATGCTATCCGGCAAAGTGACAAGCTTGTTTCCAGAGACATCTAAGATCTTCAAACTAAACAACAGACCAATGGAGTCTGGCAGCGATTCCAAAAGATTAGAAGAAAGATGAAGCTCCTCAAGATTTTCCAAGCTCGCAATTGAATCAGGAATCACCTGTTTTCCCCCAGAATTATAGAAGCAGACAATTTGGAGTACAAACATTTGAAATTCCAACCAGCAGCTTGTTTTTGTTCTCATTCAACCATCATGAGCAACAATGTTGGGCTATTGATTAATATATGTTACAGCGGCGATTATTATGCAATTGGCAGATGGAAAAGAAAATTGAACTGGATACAAGGAGGAAAATGATGCAATTAATTGGCATAGAAGCATCAGGACATCATGATTCATGCATATTGTTAAGCAGAAGCAAAGTTTAATAACATCTGTATCCACTGGACAAGAATATATGGTACCACATATAGCAATGGAACTGACTTCATGATCAAGTAACCACTGGTTTTCTGAATAGAATAGATTAGCGGTGACACGTCACAGTGGACATCGTTCTAAATTTGGGTTTTAAGGTAGTCAAAATAATTGCTTCAAATCTATGAGGATCCATAGCCGGCCCCTACTAGTAAGATGGTGTAGTTGATTGATTTAACACCTGTACTATGACGAATTAACAAACAAAAAATTTAGAGCTTTACACTTGCTATTAACTTCTGTAATTCAGGTAACAGTAATGGACTCTTCTGTAGGTTTTAATAGTATTGACGCAATATGACAATCATATCACTACTACCTCCAGCAAAAATGTGTGTCCCTTTTCGCTTCCCTATAGTCAAACAAATTGATCTTTCATCCAAGGAAAACTGCAGTTCTAGTACTTTTCGTGTAGTAATAGCTAAATTTTCATTTTTCAATATATGAATCAATCTATATCATATTTAACTTTGAAATTGTTCAAAATTGATCAGCAGAAAGCAAAGAAAGCACAAAAAAAAAAACAGACAGCTAAACTGGAATGGAGGGAGTTAGGTACTACTTTTTCAGAGACTTGGATACTGGAAGACAACTATTGAGGTGAGAGAGAGAAAATATAGGAGAAGAGAACTTATAATAGGCACTTTAAACTTAAAGATCAGAACTTTCAACAGATAATTGTACATTCAAGTCAATAAACCAAAATCATAATTCTAATTATTTAGAATTGGGATTCAACTATTTTAACACAGGTGCAACCATGCTGGTCAATCTGACCACCAATATTGGCTGTGTTCCAAATTTCCCCCCTTTAGTTCTTTTGTCGTGGAAAAAGATATAGGGAAATCATTGATCATTGATATTAAGGTGCTATGAAATCATCTTCATCCAGGAACTTCTTCATTACACCAAAGTATAGATGAAACAGGATTTTGAAGAATCCTTTTAAACTAAACCTTCTCAATTTTTATTTTATTTTGGATAAGATAATGATATTTTATAAATGGTACAACCGCACTAAGACAGTGCTTTAAAAATTACAAAGTGTGCAAAGCCCCGAAACCTTCAATCGTTAGCCTTACTCCATTACTTCATTCCTCCTATCCCTCTATATCTCTATCTCTATCTCTATCCTTTTTATAGCATCTTCATTTTTTCCTTTTTTCACTTTCTCTCAATCTGTTTATTTTCCGGTCAAAAACACTGTTAAACAGAAGCCCAGCACGTACCATTTGCCAAAATCTTTAGTATTAAGGAAAGTATATTGTGTGTATATTGTAGTATATTTGTTACCTAGATTAGGTTATACACTTACCATAATTAGGATATACACTTACCATATTGTATAGTTAGAATTATGGTAGGAGAAGGTTTGTAACTTGTATATATATCTATTCAATCAATGAAAATAATCAAGGGGATTATTTCTTTCATGGTATCAAGAGACTAGGTCTAAACAAAAGTTTTCTTCTCTCAAACTTTTGTATACTTGGCCGAGAACCCCCCCCCCCCCCTCCCTCGGGTTTTTCTCTCCAAATATCTCGTCTTCCGCTCTCAAAAACCTCTCTTAAATTTAACCTCCTTCTTTGTTCTTTCAAATATGTCTAAGAACAATTTTCACCCTGCCCTCACGGTTTCCAATATCAAGCTCAGTGTCCCTATTGTCCTTGAGATGGAAAACGTTCAATATGCAACATGGGCGGAGTTGTTTAAAATTCACGCTATCTCTTATCAAGTTCTTCATCACATAATTCCTCCCGCTAGACCCCTTCCTGCGGAGGATCCTGAGGTGTGGATTACACTTGATGCTACCGTTCTTCGGTGGATATACGCCACTATTTCAGTGGACCTTCTACAAACGATTATGGAGCCCGATACGACGGCTATGGCTGCATGGAATAGATTGCGTGACATATTCCAAGACAACCAACATTCCCGTATCGTCACACTCGAGCAGGAATTCTCTCTCGTTCGAATGGACGTATTTCCGAACGTTTCTGCATATTGCAAGAAACTAAAGGAATTGGCGGATCAACTCCGTAATGTTGGCGCACCGGTGACAAATAATCGTCTAGTTCTACGAGTTGGTTGCGGGCTTTCGGAGGCCTATAATGGTGTTGGAACTCTCCTTCGCCAAAGCAACCCTCTTCCCGACTTTCATCAAGCCCGCTCCATGCTGACGTTGGAAGAAGCCGGTTTGGCTAAAAAGGCGGCTACCGGAGCAAGCCCAGTTGTCATGGTGGCATCCTCTCCTAGTCCTTCGGTTTTTGTTAATAATTCGGGCCAAAACCATAATAATGGTGGCGGCAAGAATAATCGCAAAAATAACAAAAATCGCGGGGGCAAACGAGGTGGTTCGGTGGCGGTTCCGGTGAGCAACAAGCGGGCGGTGGGTCCCATTCGGGGTACGGTGGGCCACCACCACCGTGGGCCCGGCGGTGGGGTGGGGCCGGTGGCGGTGGCACCCTTCGGCAGTTTCGCCCGGCCGGCCGGTGGGCGGCCGGTCCGGCGAGCCCAATACCCAGCGGTGGCGGCCCCGGCCGGTGGCCCGAAGAACGGCCCCCACGCGGCGGTAACGGCCCAAAGCACGGCCGGGAGTCCTTGGGCCCCGTCCTCCGCAAGCCCATCATGCGGCGAGCCCCACTCGGACCGATATCGAGGCCGCGATGCACACATTGGGATTAACTCAACCGGACCCAAATTGGTACATGGACACGGGGCCACTACTCACATGACTTCCGAATCGGTACTCTCTCATCTTATTACAATTTGAGCACCCCTCGGGGAATAATTGTTGGTAATGGCGAGTTCAATTCCAATTCTAGGGTATGGTCGAAAACGTTGTCTCCTCCCAATCCACCACTTCTCTTGAAAAATACTTTACATGCTCCTAAATTGATTAAAAATTTAGTGTCCGTCCGAAAGTTCACAAATGACAATTTCGTTTTCGTTGAATTTGATCCTTTCGGTTTCTCTGTGAAGGATTTCAAGACGGGGAGTCATCTCATGAGGTGTGATAGTAGGGGGATCTATATCCTATCATGCCCGGTGTCGATCCTTCAAGTCCACCTTGCCATCACTTTTGCAGCCATCTCTCCTTCCATGTGGCATGCTCGTTTGGGTCATCGGGATCTTCTATTTTATCGTTTTAGATAAAAATAGCTTTATTTCTTGTAAGGGTACGAGTCGTACTCCAATTTGTCGATCTTGTTCATTAGGAAAAATTGTTAAGTTGCCATTTGTAGACTCCAATTCTCATACTTCTATGCCATTTGACATTATTCATAGTGACTTATGGACATCCCCTGTTCTTAGTTCAATGGGTCATCGATATTATGTTCTCTTCTTAGATGATTATTCTAGATTTTTGTGGACGTTTCCAATTGCGAATAAATCACAAGTGTTTTCCGTCTTCATAAAATTTAGAGCATTCGTTCGTACTCAATTCGAAAGAGAAATAAAAAATATTCAATGTGATAATGGGAAGGAGTATGACAATAGGGAGTTTCGAGAATTTTGTGCTACTCATGGGATAAATTTTCGGTTTTCATGTCCTCATACATCTTCACAAAATGGGAAAGCCGAACGCAAAATTCGTTCCATAAATAACATTGTCCGAACTCTCCTAATTCATGCCTCCATACCTCCGTATTTTTGGCATCATGCCCTACAAATGGCCACTTACCTTCTTAACATAATTCCGTCTAAAGGTCGACATATTCTTCCCCTCTCAAAATCTTATATAATAAGAACCCATCTTATTCTCATCTTCGGATTTTTGGGTGCTTGTGTTATCCGTTATTCCCATCCACCACAATTAACAAACTTCGAGCTCGGTCTACTCCGTGTGTATTTTTGGGTTATCCGTCAAATCATCGGGGTTATAAGTGTTTTGATTTATCCTCCAAGAAAATCATTATAAATCGTCATGTCATTTTTGATGAAACTCAATTCCCTTTTACAAAAGTTCATACTCCCGAGCCTAAGTCGTATAATTTTTTGGATGACCAAATATCCCCGTATATTATTCGGAATTTTTCGAACAACTCCCGTGCCCAAAATCCTCCAGCGGGCCCACTGCCCGCTGGCCCCCACGCACTGCGTCGCACCCCTCTTTGTTCCGCCACCGGAACAGTTCCAAAGAATCGGGCTCGCACTGCCCCAATGGTCTCGGCGCTCCGAGAATCTGAGTCCACTGTTTACCGTTTTGGGCCAGCAGGCCCACTGCCTGTGGCCAGTCCGTCCCGAGCCCCAGAAAATTCCCAAAATTCCATCACTTCTTCCTCGAGTCATAGACCGGTCACTCGTAGTCAGCGGGGTATTTTTACACCTAAACGACATTTTAATTTACATTCTGATGTCTCTAAATCCCCCTTGCCCCGCAATCCCGTGTCCGCATTAAATGACCCTAATTGGAAAATTGCTATGACCGATGAATATAATGCTCTTATTGATAATAAGACGTGGGAGTTGGTGCCCCGTCCATATGGTATTAATATTATCAGGTCTATGTGGATTTTTGCTCATAAGGAGAATTCAGATGGGTCATTTGCTCGACATAAGGCGCGACTTGTTGGTGATGGTAAGACTCAGCAGGTTGGAATTGATTGTGGTGAGACGTTTAGTCCGGTGGTCAAACCGGCTACCATTCGCACTGTGCTTAGCTTGGCTCTTTCAAAGGCTTGGCCAATCCATCAGTTGGATGTCAAGAATGCCTTTCTACATGGTGACCTCAAGGAAACTTGATCTATATGCATCAGCCGTTGGGTTTCAGGGATCCCAACCGCCCTCATCATGTCTGTTTGTTGAAGAAATCACTATATGGGCTTAAGCAGTCTCCACGTGCCTGGTATACACGATATGCTGATTTTGTATCGACTATTGGGTTCACACACAGCCGGTCAGATAATTCTTTGTTCATCTACCGCCGTGGTTCGTCATTGGCCTATATTCTGTTATATGTGGATGATATCATCTTGACTGCCTCCTCCGATACTTTGCGCCAGTCTATCATGGCCATGCTCAGTTCTGAATTTGCTATGAAAGACTTGGGGCCGTTGAGTTACTTTTTGGGGATTGCCGTCCGGCGTCATTCGGGGGCTTGTTTTCGTCTCAACGGAAGTATCTTGCCGAGATCATCGAGAGGCCGGGATGTCATCCCGTAAATCCACTTCCACTCCGGTTGATGCAAACCCAAAGGCGAGTGCCGCGGCAGTGCACCATACGAAGACCCGACCCGCTATCGCAGGATCTTGCGGGGGCCCTCCAAAGTATCTTACCTTTACCGGACCGGATATTACATATGCGGTTCGGCGGTGTGTTTATTCATGCATGATCCCGGGGTTGAGCACATGAATGCAATCAAACGCATCATTCGGTATATTCGGGGGACACTGGACTATGGGTTGCACTTGTATCCTTCCTCTACATCCACACTTGTCTCTTACACGGATGCCGATTGGGGTGGTTGTCCCGACACCGACGGTCGACTTCGGCTATTGTATGTTCCTCGGCAACAACTTGGTCTCATGGTCGGCAAAACGTCAAGCAACTCTGTCACGCTCCGGTGCGAGGCGCGAATATCGAGGGGTAGCGAATGTGGTCTCCGAGTCATGTTGGCTACGTAATTTGCTTTTGGAGCTTCATTGTCCCATTCGAAGGCAACCTTGGTATATTGCGATAACATTAGTGCCATCTACCTTTCGGGTAACTTGAGTTCAACACCGGCGCACCAAGCATATCGAAATGGACATTCACTTTGTCCGTGAAAAGGTTGCAAAGGGTCAAGTTCGCGTATGCCATGTCCCGTCTCGTTATCAAATTGCGAACATTTTTACAAAGGGTCTACGGCGGTTCTCTTTGAAGATTTTAGGGACAGTCTCAGCGTTCGAAGACCGCCCGCTAGACTGCGGGGGTGTGTTAAACGAAGCCCCCAGCACGTACCATTTGCCAAAATCTTTAGTATTAAGGAAAGTATATTGTGTGTATATTGTAGTATATTTGTTACCTAGATTAGGTTATACACTTACCATAATTAGGATATACACTTACCATATTGTATAGTTAGAATTATGGTAGGAGAAGGTTTGTAACTTGTATATATATCTATTCAATCAATGAAAATAATCAAGGGGCTACTGTTCAGGTAATAGTAATGGACTCTTCTGTAGGTTTTAATAGTATTGACGCAATATGACAATCATATCACTACTACCTCCAGCAAAAATGTGTGTCCCTTTTCGCTTCCCTATAGTCAAACAAATTGATCTTTCATCCAAGGAAAACTGCAGTTCTAGTACTTTTCGTGTAGTAATAGCTAAATTTTCATTTTTCAATATATGAATCAATCTATATCATATTTAACTTTGAAATTGTTCAAAATTGATCAGCAGAAAGCAAAGAAAGCACAAAAAAAAAAACAGACAGCTAAACTGGAATGGAGGGAGTTAGGTACTACTTTTTCAGAGACTTGGATACTGGAAGACAACTATTGAGGTGAGAGAGAGAAAATATAGGAGAAGAGAACTTATAATAGGCACTTTAAACTTAAAGATCAGAACTTTCAACAGATAATTGTACATTCAAGTCAATAAACCAAAATCATAATTCTAATTATTTAGAATTGGGATTCAACTATTTTAACACAGGTGCAACCATGCTGGTCAATCTGACCACCAATATTGGCTGTGTTCCAAATTTCCCCCCTTTAGTTCTTTTGTCGTGGAAAAAGATATAGGGAAATCATTGATCATTGATATTAAGGTGCTATGAAATCATCTTCATCCAGGAACTTCTTCATTACACCAAAGTATAGATGAAACAGGATTTTGAAGAATCCTTTTAAACTAAACCTTCTCAATTTTTATTTTATTTTGGATAAGATAATGATATTTTATAAATGGTACAACCGCACTAAGACAGTGCTTTAAAAATTACAAAGTGTGCAAAGCCCCGAAACCTTCAATCGTTAGCCTTACTCCATTACTTCATTCCTCCTATCCCTCTATATCTCTATCTCTATCTCTATCCTTTTTATAGCATCTTCATTTTTTCCTTTTTTCACTTTCTCTCAATCTGTTTATTTTCCGGTCAAAAACACACCTCACACCTAGAGAGTCACACCCACTTTTTTTTAAGTTCACGTACACTGTTTTCTATCTAAACTATCTCCCACTAATTTACAAAATATACCTTAATTATTAATTGTTCAATTTTTCTACTTAAACTATCACCAACTAATTTACAAAACACTCCTCATTAAAAATAAACAACTAATAGATGATATATATTTTTTCAAATTAGTTGGTGATAGTTTAGGTGGAAAAAGTGAACAACTGATATTTTGTAACTAATTGGTGATAGTTTAGGTAAAAACTCAAAAAAGCTGTACATTCTCAACTCACTTCCCATCCATGCGGTATATTCATAATGCTCTTCTTGTTCTTTTCTTTTTTAAAATATTATAATCGTTTTGAATTTGACTACTTTAAATTCGCATCGAAAAATACTATAAACAAAGATATTTTTTTTCTAAAAGTGACTCCATTTTTAAGACTTAAATTTATAAACTCTAATTAAAAATAAAAGTGTATATATACCATTTGGTGGTTTAATAATTTTCTCGTTACTTCTTAAATTAACTCTTCGCGGAATACTCTAAAATTTGAACGTGACATTATTCCATGTTAATTCATAAAGATATTAAGGGTTTAGCGTTTAATGACGATCGATTAAACATTTTGAAGCATCTCATTTATATTATCCTACAAGAGCTAGTCTAACATAAGAGAAGAGATTGATACAGTAATTTAAAATTCATCTTGAGATTTCAAATTTAAATCTCAGATTTTATTTTTTGAATGAAAATGTTGAATCCAATCACTAGACATGTTGAGGAAGAAAGAAGATAAGACTCTTGTAAATGAAGGACAAGTCCAATGTTGAATCCAAGTCTTAATCTTAGATGCTGAATAACTGATCTTACCACTTAAATATATTGATAAACTACATATATTTTTAATTGGTCTTGAACATTTATTTGTCCAAATTCTAAAAATTAAAGTTACACATCTAGTAATTTGTAAGAACCTTCTTTACTGAGTTTTTACTGTAATAATTTGCAGTGGTGGGACCATTGTATACTTTTGCTAATCAGTCTATTAACGCATACGATACACTAGGTGACAAGTAGCGCATTCACTAAAAAAAAAGTTTTAAATTCTTTTTTTGATTTTCTATACCAACCCCCACCACCCTCCGAAAACTTTTATTTTTTAACAAAAAAAAATAATCTGTTTTTGGTTCTTTACACCCCCTGACCCCACCTCCCCTCCAAAAAAATTTATTTTATTAAAAAAGAATTTTAATTTTTTTTGTTTCTACACCACCCACCAATCCACCGCCCCGCCCCCCTCCCAACCCCTTCCCCGTGTCCCGCACCCCTACCCCTTCCTGAATTTTCTATTTCATATGTTTTATTTTGTTTTTATAAAAAAAACGTGGTTGAATTTGGTGTGTGGGTTGTGATGGGAAGGGGGAAGGGGATAAGAAAATTTTCTCATTATTTATAAAATAAAATAAAATATATGAAATAGAAAATTGCGATTGAGGTGAGTGGATGGCCGGTTAGGTGGAACGGTGGTGAGGGGTAGGATTGGATGTGGTGAAGAAGTGTGTTAGAGGGTGGTGTGGTGGAATTTGATTGGGTGGTGGCTGATGTGGGTAGATAGTGGGTAGTGGAGGGGGGGTGTGAGGTGGTGGGTTGGATGGAGCTAGGATGAGGGTTTTTTCAAAAATATTTTGTACTAATCAACCAAACACGAAAAAATAAGTAAGTGATTCACTTATTTTCCACTAATCAAACAAACATGAGAAAATAAGTAATAATTTACTTATTTTTCAAGAACTCGTTTTTCGGGAAAATATTTTCCTCCATAGCGAACACACATTTGGAGTTTGATAAATTGATAAGATATGATTTCTTTGATTGAAGTATGGTTGTCCAGTGGGCCAGATCAGCCCCGATTACCGCCCCGCCCCGGCCAAAAAAAAAACGAAACGAAATTGTAGGTAGCGAGGTTCGATCTCGGGACGTGACTAGGGCTCGTCCCGATCCCGCCGCCGTCCCGTCCCGACCCGGTCCCCCCTTTGCAAAAATAAACGTTGCAACAACTATCAAAATTTTGATTTTGGCCGTTGTGCAACGGCTATAACGGCCATTTTTGCTCCCTCCCCCCCAAAAAATCTCTACCTCCTTAATATTTATTTTTAACCCCTAAGTTAGTATATTTACACTTTAACCCTATTTCTCGACTATAAATATATCATTTTCCTCTTCATTTTTCTCACAAATCTTCCTACCATCTCTCTAATCTCTCAATATATCTCTCTACAAGTCTACATTGCCTACTAAATATTATATTTTATTTGATTATTTGTATCAAAGTTCAAAATTTTGGGGTGAAGTTGGCAACTAGCTTGAGGATCATCCATCGAACAAAGTTTCAATTTTCAACCTCAATTACACGTCGACGTTTGATACCTTAGTTCCTTGTTTAAATTATTATTGTTACTTAATTTTAATTATCGTACTTAATTTCATTTACTTTAATTATTTATTTGCATAAGTATAATGAAACGACTTGGACGTTTGATTTCTGGTAGAGGTACTAGGGGTAACAAGAGTAAGGGTGCATCTTCTAGTAATTCTATTTCTAGTCTTGATTATTTCACTCATATAGATGAAACTGATTTTTCTAATGTTGATATTAATATATCATTAGATAATGAGGTATATTTTGCATCTGAATCAGACTTTAATTTTAAAAATGAATTCGACAATAATGTAGATAACACACCCACTAGTGCACCCCCACCTCAGACTCAGACTGAGCCTCAGCCTTTTTCATTTCCTTCCTCTCCTGATTTTATTCATTACGTTAGAGAAACATATAATCATGTTGTTAACAATTTTCCTAGATAAACGGTTAGAAGAGACTTTTTTAAATTTGCACACGAATATCAACAGTATTTACGTTATGCATTATATCATTTTAATGACAAAGTGGCTATCACTTCTGATATAGGTTGTAGTACTAACGGTAATGATTATTTAATTGTTACATGTCATTGGACAGATCAGACTTGGTTTATGCAAAAATGTATTTTAGCATATAGATACATTGGTGATAGGCACACTAGATTATTTATTGCAAGAAATATTTCTGAAATTTGTGAATATTATGGAATTACTGATAAAATTATGATTGTTACATTAGATAATGCTACTGCTAATTATTATACTGTAAACCTTTTAAAAACTCAATTTACGCCATCTTTTCCTGATATTTTTTATATTAGATGTGCATGACATATTTATAACTTAGTTGTAAAGGATGGCCTAAAGTTTTTTAAAAACATTCTTGCTAAAGTACAATTCTCTATAAATTTTATTTTTAAAGGTAATAAAATACAAAGACGCAAAGAGTATAAAAAATTTGTCATGATTGTGGACGATCTTATAGAAAAAATCCAGAAGAAGTTTCGACTAGGTGAAATTATTTATATGAACAACTACTTGTTGCTCACGAGTATAAAAGACCTATAACTTTATTATTTAACGCCCATAATCAAAGTCCAACGAATATGCTGGTAGATGATGATTGGAAAAAAAATTCGAAACTTATTGCATTTTTAGAGAAATGTTTTCCAGCTACTAAAGAATTTTCTGAGATTTATTATCTTACTATTTCAACTATGTTATTTTATATAGCTCTAATATTTTTGTTACTTAATGAATATATGGAGAGAAAAAAGAGCTTACGCTCCAGCTATTAAAAATGTTTATAAAATTTTAAAAAATATTTTTTTCCTATTCCCACTATATATTTTATTGGTGTTGTATTGAATCAGACTATTAAAGTAGACGGTTGTAAAACACTTGTTGAAACGATTTATGAAAGCTTAGAAATACTTCCAACATACCCAACTGAAGAAGAAGAAGAATCAACTAACGAAGAAGTTATGTCTAGCATACACAATGAATGCAAAAAAAAAATATATGTATTACCAACAAGAAAGTGCAAATAATCATTCGGTTTTGGTACCATCTTATTCTACTTCACTGCAACCTAATAAAAGACATGTAGTTTCTGCTGCTAGTGGTCAAAGCCTTAGAAATAGAATGTTTAGTGGTTCAACTTCTTATCAAGTTAGCGAATTTGATGTTTATGTTTTGCAGGGTGTTGTACCGTACGAATCAATTGTTAATGAAGATGGACGTGATACTTGCTGAGATATTGGAGGGAGAATGCGAAGACATTTTCGACACTAGCAAAGATGGCCCGAAATGTGTTGAACATTCAAGCGTCATCAACAATTCTGCTGGAAGATTTCAAATATGAGAGCACAAACACTCATTTGCGGGAGACAGCTTGGAGATTGCAGTTTTATTTAGAGATTGAATTAGAGCGGAGCATAGAAGGTGCGGTCAACCGGAGATCAACTAAGAAGACGACTACAACTACAACGAAATCTTGTCCGAGGGAACATGAAGCAAACATCGAACAATTTGACCAACAACTTTCAATTCCAACCGAAGATCCTCAAGACATTGTGAGAAAATTAGAAAAAGTATAGTTAACTATGTAATTTTTTTAATATCAATTTTACTATGTGATTTACAACTTTTGAACGACGAAACAAAGTTGCAATTTTGAAATTGTATTACAAAAAAATCATATTTCTATTTGTTAAAAATGGTAATATTCTCGCGATATACACTTTCCTTATGAAGTGTATATCACGGTTTGTATAGAAAGTATCACACGGTTTTGTCCTAATATTGTGTATATTATTTTGTATTAATTAGCATTGTACACTTACCATAAGTATAAGATTCTTGTACTACTAGAATAGTGTTTTGGTATTAGAATATGAATAGGATTTTCCTATTATGAAAATTGTAACTTGTATATATTTTCTTTCATTAATGAAAATGATCAAGGGATTATTTCTTTCATGGTATCAGAAGTCTAGGTTCGAAATTTCCTCTCCCAAAATTTCTTTCTTCTCGAGCAACAAACCCGAATCCCTTCTCTCGATTTGCTTGTTCTTCCTTCCGATTTTTCTTCCAAAATTTCTCTTCCAAATCCCTACATCACGTCTTGCGTTGCTATTATGGATAAGAAAATGTTTCACCCTGCCCTTACTATTTCTAACATCATGAATCATATCCCTATCATTCTTGAAATAAAAACGTCCAATATGCGACATGGACCGAACTGTTCAAAATCCACGCACGCTCGCATCAAGTCGTCCATCACATAATCCCCGCGGCTCCTGAGGATACGGAGGTACCAAAATGCAAAGATGATCCTAAGTTGTGGACGACTCTTGATGCCACAGTCCTCCAGTGGATTTACTTCACTATCTCTACCGACCTGTTGCAGACGATTATTGAGCCAGACGCTACAGCGATGGCTGCTTTGGATAGGCTACGTGACATATTCCAAGATAATTAAAATTCCAGAGCTGTTACCCTTGAGCAAAAAAAATTCCACGTTAATATGGAAAATTTTCCGAATATTTCAGCATATTGCAAAAGGTTGAAGGAATTGGCGGAACGTTGGTGCGCCCGTTAGTGAAAATCATCTCGTTCTACATATGGTTGTTGGCCTTTCTGAGGCCTATAGTGGCGTTGGAACACTTCTTCGTCAAAGTAATCCTCTTCCAAAGTTCTATCAAGCCCGCTCCATGCTTACTTTGGAAGAAGCCGACTTGGCTAAAAAGGCGGTTACTAGTGCTAGTCCCGTGGTCATGATGACATCCTCCACTAATTCTCCCGATTTCATTGATCATTCGAACCAAAACCGTTCTCACGGAGGCGGCAAAAATAGTCGAAAGAATAATACCAAAAATCACAGGGGCAAACGCGGTGGTTCCGGCGGTAGTAATGGCAGCAGTGGGTCCCGCCCCAACAGCAGGGGGCCACAACCCAACTAGTCTCAGCATTGGGCCCCCTGGCCATGGGCCTGGGCCAGTGGGCAGTGGCCCAACAACCAGTGGTATCCAGCGCCTTCAGCCCCCAGGCAACTGGGCTGCCTAGCAGCCTCCCAAACCTAGTTCGCACTGGCCTAGCAGGTTATCGAAGCAATATTGGGTCGGGGCAGCCAGCAGGTGTTCTTGGGCCCCGGTCACTCACAAGCCCACCACGACCGATATTGAAGCCGTCATGCATACTCTTGGAATTAATCCACCAGACCCGAATTGGTACATGGACACCGGAGCCACTACCCACAATGACATCCGATCAAGGTATTCTCTCATCTTATTCCAACTTGAGCAACCCTCGTGGCATAATTGTTGATAATGGTAATTCTATTCCAATTCATGGTTATGGTCATAAAACATTATCTCCCCCCCCCTCCATCCACCTCTTATCTTAAAAAATACCCTACATGCCCCTAAATTGACTAAGAATTTGATGTTTGTCCGTAAGTTCACCACTGATAATTTCGTTTCTATTGAATTTGATCTGTTTGGGTTTTCTGTGAAGGATTTCAAGACGGAGAGTCCTCTTATGAGGTGTGATAGTAGGGGAAATCTTTATCCTATCACGCCATGTTCCAGTCTCTCGAGTCAAGTCGTGCCATCAACGTTTGCAGCCCTTGCTCTTTCCTTGTAGCATGCTCCTCTAGGTCATCCGGGGTCGTCTATTTTGTCTTCATTAGATTAAAAAAAATGATGTAAGGGTACGCGTAGTACTCCGAATTATCAATCTTGTTCTTTAGGAAAAATTGTTAGATTGCCATTTGTAGACTATAATTCTCATACTCTAATGTCATTTGATATTATTCATAGCGATTTATGAACGTCTCCTGTTCTTAGATCATTCGGTCATCGGTATTATGTTATTTTTTTTGGATGATTATTCTAAATTTTTATGGACTTTTCCAATAGCGAAAAAATCTCAAGTTTTTTCCACCTTCTTAAAATTTAGAGCATTCATTAAAACCCAATTTGAATGGGAAATAAAACATATTCAATGTGATAATGGCAAAGAATATGACAATGAGGTGTTTCGGGAGTTTTGTGCTAATAATGGGATAAATTTTTGTTTTTTCTTGCCCTTATACTTCTTCACAAAATGGGAAAGTCGAACGCAAAATTCGTACCATTAATAACATTGTCCGAACTTTATTGATTCATTCTTCTGTCCCCCCGTCGTTTTGGCATCATGCTCTACAAATGGCTACACATCTTCTTAACATTCTTCCTTCTAGAGGTTTGACATATTCGTCCCCTCTTCAAATTTTATATAATAAGACTCCTTCGTATTCACATCTTAGGGTCTTTGGGTGTTTGTGTTATACGTTGTTTCCATCCTCCACAATTAACAAACTCCAGGCCCGGTCTACCCCTTGTGTGTTCTTGGGTTATCCGTAAATCATCGTGGTTACAAATATTTTGATTTATCATCTAATAAAATCATCATTAGTCGCCATGTAATTTTTTATGAATCTCAATTTCCGTTTGCTAAGGTTAGTATTCCCGTGCCTAGTTCGTATAATTTTTTAGATGATGGTATCTCCCCGTATATCATTCACCATTTTTCGGACGTATCCCAAACCCTAAATCCACCAACGGGCCCACTGCCCGTTGGCTTTTACATTACCGTCGCCAGTTACCATTCTAGGTCCAAGAAGCGGGCCATCCGGCCGCCCCGGTTACGGCCCGGTTTCGTCGCTGCTCCCGGGTCCAAGATAGGCCCGATTCATCGCCCGATCCACCGTCTCCATTTTCGTCTCCCGTTTCCGAGTTAGGCCAGTAGGCCCACTGCCTGCTGGCCAGTCCGTCGATAGTCCAGATAATTCCCAAAATCCGTACAATTCTCCCTCGTGTCATAGACCGGTCACTCGTAGTCAACGGGGTGTTTTTAAACTAAAAAGATATTTTAATTTAAATTCTAATGTTCTTAAATCACCATTATCCCGTAATCATGTGTCTGCGTTAAATTACCTGAATTGGAAAATTACTATGACCGACGAATATAATGCTCTTATTGATAATAAGACGTGGAAGTTGGTGCCCCGTCCATCTGGTGTTAATATTATTAGGTCTATGTAGATTTTTGCTCATAAGGACAATTCAGACAGTTCGTTTGCAAGGCATAATGCTCGTCTTGTAGGTGATGGTAAGACTTAGCAGGTTGGTGTGGATTGTGGTGAGACGTTTAGTTCGGTGGTCAAGCCGACTACCATTCGCACTGTGCTCAGCTTGGCTGTTTCAAAAGCATGGCCCATTCGTCAGTTAGATGTGAAGAATGTTTTCTTACATGATGATCTCAAGGGGACAGTCTATATGCATCAGCCCATGGGGTTTAGGGATCCCAAATATCCTCATCTCATCATGTTTGTTTGTTGAAAAGGTCCTTATATGGGCTTAAGCAGTCTCCACGGGCCTGGTATAAGAGGTTTGCCGACTATATTTCGACTATTGTGTTCACTCACAGCAGGTCGGATAATTCATTGTTCATATATCGCCGTGGTTCTTCCTTGACTTATATACTATTATATGTGGATGATATTATCTTGATTGCCTCTTCCGATGCATTACGTCGGTCTATCATGACAATGCTCAGTTCTGAGTTTGCTATGAAAGACTTGGGGCCCTTGAGTTATTTTTTAGAGATTGATGTCACTTGTCATGCAGGTGGATTGTTCTTATCCCAAAGGAAGAATGCAGCTGAGATCATTGAGAGGGCTGGGATGTCATCATGTAAGTCCACTTCCACTCCAGTTGATACTAAGCCCAAGCTTCGTGTTGTGGCCGGCGCACCATACGAGGATCTGACCCATTATCGCAGTCTTGCATGGGCCCTTTAGTATCTTACATTCACGAGATCAGATATTACGTATGTCGTACAGCAGGTGTGTTTGTTTATGCATGATCCCAGGGTTGAGCACATGAATGCGCTCAAACGCATCATTCGGTATATTCAGGGGACACTTTACTATGACTTGCATTTATATCCTTCATCGACGTCTACACTTGTCTCGTATACAGATGCTGACGGGGGTGGCTGTCCGAACACTAGACGGTCTACGTCTGGATATTGTATGTTTCTTGGTAATAACTTGGTCTTCTGGTCTGCGAAACGTCAGTCGACTTTGTCCCGCTCCAGTGCAGAGGCCGAGTATCGAGGGGTAGCTAATGTGGTCTCTGAATCATGTTGTTTACGTAATTTGCTGTTAGAACTTCATTATCCTATTCAGAAAGCGACCTTGGTTTATTGTGATAATGTGTCATTTACCTTTCTGGTAATCCGGTTCAGCACCAGCGCACCAAACATATCGATATGGACATTCACTTTGTTCGCGAAAAGGTTGCTCGTGGTCAAGTATGCATCTGCCATGTTCCTTCCAGGTATCAAATTGCAGACATCTTTACAAAGGGTCTCCCTCGATCCTTTTTGAAGATTTTCGAGACAGTCTTAGCGTACGAAGACCGCCTGCTATGACTGCGGGTGTGTGTTAAATATGGTAATATTCTCGTGATATACACTTCCCTTATGAAGTGTATATCACGATTTGTATAGAAAGTATCACACGATTTTGTCCTAATATTGTGTGTATTATTTTGTATTAATTAGCATTGTACACTTACCATAAGTATATGATTCTTGTACTACTATAATAGAGTTTTGGTATTAGAATAGGAATAGATTTTCCTATTATGAAAATTGTAACTCGTATATATTCTCTTTCATTAATGAAAATAATCAAGGGATTATTTCTTTCACTATTAAATAATATAAGAGCCACAAAAACAGTCTTATGATGTTTTTATTACACTATCTTGTTCAATTATTTAAGTGTTTAAATATATATATTTTTTAAATTAGTGTTTTAAAAAACCCAAATCCTGCAACCCGACCCGTCCCGCCAAATCCCGACCCCTCTTCCGACAGAATGTGGGACAGGACCTCTTCCTGTCCCGCCTATACCGGCCCGCCAGTCTCGCCGAATCCCAGTCCCAACCCACCTCCAGTCCCGGCGAAACCCGTCCCAGCCCGCCCCTACCCACCCCCGTTGGCCACCCTAGATTGAAGTGGTCATTGTTTATATTAAGTCGTGTTAGAGATAAAAGGGAATGATATGCATCTGCTCAATTGACACGTTATTGTGGTCACAGAAAAACTCTTTACTCTTGCAAATTGCTTGTAATCTAGTCAGAAGGAGTGGAAGTCCTGGTCTATATAGAATATGTTCCATATGTTCTTCACTGAGTGACATTGAATAAAGACATGGGATAAATTCTCTGGTCCATTGTCACATATATTCTCTAGTTAACACATTGCTCCATAAGTCTAGGACATGGAGGATTGAATCAATTGCTGAGAAGCTGATTCATAAAGTGTGTAAAGTTCTATCAAAAGTAATCATGTGGCATCTAAAGTGGCAACATTTACCTGGTTCTCTATCAACATGACAATAATATCTCCCTTTCAACCAACTCTAATATATCCTTCACTCTAGTGGTAAATTTCCCAATAATATTCCTAGTTATCCTCTGCTCAAATTTAGTGTTTTTTAGCCACATTACACCAACACTGACATCACACTTGCATGAATTATGTACAGAAGTAGCGCCCTCGATCTGGTATCTGAATTGCACCTGCAAAGTTAAAGGGAAAAACCTAATAAATTATTTCCCGCTTTTACAGGATAACCAACAGTAATGAACAACTGAAACATACTCGAAAATGATCACCAAATGGGACATCATGCAGGGCCATTATCTCATCAATGATCCATCCAGCACCATTTGCAATAGGAGATTTTTGTTGTGTGCTTGTAACTTCACCACCGAAGACAGAGATGAAGCGGTTGAATTTGTAAGATACTTGTCTCTCAGAAACATCGGGAGCTACAGTTTCCCATGAAGTCGTTGCATAGTTGAGACAACCAGATTTGCTCATTACTCTATGCTCCAAGTCTCCTCCATCAAACATCCGCATCAGTGATTTAACCTACAGATTTTCCAGCAAAAACCCAAAGGCTCCTAGTTAAAAAGAGATCCAGTCTAGACTGGTCAATTCTTCCCGGAAGACGGAAAGAAGTAAGGATTATTGGATAAGTTTCTCCATTACCTGCCAGTATCAAAGACCTGGATATGTATAATTAGAACACTTATTTATCACTTAATGGCCAAATTGATAATTTCAGCCCTAGTAAAACAAGGAATTCGATTCAATTCAGGCTGCTAAAGTGCTCTTTTTAGACCTAGCATAACATAGAAGTCCATGAATACTGTATATCCCCATCACACAAGGACACACAGTAACTCATGTCAAACCCTCACCCTTACAGCTTCACTTATGTGTAACAAGAAATCTTGAGAAATACCGCGATAATACTTTCTCGGCTTTCCCTCCCAAAGCTCCCTCAATATTTTACAGATAAAACAGACTAAATCTCAGCATCAAAGTAACACCACAATGAAAGATGGAAAAACTTGAAACAAATAAAAACTTACATTGACAGGTAGTTCTGCAGAATAGACTTCAGACATTTGTACATCCTCAACAACCAAGTGGGATGCAGTGTCTTCAGACAAAGCAAGCTTTTCATCCTTTTCATGCTGCTCTTCTACAATGTGTTCTTTCTGATCCGGAGGCAGTGTCCTTGTTCTCCACAACGCCATGATTGTCCTGCTACAACGAAATAATGCTCTAATCTTCCAATAGTTGAAACATAATGTTACATCAAATGTAACTTCTATTTTTTGTCATGACGCTAGAAAGTTGTCCCCCACAATACCTGCTTGCAACATTGAATGAGACAAATGAATGAAAACAGAAATGCAGTCGGCCTTCTTCATCTTGACACTTCGCACCGTGCCTAGCATCAACGCCTCGACCTTTGCGCAAAATTATCACAAGTGCAGGACTCCCCATGGTTGACCATGATGGGGAAACCACATTAACATCCTCGATATCCTCCCACAGGAAGAAAAACTTTGTTTTATGACCAAACAAATTTGCATAAAATCCAACTATTCTGGCAGATAGAAAGATCCGCCCCTGCAGTAGCAGTAACAAAATTAAGTGATATGCTAGATTTCAAACCCTAGAAGTTGAAGATCAAATACTTGCAAACTGTGTGTTAAAAACAACAAATTAAAAAAGGAGAAAATATGTGGAGTTGAACAAAATATAATACATTCAACACATGTCCAAACTAGTAGAAAATAAAGTCATCTGGTCTATGTATATGGGTACAGTTTTAATTTATTAGTATAACTGTCTGTTGACAATATGTGAATGCTACTTAGCAAAAATTCGAAATATCAGAATCGGAAGCTTCCAGATGTGAATGCTATTTAACACCATCATTCCAATTGAGCTTAGAATACTTGCTTTTTTCAGTTTCTTTCTTATTTTTCTTGCTTGTTTAATTTCTTTGTTTCTTTTTCTCCACCTCCCACCCCCCAATCTTCCCCTTAAGTTTTGAACAAGCTATTTATCAGTTCATATTAACAGATTTCATATCAGCATAATGCATTGAAACAACAATCAAAGACAACAAACCACTTAGAAGATGAAATGGAACAACGTAAGCATATACTCTACTGGAACCTGCAATGGCATCTTCCTTTTGAGGGAGCAAGAATAGTCATTGATGAGAAATTCTTCTGGAGGCAAGCCAAAAATTTTCTGAAATGTTGAATTCTTGTGTGGCGACCGAATGTTTAACTGCCAAGCATATCAGTTGGATGTTTTAGACTATTGCTAGTGCTTAACAGTGCGAAACAATTCGGAGAGAAAAGAGAACAAATAAACCTACCTTCTTTCCAACTTCTTTTCCCATCTTAGTTAGGTAGTCTCGGATAGTTTCAACTCCATTGTTATTGTCCAAAAAAATCCTCAAGTGCAACTTCGATTGTGAAGACTGAGCAATCTTTCCCTCGAGAGGAACCCAAATATCTGCCAATTCTTCAGAAGTGTGTTTTAGGAAATTGATTTCTGCATGTCCAAGCGATGAAGCTTGATCAAATGGACCGTCGAAATAAAAAACTTCCACATCTAGCACTGAAGGTGGTTCTTCTGCAGCATCAAACTCTAGTATCTCTGCAATAGTTTCAGGTAAGCACCCGACCTGTTGCCAATCCACTTTCCGGCCTCATATGAGAATGGAAAACTGGAGCATTTTTTCCATCGGTGGATGAAGAATCGCGAACATAATAATTTCTTACCTTAACAACAACAAACAAAAGAGGATGAAAATGAGAAATAAATGCATACCATTCCACTGAGGGTCAAGAGTTTGAAGCTGGACAGAGCTAGTTCTTGTTTTGCCATTGCATGTAAAGACCACATATGGATCTGGGAAACCTGTTGGGTCCAAAGAAGCTATGTTCATTCCCTCGATCAAAGCTACAGTAAGTACCCATCCATCACCTTGTGCTTTAACTCCATGATCATTTCCTGTCAAAACCAAAATCTTTTAGCTTAACTACGGCAGACACCGTTTCATGCATCAAACAAAAAGTTAGTCAAAGAAAGAAATGATAGAGATATTTAAAGACCTCTTCGCAGCCTAGCTTCTACAAAACGTGAAACCATGTAATATACCCGCTCCAATTGAAGGACTAATATCCCACTGGTGATAATTTCTCCAACACTATCCGGCAAATCAAAACCATGAGACTCCAGTCCATGTAATGCGCTAGGTTCACTTAATAAAATGTGCACAAAGGCATACAAAACCATGAAAATAGTGGATACTACTGTAAAATTCCAGAAGTACTCCTTTGCCATTTCCCAGTCTGACTGCTGTTCAGTCTGCAAAGACGCCAAAACTCGATCCTTCTCGAAGACAATCTTTGAAGTTGTTACTTTCAATTTTCGAGCTAATATGTCTGCAAACTGGTCAAAGCTCTCCTTCAGTCCTTGCCGAGCCCCTCCTTCAATCATCGATTTCATCATAGTGCTCTGGATGAAATTAATGGCCCAGGATACAACGAGACGTGCAGATTCTTCACCAGAAGATTCCTGTTGGCCAGGCATTATCTTGTAAAGCAACTCAATCTTGAAAGTACTCCCATATGGAACATCAGGGGTACTTACAGTGACAAAAACAGAAAATTCTTTTCCATCAGCCTTAATATATGTTTGCTCCTCTGTGGCTTGAACAGCCTTAACTAGTTTACTTGCTGCTTTAATATAGGTGACAACTCTTGTCACACACATGTCATCTGATTTCCATGTCCATGGACCCTCTTGAACATCTGTTGTACCCTGCAACTCTGCCAGATCCTTCCTGAACTGCGAATCAGGAGCAAAAAGAAGTGTGTTAAGATCTTTTGAAGGCACAACATATGTCTGGTCTAGCAGGACTCCACCCTGTAGGTCGCCTGGCATTTCTTTATCTTCACTTGTTGGCCGCATTCGTTCAATCACTTCTTCAAAACTATGGCTCGCAGGAGACTCCTCCGGACAGCCTTCATAGTCAGATGTGATGGTGGATATGTCAGAAGAATCATCCTTCCTCAATTCTTCCTCATCACTTTTCTTGGCTTCTTCGTGCTTGCCGAAAAGCTTCTCAAAATGGCAAGCAATGTTCTTCATTAAATGTTTCCCCTCTGACATTTTCTTGGAGTGAGCTGCAAAGCCATGGAAATCTTGAGAAGAAATGCTTGTCACTTCAATTTCTTTAGAAGTGTCATTTATTGGATTTACATGACAGACATGGTTCGTGGATAAATCTTTGCCCTTCCCGTGTAAAGAAACAGTGAGAAGAATCTTCCCTGCATCAGTAAGACGAAACATTTGCTCATGATCCAAATAAAGGAAAAAATAGAATAATAAAAATAAAATATCATCAAACCAATAGACACTTCCAATATTCACAGGAAGATTGAGGTTCTATCTAAGAATTAAGATGCCCTAAAAATGTGGAACCCCTCTTAAACTACTAGAGATAAAGACTCACTAACTAAAATCTAATGATTTCTTGTCTAATCTAATACTCCTCCGTCCCCATTAATGAGACACCGTTCAGATTCCAAGACCTTGAATCCGCACATAGAATATTCAAGCTTTTTAAAATAAAATTTAAATATTTGAAAATCTACGTAAAAAGTACTACTACTTGTTACAATATTAACAATTTAAAATAATTTAATAATCTGGGACAGAGGGAGTAACAAACGGTAAGCTTCTTCGTCATTCTCTGGTGAATTGATCCAAGCAGATGTAGCATTAGGTAACTAATCGAAACAATGTACACAAGGATAAATAAAAAAATGGGTCATTTGCATCCAAACATCTGCTAATGATCATTATAGTGATTATAAAGGTTCTTCAATCTCATTGAGATGGAAACTGTTATCCAATCAAGTCCGAAGACTAAAATTATCACACTTTTAAGAATTATATCCTCTGTACTTGTCACTGTTCCATATATCATTCTACTAGTAATTAAAAGCAGAGAGATGATAAGTACGAGACACACTAACCGCAATATTTGTCAACTGATTTAGCACTTTTGGGTTTTCGAAGAGTAAACCAATTGGGCGGCAAATTCTGATTTTCCTCGGCAGCAACAGACCAAACAGGTATTTTCACTTTACCAACTAAATCCCCATAAACATTAGTAAAAAATCTAGAATCATCATGATGCTGATATACAGAGATAACAAGTTCCTCCTCTAAATCATAAACTCTGAACACAAACTCTTCATTCCAAATAGGATTCCTAGTATTCTTCAACACCCTCGTCTTCGACTTAAACTTGCCAACTTTTAACTTCACATAGGAGTCTTCCACTGCCCAATCTTTGCCTTCCAACAAATACACATAAAGTCTCATTATTCAAGAAAATGCAGTTTTCTTGTCGACCTGATTATTGCTTTGGTGCGAGGGAAAGAGGGATGTATAAATGGAAAAGGAATTGAAGTGCATGTGCATCTTCTTTCTTCTTTTTGTGGGTCGTTAAATTGTAGGGGGAAGATAGAGAAGTCATGGTGAAGCTTATGAAGAAACGTGGGTTGGTTTTGAAAGTGACACGACGGAGGCAGATTGTGTCATTTTTGGGAAATAAGAGGAGGCGGTTTAAAATAGTTTATTTAGTGAACTTTTTTTTTATATTCAGTTTTTCGACACTATTCATAAATATAATAGTCCCATTTCAGAAGAGATCAATAATTGCTCTCGCCAATATTTAAACCACGTTGCAGGGCTCCGATTGTATTTTAAGTTTTCGTCATTTAACCTCAAGTTATGCCCGAGTCACGTTTATTTAGTGAACTTTGTTTGAATTGGATAGCGTTTTGGTTTTATCTTCTTCTTTTTTTGGCATGGGAGTGAAAGCGGTGAGTGGATATTAATCCTGAAAAATAACTAACTCGATTTAACATGTGTTAACTTATATGGATTTCCATCGAAATGGATATTTAATTTTTAGACTAGGGAGTAGATATTTAATTTTAAATAAATTAAAAGAATTTATTATTTTATGTATCTTACTTTTTTTAAATCTGTTTATTAAAAGGATATCACTTTTATAATTAATAACTTTTTAATTCCAACATCTACATAACATTTTGAAAACTACAAAATATTCAAAAGGGTTTAGACATATGTCTCTTAATTTAAGATCATAAAAATAAAATTTCTCTTACTTTTTAAAATTTCTTATCTAATCAAACTAAAATTCAAAAATAAAACGGATGAAGTATTAAGAAACTTCAGACACAAACTTCTCTGCCTGATGGCATCCAGGGCGGATTTAGGGTAGCAGATGGGGTTCCAGGAAATCCAGTAAATTTGCATGGATTGTAGTTGTATTGAAAAATACAATAAATATATACTCTCTCTATCTCAATTTATGTAGCATCATACTCTTTTTAATCAGTTTAAAAAAAGAATGTCACATTTTTATATTTATAAATAATTTAACTTTATGAGATGATTTACAGCCACACAAACATTTAGTATTTATATTGGACCATAAATTTCAAAAGTCTTTCTTTCTTTCTTAAACTTCGTGTCTAGTCAAATAGTTCCACAAAAATTGAGACGGGAAAGTAAGAAATACGACTTGAAAACTCATTAACAAAGTGTGTTGTGGTCTAGTGGCAGAAAAAGAACCTTATAAGCTTTGTTGCTCTCCGAGTTAAGGGTTTGAATCCCCTTGGTGCTCTCCCGCGTATAGCGGGAGCTTAGTACACTGGGCTACCTTTATTTTTTAATTAGAGATGGCAGAAACACACAAACTTCAAATCGTGGATGAGGCGGCCTCTGGATGGCATAAAAACAAGTGGCTATGGTAATCAAGAGTAGGTGTGGAACTGTAAACCGTGGGAATTATAAATGGAATAAAGAAGGGGAAAAGAAAAGCTCTTATCTAATTGCTACTAGATGAATAGATTAGCTAGGTGCAGTATCCAGAAGATCAAGATGCAAAAACTCTTGGTATGTCCAATTTACGTAAAATAAAGTACGCTCCTAATAGGCAACATAAAAAGAGCGGCTGCCAACTTCGTTAGGCGAAGCTTGATTACAATACATTGATCAAATGCTACCAGGCCATAAATTGGTTATCTAGGCGATAATTATATTATCTTTTTAATTAAAAAAATTGAAGGGACATAAAAAGGACAAGTAAAATGGACCTGGATAAATAGTAGCACAAAAGCCGTTTATTGGGGGGGGGGGGGGGGGAAACGAGTAGGGAATGAAAGAGATTAGTTTACAATGATTAATCTCCTTTTATTAACTAAAATAAATTTAAACCATTAAATTGTTGTGTCAAAATTGTAAGGCCTGGTTACTTAAGGAAATGGAGAGATTAAACACTGGACTGGAGCCAAACAAAAATTGTAGCAGTATACTTGGTTATTCATGTTAAGCCTTGTAGTTGAAAGGAAGGTAAATTTACTTTGATAAAAGCAAATATAAATAAGAAGCTGAATAATTAGAATTTGAATCTTGTTCCCCGCTTCTTATTATTTTAACAATAGTTCTTTTAGTTGGAAATCTTAATCATACGTTTTGGATTTGAATTCAAAAATGAAGAAACTTCTATAAAAAAAAAAAAATTGTATAATTTCCGAATTAGTGAAGTCCATACGTTTAAATTTAAAATAAACTATTGTTAAGAAAATAAAATAAGAAAAAGAAGACGAGCACTGCTTTCTGTGGTCAACAATACTCAATAGTAAGGCTGGCCAGTGGGCCGGGACGGTCCGGTCTCAACCCGACACCGCCCCGACCCTGATTAGTTTTTTAAAAAAAAATCGGTAGCGGGACTCGAACCGGGACGGGACAATGTCTCGTCCCGAGCCCACCCCAGTCCCGCCAATTCCGAGCCCGCCCGTAAGCCCCCTTTGCAAATATAACCGTTGCACCAACGACCATTTTAGATTTTGGCCGTTGGGCAACAACCATTTTTGGCCTCCCCCAACCCCCCCACCCCTTAATATTTATTTTTAACCCATAAGTTATTATATTTACACTTTAACCCAATTTTCCAACTATAAATAACTCATTTTCTCTTCATTTTTCTCACAAATCTTCCTACAATCTCTCTAATCTCTCAATATATCTCTCTACAAGTCTACATTGTTTACTAAATATTCAATTTTATTTATTCATTTGGGAATTGGAGTGAAGTTGACAACTAGCTTGAGGATCTTCCATCGAGCAAAGTTTCAATTTTCAACCTCTCGATTACACGTTGGCGTTTGGTACATTCGTTCCTTCATTAAATTATTATTGTATGTTTATTTTATTTAGCGCACTTAATTTTATTATCTTTAATTATTTATTATCATAATTAAAATGGAAGGATTAAGAGGTATGTTTAAGGGTAAGGGTAAGGGTGCTTCTTCTATTAGGGGAAACCAGGGCAATGGTACTTCTTCTAATCACCTTATTCCTACATATGATGATTTTGTTGATACTCAACATTTTCCTACAATACCATTAGATTTAGACGAGGAGCTATTTTCTGGAACTCAAGAAGACTTTAATTTAGACAATAATCTAGATGATACACCAACTAATGTTGATGACAACACACCCACTAGTGCACCTTCAACTGAAATGCCTCATATTCCCCCTAGTATGAGACGAGGTCCAGCAAAACGACCATTAAAATCAGATGCATGGATATTTTTTGATGGGGACGTAGAGAATCAAGTAGCTAGATGTAAAATTTATAAAAATGTTTTAAAATTTAAAACTGGAAAAGGTCACGGTGGGACGGGGGGTTTAATTAGACATGTAGTAAGTGCTCATCCAGCTAGGTATGCCCAATACCAGGCTTCAAAACCGGGTGCGCAAACGTCCGCTCTATCGGAACAAGGTTCACATATTGTCCTGGACCAAGTACAGGGTCAAATTAACCCCACGACGGGGGGAATTGTAGGCCCTAAATACAATAAACATTGAGATAGGGAAGCAATATCAAAATTAGTTGTTGTGGAGGGTTTGCCTTTTTCATTTCCTTCATCTCCCGGTTTTATTCATTACATTAGAGATATATATAATCCTGCTTTTAACGGTTTTTCTAGATCAACTGTTAAGAGAGATGTATTTAAATTCGCACATGAATATCAACAATAATTACGTTATTCATTATATCATTTTAATGGCAAGGTATCTATCACGTCTGATATAGGTCGTAGTACTAATGTCCATGATTATTTAACGGTAACTTGTCATTGGATAGATTATAAATGGTCTATGCATAAACGTATCTTAGCGTATAGATATATAGATGATAGGCACACTGGTACTTTTATTAAAGATAATATTTATCAAGTGTGTCATTATTATGGAATAACCGATAAAATTGTGACTATTACATTAGATAACGCTTCTTCTAACAATTATGCTATTACAATTTAAAAAAATAGTTTAACTCCATCTTTTTCAGATCATTTTCATATAAAATGCGCGTGCCATATATATAACTTAATTGTAAAGGACGGTCTATCACTTTTTCAAGACATTCATAGTAAAATACAATTTGCTATAAACTTTATTTTTAAAAGTAATAGAGTACAACGAAGAAAAGAATATAAAAAACTTGTCACGATTGTGGACTACTTTATAGAAAAATTTACAGAAGAAGTACCCACTAGGTGGAATTCTTTATACGAGCAACTACTTGTTGCTTGTGACTATAAAAAATCTATAACTTTATTTTTTAACTCTCATAATCAAAATCTAGCTGATATGGTTGTAGATAGCGATTGGGGAAAAATTATGAACTTATTATATTTTTAGAGAAAAATTTTCAAGCAACAAAAGAATTTTTCGGTATATATTGTCCTACTATTTCAACTATGTTGTTTTATATAACTCTAATATTTTTATTACTTAGTGAATATATGGAAAAATCAGTTTATAAGGCAGCTATTAAAAATATTTATCAAAATAAAAAAATTCATATTCCAACTATTTATATTATTGGTGTTGTATTAAACCCGACTATTAAAATAGACGGTACTAAATCACTTATTGAAACTATTTACGATTGTATAGAAGTACTGCCACCTCCAAGTCCCAAAAATTCAAATCACCCACCACCTATTGAACAAACTAAAGAAGAAGTGTTGTCTAGCGTAGAAGACGAATGCAAAAAAATATATAGGTTTTACCAACAAGAAAGTGCTAGTAACCTACCGGCTTTCATACCATCTTCTTCTTCTTCAACACAACCTCACAAAAGACATGTTGTTTCTGCGGCTACTATTGGAAGCCTTAGAAATAGAATGTGCGGTCGTACCGATACTAACCAAATTAGCGAGTTTGATATTTTTGTTTTGCAGGGTTCTATACCGTACCAAGCAGTTCTCAATGAAGAAGGACGTGAAGACTTGCTGAAATACTGAAGGGGGAATGAGAAGACCTTTCCGACACTTTTAATGATGGCCCGAGATATTTTGAACATTCAAGCGTCATCAACGGCGTTTGAAAGCATTTTTTCTGCCGGCAGATATCAAATAGAAGAGCACATACACTCATTAGCCGGAGACAGCTTGGAGATTGTAGTATTATTCAGAGATTGGATACGAGCGGAGCGGAGAAGGTGCGGTCAACCAGAGATCAACGAAGAAGAAGACGAAAACTACAACAAAATCTTATCCGAAGGTGATGGAAGCGACGTGTAGCAATTTGACCAACAAATACCAATTCCAACCGAAGAACCACAGAAAATTATCAAGAAACTAGAACATGTTTTTTTCAGAATGTAATTTTTTTAATTACAATTTTACTATGTAATTTGCAACTTTTGAACAACACCACAAAGTTGCAATTTTGACAATTGTATTTGTATTACAAAAAAAATCATATGTCTATTAAATAATATAAAAAGCATAAAAACAGTCTTGAGATGTTTTTATTACACTATATTGTCTTGTTTAATTATTGAGTTTTGTTTATATAAATGTTATTTTTTAAATTAAGTGCAAAAAAAAAAAAAGGAACCGCCCGGGATTCCGATCCCGACCCAATCCCGCCGGACCCGGCCCGACGGTCCCTCCAGCCCACTGACCACCCTTAGTTCAAACTGAAAATAAATTAAAGGTTCAAACTTGCTTCTTACCGTTAAATCATGCATTTGGCAAGTACTTTTTAATTTTTTTACTTTTCTTATCATTCAAAATAGCCGCTTATCAAACGCTTGACAAAACTCCCATAAATTTTATCAAGAAGGAAAAATCAGTCAAACGTTTATGTCATACAAATAATGTTCAAGGTTATGCATTTTCCATATTTATCCTTAGATTGATCTCCAAATTAAGGGGGTCAAATGGGTGGTTGGCCTGAGTTTAGACTTTAGACCGATTAAAATGAAGTGAGTTAATCAGATAATAAGTGAATCAGGTTATTGATCCACCCAAAATGCTATTTGGACTGAAATAAATTGAGTTGAAATAGGCTAAAGAGCAAGTCATAATCAAATTTGCTCAATTCTTATTAAGTTTTAATTTCCTTGTTTATTCTTTTATAATTTTTTAGTATCTAATAATGTTTTTCTTTATTATGGTTATACATAACATATCAAATAAATAAATAAAAAATATTTTGACAAGATTGCTCATGAGTCAATTTAGGCTATGTGTCTTCTTAATTTTTATGGACCGGAATGAGCCGAGCTAATAAATAAGCAGGTCAATGACCAGTCCAAACTTAAGCGAGTCTTTTTTTATCGATTAATTTTGCCACCCCTACTCCAAATCAATGGGTACTACCATACCCGTGATAGTATCTAAAGTTCGGGTCAATCGAATTAGTATTTTGAATTTGAATTTTAAGCCTATTGAGTTTTTTCTTTCTACAAAAATAAACATCTTAATAAAGTATTCATGTCAAACCGACTTAATAATTTCTCATTCCTACCACAATCGTCCAAATGCCATTCACGTAATGAACACAGAAGTAATATCATGTCTAATTAAATAGATCATGCTACTAATAGTTCATATTTAGACATGGGTTAGAATTTAAAACATATGTGTTCTGATTTATAGTCTATTTAAGTTATTGTGCTCTAAATTAATAATTTATACTTATATCTTTAAGACAAATACAGAATTTGAATCAAAGATACTTGGTTCGGCCGAACCCATAACTCGTATTCTCATCATTTTCAAGTCAACTACTATCAATCGTTATAAATTCTATGCGGTTTAAACATTGATTAATATGCTTCCTTAAAGACGTAGTGCTACATCGAATGCATCTAGTTTGTACTATGCATCTCAGTTTGTACTATTCATTAACGTAATATGGTATATTGACGATTTAGTAGAATATTGGACTCAGTATTAAGTATATGAGGGTTTATCTAATCTATAAAGATAAATATAAGGTATAAAAACTTTAGATTTTGAATATCCAAAAAATCAAATTCCCAAATCTAAACTCTAATCCAAAATTTGAAATCTTTAAAAATTAAATTCAGATTATAAACAAAAAAAATTCAAATTTCCATTTCAATTTCAATTTTGCTCAAACTTTGTCAATCCTACGGTCCTACCGTGATAACATTGGAAAGAATGAAAAAGTCAAAAAGAAAAGGAGAAACTACATTGATTCTTCTAAAACTAAACTATTTATCTTTGCATGTCCTTTTTTTTTATATCCCTCAAAATTATTTACCTTTAATACCCCCTTATAGTTTATGTAGGTAATTAACTCATTTTTCTTCCTTTCTTTTTTATTTCTCTACTTCTTTTCTCATATTTTCTCATTTTTTTCTCCTTTTTCTTCTTTTTTATTTCATTTTTTTCAAATCATAATATTCTTTATTTTCCCCACCATAATCTAATTCCATATTTAATTCTAGCTCCTTTCAATTTTTTTAATTCTTTATTTCTTCTTTTCTATTTAATTATTTATTTTTTCTTCTTTTCTTTTTTTATTTATCTACTTCTTATCTTCTTTTCTTTCTTTTATTCTTTTCTTTTTCTCCTTCTTTGTTCATTTTTTTTCATACTATGTTTTATTTTATTTTCACTATAATTCTGATTCTATATTTAATTCTAATTTCTTTTTTTCTGTTTTAATTTCTTTATTACTTGTTTCTTTTTAATAGTAATTTAAGTATATTGTTGCAATATACTATGATACTTACATGGTATCACACAATCCTGACGGTTCATTCTTTCAAGAAAAACACTTACTGCTCAATGATACCAACCTGGTATATATCATATATTGACATAGTATCATATGTGAGTGATTCATTCCTTTGAGAGAAACACAACCCAATCTTCTATGATACCCACATGATATATATCATATACTTATAGGGTATATTTATTACTTTAAAAAATACTACCCATTCCTCTATGATACCTACATGGTATATCATATACTGGGAGGATATCATAAATGACTGAAAGTTCATTCCTTTAAGAAAAAAGCACTCAGTCCTATATGATACCATCCTGATATATATCATATATTGATAGGGTATCATAGATGACATATTCATTACAATATGATGCTTATACGGTATATATCATATACTCACATGGTATCATAAAAGACCAGTTTATTCTTTAAAAAGAAAACAATCCTCAGTCATATATGATACTCATGTATTATATATCATATGTTGTCAGGGTATCATAAAGGATTAGTTCATTCCTTTAAAGAAAAACATAACTCAATCATCTGTAATACCCGCATTGTATATATATATATATATATATATATTATATACCGACATGGTATCGTAAATGACCGATTCATTCCTTAAAAAATTTTCGAGTCCTTATATATATATATATATATATATATATATATATATATATATATATACCGACAATGTATCATAAAGAACCGATTAACTCTTTCAAAAGAAAATTATAAAAAATAAAACAAATAGATTTTAGGTTTAATTTTAATATTTAATATAATTTTTAGCAAGTTAAATTTTATAAAAAAATTTACAAAAAGTAGAATCATATTTTAGATATAAATTTATATTAATATCGTTAATATAAAAATACTTAATTAATATTTTATCTTTATATTTTATTTTATTATTCAAAGAAATAAAAAGACAATAAACAATAAAAAAGATAAGGACAAAATAAAAAAAAGGACAAAAATCAAAATGAAAAAAATGTCATACAAGCCCACGTGCAAACACACAAATAAAAAGGAAAAAAGAAGAAGGAAAAATTAGTCATAAAAGGACAATGTAATTAATACACACAAATAAAAAGAAAAAAGAAGAAAGATATATTAGTCATAAAAGTATAATGTAATATGGACATCTCGGGTAAAAAGATTATGGGCAGATGACATTAAATAAAAATAGTTTGGGAGGGAGCATGGACGCGTAAATAATTTGAATTTTAGGGGAGGTAGGTGTAGTTTTTCCAAGAGAAATACAATTTACAAAGTAAGAGTTTCCTGAAGAAAGAATGGGCCTCTATGGACCCCCAAACAAACAAGGCCCAATAGAAACTCAATAAGTAGGAGAAAAGAGAGAAAAGCAGCAATTTAGAGCGAGGAAGAAAGGAAAGGAAAGGAAAGGAAAATGTTGCGGTATCCATCATTCATGTTACAGTACCCATGCTCTACTGGATCATTCCGAGCTCAGTGGCCCCAGCCTCAGAGCGACGAGCTCCTCCTTGCCATGGAGGATCTGATTTTGAAGAAAAGGTCCACCATTCCTCCCTCTCTCAGCATTTTGAAACCTCATTGTTGCGTTTGTCTGTTATGTATCTTAGGTAGTTAGGTTACTAACTGTTAGACAATTAGGTCTTATAGAAGAAGGCTTTATAATTGCTTGACTCATATATCGAGAATTGCTAGGGAAGTTACATGAAGTATTTTTCCCTCAATTTAAATGGCTTAATGAGTGTATTCCTGATGGTAAATATGTAACTACAACAAAGCTGATGCTCGCATGAAAGAAGTTCCCAATTTGATTTAGGGTTCGAGTTGAAATAGTCTCTAATTAAGAATGTGACACATCCTCTGCCAAGTCGTGGATAGAGTTACGCCACATATGTGATGGTGAGAGGTAGCAAATACTTTTGGAATTAGGCAACGTGCGTGCAAGCTGGTTTGAACACCATGGTTATTGAAAAAAATGTGATGCATATGACACAAATTTAACCTTAAGAGGATAAGGGGCCACAAATAGGAATGAATTAGCACTAGGAACAGTTATCTCAAAGTACATAGACAATTGACTAATTTATAGCCTTAAGCTAGCGATTATGGCGGTAAAAACGATGGCCTTTGAAAGCATGTATGTGAAATTAGAGGAAAAAGACGGAGATAAGAAATTGTATAGACTAGCCAAGGCGAGGGAGATGAGGGCCCGTGACTTGGATAACATGAGGTGCATCAAGGACGAGGACGGAAAAATGCTAGTGAAGGACGTGCATATTAGACGGAGGTGTCAGTGTTACTTCCATAAACTCTTGAACCAAAAAAATAGATAAAGACATTGTGCCGGGAGATCTGGAGCAATCCGGAAGGTACTTGGATTTTGAATATTGTAGAAGCATTAAAGTTGCGTAGGTTGTACTTGGATTTTGAATATTGTAGAAGCATTAAAGTTGCGTAGGTTAAGGGTGTTGTTCGCAAGATGCGCAGGTGACGAGCGATCAGGCCTGATGAGATCCCATTTGAATTTTGGAAGAGCGCAGGCAAGGCAAGTTTGGAGTGGTTGATTGAGTTGTTTAATGTCATTTTTAAGACGGCGAGAATGCCCGAAGAATGGAGGTAGAGTACAATGATTCCTTTTTATAAGAACAAAGGTGACATCCAGAGTTGCAATAACTATAGGGGTATCAAGGTGTTAAGCCACACTATGAAAGTTTGGGAAATGGTCGTGGAGATGAGGGTGAGAAGAGGTATGCCTATTTTCGAGAACCAATTTGGATTCATGCCAGGGCGCTCGACTATAAAAGTCATCTATCTTATTAGGAGGTTGGCTGAGCAGTATAGGGATAGGAAGAGAGGCTTACATGTGGTTTTCATCGTCATCGAGAAGGCATACGACAAAGTCCCTAGGGAGGTTCTATGGAGATATTTGGAGGTTAGAGGTGTACATGTGGCGTATACTAGGGCGATCAAGGATATGTATGATAGAGCCAAGACCAGGGTACAGACAGTAGGATGGGACTTGGAGCACTTTCCAGTGATGATGGGGCTGCACCAGAGATCAACTCTTAGCCCATTCTTATTTACCTTGGTGATGGATGGACTTATGCGACAAATCTAAGGAGAGGTGTCATGGTGTATATTATTCGCATATGACATTGTCCTGATTGATGAGACTCACACCGGAGTGAACGCTAAACTGGAGGTTTGAAGACAGACTCTGGAGTCTAAAGGGTTCAGGCTGAGTAGTACCAAGACAGAATACTTGGAGTACACGTTCAGTAACAGGAGTGACCATAAGACAGACATAGATGTGAGGCTTGGTACTCAGGTCATTCTAAAGAAAGAAAGCTTCAAGTACTTCGGGTCTATTATCCAAGTGAATGGAGAGATTGATGACGATGTCACACATCGTATTGGGGCAGAGTGGATGAAATTGAGTCTCGCATCTGGAGTCTTGTGCGATAAAAATGTGTCACCAAAACTTAAAGGCAAGTTATATAGGTGGTGGTTAAACCGACTATGTTGTATGGGGCGGGGTGTTGACCAGTCAAGACTTCGCACATCCAAAGATGAAAGTTGCGGCGATGAGGATGCTGAGATGGATGTGTGGGCATACAAGGTGGGATAAGATTAGGAATGATGATATCCGGGACAGAGTGAAGGTGGCCTCAGTGGAGGATAAGATGCGGGAAGCAAGGTTGAGATGATTCGGGCATGGGTAGAGGAGAAAATTAGATGCCTCATTGCGGAGGTGTGAGAGGTTGGCTATGGACGGGTTCATCAGGGGTAGAGGTAGGCTGAAGAAGTATTGGGGAGAGGTGATTAGACAGGATATGACGCAGATGCAACTTACTGAGGACATGACCTTAGATAGAGGGTTGTGGAGGACACGAATTAGGGTAGAAGGGTAGTAGATAGTTGAGCGTAGTCCTACTTACGCTTACAAGCGGGTAGTAGTAGTGTTATTATTGTAGGCATGGTTAGCATATCATACTAGGCGCAATATTGCTTTATAGTCCCATGTCGTTTGATTTCTGTTGCTATGTGTCCTTTGTGTTCTTTAATGTACTTTGTTTATCCTATTTATATGCGTTAGTTACTGTTTCTTTTTTCGATTGTTATATCATGGTTTATTTCTTTTGTTACCATCATTTTTATACTGCTTTAAATTTCTTATCCGGGTCTGACCGTTTCTCTTGCTTTGCTTGTATCTATGTTTTGTCTTGAGCCGAGTGTCTTTCGAAAACAGCCGTTCTACCTATCAAGGTAGAGGTAAGGTCCACGTACACTCTACCTTCCCAGACCCCATGTTGTGAGATTTCACTGAGTATGTTGTTGTATGCAGTGAAGCTCTCCACAAAATCCATGATTTATACATAATTCTTCAAAACATTTTTTCTTCACTTGCCTTCAATAAAATCTCATTTTGCACGGAAAGTCCTTTATGTTTCTATTTATGTATTTTTCATTTTTTTTTGTTGTGTATTTATGACCCTTTCAGCTTTTTATGCAGTCTCCCCCAAAATATGTCCCTTCTTACCTAACCATCCCTATATTTAGTTCTTTATCACCAGAATTATCGTTCCATTTTTTGATATATTACATCAGTAAGTTATATTCATGAAAACAGAAGAAGTTATATTCATGGATCTGAACTTCATTGCTGCCTTCTAACATAAGTTTATGTGAGATGTTAATTCTGGATTTGTTCCAGTGGCAATTACCTAAATTGAAGGTTTGTAATTCGAGAAATTAGGACTGTAAAATTCTCGTAAATGTTAGCATACCAGTTATAAGTGCCAACTAAGCTTTTGGAGGCCAACAGCTAAATGTTAAGTTGACAGTTTAGTAGACCACTGCCTGTCCGATGATTTGAGGTTTGTTTATACAACAACTAACTTCAAGCTATTCAAGGCAGTGAAAGAATAAGGCCAAAGGATTACTGCTGAGGGAAAGGAGGGGGTAGAAACAAAAAAGAATGAATCACGGAGAAGAGAGGGAGACAAAATCTTGTTGTTTTCTCCAAAGATCTTCTATTAAAGTTGATAGACCTTCATAACTACTTTCAGCTTTACATCAATTATCATGCACAACTTCTCTTCTTGATTTAGAGAATTTTCTCCGTTTTCACTAACCTCTACCCTGGGTTAGTGTATGAAATTTCCATTTAGCCATCTACTCGTTCTGACATACGTGAAAATTTTGTTCTCAATTTTGGGACTAGCTCCTCATGCCTTTGTCTCTAAACTGCTGCCTTCTACAAGGAAATGAGAAGACTTCTGCAGCTTTTGTCTACAAGGACTTCTAGAACTTTATTTGCTCTGAGGTCTCTGGTCTAGTGGTAAGAGTGCACCTTGTGATGTGTGGGTCAGATTCAAATGCTGCACCTGGCAAAAGCCTACAATTTAAGTGGAGAAGGGTAGAGGGACGGGCATATTATCCATCGAGCTTTGAACTATGCGTCATTGGTCCTCATGTATTTCTTGGTTATAAAAAAAAGATTTGTAACTTCTTATCCTCATAAAACAATTCACTTTGTATTGTTATAATATTTTAGCTACAGAGCAGGAGTTGGATGCAAACTCGTTTAGTGTTTGCCAAGCTTTCTCTCTAGAGCATCGGGTGTGGGGTACAAAATTTAAGGTGATAACGTTTCTAATAATAGGGACATAGGAATCCGTGATACCTCACAAGTCACAAGTCGCAAGTTATCTAAACACTAGATTCCAGCTTTACTAAGTTTGATTATTAAACTTTATCACTCTCCATAACTCTATTCTGTTGGGTTGTACAGAAAAAGACAAACTCTGGGGGGTATATTTTAATCCTTAGTGCTACTTACAAAGGAAATGTAAGAAAAGGAGCTTAGATTTTAAGTTTGTAAGAAGATGATCTACCTCCCCGACACCACTTTGTGGGATTACACTGGGTATGTTAAAGAAGATGATCTACCTAGTTTTCAAATGTGGTAGCTCTCCTACCTAGTATTTCCTATGGTTTGGAGGGCATTAGGAATATTTCTAAAGTTACTTGTGCAGAAACTTCCTTTTGGAGGATTAACCTCATATAATTTATATCAACTCTTTCGTGGGACCTGTTGCCCCACCTTAATTTAAATATACTTTATTTGTCAAATACTGGAAAGTGCCTGCGCAAGTCATTCATTCTTTATGTTGCTGAGCAAGTACTAAGATCAGAAACTTTATAATTTAGCTGTGCAAGAATCATTAAAATACTACAAGTTTTGCATTCCCTCATACATGTATTTCCTTGCTAGAATGAGGTTTAGTGTGTAATAACTTGTTACATTCTCTGTCACAGTCCAACTGAAAGGGACAAATCATGTTTTCCTAGAAGTCAATTCCCTCAGAAGTTGAACCTCTGAAAGAGCAATTTGTGACAATGTTGAATTTGTTCATCCCTCTGTTATATAGGTTAAGTTGGTTAATTTCTTAAACAAACAAGAAAATGATGTGAAAATTTAAATAGTTTTTTGGGAGCAATTCAATATATCATCACTTTGCATGTTAGGAAGGAAAGGCTCTATCTACACAAAACTAATCCAAACTTAGATAAGGCAGTGATTCTGAAAATGTGTTATCAATTATCCTAGTAGAGGCTGTGTCCTACATTAGCCATTGAACGATTTTAAATTATCAATGTGCTTCCTTCTTTCAAATTGCAGTTGCTTGCATCACGAAATAGACAATTTTTTGGGGTCACGTAGAAGTAGACAATTTTCTGTTCAACTCTTGCGTAAATGTCCAAAAAAAAAGGGTCTTGATCCTTTTTCTTCTTTTTTTCCTTTCATTTTTTTTTTTATCTTTATCATGGATTGTGATTATTAGAATCTAGAGTTATCTAAAACTCCAAAGTACTGAACATAACGCCTGGTCAATTTCTAAACGTAACGTCTGGTCGATTTGTATACATATCATCAATAATCAGTCAAACACACTGTTGATTCTTGACCTTCATTCAATTGCACAACACTGAAAAATTAAAAAGAATGATTTGAGTTTTCTTTTTCTGTTCTTACGGAAACAATCAAAATAAAATATAAATTAGTTTAGATCTACACATTCCCGCCCTTCCCGGAACCCCGCACATAGCGGGAGATTCGTGCATCGGGCTGTCCTTTTCTTTTTAAGATCTACACATGTTAGATGTTGCTGACTAATTAATGTGACCTAAATATAGATAAATAATTTGAGCAGCCAAAATCTAGGTTTGACTACATGATTACAATTAAAATTTGAACTTTATGATTTTCAAACGTGAAATCTACTATAGCCCATTTAATTTACCTAGTTTAAAATGTATGGCTTGTACTTGAATGAATTTTGATATCTGTATAGAATCTGAATTAAAGCTATTGATTCCGCTCAACCTATTACACAGGTTCTTAAGGTATGGTGAAAGTCATAGTAGGTTATTACTGTTTCTGTTCGGTTGTGTTATTGTGTATCATTTAATCTAATTATATATATATTTCAATTTTTTTTAGGCAACCACAACTTCAGCTAGTTTCGTCTATAACTAATTAGGTTTTATTCCTAGCATGAGCATATTCCAAAATCAATCATATTGCCGGTCCATTCCCTCGTAGATGACTTTCAACGAGTACCAAGTGCACAGCTTTTCAAATACGACTAGGGCCAAATCCCAAAAATATGCACCAGCATACCACCCTAATTATTCTGCCTTAATAATATTCCAGCTGTTGACAATATTAAACTTGAACAGGCGTTAAAACTTGTTCAACGTAGCAATCTCTTCAACTAGGCCGTTGTACCAAACATTTATTTTTCCTTGAATTTTCTTGCTCCAGGTCTAATCAACGAATATTCCTCTACATTTGGACTTATATTCAGTTCCCTTCTAGTTTCGCAATATTGCCCTCGTTTTAAAGGAAAAATGTGCTTTTTTTGTTCAATTAATTTGGTAAGTCGATCGCCAAATAATAAATCAATGAAAAATAATTTTGAGCTGGAGCAATAATATTAAATGATTTAAATTGACTAATTGATCAATCTTAACCTGAATAAATTTTGGAGAAGTTTTAAGCGCAATCCTTTAATTATTTTAACTTACTTTGATCCCTAAGCCCAACTCGACAATTTAACATGGTTGCCTTAAAGCATTTTAAAATTGTCAAACAAAATAATTGCCCAATTAAAATATTTAACTGAACCCTTTACCTGTCATTTGCTAAGTACACGCTTAGTGTGATATTAATTGTGTGAAATTTCTTCACTTATTGATGGATCCAAAATCTATATATCTTGGTTCACTAAACTATAACTTTGGGACTAAATAAAAGACAAGGCTCAAACAACTAAATGTAATTTTATGAAACATAAAATAATTTTTTATGTACTTACTTACCTCGAGTCGTCCAACTACTCATTTTCATCTTATTTTTTATTGTAGTTTCTTATCATGATTGCATCACTTGTTTTTGCTTTATGATTGTGCATATACTTTTGCATCAAAAATACTTAACGTGCCTTCTAAAGTTTAACATTTTAAAAAATTATTTTAATGTACTTTTAGAAGTCCTAAAATCAGTATCTATTCTCAGTTTAATTTATATATGTTTCATACATTAATTTCTTCTTGTAAGAAATTAAGGTTTAATATTATATATTATGATCCCTTTTGTTTGATTCATTAATCCACGACGAAATCACGCAAGTTGTCCACTCTTCCTTTGCCAGCTCATGGATGGCCCCCTGAAATACCTTAAAAGTAAAAGCGTTAAAAAAGGAATGAATTAAACACCACAATTAGGGTAAACCAACGGGAAATAACTAAAACGCTAGGGGAGACGTACACGTGGACCCCTCCAATCAAAATTACCCTAGAAAAGATTAATATACAGAATCCTAAAGCGTGTGAAGCCTTCATAGTCACTCGTGCAACCTAAACACAAGTTCCAAAGTAGAAATTGTGTACAAGTGTTCACGAGCAAATGGTCCAGTTCAATGGGGCCTGACGGAATCAATTGAAGCCCCAAACTATGCCTAAAAGATTGGGCCGAGAACATTAAAAAAAAAAAAAAAAAACCTAAAGCAACACGCTAGTTGGGAACGGCATGACAGCGACGGAACCCTAACGGCCGTGTGAACAAGTCCAAAAATGGGCAAACTCAGGAAATCCACACAACTTGAATTACTAGTAGGAGTAACAGATATCTCAAATCTCTCAAATAATGTACAATCCAATTCATCAAACCCAAAATTCAGTGGGCATTTGTCATTTTATATATTTCAGCTTTATTTGATATATTTTTTCTTTTTGGGGCTTTTTTTTGTGAGGAACTCACTTTATCTATGTGCTCAACTCATATACGTCCTGAAATAACTCAATTTCTCTTTTTTGTTTATTAGCTTAACTTAATTTCTATTGGCTATGGTTCCGATGAGCAACATAGTAAAGATGCCTACGGTTTCCACGGTCAAAGCAAGGGTAGTAAAACCTCCCACCGTCTTTCCTTCCGCCGACTGGATATCCCAAAGCTGGCGAGAAACACATAGCTGCCGTCACCGCCGCCGTATACGACGGAGGCCAATAGAAGCAGCTGACCTTTTCCGGCTTCAATTTCGATGCCGGAAAGTCAAAGCACGACATAGGCGATGACGGAGGAGAGATCTTCTTCGCCGAATTGAGTTGAAATAGAACAGCTCTGATCTTCACCTCCTGATTCGTCAACGACGAAACTCGATCGTACTCCTGAATCACATTCATCAAGTCCTCATCACAGGTAATGGATACCAAAACATCCAAATCCTCGCTCGGCAACTTACACTTCAAACTCATAGACGATCCACACAAATCTCCAAACTTCACCATCAACTCTGCATCAGTCAACTTAATCAGCCTCTAATTTAAACGAAAAAAAAAACAAATAACAATAAGAAGGAAATGAATGAACGAACAAATGAACACACCTGCGAAAGTGACGGATCTCTCAACGGAGAGAACTCTGGTAAAACCACCGATGTAACGGAGCTTGCCGTCGGAGCGACGGGGGAAGATTCTCCCGCCGTAACTATACAGAAATTTGATCACTTGTGTACCGTTCATAGAGTTCATGCTTTGAATTTGAGTACGAGGTAAGGAATTAAAAAATATTTTGAGTTGAAAAGAGGAAGAGAAGCTTCTAGAGAAAGAGAAGATGCTTTGAGATTTTGGGCAGCTTCAAGAACAATAAGGCTAGGGAATGAGCTGTATATATAGGGTTTGCGGCGCGTGAGTAGTAGTAATTTTTATTGCTACGAATACAAAGCGGAGAAGTAAAGCAAAGGTGTGAGGTGTCGGGGTTGTAGAGGGGTAAGGAGGTTATTCTTATATTCGTTTTATTTTATTTTCGAAAAATGGATGGTCCAGTCAAGATGGGCTGAGTGGCTCAACTGATGAGCTGTTGGGCTTACGGGTAGGATTCGTGGAGCAACAAGAAAGGGCTGGGTTGATTGGATATTTGGCCCGATCTGTTGTGGGGACTTCAACGAACCCAAACCTGCCAGTTTTGTAATTTTCTCTGTGCTAACTCCTTTGGCCCCACTCACATTTTCCCTTGCGTCGGGTTTGTGAATTCTTATTTTCTCCATCAATATCATTATTCTATGCAAAATTTCCTTTATTTTCGGTATTTCCTATTGAATTGCGGGAACCACTTTGCAGTGATTTTTAAACAAGAGAAAATGGTTTAAAATATTTCAGATTTATATTAAAAATACCCCCTTATATTTTTTTGCTCAAAGAAATCATTCAACTTGCCAAATAGCTTAAAATTATCCTACTAACTAACGATTACTTTAAAATAATAATAAAAATAAGCTAATTTTATCTTTGAATTATTTAAAATGAATAATTTTGCAATAATTCTTTTAATCTTTCTTTTAGCAGGGAGGCAAGAGAGGCAGTGAATGTGTGAGACATATAATAGCAACATAAGAAAATAAGTAATGTTAACATACTTTCTATTTAGCAAATAAAAATGATGACATATTATATATTTTTTTCTTCTAGTTTCTTACGCATTAGGTATGATTTATTATTCCCGAATGTAAAAAAAAAAGGTAAATTTGACCTATTTTTGAATAGTTGTACACCTTTTGATTTTGATTTTGATTTTTAAAAATTTGTTGGTTTAGTTAGACGCATGCTTTATTTCTCTTCCAATATACTTGTAATGTATATAATATGAATAAGAGAGGGTATCTTGGAATATTTTGACAAAATAAAGGCACACCTTTTCCCTGAATTGTGTTTTACATACACTTAATTTGTTCGGGTTGCACTTTTACACACGTAAGAAGGACAGCGTATTCTTTTTCCCTACTTGTTAGATGCCACAAATTGTGTGCGTTAGTTTCAGTAGTAATTCCTCTACCAAATTTTGTTCGTTTCTGCAACTTAGTCAGTGTGTTTGTGCATTTGTTTTGATGTCATTTAGTTTTGTAATCATTCACAAATTTGTTTAAATATTATGTACTTTTAATAACATATCTTTATTTTTACACATAAAAATAATTTAAAAAATAATACAATAGATTTTGTAGGATTGTTTCTTCTATTCAAATTGTAAATGCTTATGTTCATTCATTTTTTCATGTTGGCGGCTCACCGAAATTGGTGGAATAAAACCAAACCATAATAAGAGGCCTTATATTTATTAATAAAAACTATAAGAAAATATTCGTTAACGATGTTGTACGAATCATCTTGTATGTATCTTGATTGTTCACTCGGCTATCTACTAGCTTTCATTATTAGAGATATCTAATTACTCTATTCACAAAGGCTTATGTAATATATTTCAAAAAGAACACTCATTGATCTTATATATTTTTTTATAATCCACATACTCTAATAATATCAATTCATTTATCATTAACTATGAATATAATCTCACACATTTGTAATACTTGTCCACTTAATTTGAAGTGAACAATGACTTGATGCACTCTTTATTAAAAAAGAATTAAAAAAACACTACAAGAGACATTTTTTAAACCTTTTTTAATCAATATCGTCAGCAAATTATTCGATAATTTTCATGTATACATGTTTTTTTTTTTTTTATGAAAATTGAGTTTTCTATTTGAAACTCTCTATCACATTTCAAAATAAATAATATTTTCTTAGTTATAATATTTTTCTAATATATAAATAATATATAAAATTATATATTTTGCCCCCCCCCCCCCCCCCCCAATTTTGGGGGCCTAAGGCCATTGCCTTTGTTGCCTCCCCATTGAGCCGGTAACGGGGTTAATTTCTTTGTCCTTGATATAATCAGGGGTGAGCATATATCAGTTTGATTCGATTTTGTATCAAAAATATATTAACCGAATAAAATTCAATTTTTATTTTAAAAAATCGAATCAAACATTAAAAAAAAATCGAATGTATCGGTTTATATCGATTTTTTCAATTCAAGTGTATTATAATCAGTAAATATAAAGTCCAAAAAAAAAATTAAGTCCAAAAATATAAAGTTTGCATCACATAACACATATTTTCTTAAAACATGTAAAAAACTCCAAATTAAAGTTTACATCCCACAAAATAAAAGTTCAAACTCCAAAATATAAAGTTCACATCATAAAGTTCAAAACATGAATTTAAAAACATGACACAACCATCAATCTTGCTTCCTTAGAAACAGGGGGATACCGACTCATCTCCTTAACACTAAGTCAATCAAGGTATTAAATTATATATTAAACATCATTTTTAATAGACAAAAAGAAATGAAACAATTCTACCAGCATATGATATGATTAAATCATAATTTCTATAAGATATTCAATTCCATGGCAACATAACCAGTGACAATAGTTACAATAAACAAGCTTGTTAAACAATTCGATTTTTATTTTTAAAAATTGAATCAAACTTTGAAAAAAAACCGAACGTATCGGTTTTTTAAATTTATTTAACCGAACCGAACCGCCTGTTCGGTTTTTTCGGTTCACCGATTTTTATGCCCACCCCTAGATATAACGTCTTGTATAACCAAAATAATACAGGAACAATATAACATTGAAGCTCCATTATGTAAAGAGAAATTACCAAAAATCCCTTTAGTGGGAATTGAACTTTTAATTAAGCGTTACAGTATATGTCTATTCTCAAAAAAATAAATTATATATATATTTGTTGGGTTGTTAACCTACTACATGAAGAGGTTAGCATTCTCCTCACTTTTTAATTCACTTAAATTTACTTACTTATTTTTCAAGCACATTAAAATTGAGAGGCTTTATTGTCTTTTTAACCCAAATTTCCTTTCCCTCTTTTCTTTTCTTCTCTCCCTCAAAAGCAATGGCGTAGCAACTCCAGTGGAGTTTGGAAAATGCCGGACGGCAGACTTCCCATTGATAATGTTGTTGGGCTTGCCACGGTGGTATTTGCTGTACAAATAGCTAAATAAGTGTTGGAAATTTGCCTTTGGTGGGGAGGTGCGTCCACCCATATTTAATAACTTAAACACGTGGGTACCGCATGTTGGAGACTTTGGTTCTTCACACGTGCTTAATCTACTAAGTGAGTAGATGACCGTAGGGCCAAGGATCGTCAAATTTCGTTAAGAAATGAAAGAGATAAAATGTCCACGAAGTAAGGTGTTTGAGACATGGAAATATGGTGTGGGACAAATCTACTACATCGGTGGGAAAAAGAAGAATTGTTCTATTTATAAGTCTCAAAATTGGCTAAGGGTTTGAGAACCCAAGGGGTAACCCATGTGTTTGAAGTAGGGGTGAGCATGGGTACAGGGTACCCAGATACCCGATCGGAACCGACACTAACGGGTAGGTTCCGGGTAGATATATTATAATAACGGGTAGGGTCCGGGTAGTAAAATTAGGAACCGATCAATGTCGGGTCCGGTTCCGATTCCGGCAAATAGAGACAGGGTACCCGGACCCGGAACCTATAAAATATTAAATATTTTTATTTTTTTGAGAAACATTTAGACCACTTTTAACTTTCTCCAAAATTGTTTGTTGCACGCCTGCACATTGATTTTCCCCACCCCAAGATGCAAATATTTCAGCTTTTTCACCCCTTTATTCTAGAATGCTCTTTGTGCCCTAAGAGAAAACACCCAAAACTCTCTCAATAACAATGGCGTTTTAGCTACACCACCGAGCTTCATCGTCGTCGTTGTTGAAGCTTTATCTCAGATACTTTCATCATTGTCGTCGTTGAAGCTTCACCTTTGCCTCTTTCTCTCCATTGGTTGTGTTCACGTCGTTCCTAAAATGCATATGGGTTCATATCTAACTCTTCAATTTCTTTTTAATATCATATGCTTCTGTTCTATTTCAGGCGATACTCATCTTCAATTTGTATTACTTTTTGATTTGAAATGTAAATCTATTTTAAAAATTTGTGTATATTTTTGTAGTTGTGAATATGAAATTTAGGGATTTACTAGTATAATAAAGCTTTTCTTTTGTATCGAAAAGCTTATGAACACGAAAATAAGTTTAATTAAGATATTTCCAAATTTATTTTGAAATCAACACGTTCAATTAAGTGAGTGTCAAATTTGGCTTACAATTTTAGGTTTTGGTTACAGAATTAGCTTTTCTACAATGAATAAGTTTTCTAAAACTTCTTATAAGGGTACTAAAAACTCCGATTGCGAGCTAAAAAACTACTGGATGAAATTATTTTAGAACTCTTTTTGAGTCTCATAGGCTAAAAATGTTGCTTAATCTGTGTTTTTATTTACAGGGTACCGGGAGGGTCCGGGTAGGTTCCGGGTAATGATTGCTACGGGTAGGTTCCGGGTAGTAAATTTAGGAATCGATTTTTTACCGGGTAGGGTCCGAGTAGTTCAAAAATATTAGGGTACCCGGACCCGCTCACCCCTAGTTTGAAGGAGGGAGGATATAGGTGTGCTTGGGTTCGAGGCTCAGGGCTCGGGCTTCTTCTGATAGACCCCCAAATTGTTTAACTGTTTGGGTTGGTTTTTGGAACGTTAAAAACTCCATTAATTTGCACATAACTCCTCCCTAAAAGCTCTTTTATGTAGCACATTAAATCAACCATTTACTTGGCTGATTAACTCCTCACTAATGGTCATTACTTGGCTATTAACAACCATTAGTTGGCAAAAGTCCCTCCCCTTATACTATATATTGAAGCCTTTTGGCTCAATTGTTGAGACTACTACAGACAGAAAAGAGAACAACGGAAATTCAGTCCAAAACGTGAGCAGAAACAGTGGACAAAAACATAAAACTCTTCCTTCCTTTTCCATTCTTCAGCAAGTCGTTTCGTGTTTGTTTTCTTCTTCAGAATCAACCTATTTGTTTTGTAGTGTTGATTAGTTGTTGTTTTATCTTGGGAGAATATTGTCCGTTAACGTAAAAACATATATACGGGGCAATCTTGTCTTAAAGACAGAGAATCATCTCTCGACTCAGCCACAGTTGTAACAATCCAGATTTAGTGTTTCTTGATTTCAGGTTATCGAGATTCAAGACTCAACAACCTTGCGGCAGTTCTGAATATTGGCTTGTTTGTTTATCATTTCGAACACTTGTAATATTTATTTACTTTCCGTACTGCTTTACAAATCCAACAATAAGTAGTAATATTTAATTTCAGTTAATGTCTACATGGTAATTTGCTTGAAACAGGTCTCTATTGGGTAACATCCCCAATTTTTCTTTTCAGTTCCATCGTCGATTTTGCTTCAAAGAGTTTCAAATCTTTCATTCCTATATCCGAATAAGGAACAAAATTCAAAATCGATCATACATTGAATAAATTCTAATCTAAATGAGTCTTTTAAAATTTCAAGTAAATTAGTACAGTTTGGCTTTATTTGCTAGTGGTGATAGAGACAGAGTTGAATTTAAAGAATCTTGTGTTGGGTTGGCCACTCATAACTCAAAATTTGATGTGAATTTCAGTGAAGTAAGACATGCAGCAGCTCATGAGTTTTCTGTGATGTTGATGGTATCATCGGAAAAATGTAAAATAAGAACATACCTCTGCGCTTCTGCTTTTTTAGTTTCCAAATGACAAAATGATACATGTCGATGATGGTGGATTTTGATTCTTTGAATTTATCGTCCAACTCTTGAAGGAAAGCATAAAAAATGATATGATGCCATGCTCCTCTCCGTTTCTAGATTTCTTTATGTATCATCTATGGGAAGCCTAATGAATTAATATCTAAGTGCGCTATTAGTGTATATTAAGCTTAAGAAGTTAGTATTATTATCTATTCAAATCATCTTTATTTATGGGGTGGCGGTTGAGACTAAAAGTTGAGAAATGAAGTTAAAATTTTATAAAAGTGCAAGTGTGGAAACATCTTTATTATTTTTGAGCGCACTCAAATAGATTCACTATGGATAGAGACAGTTAATTCACTCACACTTTATCGTAGCATAAAGCAAGGAAAACTACAATGAAAAATGAAAAAAAAAAAAATGAACCTTAGACTTGTCAAATCGCTTGGACTAAGTCGGTCAGATGTGACCGGTGGGAGGTATTAGTTTGATTTGATATAAAAATTTAAGAAATATAAAAAAAATTAAATTTTGTGATTTTAAATTAAAGATATGAGTAAATATTAAAATACCATTTGAATCTTATGATTTTAAACTTGTCAGTTAGGATGTTTGAATTATCAACTTACTAAATATAGAAAGAGACTCTTTTTGGAACAGATCAAAAAGAAAAATAAGATACTTACATTGGGACAGAGAGTGTAGTATCTCTCTACGACAATTAAATTTGGACGGAAGGAGTAGTATTTCTCATCTTTTGTAGTAAATTTAAAATAGCTCTTTAGGTTGCTTGAGCGATTTTTGTCCTTTAAACTTGTTAAAATGAATATTCTTTGGGGTCGTTTGGTACGGGATAATGTGAAATATTTCAAGATTAAATTTGGATTAAATTTATATTGTGTTTGATTTATAGTATAATAAAACTTGGGATAGTGAATCTTACAATCCACTTAGACAGGTGAAAGCTTGAGAGGCCAATCATTTATCTATTCACAGCGTGAGGAATCTACTATTCATTACTCCTTTTCATTTAGTTGGCAGAATAAGGTTTTACATGTCCATTAAAAATATATTAATAAGACTAATAACATGACTAATCTACCCCTATTAATTTCTTATAATCATTGCCTATTTACGTGCCTCTTAATTCTAGGGCAATTAATGTCAAGGATAAAGTTTATCTAGGGCAATTTAAGAACAACTACTTTTAGTTTATTTGACAACTAAATGAAAACAGAGGAGTATCAGTTTGTCGTGCTAACTTTCTAATTGCGCCATTTTTGGTGACACTATTTGACTTACAAAAATGAACAATCATAAATCCTCCAGACTTTTAAGTTTGAAAGTGAAACAACGGACTTTTTCATCTGAATAACGCGAGCTATATGCTAAACACCGCAGACTTCTTCACACTTGGCATTGAATGATGATCAATTGTTTTACATTAATTGATATGAATGGATATGTGTGTAGTTGTAAGTGTAATTGAACTAAGTCCTTTAGTTATACGTGTGAAGTTTAGCAAGAACATAACATTTCAGTTCTCACGAATAAAAGAAACATAGAGGAATAAACAAGTTATTTTGATCAGATTAATGTAGGTGACATTTTCTGTTTTGGATACTGATTCGGGGTGGTTGATAAATAACAGAAAAATAGAGGATGGAGTTTGTAGAAGAAACCTACACAGCATTAAATGTCAGTGTTGCTTCGTATCAAATAGTTCATCCGTTTTAATTTATTTTTTTTGTTTTACACGCTTATTGAGAAATATAATTTAGGAGAGGGTATTTAACTAACTTTACTTTTATTTATGTCTAAATTATAATCTCTCTATTAAATATTACTCTACTTATGTGTCATCTCTATTAATGATAAAATTTTATTAAAAGTAAAAAAAGGGGTAATTAATTGTACCTTAACTTTTAAAATATTAAATAATTTGAAATAACTATTTTTGGATAACCACGACAAATTATTTGAGATGAAGGAAGTATAAAGCATAAAAAAACCAATTAAATGAAAGAAGATTTGAACTTTGTGAAAGTCAAACTTTTCGAGGCTGAGTTTTTAAAGAATTTGCTATTTCTGCTTTCACACAATAAAATTGTTGATGGCATAGTCCATATATTTGACAAATATGGTGTTTCTTTAATTAGATATTTCAGACTCTGCAGCATCCACTAGAAGAATTGAACAATTCCATTTTCGGTATCTGTCGTGGAGTTGAAAGAAATGTTGAACCTCTCAAGATTCATGCAATTATCAAACTAATACTGGAGAGTAATTATTTTGTTCAAGTTATTCTTTCAGGGTGTATGTTCTTTAATCCATTATAGTTAATCAATTTCTAGTTTGTCCTTAACAATATACTCGATCCACTATTAAGTATATATCACTCAATGGTATGACTTATGAATTATGATTATTTTAAATGGGAAATGTCTGTAAGTGGCTGGACAAAAGATCCAACGGATAATAATTGAAATTTTAGTTCGTAAAGTTACAATTTAAAATTCGAATTATAAATTCTTGTCTACTAAATTATTTCGTGAAGCAACTCTGCACGACAGCTAACTGTTCCTGTCATTAGACTATTGGGGTTGATTTACTATCTAATTTTTCGGAAAATTATAGAAGTAATATAGAAATTCCTTACATCCTAAATAATAATATAGTGATTATTATATGATGAGCAATAATGTGGGTTGTTATGCTTTAAATTTTAAAATAATACTTAGTATATGAAGTGTTAGGCAAGGCTTGTCTTAATTATTTCAAGATATTTTTGTTTTTAGAAACTTTATACCGTAAACCATAGAAATATATAATATAGAACTTTAAACAAAGATTAAATTGTATACTTCAAACGAAACGATAAGGAAACGAATATGAAGTTTACTAGTACCAACGTATTCTATGTACTCCAAGTAAATAACAAAGATTAATTTTTTCTTCTCGATGTTCTTTTGTGGATGGAGCTCAGCAAAAGGTCCACAGTGATAGTTGCTTTTCTTCAACCTAATACTTTGTTTAATTGATTTTAATAGTTCTTAGTGCATGTTTTGGTTTTGGATTTCCTCTCCAAAATCAATTCTTTTGTTCAAAATTGATTCTGGAAAAAATTACAATTTCTAGCTTCTAAGGTGAGTAAAATCAATTCACATTTATTTCAATTTGAATTTTTACATTTTCCTTCATTACCCTCTTTAATTTTCATCAATAATTCTACTGTAATAATATTTAAATATTATATTACACTTTAAATTAGTATTGTAATAATATTAAGTACTATATTGCACTTTAAATTCTATTATCTATTTGTAATTTTTATTTACATATTTCATATTTCACTATATTTTAGTAATTTTTATTTATATGTATTTGACTATGTCCATTGTGGTAATTCTACATTCAAAAGCAATTTTAATCAAAATAATCTAAACATCATGAATTAATAACAATCATTTTTATATTATTACATCTAAATATAAATCAATTATAATCAAATTCAATTCTGTCAAAATCAATTATGTTCCCGTGGTAACCAAACACACACTTACAAAGAATATGTACACGGTAAGAAAGAACATGAATCAAAATAATTAGTCAAAGGATGATAGAACAACAATAGTCTCTTCCCTTCAAATGAACACAATTCCCAATATGTAACCAATACTATTCATTCTCATCAATGTTTCAATCATCCCATCCATTTCCGCCTCGAATTTCTCTTCAACTCTTTCACTACCAACACCACCCCTCATCGAAGATGCTCGCCTTGAACCACCAGTAATCCGCCTTACAAACGACTCCAACCAGTTCTCCCTCGGCCGAGCTTTTTACCCATCTCAAATTCCTATCAAATCCACCTCTTTCTTTACCCATTTCATCTCTTCTATACTCCCTGATGACTCCTCTAGTCCCGGCTTTGGCCTCGCTTTTGTTCTCTCTGCTTCCACTTCTCCACCCAATGCGCTCTCCGGTCAATACCTCGGACTTTTCTCTAACGCCACCGTTCACACAGTGGCCCCACTTCTCGCCGTCGAGTTCGATACGGGTCGTAACCCGGAATTCAATGACCCAGATACAAACCATGTTGGGATTGATTTAAACAGCATCGAATCTATTGTTACTCAAACGGCTGGATATTATAATGATAGTGATTCTTTTGTGCCTCGGCAAAATATCGATGCTTGGATTGAGTTCAATGGACCTGAATTCGAGATTAATGTTACCATAGCTCCGGCTGGTATGCCCCGACCCGTTAGGACTTTGTTGAGTTATAAAAATCCAATAATTGCGAATTACACGTCTGATCAGATGTATATGGAGTTCTCTGCTTCCAAGATTCAATGGGTTGAGGCACAAAGACTTCTAGTTTGGAGTTTCAGTGATTCTGGTGTTGCAAGGGATATTAATACGACGAATTTGCCCTTTTTCAGCTGGAAAATTCGCGGTCTTCATTATCTCCGGGTGCTATTGCTGGGATTGTTCTTGGTTCTGTGGTGGCTGTGTTAGGTTGTTTATGTGTATTTTATTGGTTTTGGTGGAAGAGGAGAAGTGAAAAGGAAGAAGATGATGTGATTGAAGATTGGGAACTTGAGCATTGGCCTCATAGGATTTCATATGAAGAGCTAAGCCAAGCAACAAAAGGGTTCTGTAAAGATGAGCTACTTGGGGCTGGTGGATTTGGTAAAGTGTATAAAGGAATACTAGCTAATAAAACAGAAGTGGCAGTGAAATGTGTGAACCATGATTCAAGACAAGGGATTAGGGAATTCATGGCTGAGATATTGACTATCGGAAGGCTTCAACACAAGAATTTAGTACAAATGAAGGGGTGGTGTAGGAAAGGGAATGAACTTATGATTGTGTATGATTACATGCCTAATGGGAGTTTGAATAAATGGATATTCGATAGGCCGGAGAAGGTTATGAATTGGGTAGACCGGAGGAAGGTCCTAGCTGATGTTGCTGAGGGGTTGAACTATCTGCATCATGGTTGGGAACAAGTAGTTGTACATAGAGATATTAAATCTAGCAATGTTTTGTTAGATGGTGAAATGAGAGGGAGATTGGGTGCTTTTGGGCTAGCAAAGTTGTATACTCATGGCGGTGTCCCAAATACAACTAGGGTTGTAGGTACATTAGGGTACTTGGCACCTGAAGTGGTGACAAGGGCTAACCCGACTGCAGCTAGCGATGTTTATAGTTTTGGGGTGGGGTGGGGGTGTTGGAGGTGGCATGCAGGCGAAGGCCGATTGACACGGGTTCGTGGTGGAGGAAGAGGAAGTGTTGATTGATTGGGTTAGACAAAAGTATAGGGAAGGAAGATTATGTGAGGCAGCAGATGATAGGATTAAGGGGCAGTATTCTGAGGACGAAATGGAAGCTATGTTGAAACTAGGACTTACTTGTTGTCACCCGGATCCTCTCCGACGACCTACTATGAGTGAGGTTGTTGCTGTATTGCTAGGTGAGAATGTGGATGCAACGCCGAATGAATTGCTAGCTGAATTAACACCTAGGGAAAGCAACATTAGAGATAGAAGCGATTGGGTAAGTGAAGAATCAGACCCACTATCGGCTGTGTAGATATTGTACTTTTGTTTCCTTCAATGTTGAATCTTTTTTCATCCCTTGAAATTATTGGTTAAAGATTGGTTCTTTGTATTGTTCTTACAAGCTATTGAAGTCTAAACTCAGCATTAGTTGCAAATAGTTATGAATATGCAATTCATATTCAGTCACTAAGAGGGAGATCACAATCATTACTCAAGATGATCAAACTGCCATGTATTTGCCCTACCTAAAAGGGTGAACGTCCATGGCAATTTGCAAATGTCTATATGCGTTAAGATACAACTGGGGTGGATTAACGGGAAAGGGCCAAACTGGTGAGAATCTGCATACCTTCTCTCTTCATCACTGCATGTTGAAAACACTGGATAAATCCATGTCTTGGATTTCATAATGATATTTGTCGAACTTTATGGGTCATCAACTAGGACTATAATGAAATAGCAAGGTAACTATTGGCAATGTGAGCATCGATATTGGGAATCAACTTTGAGTGTATGTACAATGTCATCTACTACTAAATCACAGTCTTGTCTCAGTGCCTTAGAATTCATGTGAATCTAGTTCTCCTTAAAAAATCATACATATTAAAGTATGCAAGAAATGTCATGCAGCCTTGTGTTTTTTGGATGATTTCGTTTTAAATTAATACGCCATATCCAGCAAATGGTTGTGTTCCATAAGAATAGAAAACGACAAGTAAACTTCTTCTATTCAGTTTATCAATTACCTAATGGGGAAATCTGAGCAGATCTCATTGATTGTGCTAGTTAATGACAGTCTGTTATAAGCGAATGAAGCCCCTCTGTACCACATCGCCAGTTGAACTCAAAAATAAACTCTTTTAAAGTCCTTCTACCGCACCCTATTTAACCAGGATCTGTCCCAAGGAGACCCAACGAGACTGGAGCGCGATGACATCAGGATAGTCCTTGGGCCTCTCGTGGGTCTGATGTGGTCTCTTGCCTTTTGACAGTGTCCAAAATCTTTTTTTGTTTTTTGTTTTTTGTTTTTTGTTTTTTGTTTTTTGTTTTTTGTTTTGGCTTTTACAATTTTCACCAAATCTTTTTACATTAAAAATTGTATTATCTTATTTTAGGTAGAATTGTATTCCTATTATAATTAGGTCTCCTATTTTAGGTAAAATTATATTTTCTATTGTAATTAGGTTGATTAGTTACTAGTTTAGATATTCTTGTACTACTATATATATTGTACATTATTGATGAATAAAATCAAGTAATATATTCCTATATGGTATCAGTAGCTTAACCCTACACAAAAATATCCACCACGCCGCCGACCCCCTCTCGGCCGCCATCCCCCTACGACGGAACCCTAGTTTTTTCGGCCACTCCTTCTCCCTTCACCTCCTAAATTTCATCCTCCATGGCTGACAAAACCAAATTTCATCTTGCATTTGCAGTCAACAACATTAAAAATTTCATCCATGTGACTCTTGAGATGGAAAAGGGTTAATACTCCTCGTGGGCGGAACTCTTCAAAATCCATTGTCGTGTCTACGAATTTATCGACCACGTCATCCCTCATAAATCGAAGTCCACAGACCCACCCTCGACTTCGACTTCTGATGATGCACTTTGGTCTCGTTTGGATGTCGCTGGATATACGGCACGATCTCTAATGATCTGTTACAATCATTGAGACCGATGTCACTGCCCTCCAAACGTTCCCACGTTTGGAAAGTATTTTTCACGACAATAAAACTCAACGTGCGTTATACCTTGAAAATCAGTTCAAGGACGTTCATCACGGCGATTTCTCAAACGTATCTGCATATTGTCAAGAACTCAAGATGCTTACCGACCAACTCTCCAATGTTGGTGCACCAGTCACTATTCATCGATTGGTCATGCAACTTATTGTAGGCTTGAGCTAATCCTATGATGGCGCTGCTACCATCCTTCAGCAATGCACGTTGTTAGCACCGTTTTATGCGGCCCGTTCGAAGCTAATTCTTGAGAAAACCCAGAAAATCAAACGCAGCACCACTCAGGCCAGCATTGCAGATGCTGCCATCACCACCACCGTCGGGGCCTCCGACGATGGCAGGGCCTCCAATTCCGACAACCGCCGACCCCAGAACCTGCAGAAGGCCGGATAGACCCGCAACAACCGTCGAGGGCGGCAGTCCGGCAAGGGCCGCGGCGGACGGAGTTCCAGTAGCAATGGCAGCGGGAAGGGACAGTCTGCGCCGGCAGGAAACAGCCAGCAGCGACCGCAGTAGTAGTAGCAGCCTCCGACCCACATCCTCGTGGACTCCACTTCTGACCCGACATGCCTAACTTGGCATACTCGACGCACGTCCATAACAGGCCTACACAACACAGGCCCCCGCCCTCAACTTATGCACCAACTGACATTGAGGCAGCTATGAATTCAATGTCACTCAACGCTCCAGACAAAAATTGGTGTATGGACACGCTATATCTCACATGATAGCATCACAAGGTACTCTCTCGTCTTATTTCAATTTGAGAAATTTAAATCGGAATATTATTGTTGGTAGTGGACAAGGCATTCCTATTCATGGTTTTGGTCATTCATCCTTATCCCCACCACATCCACCACAAATTTTAAAAAATGTCCTTCATGGCCCTAAACTCATTAAGAATCTAATCTCTGTGCAACGTTTTACAACTGATAATAATGTTTCCCTTGACTTTGATAATTTTGGTTTTTCTGTGAAGGATTTTATGACAGGGAGATAAATAATGAGATGTTACAGCACCGAAGATCTCTACCCTATTTCAAACGTCGTCAACATACCAGCATCAGTTCCATCAACCGTTGCCGCTCTTTCGTCTTTCTTATGGAATTCTAGATTAGGATATCCGGGAGATTTTGTTTTACGCTCCCGTAAGAACAATAATTTTATTCAATGCAACTGTATCTCTACAGACTGAAATAGGCTCCTCGAGCATGGTACCAGCGGTTCATCGATTATGTCTTCTCTATCATTTTCTCACACAACAACATCCGATAATTCCCTGTTTATCTACAACAAGGGTCCGGACATGGCTTACCTCTTATTATATGTTGATGACATCATCCTCACCACATCATCTGATGCCCTCCGCCAGTCTATTATGTCTCTCATTTCATCTGAGTTCGCTATGAAGGATGTGAACCCCCTGAGTTATTTCTTAGGCATCTCTGTCACTCTCCATTCTGGCGGCCTATTTCTATGTCAGAAGAAATACGCCGAAGAGATCCTTGACCGTGCAGGCATGACATCTTGAAAGTCATCCCACACGCCAATGTGCACTAATTCCAAGCTCAGCGTTGATTTCGGCCCTCCGTATTCAAACCCGACTCACTATAGTAGTCTGGCTGAGGCCTTGTAGTACATCACATTCACAAGACCAGACATATCCTATGTCGTGCAACAAATCTATTTGCACATGCACAATCTGACGGAAGCTCACATGCATGCCCTCAAACGTATTTTACGAGACATCAAGGGCACACTTCACTTCGACTTACATCTATATAGGTCCGCACTCACTGGTCTCACTCCTTATTCTGATGCTGACTGGGGTGGATGTCCTGAAACCTAACGTTCCACGTCTGGTTATAACATTTTCGTCGAAGATAACCTATTGTCTTGGTCTTCCAAAAGGTAACCTACACTATTCCGATCCAGTGCCGAAATGGAGTACAGAGGTGTAGCCAACGTCGTCTATGAATCTTGTTGGATCCGTAACCTTTTACTTGAGCTTCACTGCCCAATTCAAAAGGCAACTCTGGTCTACTACGACAATATTAGTGCGATATATATTTCCGGCAATCCCGTCCAACATCAGCACACTATACACATTGAGATGGACATTCATTTTGTTCGCGAAAAAATGACTCATGGTCAAGTTCGTGTACTTAATGTTCCTTCTAGATATCAGATTGCCGACAACTTGACCAAAGGACTTCCGCGCATACTGTTTGATGATCTTCGAGCCAATCTCAGTGTTCGTGAGCCTTCCGCTTCGACTGCGGGGGTGTAATAGAATATTCATCAAATATTCTTACATTAATTGTATATCTCTTATTTTAGGTAGAATTATATCCCTATTGTAATTAAGTCTCCTATTTTAGGTAGAATTATATTTTCTGTTGTAATTAGGTTGATTAGTTACCTAGTTTAGATATACTTATACTACTATATATATATTGTACATTATTGATGAATAAAATCAAGTAACATATTGCTATAAAGGCCAAAAGACTTTTAATTAGTTCATTTTGTAGACAATTTGTTCGACCTATGTTCTCAAAGAGTACTAAAGAGTGAAATTTAACGAGTGAAAGCTGAAAAATGGTTTATGATCTTGTCCTCCACTTTGGAAACCATTAGAATGTAGTTGACAAGTTGTAGCTACCGATTCCTTCATCGTCTCAGGTCCACAAACGAAGACCCCAATGTTGGATCCCTTGGTTTCATTAGCAAATTGGGAAAAGATATCTGTTCAAATTCAACATGTTAGAAAGCCAATAGTGTGGAAGTTAATAGTTAAGGCAAGGACATTGATGTATTTAGTACATACCTTTAAAGTTTGGCCTTGCTCCGAAATGGATTTCGTGTTGATCGAAACCGAAACCTCTATTTGCTTCTGTTGGTTTCATTGCTTTCCTTTCCTTTTCGGAAAATGGTGGAATTTCTTCTCTTAGCCTTTTCCGTCTCCATATGGTAGCCATCAAGGTGCTGGATATTAGTGCTAACGCAAACGAGCATACGAGAAGAATGTCCACTACTGAAGTAGCAGTTTTCTGTTCAGATGACTTTTTATCAGGCTTGATAAAAACATTGTTGAAGATGATAAGGAACGCTAGAAAACCAACAGATGCCACCAAAAGGAGGACAGACATCCATTGTAAGTTCTCAAGTCCATATACTGCATAACCGGGACGCTTATTGGCGAAATGAATGTTCTGTATTTTAGAGATCTCGTTTAGCACTTCGCGCAGGGATTTATTGGATTGGCGTTCACGTGTCACAAACACTTTCAGTTGTAGATAACGCTGTTCTGCATCAAAAACATGTGGTAGAACTGGATCTAACAAGCAGATGCCTTGGGAATCTCTAATAGTGTAAACAAGCTGTACTTTTACAGGTAATACATTTTTGTTACTTCTTGTAGAGGCAATTTCTTGCAGAATGCTTAAAAATGGTGTAATTCCGATTCCACCTGCAACTAGAAGTAGACTATCATATCTGCAGAACATTAACAAATAGTTATATATGGGAAAAGATGAACATTGATGTGCAATGAATATGAAAGAACATCATTGCTTACCTCGGAAAGTCCATCGACGAAGGTCCATAAGGGCCTTCTGTGGCTACTTGAAATAACCTCATTTCACCAGCTTCCGAATCAGGCTTTGCATGTAGCATATTACTGAGAGTGCTTGTCCACCATCCCTCAGCTTTGATCAAAATAGACATAGTGTGTTTATCAACTTTGGAGCTAGATGTTATGCTAAAAGGATGCCATTGAAAATTTGAAATCATTGGAATCTTGAGAAAAATCACGCTTGTCGGTGTATACTTCAAACCTGAAATAGTTGGTAAGTATATTGATTATTTACGAAGCATTCATTAGCTTCTTTTAAATTGGAGAGAGATTACTGATTTTGTACTGACTTGGATCTTTTGGCAGAGTCAACTCTATGGCTTTGGAAGGAAAGATTCGAGCAGAAACAATATACGTTTCTGGCCTTGACTGAATTATCCGGAGTATCTTGTCAAGGCAAAACAAAAAAACGCCAGGGAAAACCATGTAGAAGTGTCGATCTCCGGTATGGAACAGGAAAAATAGTAAGAAGACTATATACAAGTGATGTGTGTAATAGAAGATCTCGAATTGTTTCCTTTTGATCTGCGGAAGTGATGTGATCCAGATGACTAATCCTGTAAGAAGAGTGATCTCCCCCGCAAGGTAAATACGCCCTGTCTTTTGCCATTTCCACATCTATTTTTTTCTCCAGAAAAAAAGGACTTAGTAGTAAGCGTAGACACATCTGTTCAAACTTAAATTGAGAAAGACAGTAATTGTCAAATGATTACATAAGGTTACCTCATCTCCAATGTGATGTTTGATACCCCAGATAATTAAAGTACCTCCACCATGTAATGTGGCAAATAATATCATTGATGTCCCAAGCCAAACGTGATATCTCACGGAAGCTTCAAATTGGATCCCAAGTAATCGGAATATCGACATTCCCCTCAAGATGGGAAGAAGAAGAAGAGCTAGGCAGGCTTCTGCTAATAAACCACACCTAGTTGCCACTCTAAATAATTTGTATTGCCATCTGGAAATGGACGAATTGGAAAATATTACTACCAAAGAGTACTCTGATACTTTGCTCCATATAATGCTATCATGTCTTGCATGGAATATAGGAATATACTTACACAGACAAAGTGAATGATTTCATTGGTACCATCTTCTTGAAGTCATTGGAGATACGAACATAGAATGTCCATGCTAGAAAGATGATGAATAGAGATACAGCAAGGAGTTCAAAACCAGACAGAATGCCTATGTACTTATTCACAACTAGTGGATTGGAGAGAACAGATAGTGAAGAATGTCCTTTCCTGTCAACCAAATTCAGTAAATATTTGCATGAAACTGCCAATATTATATTATGCTTATATCAAAGCAGCATACCTGCTGGTTGGTTCCTTCCGTTTCAGTTTCAAGTAAATAAAACCAACTATAGCTATAGCAATAACAGGGAAGGTATAGACAGCAAAATTAAGACCTGCAAGACCTCAAAACAAACAAAAAATAAACTCTTTTTGTTGGGATTAAGATAGATCATTAATTAACACTTTTAGCCCATGTAAATGGTAAGTTTAAAGTTAAATTCATACGTCTAAAATAATTTGAGTTTGGGCATCAGAACCTCACCAGCTTGAGTTAAGAATGAGATTGATGCCTTTTTTTCTGCCAGCTTCCAACTTTTAGTCCATAGTTGAGTGGGCTTGAGAAGCCAAAGAGATACCCATCCAACAAATATCAAGAAAAGTAGCAATTTGAGGAGAGAGGAAGTTTTAGTCATGTTTTCAGAGGAGCTGACTCTATAGTCTATACATTGAATGTAACGAGTTTCTATATATATAGGTAAGTATTATAAATTATTCTGAACACCCTTCTGATATAGTTCAATTGCAGATACATCCTTTTTATTTTAATATCATACACCTAGTCCACTTATACAATAGAAATCCTGCACAAATAGTAGTTTGAAAAATATTTCTAGTTTACTCAAGTGTTAATTATTTTGTTTTATATAAACATGAGGCATAGTGACTTGTAATTTCTAAGGGTTTTTAAAATAGAATAACTAAAGAACATACTTATTGAACTGTGTTTAGGTTATTTTTTAAATAGAGTAGTTTTAGACCACATGTTTAGTTTCTATTCTCCAATTGTGCACTCAACTAGTAGTTAGTTGAGTATCGTCACACTTATCCGTTCATATTTGTAGTTCCTGTACTTTGACCTACTCGAGAACCATAACTTATACCTTATTCATAGACAATCTTCCTTCATTGCTAATTGCCATAGTAGCTTCCTCACAGAGGCCATATTTCATATTTTGCTTCCTTTTATATTCAAACGCGTAGTATTATTTTATAGTTTCTTATTCTTTGATTTTTGTTATTATCTATTATTTCTTGTATTTGGATTATTGTATAATTTTGTGGTAGTTACGGTAGTGACTCTTTTGAAGACTGTTTTGTCATTCTTTATATCGTATTTTGTCATTACTTCTTTACTTTGCTATTTCTTTTCCCCAACAACTTTGATTTGCTTTTCTTTAAGCCGAGGGCCTATCGAAAACAATCTCTCTACCTTTCAAGGTAGGGATAAGGTCCGCATACATTCTACCCTTTTCAGACCTCATATGTGGGATTGCACGGGATATGTTGTTGTTGTTACAGTTATGTATTTCTTATTTTTCTAGCTAAATCTCTAAAAAGTTTGGCTGAAACTCTAGTAGTTTTAGTCAAATAAATAAGTTTCAGCCAAAAAAAAATTCAAATTTGTCCAGTAAAAGATGGTTCAAAAAATTAATTAATTTAAAAGGGTTAAAAATATATTTTATTTTTCAAAAAAATGCCACATGGATAAAAAAAATCAAGAGGCACCATGTTGCCCTCACCTCAGTCAGGTGAGATTGGTCACGGGAATTGAGACTCTCAAATAGCCGAGCAAATGGGGATAATTAGGACTACGAAAATGTATGCTGAATAAACCGTATCAAGTTTAGGAAGATAAGAGAGAATAAACACTTTTTGTAACTTTACAGCATTTTGAACATGTAAATATTTGTAACTTTTAAAATTTTATTTAGTTAGGGCTTTAAGTGTTTGATTTTGGAATATACGGATAGCAACGTTATATTTATGTAGGATTCCATGATATTAAGGGTATAAGTATATTATTTTAAAATATTGAGAGTAAAACTGCAATTGAGTCACAGTATTATAGAGGTCTTTTAAAATAATTAACCGTAAATAGTATTGTTGAATACTTGAAAGGACTATTAATTGATACTCTGGTTGTCCGGCTTTTTCCCACACCTCGCACATAACGGGAGCTTAGTATATCGAGTTGTCCTTATTATTAATTGTACTCCTCTCTATTCACAATGCATCTGTTGCCCCCCAGAAATTATAGTGCACTTTGCACCATCCATCAATTTTGGAATCAATTCTTCTATAATAACAAGTTAGACTTGTATTTAGTGAGATTAATGGTCATGGATAATGATGCCATCAACTTATGACATTTGTGATGGCTTTCACTTTTCAGCATGGGAATATATCTGATTTTTCTTGCTGAGTGGATGTTGTTATCAGCACATCCATTCATTACATAAGAACCAATTTGCAGTAGTAGTGGATACATGGTCCTCGGTCCACACCCACTATTGCTACAGCTTATGTTATCTGATTTGTCCGCAAGGAGATCCAACAAGATACTCTAATCTAGCTGGTTGACTATAATTTGTTCTTTGAGGGAAACCAGATTCATGATGGACAAGAGGCAACTAGTAGAGCTCTTGTTAACAAGACAGCACAATGAGTTACTGATTTTTGCTTCTAGTTGCGATTTGCGTCAGCATCAAGATTTTTGGTGATGTCAGTTGCTAGAGAATATACTATAAGTGATGCTCCTAGAGACGGATGTGGAGTATCGATACCGGGTTCATCCGAACTTAACTTTATGTGTAAAAATTCATGAAAATTACATAAATAGTAGATACAAACTCATAACTTTAAAAATATAATGAATTCAATATTAAAGATTGAACCTATAAAATTTAAAATTTGGATCCGCTTCTGAATGCTCTCCCTAAAGGCAAATGGATGGCCCTACAATGTGGTTGGTTAGAGTTACCCGTAAACTACTCATACTTCGTGCTCGTTCAGATGATTAGAAAATTAGTGAGTGTGATATTTGCACCAAAATATATATCTCTGCGTATCTAGAAGTGCTTCAACAGAACACTTTAGCGGAGTAATAGCATTTGGAAATAGATGAGCAATAGCAATAAAGTATACGCCAGGTGGTTGCTAAAGACAGCATTTGTAAATGTATTAGTAGAGTAACACTGTGATTACTGATTACTTTTGTTGTACGGTTTATAAGCACTTTCATAGTTTGATATTCTGGTGTTTTAGGGGTAGAGAACCACACTATCCAGCTTGAATTTGGTTGTTAAATCTAATGCGGAGGCAATATTATAGGGGAGGTCCTGCGCAAAAATAGCTTGATGCCAAGATGATAAAAATACTTTAACACTTCTCATTCTTATTACTTTTTCAATAGGAAACAAAAAAGATGACCTGAGAGGCAGTGGTTAACAATATGGAGGATGTCAATAGTTTACGTCTGCCGATCTCCATCTCATGAACTTAACCAATACAAAACTTTATGATAGTACCCAATTTTTAAGTTGGCAGTTCAATCTATGATTTATCCTCTGTTAGAGAAGGATAAATTACTTTTTTATGAAATATTTACTAGTTTACCTGATCGCAGTTAAAAAAGGAACAACTTAGATGAACAATAAAAGAAAGGTGGGGTCTCATGTATTAGAAACGGACAAATGTTTCCTTGATTATACTTACATACATGTTTCCCTGTCCCCGAAACGGACAAATGGAAATTAGCTAACCACATGAACTAAGAATTTCTAAACCAGGGGTCAAGATAAAGCTTCCAGTTTTAGCTTCTATCGTCTGATTTTCATACTAGTTGATGCCAAATCAAGCACAAACGTGGAATTTTGCTTAAAGCCCAAATGGTTTCAGGGCTACTGCTGTGATCAGAAGATGTTTATAGTCTTAATCTGTCAATTGGAAGTTTCCAAGACGTGACCTAACTAGTTGTCCAAAGAACGAGCCACCAACAGTAGGGGTGCACATAAAAATTGGTGAACTAAAAAATCGAACGAATCGGCGATTCGGTTAAAAAAAAATTTAAAAATCAGTTCTTTAAAAAACTGAATCTATTTAAATGATTCGGTTCGGTTCTTTAGTATTAGTGATGAACCGAACCGAAAAATCGGATATAAATTTGTAATTAATCATAGCCAGTATAAATTAAAATTGAAAGCTTGCCCTAAATCGTTTTGGCTGTGCTACTGCCAACTGACTACTGGGCTATGCTATCGAACCGAATCGATATAAGTCCACCCCTAATCATAGTCATTGAAGTCAATCTATGAAGCTTTTATGGAAGTCGAATGAGGCATGAACTTAATTAACATACCATAGAAGCATTGAAATAAAATGCAGTGAGAGAAAGTAGTTGTAAATTGGTGCAACTTTAAATGGTCATAACTCTAGTTTTACCCGACTGTTTTTTGATTTTGCGTATTTTTCTGAGACGTGTCCAGTCAAACTGCCGTAAGGCGGTTTGGCGCCCCCAATTTTTAGGAAAACGTCCGTTTTCCCAAATTGGTTTCTAATTTTCCCTTTTCTTTAGTAAACATCTCACGATATGCAATAGATTTCAACGTCGAAATTTCGTGGCAATGTATGTGTGAATGTCAATTTCAGTGTTGGAAATTCAATTTTAAAAAAAATCCCCGACTCGACCCGTTTATTTTATTTCAGTGTTAGACTTTTATTTTGTGGGGATGTAAACTTTAATTTAGGTTTTTTTACATGTTTTAAGAATATATGTGATGCGGACTTTATGTTTATGGATTTTAAATTATTTTTTTGGACTTTATATTTGATGATTATGATACATTTGAATTGAAAAAACCGATATAAACTAATACTTTCGGCGATATAAATCGATACGTTCGGTTTTTTTTTTTAAGTTTGATTTGATTTTTATTTAAAAAAACCGAATTTTATTCGGTTCATATTTTTTTGATACAAAATCGAACCGAACCGATGTACGTTCACCCCTGACCAACAGAAAATATCACAATAAATGAATGACATATGATTTACAGTGGATTTCCACAAACCTCTGTTGATATTTTTTCCCTCAATCTTTTCCAAGTAGTACTATTTTTGTGGCATATTGGATTTATTTTGTGTGGGGAGAAGTTGCTCTAGAGATATCTGAAGTAGTTGTGGTTGATTAAGGAATAGCACGAAAAGCAAGATGATCAATAAATCCAAAATTTATTTTATTGTACCATTCTGATGAAAATCTTATCATCATTCATGTCATCTAAAAAAAATCCTACTCCACAATGTTTTGCATATCAAGAGCATGTTTGAGTTGTCTTGCATAGAGAAAGATCATTGTTATTGGAATATGTAGTGTGTTAAAGATCACTAGCAGGAAAGGAAAATGAAACTGTAGTAAGCAGGGGCGTATGTAGCATTAAAGGTGGGTTCAATTAAACCCCTAATTTTCTATGCGGAGCATAAATTTATGTGTAAAACATTATTAAAATTATAATAAATAGTACATATGAATTCATAACTTTTAAAATGTGATGTGTTCATCTAAGAACCTTAAAAGGTTTAATTCTTAAAATTTAAATCTTGGATCTGGCCTCTCGTATTAAATACTACCAATTGACATGCATAGTTAGAACATCATGGTATGGTCCAAAAACACTTTACCTCGTGCAAAAAGCTTAAATTCCCATTGAAAACAACCTAGATGATTCAATATATTCCCTCTTAGATCGCTATCTGAGGTCGGTCCAAAGGGGGAAAAATAGGAGGAAAGCATGTTTCACTAGAGAAATAGAAAGCAAAGTTTCTTCTTCTTTTTTTACATAAAAGGCACAGTTGGCACATAGAATGTGACATGTCCTAAAGCTTGCAAATGTTGACAAAGAGAACCAGACTTTTTTCCTTACTGTGTGTCTTCGCTAGCGACGACCTTTGCTTCTTTACATATCTGCCAATTCGCATTTAATATTTGTTTCCTTCTTCCATATCTACTCCCTTTTTCTAGTCCACATTGTTTATCCCTAGTCCCCACTAAGCCATTTATTTTTTCCCTTTTTGGACTGATAGAGATGAGGGACTGGGAGTAAAATTCACTACTTGCATAGTAGCATTATTGGGATTTAGAAAGAGATGTCTTGGGAGATCGAAGAGATCGGAGAAGATAGCAAGAGTGAAGTAATTAGCAACAAAGATGGAGGGGTTATCAATGATGTTTATGTAGCAGTTGGGAAAAATGACTTGCATGTTCTTCAATGGGGACTTGATCATGCTAGCTCCCCTGGAATTCGCATTTGTCTCGTGCATGTTTTTCCTCCCATTACCTATATCCCTTCACCAGGTAAGCGTTATTTGTCAATTTTAGTGTGTGAATTTTATGCTTCATCCAAAACAGTGGCAAAGACATAGGGAAATTGCTAGGAAACAGCATGATGTATTCAAGAAAACAGGGCAATGTCAAGTTAGGATAATCAGCATATCAAGCAAAATAGGGATTCAAGAATATGAATTGTTTTTTCATTACATGATTAGAATATTTAACATTCTGGTTCCAATTCCTTACTTCCGAAGGCTAGAGCCGGAGAAATTTCAACCAAGTGGTCATTGGCGGAATTAAGTATAGTAGTGGCTGCGGCGCGTTGAGGGCGCTCTATTTGGTCGTAACCCGGTTCGAGAACCTTTTTTCTGGGGAACAATATGTGTATACAACAGACCGGCACTATTTGAAAAAATAGTGTAAAATAAACCTCAATTGGAGATTTAGTACAGTAAAATCTTACAACCCTAGACTCAAACTTGCGTACAAGCCGAATTGTAATTATAGATTAACAAGGCTATTGACAAAATTCTGCATAAACTACTATCTGCAGCAGCCTCTTCACGGAAAGACGTGGGGCGATCACAGATGTTAATATCAATATTCAAATTCTTGAAGAACATTTTCTTTTGTTTAACCATCTAGTGTCTAAAATTTATTGGCCCGATTAATCCGTTTTCATTTTGTAAAAACGAAAAAAGTTTTTTAGGAATTCTAATCCTAGAGTTTGAGCATGAGACTTCTTATTCAGGTAAAGGAACTTAAACCTAAGACTTCTTATTAATTGTAAATGTAACATTTATCATTCTACCATATCCTTGGTGGTTATTGATGAATATGTTTAATTTCTCTCGAGGTGAGCCAACCCAAAATTAAAGTCTTGTAGTAGCCATACGACAAAACTGAAAGCTGCCTACCTTGACAAGAAGCATAGGTTATGTCAGTATTGAAGGGAGTTACGGATCAAATAAAAACAAAATGAACAAAATTCAATCGACTACACGTACAGTTTTCGAATGTCGGTGACAATGTCGTCCGACACCAGTGACAGTACTTGATAAAACAGAAAATCTTTAAGAGTAAAATGCAGCGGAAAAATAAAGAAACACGAAGGTTTAAAATTTTCATAAGTTACATATATTATATAACTTATGATAGTCAATGAACAGATGTATTGTATATATATTATATACAAAAATACAAATTTCTTTTTTTACAGATTTACAATATAAAATAGAAAGGAATTAAAAGTTGAAGTCGCAGATGACTTATGCCTGAAAAATCTAACTAAGTAGACATAGACAACCTCTCATTACAATCGCTCCATACAAAACTAATCTAGAATCTAAACAACAATTGTAATGTTGGACAGAATGTTGTCGACACACTCAGGCAACACTTGTGATTCAGATTCCTAAGATGAAATTCTGAGAGCTCTCTTGTTATTTTACATTCTGATTCTAGATTATCGATTCACTGTTGTGGCCTCTTTATTTATAGTGGATATTTCCCTTGAAAGTCTCATCTATCAGTTGTGGAGGTTGAGGAAAGGGTGGGCAACTTGTGGTAGATTAAAAGAAGTGAAAATCTCAACAACTTTGACTTGTTCCTTACTCGACTTTTTCTCCAAGCTTTGACTCTTTCTCCCACGTTTTACACAGCTCTAATTTACCACGCCTAAGTCGTTTTTACCTCACAGTAAAATATTACTGCTTACCGTGAAGTAAGACAAAATTATTTTTCAAAGATGTTGGTCCGAATGTTATGACATTTGTCCCAACATTTTTATGCATTGATATCAGGACTTTAGAAGATATGTTGAGTCAAATGTCACAACACCAAACCCAACATTAACGAGTATGTAACAATGAATATGGTGTTTTGTCAATTAAGAGGCTAGTTGAGGTGAAGACATTATTTGTCTATTGCGTCATCTGTGTTCTAACTAAAGTTTGCATGGTTCTTGAACACATTTTAGCAAAAGGGGGAAATTTTAATCAGGTAAAAAGCCAAAAATAAAAGAGGACCTGCTGACCAACTCGTTAACAATTTGAATTTTGTATTGGAAGTTGGGAAGTTATCAAGAAGCCAATTGACCCAACAGCAGGTGCAAGCCTACATAAATGAAGAGAGCAACAGGCGGAAAAATCTCTTGGAAAAGTACATCCGCCTGTGCAATGATGCCAAAGTAGGTGCATTTCTACATTATTTGCAAAATCCTCAATTGCCCAAATTCAGAGGCTGATTCTTATTGTGACATTGTTATAACTGGGGGCTGCAGGTACCAGTAGATACTGTACTTGTGGAGAGCAAATCGCCAGCCAAAGCATTACTTGATCTAATCTCTGTTGTCAATGTTACCAGCCTCGTTATTGGAACTAAGCGACCACTTTCCACCATGTAAACATCATTCTCTGTTACACCTGAATTCGATTTAATTTGCAAGAAGTGAGAGTAGAGATTGACGGGTGGTCAATTGAACACCCTTCGTCCAAAGATTATATTATACTGCATACATTGGTCAAAATTATTTTTTGTTGATAAATATCAAATCTTAGCAAAAAAATTATTTCGCCACCGACTGAGAGTTCCATATTTTTATTATTTACGGTTCAGACGAGCGAGGAAGGGACAGGGAGTAGGAGAGTATGTTCAGAAGAATGCACCCAGTTTCTGTCAGGTTAACGTCGTTGGTGAAGAAGGCAAAAAGATGAAGAATGGGCAAGTGCTGCAGCTAAAAGGGAGTCAGCCGGAGATTGCTAAACAATCTAACAGGAATTTATTGGAATGGATGTGCTTTTCTCCGAAGTTCCATGGAGACGTGGGAAAAAAATAAGAGAAGAGTTTACGAGTTTTTAATATCTAGCGTCAGAGGCTGAGACAAGATTTGTACTTGATGGGTTCGGATGCTACTGAACCTACTAATCATGTGAGTTATTGTGTACGTTATTTAATATTTGTATATATTTAATCGATTTCTTACCTATGCATAGTTCAGCTTAATCTGTAGCTAATACTATATGTCTGCCCTGCATAGGCGTCACTTCAAATTTTCTAAATTAATGATGTTATGGCTATTACATTAAATAAATTTACACAGCAAAAATGGAGCAGGTTCAATTTGATCTCTTATCTTAAACTTTTACATTATCTGATAATTTCTGCGTAGCGGACTCAATTATGAAAATAGTTAGCTTTTTGCTCTAGTTTGATACTAGCTTCTAATAGATTAAATATGTAAGATTTTGTTGGGTTCAAAAACACATAAGTAGGCACATCAGAAGTTTAAAATTTTGTTCTACTTACTCCAACAATTTCTTCTGGTATGGTTATATGACAATCAAAACCTGTAACATAAAACTAGAACACTTACATGTTGTATTATCTTGTTTCTTTATTTAGGGAATATACACGACTATCCCTTCGACTGCAAGCACTATGCTACGGTGTATTCCTCTGTCAAGAAAGTCATATTGGCAGAGGTTTAAGAGAGTTTCGTCCTAGACTCTAAGTCTAGAAAGTTTATAGAATTGGTGTGTTTAACTTATGGGGTTTAGTGATATTTATATAGGGAGGATTAGGTCAACATCATGTTAGGGTTGGGCTCTAAGCCTGATCCAAAAATTGAGGTGCAGTGGGCCAGTCTGATTGGGCCCACTGCCGGGTCGACGTCGCCGCGCCTTACGTAAAATTTTGTTTCCCGTTTTCATTTAATATATATATTCAGCACATTAAATCCAAAATCTAATTTTGATTTAATTAAATAATTTCCATCTAATAGAAATTATCCCATAATTATTATCAATTTAAATATCTCGATCCCAAATCGAATATTTAATACTTTCTCAATACACCCTTAGATCGAAAAGACAATCGACATAGTGTGACCCTATAGACCTTCATATATCGACACTAATCCAATTAAGGTCCATATGGAACTCCTAAACTGCGACGTACGACGAACTCAATATATGAAGTACGTTTACATGAATCCAGCAAACATAACATTTATGTGAGATGATAAATTCCTTTCATTCGCGACACACTCGATCAAGCTTAGGATTTGTCATGTGTCTATCCAAATGGCTTGATCACTTTATCTCATCTATATTAGTTGACAATTAGACCATATTCTAAATATGTCTCTTGCATTGGCCAATGACTTGGTCGACATAATATCACTGAGAAGTTGAGTGCTCTATCGAATATCCAATCGAGGAATGAATCCTATTCTTGGCTCAATTACCACCTTAATTTACATCATAATGTACCCAACACAAGCCGTGTCTTATCCTATGAGTTTAAGCTTAGGACAAGGTCAAAGTACATTACTCTGTAAACAAGGTGCGTATTGACCTCAAGTCAAAGGACCTTTATATCCCACACGCTGATAACACTCTAGACATGTCTAACAAATAGTTTATCAGTAGGATCTACCAATACTTTCCAAAAGTATCCATGTGTCCATCACTAGTAACCATTACTAGTAGCATGTGAGACATACTACATTCTCTAAGAATGTGATGCATACCAAATGTCGACTTATAACATATCACTATATTCTATTCTCGATAATCATTAGTCGAGGCTATTTTAGAGTTACGCTCTATCACCAATATCTCACTCTATTAATGACAATGTAAGCTCAAGGGATGCTCATTAATGAATAATTACAAATAATCAAATAATAATTCAATAATCACAAATATCATAAATATTAATCTTATTAATAATATGAATGTATTCAAGTACATTTATCTCTAATGATGATTATCTCTAGGACATACTACTTTTAAAATATAAGCCATTGTGCTCTCTAACTCGTGAATGAATTTTGGAATGATGTCTTGTTACTACTGCTGCTGTTGTTTCATACTTGTAAGAGCACGTGGTATCCATCTAAAAATATATTGCTACTTCTGTCGTAATTTATGTCACTTGATTCGGCGTATGAATTAAATTAATTATATTCAATATGAATTCGAGCATAAACTAATTTAGTAATTAATTTGATTTATTTTAACTCGTCCGAATTTGATCCAATTCGCTCATTTATCCCCCATTAATTATTATTATTATTATTAAGACTATTCCATCTTGAAAAACGCCACTCATGTCATTTCGATTCCTCAACTGTTAGTCCTAGGAATTGTCACACGAACACATACGTATAAGTATTAAGTAGTGTTTGAAGTTAGCACATGGTTATATTCCCAAAGAGTTGGATGCAACAAGGTTGCTCTCTACATTTTGCAACCACTGAGATTATTTATATCACTTTATGGGTTACGGAATCATATTATTTATAGAATATCAATTAACATTTCTCACATGGATACTTATTATGTATTGCTATATATATATTATTTGATCAAATTAAGATCGAGAATTATCACAGATGGCGGCCTCATCAATTTAGTTGTATTTCAAACAACGCGACAGACTGAACTGACATGTGCTAGACTTAAACAGTAGGTTAAATTTAAGGGTAATCAAATTTATAAACACGTAGCATAATGTTAATGATGGTACTTCTCTACAAAGAATAGAATACTCCTTAAAGATTTATTTGTTGTCATGAATAATATAACGGACAGAAAGCATTGGAACAACTAAAATTTAATTTTCAATAATCAAAAAAGAAATTTACTCTTCTACATTCAAAATAATTTAATATTTAACCTTGGTTATATTCGAACAAAATTCGCATGTCCAAATATACTCTTTTCCCTGAATGAGTCAAGAATACACGTAAAGCGGGGGATTAAATTTGACATTTTTCTCAATATACAGGGACAAAATTTCTCTGTTAGAGATATTTTTCTTTTCTTTAGTCACTTAGTTCTTCTTGTAAATATTCTTTGAGTTAGACATACTTTTTAACTACCTTCTAAAGTACGTTGAACTTGAACTCTAGATAAGATAAATCAAATTAGAATTGATCTAAATTTCTTGAAATAAATTCCAAAATGACTAAGTAATAAACACATATATATATATATATTCATGACAGTTGCACTTATCTAATGCTTCATCCGCTTATCATGAAGTTCAATTTGAAGGAAACACAATAAAGCCATTTTTAAAATTATCCAATCAAACGGAATCAATAGGACCCCCAAGTTGAATTCTTTCGGCACTATAACTAAAAACAAATACTATTTTCTTCCTTCTAATTTAAATGTCTTATTTTTTTTTTTATCTCAAAAAAGTGTATCTTCACGTTTTCTAATTCGAACATCATACGTGACAAATTTAAAATCACAAAATTTAAAAGACTATATATATTTTAATTTAAAATTATAAAATTCAAAAATATTTTTTTATTTTTAAAATTTTATGTCAATTTAAATTAACGCATTTAAAATAAGACGGAGAGAGTACTACAATTGGTCCAATAATGAAAAACAAATACTCCTACTAAACAATATTAACCCTTATAAAATCTCAACGCACATGGAGCCACCCATTATGACCGGACTAGAAATGCTTTAAGTTCTAGAACATCACGATCACTCCAAGAAGCTGCCTTTCAAACCACGCCCCCTAAAGTCAAATTCTTCCCTATTTTTTCCTCCTTCGAATAAATATATTACACAACTGACTTTTCCAGGCATCCCTTTGTTTCGATTCAAATATATATACCCTAAACACTTAACTCCCTTATATTCATTACACCGCCTTCTCCGGCCGGCTAAAATTCCCACTAAAAGCTCTACCATGTTTAGGGTTAAACCTCAAAATGGGTTCTTTTATCTTCCCATTAATCTCCTCCTCCTCGTCCTCTTCGTATTATTATGTCAGGCATCAGCACAGTCATCAAATTCCCCTGGAACCGAGAATCGTTTCCAGTACCCAACTGTCAGTCCAGCAATGGCTATTATCATAGTGGTCCTTATAGCTGCCCTTTTTTTCGTTGCCTTCTTCTCAATTTACATCCGCAACCGCGGCGCGACCGCTGGTAGCATCCGTCAAACGTTTTCCATGCGACGTCGTACAGCTGCTGCTGCCACACGTGGACTCGAAAATTCAGTCATCGAAACTCTCCCTACCTTTACATATGCAGAAGTAAAGGATCATCATATTGGGAAAGGCGCTTTGGAGTGTGCAGTATGTTTGAATGAATTTGAAGACGATGAAATGTTGCGTTTGATACCTAAGTGTGATCACGTGTTCCATCCTGAATGTATTGATGCTTGGTTAAAGTCTCATGTAACGTGCCCGGTTTGCCGAGCTGATCTTACTCCTCAATCTGATGAACCGGCGCCGGTTCAAGCTCCGGAGGTGAACCGTGAAGGACAGGAACAAGAAGGTACAGAAAATTTGCAGCAAAATAACGAAGTTTCCATACAAATAGACAGAGATGAAAATTTGACAGTACAGCAAGAGGAGAGCTCTGTTAGACCGGAAGTTAAGCGAAATTTGAGTTTCAACTCATCGAACCGGCCGCCGAGGTCTTTTTCTGTGAAGAGGCCAAGGTTGTTCAGCAAATTTAGGTCACATTCGACCGGCCATTCATTGGTGGTATCTGGGGATAATTTGGACCGGTACACTCTTAGATTACCGGAGAATGTTAGGAAAGAGGTAATGAATCGAGCACTACTAAACCGAGCAAAGAGTTGTGCAATCACGCTTCCTAGACATGGTAGCTCTAGAACCGGTAATGGAGAGGGAAGCAACGGGGGTGCAAGGTCATTCAACCGGATTGACCGGGAAGCGAAGTCGGACCGGTGGGTTTTCAAAATTGCACCACCATTCTTTTCAAGAGGTCCATCAACGAAGTCGCCAAAAGTAAGAGCTGATAACGAAGAGGGGTCCACATCACGCAATGTGAAAACAGCAGTAAAAATGCCGTCGTTCAAATGCTTGGAGCCGAAATGTGATGAACCCGGTTTGCTAGCAAATGATTCGGCTCGATCTCCGGTTTAAAGAATTCAAGCCGGTTTGGTGATGGCTGACTCGGCTAACGGATTAAAGAGTCCTCCCAAATTTGTGCGCCGGCAAGGAAACTTTTTGTGGGCCGGCAAATGAGGAGAACGCGTTGTCTACGCTATTAATTTGGTTTGGCCCAACTTTGAATCTTCCGCTATTGACTTCATTCCACAGTATAATAATGCCAAAAGTTGAAATTCAAGGCTATCGATTTCTAGTAAATTCTTTAAAATGTTGATTAATTAATTATTTAAGTACAAATAATATTCAACTTTTGTTTTTTTTTTGGGGTGAGATGGTGATGTAGTACCCTAAAACACATTTAATGATGTAATTAAGTTTTTGGTTCTTGTTTGATAGAGATGTGATAGTTTTCCTCTTGTTTTTTTTTTTGGTTGATTTTATATGTATGTAATTCTAATTTTCCACTTCTGCACCTGCGTGTTTGAATTTGGGAATAGATACTCTGGTTGCACATATCGGAACATATGTGCATTTCAGTATATATGAAATTTTGGTAGGTATTAATTTGAACAATGATGCACCAAAGGTGTTTGACATTATACCTCAAACAAATAAATTATTTTTTTCACTTTCCCAAATGTATACCTGAAGCTGCTGTTGTATTTGAATTTTCAAGCATGGGTTTTGTATTGGTGAAAATATGCCAAGGAAAAAGTTAGACACGTGTCAATGAGGTAGGGCGCGTTCTGTTCATTACACACCTACTGATCATGGTTCCGAAAGATTATGAGGCTTGCTACCCAGTACGTCCTTCTACCCCGGAACAGAATAGGTTGAGATGATTTGACAGGACAAGAGGCTCATAATAGTGACACCCTAAGATTCAAGAAATCACAGTGTATTCTATCATGAGTTCACGATCTCCACGCCAATAACGATTAAGTGATGTGTAGAATTAGAAAAGTTAGTTAGTGAGGTCAATCTTATATTAACATAGAGCATATAGGTAACATTTAACAAATAATTTTAGAGAGAAACATACTCACACGAGATACTCTACAAATAAGTTTAGAAACAATGCGAAGCAGATTAAACTTTGGCTATAGAAAATTTATTTCAGCCAACATAAGATATTTAAATGCTAAAATTTCTCATCAAATTTTTTAAAGTTAAAAAGATGTACATCATAAATTTAAGAGATTCAAGAACTTCTTCAAGATATTCATTGAGATTAGCACATTCATAGTAATGCGCTCTAATATCATTTTATATCTTCAATTGGCGTCTTCTTTGCGATATTTTTTGTTTTGCTTCCAACATTTTTTGGCTTTTCCGGTTCATGAGAATTTAGACGCCTTCGAAACCTTTGATTCTTTTATCCGAGCAACAAATAGTAATGATGATCAATAGCTTGTTCATGTTATAAATATATTGTATTATGGAAGTCCATTTAAGTATTCCCACAATTTCTTTGATAAGCTTGCAATCAAGCAAACAACTTGTAAGTAACTCATGCAGGTAGCTTGCAAGCAGCTCTCTGAAAAGCCTTGCAGCAACTATGTTAGGCTTGCAATCAAGCAGACAGCTTGCGAGTAGCTTAAACAGATAGCTCGCAAGTAGCTCAAGTATATAGCTTACCAGCAGTTTCTAAAAAGTCTCGCAGCAGTTTCTTTAGCTATATCTCTTGTTGTCTTGTACTTTTATTATTATTTTATAACACATTATCAATACGAGACTCTGTCAATTAGAGTACTTACTTCAAATTTAACCTATTTTCAGGTGAATAGTGGAGCTTTGATATTAAATTATTTCAAGAAATTCTTGGATTGATTATCATGGCGGAGCTATAGGAGAATTTATATCTCGAGATAAGTATGTTGTGCTATCTTAATTGTGTTCCCTGCTTTGGATTGAAGTGGCGAATTTAACGTAATGTGATTTTTACTTCCTTTAACTAATTACTCACATCTCCAAAGAATGAAAGGAACTTCTTTACCTAATTAATCGGTTCCCATAAAGATGTGCTAATTGAGTATTCGAAATTTATTGAAGAACTAAAAAAATCTTCAAGATTTCTTTTGTGTTGATTGTTCTCATGATAACTTGATTACACCAGGTAATGTTGGGGCTGGATCCCCTAAATTCTGGGGAAAAAAATATAAATAGTGAATAAGGCCTATTCACCTCGTAAATAGATGCTATATGAGACAGTCACATATACGTTTATTGTCAACCCACAGTTTGACATTTACGAAGTTGCTTGCTCAAAATAATTGAGTTAGGAGCACAGTTTTAAAAATATGTAATCAAGACAATTCATCATGATAACATTGATTTATATCCGAGTTGGTTTAGCGTTGAATGCCTCTGATAAATAGTTAAACTACTGCTTATGAGAACAAAGTTTTATGTGTTGGTCTGAGATATGATATATTGCATACAATGACATTTGTATGCTTCAGACCAATAAATTATGAAAAATTCTTCCCTCACAATTGGTTCAGGATCAGGAATCAAATATTTTCATCTTATAACTTTTGATATACGGTATATAGTTAATGGATTTAGCACGATGCACACAGATGGATTCTCCAAATAAGGTGGGGATATATGTTGGTTTTACTAATATAAGGGGAAGAGAATAAGCAGCTAAGAAACATGTTGTGAATTATCAGTATGATCCTCATTCAAAAGATAATTCAAGCCAAATGCTACAAGCATTTGCTGACCCAAATAATTCATATTTTAATTGCAAGATGCTCCTAAATGTCCCTTAAGGATAGAGTCTACAACATGCATGGAGCATGGTAGACCAATCGATTTCAAAGACAATAAACCTTGAAAAATGAGAGGACCAAATGATCAAAATGATCATAATAAGGAGACAATGTGCTTTTGAAGAGCCTAGGACATAACACTTCATAAAACCTCTTAGGAGGTTCATGTACCTGAAAAATAATGAAGTGATGAGATCTGAGTAAGTTATGTTGAATTGCAAACCGCTACAAAATTATATCTTGTCGATGATATATTTGAACGATATGACGCGCAATATTGTATAAGATTGAGAGAGTCTGAATTCTACATCTCTTAAAACATGCTGATGTAGAAATAATTACCAAGTGAAATGATGCATCTTGGTAAGCGTAAAGTTTATTGGACCTGTAGTTCAGACATCAGAACATGTCACAATTTATACTGAGATATTGTCACAATCTATATGGCTTACTTGACAAAATTTATATAAAAAACTCTGAAGGATCCAAATGTCTGAAGCATATACAAGTTATTGGAAAATTTGTTTATAATCCTTAAACGGATTAAATGAACTAAGGCTGAAGTACTGAAATCGCCTTAATAAATATTTATTGATGAATGGTACAAAGATGACTCTTTTACTTTTATCCCTTTATGATATTCAAAATCTTTTATAGTGTTGTGCAAGTTGTTGACTTGAATATTATTGGAACTCTTGAAGAGTTTTTGAAAAGCAGTAGACTACCTGCTAAAAGAAGTTGAAATGAGAAAATTAGATTGGACATGAAGTACCATATATTTGTGCAATTGATGCATTTATTTTCTTGCTATAACTATAAGCATGATATAATTTCTCTCTTACATAGAGATATTGAAATAAGATCAATTGCATATTGCAAGTGAAAGCCTTGACATGAATATGTTTATCCTAACAAATATTGTCAATTTTTTTGGATAACAGAGCATTCATCTGATCGTCATAAAAGTTCGATCCAGACATGTAATATGTTTCCACGAAGGATTATTGTCATACCATGTTATTTCAATAACAGTCAAATCACATAAAGATAACGTCGATTTATAAAGAGAGCCAATAATGTGTTTGGCATGATTCAAATATATGACAATGATGAAACACTATATAAGAAATGAAAAATGTAGATGACCAATTTGTTCGTCAGATGATCATTTGACATATCTGATCACAAATGCATTGTCAATCCCAAGATATGATAAGTTGGTATATAAATTGGAGTACATCATCTTCATGAATTATGTGATGCTTTAATCAGGGGGAGTAAAATACGCGTTGGTACTCTTTTCCACTTATTTTGTCCCATTTGAATTTTCATTGTAAAATTTTTAACGAGGTAACTAGTAATGCGTATTACTAGATATGTGTATACTCTTTTTCCTTCTTGGACTTTTTCCACTGGAATTTTCCTAGTAAGATTTTAACGATGCACATTATCTATTAATGAACATTCAATGAGGAGTGTTATAAATACATTGTATTATGAATGTCCATTTACGTATTTTCGCAATTTTCTGGATAAGCTTGCAATTAAACAAGCAGCTTATAAATAGCTCATGCAGACAACTCTCTAAAAAGCTTCCTCAGGCTTACAATCAAGCAGACAACTTGCGAGTAGTTCCAGGAGATAACTTGCAAGTAGCTTAAGCAGACAGCTTGTCAGTAGCTTCTGAAACGCCTCGCAACAGCTTCCTGAAAAGCCTCACAACAACTTCTTTTCTTCTTTAAATAGGAAGTCAATTCAGTTTATTTGTACATCAATTTGAAGAGCAATAAAATTCTCTCTCCCTAGTACATCTCTTATTGTCTTTTACTTTTATTACTATTTTATAAAAATTCACAATATATGATGAATTATTATTTTGAAAGTTCTTTTTTGTCATGTTGTTCAATTAGATAGTATATAATTTTTTCCTGGCTTCGTTTGTAGAAACTATGAGAAATATTTCTCACAATAATGAGTAATTCGGTATGATAAATTTTTTGCACTACCACATATATCACGTAAAATCTTAGGCCCAAGTCTTCCTTTTTTTTTCATGAACACACAAAAAACTGAGCGTTTTTTGTTCAAGTTATCATGGCAAGCACAAAATCATAAATGAATGGATGAAGAGCAGTTAAAAAATAATTACAAAATACTTTAGGTGTAGGAAAAATAAGATTTAAACACGCAAGCATACTTTAACTATATATATAAAGAAATATGGTTATGATGAAGTAAGGTCAATTTTACAGAGAAAGAGTTATGAATGAATCCGAAAATCATCTCCATAGTAGAATAATTTATCAGATTTAAAAAAAAAAATTAACACAGCCTTTTCAAAAATTTAGTTGAGAAACATAGGCAAGTATGAGCCAAATATATTTCTGCACATACAAAATATTTCTACAACTTATATTTCGCTGAGAACAAATATCGAAGACAACTTAGGAAGTAGAATAGATGAATGAAATTGTTACGGTACCGAAGATCTACTGATAATTCAGAAGTGTGAAACAATGAAAATCTGTTAATAATTCGGAAGTGTGTGAAACAATGAAAATCTGTTAATAATTCGGAAGTGTGTGAAACAATGAAAAAAGGATGAGAGTAAAGTTCGAACTACTTTTTAGTTTATGCTATCATTGAGGCCCAAAGCGTGATATCATGTAACTTATACTCTATTTTATATAATACTTTATTTTTCTCTCCCTTCCTAATGTGATATTTGCTCAAGGTATTATAGGTTCTCCTTCAAAAATTTGCCAGCTTTAAAGTACGTCAGCCTTTCATTTTGACTTTTTCAATCGAATGGAACAATATTTAGACAAGTAAATTCCTTATGGATTCCAAGATATTCGTTTAATTATTAAGAGTTAAGAGATTATTATTCAAAGGGAAGTAGACTACTCAAGAATTTTCTATTTTATTTGTTAGAATTTTTTTAAAACTAAACTAACACTCTTTTATTAATCACGAAGAAGAGTACAACTGATGAATAATTCCATAATCTACTTGAGAAGCTGACATATCATCCCCAGTCTACTTTGTATTCACAAGTGTGAAGTAATGTAAAAGAAAACCATGAAAATCCATATACTCTATACTTCATGAGGGTTCAAACTCAATCTCAGCAGCCTTTTATTGTCTGATTTGAAAAGCTGTTACTCCCATTCTGTCCATTTGCAATAATCCCTTTATTGTTCTTGGAAGGTTCTCAGTTTGTATATACGTAGCTCCCTTTGTGGTTGTGACTGAGCGAGGCTAACTTGTCTGCCATCTTATTAGTGTCTCTATAGCAATGCGACATGAAAGATGGAATAATTGACCTGACCACGGGCAACCTTCTCTCGCACAAAGTGTATATCCATCTCAATATGCTTGGTCCGCTGATGTTGGACTGGATTATGAGACATATAGATAGCAGATATGTTGTCACAATAGACTATAGACGCCTTGCGTAATGGACACTGCAGCTCCAAAAGAAGATTTCGGAGCCAACAGATCTCAGCGACGACATTAGCAACTCCGCAATATTCTGCTTCAGCACTCGAACGAGATAGCGTGGCCTGCCGTTTGGCGGACCATGAGATAAGATTATCCCCAAGAAATACACAGTACCATGAGGTGGAGCGACGTGTGTCGGGGCATCCTGCCCAATCTGCATCCGTGTAAGCTAGTAACTTGGTTGGGGCAGAGGGGTATAGATGTATACCAAAGTCTAGTGTGCCCTTAACATATCTCATAATACGTTTGAGGGCGGAAAAATGGGACTCTCGGGGGTCGTGCATGAACAGACACACCTGCTGAACGGCATATGCAATTTCAGGCCTAGTGAATGTAAGATACCGAAGAGCACCTGCTAGACTCCGATACAGAGTGGGATCAGAAACTGGCGCACCATCATTGGCACTAAGCTTGGATTTTGAGTCCACCAGAGTTGGCATAATTTTACAATTTGCCGTCTTGGCCCTGTACACTATCTCTTCTGCATACTCACGCTGACACAGGAACATAGTGGATGAAGATCTTGTCACCGATATACCCAAAAAATAACTTAGCTTGCCCAAGTCAGTCATAGCAAATTCAGTTTTGAGTAGAGCAATGATTTCATTCTTCAACCCGTCAGATGAGGCAGTAAGAACAATGTCATCGACATATAATAGCAAATATGCAGTGCTGCTACCTCGGTGAAAAGTGAAGAGAGATGTATCACACCTACTACATACAAAACCAATATGCAGAAGATACCTGGCGAACCGATCATACCAAGCGCGGGGTGCCTGTTTCAATCCATACAATGACTTCCCGAGATGACACACAAACTGTGGAGCTGCCGGATGAACAAAGCCAGGAGGCTGATGCATGTACACAGTCTCTTTCAAATCCCCATGAAGAAATGCATTCTTGACATCAAGTGATGAATCGGCCAATGCATGCCCATAGCAATACCGAGAACGTTCGAATAGTGGCGGTTTAACAACCGGATGAATGTCTCACCACAATCAATACCCTCCGCTGATTAGTGTCATTGGCAACTAGTCTTGCCTTATACCTCTCTAAGTCACCACTCTCTCTGAACTTGTGACGAAATATTCACATACACCAGATAACATTCACACCAGCTGGTCTAGGTACCAAATCCCAAGTGTTCTGCTTGGTTAAAGCGTTAAATTCCTCGCACATGGCCGCATTCCAATTTGGGTCCAGTTTTGCTTGTTTTGGATTTTTTGGAATAGGTGATAAGGTTTGTGTGGAGAGATTGAATTGAACCTTGGGTTTGAAGATCTCGTGTTGTGCACGAGTCTCCATGCGATGCGAGTGTAGTGGTGGTGGGTCGGGGATGTGAGGTTGCTAGTCCACTGGTTCGGACCGGTGGGCGATAGTTCGATGGGGGGCCTGTTTTCGTGCTTTGGTTGGCCGGAAACCTGCGGACTGCGGGACCGGTTCTTTGGAGTGCGGGCGCGGTGTCGGCCGGTGGTGCAGGTGACTCGACTGGTGGCTGTAGGGGTGAGCAAGGAGGTGGTGGGGTGGTGCCGGACAGTGGCGAGACCTGTCGGAACAGTGGGCTGCTGTTGGTATAGATTTTGAATGACCGGGGACAGACTTGGTTCATCGAGAAAGATGTAATCGGTGGTCTGAAATTTTTGGAGATTTGAAAAAGGAAAGGTTGTCTCGTTAAAGGTGACGTGACGGGAGACGATGATTTTGCGAGTAGCAATGTCATAGCACAAGTAGCCCCGATGATTAGGAGATAGACCAAGGAAGACACATGGAATAGTGCGAGGGTAAGTTTGTGGGGTGCAGTGGAGGCTATGTTGGGGTAGCATAAGCATCCAAAAATATGTAGGTGATCATATGATGGTTGCCTACGGTATAAGATTTCTGTAGGGGTTTTGTTTTGGAGTGTGCTAGTTGGTAAAATATTTAGAAGGGATTCTACCATTTTGACAGCATAGACCCAAAAAGGCGGTGGTAGGCAGGTATGAAATAGAAGTGTGCGGACCATGTTATTGATGGTACGTATAATTCTTTCAACCTTTCCATTTTGGGAAGAAGTATAGGGACAAGAAAAATGAAAAACCATGTCTTGTTTAGAACATAAATTGTGAAATGCCGAGTTATTAAATTCACATCTATTATCACATTGGAATGATTTAATAGGTTTTTCAAATTGTGTCTTAATGAATTTTTGAAACTCGAGGAATTTTGCAAAAACTTCAGATTTGAATTTCAGTGGGTAAATCCAGACAAAATGTGAAAATTCATCCAAGAATACTAGATAGAATTTATGACCCAAAGAGCTAGCAATCGGAGATGTCCACAAATCAGTATGAACAATATCAAAGGGAGAAAAAGTAACACTGTTTGATGACATAAAGGGAAGACGAGTATGTTTGCCTAGTGGACAAGAAAAACAGTGTTGGGCAATTTTCCCATTATTACATTGAATACGCTTAGAAGTCCTAAGAAAAGTAAAAACTGGGTCTCCGGGGTGTCCGAGTATGTTGTGCCAAGTTGAGGGAGAGATCGCCGCAAGGGATAGAGGTGCTTGCGGTCTGAAAATGGAAGATTGAGTGAATGGGTAGAGGTCTCCCACACTATTGCAGCGTGTAAGAATCTTCCCCGTATTGAGTTCCTTCACAGAAAAAACCAAAAGGGTCAAATTCGACAGACACAGAATTATTGCTAGTAAATTTTCTAACAGAGATTAAGTTTTTAATGATGTTAGGTGTGTATAGGACGTGGTTTAGGGAGAAAGGGGGTGTGGATGTTTGGTGTGTGTTACCGTAACCTTCAATTGGAATGCGATGACCATTGCCGACGGTAATAAATTGAGGACACGTTAGCGGACGTAGTTGAGATAGGTCTCCTGACGACCGGGTGAGGTGAGATGTGGCTCCGGTGTCTATGTACCAATTGTCGTCGGGCTGTTGAAGGTGCACGGTGGTGTATGCTTGGCCCAAATCAGTCGGGGCCAGTCAGCTGGCTTTGGCCGGGTCTTCGCAATTCTTCGCTTCGCCTGGATTGCAATCGGTGGGCTCGCCGCGCCGGCCGCGGGCCGCTGGTGGCCGGGGCAGGCCCAAGAGGCCGATCGACCAAGGTTGTTGAACCCAGGCCCCTGCGGTCGGGTACGAGCATGCGGGCGAGGCCCGGTTCGTTGGTTGGACCACCGTCTGCCTTGGTTGGACCACCGCCGCCGCCTGTCCGGTGGTTGGCCGTTGTCCAGTCCACTGGTTGCGTTGGCCCTTTCCGCGGCCCTTGCCTTTGTTGTTGCGACCTCTGCCGCCACGACCTCCGCCGCTCTACTGCTGCTGTTGGAACTGTTGGTTGCTGCTAGCCGTAGGTGTTGCCATCCCGTCAACGGCTAACGCCTTTTGATTATGTTCCTCTTGTTTAGCACGTCTAGTTTCTTCCAACAATAGTTGTGAACGTGCCTTGTTGAAACTTGGGAGAAGGTCGGCTTGTTGAATCATTGTTGCGAGTGTGTCATATTCACCTTTCGGTAAACCTACAACAAGTTGAAGCACCATCTTGGTTTCTGAAACAGAAGTCCCGACGTTGGATAGTTGATCGGTTATGAGTTTCAGTTGCTTACAATATTCGGAAATGTTGTTAATATTATCGAGGCGGGTATTGTTGAACTGCTCTTCCAAATACACAGCCCGAGTATTTTTATTGTCCTAAAAGATTTCTTCTAGCCGGACCCAAAGTTCACGTGCCGTAGCACCTGTTTTCATGATTGTGCATAACAGACCTTTGGAGATGGTGCCGTAGATCCATTGTTTGACGATGGCGTCAAGACGACGCCAGATTGAGTCTGTAACATCGATGGGACGAGGAACAGATTTGTCAATGTGATCGAGCACGTTGTATGCACATGCATGAATGTAGAATAGTTCCATCCACATGGAATATTGACAGTCTTCTTGGTCAAGAATTATAGGGATAAAATTCTTGATGTTGTTAAAGGCGAAAGCCGGATGAAAGGAAGATACTGAACGTTGAGAGGGGTTGTCAAGTGTGCCAGTGGATGAAACGGAATTTGTGGGGGAAGACATGGTTGCCGCCTGCCGAGGGAAGGGAATTTTCTGGTTTGGCCGAGAAAGGGAGGAAGAAACCAGTTTTTTTTTTTTTTTTTTTTTTTGTGAAATAAGAAAAAAATGCTGATTTCGGCCGAGAATGAGGAAGAGAAGGGATTTAGGTTTTAGGCTCTTGATACCATGAAAAATGGAATAATTTCCCTCGGGGATTCCTTTCATTATTCACAATATATATAGTTGTACAAGGTTGATTCCTAATATGGTACGAATCCTAACTTACCTTACAAAGGTTGATTCCTAATACAATTAGAATCCTAAGTTACCTTAAATATACATCTATCATAATTACAAAATATACGGAGAATATTCGGTAATACTGCACAGTTAAGCAAACCTTACAACGTTACGAAGAACTTCTCTTATTCTTCTTCTTCTGACTTCTTTCTTGACTGCTTTCACTTCAGTTAACATGGTCCATGGTGGCTTCATCTCTCCTGTTATACTTGTCACCAGAATCTTTGAATTCACTTCTGCTATTATATCCTGCAAGTCTTCTACTTCTGTCAGATCAAGATCATATTGTAGAGCCTTATTCTCTGCCCAGTTATTTGTACCTTGTCCCAAGTATATTGAAAATGCCACAACTAACTTTCCTTTACTATTTCTGATGATGTCATCTGCTCCACAGTTCCTTCCCTACAATTCTTATCTATGTTAACTTTGTAACAATGATTTGGTGATTTAGCCCATGTAACTATTCTTGCAGACTTGTGTATCATGGATTTGTTAGCCACTGTATGTAGAGATTTCCAGGATGCCTGCAATTTAACTTTGCCAAATTTTTGTTCAATTAGCCAAATTAGATCCTGCAAAATTGACCTCTCTGACTTGTACTTTGATGGGGTTTCTGATCCATACTTAGCAGCACACCTGGACCTCCAGAGTTCCCATATGATCAGAGTTGGGACAATCTTCACCTTGAATGATGCCACTATATTCCATGTTTTGTGAGACCACCACTACATTATCAGTTGCCTGAGTTGTAGACCTCTTGTTTGTACTCCAAATATCCTAGCAAACCTACTCCATATGCCTTAAGCAAAGTTCCCAGAGCAGAAGAAGTGTTCATTAGTCTCAAGTTCTAAGACTGGAGGTAAACAACAGTGGCATTTGGCTTCTAGGTTTCTACTATACTTAAGAGACTTTAGAATCAGTAGGTACTTATCATTCAGTGCTCTCCACGCCACAAATACTTTCTTGAAAGGAGCCATTTTTTGCCGGATCTTCTCACCTAGAATTGAGGCTTCCCTTTTCAGTCTCAATTGATGCCATGCTGATGATACTGAGAAGGCACCATTTGTTGTAGCTGTCCATATTGGTCTATCTGGTATTCCCTCATCCAAATATATTTGTTGATGGTTCATTGTTTTCGTTGTCGGAATTGAATTTGAATAAAGAATGAGTAATAGAAGGCTGAATCACTGAAATATTATTTCATCTTCACCGAGAACTTGAGTAAAGAGTAGACCTTTTTATTTTGAAATTTCTAGAGTTTGAAAATGAGAACTTTTTATACATAGTAAAAAAGAGGTCCTCAGGTAACTCGCTTAAAAAAATTGATATTCAATTGTTGTTCTCTAAGCACTATTCACTCCTAGATAATACGAGGAATGAATCGATGAATCTATCATACAGATTCTCGTTCAATTCTTTCAAATTCATTGAATCCTTTTTCGCTTTCGAGATTTTCATCTTCTTCAACTCCGTCCCGAAGAGTAATTAGGACCAATAAATTACGTTTTCATGTTTCAATTAAACACTATCCATTTTTTATTATTCTCAAAGGATAAAATTATTCTCTTGATCAAACATATTCAAATCCAATCATGATCTTATATTTAAGAAGCACAAAAAATCTTTCTCAACGACGTCATATATCCCCAAACTTAAGGACTCATCATACTCGGTGTAGTTCATCCCATCATCCACTACTAAATTTTGACCCTAATATCATATTTGTTATAACCTATGTACATAACACATATTTTCGCTTTTGGAAACAATCAATTAAACACAAATGATTTTTGAAAACAAAAATATGTTAAAGAAAAAGCAGTACCAATGAGATAAGCTTTTAATTTCTGCAGTATTGGTAAAAAAGATTGACGAAAATTTAACCCAAACCCTTTCTCTTTTTGATATTGCCAATATGTACAACTCGAGAAGGAACGAAGGAATCTGAATAAAACTACAACCAAAAAGAAAAAGATAAATAGTATAGTAGAATAGTGGAGTAAAACATTACCGACTTTAATAGGAATTCAGAAAATATCTCTACATTTGTGAGAAAGAAATAGTAGAAAGGAGGGAAGGACGATTGAAGCGGAAAATCCAGTATCTTTGCCTCCCACTAATCTTTCAAATCCGAAAACCCTAATTCTCTCTTGCCGAATATGAGCTATCCTAATTGCGACTCCAGATACGGTGACGCAGGCTCCTATCGCCAGCGTCGCAGGTACATGTTACATGTTTTTTAAGGTTCTTGTTATTATTATGTTGTCGCATACACTACCAGATACACACTCGTTACATGTTTCTGCATAAGCAATAAAGTTTGATTCTTGTGATGGGTATTTACTATTTGCTTGTATTTCTCGGATTGCAGTGACCTAATGGGTCCACATCCACGACCTATGCCGGGTGGAGGTGCGGCTAGCTACGGTCGTGGTGGGCCACCTACTTATGGCGGTCCTCAGACCGGGGGTACACCGCCTATGGGTGGTGGATCTGGACGGGTCGGTGGTGGGTACCCACCTTTTGAAGGTGGGTATTCAAGAGGGTCGGATATGGGCCGGGCTAGGGGCTTTGGAGGTGATAGAGTGGGTAATGGTGGTATGGGGGACCGGCCTGGGCGATTTGGTGGTGGGGGAAATTATAGTGGAAGTAGGAGTGGTGGGAGAGGAGGTGGTAGGGGTTTTGATGGAGGCTATAGTGGTGGACGTGGAGGTGGAAGGTTTAGTTCAGATGGTGGGAGAAGAGGAGGAGGTAGGCATGGGAGATCACGAGATGATCTAGACAATCTTACTCTTCCGAAGCAAGACTTTGGAAATTTGGTACCTCTTGAGAAGAATTTTTATGTTGAACATCACTCTGTGAGGGCAATGACGGAACAGGAGGTTGTTCATTATCGTGCACGGCGTGATATTACCATTGAAGGCAATGATGTCCCTAGACCAATTCAGATGTTCCACGAGGCGAACTTTCCTGGTATGAACACCTAAATGTATTATTGATGATTTTAGATTAATCTTTTGAAATTTGTCTGATTGAATTGGTGTGATTTAGATTATTGCCTCGAGGTTATTTCAAGACTAGGATTTGTTGAGCCAACACCTATCCAATCACAAGGATGGCCAATGGCTTTAAAGGGAAGAGACTTAATTGGAATTGCTGAAACCGGTTCCGGGAAGACTTTGGCATATTTATTGCCAGCTTTGGTCCACGTCAGCGCACAACCCCGGTTGGGTTAGTATCACTTTTCCTGTTTGTTTTTATTGTTTAGACAGGCTGACTGGTATTTACTGACTGCCTATATTTTGAACTTTTCCCCCTCAAATCCAGCACATGGTGATGGTCCAATCGTGCTAGTATTAGCACCTACAAGAGAATTAGCTGTTCAGATTCAAGAAGAAGCTGGCAAATTTGGATCGTGTGCCAACATAAGAAGTACTTGCATATATGGTGGTGCCCCAAAAGGACCTCAAATCCGTGATCTCAAAAGAGGTATTTGGTTTCTTTGTTCATTAACTTGTTCGTATTAATTCCCTTTTGGCCAAACTGGGTTTAATACATGAAACTTCATGTCAGGAGTTGAAATTGTGATAGCAACCCCTGGCCGGTTAATAGATATGCTGGAAGCTCAACATACAAACTTGAAAAGAGTGACTTATCTCATTTTGGATGAGGCTGATCGAATGCTGGATATGGGGTTTGAGCCTCAAATAAGGAAATTAATTTCCCAGGCATGCACAATCTTTTCTTTCCTTTTTCCATTATGTTTTAATTGCATGACAATCAGGAGCAGAGCCAGGGTTGCGGAAGGGGGTTCAGAACCCCCTTCGCCGGGAAATTACGTTGTATATATGGTCAAAACTGCGTTTTATGTACATATATCATATATTGACCCCCTTGACCTAGTTGAGAAGCTTAGCTCACCGGTTTAGGGGGTTCAAATTTTCGTCAACATCGCGGGTTCAGAATTGGTCATTGCCATTTTTTCACTTTTTTCCATTGCTTGGACAAGGAATTTATATCTGTGCACATGCAGCTGGTAATAAAAGCTCAAATAAAAAACGTGAGCGCACAGAGAATAAAAATGTTTTGTGGGTGCTTTGGTTTCAAAAGTTATTAAGAAGCTCTTTCTTGCTTGTTGGTAGTGGGATCGAATCCAGCTCAATCTTGCTTTTGTTAATTTCTGCTACTGCCCTTTCCCCCCCTTTCTTCGTCTTTAATTTGCTTTCTCTTTTATTTTCCTTTCCAATTTTCATGTGCATAACAGATCTGTTTTTTCCTTCTTTCCCTTCCCTTTTTTCTTTATTTGCCTTCCCTTTTCATTTTCTTTCCCTTCCCCCCAAACTTCTCCCAAAATTAGATTAAACTCCCTCTTCTGCAACAATAGGACTAAACTTATTCTTCCCCTTAGAGCTTTTCTTTTTTAAGCAAAATTTCTCCTTGTTTGTTCTCATAATTTGACTTTTTCACCAAGATAATTCCCATTCAAGAATATTGGCGATTTTCAAAGGTATTATATGATTGTCAGCGGTATTATATGACTGAAGGGGAATTAATTCGAAAATAAAACAAAAAGATTTAAAATAAGTTAGAAAACTGCAAAGTGAAAGGGAAAAAAGAGCATTTTTTTAAAAGAAGACTCGATGGAGCAGTGCAAAAGTAGGGAGAAATGTTAAACAGGGCATGACAAGCGAATTAAAATTAGTAGGTTAAGGTTGGTCTTACCTTTTCTGCCCCGCCCCGTTCCGCTTATCATCCTTTAATTTTAGTGTTTTACTTCATATTTTGTCCCCCTTGGTGAAAATTCTGCCTCCGCCACTGATGACAATCCACAATTTCGTTCAGTAATCAATTTGTGTCCTCATCGGTGTTAATACTTCATTATGTTCGTTCACTGTAGTGGAAAGTCAAGATATCTTTTTGGGCCCTGCTCTAGTCAGGCCACTACTATTTCTCAACTTCCATTGTTTATCTTGCGAGCTGCAGTTGGATGAGTGCATTGATTGGAACTGTCTCTGACAGTTCAGAATGATTATCTTTTTGTTTGACTTAGTTTGCAGTGGTTTAGCATTTTTTCCTGGGTTTGGTATATTAACCTTTTGAGCCATTATATGAAGAGCAAACAGAATGTTTTGCCAATTTCGTGATATCACACTTCAGTTTGTAAATTTTGCTAGGACCTTGAATAATATGTGAGAGAAGGAAGTTTTCCTGACTAATTTGCTTGCTCGATTTTGCCCCTTAAATATGGAAATTTTGCTGATAGCTAGATTTGGAGTGTTGAAATGCTTTAAAAGTTTGAAGGGGCTTATGGAGATTCTACACTTCTGTTAAATGGGTAATGGAAATACACAACACATTCATGTAACTTCTCTCTTCCAAATCATTGAAGAGGTTTGAACAATATATTATCAATGCCTTGGAGTTTAGGTATTTTGATGGAAGTATTCGGCAGTTTGCTTTAAACTTTTGCAAATGATGTCTTCTTTGATTGGGCTGGTTTCAGATGGCTTCTGCGTCATCTCATGTAACTTACTGAAGGATTTAACCATATAGTATGTCACACGGTTCACATACTGAGCTTGTGCATTGTCTATGGCTATATGTGAAAGACGGAACTGCATATGTGTTTGTTTCTTCCCACTTTGTTTGAATGTGCAATGACTTGGTTCTGCTGCTTCTCGAATCCTCTAATGTCTATGCTTTTTTGTTTCAAGTGGGTTGAAAATCTAATCTCTCTTTCTTATATTCGAATGTAAGGAGTCCCAAATTTCTCATGCTGTGTTACCATGGATTTGTCTTGCTGGTATTCTGTTTCTTTATGGGTGTGTTTGAAATATTGCATCATTCTGGAAACATCCTTTGGAGAAGCTCAGAGTCTGAGGTTAAAAATATTTTGTGATGATGCTGCAGATTAGACCGGATAGACAAACCTTGTATTGGAGTGCCACTTGGCCCAAGGAGGTTGAAACCCTGGCTAGGCAGTTTCTACGCAATCCCTATAAGGTAAGTAGTGAAACCATATTATAATGCATAACTTTATATTGTGTTAACATATCAGTGTGTCACAAGCAACATCAGTGTTTTTATAAGAGGGTCTGGAATGTGTTTAACTTGTCAGGTCATCATTGGATCTCCAGAGTTGAAAGCAAATCAATCTATAAGGCAAGTCATCGAAGTAGTTACAGATTTAGAGAAGTATAGCAGGTATGATGTAATAGCCACGAATATGTTACTCGATGGGTATCCTGTACAATTTTGATTGCTCATGGTTTTCTGATTCCACAGGTTGATTGGGCTTTTAAAAGAAGTGATGGATGGAAGCAAAATCTTAATATTTGTAGAAACAAAGAAAGGATGTGATCAAGTCACAAGACAGTTGAGAATGGATGGATGGCCAGCATTATCCATCCATGGTGATAAAAGCCAGGATGAGAGGGATTGGGTCCTGGCTGATTTCAAAAGTGGCAGAAGTCCCATAATGATTGCCACTGATGTTGCCGCACGTGGTCTTGGTAGGACCAATCATGTTAAGGATTAGGAATTTTTTAGCCTGTCCATTTAGGTCTGTCACCCTAGAGGTAACAAGTCTCCGGCTGCTGTCAACGTTCCTGAGTAAATAATCTGTGGTTTGGGTACATAGGTTTGGGACAATACATTGGGGCACGTTAACCACAATAACTGTTTTCGCTCACATGAGCAAGAAAGGATATAGGATTTATGGAAGTATAAATATATTTCAATAGAACTTTAGCAGGAGCTGAAGTAAACACGTCACACTTTAGGTCCCCTTTTTATTCTTTCAAAAGCTACGATTAGAAGGTCCACACTTTGAGTTTAGCTGCAATTTGATAGAGTTTTGGTTTCAGCTGGTGTTTGAGTTGTTTGAACATCTCTCAAATTTTCCAAACATAGTTTCAGTTAATGAGTTCGTCATTAACGGCAGAAATTTGATAGCAATCCCTTTGAAGCGTATTGCGTGACCAACTCTTGAGCAATCTCAAATAATTGAAGAAGGGATGTTTAAATAGGATGAAACTGCTCTTACAGTGAGCACTATGATGGTGTAATAATGTTTACACCTTCTAAACAAGATAAATCCTTTTTTGGGTCTGCATTGGATAGTTTAGTAGCATGTCATGAATTTCCTTTTTTGGCCTGTATTGGAAGTTTAGTGACAAGAAAACGGCCGGGCATGCAATTTGAAATGTGGGAATACACTTTTTAAGTTGGAATATACTAGAAAATTGGAGTGAGTCAATTAGTGGGTAAATGCTAAAGTTTTTATTTAGTGGTCAATCAGTTTGAGAAAACCTGAGATCAAGAGTAGGTTATAAAGGCTGCATGGTGAGAGTCCTATTCTCATTAGGACTTTCTTTATGCTGCCTTTGAAGTTTGTCATACAATTGCAAGTATTGTTTAATGTCCGTTGGGATAGCATCACACCAAAAACTTGTAGCTTGTTCTTCTTTTTATCTTATCCTCAAAGTAGAGAACCGATGATGACACAAAGTCCCATGGCTTCACCTCTTTATAAGTAAAATTACCTCTGCAGTTTCGTTTACATCTATGGGCTTACTGGAAATATGTATTTTTGTAGTTTAGTTAGTGGAGATTTTTAGGAACTTGCTAGTATTACACTTGTCATCCCATCCTTTGTCACCCCATCCTTAGAGCACACAAGCTAACTGAATAGCTTCTTGTGTTTATTTCTACAGTTAAAAAGTTGTTGGGTGGTTATGATACTAGGGAACCACCGATCAGTGGAGCATTTGAGCATTCAAGCTGAATGAATGACCAATTGCTCTTTTCTACATTTAGATAGTTGGGTGGTGGGGGTATAAAAGGGACATGTGGGCTCTTCGGGCTGAATTATTTTGGGTTTAAAACATATCGCCAATTACCTTTGTGAAGAATAGGTATAAGAAGGAAAACAGAAACTAGTATAGAATGTGACACCTAAAATTCTAGCTGCTCATGTCAATCGAAAGGCCCTTCCTCTATGTGATTGGAAGAATATTTATGTTTGTTATACTTGGGAATTTTAAGCTTAGGAAGGCTTTGTCGAATTAACTTAACTTCTTCCCTAAAGAGTATGGCTCTCGTCATTTTGTCTAAGTAAGGTTGAGGTTAACGTTGCCCATCCACATTTATGGAGCTGGTTGCCCTGACAGCCCGGTAGACTCATGCAAGATTATTGTGTCACTGGATTTGATATTGGATGTTCCGGTGGAGCTGCTCCTTATCCCTGCCAGGTTAAGGTGGGCACATTTACGTGAGGAATGTGTTATCTTACATATGATCACTTGGATCTCAGTAGTGCAGGGATAAGGGTGCAAGTATCTACTCTTTCACCAGTTGGATGTGACTATGAGTTCTTGTTTCATTTTATGCAGATGTTAAGGACATAAAGTGTGTTATCAACTATGATTTCCCTTCAAGTCTCGAGGATTACATTCATAGGATTGGCAGAACTGGACGTGCAGGTGCAACGGGAACTGCCTATACATTTTTCACCCATGCAAATGCCAAGTTTACCAGAGAGCTTATTAAGATCCTCCAGCAGGCAGGACAAATTGTTCCTCCTCAACTTTCTGCATTAGCAAGGTCTGCTGGTCCTATCTCTGGAGGTTTGTGTTCCAATCCCTTTTAACTTTTTAATTATCATATGCATGTAAATCCCAAATTGCCAACACAAAAATAAAGAGGAGAATTGATTAATTTGACTTTTGCTTTGTTGCTGCAGGGAGCAATTTCAGGTCTAGAGGACGAGGTGGATTTGGGAACCGTGGACAGAAATCTGGATCTAACGTAATTCCTCTAGGCGGTTCAAGAAGGCCTTGGTAGTTAGTGTGCCTATTCCAAAAGAGGGGAAGCTATATACATATAGGATATGTATACTAGGACATAATTTTGGGGTTCTGTATTATTGTGCCGCTTAGAGAGATGTTTTTCTTGCTAGCGGATTGATTTTAGTTAACTAACTACTCTCCTTTTTAGTCTTGGTCGAATTGGTTCATTATGTGAGCATGCATTAGGAATTTGGATATTCAGATGGAGTTTAGCATAGTTTGTTCAGGAAGAGTAGTATGATGTTGTCTGGTGCTACATTTATACCCTTTTTAAGTTCATTGAGCAAGAAGTGACGTGTTAACTCGAGCGTCAGAGTGGTTTTTCTTCCCCCAACTTTTGGCGCATTTTGATGAAGGACTCGACAATTACCCAACTTGTGTTGCTTGGCTATGTCGTAACATATCTTATAGACTATAGTGGCTCACCTTAAAAATCAATTTCAAAATTGTTAATTACTTTTGAGTGGGTAACGAACCTCAGTAAGATAAATGTAATGCTAGGTTGGCATCAATCATTCTGCGGAATATCAAATCAACTAATTTTAACGTATCTACAGAAAGATACTCCTATAGTCCTACGAGTTGGATTAGGATCCTACTCCATACTTTGTAAAGGGGAAAGTTCCGAAGGCGAAATTCTCCACCTGTACTAGAGGTCCCTTGGACAGGTGGGATGAAGATCCTACTCCATACTATTAGATTGTTTTTTTCGCCTAATAACCTCTGTCTCTAGGGTTTATTAAGTATTATCAATCTTAGTTTTTACTATTTCCCATATAGGTCTTTGTTTCTTTTTCTTTCCTCTGTCAAAACTCAAAAGGCAGTCAATTCAGAATAGAAAATATTAATCCGGAATAGTAGTATGAGATTAAATTGAAACACATGTGGCTTTTGGGGCAGCAGGCCGAAGCCTAAAGCCCAAACTAGAAAAACCTTACGTGAGGCCCAAGCCCAAAGAGTTACCCATCTATAAAACTCTGAAACCCTAATCTCTCCACACACCTCTAGGGCTTTTCACCTAGTTCCCCATTCCCTATCTCAGCCGCCGCAGAAATGACAACCCGGTTCAAGAAGAACAGGAAGAAGAGAGGTCACGTGAGTGCCGGACACGGACGTATCGGTAAGCACAGGAAGCATCCAGGTGGTCGTGGTAACGCCGGAGGTATGCACCATCACCGTATCCTTTTCGACAAGTACCATCCTGGTTACTTCGGAAAGGTCGGTATGCGTTACTTCCACAAGCTCCGTAACAAGTTCTATTGCCCTACCGTCAACATCGACAAGCTCTGGTCACTTGTGCCTCAAGAGGTGAAGGACAAGGCTGCTGGTAGCAAGGGAACTGCTCCTTTGATTGATGTTACTCAGTATGGTTACTTCAAGGTGTTGGGAAAAGGTGTGTTACCCGAAAACCAGGCTGTTGTGGTCAAGGCTAAGCTTATTTCGAAGAATGCTGAGAAGAAGATTAAGGAGGCTGGTGGTGCTGTTGTGCTCACTGCTTAGGTTTGATTATTATTCTTAGTATTGATATTTTATATCGCCGGTCTTGGACTTGTTTGGGATTAAGGCGTAGTTATCTTCAGTTTTGTTTTTGATATCAAGAGATGTTTAAACTTGAGATCACTGTGTTTTTTGCTTTGATATACATTCGGATATTAACTATGCTCTTTGCTGTGGTTCAATTCGATGAGATCTTGCCTTGTGAATTGTTTATCGTAGCATTTTTTGACATATAGTGTCCTATTTTTTAGCTAAGTTGCGATTATTTTGTGTTTGCCTTTTGCCATATTGCTTTATTATTCACGATGGATACTTTGATGTGCTAGTGATTGATAGTTGTGTATTGAAGGCGGTTGTCAATATTTTTAATTGGAACATATCATTGACTATGCAAGTTGTTCTTAGTTTGGCAAGTCTTGTGGTAAATATTACTTTGGCAAGCCAATTAATGAAATATGTGGTGCTTTAGTTGAACTGTTGCCTAAGTTTTATCTGCCGTTTGGTGTTTGTGTCAGTTGGGAAACGTATGGAGAGTCAAATTTTGTTGGTTTATACTTGAATTATACAGGAGTCTTTAATTATACAGGACTCTGCAACTGGTGTCATAAATTATGGTTGAAACTTGAACTGGTGTTGTAATAATTGCTGATATTCCTTTTGTTGTGCTTTCAACACCTTACTGTTTGGTTGCAACACAATTTTGGCTGGTATTTGTTCTTGCTATGGACTGTGGAGGATGATATTAGGGCTAAGATAGGAATGATAGGCTTGAAAATGAGTAAAGACATTGGCAGATTAAAATACAAACTTGATACCATAATAAAATGAATGTTCTTATAGAAATAGAACAAAAAATCAAGAGCTTCGAGCCAATAAAGATCCTATTGTCCATGTTCTTTTCCTTGAAACCAAGTGCAATTGTGGGTAGGAACTCTGTATGTTTCTACAACAATTTACCCAGTGATCCCGTTGTGTCCCATTGCCCTTTACTTAGAGTAGGTGAATATTCTCAGATGTGTTGCAATAAGCAATGTGAAGTAGGACGTCTTGTAAAGGTGCAATTTTGTTACAGTTTTTGTAAAATTGATTTGCATTAGAGATGCATTTCATTTTAGATTACCTTTATAATAAGAGATGAACTTTTGCTTTGTTGGAATAAGCAGCGTGTGAAGGGTTTTAAGCAGTGCCCAAAAATATGACATCTGCGTAATTTTATTTTATTCAACCTGTGAATGCAATAAATGTTTTTTTGTTTATAAATAGAGTTTGGGGGCAGGGAAAACCCTGCAATGATATTGTGTTGAGTTTTCCTCATTCGTAATATAACCTTACCTTATAAGATATTTAAAATGATCCTTGTAAACATAATGCCGATGTCTCGCGGAAACAGTCGTTATACCTACCAATGATGGCCTTCCATGGATTCTCCTATATAAGCCGCGGCTAAAGTTGCAAAAATAAGAGCTTGAATATCACTTGTAAATAATCCTAGGAGCATGACTGGTGTAGGAACTACTAAAGGTACTAAAGAAACAAGAACAACAACTACTAAATCATCAGTTAAGATATTCCCGAAAAGTTGAAAACTAAGTGATAAAGGTTTTGTGAAATCTTCTAAGATGTTAATGGGTAAAAGGATTGGGATGTATGATTGAATCAAAGTGATTTGTACTTCATTCAAGCATTGGATCTCTTGTCTCATCTCAATTAAGAGGGGTCATGGAAAGAACATGTTCTAAGTCACGATCAATTCCTTTTTCAAATCGTGCTGCAGCTGCACGAGCCCTTCCCGTGTGCCACAAATGACCTACGAAGAAGAATCCTAGAACAAAATGAAGATCTTTTTCCTAAAATTCCCCTTTCCTTCACTTAATATCATACTTCGTCTCAAATGAATATTCACTTTAGATTGCTTAGTCCATCTCATTATTAATTCATTGTTAAAATAATTTGAATATAAGATTTTTTGTCAATAATTCTTGTTGTATAGGTTTACGTGTAATTAAATAAAATTAAATAAAAAAAAGGGCGAAATGATTTTCCTTTCAGTTGATTTTATTCAACGATTGATCAAAATATTAATTGCATGAACTTAGATCCATTGGTAGGTCTGCGTATACTCTACCCTCCTTGACCCTACATTGTGGGATTTTCATTGTATTAAAAAAAATATTGAAAACAATCCTTGTAAACATATTACGGTCAAATTGCATTCATCATGAAACAACTTACACGAGAACAAATGACCCATTGACAATAATAAATCTGGAAAAGAAAAATGTTCCTCAACGGGAGATTGATAGTCCAAAAGAGAAAATAGACTTTACCTTTATAAAAGTACCGATTGTTGCTCGGTCAATAATTTTGGTATGAGTTTTTAGAATCTAAAAATGACAAATTTCTACATGAAACTGAAGGGGAAATATAATTTAGACAAACTTGGCAAAGGACCCGAATTTTTTTCGGCCATTTGGTATTAGGTCCTTAGTTCCGGGCTAGTTTTGGGCCCAATGCTTCTACTGGGTCAATCCAGGGCTGGTTAAATTGAGCAACCGGGGCATTTGCCCCAAGAATTGGTCCGGTCTTTGGAGGCCTAGTGATTTCCCAAATAAAAATCCACTTATTAGTGAAAGAATAGGTAGACCGCATGTATTGGAAAAAGTGACATTGTTCACAAGTGTTATCAGTCCTAAAAGGAGGGATTCAAAATGAACTACTATAGTAGCAATGTGGTATATAGTGCCTAGACATAAATATCTAAACATTCTCCTTTGATACTGGATGTCATCTGTTAGCCAACACCCAACATACAAATCTTGGCTTTGTTTTAGTGATAAATGGTTCTTTTCGAAATGCTGGACACAGTACAAGAGAATTGTCTGTTTAAAGCGCCCTTATTCAGCTTCACTAAGCCCCACACACCCAGTGAACGCTTATTAGGAAAAGGTAAAAATAACAGCTTAACTTTCAGATGCATCTGGTCTTTGTTTTCACTATGAGCATTTTAACAGGTCAAGTCCACTCTAGTAGCAATATGACGTTTAATCAATGACGTCCATCTAACCTAATTTTGTTTGTCTTTTGCGTAACGGGGTTGACGAAGACTCGATATCAGGCGGCTGAGATGTTTTAATTGAAAAAAATGAATCAAGTGGCTACGTAATACTTACAAAAGTTCCTTGATATTACTCGAGTATTTCAATGCAGGTTCATATAATAAAAAGCTCCGCAGCAGTCAGAAGCTGCAGGTCTGCGCATTTGACAAAATGTCCACAATTTCTTCGCTATATGAACATCTTATTTTGCAAGGAAGTTTCCCTTTGACCCTTCAAATTTTCAAGCTTTTTATTTAGTTATAAAATTGAAGCCAATCAAAGGGTAAAGAATAGATCTTGAGCCTAACTCAACTCCAAAAACTAGCTTGTATGATGAGTATTGTCCAAGTCCATATAAGGAGTCCATGTTTTCATTCCATATCTAATGTTGGATTCTTAACACTCTTCAGGACGTCCAGACCTTGTTAACTGGAGCTTGGATAATATAATTTGGGGGTCCAACATCGGTGAACAAAGAATTAGAATGAGTCTGACTCTGATACCATGTAAATAATGAATCTTGGGTCTAACTCAACCCAAAAAATAACTTGTAGGGTGAAAATAATTCAAATCCATATAATAAGTTCATGTTCCTATTTCATATCCGATGTGAAATTCTTAACAAAATTAATTTAGTGTCAGTCTAACAAAGAATTGTTGTGAAGTCCAGATAAACGTAACTTTTGCATTTTTTTTTATCACAGAAAAATACGCGTTTATGAATAATAGGGAGTCCTATGTTAGACGCGGTTTGTGTTTGTTTTTTCCGAAGTAAACTAAACGTAACGTACTAGTAAAAGTTTTATCATATTATGCTCTTTTCTTTTTTGAAATAGAGAGGAAAGTCTTAAGCTCTCTGTGGTGTGAATTCGAGGCCATCACGGGTTCGATTGTCAATTGCCAATTTGCCACGACTCATCTAATTACATACGGAAAGAAATAATCATCTGATTATTTTTATTAATAAATGATTATATATAATTTATAATTTTTATAATATAAAATATTTTATTCCTATTTTACTCTCAAAATCTTATTCTATTTATATAAAAAAATCTATAATTATAGTAAGTGTACAATACTAATTATATACAAAAACCTATTATCAAATACATAATATACACAGTATGTATACCGTGTATATCACGGTCTCCCAATTGTCTTGGGTTTCCGTGATATGCACGGTATACACAAGATAGTATACCATGTATATTATGGTATATTTTCACACCCCCGCAGTCATAGCGGGCGGTCTTTGTACGTTGAGACTGTCCCTAAAATCTTCAAATAGGACCGAGGAAAGGCCCTTAGTAAAGATGTCTGTAATTTGATACCTGGAAGGGACATGTAAGACGCGTACTTGTCCACGAGCTACCTTTTCGCGAACAAAATGGATATTCATCTCAATATGTTTAGTGCACTGATGTTGAACCGGATTCCCTGAAAGATATACAACACTAATATTATCACAATATACCAATGTAGTTTTTTGAATGGGAAAGTGAAGTTCCAAGAGAAGATTACGTAACCAACAAAATTCAGAAACCACATTGGCTACCCCTCGATACTCGGCCTCTACACTGGAGCGTGATAAGGTAGCTTGTCGTTTGGCAGACCATGAGACCAAGTTATCGCTAAGAAACATACAATATCCAAACGTAGAGCGTCTGGTGTCCGGACAACCACCCCAATCAGCATCGGTATACGAGACAAGTGTAGAGGCTGATATTGGATAGAGATGCAAACCATAGTCAAGTGTTCCCTGGAGGTATCGGATAATGCGTTTGAGCGCATTCATATGCTCCACCCTAGGATCGTGCATAAATAAACACACTTGTTGTACCGCCTGTACGACATACGTAATATCCAGTCTCGTGAAAGTAATATACTGAAGAGCTCCATCAAGGCTGCGATAGTGAGTGGGATCCTCGTATGGTGAGCCAACCGCAACACCTAGCTTGGGCTTGGTATCAACTGGAGTGGAAGTAGACTTATACGAGGACATACCAGCACGCTCAATTATCTCAGCGGCATACTTCCGTTGGGATAAGAGCAACCCTCCTGCATGACGAGTGATAGCAATCCCCACGAAGTAACTCAAAGGCCCCAATTCTTTCATAACAAATTCAAAACTGAGTAGTGTCATGATAGACTTGCGTAAATCATCAGAAAAACTGTCAAGATAATATCATCCACATATAATAGAATATATGCCAAGGAAGTACCATGACGATAGATGAACAAAGAATTATCAGACCGGCTATGAGAAAACCTAATAGTAGATACATAGTCTGCAAATCGCTTATATCAGGCCCGTGGGGCATGCTTAAGCCCATATAAGGACTTCTTCAATAAACATACATGATTAGGATATGTGGGGTCTCGAAAACCCAAGGGCTGATGCATGTAAACTGTCTCCTTAAGATCACCATGTAAGAAATCATTCTTCACATCTAGCTGATGAATGAGCCATGCCTTTGAAAGAGCCAAAATGAGAACAGTGCGAATGATAGCCGGTTTGACCACTGGACTAAAAGTCTCACCACAATCCACGTCAACCTGTTGAGTTTTACCATCACCTACAAGACGAGCCTTATGTCTCACAAAAGGACAGGGGACCGAATAATATTAACACCAAAAGGACAAGGGACCAACTCCTACGTCTTATTATCAATAAGAGCATTATATTCGTCGGTCATAGCCAATTTTCAATTCAGGACATTTAAGGCAGACACTGGGTTACGTGGTAGAGGGGATTTAGAGACATTAGAATTGAGATCAAAATGTCGTTTTGGTTTTAAAATACCCATTTGACTATGAGTAACTGAACCTTGACTCGAGGAGAAAGCGAGTGGATTTTGGGCAGTGGGTGGGCTGGTAATGGATCGATCAGCAGGCAGTGGGTGGGCTGGTGATGGATCGATCAGCAGGCAGTGGGTCTGCTAGCCCAATGACAGAAACTGGGACGGTGGGTTGGACCACTGGAACAATACCGAGATCGGTACTGGGTCCAGTGTCTGGCCCACTGGGCAGTCGCGACAGAAAATGGTGGATAATATATGGGGATACCTTGTCATCTAAAACATTATACGAACTTGGCTCGGGACTACTTACTTTAGTAAACAGAAATTGGATTTCATAAAAAATAACATGACGACTAATTATGGTTTTATTAGATGATAAATCAAAACATTTGTAATCACGATGATTAGACGGATAACCCAAAAACACACAAGCGGTAGGGACTTGAAGTTTGTTAATTGTAGTTGACGGAAATAAAGGATAACATAAGCACCAAAAAACCCTAAGATGTGAATAAAAATGATTCTTATTATAGAGGATTTTAAGAGGGGATGAATATGCCAATCATTTGGTAGGAAGTATGTTAAGGAGATAAGTAGCCATTTGTAGAGGATGATGCCAACAGGAAGGAGGTACGGAAGCATGGACCAATAAAGTACGGATAATGTTATTAATGGTACAAATTTTTCGTTCGTCTTTTTCATTTTGTGAGGACGTATGAGGACAAGAGAAACGAAAACCTATGTCATTAGCATCACAAATTCCCAAAATACTCCATTATCATATTCTCTGCCATTATCACATTGAATATTTTTTATTTTCCATTCGAAGTGGGTACGGACGAATGTTCTAAATTTTAAAAATGTGGAAAACACTTGAGATTTTTTCGCAAACGGAAAAGTCCATAAAAAATTAGAATAATCATCCAAAAACATAACATAATAACGATGGCCCAAAGAACTGAGAATGAGAGATGTCCATAAATCGCTGTGAATAATGTCAAAAGGCATCAAATTACGAGAAGTAGAGGCTACAAACGGTAATCTAACATGTTTTCCTAATGGACAGGAATGATAAATTAGAGTACTACGCGTACCCTTACAAGAAATTAACCTGTTTTTATGTAAGGAAAACATAATTGGCGACCCCGGATGACCTAGACATGCATGCCACAAGGAAGGAGCAAGAGCATCAAAGGTGGATGGCAAGGCGTGGCTCGTAGAAGTGGCGGTGATTGGATAAAGCTCCCCCACACTATTGCATCTCATTAGAGGTATTCCCGTCTTGAAATCCTTCACAGAAAACCCAAAAGGATCAAAATTAACAGACACCCCATTATCAATGGTAAATTTGCGGACTGACACTAAATTTTTAATTAAGCGTGGAGCATGAAGGACATTTTTCAAGGCAAGAGGCGGATGTGGGGAAGATAGATTGGAATGACCATAACCACAAATTGGAATTGACTGACCATTACCAATAATAATACCACGATTTTTGCTCAAATTCACATAAGACGAGAGAGTACCAGGGTCGGATGTCATATGAGTATTTGCGTCGGTATCCATGTACCAATTGGCATCTGGGGTATTCAATCCAAGTGTGTGCATTACAGCTTTAATGTAGGTCGGAGTGAGGCCTATAGTATGGTGGGCCTGTAGAGGCCGAGGCCCAAGCACACCCGCTTGCTGCCCCGGCCCAGAACTGTATCTCGGGTACCCCTGCTGGACTGAAAAATTGGGCCTGTTTGTGTTGGGAAATTGGGCCCAGTTCCCCAGATAGGCAGTGGACTGGTAGTAAGGGCTGTTGGGCCAGTTCCACGGCCATGGACCCCAGGTCTGTGGCCAGTAGGCTTGCGACCCATTGCCCCGAGGCCCATAGCCACCGGTCCGGTTGCCACCCCGTTATTGCCACCTTGGTTTCCACCACAGTTTTACCATTATTTTTGCGATTCTAACCCTTTTTTGCCGTCACTGTTGTTGTGATTTTGGCCGGAATTGTCGGTGAAGGAGAGAGAGTAGTCTGACTCGGTCATCATTGCTACAGAAGGAGCCTAGTGGTCGCCTTCTTATCCAAGCTAGCTTCTTCGAGCGTGAGCATGGAACGAGCCTGATAGAACTGCGAAAGATGATTGATATGACAAAGAAGCATACCCATGCCACTGTAGGCCTCAGATAGACCTGCAACCATCTGAAGGACAAGACGATCATTGGTAACGGGCGCACCAACGTTGCAGAGTTGGTCCGCCAGTTCTTTCAACCTTTTGCAGTAAGCTGAAACGTTTGGGAAGTCTTCCATGTGGACGTGGGAGAATTCTTGATCAAGGGTAACATCACGAGAATTCTGATTATCTTAGAATATATCACGTACTCTATTCCAAGTATCCATCGCCGTAGCGTCTGGTTCGATAATCGTCCGCAAAAGGTCTGTAGAGATAGTGGAGTAAATCCACTGAAGAACGGTAGCATCAAGGGTCACCCATACTTTAGGATCATCCTCGGGGGTAGGCACCCCCTCATCTCCAGGAGCCGAGGGAATTATGTGATGGAGGACTTGATGCGAGCGTGCGTGAACTTTGAACAGTTCGGGCCACGTCGCGTATTGGACGTTTTCTATTTCAAGAACGATAGGGATGTGGTTCTTGATGTTAGAAATAATAAGGGCAGAGTGAAACATGTTCTTTGCCATAACAACAAGGCAAGACGTGACTTAGGGATTTGGAAGAAATTTTGGGAATGGAGAAGGAAAAACAAAGGCACGAAAACCGAGAAGATATTCTCGGAAATCGAGGTAGTAGAAGATGAGTTTGGGAGAGGAAAGTGTGACCTAGACTTCTGATACCATGTAAGAAATAATGCATTGATTATTTCATTAATGAATGAGTATATATACAATTTACAATTTACATAATCTAGAAAATCATATTCCTATTCTACTCCCAAAACCCTATTCTATTTATACAAGAATTCTATAATTATGGTAAGTGTACAATGCTAATTATATACAAAAACCTATTACCAAAAACATAATATACACGGTGTGTACACCGTGTATATCACGGTCTCTCAATTGTCTTGGGTTTCCGTGATATACACGGTATACACAAGATAGTATACCGTGTATATTACGCGTGTATATTATGGTATATTTTCACATACAATATGTTAGATAATATTTATCAGTATGATATTTAAATAAATTTAATAAATACGATAGGTTTTTCTGGTATTTTCCTATACTTTCCTATGTGCTGCCTTCTTCCTCTTTCACTCTTTGACTCATTCTTTTTCTATTCTCTTTCACTCTGACTCATTCTTCTATCAATGTTTGGTCATCACTTCAGTGCCACATAAATATTTCTTAAAGCGATATACCCCATACCAAAAGCTTGTCGCAGTAGCATTTTAAAATTATTGACCCATTGACTTATGTGGAATTATGATTCACCCACTGTTTTATACGGAACCTAATTCTTCTATGCAAGTACTATGAATTATGAAATCAATAAAACTACTTCCTTAAGATATGTTAATTAAGCTGTTTAATATTCTTCAAAGAACAAGTGCCATTATTATTCTGAGTAAAAGGAAGTTATGTCAGCTGGTCTCCCGATTACTGTATAAAAATTCTGCTGCTAGATTTCTATTTACATTCTTTTTCCGGATTAGAGAGGAAAATCTTCAGTTAATTATTGGTCATGTGAATACGACTATACCAGGGTATCACGGGTTCGGTTATCAATTGCCAATTTGCCACGACTCCTCTAGTTGGAGACAATATGTTACAAAACGTAACGTTTATCAAAACATAATAGGGGTGTTTTTATTTATAATTATAATTAATTTTTTAATAATTATATTTTAATATTATCAGTTTCGGACATATCTCACATGGGTGTAAGTATAGAATTTTTAGGATCTTTTGCTATTCGGACTAAATTATCACGGGATTATAATCATGAAACTAATTTATACCATTTGGGAGGTGGGACCTTATCCCGCGTACCAAACGTCCCCTATGATATATGAGGTAAGTGTTTAATTTTAAAATATAAAAAATATATACGAAATTTAGTGATATTATATGGGTGTTTAGTAATTAACCTTACATAACATTATTGTCAAATCCATAAATTTGTGATTTTGTATAAATACGAATATAGATTTTTTCCAATATGTTCCTCAATCACCCAATGTTCACACCTTTTTCCTTTTCTGACGGACCAATCATTCCCTGAAAAAATCCTACTCTTCCTTATTATTTCTATTTTTTGTATTTATTACTTTTTTTATTTACAAATATATAAATAAAATTCAAAATACTAAATAATCTAAACTAAAATAATCGAAATAAATTCAATGTAAAATATGAGCAACCCCAAACCCTTCTAGAGCCCAAACCTCCATTTCTCCTACCCGCTGTCCCCCCTGTTTGGCTCTTCCTCTAAGGGGTTGTTGTGTAACGCTTATGTCAAACTATCCTCAATCTCTTTCCCCCGGAATTTTTTCTTTCCTTCTCTTTCGACCAGATTTCTATTCAGTTTATCAACTTTACCGGGCATGGAAGCACTCAAGCTAAAGCAAATGCACCTAAAGAATGGCTACTGGCCAGTGATCCTGCAAGACCCTAGACTCGCTCCGAGTCCCTCCCTCTGATGCCCTGACTCTCAGTCTCAATCAAGTAAGAAAGGGAACCCTTTTAGCTACGGCAATGGGTATAGACCTCTCCCCTCCGCTGCTTACCCAATGGACCACCTCTTTGACTCGTTCTTCCCTCTATCTATGCTTGGTCATCACTTCATTACCACAGGATTTTTTTTGGCAATTGACTTAATGTGGAATTATGATACTGTTTTATACAGAATACTTTTACTGCAAGTACTATGAAATATATTAAAACAATTATTTTGGCGGATGAGCGTATCTACTCCACTATATGCGTTAGTAAGGTCGGCAACCATTTGTAATACAAGCTGATTGTTAGTTACTGGCGTCCTGACGTTCTTGAGTTGGTCTGACAGAACCTTGAGCCGTTGACAGTATGCGGATGCATTGGGAAAATACGTCATATCAGTGGTGGAAATTTCCTGCTCAAGTGTGACGGCCCTGGAATTCTTATTGTCTTGGAATATGTCACGTAAATGTTCCCAAGCTTCCATAGTCGTGGAATCAGGCTCAAGAATAGTATGTAGTATATAGAGATGGCAATGGATCTTGGATCATGTCCGGATCCGGTGGATCCAGATCCGTTTTATAGGATATGGTTCTTCAAAATTTGGACCCGACGGATCCGGATCGGACCCGGATACGTTTCTGACGGTTCGGATCTGGATATGGATCTTGTATTTGAGATCCGTATCCAATCCAGATCCGATCCGTGGATCCATTTTTATTAAATATATCCATAACCTATAATGTAATTTTATAAGTATTTTCTTAATTTTTTTTCATAATTTATGTATTGGATAAAGGGTTGAACCAGGATAAGCCACAAGTCACACAGCCATGTAATTTGTCTTTGAAGTTTCATTTCTCTTACCTATATGCACTCTGCAGTTTCCCATATTTTCATTTCTATAAAAAGAAAAAATTATCACTCTTCTTTAAATTTTCTTTTCTTGAATCTGCTAGCGGTAAGCTTTAAGTATCTGTCTCTCATTTGTTTGATTAGCAAAAAAAATGGGACTTTTGATATATGACTGACATTATTTTATGTTGTTTAATGAAGTCAATCAGTAGAATTACAAGTGGACACTAAAGCCTCCAAAAATTAGCTCAAAGTTGCAACCTGTTTGCATCACTAATGAAGTCAATCGTCTTTATTTTCTTGTGATGCTAAAATTTTGTTCAGTATTTTGGAAGAATGGTGTCATGTTTGTGTAGGTTGATTGAATGAATTCAATCATTTTTTTCAATCAGATTGCGTTTCATTTTGTCATAAAAGTTTCAACATATGAGAATATTATTCAAGCCAAAAAAATTTACATGTAGATCCAGATCCGATCCGTGGATCCGATGGATCCGGATTTGGATATGATTTTTATGGACCTGGTGGATCTGGATCCAGGTATGAAAAATGGATCTCGATCTGGATCTAGTAGGATCCGGTCCAGATCCGATCTGTTGTCATCCCCAGCAGTATATCACTCGAGATTGTAGCGTAGATCCACTGGAGGATCGTTGCATCAAGGGTCAACCATAATTCCTTCTCATCATCGATTTTCGGTACCTTTTCCTTGCCTTTTTCCGACGAAATTATGTGATGGATAACCCGGTGTGAGCGATAATGAATTTTAAAGAGTTACATCCATGTCACATAATGGACGTTTCTCTATCTCAATAGTGATTGAGATATGAGATTTGGTGTTGGAGACAACTAGGACTGAGTGAAAATTGGATTTCGAGTCAGACGTGGCCGTCGGACGGAGAAGGAAAGCCGGCGACGCAAGGAAGAAGGGAGCGGGGGGACAGGTTTGAGATAGAAAATTTTAGGGTTTAAGATCTTTCCCTAGAATCTGATATCACGTAGGAAATATTCTTACTTGCCTTTATTCATTAATGTTGTACAATATATATAGTGTTACATAAATATTTACTTTACTACAAACTAGTTAACTAAGCAATCCTGATTAGAAGAAAAATCTAATTCTACCTATATAATAATATAGGAGACATAGAATTATAAATGCAATCTAATTCTATTACAAACCATTCTGTTAATATTATGTTAATTAAGCACTTTTAAATTCAGCATTCAGCTGGGTCTCCCAATATTAAAATTCTTGTGCTAGATTTCCATTACTACATTCTCTTTCCCACTTTACCAATACCAAGATAAGAATTAAGAAGACAAATTAATGGCGGAAGAAGAGAAATCAGTGCAAGAAGAACTTTCACTTCCGATTCTACTCGCTGATAGAGTCATTAAATCTGCTCAAGAAGCCGAATCATCCAAAGTAGAATGCGCCGAACTCGCTCGCCACGCTACTCAGCTTAGCCAATTCCTTCGAGCAACTGTTCGTCTCACAAGTTCTTCACAATCCCAGTTCTTATACGACCGGCCCATTCGTCGTATAACTTCGGAAGTTACCAAAACTCTGTACCGGGCCCTTTCACTTATCCGCAAGTGCCGTCACAAGCCCAATCTCCTCCGCCATGTTCTTTCCATCACTTCTACTGCAGACTTCCGAAAGGTCTCGACTCTTGTAGAAAATTCCACCGCGGATGTGACGTGGCTGCTATCCATCTTCGACCCGGAAGCTGGCCCGACACTTTCTCTTCCTCCTATTGCTAGCAACGACCCGATTATGGCTTGGGTTTGGTCTTATATTGCTACTATTCAAATGGGTAATCTCCAGTACCGTATTGACGCTGCTCAGGCATTAGCTACTCTAGCTTTGGATAATGACCGCAACAAGAAAATGATAGTGGAGGAAAACGGAATTCCACCTTTGCTGAAGCTATTAAAGGAAAGCAGTTCAGCTGAAGCACAAATTGCTGCGGCTACTGGTTTGTACAACTTAGCTGATGACGAAGAAAGAGTTAGGGCAATAGCAAATGATCTTGGTGTTCAAATTGCAGTCAAGGTGCTCGCTGAATCACCTATGAGAGTTCAAATTCACGTTGCGAATTTGGTTTCTAGGATGGCTGACTTGGATGCATATGCACAGGAAGAATTTGGAAGAGAGAATATAACGAGGCCGTTGGTAATCCATTTAGGAATGGATGTAGTTCTTGATGAAGTGAATGACGTGCAGCCACGTAAAACGCCTAGTTTACATTCTTTAGTTCAAATAAATAAGGAGATGGCGAGGAATCAGTTTAGTTTTCATTCGAATTCGATGGATGGGAGTAGTAAGGGTGGATATTATGGTAATAATAAGAAAGAGAAAGACAGGGAATTGGAGCCACCTGAGGTGAAAGCTAAGCTTAAGATAAGCTGTGCAATGGCATTGTGGAAATTGGCTAAAGGTAGTTTATTGAATAGCAGGAAGATTACTGAGACTAAGGCTTTGCTTTGTTTGGCGAAGATTATTGAGAAGGAGGAGGGAGAATTGCAGATTAATTGTCTGATGACAGTGATGGAATTGGCTGCAGTAGCAGAGTCTAATGCTGAACTTAGACGAGTGGCGTTCAAGCCTACTTCACCTGCTGGAAAGGCGGTTATTGATCAGCTATTGAGGGTGATAAATGAGGAAACCGATGCTCCATTGTTGATTCTGGCTATTAAGGCGATTGGGTCGTTGGCTAGGACATTTCCTGCAAAGGACACACGAATCGTCAAGCATATAGTGGCGAAACTTGGGCATAGAAATACTGATGTTGCTGTGGAAGCATGTATTGCTTTGGGGAAATTCGCATGTCCGGATAATTTTAATCATGTGGAGCACTCGAAGGCAATTGTTGAATTTGATGGAGTACCAAAGCTAATGCATTTACTGAAGAGCAATGACCGTGGGCAGTTGCACAAGCTTCTACTGCTCTGCTACCTTGCTTTGCACGTCGGTAATAGTAAGGCCCTTGAGCAAGCAAGAGCACTGAGCATCCTTGAGGGAGCTGCTCGTCATGTAATTGCTCAGCATCCTGATCTGAGGGAGTTGTTTGGTAAGGCGATCCACCATCTAACTCTTTATCAAACCGGAGGTCATATGCATAGACAGGCTTAATGCTTCGTCACTTGGATTCCTATCCAAGCAGAATGTCCTTAGCACTCCATGCTTCTCAAATAATCAGGTTTGAAGCACTGTCCTGAAAAAGTCATATTTCGTATTCCTGCAGAATTTTCAGCTTCAAACCTTGCTCTTTGAAATTTATGTGCTTTTAGGGGTGGAGCTACAATATTAGGTATGGGTTCGGACGAATCCAGTAGTTTTTGTTTAGACTGTATTTGTATATTAGGAGATCCATTAGATATGTATAAATATTTAGTTGAGAACCTAAATTGAGCTATTGGTTCGGTGGAAGTTCAAAACTCATAAACTTCAATTTCTGGCTTCGCCAGTGTGCATTGAGCAGATCAGGGTTTATTAAACCTAAAAAAACGTTACTTTGTTTGTCTAAAGGTTGTTTATAGTCTTGAAGGCCGGTTAACTTGTTGATTATGCTCACTGAGATGTTAGAAGAACCAAAACCTTGGTACGTTTTGCTACCAAAACAGTGTTTGTCACTCTCCCACACCAACGTGCTGGAGATGCATCACGCCAACTATTATCCATTGCTTCCTATGGAAATATTTATTATTTTGATCAGGTAAAGTAAATTCAATTAGAAGTAGCATCCAGGGGATGCAACTGATTACAAAAACAGAAGAAGTCTCCTGTAAAGCATCTAACAGAGTTCCCTCCTGTGGATAGTTAATGGAATAAAGCAATTCTTGAGTGAATCTAGGCCGCTAATGGAGGTTCAATATCGCCATTCTGGTGCTCTCATTTCCAGGCCAAATATATTATAGAATGATGTTAATTGGTTTTTAGCCATAAGCTTTCTTCTGTGAGAAGTGAAATAACTTCTCACGGGTCTTATTCATAGAGGACGTAACAATGGACAATTACATTGTAAGGGTCACAACGTTTAGTTTAAACGTTCAGCAGCTTGATTTAGTATATGTATAAGTCAACACTGTTTGTCTGGAAGTTAATTTTGCCTGCAACTCTTCTGCTTGACTTTGTGCATATCCATCCTTACATTATGATTAATAATGTATAGTGCTGGGCGGGGGGAGAAAAAAAGGACAAATTGTTAGAATTAATTATATATTTGATTATGGAATGTGCCATACAGATTGATAATTATAAAGTGCTATGAGGTTATCGCAGTTCACCATGGAAAATCCAGTAGGGGTAATGATAAACTCCTAGCGCAAACGCAATAACACGAAAACAGTTGTAGCATAAATGAAAAAAATGGTTAACAATCAATTTGTAGTGGGATATATTGAGACCGGCTAGATCCATTCTATAATTTACCCTTCATGCATCTACCTTGTTTTGAATCATTATTTGGAAGGCAAATGGTTGCGATGAAGTATACCAAGGAGAACATATGCTGCTTCACATTTCTTCTCCTAGGGGTTGCATGGCTGCAGACGGGCGGATCTACATGGAGCTGATCCGAACCCCCTCCGTCAAAAAATTACACTATATATAGGGTCAAAATTTTGTTTTAGTTATACATATTAAGTGTTGAACCCTCACAACACAAACCAAAAGCGCAGTTCAGTGGTTAAGGGGGTTCAATTTTTCCTAAAGCGCGTGGGTTCGATTCTGGCTGAATACGTTATCTTGTTTTTTCTAGACAGACCTGATTGGGATAAAATCCCTAATTTTAGTCAAATATGAATAAAAACCTCAACACCTTTTCTATTTTTTTCCAGAACTCTGTATTTGTATTTCCAGAATAATTGGCGGGGCAGATCTGATGACAGTTGTTTTCCTCCTTATCGTAAATGTAAATTAAAGGAAACACAATTGTGGCTTTTACTTGTTTTCTGATCAAGAACAATTTGTGGTTTAGTAGAATTGGACAGTAGACCTCGTCTAGTGGCGTATAAGTATACTTATGTAATTTTAAAGTGATATGATCTGATTCTTCTGCATTTTTTGGGTTTTCAAGTATGATTATGGGTGTAAGTGGTGTTCAATTAATGGTGTCAAATACCAATATCTCTTACTGTTTTTCTGCTTTGGATTTTGTGATATTTCAGGGAGGCTGAGAAATAGAAAACGTTGGTTTGTTAACTTATCCAGTTTTATTGTTCGCATTGAGGTGGAGTTGAATTTTGTTTAGCCCGCTCATATCTGATCCGACCCGCTTATTTGTTAGCACTATTAGAGCGTGCTTACTTTTTTTGAACCCCGTTGATGAAAATCCTGCCGCCGTCACTGGCTGCAGAGAGAGCATTGCTTCTATTCTATGTGCTAATTGGCATATTTGTGAAGAAGTGCAATGTCAGAATAAGGGTGTCTAAACAGCCTGCAGAAACAAGCTATTGTGTTAATATTTTTCATATGTTTACTGCTCTCTAACCCCACTTGTGGGTTACACTGGTTATGTTATTGTTGTTACTGCTCTTTAAGACAAGATTACAAATGTAATAAACCATATCCCTATCAATATTAGTCAACAATTATTGAGAGGCCCGCCGAAATATGGTAGATATTTGTTGCCCGGTGGACTTACTAGCAACAGGCTTGTTTCATATGAAGGGTGAAGAGGAGCAGCGTTCTCTATCCTTTTAATTGATCAATGTTTAATTTGAAGAGTATAACATTTAAATGTATGAGTTAATACATCAAACCTCCCGCCCCCTTAATAATACACGTTTTACAAGTTTCATACTTAACTATGAGGTGTTGCTATTACCTCCTTAAACTACAATGCTCTCACATTAAATATCCATGGAGTGCCATGTTGCAGAGAAAATGGGTTCACTTTCTAACAGGCACGTGGATAAAAAATTAATGAGGTGACTTGTTTTCACCTTGTTATTTAAGCTATATTAATTTTTTTTAATATTTAACTTGTAGCAATGATAGAAGTCGTAAACCTTCCTTTCGTTGTTTCTTTCTCTTCATAATCCTCAAAATTAAGTCGCGAGTCCTTAATGACGATGATTGAATCGATCGATCGCTAGAGACTACAGAGGATATCACTTCATTTTAATGCATTCACCCATCGGAAAAAGGTTCATACTCAAACCCACAATGGTAGTCCGTCGATATTCATGCTCAATTCTTTTACGTCTACGTTAATCTGCTGTAGTCTTATTTTTGACATGTTCTTGTAACCTTCAAATATTTTCGGCATTATTGGAGATGAGGTCGATTAACATATCTAATATCATCTACATTCTTTTTGTTAGCTCCAGAATTAGACTTTAGGAGAAAGTCTTGCTGCAGAAACCCCTGCTTTCTTAAAATGTTTATTGCTAATTTTCTTTTGTACAGGAGTAGTTATTTGTAACTGGTCAAATTATGGTAAACACTAAGTTTTTTAGCATGTGTTTAACTTACCCGTATGAAGTTGGGGACTGCCAAGCTTAACTTAGACATCCCATACTGCCTAACGACAAACTTCATGTTTGAGGTTTGGACAAAAAAATCCAAAGTTTGCTTCCACAAGCAATTTGTCAAACTTCCAACAAATGAAGTTTGTTTGAGGTTTGGACAAAAAAATCCAAAGTTTGCTTCCACAAGCAATTTGTCAAACTTCCAACAAAATTTGTAACTTCAGACGGAAGAATGAGGTTTTTGTTTGTTAATGGAAAAAACTGTTAAATATAGGTTGTGTACACGTGATATACACTTAATGTATATCACGTGTTTGGTACATATTAGGTCTCGGCTTGGGTACAGTTCATGGACAGATCATGGTCTACGGTTTGTACCGTGATTAGGTAATAGTTTAGGGAATAATTTAAGTGTAAATATTACATTAATTAGTGTTGTACACTTACCATAATTATAGAAGTCTTGGACTACTAGAATAGGGTTTTGATATTAGAATAGGAATATGATTTTCCTATTGTAACTTATATATATTCTGTTTCATTAATGAAAATAATTAAGAGATTATTTCTTTCATGATATCAGAGCTGCATTGTCCTATTCAAAAAGCGACATTGGTTTATTGTGATAATGTTAGTGTCATCTACCTTTCTGGCAATCCGGTTCAGCACCAGCGCACTAAACATATCGAGATAGACATTCACTTTGTTCGCGAAAAGGTCGCTCGTGGTCAAGTATGCGTCTGCCATGTCCCTTCCAGGTATCAAATTGCAGACATCTTTACAAAGGGTCTTCCCTCTGAAGATTTTAGAAACAGTCTCAGCGTACGAAGACCGTCCGCTATGACTGCGGGGGTGTGTTAAATATAAGTTGTATATGTATATCACGTGTTTTGTACATACTAGGTCTCGGCTTGGGTATAGTTCATGGACAGATTATGGTCCACGGTTTGTACCGTGATTAGGTAATAGTTTAGGGAATATTTCAAGTGTAAATATTACATTAATTAGTGTTGTACACTTACCATAATTATAGAAGTCTTGGACTACTAGAATAGGATTTTGATATTAAAATAAGAATAAGACTTTTCTATTATAACTTATATATATTCTGTTTCATTAATGAAAATAATTAAGGGATTATTTCTTTCAAAATTGATCTTTGAATAGAATAGAACGGTTGACTTGTAAAAATAATAATAAGGCTGTACTAAATAAGGACATTTTTTTGTGTTTGGAAGTTAGTTAAAGAAAATAGGATTGAAGTAATATTGACCACATAAAACAAGACCCTAATTCATAATATATTAAAAGGCAGTGCTAGAAAACATTATCCATCTTAATTTTTGAGACAAAACACACAACAGTAAAAAGAATGTATTTCACATGACAACAAAATTTTATGAAGAAATTGAATAAAATGTAGTAGAAAAGACTCACCAGCCTATGTTTATAGCACATTTGTATATTTATCTGTATACAGGAAAGAAGAAAATAGTAAATCAAGAACAAAAAAAAAAGACAATAAACAAATCGAATTTACAATTCAAATTTGCTGGAAATCATCTAGATTAGCCCCACTTAACTCTTCAGTTAAGGAACTCAATGGATAATTACTCATGAAATCTCCTGAACTGTGACGTGAATTTAATTCTTCATTCTTGATCTCAATGTAAGGATACTGGAACAGAGATTCCATTTTGTTCTCAACATCCCATGATAAATCTTCACTGTGTTCCGACATTCCTTTCATCCGAATTCTAGCAGTATTTTGATTGCTACATATATTTGAACTGCTTGAACTCATTCTTGAAGTTGAGCTGCTACCAAAATCAGTTTGATCAGTCATCTGTCCTTGTTCTAATTTTGCTGAGCAAAACCCATAACTTAGATTTTCATCGAATTCGCTCTGATGATGATCATAAGGTCTCACAATTTTCTGGTACAGAGCTAGCAATTCTGAACTGTATTCGTTCGGATTAAATAGAAAATCAAAGACTTGTTTACTCACAAATTGGTCTTCTGAAGAAGTTTCTGTTAATTGTCCATTTGCTTCACTGTTGAAACTTCTATTAGTTATGTGAAATGATTGATCCATTCCATTAAGATGTGGTATCTGCAACATTGAATTCTTATTAGTACAATTCTCTTGATTCTCCCTTAGTGGCTTGTGAGTATTTGGATCAATCCCCTGCTTCATCAGCTTCTTCTTCAAACTCGAATTCCAGAAATTCTTTATCTCATTATCCGTTCGCCCTGGTAATTGTGCAGCAATTTGTGCCCACCTGCCATATAAATAAAATAAATTAGTTGCTATTTAAACAACCCAAACATAATGAGATTCTGTTTTGTATGAGGAACTTGAATGACCTGTTTCCAAGAACTTCATGGAGACTAATAATCCTATCTTCTTCATCTTGTGAGAACATTCCTCTTTTAAGATCAGGCCTTAAGTAATTCATCCATCTTAATCTGCAACTCTTTCCACATCTTTGCAGGCCTGTAAGATGATTTCACAGCATTAGGAAAAACAAAAAGAGTACTAATAACAAAAAAAAAGGGGAGAAATTGAGCACTAAAAACATTTTTTTACCAGCTAGCTTAGGGACTGAACTCCAGGAGCCAATACCAACTTTGGTAATATAACTGCACAATTTCCCATCTTCTTCAGGTGACCACAATCCCTTCCTTAGCTTCTGCTTCACATTACAAGAATGGCGCCCCATTAATTTGACTTGAGTATTTCTGCACCAAGCTTTCAACAGTGACTTAGTGTTTTATAGCTAGCTGAGATAATATACTTGAGGAAGCGAGATTATAAAGCCATCAACATTAATGTTGGGGAGGAAAATATCAATCAAAGATAATCAATAAATCCTACAAGTCTAGAGAAAAATCATACTTAGACCTCAGCTATGAGAGAGAGAGAGAGTGAGTGAGAATAAGAAGATAGGTGAGGCAAATCAAGTGTTTTTAAAGCAAATTTGGTGCTGCTTTCGAATTGGACTTGATTGAATGTTAAGATATCTCTTGGTTCTTGCACCAAAGAAAAAAAGATTTAATATAAAATAAAAAGAAGTCTATAGTCAGAGTTAGGATCCAGAATTTTGCATTTCTAAATTCTAAATTCTAAAAAAGATAAATTATTTATACATATTCAATGAATTTTTTTAACACATATATAATTTTAACTAAAATTATTGAATTCTGCCGAACTTATATAGAACTCTAGTCCTGCTTCTATATCAAGAGGTTGTTAAGAGTAAGAATACAGTTATGTATATTCAATTTTATCTTAATAATCGCAATTATACAGTATGATGGAGTGTTATTCATTTGCATACATCATTTTCCTTCACAAATTATCACTGACAGGTGTTGCAATTCGATAGGTAGCTAATTGGACTCTTCATTTATTTTTTAACTAATAAGCATGAGTTTAATTTGTATTAGCTAGCCTATATGGCTATATCTATCTTGTAACCTCAAATTCAGCACCATCGTCATCAGAGAATTAACTATTTTTTTCTGGTTTCTATGTTAGTCATTGTCTTTTAAAGATTAGAATAATTACCGTTAATGTCAAAATATTACAAGTTTGAAATTTCGAACTACTTCCTCCTTTCCAAAATATTTGTCAAGTTTAATTTTTTGAGAGCAAACTACATGATTAATATTTTAAGATATATTTTTTTATCAAATTGATATGAAAAATATTATAATTTAATATTACTTTTCATATCTAAATTTTAATTCTAAAATATTAAAATAATCTAATCTAATTTAACTTTCAAGATTAGTTAAATTGACTTTTAAAAAGTGAAATTTGACAAATACTTTAGTACGGATAGAGTATATTTTGCTTACTGTATCCAATTAAAACCGAAAAATCATAACAAACCAAATTAATTTTATTCTTCAATTATAATTTTTCGGTCTGACTTTCAAAATTGAATTGAACTATGATTTGGTATTCAGTATATACAATCGAAAAATTGAAAATCGAATATGAATCCAATTTCTTAAAAACCGAGCAACCACCCCTAATTTCTAAGACCATTTTTTAGATATCCATAAAAGATGTAGTACTTCGAAGAAACAAGCAAGCCTATAGAAAAGGAAATTGAAGACTTGTGAGAAGACTTTTTGGCATTTTTATATTCTGGGTAAAATTGAAAAAGAAATATTTAGAAGCTCGACCGACACAAAGATTTCAGTAAAGTGTGGGGTCCAACATAAAAATTGTTTTTTAAGAAAACTTAAATAAATGAAACATTTTCTTGGTGGGTAAAAAAGGAAGTGAAAACTACTTACCAGCAATTTATTTGGGACTTGGAAGTTGGAAGTGCTTTGCATGCCATGTCATTCTCCCTGCATATCATTTTCAGGAATTCGTCATCACAGCTTCAAAATACACAAGATACAGTACAGATACCTCAGGAAATCAAATTGTGTCATTTTCAAACGATTTCTCTGTATTTTCATGAGACAATACACAAGTGGCAGTGTACATGATTAAAATGTGTACGTTCAATTTCACAAGTCTATAGTAGTGTTGGAGGAACGGGGTGAAAGAATTAATCCTTTGATTATTCTTATTGAATGAATTACAATCTCCAAATATTAAAAAATTATATTCCTACTAAACTTTTAATATCCTAGTTCTACTTGTACAAGAATTCTACAATTATGGTAATTATACAACATAATTTACAACTTCTATTTATGGTACAAGACTAGTCAAAATCGTGTATATCATAGGGATATACACGGTATTCTATCACACCCCCGCAGTCATAGCGGACGGTTGTCGTACGCTGAGACTGTCCATAAAATCTTCAAATAAAACCAAGGGAAGACCCTTTGTAAAGATGTCAGCAATTTGGTATCGCTATGGCACATGTAAGACGCATACCTCTCCACGATTTTCGCGAACAAAGTGAATATCCATCTCGATATGTGTTAGTGCGTTGATGTTGGACCGGATTGCCAAAAAGATAAACTGCACTGACATTATCACAAGGTAGCTTTCTGAATAGGAAAGTGTAGTTCTAACAAAAGATTACGCAGCCAACATGATTCTGACACCACATTCGCCTCGATACTCGGCCTCTGCACTGGATCTTGATAATGTAGCTTGTCGTTTTGCAAACCATGAGACCAAGTTATCTCCAAGAAACATACAATAACCAGAAGTCGAGCGTCTGGCATCAGTACAGCCACCCCAATCAGCATCTGTATAAGACAGTGTAGAAACAGACGTAGGATAGAAATGCAAGTCATAATCAAGTGTGCCTTGGATGTATCGTATAATGCGTTTGAGCGCATTCATATGCGCAATCCATGGATCATGCATAAACAAACACACATGTTGAACTGCATAAGTAATATCAGGCCTTGTGAAGGTAAGATACTGAAGTGCCCCTGCAAGGCTGCGATAGTAGGTGGGATCCTCGAACTTAATGTCAGATGTAGCACTCAACTTCGGGTTAGTATCAACCGGAGTAGAAGTAGATTTACACGATGACATACCACCTCTTTCAATGATCTCAGCGGCATACTTCATTTGTGATAAAAATATACCACCTGAATGACTAGTGACAACAATCCCCAAAAATAACTCAAGGGCCCCAAGTCTTTCATAGCAAATTCGGAACTGAGAAGTGTCATGATAGACTTGCGCAGATTATCAGACGAAGCAGTCAATATAATATCATCGACATACAACAAAATGTATGCCATAGAAGTACCACGACGATATATAAAGAGAGAATGATCAGACCGGCTGTGAGAAAAACCAATAGAAGATACATAATTTGCAAACCTTTTATACCAAGCCCGTGGTTCCTACTTAAGTCCATACAAGGACTCCTTCAACAAACAGACATGATAATGATGATTGGAATCTCGAAAACCCAAGGGCTGATGCTTATAAACTGTCTCCTTAAGATCACAGTGTAAAAAGACATTTTTCACATCCAACTGATGAATGTGCCATATTTTTTAGAGAGTCAAACTGAGAACAATACGAATAGTAGCTAGTTTGACCACCGGACTAAACGTTTCACCACAATCCACGCCAACCTATTGAGTTTTACTATCACTTACAAGAGGAGCCATATGCCTCTCAAAAGAACTGTCAGAATTTTCTTTATGAGTAAAAATCCACATAGACCGAATAATATTAATACCAGAAGGACGGGGCACCAACTCACACGTCTTATTTTCAATAAGAGCATCATATTCGTCAGTCATATCCGATTTCCAATTTGGATCATTTAATGCGGACACATGGTTACGCGGGATAGCGGATTTAAGGACATTAGACTTGAGATTAAAATGTTATTTTTATTTAAAAATACCCCTTTGAATACGAGTAACAGGCCCTTGACTAGAGGAGGAGGAGGAGGAAGTAATATCAGGCCTTGTGAAGGTAAGATACTGAAGTGCCCCTGCAATGCTGCGATAGTGGGTGAGATCCTCGAACTTAGTGCCAGACATAGCACTCAACTTCGGGTTAGTATCAACCGGAGTAGAAGTAGATTTACACGATGACATACCAGCTCTTTCAATGATCTCAGCGGCATACTTCCTTTGTGATAAAAATAGACTACCTGAATGACGAGTGACAACAATCCCCAAGAAATAACTCAAGGGCCTCAAGTCTTTCATAGCAAATTCGGAACTGAGAAGTGTCATGATAGACTTGCGCAGATTATCAGACGAAGCAGTCAATATAATATCATCGACATACAACAAAATATATGTCATAGAAGTACCACGACAATATATAAAGAGAGAATGATCAGACCGGCTGTGAGAAAAAATAATAGAAGATACATAATTTGTAAACCTTTTATACCAAGCCCGTGGGGCCTACTTAAGTCCATACAAGGACTTCTTCAGCAAACAGACATGATGAGGATGATCGGAATCTCGAAAACCCAAGGGTTGATGCATATAAACTGTCTCCTTAAGATTACCGTGTAAAAAGACATTTTTCACATCCAACTGATGAATGTGCCATGCTTTTGAGAGAGCCAAACTGAGAACAGTACGAATAGTAGCTTGTTTGACCACCGGACTAAACGTTTCACCACAATCCACGCCAACCTATTGAGTTTTACCATCACTTACAAGACGAGCCATATGCCTCTCAAAAGAACCGTCAGAATTTTCTTTATGAGTAAAAATCCACATAGACCGAATAATATTAATACCAGAAGGACGGGGCACCAACTCACACGTCTTATTTTCAATAAGAGCATCATATTCGTCAGTCATATCCAATTTCCAATTCGGGTCATTTAATGCGGACACATGGTTACGCGGGATAGCGGATTTAAGGACATTAGACTTGAGATTAAAATGTTATTTTTATTTAAAAATACCCCTTTGAATACGAGTAACAGGCCCTTGACTAGAGGGGGAGGAGGAGGAAGTAATATCAGGCCTTGTGAAGGTAAGATACTGAAGTGCCCCTGCAATGCCGCGATAGTGGGTGAGATCCTCGAACTTAGTGCCAGACATAGCACTCAACTTCGGGTTAGTATCAACCGGAGTAGAAGTAGATTTACACGATGACATACCAGCTCTTTCAATGATCTCAGCGGCATACTTCCTTTGTGATAAAAATAGACTACCTGAATGACGAGTGACAACAATCCCCAAGAAATAACTCAAGGGCCTCAAGTCTTTCATAGCAAATTCGGAACTGAGAAGTGTCATGATAGACTTGCGCAGATTATCAGACGAAGCAGTCAATATAATATCATCGACATACAACAAAATATATGTCATAGAAGTACCACGACAATATATAAAGAGAGAATGATCGACCTAGTAATTTTGTGAGAAAAAATAATAGAAGATACATAATTTGTAAACCTTTTATACCAAGCCCGTGGGGCCTACTTAAGTCCATACAAGGACTTCTTCAGCAAACAGACATGATGAGGATGATCGGAATCTCGAAAACCCAAGGGTTGATGCATATAAACTGTCTCCTTAAGATTACCGTGTAAAAAGACATTTTTCACATCCAACTGATGAATGTGCCATGCTTTTGAGAGAGCCAAACTGAGAACAGTACGAATAGTAGCTTGTTTGACCACCGGACTAAACGTTTCACCACAATCCACGCCAACCTATTGAGTTTTACCATCACTTACAAGACGAGCCATATGCCTCTCAAAAGAACCGTCAGAATTTTCTTTATGAGTAAAAATCCACATAGACCGAATAATATTAATACCAGAAGGACGGGGCACCAACTCACACGTCTTATTTTCAATAAGAGCATCATATTCGTCAGTCATATCCAATTTCCAATTCGGGTCATTTAATGCGGACACATGGTTACGCGGGATAGCGGATTTAAGGACATTAGACTTGAGATTAAAATGTTATTTTTATTTAAAAATACCCCTTTGAATACGAGTAACAGGCCCTTGACTAGAGGGGGAGGAGGAGGAAGTAATATCAGGCCTTGTGAAGGTAAGATACTGAAGTGCCCCTGCAATGCTGCGATAGTGGGTGAGATCCTCGAACTTAGTGCCAGACATAGCACTCAACTTCGGGTTAGTATCAACCGGAGTAGAAGTAGATTTACACGATGACATACCAGCTCTTTCAATGATCTCAGCGGCATACTTCCTTTGTGATAAAAATAGACTACCTGAATGACGAGTGACAACAATCCCCAAGAAATAACTCAAGGGCCTCAAGTCTTTCATAGCAAATTCGGAACTGAGAAGTGTCATGATAGACTTGCGCAGATTATCAGACGAAGCAGTCAATATAATATCATCGACATACAACAAAATATATGTCATAGAAGTACCACGACGATATATAAAGAGAGAATGATCAGACCGGCTGTGAGAAAAAATAATAGAAGATACATAATTTGTAAACCTTTTATATCAAGCCTGTGGGGCCTGCTTAAGTCCATACAAGGACTTCTTCAGCAAACAGACATGATGAGGATGATCGGAATCTCGAAAACCCAAGGGTTGATGCATATAAACTGTCTCCTTAAGATTACCGTGTAAAAAGACATTTTTCACAACCAACTGATGAATGTGCCATGCTTTTGAGAGAGCCAAGGCGAGAACAAGATACGAATAGTAGCTTGTTTGACCACCGGACTAAACGTTTCACCACAATCCACGCCAACCTATTGAGTTTTACCATCACTTACAAGACGAGCCATATGCCTCTCAAAAGAACCGTCAGAATTTTCTTTATGAGTAAAAATCCACATAGACCGAATAATATTAATACCAGAAGGACGGGGCACCAACTCACACGTCTTATTTTCAATAAGAGCATCATATTCGTCAGTCATATCCAATTTCCAATTCGGGTCATTTAATGCGGACACATGGTTACGCGGGATAGCGGATTTAAGGACATTAGACTTGAGATTAAAATGTTATTTTTATTTAAAAATACCCCTTTGAATACGAGTAACAGGCCCTTGACTAGAGGGGGAGGAGGAGGAAGTAATATCAGGCCTTGTGAAGGTAAGATACTGAAGTGCCCCTGCAATGCTGCGATAGTGGGTGAGATCCTCGAACTTAGTGCCAGACATAGCACTCAACTTCGGGTTAGTATCAACCGGAGTAGAAGTAGATTTACACGATGACATACCAAAGCTCTTTCAATGATCTCGGCGGCATACTTCCTTTGTGATAAAAATAGACTACCTGAATGACGAGTGACAACAATCCCCAAGAAATAACTCAAGGGCCTCAAGTCTTTCATAGCAAATTCGGAACTGAGAAGTGTCATGATAGACTTGCGCAGATTATCGACGAAAGCGATCAATATAATATCATCGACATACAACAAAATATATGTCATAGAAGTACCACGACGATATATAAAGAGAGAATGATCAGACCGGCTGTGAGAAAAAATAATAGAAGATACATAATTTGTAAACCTTTTATATCAAGCTCGTGGGGCTCGCTTAAGTCCATACAAGGACTTCTTCAAAGAAAGAGACATGATGAGGATGATCGGAATCTCGAAAACCCAAGGGTTGATGCATATAAACCTGTCTCCTTAAGATTACCGTGTAAAAAGACATTTTTCACATCCAACTGATGAATGTGCCATGCTTTTGAGAGAGCCAAACTGAGAACAGTACGAATAGTAGCTTGTTTGACCACCGGACTAAACGTTTCACCACAATCCACGCCAACCTATTGAGTTTTACCATCACTTACAAGACGAGCCATATGCCTCTCAAAAGAACCGTCAGAATTTTCTTTATGAGTAAAAATCCACATAGACCGAATAATATTAATACCAGAAGGACGGGGCACCAACTCACACGTCTTATTTTCAATAAGAGCATCATATTCGTCAGTCATATCCAATTTCCAATTCGGGTCATTTAATGCGGACACATGGTTACGCGGGATAGCGGATTTAAGGACATTAGACTTGAGATTAAAATGTTATTTTTATTTAAAAATACCCCTTTGAATACGAGTAACGAGTGCCCTTGACTAGAGGGGAGGAGGAGGAAGTAATATCGGGCCTTGTGAAGGTAAGAGATCGAAGTGCCCCCGCAATGCTGCGATAGTGGGTGAGATCCTCGAACTTAGTGCCAGACATAGCACTCAACTTCGGGTTAGTATCAACCGGAGTAGAAGTAGATTTACACGATGACATACCAGCTCTTTCAATGATCTCAGCGGCATACTTCCTTTGTGATAAAAATAGACTACCTGAATGACGAGTGACAACAATCCCCAAGAAATAACTCAAGGGCCTCAAGTCTTTCATAGCAAATTCGGAACTGAGAAGTGTCATGATAGACTTGCGCAGATTATCAGACGAAGCAGTCAATATAATATCATCGACATACAACAAAATATATGCCATAGAAGTACCACGACGATATATAAAGAGAGAATGATCAGACCGGCTGTGAGAAAAATCAATAGAAGATACATAATTTGCAAACCTTTTATACCAAGCCCGTGGGGCCTACTTAAGTCCATACAAGGACTTCTTCAGCAAACAGACCTGATGAGGATGATCGGAATCTCGAAAACCCAAGGGTTGATGCATATAAACTGTCTCCTTAAGATTACCATGTAAAAAGACATTTTTCACATCCAACTAATGAATGTGCCATGCTTTTGAGAGAGCCAAACTGAGAACAGTACGAATAGTAGCTAGTTTGACCATCGGACTAAACGTTTCAGCACAATCCATGCCAACCTATTGAGTTTTACCATCACCTACAAGACGAGCCTTATGCCTTTCAAAAAAACCCTCACTATACATTTAATTTTATGGCATTTGTGCGAATCGCCATAAAATAGTTTATTTTGTGGCGGTTTAAATGTGGGGGTTGTAAAAGATCCCCAATATACATTCAATTTGTACTCTTTGTGCCAACTCCGATAAAATAGCTCTTTTTATAGCAGTTTAAATGTGGAGGTTGTAAAAGACACCCACTATACATTTAATTTATGACGTTTATTTTAACCTCTCAAAAATTAATCTAATTGTGACATTTTTTTGTGCATGTTTTTTATTACCTACACGAATACATCAAATTTCAGTTGTTTGAGAAATTATTGCAATTCGACAACTTGACGATTATTAACTAAAGCGATTTCTTGTCATGTGAATCTCGAGAAGTGAAAAGTGTTACATATGACACGAAGGAGGTAGCATAAAATCTTCCCATTTTTACAAGTAAAAACAAAAACATAGATTTTTTCACGCAATAGGTATGATTTATTATTTCTGGACATGAAAACATGTACCCTTTTCTTACATAACTATTTAAAAATTTATTTTTCTACATTAATAATAATGGATTTGTTTTAGACCTCATTTTTTTCATTAAGATGAAGATGTCTGAATTTGAATGTACATCTGAATATTAAGATGTGCATTAAGGTTTATTCGATGTCTGAATCTGAATACACATGAATAATAAGATGTTGTATTAAGGTCTGAATGCTAAATAATCAAAATTATTTATTTTCTCAACATCTGAATATATAAAACATGTTTTTATTTAAAAATTAAAATTAATAAATATAAAATTTAAATAAAATACTAATTGATCCAATATATACTATATTAATAAAATATTTTTAAAACTTGTAAATAAATTTAAATAAAATATTAAACCGATCTAATACTACACCAATAAAATATTTTTAAAACTTATATAATAGTTGGAGGTGAATGATAACCATCGATGGTGGTTGTAGGTACTGATTGGGAATTGTGTTGCGTGATGATGATGGTTATGGGTAGTAGCTAGTAGTGATGGTGGCTGACAATAGTAATTAATAGTGATTATTAATCGTGGTAGTTGGTGGTGACAACTTATAGTTGTAGTGGACGAAAGTGATAGCTAATGGTGGTGGTGTATGACGACTGTAGTTGGCAATATATAATGGTGGTTCATTATGGTGATTGTCGTTAGTGATAGTAATTATGGTTAGTGGTGATAATTTTAAAGTGGCTAATGATGGTAACAGTTGACTTACGTGATTGATGGTGATGATTATAAATGATTGTAACTGATGACTTACGTGATTCCTGGTGCTGGTAGTTATGACTGATTATGGTAATTGTGGGTGGTTCGAGGTGGTAGTTTATAATGGTGGAGATGACGGTTATCGTTGGAAATGGATGAAATAGTGATGAACTGCATGCCATCTGTGTAGATATGAATGATTAAGATTTAGACTTTAAAAACAAACAGACTTAATGATTGAGATCTGAATGATTAAGATTGAACCTTCATTAAGTGTAAACAAATGACAAGCTCTAAGATTGATATGATAAAAGAAATCAAATCAATTATACCTTGGTATGTTATATTACTTGTTGTAACTTTAAGTCATCTTAGGTTTCAATCGAGGTAAATTAGTTTGGAAAGGAACAACAGATTAAATGTATAGTCAAAATTAATGTTGGTAATTAAACTTAACATTTTTGGCAGTGTATACAATTATTCAAAATAGTCAAAGTAATCTCATAATCTGCGATATATTTTTTTCTCAAATCTTTACAATTAAGAGCAATTGTCTCGAACTCTAAGCGAAAGGTAAAATTATTTCAATTCAAATAGTTTAATAAAAAAATTGACCATTTCCCCCCTTGTTTTGGAACAATCGTTAATAGGATGGGTATTTTGAGCTACTTAACTAGTTGGAAAGCATGTTTAGCTAGTTGATTTATGGCAAATGACACATTTGTGACAAAAACGTAACAGAAAGTAAAGTTGAACAATTTGAATAATTTATGAATATTTTGACCCTTTTCCCTTTATTTTATTTATTTTTGTATGTGTTTATTTAAGCTCTCGTTAAAGTATATAATTGATTTTGCAAGAACAACATTGTAATTAGAATACATTTAATACTACTAATGAGCAAAAAAGGAAAAACTGATTAAGCATTAATAGGAGCAGTTTTTTATTTGTTCTGATCTTTTATTTTTCATGTGGAGGCAAACTTCCCCCCAAAAAATTGAAAATCCGAAATTAAAGACCAAATCCTTTCCCAAAAAAATTAAAATCCAACCATAAGCCTCATCGGCAGTTCCCCTTCCCACAAAATAAAAACTGGAACCCCAATTTCTTTTCCTTTTCCCCAATTTTCTTTCCGTCAAAGGCCTCATCGGCAGTTCACCACTCACCAGCGGCCTATCTTGTCTCCCCTCACCATTTCTTATCTCTATCTCTTTCCGATTGAAATTTTGTGTCACTTACCTCTTTTGATTTACTTTTTCTTTTGTAGGTTTTGCAGAGTGGAGTTTCGAAAGAGGCCAATTGTATAATATGATTGTTGCATTGGATTATACTTTTGTGGATGTAAAGGTAGTCCTCTGTCGTGCGGGCTTTAAGATTTACACTAGATTTTAAGATCTATATATTTACCTTTTTAAATTGTATCATGAATGTAGCAATAATCTTATTTTAGGAATTTTTGAGTTCTCGCCATATCCTAAAGCCATTCATGAAATATTTGACTATTTCAAGTTTCGTCAAAATTATATCCGATCTATAATTAATTTCAGTTGAGCCTCAATTCTATTTTCCTTTCTTCCATGTAATAACTTGATTCTTGATTGAATATGATTACTGCACGGTCCTTGTAACGTAATGCTAAATTGTTAATAAACTAATGCTGGTCTTGGTGACTAGTAAATCACGTTCAGCTTCTTAATCTCCACCAATTAAGATAAACAGAATGGAAAGTGAAGGGCAAGGAAAAACCAACTAATAAATTAACAAAGAAGTGAGAAACACTTGAGCCAACGAACTAAATTAAATAAACACCAGAATCTGATTTTGGTAAACATAGGCTTAGACTGTTTTCGATATTTGCTTAAGAGTATGAATTATTCATGAAGTTGTTTTTATTTGTATCAGAGTGCATATTCAATTAAAACAAGTATCAGTGTGCATTAGAGGACGTTAGAGACATAGCAACTAAAACTTGATTGTATATGCATTTACAATTTATTTGTTAGTTGATGTTTTTTAGCTATATGTATGCTTTGTTCTTTTTTATAGTCCACCATAATTGCTTTTAGTCATATTTTTTAATTATCTATAAAGTTATTTGTTAAGCCACCTGAATATTGATGAAAATCATGTTTTTAGTAGATTATGTTTATGGTTAAAGTCTTCTTTACTTTGTCTTTTTTATTTTTAAATTCTGATTGCAAAATTCTTCAAGCACAGTACCACCATTATCATTGTAAATTTCATCCTCTCATCCATGTTCCAATACCACCATGAAAGCTTCATATGAATTTGATAGATAGATAGATAGAGTGAGTGAGTGATAGAGTGAGCTTGGTTTACCTTTTGATGAAAGAAGATCATGGGATGCATAACTCGGATCACCAAGCAAATGTTTATCTTTATAGATTTAAAGTTGTAATATTTAAGTTATCACATACTATTTGTATTACTTAAGTTTGACATGAACCTAAATTTGTGTTGCTTCTTACTATGAATTTATTTAATAAAATCTGATATGTGTTATTGAGTAAATTATTTACATGTATGATTATATAGGCTTGATGTGATTCAATTTCAATTTTCCATTTTCAATTTGTGACGGTTATAAGGTTGCTCAAATTAAATAGTAATAAATAGTAATATCATATTGTGATGGTTTGAAACCAACACCAATGTAATATTTTGGAATATTGAAATCGAATTGTGGAAGTTCTAAACTGTCATATATTGATTGAAAACCGTCACAATTTGAAATTTTATTTTGCAGCGGTCGTCGTGGAGGTTATAAAAAACCGACACAAATATACTCATGGCGAACGCAGTTATAGTGTTTTTCAAAACTGCCGCAATTCAATTTGTTGTGGTCAAAAACCGCCACAAATCAAAAAAATACCCTCCACAAATTGCGCCTTTGTCTTGTAGTGTATAGATAGAAATGTACAAAAAATATTTAAAATATGTACGTCTAAGAAGTACATCGAGTGGTATTGTCATAGCTTTGGTCCCCTACAGTACTCGTGCATGCATAGCTTTATGAGACCTCCTCTTATTGCTTTTTGAAGGCATTTATAGGGGTTAGACTTTTTTTTTGTGTTGATCTGTTTGTACTTTGTAGCATCAGTTGAACTACTACTCTGATTAGAAAGACTTCTATTCTCTCTTCAAATCCAATACAAGTAAAGCTAAGATGCATGATATTTATCGATAGAGAGCATTTATTTTTTCTCTATCACTCTATAATCTATATACTCCCCTTTTCACTTTTATTTGTTATGTTTGGCTTCTCGAAAGTCAATCTACATAAACATTGATCAATATTTAAGATGTATTAATTTTTTTTATCATATTAATATTAGAATAATTGCAACTTACAGCATTTTCGTATAGTATTTAAATAAATTTAACTCTGAAGATTAGTCGAATTGACTATCAAATAGCGAAAAGTGACAAGTAAAAGTGAACCGAGGGAGATCATTTTCCTTTCTTTCTTAATGGTAAGTTTTACAGAGTGTCGGTATTGTTGTGCTTCATGAAAGACGAGGGTTACACTACTACACTTTAAAGTAGAAAATGGTAAAAACATATTTGAGAAATGAAGGAAAAAGAAAAGTAGATTTAACTTATATAAACTAGAAATTAACAATGTAAAGAATTTTTATTTCCATTGATAAGAATGAGGATTAAATTGCACCTGATTTGCTCATGTTTCTTAATTATCTATTTCCTTTTTGTAATCAAACTTGGTAGTATGATTTGAACATAATTCATTCCCATGGACAGGAAAAATTATACACATGACATTATAAAGAAATTTACACCATCAATATATTTTATTTTAATATGTTATAGCAAGGGTTGACGGTTGAGCTCCATGTTATATGATTGAGGTGGAGAATTCAATCTCCATTAATTATAAATAGTGTTGCATGTCCTTTAATTTCTCTTACCCGATATAACTAACAAAACATGTTATATCAGATTATAACATGTAAACATATGTTTAAACTAGCCAAGTCTCAAAAGAAGAAGAAAGAAAGGGAACATCCGAATTCCTTGCAGATTTTATTGAACAAATGAGTCATACATTAAATAATATCACTGTATCATTCAGGCACATTCCGCGATTTACTGGTAGTAGTGCTGAGAGAATGAGATTACTATCTTCAGGAATAGTCTGACGTAAGCCGGGAAGCTGGATATCAAAAAAAATAATATCACTGTACGTAGCTGCAGCCTGTCCGTGACTTCTTGACTAGGACATAGTCTCTGGTCTGCACGAATTGAAATGAATACAAAGATCGAACCTGAAGCCTCTTTGATTAAGGATGACGAGTATTTGTCATTTCACCACAACCTTTGGAGATAATATTATGACACTAAGTCTAACGTTGATACAACACTTGAATATTATTAACGACAAATGAATATCAATATATGTATAAATGAGATTTAATTTATGTTCTACTTTTAATGGAATTTGTCAAATTAAGAAGTAAAGTATATCTGCTTGTACAATCCAGAAAGGAAATTTCTATTTCATGTATACCTGCACTCTTCTGATTACGATGAATAAGGAGACTATTTTGCGAATAAAATCATGCACATAATGTTGCACGCAGGATTGTAAACCTGAAAATTATTCCAAAATTTTGGTCTTAATTGGGTTAGTGTCACATAAATCAAATGCTCCTCTTTTAGCTTCGTACACTTCACTTCCCATGTTAACAAGACTTGAGAGGTTTATTACAATATCGTACTACTCCTAGTACATTTTACAAGATTTTTCACATTGTCAAATTTTTTGGTTCTCTCGACTTGAAAAAAGATGTCATTTGATTTTCGGTCTATCCAAAACTATTTCTGTACTAATTACTTTTACTTCTTTTTAAGATATTATTTCTCTGCTCTTAAGCTTTTCGTAGAAGGCTACGTACATGGACTTTGTTTGAATGTAGAGCTCGAGCTTAGAGCTCCATTAATGGACGTTTGTGAAGATGAGCAGAGAGAGAAGAGACAGACACAGAACTTGACAAATGATTTGAGAAATGAAAAACTTACTTCATTTCAATGATTAGATCAGATTATATACACCTACAAATCCTAACTAAACAAAATATCTAATCCTAGCTAAAATATTTTCTAACTACCATAACAAACTCAACTAACTCCCTAACTACTTGTGACAGCTGGAAACACTGCCAGCTCATCATTTCAACTAATTGCTAACTTAATACAAGGATTAGTTAACTTAAGCAATCTCAACCCCCCCTCAAGTTGGAGGGGAGATACTTCCAGACAACTTGCCCAAAATGGTTGAATGCTTAGGACCACTGAGAGCTTTGGTGAGGACATCTGCCAACTGCTCATGAGTGAATATACGATGAAGAGTAATCAGTTCTTCTTGAAGCTTATCTCGAACAAAGTGACAGTCCACTTCTATGTGTTTGGTTTTTTCATAAAACACATGATTTTTAGCAATGTGGATTGCTGCTTGACTGTCACAAAAGACTGATATAGGCAAGGATGGTGTTTCACCTAGTTCATGCAATAATCTTTCTAGTCAAACCAGGTCTCCAACCACTTTCCTCTCTGCTCTATACTCTTCTTACTGATGATAGGGACACAATTGTTTGCTTCTTGAACTTCCAGCTAATAGGACTATCTCCTATGGGTACAATGTACCCAATCACTGATCTCCTTGAGTCAAGGCAGGTTGCCCAGTCTGAGTCACAATATGCAGTGATAGTGTAGTCTGGTCTCTTGCTTATGTATACCCCTAGAGTAGGATCATTCTTTAAGTATCTAAGTACACGTAGAGAAGCTTTAAAGTGAGGTTCTCTTGGTGTTTGAAGGAATCGACTAAGGTGTTGTACACTGTAAGCAATGTCCAACCTAGTATTGATAAGGAAATTTAGTTTTCCCATCAGCCTTCTGTAGTATGTGGGGTCAGTTAATGCAATTCCATCATCAGACTTCAGCTTAATCATAAAGTCAAGTGGAGAAGTTGTTGTAGTGTAGTTGAGGCAGTCAAACTCCTTGATCAAGTCTGTAGCAAATTTTCTATGAGATATCAACACCCCATCTGTTTTATAGAGAATTTTCAAGCCTAATAAGTAGTGGAGTCTCCGTAAATCCTTGATCTTGAATTGATCATATAAGAATGACTTCAAAGCTGTGATTTCCTTCAGGTTTATTCCAGTTAATATCACATCATCAACATAGACTACTACAAACACTGCATACAATCCATGTTTCTTGTAAAATAAGGAGTAATCACTGATAGAATATAAGTAACCTCTTGAGCACAATGCTTTGTCAACTTCTCGTACCACTGCCTACTGGCATGCTTCAAGCCATACAGAGACTTCTTCAACCTGCAAACTAGCCCCTTCTCTTCTACTTTTAGTCCTTGTGGAATGTCCATATACACTTCTTCATGTAGATCACCATGCAATAAGGCATTGTTGACGTCCAATTGGTATAAATCCCAACCCTTCTTGACTGCTAAGCTTATGCGAGTTTTTATAGTGATCATCTTGACCACTGATGAAAAGATCTCATTATAGTCAATGCCATGTGTAGCCCTTCACTACAAGTCTAGCTTTGATCTCTCCATTGTCTCATCTACCTTGTGCTTTATTTTGTATACCCATTTACATTCTATTGTTCTCTTTCTTGCAGGTAAATGTACTAACTCCCAAGTTTCATTAGCATACAAAGCATTAAATTCAAGTGTCATTGCTAATTGCCAAGTAAGGCTCAACGCTGCTTCCTCATAGGATGTTGGTTCACTATCATGAGTGATGTTTCTCACTAGCTGCTGACTCTCAGGATTAATACTGGCTAGTGAAACATGGTGATTGGTGTTAGGTGGTAAATTGGCTAAGATGTGGTGAAGTACTGGATGGGGTGGATGATTGTAAGTTGGGTAGGTTGCAGTTATATTCACTAAGATATGCAGGTCTTGTGTGAATCCTGGTGGTTCTTTTAGGTACAGGTTGGGCTGGTGTGGTATGTGTTTCAACTGATGTAGATTGTTCAGGTTTAGGTATGTCAGGGGATGAAGAGATCATTGTGTCATGTTGAGTTGAGGATGTGGTAGTAGGTTCATATGAATCAAGGGGTGAAAGAGTGATTGTATTATGTTGAGGTGATGATGTAGCAGTGTCAGGATGAGAGTTGGTTGGATCAGTATCAGTAGTGGTGGAAACAACATTATTGATGGTGTTTTCATTCAACACATGAGTATTATGCATGACATTGTTAGGAAGTTTTAAACCAATAAAATTACCATTTAATTTATTTAACACAGATTTGAAATTAGTATCAGAAAAAGAAAGCACAAAAGAAAAAAATGTTCTCATAGAAGTGCACATCTTTAGAAATATTTATTCTCTTGGTGCTTAAATCTAGAACCTTGTAGCCTTTTGTGTTGAAAGGATGTCCAATGAATATATGTGGTGATGATCTAGGTTCAAATTTATCTCTATGGGTTTTTAGTACTGTATGGAAACAAAGACAGTTAAAGAATGTAAGGTGTGAATAAGTTGGTGGTTTTGGTACAACAATTCAAAAGGAGTTTTGTTTTGGATAATGGTGAATGACAGTCTGTTTATCAAATAGGTTGTTGTCAAGATACATTCTCCCCAATATCTCATGGGCAGTTTTGATTAGTACAATAAAACTCATGCAATTTTCAGCAGGTGTTTGTGCTTCCTTTTTACCACACCATTTTGTTGTGGTGTGTATGGACATGTTCTTTGATGCATAATTTCCTTTTCTTGTAAGAATGTTGTAGATTTTTTGTTGACAAACTCCAACCCATTTTATGTTCTTATGCTTTTGATATTGAGTTGAAACTGGTTTTCTATAAGAGACGCAAAACCTTTTAAGGTCTGTAGGGTGTTACTTTTACAACTGAGTAATTGGGTCCATCTGCATCTGCTAAAGTCATCAATGATCACAAAATATTTTTAATTTTCATGTGTAGGTATGTAATATGGCCCCTACAGATCCACATATAAAAGATCAAATATTCTTGTTGAAGAAGATGTTAATTTTGAAGGAAAAGGGAGTCTTGTCTGTCTAGCCACAGGGCAGACATTGCACAAAAATGATTATTTGGGTGAGAATTTAACAGTGATACCTCTTATTTTCACAAAAGAAACATGGCCTAGACTATTATGCCACCAGTACTCTACATTATTATCAGGAGATATGCATGATGAAACAATATTAAAATAATGAGAATGATTGACACAATCACTTTTTACAGGTGGTGAGAAAGAAAATGAAGGCAGAACTGATTTAATCAAACTAGAATTAGAGACGTCATTATAAGCCCCTTTATTGTCTATTAGAGTAATTTTTACAGATGGAATAGAAGATGGTTGAGTAGTAGATGAATACAAAGCTTGTGTACTGCAATTTTTATCACGTGGGGACATGTCACTGTGACACTTTGAGCATAGAAAGTACAGGCTATTCCTTGCTCTACCAATCACCAGATGGCTCTTCATTGAAGGGCCCTGCATGATACAAAAAGTCTCATTGAATTTTACTTCACCTTTGAGTTGTAATGTTAAACAATGGACAGAAATTAAGTTGAATTTAAAACTAGACACAAATAATTCTTTGCATAAAGTTAGTGTTGAACTTAGGCATGCATCACCAATCTCTGTTACTTTTACCTTGTAGCCATTTGACAGAATTATTAGGAAAGGATAGGGTAATATTCTGATGTTGGATAATAGGTTTTTATTATAGGTCATGTGATTTGAGGCTCTGAAATCTATGATCCAGGAGTCAGAGTACAATTTGAAATAACTACATGAAAGGTTAACAATTTCAATTTCAGTCATAGAGGAGTAACATGCTAAGATACTTGCAAGGTTGACAGCTCCACTCATAATGGTGTCTGTTGTTTCTCTGGGATCTTCAATTCCTCCTTGAATGTGAGCATTCTCAAGTAAGCCAACCAAATGATCACACTACTCCTTTGACAAGTTGTATCCTCTATTTCCAGTAGTTCTACCAGCTTGCAGGTTATACTCACTGTTTCCATTCATCATGTTTTCTCCAGGTCCTAGTACATTTGTTGTTGATCATGTGTTTCTTCCCTTTGTAAACTTGAAATTTTGAGAAAAGCCATGTAACCTATAACACTTGTCCTTTGTGTGATCAAGCTTTTTTCAATGATTACAAAACATATTTACCTTGTTTATATTTGGAAAAGAATATGTGGACTTATTTTGATCGTTCTGGTTTGTGTTTGATTGATATTCAGATACATTTCTATACACATTACTTCCTTAAAGGTTCCTATTTTGAGTATGGTTCTGAAAATAATTGGTTTTAAAACTGTTGTGACTGTGAGCAGCATTGGCACTTGCACTTAGTGATGTAGATGCTAGACTCATCTTACTGTGAGGTTTCACCTTCCTTTGTTTCTCCTCTTGCACCAAAGTAGAGAAGGCCTGAGCCATTCTTGGCAATGGGTTCATCAACTCCTAACAACTGTATAGATCTCATTTAACCCCACTAAAAATTGGATAAGCTTCATATCTTGCTCAGCCTGGTGCATCTTTGTCTTTCCACTACAAGTGCACAAACATGTGCATTTTGAGTTGCTATCCAAAATGTTAAGTTCCCAAAATTTTCTGATTTTGGTGTAGTAACCAGTGATATCCATATTTCCTTGCTCAAGGTCATTGATCTCCTGTTGAAGTTGATAGAGCTTTGCACTATTAGCTTGATCGTACATGTCTTCTAATTCATCCCAAAGCTCTTTGGCATTCTTCACATACTGTAGACTATCACTTAGGTCTTTTGAAAGTGAGTTCAAAATTCATGAAATTACCATGTCATCGCACCTCTCCCACTGTGCGAAGGTGCTCGACTTTGTATCTGGTTTCTTATTTTTCCCATTGATAAAATCTATTTTGTTTTTAATGGACAGTGCTTTAAGAACACATCTTCTCCAAGATTGATAACCTATGCCATCGAAAATGACTAAAATTATTGTCGATCCAGCATTTCCGATGGATGCATGTACAAAGGATTGGTTTAGTCCACCGACTCTTGTGTTTGATTCAAGTTTACATTTGTATTTGATGCCATAGCTCAGAAAATTTATAGGTTCAAAATTTGTTTTAGCAGATTTTGCCAATTTTGAAATCAATTAGGTCACGACACGATCGTCAACAAAACCGACTGAAGATCAAGCAAATATCCTATAGAAAATGATGATATAGATGAAGTTGGGTATGAATTGAACCAATTTGAATTGTGAGTTTATCGTTTTGAACAACAAAATCATTAGAATGACCAAAAATGATATGAACGACTGAATCTCTGCAATCTAGGGTTTTGAACTTGGATTTTAGATTTTTCGAGCTCGATCATTGATTTGTGAGTGCGGAAGAGTTGGATACAATACCTAAATGCTCTGATACTATTTTTGAATGTAGAGTTTGAGCTTAGAGCTCCATTAATGGAGATCGTGAAGATGAGCATAGAGAGAAAAACAAACACATAACTTGACAAATGATTTGGGGAATGAAAAACTTACTTCATTTCAATGATTAGATCAGATTATATACACCTACAAATTCTAACTAATCAAAATATCAAAATATCTAATCCTAACTAAGATATCTTCTAACTACCACAACAAACTCAACTAACTCCCTAACTACTTGTGACAATTGGACACACTGCCAGCTCATCGTTTCAACTAATTGCTAACTTAATACAAGAATTAGTTAACTTAAGCAATCTCAACATACTTTAGTCCCAATATGGCAAAGGAAAATCTACAAATTAAGTACTCCCTGTCCTTACATGTCATGTTTGTCTTTTACTTACTTTTAAAAAAAACATTAACTAAAAGGATCTAATTAACTAAACTATATATAATGAATTTTATCTTGATTTTCTAAAATGACAAGAACTTATTTTGGATCAAATATTTTTAATAACCATAACAAATAATATGAACCGGAGGGAGTTTAATGGAAAGATGGACCATCATCTATCGATAAAGTTCTTCAAATTATCAAATTTGGAATTAATTGAAGAACGTGAAAATCTTAATACGGAAATTATCAACTAAACGTGATGATTAGACAAAGATGGAAATGTTTTCTTCTTAAGGCACTACAATTACAACTTTTGACTTGAAGCTAGTGCATTTGGGTCCATCAGTGGCAGAATTTTTGTGAAGGCCTGAGGACCATGGTATAAAGATAAAACTAATCCCTGTTTGAAGTTAAGGTTGTAATTATTTGACAAGATATATCCCACTAATTTATCAACTTAGGAGCATCATTATGTCTACGAACTTAATTCCTTGGTGGTTGGCGTGATCTTGACTTCTTTTAGAAATGACATTAGCCTTTCCTGATGTATTTTTGTGCCTGAAATTTCTTAAATTATGATTTTCTTTTACCTCTGCTGCTATGTGTTCTTCAGTATACTTTGTTTATCTTATTTACATGCGTTAGTTACTGGTTTCTTTTCAGAATGCTCTGACTTACTCGCTTTTGTTACTATCATTTTCACACTGCTTTAAATTTCTTGTCTGAGTGTGACCGTTTCTCTTGCTTTGCTTGTTCCTATGTGTTGTCTTGAGCCGATGTTCTTTCGAAAACAACCGCTCTAACTACCAAGGTAGATGTAAGGTCTGCGTACATTATACCCTCTTCAGACCCCACGTTATGAAATTTTACTGGGTATATTATTGTTGTTGTAGTCGATAGCGATCGTGCTGAGATTCATACAAGAAACAGTAAGTATTGCAATAAAATGGTAACTTGTGATCAACTAGTATTTAAAAAACTGATGAGGGTATCTGAGTCAGATTGCGTACCTTTCAATTATTTCATTAGATATTTGCTATCTTTCATTGCAGTATCGAATAACTATGTTCGTACTGCAACGAGAAAAAATCACCTAATTTGTTGTTACTACGAATTGTAGGGGACGATTCTCATTTTTTAATTCCAAGAAAAGCTTCAGTAGGAATCTCCCACGTAAAAGATATATACATGTGCGGTTCTAATTCTCACTGTCCCCCTTTCTTGCTCTTCAATTAACAAAAATAAATAAATAAACATTATATGAATTTATATACTTTGATTAATTGGATAAATCCTTATCCACCTGAATCTCAACACATTAGGATTTCAAAGAGAAAACACTGTCTATTACAGTGTGATTATATGAATTTAAATGCCTTGGTTAAATGCTCTAGGCCTCATTTTCAACGTGGTGACTCAAAATTTTAGTCAGTTTTTTTTTTCATCAAAATTTTAGTCAGTTAGATCAGTAGGTTTTGAATGAATTTTTCTTTTTGTATACAAGTTTATCCGCTGAACTAGCAGAAACACAACTTAAATAAAACAGTGACATCAAAAAGGTCATTAGCAAGCCTATTTAGATTATAACCTCTGTTTTATCAATTATGACTGGCCATCATCTGGGAACCAAAAGGTGTAAGTTATATGCCCTGAACAAACGTGAAAATAATTTTTATACTCAGTATAATTTAACATGTTAATTAATATATTGTCACGTTGTTAAATTGTGTTTTTCTTAAAATTTGTTACTTATGAGTTATGATTGCAGGTAACATAACATAATTTAAAATTTTAATGCACTATCAATGTACAAAACTCAAACTGCAAAAAGAAAAAAAATAGACTGGAAGATTCGAAAAGAAAAATACGGGCCGGGTGGGGTTAATTAGTTGAGCCTAACAAGCCAGGCTTTACAAATTCGTTTTTTCTAGACCAAGTCCGAAATAATATTAGGCCCATTAGGGAAAATGTTCTGCAAAAACAAAACGAAAAAGGATAAAAGTGGTCATCCGGCCAAACTAAGGTTGTCCAGTGGGCCGGGTCAACCCGATCCCCTAAAAAATATTACGGTGTCGGGATTCGAAACCGGGACGGGACCTAGGCTCGTCCCGCCCCATCCCCGTCCCGATCCCGACCCCCCCTCCCTCTTTGCAAAACTAACCGTTGTAACAACGACATTTTAGATTTTAGCCGTTGTGCAACGGTTCCAACGGCCATTTTTGCCCTCCCCCCTCCCCCCCCATAACCCCCTCTACCCCATTAATATTTATTTTTAACCTCTAAGTTAGTATATTTACACTCCCAATTTCACAACTATAAATACCTCATTTTCTCTTTATTTTATCTCACAAATCTTCCTACAATCTCTCTAATCTCTCTACAAGTCTACATTGCCTACTAAATATTTTATTTTATTTGCTCATTTGTATAATTGTATCAAAGTTCAAAAATTGCTCATTTATAAGGCCCCTATTAAAAAATATTTATCAATTTTTTTCTTCTTATTCCCATTATTTATATTATTGGTGTTGTATTAAATCCGACTATTAAAATAGACGGTTGTAAATCACTTATTGAAACGATTTATGATTATATAGCAGTACTTTCACCTCCAACTCCAAAAACTCAAATGAACAACCACCTAAGGAACCAACTAAAGAAGAAGTGTTGTCTAGCATACACGATGAATGCAAAAAAGTATATATGCATTACCAACAAGAAAGTGCTAGCAACCAACCAGCTTTTATACCTTCTCCTTCTTCTACGTCTCCCTCTCCCTCTCCTTCTCCTTCTCCTTCTCCTTCTCCTTCTCCTTCTCCTTCTCCTTCTCCTTCTCCTTCTCCTCCTCCTCCTCCTTCTTCTTCTTCTTATAAAAGACATGATGTTTCTACGGCTAGTATTAAAAACCTTAGAAATAGAATGTTTAGTGGTTCCACTGCTAATCAAATTAGTGAGTTTGATGTTTTTGTTTTGCAGGGTGTTATACTGTACCAAGCAGTTCTCAATGAAGAAGGACGTGAAGACTTGCTTAAATACTAGAGGAAAAATGAGAAGACATTTCCGATACTAGCAAAGATGGCCCGAGATGTGTTGAACATTCAAGCGTCATCAACAACGTCTGAAAGTGTTTTTTCTGCCGGAAGATTTTAAATAGGAGAGCACAAACACTCATTAGCGGGAGACAACTTAGAGATTACAGTTCTATTCAGAGATTGGATACGAGCGAAGCGTAGAAGGTGCGGTCAACCAGAGATCAACGAAAAAGACGACGACAAATACAATGAAATCTTGTCCGAGGGAACTGGAAGCGACGTCGACCAATTTTACCAACAACTTCCAAATCCAACCGAAGAACCACAAGACATTGTGAAGAAATTAAAAAATGTGTTTTTAACTATGTAATTTTTTTAATTGCAATTTTACTATATGATTTGCAACTTTTGAACAACATCACAAAGTTGTAATTTTGAAATTGTATTACAAAAAAAATCATATTTCTATTAAAAATATAAGAGGCACAAAAATAGTTTTGGGATGTTTTTATTACACCATCTTGTTCAATTATTTAAGTGTTTATATTCACAATTTTTTTGAAATTAAGTGTAAAAAAAATGGAATCCCGGACCCGACCCGACCCCGCCTCGCCAACACCGATCCCTTTTTCCGACGGGATGTGGGACGGGACGGGACATCGGCCTGTCCCGCCGGAGGATCGGTCCCGACCCTTTTCCAGCCCCGATGGGTCCCATCACCGGGACCCGCCCCACCCCGAACCCGACCCCTTGGACAGCCTTAGGCCAAACTAGTGACAGTCGAATGACCCAAGATGTTTAAAATTCATTAGCTAGCCTTTTTAAAATATTTGTTTTTAGCTTTTTTTCAACTAATTTCAGCATATGTATAGAAATTGTATAATTGTTGTATAAAAAATCTATCATATGTATAGAAATTGTATAATTGTTGTATAGAAAATCTATCATATGTATAGAAACTGTATCGTTGTTGTATATAATATGTATCCCTATAGTATATGTTTAGAAAATGTATCATTGTTGTATAATTTCTATTTAATAAATGTATAATCAACGTATACTTACTAATTATATACATATTATACATGTTTTAGGATATTTCTTGAAGGCTCAATCAACTTATACTTACTAATTGTACACATATTATACATGTTGTGAGATATTTTTTGAAGGCTCAATATGAATTTTTTCGTCTACCTTTAGTGGCGACCTTTTGATCTTTTGTGGCGACTAAGTTGTCACAAAAGTCAGATCTTTTTGTAGTAAACCTTTAGTGACCTTTTTTTTAATCTTTTGTGGTGACTAAAGCAAAAAGTCCTTTTTTTTTAGTGTTAATGGGCTGCTGGTGGGCTAGTGGCTGGGGTTAGTTTGGGTCGAAAGGCGATATCGCCTATTAAGCCCATATATGGGAATTTTCCCCCCTAATGGCTAGGTAGTGTTCTTTTTCCAAAACAAAATGAACTCCAAAAACTCAAAGTGGAAGTTACAATCGCTCGGTCAAAAATATTTATACTCTCTTGTCAATATACATATTTTATAAATATACTATATATCCACCGACTATTTTCTTGAGTGAACACCTATTTATATTAATTCTCAAACTGAAAACAACATTCAATTTTAGAATGAAATAACGAAACCGCTTGCTTAAAACAAAACAAAAACACCCTTAAATATTATCCCCGGTTTTTTTTTTCATGTCGTTTAAAGTTTTGGCAATTGGGAGAATAATTAAATACGAGCATTAATCATATACTTTATTTTATTAAATTATCCTTTTTCTTTCTTCAAAATGAATAATAATTGTCGAAAGACTTTTAGAAAATTGTATAGATCATTTTATTAACATGATATATTTGAAAAGAAATACTTTTTCAGCTTCATAATTAAGCCTTTTCAATTCTGCTACACGTCTAAAGATTTTACGTTTTCATCTTTTTTGTTCTCGTCTATCTAACTTGCCTTCTTAGGAATGTTTTCATGTGATCTGACTTTTTTCTAATCATTTTGAAATATATAAACTTATATATCTTGTTAGAATTTCACATCAGTAGGATGTGGTAAGTTGTTTACTTATACAGGACTCACAGTTATTTTAATTCTTTGTTTGTTCAATGTCGAATGACATTGTTTTGTATATATTTTAGTTGGCAGGCTTGAACATTTGTTTATTGTTTAATTTCCCTCAATAGTAAATGGATGGCTTTGTCTATATAAGAAAATAAATTACTACGTAGAAAATCGATTACTATTGACGGCTTGGGTTATATAAGAAAATAAACTACTACGTAGTAAATCGATAAGAAACTTTAACATGTATTGCTCTAACATGTATTCACAATTTGACTGGTACGTGGTACCTACACAATGGCGGAACTTGTCCAAAATATTAAGGGGCGGTAACTACTAACAAAAATATTATAATTGAAATTTACCATTGTTGGAGATTTACCACTGTTGGGGGCTTGTGACTGAGATGCGGTGGAGGTGACCGTAGTGGGTAAAAGCAAAATGTCTTGTTTAGAAAATGATTTTTGAGAGGTATATATATATATTAAAAAAATGATTTTTTGAGGGGCCCCACAACCCCCGCCCCTTCAAAGCTCCGCCACTGCCTATACAGAATAAGAAAATTAAATTCTCATGACAAACCCATACAAATAATTTCACATTCGCCAATCTTCCCTCCTTTATTTTACACGTCTCTCAATTATTACAATTGTTGTATAAGGTGTATAAATATACAGGGACGAAGCCAGCTAATTTTTTTCGATCAGGGCTAGTATTATATTATATAAATTTTAAAAAATAGGTAATAATTTAAATTCTAAATAACATAAATACAAATCGTTCAAAAATAATGAAAATATAATCACAATTTTTCTCGATGAGATTTCATAATCTGAAACCGTTGCATAACGGCTTCGTTACTGATCTCATACAAAATTTCGTTCTCAATATAAGGTACTAATAAATCATTAAGCCAATCGTCCGATATTCGATTTCGCAGTCGATCTTTGATGATGCTCATAGCAGAAAGGCTCTCTCTACACTTGCAGTAGCAACTGACAAAGTTCATTATAAGGTAAGAAACGTGTAAATCAAAGGATAGATTTCGTGTCTTTTTGTTTCCACCATCTTCTTTGCAAGATCTCCAATGCTGACAATTTCTGAAAACTCAATGCTACTACGCATATCAATAATATAAGTCTCAAGTTGATTATCAAGTAACTATAGATCATGTGAAGAAAACTCCCGAGGATACAATCGAGCAAACTTGACGAGACTTTCCTTGTTGAAAGCAAATAATGAATTGCTAGATTAAGGCACCCAACAAAAAGAAGCAATTCAGCATTTGTCACAGAAAATCGGCTATTTAACTCCATAAGTTGTTTGTCCAAAACACCATAAAAGCACTCGATGCGAAAATAAGTATCGTTAGTCATTTCTTCAGTTCTCCGCTTGGACCGCCGAGGAGATACATATTTTTCATTCATGTTAGGGACAACAATCTCATGATTAGAACAAAACAAAGAAACTTCATTAACTATAGAATCTCATCCATTGTCTCTTAAATATTGCAATCTTTGCTTTGAAATCTCCACTAATCTCATAGCATTCTCTATCTCTTTTTTTTTTTTTTGCAATGCTAATGACAACTCATTGGTAATCGCCAATACCTTTTTCATCAAATGCACATCGAATGCAAACTCAAATGATTGTAATGCATTTAAAAACATGTTTGCATCAACTCTTTGCTCCGGATCATCCATTATAAGATCAAGTACTTCAATTACAGATGAAAATATGCCAATGAGTCTAACTAAAGTATTATAATGCGAGCTCCAATGAGTATCACCTGGACGTTGCAAGTTAGTTTCTTGGTTTAGCCCACGCTCACTAACAAGTTCTCCCTTAATTAGTGCTTCCATTACTTTTTGACTTTGTATGTCTTTGAGAATATCATGCCTCTTACTCGAACCTCCAACCATATTTACAACCCTTGATGTGATTTCAAAAAGATAATGAGGAAGAAAGTGAAACTTTGCAACCGCTACTAAACACAACTGAAGCTGATGAGCAAAACAATGAACATAAAAGGCACATGGATTTTCATTCAAGATAAGAGTTTTCAAACCTTTAAGCTTACCTTTCATGTTGGCTGCTCCATCATAGCCTTGACCTCTCAACTTTGATATGCTTAAACCATGATCAGAGAGTAATCGTTCGATAGTCTCCTTGAGTAAAGCTGCATTTGTATTTGGAACATGTTTTATACCAAGAAAATGTTCAATTATTTATCCCTCATTGTTCACATATCTTAAACAAATTGCCATTTGCTCCTTCATTGATGCATCACGTGACTCATCAACCAAGATTGTAAAAAATTTATCACCGATATCTTTGATGATCACAAAAGTAGTTTCAGCAGCAAAAACTTTACAAATATCTTTCTGAATATCAGATGAAACTAATTGTGAAGTCTTTCTGAATATCAGATGAAATTAATTGTGAAGTTAGAGGAGCATTTTCAAATGAGGCATTCTTTATTTGCTCATTATTATCAGCAAGCAAATGAAAAACTTCAAGATAGTTGTCCTTATTTCTCGACAGCTCATATTCATCTCTACCTCAAAATGATAGTCCTTGATTCAAACATAAACGCACATATGTAACAGCTGCATTCAACCGAATACGATAGTTGGTTCTCTCGTCATTTGCTTTATGAGTAAATAGAGTAGAAACACTTCCTGTAAGGTTTTGATTCATTAGATCTTGACATTTCTTTTTTGATTGATTATGAAAACTGCTATGTCCTCCAACATGAACATCAAATCTCTCCTTCTTTTTTCAATTATTGAATCCAACTCCGACAAATGAATATGCCCCACCTTGATTATTTTGAGTCCTAAAAAGATAGTAGTAAAGACAATATGCTCTATCTTCGGTTATGCTATACTCCAACCAATCTGGATATTTGTCAAATCAAGTTTCAACAAACCTCCTTTTTTTGAATTTTATCATCTGGTTGGCTCCATGGAAAGTTGTGGTTTCTAGGTTGAAACGACCCCTTGAATAGATAAGCTCGTCTTACTTTATCTCTATGATTAATATCGTAACTCCATATTATTGGTCGCTTTCCAGGGTTTGCCGGGAGATTGTCGAAGTCAATTTCAACATTTGAAGGTCTCTTTTGAACATTTGATTTAGAAGAATCAACCATTGCAAACTTTCTTTTAAGAAATTTCTCCATCAATACAATCTTTAAATCCACAACAATAATGTTCTACAAAAATCCAAAACTATATGATCATTTATCAAACACTAATTAATTCAAATAATAATAAATTTGCACTAATTAGGGTTCACAAAAAATAACTATTATAATGAAATTGAATAGATGATGGAAAAATCTTACATGTACTAAATAAAGATGAGTAGCGCAAAAACCAAAGTCTTGAAGAAGATCACAAGAAAAGAACCGAAAGAACTGAAGAAGAATCGCCAATTTCTAAGTTGGTCTTGAGCGTGAAACCCTGAAGAAGACAAAGTGTTTTTTATTTTAATAGAGAAAGGCATCGCTATTTTTTAATCAGCACATACGCTGACTTTGTTAAATACTTTTTTTTTCTTTTGTTGGACTTATGGATTTCCTTTTGCAAATTTATTGGGCTTGGATAATTTAAGAGTAACAAAATGTTGGGGGTTAATATTTTTGTGAGGGGGGGCTTTTTGGCAATTGTTAATATAGTAATAGTATATTTTTTTTGTTGGGGTCTTATAGCCGCTAGTGGGCCATGTGAGGCTTCGTCCCCGGATATACTACTAGAAACATATTTTTTTTTACCTACACTCAGTAGGAAAATCGTGCTATATAAAACGTATTTTTTTTACCTCATTCTCATCGAACCAACTCACTAGAAAAACACATAATGGAAACACAAGTTCCAACTGAAACGTTATGAAACTTTTTAATTTTTCTATGTAAAAATGCTACTATTTAAGTTTTACACACTGATATTCAGTGGGAAATAATCATTGACTATTACTCAATGAAAAATTCAGTGGGAAAGTAGAGATTATTTATGCTATTGAAAGTTTGAAACTATCCATCCTTAATATAGATTTGATGACGTATTTGCATATATTTAAATATCGTATTTGAAGTCCAACCTTGTTAATTACACATCTTTTAACGTCTTTAATTAATTTACTATTTATAATTCAATCAAATTTAGATTCTTTCATAAAAAATAAAATTATTTATCTATTTCCAAGAATACTTATTGTAAAGTGAATCTTCATGTCATTTTTCATAACTTGACTCTAAATGCACATTTTGAAAATATATATATCAAACATAAATTATTATTGTACTAATACGAACAAAAGTGTTTGTCAAATGTATTGACCAATTATCAACCGCTAGCCTCTCAAAATACTTATTTAAAATTGTATTCTGACGGAAAAGAGACTTCAAGTTTATGTTTTCCAACTATACAAAGGATTGGGAGCTTTCCCTTAAAACCTTTTATAAATACTTACTCCCTATATATTGTGCTAGTAACTGTTTTTTTGTACTTATTAAAAGGAAAGTGTTACAGCAGTGGCAATGGACTCTTCCACCGTGGAGGGCGGCGCGTCGCTTCGTTCAACGGGAACCGACGCAACAAAGCGCCTTGTTTCTTATTTCTTCGACCCTTACATCGGTGACTATTACTACGGCCAAGGCCATCCAATGAAGCCTCACCGTATTCACATTGCACACAATCTCGTTTGCCATTATTACCTTCACAAGAAAATGGATATCACTCGCCCATTATCGTCGAGTGCGGAGGATATTGGCTGGTTCCACTCGCCGGACTACGTCGACTTTCTCTCTTCCGTTTCGCCCGAGACTCTTTATGACCAAACTTATGATGCATGCCACCTTAAACGGTTCAACGTCGGGTCGGAATGCCCTGTTTTTGATGGGCTTTTTTATTTTTGTCAAGCTTCTGCCGGTGGCCGCCGTTAAGCTTAATCAGCAAGATGCTGATATAGCTATTAATTGGGCTGGTGGATTGCACCATGCAAAGAAAAGCGCGGCCTCTGGATTTTGCTATGTTAATGATATTGTTCTTGGAATTCTTGAACTTCTCAAAGTTCACAACGTAAATACTCAATTTTCCCTTATTGTATTTGTTCCTTTACGCGCAAAAAGTAATATTTTTTATTGTCTCGTTCACATTGGCAGCATATATCTATGTGTATATATGGTGAATTTTTTATACTTGGGTATTCTTTTGGTATCGCTGATTTACTCTGTTTCAGTGTATACTTTGGTTATGTGTTTGACATCTTGTGGCCGTTACTGTTACTGTAGATGTTTCATGCGTATTCATGTTATTCTGATATTGGATTTTTTTGGAGTTTATATCTAATTGCACTGATTCTTAAAATAACTAAAACTGGGTAATCTAAATTGTAACAAATGCTGTTTTTTCAATATGTGAGTTATTGAAAGCTGTTGATTACTTAATCGTGGACAAAGTTCCTTTGATTATGTAATTCTAGCTATAAAGTTACCATTCTAGTATTTCAAAGTTGGATTTATTCCTACTTTGAATTTGTGAAAGAAGTTACTGTCTGTTAATTTTTTTACTTGAAAAGATCAGGCATCAAGTGTGTCATAGTAGTTTGTAATAATTTCATATCTCTCATGCTAGATATTGTACATGAAAGGGCAAATACTTTTTCCTAGTTTATATTTATGAATTAAATGTGATACCCATGTTTACGTCGTATATTGACTGCATACTAGATACTTGGTATAGCATATTCCTCGCGTTTTGTGTACTATTCTATTAACCTTTTTGAGAAGCAAAAAGAGAATAAATTAAAGGTGCGCGGTATGCCTAACGCACATAAGCATGACAAATTGGGGCAGTATTAATGATAGTACAACGCATGGATATTTTCATTTTATAACCTAAATTGGTTGTGTCATGTATCGGAGGCTAGGCACTACTCTAGACACTAAATTAAGGTAGTTTGCTCTTAGGTGTGGGTCCTTTACTTGTTCATATTGTTGTTGAGGCTGACTTGGATTGGCTTTGATGTATATTAATCAACGAAATTTTGAATGTGCTTCTATGTTTTGAGTTTGTAAGCAATATGTTAATAATCGTCTTGAGGATGTGGAAAAGGATTAAAGAGATTGTTTTGTATTGTTGTCTGTAATGCTGTATTACTGTATTCTTTTCTAATATTTGTTGATTACCATTAAAGATCAGGGGTCTTTATTGGTCATTACTTAGTTTGATGGACCAAGTAATTCGGAGTCCAAAATACTTAATCAATATTTTTAGAATTGGAACTTGTAACTATTGTTCCTTTAATAACATGCTCAGTGTTGTTGTGCAGCGTGTACTGTATATAGATATTGATGTTCACCGCGGAGACGGAGTTGAGGAGGCTTTTTACACCACAGATCGGGTCATGACAGTGTCTTTTCATAAGTTTGGGGACTTCTTTCCTGGTACAGGGCATATCGAAGACATTGGTATAGGTACCGGGAAGTATTATGCCTTAAATGCCCCATTGAATGACGGGATTGATGATGAAAGTTTCCGTAGTCTATTCCGTCCCGTAATCCAAAAAGTGATGGAGGTCTATCAACCTGATGCTCTTGTGCTTCAATGTGGTGCTGATTCACTAGCCGGAGACAGGTTGGGCTGTTTTAACTTGTCAGTCCATGGCCATGCAGATTGCCTTCGATAGTCCCACATCGGATATGGAATGGGAACATTGACTCCTTATATGAACTTGGACAATCCTCATCCTACAAGCTAGGTTTTGGATTGAGTTAGACCAAAGATCCATTCTTTACACTCAATGGAATGAGAACATGAACTCCTTAAATGGACTTGGACAATCCTCATCCTACAAGCTAACTTTTGGGGTTGAGTTAGCCCAAGATCCATTCTTTACACTCAGGTCTTTCAATGTGTCTATTTCTCTCCATTTTGGTGTTTTTTCCTGCCTTTGGATTTTCATCTATTACTTTTTACTCGTCTTGCAAGTTGTGCTAAGGTTGAACTTCTTCAATGTTTGCAGACAGCAATTGCAGTTGGAATAGAGCCCGAGAATAAATTGCCTGACAATGAGTATTACGAGTATTTTGCCCCATAATATACTCTTAATGTTGAACCAATACCCATGGAGAATAAGAATTCGCCCTGGGATCTGGAGAGATCAGGTAATCTGAACATCATTCTTTTAGGGGTTGCTTTTAGTAAACTATCAGAAAATACCATCTAATAGATGTTCAAAGCTGTATAATGTAAATACTTTTTTCCTGGCTAGAATTTGAGATAATGTTATTTAACATGAATAGTTGGTGGGTGCAGGAACATGTTGCTGGAGCAACTCTCGCATTTACCCCATGCACCTAGTGTTCCGTTTCAAATGGCACCTTTCATAACAGAAGTTCGAGAAGATGTCAGCTCTAGTTTATCTTCAAGATCATTTGATTTTCTATGTATATTATTCGACCTGATCCCCGTTAAACAATTTATGTATGCAGAGAGAGGAAGACATGGATCGAAGGCCTAAACCTCGGATATGGATGAAAGAGGAGTATGAGTCTGATACTGATGAAGAGGAGAAGCCTAAACCACGATTTTCAAATACTAGTAATACTCCAACTGCGAGAACTGACACGAGGTAGCCATCGAGTTGTGTTCTATACACTTGAAACATCCATCCCATGCTGCCATGAGACATCCACTCTGTTTTCTAAAATCTTGTTTGTGCATTTCTCTGCGTCTTGGGATCAGATTATTTGTAGATTGTTTAAATCATCCATAACCTTGTTTGATTTTTGTATTAGTAGGCGTTTTACCGGGTAAAGTGTTTTTCATTTCAGTTTCTTTATTTTCAAATGACTATGTGAGTTGACATAGATCTTTCCCTCTGTATTATTGTCCAAGAACTTGCCATTCCGAGCCCAACAGTCCAAAACTTTAATCTCTTGAGCCTTGTACCTACCTTAGATTTTGTCTCAGCTTTGTTGTTGATTCTAAAAAATTCCTCCATAAAATTTTCTAGGGGAAAAAAAGATTTAAGCATTTTTTTTGTAAGTGAACAGATTAAGCTAGATTATTGAACTGAATCAGGTTTGAACTTGAAGCAAATTGGAGGTTAGGTGGTTTAGATGATTTGTTTATTGAATGTATATTTTGTAATAATATCCCGATGCTATTTTCCTATGTAGTTTTGTTTGATACTGATTTCCTGCGTTTTGTGATGCAGTTACTTCAATTACAAAGTGAAAGATGAGGACATGTTTTGATGGAGGCCTCTAATCCAAAGCTCTTGTATATGTCTATATATAATAGCAAAAGACTGAAGTGCTGAACCTTCCTCTCACTTCTATTAGCTAGGATGGGAAATGATACATAATTCATTGAAAAAAGTTTGAAGTTTGAGCATGTAGAATTGACTCATCCGCTCATAATAAGAGGTTGTAATTAGTAGAGTATAACTTTATGTATATGGTGAATAGAGATTTGTGCAAAACATATGAGCATGCTAGAAGTTATTGAATATAAGTGATCTCTTTTCTAATTTGAATTGAAGGAAATGATGAGGTAAAAATTGTATCTCTTGTGTTATTTTTGGATATCTATCTCTTGTAAATAGACATAAATCTACGAACAAATTTGTACATGCCTACAAAGTCAATTGATCCTTTGTTCATCTCGTAGAATCAGTGAAGTCATAAATAAATACAGAGAGTTTTTTCTGATAAGTGATGTTTGTTTGAGGCTTTGAGCATTGCTAAAATGAGATTGATGAAAGTTTTGGGGAAACTACTTTTTGGAAAGAAGTTTGTTTGAAGTAGCGTTTTCAGTTTGACAAAAAAATTCACCCGTGGTATTCACTAGATTCTTGTATCATTTTCTTTCCGAAACAGAAAATATATATTGTTGTATGTCATGTGTATATACATGCACACATTCTCCGTTCTAATTGTTAAAAATTTCCTATTCTAATCAGTTTGGTCAACATTTTTGTCAAAAAAAGAAAAGACCAATTAATTCTAATGTTGTGATAATGTACTGACTATAAGTCAATGGTGGGTCAAACTGACTAAATTCTGTTTGAGCTAAAGTTAAAGAGGAATAGAAGAAAAAAAAAAAAGGTCAATAGTCTCTCAACATTGGTGCCTCAAACAAAATGAAACTTGATATATATGACAACAAACAATGCACATTTATTCTAGTCCAACGAAATTGTCTATCTAATCGAACACATTACTCACAAACTACATGTCTTGTTTCTAAGTGTTCATGTTTATCTAGTATTTAATTTAACAAAGCAAATGTGTGATTGAAGTGACAATTTTGTTGGAAATCAGCTGATGTTCATCCCTTTCCATTCCCTTGTTTCTCAACTCTCAAAGTCGAAGCTTACAATCTCAAGAACCAAAGAACTTCACGCTTTCATAATCAAAACTCATCTATTACTCGACCCATTTTACGCTACTAGAATTCTTAGGTTCTATGCTCTAAACGACGACATCATCTCTGCTCGCAACGTGTTCGATAAAACTCCCCAGAGAACCATTTACCTCTGGAACTCCTTAATTCGAGCTTATGCTAGAGCCCACAAATTTAGAGATGCATTTTCGCTGTTTAAGGACATGATTAACTCTGAAATTAAGCCTGATAACTTCACTTTTGCATGCCTTCTTCGAGCCAGCTCTGAGAATTTTGATGTGCATAGTTTGAGAGTCTTACATGGAGCGGTTGTTCTCTCTGGGTTGCAGTGGGACTTCATTTGTTGTAGCCAACTGGTAAGTGCTTATTCAAAATTAGGATGTGTCGCTGATGCAAGCAAGGTGTTTGATGGAATAACTGAACCAGATTTGGTCCTATGGAATTCAATGATATCGGGTTACGGGTGTATTGGAGAGTTATTAAAGGGGCTAGAATTGTTTAGTAGAATGCAGAAAATGGGTATGAGGCCTGATGAGTACACAATGGTAGGCCTGGTTATAGCTATATATGATTCTAATGTGCTGAAAATAGGTGAAGCAATCCATGGATATTGTTTAAAACTTGGTATAGAGTTAAACTCTCATGTAAGCAGTCTACTAGTTAGTATGTATTGTAGAGTTAAATGTATGGGTTCGGCGTTTAGAGTCTTTGATGGCATTGTAGAACCTGATTTAATTGCATGGTCTGCTTTAATAAGCGGTGTTTCGCTGTGTGGGAATAGTGTCGAGGCCTTGGATATCTTCAGAGAAATGAATACGAAAGGTGGGAAGGCGGATGTATCGTTGATAGCCACTGTACTGACTGCTTGTTCTCAATTGACAGCTGTGCAGCCAGGTGGTGAGATACATGGTTATGCTTTTCGACAAGGTTATCACTTGGAGGTTATGGTCTCCTCTGCTCTAGTTGACATGTACTCGAAATGTGGGTTCTTGGAATTGGGATATCAAGTTTATAAGACTATGACTTTCAAGAATATTGTTTCATATAATTCAATTATTTCAAGTCTTGGTTTATATGGACTTGCATCTCAGGCCTTTCAGATATTCGAGAAGGCACTTGAGGAAGGGCACAAACCAGATGAAGCTACTTTTTCTGCACTCCTTTGTGCATGTTGCCATGCTGGTCTTGTCAATGATGGTCGAGAATATTTCAGAAAAATGAAAGATCAATTTGGCATCTCAGCTAACACCGAGCATTATGTTTACATGGTAAAGCTTCTTGGAATGGAAGGACAACTGGGAGAAGCTTATGAACTTGTCCAGACTCTGCAAGAACCAATTGACTATGGCATTTGGGGGGCACTATTGTCATGCTGTGATGCTCATAGAAATTATGAGTTAGCAGATATTGTAGCTTATCGTCTTTTTGGTAAGAAGCTTGAGAATAGTAGTTACAGAGTTATGCTTTCAAATATGTATGCTAGTGATGGGAGGTGGGATTTGGTAAATAAGTTGAGAGTTGATTCTGGATCGACAAAGTTGAAACTTCCTGGAAAAAGCTGGATTACTAGTAAAAAAGCATTCTTTTGAAAGGAATTCTTGAGATATCTTCTGCGACATCTTTCACGAGTTCATTTCGTTGAATCTAGGATCAGAAGCTGTGAGAGGAGGTAGGATTAATCTAATTCCTTGTCATGAGCTGAATTTTTATCATGTAATTCCATAACAAATGGAGAAAGAAGATGAGTTTGACCCATTCTGCACTCAACTTTAATGATTCTAACAAGTTATGGAAGGTTCATCTTCTCACCTCTGTGTCTTCTTCCACAAAAAGTTTTACCATGAATAATCCATGATTACAATCTGTAGTTATCATGTTCATGACGTGATGTCAACAGATGGTTAAGGCATGATAGCTGAAACTAATGTAAAGCCAAAACATACAAGAAGCGGCTTATGATTTTGTTGTTCTGCACTTTGTTGATCAGTTATGTATCTGTCCTTAGTAAATGGATGATGAAGACCTTTTTTTCCCTTTAGGTCTCTGTTCTATACGAAAGTCCAATCTGCATATTTCAAACTGGTGGCCACTTTGACTCTCAAGAATGGTAATCATTTCATCATGTAAGTTTGACACAAATTTTCCAATCCTTGTAATTGTCTTCATGGTCAAGAACTTTTGTCTAATGGGTAAAATGCAGCCATGGAATGTTAGGTAAATAGAGGAAACCAGAATTCTTCCTCTCTTTTTTTCCTTTTGAGAGCCTTGCAACCTCCCTCTCTCTATCTCTCTCTCTCCCTACATTCAGATTTCGGGGACTTCTCCATTAATCTAGGGGGGAGAGAGAGAGAGAACTAGGGAGTTACTGCTGTTTGTTGGCTGTTCTGAAAATCGTGCTTCATTTTCTTGCTTTGTCTATTGGCGGAACTTGTGTTGTGAAGCATTTACAAGATTATGCATTTGGGGTCTTTGTGTCTTTGAGACCACTGGCTTGTTTGTTAGTCTGTACCCTTCAATTAGAAAATTTGTGGAATCAACGTCTATTACTTCCCTTGTTTCACCATTAGTTTGTGATGACATGTTGTCACCAGAATCAATACTCAACTGTGAATGACAATTAAACTTTTCCCGCTCTTCAATTGTTTGCGAAAATGGCTGTGCTGTTGCTTAAGGTTTTCTCAAGGATACTTGGAATTCACAACTTTGTACTGAGAAAAAAAAGGAAGAAAGAAATCACAACCCTGTGCTTCTGATTTAATAGGTAACTCGTACAGGTTGTTGTAATGTCTCACTAAATCTTATTCATTTGGAGTGTACATTAAATCTTAGCTGTTGCATAGTATGAAGGATGTTATTCCTTTGAACGGATTTTCTTAGCATATGTTTGGAAGGATAATCATCTTGCTAATCGCTCTGCATGTGTAACGCGCCATGAGATGACTCTATTAAGAACATCTTAAGAATTGCTATAGGTTTTCATATTTTGAACAAGAATGTGCGCTTCTGTCGATATTGATATCTTTTAGATCATTAACATAAGTCATCAAAAAGAAAAAGAAAAAAAAACAGAAGTCATTGGAAAATGTCTCTAACATGGGGCAAGTAGTACATTGTCTGCAGGCTGCGGTTCTTCTGGGTGCAGGCATCATGTTTTTCATAGTCCCCTATTAGATGTAGCAGAGCTGTGTTTGCAAGCTTCAAAGACTCTGAAGGACATGCAAAGTTTTCTTTGTAAATGTTATGTGATAAATTGTGGTATAAGCTGAAATTTCTATGATGCCAAACATTACAGAAGGCGTGTATAAGGAGTGACATTAACTTAGAGAGCCGGAAAGTGGAATAATTAGGAATAGAAATGTCAGAAATATTTAGGACCGATTCTCGCCATCAGTGCATTTAGTATATGAACAAGACCTTTTTTCTGAACCAACTGTTTTCTAATCATGCACCTTGATTCCTATTAGATTCTATCAATCTTATTAGTCAACTTTAGTTTAATCTCAATCTAGTTGCTCCTACTAGGTTTTATTGCCATAATATTTGAGCAATATATGCACGTACAATAGTTTGGAAGTCTTTTAGTGTGAGTGTATGCCATCCCATTGTCAATTGCTATTGTTTATATCTTTGCTGGACATTCTCTCCTCTTTTCCATGGTAGTGTGTTAAATCTTGCTAAAATTCATTTATATTAATTGAACTTTGGAAAATTTAAGATGCAAGTATTCGACATGCTTGTTTCTTCAAATTTCTATAATTGCTAAAGGAGATTGTGTGTTAATACATGATATAGGTGTAAACTATTTGATATAGTTAAAGCAGGGTGTCATTTTCTTAGACGACCGGTTGCTCAGTCAGTTTTGGAATCCCTACCCCTAGATGCAATTTTAGTGTTCTTACTAATTGCTATCTAAGTGTTGCATAAACAAATATTTGCGTTGAGGTTTTAGAACTCTTCTAAAATGCACACACTTTTAAATGTGTTAAAGGCTCATAATATTAAAGCAGTTTCTGCAGATACCATTCTTTCGTTTTGTGGGAGGGCCTTGCTGGTTGAAGGCTTGAAGAGATCCTGGATCACAAATTCAGTCCTGACAAATTCGCTACTTCAAGTGAGGCATCACAGGTTCGAAACAGCTCTCTTCCATAAAGCAAGACAGCTGATGGCTTCTGTTTGTTCAGTTGTTATTTTTGTGCGTTAAATTTTGTTGCTTCTCAAGGACCTAAAATTATTTATAAGAAGCAAAAGCAGAAAACATTATGGCAACTCAAATCATCAACTCTAAAGTTAATATTTGATATTCTACTTATCCTTCTGCAGAGCTGGAAAACTATGCTGCATGTGATAAGATTAACAATGAGATCCTTGCAACAGCTCTTCCTTGAACCCTGGAAGGCAATACTCATGCACTGTGGAAAGAACATTCCTAATGACGGGGCGGGGCGCTCTGATGACTGTCAGCAAGAACAATTTATAAGAATTATCAAGATGCATACGTTTAGCATTTAATAAAAAAATCTTGAAGTCTGATTAGAAGTTTTAATGCTACAGAAACGTTGAATGTATCAAGGGAAAACGGCCTAATGTCAAATTGTGGTAAGGATTTATTTCTTTTCCCTTTTCACTTTTGTAACAGCTTAACTAAATGGTTGTACTTATCAAGTTCTCTTTTTACCCGCTTCCTTTTTGTGTCAATTTCTGCAGAAGTAGTTGTTCTTTTCTGGATGAGGGGATTATCTATACTTCCATTCTTGTAAATGACATTTCCTTAAAGTGATCCTTATATGCCAATAATTGGAAGAATTATTTCCTTCATTAAGTACCTAATTAACCAAATCATCAACGCTTTCTCCATCATGTTCTACCGTATTCGTTTTTGCAATGGATTTGCATTTAGGTTGTGCTTCTCTATAACATTCATTATGTTCTTTATAGACTTGCACTTGCATGCGGACACACGCACACACACTTGATTTCAGTTACTGAATATTTGTCACGCTGATGGAGCTGTATATACAACAACAATATACCCAGTGAAATCCCACAGTGTGGGGTCTGGGGAGGGTAGAGTGTACGCAGATCTTACCTCTACCTTGGAAGGAAGAGAGGTTGTTTCCGAAAGACTCTCGGCTCAAGAGAAAGCATGAGAAAAGTTAGATAAGGACAAGCAGTTCAAAGCATGGAGCTGTATATACATGCAATAGTTTGTCAATGTGGTTGTGGTATAGTGAAGTCATAAACATCATAAGTAGCACTTTTCTTGCATGTGCTTTTGAGGCTGTTGATATAGTTCGAAGTGTTTATTTTTACCTTCTGAGGCAAAATAGGAATAGTGTGCTTCTATCAAATGGTTTGGCTAAAATCAGAACACTGTCATTTGTGAATTTTTTTCAATGTTTTATCCTTTTCTGTAAGTTTTTTTTTAATTTTATACTTTGTTACAAAATTGAATGATGAACCAAAATAATGTGTAAAGGCTTGCATGATTGTTGAGAACAGAAATATTCCTTTTTCTCTAGGATTCAGTAGTGCTAGAGAGCAGGAGGTCATGGGTTCAAGCCGTGGAAATAACCTCTAGCAGAAATGCAAGGTAATGCTGCGTACAACAGACCTTTGTGGTCCGGCCCTTCCCCGGACCCCGTGCATAGCGGGAGCTTATTGCACCAGGCTGCCCCTTTTTTCAGTAGTGCTAGAGTCTTGAACTCCTATATAGAGTAGTGTACTTGAAAGCAACTTTGACCTCGAGGTTCTGAAAGTTTAAGAAACGGAGGAAGTTAGAGAAATATGCAGGCATGTTACTAAGACTGAGTTAAGGAGTAGGTAAAATGATCAGCTGTAGAGGCTAATTCTTAGACCATGTTATTTATTGCTTTCACTTTGTGACTTACAAGTAAGTTAAGGCAAAATCATACTCTAGATAGGTTAGGCTGTTGAATTTCAAAAGCAAATGTTACAACCTTGGGATGTAGATCTTATAGTGTCCTTTTCCTCTTCTTTTTGCCCTTTTGAGTTGTAGAAACAGTTTGGGTGATGGTAGGACTTAAGAGTAGCAAGTTGCTATATTCTACAGGCAGCTACTAATAGGAAGTGGAGGCTGTGTCTACCAGCAAGTCATTGATTTTTGCAGAGACTACTAATCAGGGAGGTAAATTCTTGTTTGATTTGCCTCAAGAGCATGACCTAGTAGTCAATAAAGTGGATTGAGAATCATGAGGCTTCAGATTCAAATTTCAGCGGAGACGAAAACAGTAAGTGATTTCTTCTCATCTGTCTTAGCCTTGGAGGACAGAGTTACCATGTACCTGTCCTGGTAGGAGGCGTTAAGGATAAAGACACTAGTCCTACTAAATCTCTAATTCATGTATTTGTAGGATAGCCAACTAGAAGAGGAAATGGGTAGGACTCTTATGTAGTGTAGTTAGATTTAATTTTAATCTCTTATGATGCCTATCTCAGAGTTGTATCACTTGTATTTAATAGGGACTTTGTCTCCATAATACACAGAAAAATACACGAGCCTCTCTCTCTTTTTTCAACCCTTTTATGGTATCAGAGCCCTAACGGCTCATGTCAATGGTTGTTTCCCCGTCCCTTACCAGCACCACCCTCACGACTTTAACTGCTAACAGTGGCGGTTCCTTTGTTCCTAACATGTCCCATCCTCATCTTATCAAATTGGACATGAACAACTATAATTTGTGGAGGTCACAAGTGTTGGTTGCTATATTATTGTATAAAGCAGTACGGGAAGTAAATAACTATTACAAGTGTTCGAAAGGATGAACAAACATTCAATATTCAGAAATTGAATCTTGTTGAACAAATAGGCCAATGTTGATAACTGCCGCAAACTTGTTGTGTCTTGAATCTTGATAACCTGAAATCAAGAAATAACTAAATCTGGATGGTTACAACGTTGTGTGTTGAGTCGAGTGATTGCACTCTGTCCTTAAGACAAGATTGCCCCGTATATATGCTTTTACGTTAGCGGGCAATAGTCTCTCAAGATAAAACAACACTTTAATCTCAACACTACAAAGCCAATAGGTTGAGTCTAACAAAGAAAACAAATATGAATCGACTTGCTGAAGATATGGAAAAGGAAGGAAGAGTTTCTGTTTTCTCTTCTGTTTTGTCTCTGTGTATATAATGTGTCTCTGTTGTATATATCTTGTGTATATGAGGGTCACTGTTTTTCCACACTGTTTTTGCAGTGTTTTTCGTCACTGTTTTGTGGTGTTTTCTATCTGTATGTGTACTCTACAATTGAGCCAAAACAACTCAATATATAGCATGGAGGAGGGCTGTCCAACTGCCTAAAACATGGCTGTTAATGGCCATTAGGGAGGGCTGTTAATGGCAGGTTTAATGCCATTAGTGAGGCTGTTCATGGCCATTGAAGGAGGTTGATGATGGTCATTGAAGAAGGGTTGTTTATGGAGTAGTTAACAGCCAAGTAATGGCTGGTTAATGCTCCAAAAAATAGTCCAAACGGTAGGCAGAAAGTTTCTACCTTCCGTCACTCCCAAAATCAACTTTTCAGAAACTCTAGGGACCAAACTGTAAATATTAAGCAATTTGGGGTCTAAAAAGATAATATCAGAAAGTCCCCACAGCCCACAACCCACGACCCGTGACCCGAGACCGGACGGGACGAGCGGGCAGCGGCGGCGCGCATGTGGGCTTAGCCTTGAACCCAAGCACATCTAGGTCCTCCCTCCTTTAAACACATGGGATACCTCTTGGGGTCCCAAACCCTTTACCACTTTAGAGACTTATAAAGAGAGCAATTCTTCCTATTCCCACCCATGTGGTAGATTTGTCCCACGCCATATTTTCATGCCTCAAACACCTAACTTTGTGGACCAATATCTTTTTCATTTCTCAATGAAATTTGACGATTCTTGGCCCTACGGTCATCTACTCACTTAGTAGATTATGCATGTGTGAAGAGACAACACCTCCAACATGCGGAACACTAGTGTTTAACTCATTAAACATGGGTGGACGCACCTCCCCGCCAAAGGCAAATTTCCAACAAGTCCTTCCAATGCTGCGAGGACACGACTTGGAAGGTTACATTGATGGTTCATAAGAATGCCCATCAAAGTTTGTAACCAGTAGCAGTACCGAAGGATCCTCGACTAAAGTCGATCCTGCATACCTAAGCTGGAAGAAACAGGACCAACTTTTGCTTGGTTGGTTATTATCATCGCTCACTGAAGGGAGTGCTTGCACAAGTTGTAGGTTGTGTAACCTCGAGATCAGTCTGGCAGGCCCTAGAGCAGATGTTTGCGTCTCAATCCAGAGCAAGGATTATGCAATTACGATTGCATCTACAGAACTCGAAGAAAGGAATCATGACCATGGCTGACTATTTGCAGAAGATGAAAATCTTTGCCGACACCTTGGCGGCGGCATCTCAGCCAGTTTCGAATGATGACCTAATTCTTTACATCTTAGGAGGTCTTGGACCAGAGTATGATGCCCTTGTGGTATCGGTGACTTCTAGAGTGGAACCTATTAATATCACAAATCTCCATGGACTACTACTTAGTCATGAGCTTAGGCTTGAACAAGCAAATTTACTGGATCATGGACCTGCTCAGGAAAATTTATCTACAAAAAGTAGCACCAACACAAAGGGAGATACCTACTTCAGAAGGAACCAAAACTCAGGACAGTTCAATGGTGGATGAGGTCGTGGCAAATATCCACGAAAAAATCAAACTCAATCATGCCACTACTCTAATAATCAGCCCAATTCCAGAAACGGCACCACTCAATATCAGGTTTGCTCAAAGTTTGGCCACTCTGCAATCGATTGTTATCATCGATTTGATCACGCTTACCAGGCAGCAAATAAACAACAGTTGGCAGCCATGGTTGCTCAGCCCTCGAGTGTCCTTGATCCATCTTGGTTTCCCTACTCAGGAGCCACAAATCATATTACTAATGACCTAGCGAATCTTAATCTACATGGTTAATACACTGGCAATGAACTCATTCACGTTGGAAATGGTGCAGGTTTGGTGATCTCTCATATTGGTGAGTCAATATTTTTATCTCCCTCGCGTCATCTATTTTTGCGCAATATTCTTCACATGCCTTAAATTATTAAGAATTTGTTAAGTGGCGCTCAATTCACTGCTGATAATAATGTGTTTTTTGAATTTCACCCTCGTTTTTGCCTTGTGAAGGATCTGGAAACGAGGAAGGTACTAATGGTGGGCACTCTTAAGCATGGCTTGTATCAACTTCACCCGCATCACTCTTCCTACAACGATAATGCTCAACTTCAAGCCCTTCTACCTTCAACAACTTCGTTTGACATCTGGCACAACTGTTCGGGTCATGCGCCAATCAAAGTTGTTAATAAAGTCGTTAAGACAATTCAAGTTCCCGTTTCTAGTTATTTTTTGTCACAAGTTTGTTCTTCTTGCCAATATGGCAAAAGTCATAAAATTCCCTTTCTTAGTTCCTTATCTAATTCTATTTATTCTTTGGAATTGATTTATTCTGATGTATGAGGCCCTGCTCCTTATCTTTCTGATAATAAATTCCATTATTATGTTGTTCAACAGGTATGCTTATTTATGCATGCACAGAGGAAGCCTCATTTTACTGCTCTTAAACGTATCATTCGATATGTTAAGGGCACATTTGATTATGGATTACACTTATACTTCTCAGCACCGACCAGGTTGTTATCATATACTAATGTTGATTGGGCGGGGTGTCTGGACACGCGACGCTCCACATCTGGCTACTGTGTTCTTAAGGGATAATCTTATTTCTTGGTCTGCCAAGAGACATGCCACATTATCCCGTTCGAGTGCAGGAGCAGAGTACATAGGCGTTGCTAATGTTGTTGTTGAGATCTGTTGGCTCTGAAATCTTCTTTTGGAGCTTCAGTGTCCCTTGCGTAAGGCGTCTTTGGTCTATTGTGATAACATATCCGCCATATATTTATCTCATAATTCGGTTCAGCATCAGTGAACCAAGCATATTGAGATAGATATACACTTTGTTCGTGACAAAGGCTGCTATCGGACATGTCAAAGTGTTGCATGTACCCTCTTCATATCAGTATGCGGATATATTCACTAAAGGACTACCTAAACAACTATTCGTCGACTTCAGATCCAGTCTAAGCCTCCGGCCTTCTCCCGCTCTGGCTGAGGGGGTGTATTAGTGAATATTAGTAGAATATTTATCATATATTTTGTAATTAGTAGTGTTGTATAGTTATGGTAATTATATGATCCATTTTGTATTAGAATTTCACATTGTACACACGGCTCCCCAAAGAAAATTAATACAATTCTACACAATCATTGAAAAACCTATAAGCATAAGTGCAGTACGATGCATGAAACCCAGTTACCAAATAACAAATCCGGTTGAAATTTCAACTAGTGACTATAAGAATACACCTTGCATGGCGACTTTAAATTAGGATTCTTTACGTTTCTATGCAACGTTAAAATAGACGTTACATATTTTAAGCACAAGAATTAATATATCAGAAATAGCTAAATAAAGTTTACCTTGTATATCATCCCTCCAAAGACGTAACCCCCGCTCCATAGTTGGCCGAAACTATCGCCAGCTAGGAACCTATAGATTTGTTCCATAATTATAGCACTATAATAATTGATTCCAAAATAAATACATCCTTCCAGAGTTAGATAAGTAGAAATAGTTATTAAATTGAAATTTCTCTTAAAACCAATTCAACATTCCGATCAACAAAAATACAAAGATCTGCAGTTTAACCAACTTCGTTAAATATTTGGGTAAACCGAATTGATTTTTTCTAAAGCAATTTAGCTTCCCAATTTGATTTTCATTTTGTATATATTTTTTTAATTAATATACCAATTTTCCAGAAGGATTCTCCATAACAAAACCATTGCAGAAGAAGTCCCTCTGAACCATCATTAGAATAACACAAATATATCAAATATATATACGTATATAATCCAATAAAATACTTCCTTAATAAAGTAAAATGAGAAAATTTAGAAAAAGTATTATATGTATATAAACAATATACTTTACATATATAGATTTAGTATATGCGATATATTATGTGTATATTATACTTGTAAAGAATACCATGTAAAGAATGGATCTTGGGCCTAACTCAACCCCAAAAGCTAGCTTGTAGGGTGAGGATTGTTCAAGTCCATATAACGAGTTCATGTTTCCATTCCATATACGATGTGGAACTCTTAACAATACCAAATATATACCCCCACACACACATATATATACAATATTTGTAATGTATTTAATACGAAAAGTCAAATAACATGCCCAAGACACCATATGTTTCCTCTGCTCGGCAGAGATGAAAGAACTAAGAGAGAAGAGAAGGAGGGAAAATTGTGGAAGAGAGAAATGAGCACATGCAATAAATGTGTATTGGTGGAAATAGACCTCTTAATTAATGGTGATGATTATTAATGTTTAAATGTGTTTATTATCATATTTATTTTTTTCTTTTTAAAATATCATATTCGATGTAAAATATGTTATATTTGTTATTTTTAAAAGATATGTTATTATTGTATATACTTTTTACTAACTGATCTGATGGGTAAAAATCTCTTTAAATTAAGAGTTCAAGTCCAGTTAGAAACCCATATAACATTATCTAGATAGTCCAATCCAGCACCATATCTAAGAAAGGCCCAAAATAGCTCCCAAGTATAGGCAATGCTGTAGTTTATTGGGCTACAGGCCCACAGCAGAAAGGCCCTCCTAGTCCAATTTTTTTTGGAATAATTACACTTTTTGTCCCTGGTTATTAATAAATACTAAATTTGGTATTTAGCTAACATATGTATTTTTAATCTTTAATTAGCTAACGTATGTATTTTTTAGATTGTTTTTAGAAGTATATTACCCTCCCAAATATGTAACCACAATAAAAATTTAACATAACAGTTCAACAACATCAACAATAGGATATATACAGATCTTACCCCTATTTTTGTTGGCGGGAGCTATTATCGATAGACCATCAACTCAAAAGAAGTAAAATCAAAGCTGAACTGAAAAGAAAATAAGAACATCAAATTAGCAAAATGAACACAGTAATTTAACATAACAGATTGATAATTGAATAGTTTAGCATTTCATAATTTGTTAAAATGGTGAAAATTAAAAATCAAAAGGATAAAAGAAATGCACGCATCATGATAATCAAAATCTGAATATATAGGGACTAAAAGTGCTAATTGAAAAACAAAGAGAGTAGCAAGTGTCAAACCCCCTCGAGAAAATAAGAAAAGAGCAGGGAAAAGGCCAAAATGCAACAAGAGTCTGTGTTTACTTTACTTTACTTTCATACTCCTCTCTCTGCTAAATTCATTTCCTCATGCAAACCTTCTTACCAACATGTGTCACTCTTCTCCCACGCGTCCATTCTCCTCCCCCTTTATATTAACTCCACCTTCTTCTCTATTTTCTCATTCCCATTTATTACCACTATTATCGCTTTAACTAAATTAAAAAGAATTTTGCCACCACCGTCAATGGCTGAGCAACACCCCCGCGGCGGCCACCAGCAGCAAGTGCAAGTAAGCCACCCAACTGAAGCCATCAAGAGCCTCCTTCCTCAACGAGGTCCTTCAAAATCCCAAGTCCTTGCTGTCGTCACTCTCTTCCCTGTCGGTGGGGCCCTCCTCTGCCTCGCTGGACTCATCCTCGCCGGAACTCTCACCGGGCTTGCCTTGGCAACGCCCGTCTTCCTGCTATTCAGCCCGGTTTTGGTCCCGGCGGCACTCACGATCGCGCTGGCGGTCACCGGATTTTTAACTTCCGGAGCGTTTGGAATAATGGCGTTATCGTCGCTGTCGTGGATGATTAATTACATGAGGAGGATGAGGGGCTCTGCTGGAGAGCAGATGGAGCATGCGAAACGAAGGGTGCAGGATACTGCTGGATATATGGGACAGAGAGTTGGCCAGAAGATTCAAGAGACTGCAAGAACTTGATCGATCATCCAAATTATTCTAATAATACTGCTCTTAATTTCCGTGTTTTTTAAATTAATCTGTGCATGTATTATGTATACTTCGGCCTAGTGTTTAATGTTTTGTATCTTTCAAGTGTTTAATTTGCACCATTTTGTTTTTCTAGTGTAATAAAATGTGTCTGTACTTTCTTTTCAGTTGCTTTAGTTTCTGTTTTTATTATGCGTTTTCATTTTTCATAACGTCGTTGGAATGAGATGATTTTAATTCCAAAAACTTGATTTGATTCCATAAATATGGTCAACGAGATTATATGGCCTCTGAACTCTGTTGTATCCATTTTGCTAGATTAATCAACTGATCTTGCTCGTGAAAGTGTATCCCAGACCAAAAGTCCTGGGATCGAACCTCACCGCACTCATTATCAAAAAGAATTTCCACGTGCTTGGATCATAAAAAAAAATCAGACCAGCACGTGAGGAGGCGTGTTGAGAATATATAATCATATATTAAAAGTGAGGCATGTTGAGAATATATAATCATATATGGTCACACGCATCCTTACGTTAACTCACCTTGCTGGTAATTTCGATTCAATGGCCGATTCTTTCAGCTTTGACACAGGCCACAGAAAAGAGTTGAAGTGGTACTTTGAATAACATTAATGAAATAAGTTATTTTATTAAAATAATTTTGTCTCTTTTCAAAGACTTCTTAGAAATGTTAATCGATCATTTATTAGACCACGGTAATCTTTTTCAAAAAGAATATGAATACCTTTTCAATTTCTAAAAAAAATTATAAGTAGCAACATAATTGTTAGTAGCGTATATTACTATTACATGCCCCAATAGAAATTACTTCAGCAAAAGTAATTCTTAATTTATATGTCTGAGCGTCTATGCAAGTACGAAAAGAACCGACTCAAAGACTTCCTTCTAGCACCTTTATATGCTAGCAGATACACCATCATATTTTACTCCTTAAAGTTGTGTGCCAGCCATGGGTCCAAAACATCCGCCTTATGATATATAAAAAGATTCAAAGTGACCTTGTAAAAGCCATGACATTTAGGATCACATTCATGTTCTTTTCTCCAAAAACTTAATTAGATGTCCACAATATGCACCTGTACCATGAAGTAAAATTACACGATCTGTAATAATGTATAACATATTAATTTGAAGCACTTAGCTAGGTAGTCGACAAAGTTGTCATGATTTTGACTTTCGCTAAAAAATGAGAAAGTAGTATTATAGCTGATACTGTGCAAATATTATGCAATGAATTTGTATGCAACGAGGTGGCAATGAGAGCAGATCTTGGATAAATTAAAGAGCGGTTCAAAGCATTTATTAACATCTTGACATCTGCTCTATACAACTTCATCCTAGAAAACTATATGTTCCTACCAAAAACTAGTACTGTTCATGGAGACTCTACAAAGTTGATCGACGATAAGCTTTAAATAAACGCATTATAGTCTTCTTCATGATTGATCAAACTGACGCTCACATACTTTTCATTTATTGAAATCAAAATGCGCCGGCCTCTAGTCAAATGAACTCTAAATTGTGATTACCCTAAGCTGGATATGTGAGGTACTAGTAATATGATACTACTGTTCAATGGGTTTGGACATAGTATCAAAGTGAAGATTTAGTATTCATTGTCAAGTCAATTCATGCTTAGAGAACTTTTTCACGCAAATACTCTTAAAACAAGATTGCCCCGTATATATTCTTTTACGTTAGTGGGCAATAGTCTCCCAAGATAAAATAAAACAACAACTAATCAACACTACAAAGAAAATAGATTGATTCTGACGAAGAAAACAAACATGAAACGACTTACTGAAGAATGGAAAAATTAGAGTTAGCCACGTAATGGCACTTAGTGAGAAGTTATATTCAGCCATTGAATTCAAGTGCCTTGTAATGGAACCAGCCCAAGAGTCAGTGTACCTTCTGCCTTCCTCTTTCCTGAAAACGCCAGAGCCCGAGCTCGGATGGGCGGCGGCGCGCGTGTGGGCTTAGCCTCGAACCCAAGCACACCTAGGTCCTCCCTCCTTCAAACACATGGGTTACCCCTTGGGGTCCCAAACCCTTATCCATTTTTTAGGCTTATAAAAAGAACAATTCTTCATTTTCCCACCGATGTGGTAGATTTGTCCCACAACATATTTCCATGCCTCAAACACCTTACTTCGTAGACCAATATCTCTTTCATTTCTTAACGAAATTTGACGATCATTGGCCCTACGGTCATCTACTCACTTAGTAGATTATGCACGTGTGAAGAGACAAAGCCTCCAACATGCGGAACCCTAGTGTTTAAGTCATTAAATATGGGTGGACGCAACCTCCCCACCAAAGACAAATTTCCAACAAAAACAAATTTGAATTCGAACTATCAGTCTATCTAGTCGTTTAATGTAAAATGTGAATAGATTATAAAGCTTGACGCAAAATAATCAAGTTGATACTAATGTAGTTCAAATGACAGATGCAAGCTTATACTCTACGCAACAATGAATTTAAGCTCCTATAAAACGGTTCAATGGGTCAGGCGAGTTGGATTCCTTAAATTACTGGGTGGGTTTGTCTAATTTTAATTTATACAAGTGACATGCTTAGATAACGTCAGGTTAGTTTTAGGAATATGTTTGAGCCTAGAAAAACGTTAAGGGTATTTCTAGATTAAAAAAAAATTATGGATGGCTTTTATTAATATGTTAGGATTGTTTGACCCTTTTCCGTATACAAATAAATTCAAAGTGTGCTTGTAAAATTCACGAGATTAAGTACATGTTTGGATATAAAATATTTTTTTTCAAAAAACTGTTTGATCGTACATTATAGTCAAATTTTCAGTTGAACTTGGAATTGATTTTCTTCAAGTACATACATTATTTAACTATAAACATGGCTTAGTTTTCTTTCCTCCACCTGTGTTTGCTTGTTTTTCGGTTATCAGGTGTATTAGTTGATGCTTAAGCTAAGAAAAGAAAGAGATACATCGCAATATTACATTGATAGTCTCATTGGAGTTTGTGCTGGTCTCGAACTACTAAGTTGTATCTATATTTATTATTATGGTATCCTTCTTAAATATAGTGTTAGCTTTTATCGAATAATTTTTTAAATCAATTAAAATTAAAGTTAAATCAAGTACGATGGTGTTGTCTTTTAAAAAAACATAGTACGAAAAGTTGGTTGTAATCAGTTTTTTCAAGTAAAAAATTTCACCCTCATTCGTGTTCTTTTTTCCTCCAAAAAGTTATTAAAATGTCCACAACATATACTTGTATGATGAAGTAAAAACACTCACTTTTCGTGATTGTGCCTAAGCAACTTTGGATAAACGGGAAAAAAAGAATACTAGAAGATTTGAGTCACTTTAGTAGTGGAAATCGTTTCGCTAATTTTGATTCTGGCCCAAAAAGAAAAAGGAGTATTAAACCTGGCCTGTGCAATACTTGTGCAAGGAGTGTGTGTAAATACTGTGCAAGAATTGTGTATGCAAAGAGGAAGCAATGGGGGAAGATCATTAGTATGTTTTTACACAAATTATATTCATTTATATGTTGTTTGATCAAAGCATTTTTATAACATTTTGGCATCTGCGCTCTTCACAATTTCACCCTAAAATTAATCAAGGACAACCTTGGAATAAATTTATTATATTCTTCCTCATGACCTATCAAATTGAACCTCACATATTTTTTACTGGAACCAAAATGTGTCCTGCCTCTACTCAAAATCTTGTGCCTCCTCAGAAAATATTCACAGTCGCCTATGAGTTTCTCACACTTCACTCCTAAGGAAACTTATCTTTTGTTCTTTCAAGGATGTCATATTCGATGAAGTCCTCTTATATTATGGAGTTGTGTCAGAAGGATCGAGTTCTAAAATCTTGATATTTTTCGTGATAGATGCTTCTCCATATAATATAATTGTCGAGGTGCTTAAAGGATGGAGAAGTCTGGGAATTCAACAACATGAAACCCAGCAAAGAGAAAATATTATAAAGCAGCTGGCTACAGAGATGAAAATTTTGTTTGTACATATTCATGTTCCTTGAAAATATATAAGGATATACACGGTATACAATACCTTGTGTATACCGTGTATATCACGAAAACTCATCACAAGTGGAAAACCGTGATATACACGGTATACACACCGTGTATATCCCTATTTTGGTAACAAATTATTTTGTATTATTTGTATATAATTAGCATTGTACACTTACCATAATTGTAAGATTCTTGTACAATTAGAATAGAGTTTTGGGAGTAGAATAAGAATAGGATTTTTCATATTATGAAAAATTATAAATTGTATATATACTCGTTCATTAATGAAAATAATCAAGGGATTGCATGATATATTCCAAAATAACCAACATTCCCGCATTATCACCCTCGAGCAGGAATTTTTCTCAAGTCAGCATGGAGGATTTCCCGAATATTTTAACTTATTATAAACGGCTCAAGGAATTGGCAGACCAACTCCGGAGCGTTGGAGCCCCCGTTATCAATAATCGTCTTGTTCTACAAATGGTTGCAGGCCTATCTGAGGAATATAATGGCGTGGGGACTCTCCTCCGTCAAAGTAATCCACTTTCGCCTTTTTATCAAGCCCGTTCGATGCTCACGTTAGAAGAAGCCAGTTTGGCAAAAAAGGCGGCTACCGGCGCTAGTCCTGTGGTCATGATGACGTCTTCAGCTAATTCTCAAGGTTTTGTTGATAATTTGGGCCAAAACCGTGCTCACGGTGGAGGCAAGAAAAATCAGAAAAATAATGGCAAAAATCGCGGTAGCAATCGTGGTGGTTCCGGTGGTGGTGGGGGCGGCCAGAACAGTGGCAGTGGGCCCCGGTACGGTGGCAGTGGGCCGCAGGCCAACTGGTCCTAGCCATGGGGCCCCTGGCAGTGGGTCTGGGCCGGTGGCCAGTGGCCCAACGACCCCTATTTTCCAACTTCTCGAGCCCTTGGACAGTGAGCTGCCCATCATTCCTTCCAGCCCAATTCGACATGGTCCAATGGTTTCTGCAACAACACTGGGCCGGGGCAGCAAACAAGTATGCTTGGGCCTCGGCCTCCATAGGCCCTTCATGCTGCGGGCCCCACTCCAACCGATATTGAATCCGCAGTGCATACACTTGGATTGAATCCTCCCGACGCAAATTGGTACATGAACATCGGCGCCACTTCTCACATGACGTCCGACCAAGGTACTCTCTCGTCTTATTCCAATTTGAGCAACAATCGTGGCATAATTATTGGTAATGGCAACTCAATTCCAATTCGTGGCTACGGTCATAAAACTTTGTCTCCCTCCCCCCCTCCATCCATCTCTTGTCTTATAAAACTGATCTGCATGCCCTTAACTTAATTAATATTTTGGTGTCTGTCCGTAAATGCACCACCGATAATTGACTTTCTGTTAATTTTGATCATTTGGGATTTTCTATGAAAGATTTCAAGACGGAGATACCTCTCATAAGATGTGATAGTAGGGGAGATCTTTATCATATCACGCCCGCAATCAATCTCTCAAGTCAAGCCTTGTCATCTACTTTTGTAACTCTAGCTCCTTCCTTGTGGCATGCACGTTTGGGTCACCCTGGGTCATTCATTGTTTCTTCCATAAAAATAAATTTATTTCTTGTAAGGGTACGCGTAGTACTCCAATTTGTTAATCATGTCCTTTAGGAAAATATGTTAGATTATCATTTGTAGCATCTACTTCTCGTACTTTAATGTCATTTGATATTATTCATAGTGATTAATGGACATCTTCTGTTTTAAGTTCTGTGGGCCATCGTTATTATGTTCTATTTGTGGATGATTATTCTAATTTTGTATGGTATTTTTCGTTGGCGAAATAATCTCTTGATTATTTTTATTAATGAACGAGTATATATACAATTTACAATTTCCATAATATTTTAAATCCTATTCCTGTTCTACTCCCAAAATCCTATTCTAATTGTACAAGAATCCTACAATTATGATAAGTGTACAATGCTAATTATATATAAATAATAGAAAATAATTTGTTACCAAAATAACCGTGTATATCACGGTTTTCCACTTGTGATGGGTTTCCGTGATATACACAAGGTATTGTATACCGTGTATATCCTTGTATATTTTCACACACCAGCAGTCATAGCGGGCGCTCTTCGTACGCTGAGACTGTTCCTAAAATCTTCAAATAGGACCGAGGGAAGACCCTTAGTGAAGATGTCTGCAATTTGATGCCTAGAAGGAACATGTAGGACGCGTACTTGTCCACGAGCTACCTCTTCACGAACAAAATGAATATCTATCTCAATATGTTTAGTGCGCTAGTGTTGAACTGGATTCCCAAAAAGATAAACATCACTAATATTATCACAATATACCAATGTATCTTTTTGAATGGGAAAGTGAAGCTCCAAAAGAAGATTATGTAACCAACATGATTCAGAAACCACATTGGCTACCCCTCGATACTCGGCCTCGGTACTGGAGCGTGATAAGGTAGCTTGTCGTTTGGTAGACCATGAGACCAAGTTATCACCAAGAAATATGCAATAACCTGACGTGAAGCGTCTGGTATCTGGACAGCCACCCCAATCAGCATCGGTATACGAGACAAGTGTAAATGCCGATGTGGATATAGATGCAAGTCATAGTATACGGGGAGACATCGTCATCTAAAAAATTATACGAACTAGGCCCGGGACTGATTACTTTTGCAAACGGAAATTGGGTTTCATCGAAAATAACATGACAACTAATGATGATTTTATTAGACAATAAATCAAAACACTTGTAACCACGATGATTAGATGGATAACCCAAAAACACAGAAGGGGTATGATGCCAAAAGAAAGGAATATAAGATTTGAAGAGGGGAGGAATATGCCAAACTTTTGGTAGAAAGTATGTTAAGAAGGTAAGTAGCCATTTGTAGAGCATGATGCCAAAAGAAGGGGGGTACGGAAGCATGAACCAATAAAGTTCGGACAATATTATTAATGGTACAAATTTTTTGTTCGACTTTTCCATTTTGTGAGGAAGTATGAGGACAAGAGAAACGAAAACTATGTCATCAGTGTCACAAAAATCCCGAAAGAACCCATTATTATATTCTTTTTCATTATCACATTGAATATTTTTGATTTTCCGATCGCATTGTGTACGAATGAATGCTCTAAATTTTAATTATGTGAAAAAAACTTTTATTTCTTTCATTCCTTTCCAAGATCAATTAATGATAATAAACCTTATTCGTTTGAAAAATCAAAAGGAGTCAGGAAAATATTCTTGAGATCTTCAGCCATGCACATTCTAAAGCTTCCATTAAGTTCTTCTGCAACAAGCTTAGGTTAGTTTCCAAAAAATCATTTTTAAGTGGAGTGAAAAAATAAAACTGCTCTTTTAGAAGTACAAAAATTATTAAATATTTAGTGAAAATTCTAGAAAGTTATGGAGTAATAGCTTTTGTTATTTGTTGTATTTTTTATCTAGATGATTTAGGGTCTCGCTAGGAAATAAAATTAGATTTTTCTTGCTAACAATATGTAAAATCATACCTAAACAAGTATAAATAGGAGTACTCTTGTGCGTTTGTAACTAAGTCAATATAAAATAATCTTCTTCTATTAATAAAGTTCTCATATCCAAAATCTTCCTTGTCCTTTCAAAACCTCCTCTTCTCTAGTTGAATTCTTTTACCTTAAGTATCGATCTTGGGTAAGAAAAATGTCTCTCCAATTTATTTGTTCTGCTATTCTTTATAGGTAGTGGACACTAATTGTCATGGTTTGACTTTCGTCCAAAAATTAAAAAGCAGTATTATAATCTGGATTGTGCAAAAATTGTGTGTGCAAATATTGGGCAAAGAGAGTGTATGCTAAGAGGAAGCAACTGGGGCAGATTCTTGGGTATATTTCTTATAAATTATATTCATTTATATGTTGTTTTTAAATATAGAGAGCAGTTGGAGCATTTTTTAATATTTTGGCATTTGCTCTACACAACTTTACCCTATTATATTTGTTCTTACCTCTTATCAATAACTAAATTTGTTCATGGAAACTCTACATACTTGATCAAGGACAGCCTCCAAATAAATTCATTGTAGTCTTCCTCATGACAGATCAAACTAATCCTCACATTTTACTGGAATCATAATGCGCCCGACCTCTAGTCAAAATCTTGTGCTTCAAACTTTCACAGTCATCTATGACCTTCTCACATTTCAGCCATGCAAAAGCTATAAATAGGAGAAAGAAAAGGATTTTAAAGATATTATGTTAAGACTACTACAGAATAAATAGCTCTGATTTGTAATCACCCTCAACTGGATGTGTTAGGTATTAGTAAGATGATAGTGACAATACAATGGGCACATTGTATCAGAGAGTGAAAAATAGTATTCTATGTAATAATGTTTATAGTCATTCATGCTTAGAGAACCTTTTCATTAAGATACTGTCCAAAATACAAAGTTGAATTCAAACTATCAGCTTATCTTGTCGTTGATGCAAAATGTCAATGGATTATAAAGCTTGATGCGAAATAAGTTAATACTGGTGCAATTCATGAAAGTATACCACGGTACGCACGGCATATCCAATGCCTTGCGTATACCGTGTATATCACGGAAACTCAAGACAAGTTGGAGATTGTGATATACACGATATACACAGCCTTGTATATCTAATTTTGGTAATATGTTATTTGTATTTAATTAACATTGTACACTTACCATAATTGAAAAATTCTTGTACAAATAGAATAGGATTTTGGGAGTAGAGTATGAATAGGATTTTTCATATTATGGATATTATAAATTGTATATATACTCATTCATTAATGAAAATAATCATGTGATTATTTCTTTCATGATATCAGAAGTCTAGGTCTAACTTGCTTCTACTGATTTCCTCTCTTCCGCTGCCTCGATTTCTGTGTCCATTCTCAGAATCCGTGCAACATTACCTCCTCTCTTCCCAAAATTTCTTCTAGATTCCTCATTCACCTATTGTTCTTTCGTTATGTCTACGTCAAAGAACATGTTTCATCCTGCCCTTACTATTTCCAACATCAAGAACCACATTCATATTGTTCTTGAGATGGAGAACGTCCAATATGCGACGTGGGCAGAATTATTCAAAATTCACGCAATCTCACATCAAGTCCTCCATCACATAATTTCGCTTGATGTCCCTACACCCGCGGAGGATCCTCAGTTATGGATCACTCTTGATGCTACCGTCCTTCAGTGGATTTACTCCACTATTTCTACCGACCTTTTACAGACGATCATTGAACCAGACACTACGGTTAAGGCTACCTGGAATAGATTGCATGATATATTTCAGGATAACCAACATTCCCGAATTGTCACCCTTGAGCAAGAATTTTCACAAGTCAGCATGGAAGATTTCCCGAATGTTTCAGCTTATTGTAAACGGCTTAAGGAATTGACGGACCAACTCCGTAACGTTGGAGCGCCTGTTACCAATAATCGTCTTGTTCTACAAATGGTTGCAGGCCTATCTGAGGCCTATAATGGCGTTGGGACTCTCCTCCGTCAAAGTAATTCGATTTCACCTTTTTATCAAGCCCGTTCGATGCTCACGTTAGAAGAAGCTGTCATGGCAAAAAAGGCGGCTACCGGCGCAAGTTCCGTGGCGATGATGACTTCATCCGATAACTCTCACAATTTTGTTGACAATTCAGGCCAAAACAACAACAACGGTGGCGGCAAGAAGGGTCCAAATTGTAAAAATAATGACAAAAATCGCGGCGGCAACAACAACGGCGGATGAAACAGTAGCAACGCCGACAGAGGGCCTCGGGGTACTGCGCCCCAGCCTGCCTGGTATCAATCCTGGGCCCTTGGCAGTGGGCCTGGACCAGTGGCACAGTCCCGCCTACCGCCCTCCCAATTATTTTTAGGGTAATTGGGCTCCGGTCCAGCCCAATCATAGGCCCAGTTTCTCGGGTCCTTACGGCACCAATCACCAGCGTTCCGGGTCGGGTCAGCAGGCCGGTCTGCTTGGGCCTTGGCCCTCGCAGGCCTTCACTGTTGCGGGCTCAAATCTGATCCCGACACCCACTGATATTGAGGCCGCCATGCATACACTTGGATTAAATCCTACAGACCCGAATTGGTACATGGACACCGACACCACTTCTCACATGACGTCCGACCAAGGTACTCTCTCGTCTTATTTCAATTTGAGCAACAATCGTGGCATTATTGTTGTTATGGACACTCAGTTCTTATTCGTGATTACGGTCATACAACTTTGTCTCCCCCACATCCACATCTTGTCTTGAAAAAAGACCCTTCATGCCCCTAACTTAATTAAAATTTTGGTTTCTGTCTGAAAATTCACCACTGATAATTGAGTTTCTGTTCATTTTGATCCATTTGGGTTTTTTGTGAAGGATTTCAAAATGGGGATACCTCTCATAAGATGCAATAGTAGGTGAGATCTTTATCCACTCACGACCGCCACCAGTTTCTTGCGACAAGTCATGCCATCTACATTTGCAGCTCTAGCTCTTTCCTTGTGGCATGCACGATTGGGTCACCCTGGGTCATTAATTGTTTCTTCTTTGCATAAAAATAATTTTATTTCTTGTAAGGGTATGCATAGTACTCCAATTTGTCATTCTTGTCCGTTAGGAAAACATGTTAGATTACCATTTGTAGCCTCTATTTCTCGTACTTTGATGTTTTTGACATTATTCATAATGATTTATGGACGTCTCCCGTTCTAAGTTCTTTGGGTCATCGTTATTATGTTTTATTTTGGATGATTATTCTATTTTTTTATGGACCTTTCCGTTAGCGAAAAAATCTCAAGTGTTTTCCACATTCTTAAAACTTAGAGCATTCATTCGTACCCAATTCGAACGGAAAATCAAAAATATTCAATGTGATAATGGCAAAGAATATGATAATGGGTTATTTCGGGAATTTTGTGATGCTAATGGCATAGTTTTTCATTTCTCGTGTCCTCATACGTCCTAACAAAATGGGAAAGCCAAACGGAAAATTCATAGCATTAATAATATTGTCCGAACTTTATTGGCTCATGCTTCTGTACCTCCTTCTTTTTGGCATCATGCTCTACAAATAGCTACTCACCTCCTTAACATACTTCCTACCAAAGGGTTAGCATATGATTCTCCCCTTAAAATTCTCTATAATAAGAATCATTCGTATTCACATCTTAGGATCTTTGTATGTTTATGCTATCCACTTTTTCCGCCACCTACAATTAACAAACTTCAATCATGTTCTACCGCTTGTGTGTTTTTGAGTTATCCCTCTAATCATCGTGGTTATAAATATTTTGATTTATCGTCTAATAAAATCATCATTAGTCGCCATGTAATTTTTTATGAAACCCAATTTCCATTTACAAAAGTCAGTAGTCCCGTGCTTGGTTCGTATAATTTTTTAGATGACGAAGTCTCACCGTACATTATGCACCACTTAATGGGCTAATCCGATGACCCCGAAACGCCAGCAGGCCCACTACTTGCTGGCCCGCAAATACCCACTGCTCATCCCGTCCCAGGTCCAGTTATTGGGCTGATCGCCCAGCCTACTACTGAGAGTTCTTTCGCCCCAGTTGCTGTTACGGTACCGAGTTCGGTTTCCAGTGTTGGGCCAGCAGGCCCACTGCCTGTTGTCCGGTCCATCACCCATCCGAATTTTCTCCAAAATACTCTCAATTCTCCCCCGAATCACAGACCTGTTACTAGTAGTCAACGGGCTATTTTTAAATCAAAAAGACATTTTAATCTAAATTCTAATGTTCTTAAATCCACACTACCCTGTAACCCAGTGACTATATTAAATGACCCGAATTAGAAATTGGCAATGAACGACGAATATAATGCTCTTATTGAAAATAAAACATGGGAGTTGGTACCCCGTCCTTCTGGTGTTAATATTATTCGGTCTATGTGGATTTTTACTCATAAAGATAATTTTGATGGTTCTTTTGTGAGACATAAGGCTCGTCTTGTAGGTGATGGTAAAACTCAACAGTTGGCATGAATTGTGGTGAAACGTTTAGTCTGGTGGTCAAACCAGCTACCATTCGCATTGTTCTCAGTCTGGCTCTTTCAAAGGCATGACCCATTCATCAGCTAGATGTAAAGAATGTTTTCTTACATGGTGATCTTAAGGAGACAATTTACATGTATCAGCCCTTGGGTTTTCGAGACTCCCAATATTCTAATCATGTATGTTTATTGAAAAAGTCATTGTATGGTCTTAAGCAGGCCCCACGGGCTTGGTATAAAAGATTTGCATACTATGTATCTACTATTGGGTTCTCACATCAGGTATGATAATTCTCTGTTCATATATCATCGTGGTACTTTCCTGACATATATTCTATTATATGTAGATAATATTATATTGATTGCTTCTTCGGATGATTTACGCAAGTCTATCATGACGCTACTCAGTTTTGAGTTTGCTATGAAAGACTTGGGGCCCTTGAGTTATTTCTTGGGGATTGTTGTCACTCGTCATGCAAGTGGGTTATTCTTATCACAAAGGAAGTATGCCTTTGAGATCATTGAGCGAGCTGGTATGTCCTCGTGTAAGTCTACTTCCACTCCCGTTGATACTAAACCCAAGCTGAATGTTGCGGCTGGCTCACCTTACGAGGATCCCACTCATTATCGCAGTCTTGCAGGAGCTCTTCAGTATCTTACTTTCACGAGATCGGATATTACGTATGTCGTACAACAGGTGTGTTTGTTTATGTATGCCTAGGATTGAGCACATGAATGCGCTCAAACGCATTATCCGCTACATCCAGGGAACACTTAACTATGGCTTGCATCTATATCCATCGTCGGCCTCTACACTTGTCTCGTATACAGATGCTAATTCAGGTGGTTGTCCAGATACCAGACGCTCCACGTCTGGTTATTGTATGTTTCTTGGTAATAACTTGGTCTCATCGTCTGTAAAGCGACAGTCTACATTATCACGCTCCAGTGCAGAGACCGAGTATCGAGGAGTAGCCAATGTGGTATCTGAATCATGTTGGTTACGTAATCTTCTCTTAGAACTTCATTGTCCCATTCAGAAAGCTACTTTGGTTTATTGTGATAATATTAGTGCAATCTATATTTCTGGTAATCCGGTTCAACATTAGCGCACTAAACACATCGAGATGGATATCCACTTTGTTCGTGAAAAGGTAGTTCGTGGACAAGTATGTGTCTCATATGTCCCTTCTAGGTACCAAATCGCAGACATCTTTACTAAGGGTCTTCCCTCGGTTTTATTTAAAGATTTTAGGGACAGTCTCAACATACGACGACCGCCCGCTATGACTGTAGGAGTGTGAAAGTATACCATGATATACACGGTATACACGGCATATCCAATGCCTTGTGTATACCGTATATATCACGAAAATCCAAGACAAGTTGGAGACCGTGATATACACGGTATACACAGTCGTGTATATCTAGTTTTGGTAATATGTTATTTGTATTTAATTAGCATTGTACACTTACCATAATTGTAGAATTCTTGTACAAATAAAATAGTATTTTGAGAGTAGAATAGGAATAGAATTTTTCATATTATAAATATTATAAATTATATATATACTCATTCATTAATGAAAATAATCAAGAGATTATTTCTTTTCATTCGAACAATAGAGGCAAGCTTATACTCAACGCAACAATTAGTTTAAGCTCATGAAAAACGGGTCAATGAGTCAGGCTGGTTGTATTTTTAAATAAATGAATGAATTTTAATTGTAAAGTTAATTTATACACATGGCAAGATATGGAAATGCCATACAACTATTTTAAACTCCCAAATTTTATTATATCTAATCTGTTTGTTTTAGTAAATGTTCAAGCCCAGAAAAATCATTGAATGTATTTTTGGACCAAAAGATTAATAGAGAGCTTTGCGGGTCATTTTCAATACTTGGGGGTAATTTTTAGCATTTTTCCGTATAAAAATAGATTCAGAGTATCCTTGTAAAATTCATGAGATTTAGTACCCGTTTGGACATACAATTTAATTATTGTGTTTTGCTTTTTTCAGCACTTCCTATTCAAAATTATTTGATTATACATTGTAGTTAATTTTTCACTTCAGTTTGAAATTAAATTTTTTTCAAATTTTTTTCATTCAAGTAAAAGTATTTCCCCCCTCATTCATGTTCTTTTTCCTCCAAAAACTTGATTAAAAACACACTTTTTGATATTGTGTCTCAGCAACTTTGGATCGAGGGGAAAACCCGAATCCTAGGAAATTTGAGGCACTTTGGTAGTGGACATTGTTTCCCTGGTTCCGACTTTGGCCCGAAAATGAAAAAAGGATTAATACATAACTGGACTGTGCAATGCTTGTGCAAAGAGGGAAAACAGGGGGCAGATCTTCAGTATATTGTTATATAACTTATATTCATTTAGTATGTTGTTAATATAGAGAGCAATCAAACAATTTGTTCAACATATTGGCGTCTGCTCTTCACAACTTCACCCTAGAAAACTATCTGTTCCTACCAATAACTAGGTCTGTTATAGAGACTCCACATAGTTGATCTGGGACAACCTCCGAATAAACTCATTATAGTCGTCCTCGTGACCTATCAAACTGACCCTCACATACTTTTTACTGGAACCAAAATGAGCACCGCCTCTAGTCAAAATCTTGTGCTTCTTGAGGAAACTTTCACAGTCATCTACTGCCTGCTCACACTTCACCCATGCAAAAGCTGTAACAACAACAAAAAAGGGTGATTTATAGGATATTATATTAAGACTACGATGGATGAACATATGGTAGTAAAATTAAATGCAGCTGATCAATTTGTAAGCTACATTACCAGGCTGTGTTCCAAAGGTCTGATTGCTAAAGTTGCATTTCCCAACAGGCAAGTTAGGCAAACTAAAACTTTGGCCTTTGTTGACTGCCTCTCTCAGTTGTCCCCACCTCTTCTTCATTTCCTCATAGCCATAATCAAAGAAGGGTTTACTTTCGTTAGAGGTTTCTGCATCCTCATAAGTATCGGAAATAACATCCAGGATTTTGGCGGCTCTGACTTGTGAATCTTTAGAGACGCCAATGCTGCTGATCTCTATAAATTTTACCATCTTTTTTGCAATTGTTTCATCTTTGACTAGTGCCCATCTGCAAGATTTAGACAGCATATTTCCGTCAAATAAAAGTAAAATGATATGTTTGATGCTCATCAAACACGCAACATGCCACCTATAAGAATGTCACTTATCTTGTGGAGCAGTGATAGTCCATGTCGAAACAAAGAAACAAAGACAGGCTCCTTCGAACTAAGTAAATGTGTCTTTGAATTTGGTTTCTGCTATTAATCTTACTTGGGAACAATATAAGAAAGTCCAAATTTCATCAAAAGTTGTTTAGATCACAGTAGTCCAAGATAAGTAACATACCCTAAGCGCATCCCAGCATGTCCCGTGCTTTTGGATAGGGTGAACAACATTATGTCATAGTCTGCCCGAGAAGAAATTGGAGTATACTGAGGCCAATAATAAGCTAGGTCGTGAACCAATATTCCTCCGCTCCCATTGAACACAGCTTCCCTGATTGATCCATCAGGATTGTTTGGGGAAGTCACAAGCTCAATATAGGGCTCATCTTTGTCAAAGTCATTGGCATCACCTCTCCACTTGTAGAGCCCAGATTTCAAGCATTCAGTGATCAGTGGGTATGACTGCAAGAAGTTAAAAGTACATACAAATATGTAAAATTATTTATATAACAGAACCATCACCATATGATGTTTAAGACTTGCTAAAAGTAGCCATGTTCCTTTCTTGGAAATTCAGAAAATTAAAGCAAGATTAGTGGCAGGATAGAAAGTTAAATTTCTACGTGACTTCACGAGCAGCCAAATGAGAAACTCAATATTTACAACCCTAATTTCAATTCGAAGATCCAATATGCCTGCGGCTGCCACCTTCTCACTCGTGAGAATAGAAGTTCATTATGGTTAGAAAGTGTTCCACTGAGATTGCAGGTTTACACGTTAAAGGAAAATGAGTCTGCTGATGGTGTAGTAGCTTCGTTGCAACCAATCCTGGTGATACCCTAAATAAAGATCTTAAACAAGATATAATTTAAATGGGAAGAGAAGGATGAATATTGTCCATTAAACTAAGCTGTTTGACGGACCGTCTGTAGTTAACTAATAAAGACGCACATGGAAGTCGCTTACTCGTGTTTTTTTCTTTCTAGTTCTGCAAGTGCTGGTTCACTTGTTGTCCATAGACGGGCATTATATAAGAAACTGGAAAGAAGGAGACAGAAGCTAGATGCCCATGTTACCTGAACAGTAATCTCATGTCCCAAGTCTCTCTTTCCAGTCAGAAGCATAGAGAAGATGAATAATGGAATTGAATAGAGAAGGGAACAACAACGCTATGAATTGGGTTGGAGACCACAGAGTATCAACTTGTAGGGAAACGTAGAACACAAGAAACATGGAATATTAAAAAATGGATCATCTAATCGGTCCAAGGAGCAAATAAGTAGGCAGGCACATCAAGGTACAAGGTCCTGTAAACATTTAAGAAAAGTGTAGTTCAAAAAAATTTCCTTATACAGGAAGCAATTCAAACAGGAGATATATAGAGAAGAAACATTTACCTCACTGAATCGAAGGTAAAAAAGAACACTACTATTTATCATGCATGGGATTGAGTTTATTTGGATTTAAGTACTTCCAAATATACCCTAACTCTATCAGCCACCGATAAGCTAGTTATCTAAGTCCAATAACACATGATCATGCTAAAATATCTTAATTTGCCCAATTCTAACAAGACCAGAAATGGAATGAACTGCATTTCTTAAAATCCATTGACAAAGGAAATTATAATGTGCATCACCTACCGAATAAAATGGGGCAGCAGATACAATACTCATTGGCTCGGGAGCATCGGAAGGACAGAGGGCATACAATACAGCCTGAAACAGTTGCGTAGACCCTGTCCCAACCACGATGTGTTGGTTTTCAGTCTCAGCATTCCCGACTAGATTGTGCAATCTAGTTACTGCATTTGCAAAACCTGGTTCGAGAAACCAGCAAAGGTTTTTGGTATCCGAAAAATAACTAACAGATTGCCAACCAGATATGACAACTGTGGTTCTGTCACCCATCTGCTTCCAGTAACTCTGGTACATAGTTGGATCACCACTGCATTGAGTGCAATAAGACATTAAAAACTCATACTGCCTGAACATGATAATTATAGAATCATGGAAAAGGATTCTCAAAACTCATTAAATTAAACACACAAGCATTCTTAAATGAATCGGATCTTCCTGTATAATTAGTTTAATTAACTAGCACAGACAGTAATTACAAGATAAGGTCAAGTAATAAACAACTTAAGTTTTGCAAATGAAGTATAGCAAACCCATGCAGCAACGTTTGGAAAGTTAGCTATAAAATAATAATCGCGGTGATAATAATAATTATTAGAGCAAGTAAATCTGTAGATCTTAATATTTAAGCACCAGATTAAAGCAAACAGATTTACATAACAAATGCAACGTGTAGTATCATATGACTATGGAGGGTTGCAATCTAGACGGTAGTCCACCTTGCTACGATGTGCATTAATATGGAAGAAAAAGTAGGTAAGTAATGCAGAGTTGTGGACCATGCTCCATAAGAGGAACAATAGGATTAAAGAGATTTACATGCCAATACAAAATATAGAGAACTTCTAGTACTTTGTATTTATATTTTATTTTGCACTCATAATATTGTCCAGAGAAGAGTTCAAATGGAAAAACATGACAAGTGAGAATTCATAACCCACCCCAACTTATTCGGTACGGAGAATAACTTTTGTAACAATCAGGCCAATTATTTTCTCCCATGCAGCTTCTGCATGTGGGGCCATATGGGGCTGTTAAGAGCCGATTTTCGGCTTCGTTCCCCTGTCTATCTAGGATCAGGCTCGGCAGAAGTGCCACCAAAATACATTCTTTACACTAACGATTAAAAGGTAGACCTAAAAATGGCTCCAAAAAGTTAGTAAGTGCAAAGACATGCCTCCAAAACATTTAAGACCAAGCAATGCACCCACTTTTGCAAAATGTATAAAGGGGTGGGTCTAAAAGTGCACTCCCCAATCTTAAGGGCCCCAAAAGCATTAGTCTTTAGATCTTCTCAAGGACAAAAGGGATCCGTATGTATAAAATGCACTAAACCAAGAAAGACCCACAAACATGCATCTAATTACAAGTAGAGTAAAATTAACTTCAACATAACATGGTGCCTTTTGAATCCAAAATGACCACCTTATGAAGATTGACAATATAAAAGAAATATTAAAGTATTGAAAAAAGATGTTATCTTTGAGTAGTTTGAGGGTCCTTCAATAAGTACGTGGAACACGAGAATGATGATCTCTGGTCAAGCAGAAGATGGAATAGTTTTATTTTGTGTCTCGCAAAACTAGTGTCTCACAAGTTAATGGACCCAAAAGTGTAAGATTTGGATCCACCAACTTGTGAGATAAAAAAAGTCTCATTCAGCTAGTCAGTTATGTGAACTTGTGAGATAAAAGAAGTTTCATACAATTAGTGTCATTTGTTCCGGACACAAAATAAAGTTTTTCTCCGTGGTGGTCTACAAGGTTCGTGCATAGCAGTAGAACCTAGCTTTGGGAACAGAGAATCATTAAGTACGAAGTGAAGCATTCTCCTCTATTACTAGCATTCAGCACATTGGAAATCACAGCAAGACAAAGATCTGTCTTGGTCTCAACTAGCAACTGACATAAACGTAAACCACCCACTGCAAGCTAAACAGTCCTGGCTATAATGCCTTTTGCTTCCTGTAGCTTTTTAACCCAGTCAACAAGAGTTAGTAAAAATAACACACCCGAACTTCTCCAGTTCCAAAATCTTGCCAAACCCGAGTGTTTATACCAAAGTAAGTAATTTTTTAACATATCTAAAGTTAAAAAAAATACATTTCACATGATAAATATACATAAGAAAGACATATATCTTGCATTTATTAGTTGGTTGTAAGCAAGGATGCATTTTATTTTCTCCTCTTATGCTATATGACATAAGCCCCAATAGATTTTCGAATCTGGCCAATTTATTTGACCACGTTAACTGATACAGATACAACCACCTACGCCCCCACCCCCGCCCCCGCCCCCTCATAACCCTACTGATTCCGGTGAAAGAGTGAAGTAACAAAAATCAGAAAAACATCAAAACCCCTTCTTTCATGTCAGTAAAAAGTATGTCATCCATCCATCACCATTGATGTGTGATGACCTCCATTTCAGGCAAAAATAGCAATGGAGCCTTAATTTTTTTTCTGGCTTTTACCAAAAACAAAAAGGGATGACAAAAAACTTGTTTTTTAAGACAAAAATTATTTTTAAGCAGAAATACTTGAGGAGGACATGAAGTTCTGTGACATGCAGATCGGAACTAGAAAGGGGGAAAAAAGAAGCACAACTGAACTCTTGTACATCTAGGTTCAGAGAATGAGCAAAATCTCAAATACTACAAAAATAAGGCAAAGATCGTCTCACTAGACTGATCCCGGACTTATATCAATTGGCCATATCTTTTTTGCAAGGAAAAAATTGACTTCTACCCTGAGGATTTGGTAAATAGCTCATGCATACACGAATGCACTTGGGGTCTATCAACATCAAAACAAAGAAATTAGAAGAATTTGGAAGAGTATCTGATAAATATTCCAGGCATGCATGGAAGAAATGTTAAGCAGATTGGTTCGCCAACATGGTTAAAGAAAATATTTTTATTCTACTTACTGGTCCAGATTTATGAGATTTTGTTGGATTTGCCCATCATTTGCTTGCTTAGGCTCCGCTGGATACGAAGATAAGGAAGAAAGGGTCGCCCCATTTTCTTTACCGGGCATTCCATTCGGGCCAGACCATTCCATCCGCAAATGACCATCATGGATCAACTTTAACAGCAACCCCAAGTTAATAGCAACAGACACCACCAGCCAGTGTACTGTCCCTGGCAGGAACACCTGGCCTTTTGTTTTCTTTTGACTTGCAACCTTGGAAACCATGTTTTCCACAATAGTGTATATGAAAAGTAAAGTGAAGTGAGGGTTCCAATTGCTCAATGTTGTATTATATATAGTGGCTGATGAAGAAGGTAGCGTTATTAGCAATGAACTTTGAACAGCTGGAAAGCGGTGGTAAGTGAGAGTTGAGGACTCATTTACTGTAAAGGCAAAAAAAATCTTCCTGATTTTCTCACTTGTTTGGGTAGTCGTTACAATCCATAGATAACAACAAGACAAATAAAAAAATTAACACTTGGCTTTGACAAGTTCTCTCTGTATTGCATGCAGATATGAAGATGGGTTTCATTGATGATTCACAGTTGGGAGAAGAAAACATCGAAGCATTGGCGATTGGCGTTTTCTGGGGAGGGAAATGAGGCATAAAACTGGTAGAAATTTGCCGAGTGGCTAAAAGCTTGGGAAGTAGAAGCAGCACTGTTTCCTCTTCCCCTTTATTGTTGTCTTTATCCTACACCTATTGTACATCAGAGTATATTAAGTAGGCGTTTGGTCATAAAAATATTTTTTTTTTTTTAAAATCTTTTTAATTTTTGGAGTTGGATTTGTAGTTAATTTTTAAAAAAATATATCAAATATGATTTATATTCTTAATTTTTAAAAATTAGTAAAAACACTTGAAATAACAATAAAATATTAAATATAATATCATAAGTGTGGTTTGAAGAGAGTAGAATGTATGCAGACATTATCTCTATCTTTATGGGGGTAAAAAGGTTGTTTGCGATAGATCATCGACTCAAAATAAATATAATCAATTGCATGGAAAATAAGGCACCAAAATATCAAAATACAAAATAAAACAAAATCACTCAAAATAATTAATAAATATAACAAGTGCGTAAACAATGCCCATTAATCATTTTCTATTACATTAACATGATTTATATAGATTTTCTTTAATACGGTGATTTAATCAAATTCACAATTATTCGCATATTCAACATGTATCGTCATTAATCATGAGCATGGACTTGTTCACTCATGCATATGCGCTACAGAACTAAAATGACTCAATGATTTTCTTTTCGCCTACGAGCTACTATATAGTACTACACATTGTCAATTTTAAATATTATTTTAAAAATACATTAGTAATAAAAATTAACAACACTAGTAATAGCTATTTTAATAAAATCATTCCACATTGTGTGAACAATCTATTCCAGTTGAGCATGTAATTTCTGATTAGTTTAATTAAATGGAGTTAAATTTATAAAAATAAAAAATATAGGGTAAAATTTGAAAAGTGAAAGACAAAAGCAATAACCAAAAACAAAAAGTGAAAATTATGAAAACAAGGTTTGAGATTTTTCAAATTTCAAATACTAACTTCAAGTTGTATTGGAAATTTTGATGGCCAAACACAAATTTTCTGAAAAAGTGAAAATAAATCGGAAAAAAAAAACCATAGTCAAACGAATCCTAAATTTAATACTACTTGCAAATTAGTATTTCCTCCGTTTCAATATGTTTGTCTTACTAATCTTCCTAATCCGTCTAAAAAATACCTCTTTTTTTACAATTTTTTAATTTCAATTTTTGCATATTTAAAACTTCAAAATTAAAAAGATGTATTTTATGTATCTTTGATTTAAAATCAAAGGATTCAAAAGAAAAGAGGGAGTAGTAGTATAAGAAAAGGAATTTTATAGTACCCGTAACATAGCTGGATGGCAAAGGAGGGGAACTTAAAATTGCTGAAGGCTTGCCGTGTGAGTTCGAATCCTGGCGGTTAGTACCTTATAGGTGATATCAATTGATTTGTTCTCAAACTTTGATCATTCAGTCACATCCCGCAATTTACTAGTAAATAGTCTTTCGTCCGCAATTTACTAGTAAATAGTCTTTCGTAAACCGGAAGCTGAATATTAAAAACAAAAGGGTTTTAACTTTTATATATGCTTTTGATGGTATTGGGCGTGTAGAGATGGGTTAATAAAGCTGCTACTCTTATTTAAGCCTGTGCACAGTGGTGCACTCCACTCCAACTGCTTTATTTTATTTTATTTGTTCCTTTTCTTTTTCTTTTCATATTTTTTTCCGACTTACAACCTTTTTAGATATTTTACGATTTTAAAATTTTGCATCCGTGGATTCTCTTTCTCCATAATAAACAAACTCCATAAAAGTATTCAAAAGAAAAAAATCATGATAGTAGTTAATAAAAACTTACTATTCCCCTTCCCCTACACCTTATGTAATGGACAAATTTTTTAAAAAAAAACCCTACTAGAAAAATACAACACTAAACAACTAACATCCTAAGTGTAATTTCGTGATCTTTCAAGTTTTATGTACTATTATAAAAAAAAAATTCCCTCCATCCCAATTTAAGTATTTTACTTTCATTTTTGATCTATCCAAAAAAAATGTCTTTTTCTATATTTAGTAAGTTTTAAAATTCCAACATTATACATGAACAAGTCTAAAACGACAAGATTTAAAGAATTATACACATTTTTAATTTAAGATCATAAAATTCAAAAGTCTCCCTTTACTTCTTAAATTTCGTGTCAAGTCAGACTAAGACACTTAAAATGAGACAGATGGAGTAATAAGATTAAGTTATTTAGTAGATAATTATATATAAATATTACTACTAGTTAATAATTTGATAAAATATTAACTAATATATTATCACAATTAATGATACAGCAATACCTTGAGCAACAAAAGAAAGAACTTTTAACAAATGTGTTAGCACTTTACAACGGTGCTTCTGAGGTAACAACCTGTTGCCTAACCCCAAACCTAATCATAACACATAATGCGACATTTTCATTGTAACTCTAATTTTGCTTCAGGATCGAATTATGTATATCCTTGTAAAAAGAAAGCGTCCAATTTTCCCAAACAATTAAAGACCATTACGATGTTACATGACTTCATTTCGTGATTGTTATTTGCAATAGGAATAAAATAGTATTCTCTTCATTTATTTTACTTATCCACTATACTAAAAATAAATCTTTATTTTTACTTATTTATTTTAGCTTTTTAAAAAAGACATACCCTTGTAATCCACCGGATTAGATCTAAGGAAGATGGAGTGTATGCATAACATATAGACTTCATTTATTACTATTTCTAAAGAAAGTGCAAAGTCCACTGTGAATAAGGATCAAAACCTTAATCGTTTTGAATTACTTTTACCTATATAAAGACGGAAACATGTGATCATAATCTCACTCAGATCCCACTACTAAACACAGAGGTTTTTTCTATTGATGTTCAGTGAAAGTTTGTGCTATAAAACATGATTTTTTCATCTATTCCCACCAAATTAGCTCACCAGGAAAGCGCACGGTGAGAAACGGGTTTCCGTTGAAACAATGTAAAAAAAATTAATTTTTTCATGTAAAAACACTTTTATTTAAATTTTCCCACCATATTCAATGGGAAATAGACCATGAACAATTCTCAGAAGAAAATTAGTGGAAGCATATGTAAGCTATAAATGACTCATGTATTATCACAAAAAAAATGTGAAACATGAGACTAAAGAAATTCATCATCAATTCTTTCAATTTAAAAATGGATAAAGCTCATACGTGTCTCTTGGTTCGACATCATTAATAATGTAAATAGTGTATGATGGAGCTCGAGTAGAAAGTACTAATTTATTTTTCGTATCGTTTCATTCAATTACCGTCAAATAGAAAGGGAAGAAAATCTTTTTTTTATCAATCACCTGAATCTGGCTTTCTGAAATATGAGAATCTCTTTCGTTGAATTGAAAAAAAAAATCTATTAAATGAAAATTGATTTTACATTAACAAGTAAAAGAAAAAAATTATTTAGTACTTACTTTTGATACTCATTCAAATTGCGTTGTAATGTAAGAAAATTAATAGCTATACTATTAAGTATACTCTAAAATATCAGTCATTAATATAGATAACAACTCGTTGACGAACTTCAGATTCACTGTGCAACCACACAAATTCAAATCCTATTACTCCATTAGATAAAATTCATATATTAATAATACCCTCTAAATTCTTCACCACGTGTTGTTCGAAGTTAAAAGAAACTAATTTTAGATGTCTCTCAGGTCAGTTGTCTTGTCTGTGAGATTATTTGAGAGAGAGAGAGAGATAACAGAGTATATATGTATTTTTTACAATTTTTTAAAACCTGAAAGTACATCTGAAATTAAACACATCCCTATTCGTCATCGCTTGTACTAAGCATTTTCTTTTATTCAATTACCACAATCCTAGTCTAATCTCTGTTGTTACCTAACTGAATCTCAAACAAAGGCCAAAGGAATATAGCTGAGTAAAAATCTGCTTTCCGAAATTTTAAATTATTGTGAAAATGACTTAGACTTTTATACCTTACTGTAGATACTTTTTACACTATTAATATTACTCTCTTCGTCCTAATTTATGTATCGTGTTTTAAATTTTAAAAGTCTGAGTTATTTTCTTGTTATAATTTTTTCATATAGCTTATAAATTACATTACTTAAAAATTTAAAGATTACATATTTAAATTTCATTCAAAATTAATAAGTTTGACTCTCGACGTGCCACATAAATTAGTACTTAATTAAGCAATATTTTCACGCCCATTCCTCTATGAGAATTGTTGTCAGTTAAAATGGAACGGAGGAGATGTGCGCAGTGGAACTATTGGAACTTTGAAGAACAAATTATCACTTTGTAAATATCTCGATGAATATGCATTATTTCATGTGTACCCTAAACCACACTTGGACTGACATGTTTCAACAAAGACTAATTAGTTAAAGTGATTAAACATTGATCAAATACATATTTAACCCTTGTTATAATGTGATGCAATGATGAAGGTTTTATTGTCCAATAACACTTTCACCGCATGCTTTTCATTTACTTAATCAGTTAACTTTTAATTTTCCAGTATTCTAAAAATAGATTTTAATTTTTAATTATCACTTTTAGCATATTAATAAAAGATATTTTTTTTTATTTTACCCATAGTATTAATTGTTCATTTCAAATCATTTTTCAAGTCAATTAAAACCAACAATTAATATAGATATCATAGTAAATTATGCACTTCATTTGTTACTTCATCCGTCCCAAAAAGATTGGTATCTTTCTATATTTAAAAATGATTTAACTTTATGAGATGATTTACAATCATACAAATATCTAAGGTTTATTTTGGACCATACATTTCAATTTTTTCTTTATTTCTTAAATTCCACGCCAAATCAAATTAAATCAATATTTTTGGGATGAAGGTAATATTTTGTAAGAGGGGGGCAAAATTCATATTCAACAAGTAAAAGTGAATGGATGAAGTATACATGAACGTCTCTGTCATTCCCATTGGATCTTAATTAATTACCTCACGAACTAATTGAAAAGCAAATGTTTTCTTGTTTTAACGATACGAGGCCTAAAAGTAGCAACATGTCATCGATAAAACCACTGGCTTTTTGGGGTAACTAAAATAAGATGTCTAGACACTAAGCAACACAAAGTTTCACATCATAGTGTTTTCAGTTTGGGGGGAAGGAAAATCATATTAATGTTTTTGATGGAGTAGTAGACGTGTTCAAAATTACCCTTTTTCCTTGGTGGATACTCCCTTTGTTCCATATTATTTGTCCACATTATTAAAAATATTTATTCCAAATTATTTATTAATTTACGTTAAATCTTTCTTATTTGACCCTTATTATCAATTATTCTTCAAAATAATCAATATAGATTAGAATGAAATTAATTGGAGAGAGATAAGAGTAAGATAATAAAAATACATCTTTCATTTATGATTTCTTATGAAAGTGTAAAGTGAAAAGTAGACAACTAATATGAGACGGGGGAGTATTGATTAATTGAACTTGCTCAAGACACGTCAAATACAATGTCAAAATATTGAATTGCGAGATTAATTAACCAATAGTCTCATGTTAGTAGCCTATTAGGGTAACCTCTTCTCAAATAATATCATAGATCTCTCTTATAAGGTTCAAATTTTTAGATGTAAAACGAAATTAAAAGAATTCCTTCATAGCTTGTCGCGTAAAGAAAACTCCAGATCCAATATTTACACCAATTTAATAAATATATTAATTACATATATCTCTACAATACTTGCTCTGTATGTTATGTTAATTCCTTCCTATTATTTGCTATATATCCCTTATTTACTACTATACTTTATTCTTTTAACTGCTTTGATATGCGTTACTTGAATTGAGAGTCTTTTAGAAACAACATTTTTATCTTCACGAGATAGGGGTAACGTCTGCGTCTTGTGAGATATAATGGGTATGTTATTGTTTATATCCCTATAATATTGTTATTAAACTCTAGTTAATCAAAACTGTTAAACAATAGCAGTAGGTTGGGCCTCTCGGCCAGATTTGCTAGAAAATTGTTCCAATAAGATATTGTATATATGGTATATATATTTGTAGTATATTGTAATAAAAAGGATACCTTAATTAGTGTTATACACCTACCATAATTGTATAGTTAGAATTATGGTAGAATAAGGATTTAGAAGTAGAATAGGAGAAGGATTTTTCCTATTATGGAAATATGTAACTTGTATATATAGCCTTTCAATTAATGAAAATAATCAAGGGGATTATTTCTTTCATGGTATCAAGAGACTAGGTCTAAACCAAAAGTTTTCTTCTCTCAAACTTTTGCCTCTTTGGCCGAGAACCCCCCCCCCCCCCTCCCTCGGGTTTTTCTCTCCAAATATCTCGTCTTCCGCTCTCAAAACCTCTCTTAAATTTATCCTCCTTCTTTGTTCTTTCAAATATGTCTAAGAACAATTTTCACCCCCGCCCTCACGCTTTCCAATATCAAGCTCGGTGTCCCTATTGTCCTTGAGATGGAAAACGTTCAATATGCAACGTGGGCGGAGTTGTTTAAAATTCACGCTATCTCTTATCAAGTTCTTCATCACATAATTCCTCCCGCTAGACCCCTTCCGCGGAGGATCCCGAGGTGTGGATTACACTTGATGCTACCGTTCTTCGGTGGATATACGTCACTATTTCGGTGGACCTTCTACAGACGATTATGGAGCCCGATACCACGGCTATGGTTGCATGGAATAGATTGCGTGACATATTCCAAGACAACCAACATTCCCGTATCGTCACACTCGAGCAGAATTCTCTCTCGTTCGAATGGACGTATTTCCGAACGTTTCGCATATTGCAAGAAACTAAAGGAATTGGCGGATCAACTCCGTAATGTTGGCGCACTGATGACAAATAATCGTCTAGTTCTACGGTTGGTTGCGGGCTTTCGGAGGCCTATAATGGTGTTGGAACTCTCCTTCGCCAAAGCAACCCTCTTCCCGACTTTCATCAAGCCCGCTCCATGCGACGTTGGAAGAAGCCGGTTTGGCTAAAAAGGCGGCTACGGAGCAAGCCCGATTGTCATGGTGGCATCCTCTCCTAGTTCTTCGGGTTTTATTAATAATTCGGGCCAAAACCATAATAATGGTGGCGGCAAGAATAATCGCAAAAATAACAAAAACCGCGGGGGCAAACGAGGTGGTTCGGTGGCGGTTCCGGTGGTGAGCAACAAGGGCGGTGGGTCCCATTCGGGGTACGGTGGGCCACCACCACCGTGGGCCCGCGGTGGGGGCCGATGGCGGTGGTACCCGCACCCTCCCGCAAATAGCCGCCCGGCCGGTGGGGCTGGCGGTCCAAAGCGAGCCCAATACCCGAGCATTGGCGCCCGGCGGCCGGTGGCCCAAAGAACGGCCCCCGCGGCGATAACGGCCCCGGTTCCCAAAGCACGGCCGGGAGTCCTTGGGCCCCGTCCTCCGCAAGCCCATCATGCGGCAGCCCCACTCGGACCGATATCGAGGCCGCGATGCACACGTTGGGGTTGACTCAACCGGACCCAAATTGGTGCATGGACACCGGGGCCACTACTCACATGACTTCCGAATCGGTACTCTCTCATCTTATTCCAATTTGAGCACCCCTCGGGGGATAATTGTTGGTAATGGAGTTCTATTCCAATTCTAGGGTATGGTCGAGAAAACATTGTCTCCTCCTAATCCACCACTCCTCTTGAAAAATACTTTACATGCTCCTAAATTGATTAAAAATTTAGTGTCCGTCCGAAAATTCACAAATGACAATTAATTTTCGTTGAATTTGATCCTTTCGGTTTTCTCGTGAAGGATTTCAAGACGGGGAGTCATCTCATGAGGTGTGATAGTAGGGGGATCCGTATCCTATCATGCCCGATTTCGGTCCATCGAGTCCGGCCTTGCCATCACTTTTGCGACCATCTCTCCTTCCATATGGCATGCTCGTCGGGTCATCCGGGATCTTCTATTTTATCACTTTAGATAAAAATAGCTTTATTTCTTGTAAGGGTACAAATCGTACTCCAATTTGTCGGTCTTGTTCATTAGGAAAAATTATTAAGTTACCATTTGTAGACTCCAATTCTCATACTTCTATGCCATTTGACATTATTCATAGCGACTTATGGACATCTCCCGTTCCGAGTTCAATGGGCCATCGTTATTATGTTCTCTTTTTAGATGATTATTCTAGATTTTTGTGGACGTTTCCAATTGCGAATAAATCACAAGTGTTTTCCGTCTTCATAAAATTTAGAGCGTTCATTCGTACTCAATTCGAAAGAGAAATAAAAAATATTCAATGTGATAATGGGAAAGAATATGACAATAGGGAGTTTCGAGAGTTTTGTGCTACTCATGGGATAAATTTTCGTTTTTCATGTCCTCATACATCTTCACAAAATGGGAAAGCCGAACGCAAAATTCGTTCCATAAATAACATTGTCCGAACTCTCCTTATACATGCCTCCATACCTCCATATTTTTGGCATCATGCTCTACAAATGGCCACATATCTTCTTAACATAATTCCGTCTAAAGGTCGACATATTCTTCCCCCTCAAAATCCTATATAATAAGAACCCTTCTTATTCTCACCTTCGGATTTTTGGGTGCTTGTGTTATCCGTTATTTCCATCCACCACAATTAACAAACTTCGTGCCTCGGTCTACCCCGTGTGTGTTTTTGGGTTATCCGTCGAATCATCGTGGTTATAAGTGTTTTGATTTATCCTCCAAGAAAATCATAATCAATCGCCATGTCATTTTTGATGAAACTCAATTCCCATTTACGAAAGTTCATACTCCCGAACCTAAGTCGTATAATTTTTTGGATGACCAAATATCCCCGTATATTATTCGGAATTTTTCGGACATCTCCGTACCCAAAATCCTCCGGCGGGCCCACCGCCCGCCGGCCCAACAGCATCGCCACACCCGGCTCTTCCCGACCGGAGCAGTTCCAAAGAATCGGGCGGTCCGGCCCGATTCTGGAACCGGTCCAAGCCGAGTCCGGCCATTTCCGATTTGGGCCGGCGGCAGCGGGCCCCGTTTGCTTCTTTGGCCGGTCCGTCCCGAGCCTAGAAAATTCCATTAATTCTTCCTCGAGTCATAGACCGGTCACTCGTAGTCGGCGGGGTATTTTTACACCTAAAAGACATTTTAATTTACATTCTGATGTCTCTAAATCCCCCTTGCCCCGCAATCCCGTATCCGCATTAAATGACCCTAATTGGAAAATTGCTATGACCGATGAATATAATGCTCTTATTGATAATAAGACGTGGGAGTTGGTGCCCGTCCATATGGTATTAATATTATCGTGTCTATGTGGATTTTTGCTCACAAGGAGAATTCGGATGGGTCCTTTGCTCGGCATAAGGCGCGACTTGTTGGTGATGGTAAGACTCAACAGGTTGGTATTGATTGTGGTGAGACATTTAGTCCGGTGGTCAAACCGGCTACCATTCGCACGGTACTTAGCTTGGCCCTTTCAAAGACTTGGCCAATTCATCGTTAGATGTCAAGAATGCTTTTCTACATGGAGATCTCAAGGAAACGATCTATATGCATCAACCGTTGGGTTTCGGGGATCCCACCGCCCTCATCATGTCTCGTTTGTTGAAAAAGTCTTTATATGGGCTTAAGCGGTCTCCACGTGCCCGGTATACACGATTTGCGATTTTGTTTCGACTATTGGGTTCACACACAAGCAGTCGACAATTCTTTGTTCATCTACCGCAGTGGTTCGTCATTGGCCTACATTCGTTATATGTGGATGATATCATCTTGATCGCTCCTCCGATGCTTTGCGTCGGTCTATCATGGCCATGCTCGTTCGAATTTGCTATGAAAGACTTGGGGCCCTTGAGTTACTTTTTGGGAATTGTTGTCAAACATCATTCGGTGTGGGTTGTTTCTGTCTCAACGGAAGTATGTCGCCGAGATCATCGAGAGGACCGGGATGTCATCCCGTAAGTCCACTTCCACGCGCGATTGATGCAAACCCAAAGCTAAGTGCCGCAGACAGTGCACCATACGAGGACCCGACCCGATATCGCAGCGATCTTGCGGGGGCTCTCCAAGTATCTTACCTTTACCGGACCGGATATTACGTATGCGGTTCGGCAGTGTGTTTATTCATGCATGACCCCGAGTTGAACACATGAATGCAATAAAACGCATCATTCGGTATATTCGGGGGACACTAGACTATGGGTTGCACTTGTATCCGTCGGCCACATCTACGCTTGTCTCCTACACGATGCCGATTGGGGTGGTTGTCCCGACACCGGACGGTCGACTTCGGCTCTTGTATGTTCCTTGGCAACAACTTGGTCTCATGGTCGGCAAAACGTCGTGCAACCCCGTCACGCTCAAGTGCCGAGGCGAATATCGAGGGTAGCAAATGTGGTCTCCGAATCATGTTGGCTACGTAATTTGCTTTTGGAGCTTCATTGTCCCATTCGAAGGCAACCTTGGTATATTGCGATAACATTAGTGCCATCTACCTTTCGGGTAACCCCGTTCAACACCGCGCACCAAACATATCGAAATAGACATTCACTTTGTCCGTGAAAAGGTTGCAAAGGGTCAAGTTCGCGTATGCCATGTCCCGTCTCGTTATCAAATTGCAGACATCTTTACAAAGGGTCTACCAACGGTTCTCTTTGAAGATTTTAGGGACAGTCTCAGCGTTCGAAAGCCGCCCGCTATGACTGCGGGGGTGTGTTAAACAATAGCAGTGGGTTGGGCCTCTCGGCCAGATTTGCTAGAAAATTGTTCCAATAAGATATTGTATATATGGTATATATATTTGTAGTATATTGTAATAAAAAGGATACATTAATTAGTGTTATACACCTACCATAATTGTATAGTTAGAATTATGGTAGAATAAGGATTTAGAAGTAGAATAGGAGAAGGATTTTTCCTATTATGGAAATATATAACTTGTATATATAGCCTTTCAATTAATGAAAATAATCAAGGGGATTATTTCTTTCAAAAACATATTCTACTTTGATTTAAATAACAAATGCGAGTAAGTATTACTTAATAGGATGTTATGTCACATAATTAACAATCCATTAATGATTTGTCTTTATTGTGAATCTTTGCTTGATGTCTAAGTAGTTTCAGGAGTTCATTGAAATGTAGAAGACTACAAGAATCAGAATGTGATGAAACATATAACCTTGTGTTGTCCATTTACACCTAAAAGACCAGGTAAAGAAAAAAACTCCATGCTAGGGTCCACAAAATCAGAACACTGCAAAAGTTAAGAATATGTCACTATCTATGGAAGGACCATTTTGTGTTGATGTGTGAGAACTCAGTCATGCTAATCTTTTTTCCAAGAATATTCTGAATGAGTAGTAAATGCATGGGATGTGGTAGCTTAGATCACATATAAATGAAGAAGTAGATTTTTGCCGGGTATCTTAATCTATTACAGTGAGAGGAAATGATCTCTTCACTTTTACCACATAAAGGATCTCAATTAGTCATTTACTTCTATTCAATTTATAAGTCGCCATAAGAAATATTGAAATTAAAGAGTTATATAAACTAAAATAGAGGAAGTATCTTTTAAATAACTTCATGGTATAAAAGCTATTCTTTTGCAATTAAAGGTTGTCCAAAGTGCTATTTAAATAACTTCATGGTATAAAAGATATTTAAATAACTTCATGCGGTCACTTTTGCCTTGAACTTTAGGTAGAAATATTTGAATTTCAACCTTATGAAATTTCAAAATATTTAATTCTATCAAATCTAACTTCAAACTCTTTATGTCTAAAGTTACTTTAAAGTGAACATATACAAAAAAGACATTAAAAATTAGGTAAAAGTTAAATAGCGAGCCTAAACAAGGTACCTCACATTAAGGCTGGTCACTATCTTTTGCTGGCCCAAAATGTAGAAGTGGTCCTATTAGAGAGAAGAAGGAAAGGCTAGAAAAGGCCTACTAGTCTTAGACCTTGACCCTCGAGGCCTCACCTATGATTGATGATTAGAAGCCTATCATTAAATGAAAATGGTCCTCCTCAACTTGCAACAAAAGTCTCAGGCCCATTACTAGCCTACTTTCTTTTGACTAAAGGTCCCCAATCCCCTTACGTAGCTATAAGAGTGACCTTTTACTATTTCTGAAAATTAAGATCTGTTTGTTATTGTAGAAAACTTAGAAATGTCTACTTATGGTTGATATATAAATTGACCAAAAGCATATCAAGAGTATTAAATGGAAAAACATGCACTCCAAGCAGGGATGACAACGGATCGGATCTGGACCGGATCATACTAGATTCAGATCCAGATCCGTTTTTCATACCTGAACCCAGATCCAGATCCATCGGGTCCATAAAAATTAGATTCAAATCCGGATCCACCGAGTCCACGGATCGGATCTGGATCCACATATACAAAAATTTGCCTTGCCAAGAATGTAACCTTGCTAAGAATTTTTTTTAACTGACAAACGATTTTTACTTAGCTAACAGTTTACTGTGTTTCAATTTTGAAATATTCATATGCGATATTTTGTTCTTTGTTTCGTTTTGATTGTGAGCTATTAATTGAAAATGTTGGAACAATGACAATAGTTGTGAAAAATGCTGACTAGTATTTCCACAATGCAGAACTTGCATGTGCTTGAAATCTTCACAAATGAAGTGAATATAATTTTAACTACTTGTCTATGGAGATGTTAGTCATTCACTAATATAACATTGATTTTATTATCGAAGTTACCTCTTTATTTTTTGGTTTTTGAGTTAACGCGGAGATAAATTAAACTTGTTTTGAGAATTAAACTTGCAAGGATGTGCTTAGCAATTTTAAGAAAATAGTTATAAAATTACATTCTAGGTTATGAATATATTTAATAAAAAACGGATCCACGGGTCGGATCTAGACCGGATACAGATCTCAAATACAAGATCCAGATCCAGATCCGATCCGTCAGAAACGGATCCGGGTCCGATCCGGATCCGTCGGGTCCAAATTTTGAAGATCCATATCCTATAAAACTGATCTAGATCCACCGGATCCGGACCGGGTCCAGGATCCACTGCCATCTCTAGCTCCAAGACTTAACATAGTATTATTTATTCATATAGACCTTCATTTTTATTCAAATTGAGGGACATATTCATGACTTAGTGACGTTATAATACAACAACAACAACGACGACGACATACACAGTGTAATCTCATAAGTGGGTATGAGAGGGTATGATATACGTAAACCTTAATACTAGCTTTGTGAGATACAAAGACCGTTTCCGATAGACTTCCAGCTCTTAGTGACGTTATAATATACACATATATATTGTGTTACTTCTTTTTCAATTTTGTTTACAAATTGCTATACACGTGAATGGTGTGTCATGTTATTAGAGACGGAGTTAAGGTACATCATATAAATTTACGGGACCTAATATTTTTTGCTTATACCCTTATAACTAGAAATTCATAAATTTTTAAATTCTGGATATGAATCTGCATGTTAAGTATCATCTATATGATCACTCAACTATAGGAAATTATCTCTCAAAGTCATTGATATTTTTTATATCAATAAAGTCACTCAAGTTAGACTTATTTTTTCACAAAGTCACTCAAGTTAGGTTAGTTTTGCTACAAAGTCATTATAGCTAAAAACATTAAACGGTAATTACATAAGTCCCATCAAGTTTGGCTTTTAACACTTAATTCCTTTGTGATTTATGATGTTATGCTTACCTCTTTTATTTTAATTTTATTTATAATAATTTTTAACCTAATTATTATTAATATAACAAAAAACTTATAATTAACTAATTTGTCCTTTGTAATATATTTTATTATTTAATTAATTTTGTAAGCCTCCTTTTAAAAAAAATCCTTTTTACTTGATTAATAATCCTTTTTCCCCTTAGTTTTTTCGCTATAAAATTCATCTCCTTAATTAATTAGTTCTTTATTGTGTTTTCCCATTTTCATTAGCTAATCGGTGATGCCGATGATCGAAGAAGTGGTATAGCTTATGAAATTTGATTACAACTTTTTTCAGTTCTACTTTGAATTAAAATATACACACAAATTCATATTAAAAATCAAATGAAACAAAATACCAGTCAAAAGAAGAAAATAAAAGAAAGCAAATGCACCAAGCAGATTCATCTTGGAAAAAATTGTGGATTACAACAATTGCAGAAAACGGGAAGTAAGTAAATATTACAAATTGCTATAAATGATAAACTAAATATTACAACAAACTGGAATCAAGAACGATACAAACTCCTTGTGATTTGCTGAGTCGAGTGATGTCTGTCTTTAAGACAAGATTGTCCCGTATATATTCTTTTACGTTGTCGGACAATAGTCTCCCAAGATACAACAACAATTTAACAAATGAGTAAAGGAAACTCAAGTGTTACTCTTGAAGAACTTTGAGTATAAAACTTGGTAGAGAGGAAGAAGAAGATTTCAGAAAATTTCTAAGTGTTGAACAATTGAGCCAAAGGCCTCAATTTATAGTGTAAGCAAATGATCCCTCAACTAGCCAACTAATGACTTTCAATAGCCATGTAATGATACTTATTGATGGGTTACATTCAGCCAAATAATGGTTGAATTCATGTGCCAAATAATGGAGATTCAATGCTCCAAAACCGGCCCAAAAGTCAGAACTTTCCATCTTTCCGTTGCAGCATTCTGCCTCCGAAGCGCCGCGGCTCAGCGAATTAGCGTCGCGGCGCCTCAGCTCCAGTAGCCAAGCCACCATTTAGCGTCGCGGCCCTTCACGACTCCGCAGTGATTTCCGACTCGTTTCATCTTACACTTCATACACTTCTTCCTTCGTTTACCAACGTGGAATACTTGTCATTTGGCCAATAACCGTCCATCATTGTATGTCTCAAACGTATCACTTACGTACCAATATCTCTTTCACTAATGAAATTTACGATACTTGGCACTACGTGTACACATGTGTGGAAACGACGTTTCCGACGTGCGGGGCCCCAATTGTTCGAGTCATAAATGATGGGATAAACTTAATTTCATATTAGTAAATTTTTAACAAAAATGTTTCACTTGATCTTTGCCTTCTCAAAAATTTCAATATATAAGTGTGCGTTTGAATATTGAATCAATCATATAATCTGAATTTTAACAAATTTGAGGCCTGCGTCATTTATATTTAAAATTTTCCTAATGTTATTTATACAAAGGGATAGAACTTGGAGTTTTTTGGACAATGAGGATAGAAAATCGAGAAGCAAGTTTGAATGTTTTAATATATTTATGGATGAGACAAAGTGCAAATAGGATTGCCCTTTTTTTGAAAATTTTATGGAATATTAATTTTCTTAATCATGATTTATAAGACTTTGCTTTAGTTAATTAAACCTAGACCACTCGCTTTAAAATAAAATATGTGTCCTCTGTCCAAGTAAGAACTTAGGGAAATGGAGAGGAGCCGAAATCGAGTATATATAAGCAACTTCTCTGCCATTATTTTTGGCACATAACAGATGGAAATGATTTTTTCTTGACAAAAAATCTTTAAGAAATTAGTTAAGTAAGACATTATATTATAAAGGACAAATTAGTTATTTTTTAATATTAATAATAATTAGGTTAAAATAATTATTATAAAAAAATAAAAATAAAAATGGTAAGCATCATACAAATGAAGTGTGTGTTACGAAATAAAACTCGAGGGGGACTTATGTAATTATTCTTTCAGTTTTTTGGTCTATAATAACTTTGTGGAAAGACTAGTCTAACTTGAGTGATTTTGTTGGAAGACAAGTCTAATTTAAGTGACTTTATTGACACAAAATAAATATCAATGACTTGTTAGATAATTTGTTATAATTAAGGGAATTTATTAATATAAAATAAATATTAATGACTTTGATAGATAATTTATTATAGTTGAGTCACCATTATTTACTCTAAATATTGCTTATCAAACATCATATACATTTTGTTATTTGGAATATCAAGAAGAATATTACTTGAAGCTTTCATTTCTTCTTTCTCCTCTTGCCTCAATTAAAAATGCAAAGGCATTTATAGCTTTACCAAAAGGTTTTTTTAAAGAGTTATAAAGCAATAGTGTAGAAGGAAAGGTGCAATTATAGACATCTATACTTGTGGAGGCTGAATAAAGGGGCATCAACCCACTATGAACCGAAATTAAAGTTTTATGTTTTCATTTTTTGTTTCATGGGAAGGAAAGATCATCGAGATTCCTATAGAATATTCACCCAAAGAAGTACGTCCTTCGTACTTCAAAGTTTCCTTTTTGTTTTTGTCAATATAATATTATTATTAGAATATGTAGATACATTCAGCAAAAGTAAGAATTTTCATATATTTAGAATGTGTATGTTTAGTATGATTAGATTTAGATTTAGATTTAGATTTAGATTTAGATTTAGATTTAGATTTAGCATAATCTTTGATTTGATTAGATTTAGATTTAAAATATTTCATATTTGATTTAGCATAATTTCTTATTTGATTTAGCACAATCTCAGCCATAATCTTGGCTTATAATATTGTATATAATGTTGATGAATTCAATGAAATATTCAGGCAAAACATTCAATCATCTCTATCATTTTTATCGTGGTATCAAGAGCCTAAGTTAATTTACTTATCTTTGCCCAGAATTAGCCGACACCTTCTCTGCTTACTTATCTTTTGCCCAAAATTAGTCGACACCTTCTCTGTTCTTTTCCCTCACTATCTCACCATGTTTACAAACCAAATGACCGACTCGAAATCTTCTTCCCCATCCAATCTCACTCTATATCCCGCTTTAACATTGTCAAACATCAATAGTTTCATAAAAGTCAATCTTGACATTGAAAAGGGTCACTACATAACATGGTCAGAACTTTTTAAAATCCATGCTAGGGCTTATAAAGTTTTCGACCATATCACTCCACATTCGAAGGAAACAGCGACAACAGACACATCCCCATCGCTCAAAAATACAAATTCAGAACTCTGGTCACATATTGATGCCATTGTTTTACAATGGATTTACAGCACCATATCTGAAGACCTTCTGAACACCATTCTTGAACGGGACTCCACTGCTGAATTAGCATGGAATAGGTTAAATGACATATTTTCCGACAATAAGAACTCGAGGGCACTATACCTCGAACAAGAATTTTCCGACGTCCAGATGGAAAATTTTCTAGATAAGATCTTACTGCCAATATCTAAAATCATTGGCAGACCAACTTTCAAACGTCAGCGCCGTCGTGTCAAATGACAGGTTAGTACTTCAAATGGTCTCCTGTTTAACTGACGCCTATTCCATTATTGCCTCCCAGATTCGTCACGACGACTCTCTTCCTTCCTTCTACAAAGCCCGATCCATGCTCGTTTTAGTAGAAACGGCACGAGCGAAGAGGATTGCACACTGCACCGATACCTCTGCTCTCCATACTTCACATGATGACACCAAGAATACAAGCGGAAATCAAGGTGGCCATCGTCCAAACACCACCAACAACAACAATAATCGAGGCGGCAAAAGTGATGGGGTAATTATCGGGGCGGCAAAGGGAAAGTAAAGGGGACTGGTCGACCACAAAGAGGGCAAAACCCTTCTGGTTATCCGAATTTGGGATACAATGGGCCAAACACCCCATTTTATTCGTCGTGGGCATGTCCTCCAAATGGGCTGTGGGCTACTTCTTTTCCTTGCCCGTATCCAACGGCAAATCCAGCCCAATTTCAAAGGCCTAATACAGCCCAGCGTCCTTCTATAATGGGCCCCAAGCCTCAAGCCTACATTACATCAGCCCAGTCCAATTATGCACCAACTGATATTCAACAAGCTATGCACACTATGTCAATTGCTCCTCCGGATGATCAGTGGTACATGGACACTGGCGCTACATCTCACATGACTGCAAACGGAGGTAATCTTACATCTTATTTAAATAAGAGCAATAATCGTAATATTACAGTTGGTAGTGGCCATACAATTCCAATTATTGATTGTGGAAATTCCTTATTACCCAAACCCCATCCACCCTTAACCTTAAAAAATGTTCTACATGCCCCGAAATTAATCAAAAACCTTGTTTCCGTGCGAAAATTTACCATTGATAATTATGTTTCTGTTGAATTTGATCCTTTCGAATTTCTGTGAAGGATTTTCAGACGGGGATGCATTTAATGAGGTGTAACAGCATGAGTGATCTCTATCCAATAACCACAAAACCTTATTTTGGAAGCTCCACACCCTCTACTTTTGCAGCTTTATCTCCCACATTATGGCATAATCGTTTAGGACATACGAGAGCTCTTGTTTTAAGCTCTCTCCGTCGGAATAATTTTATTGATTGTAATAAATTTCGGGATGATTTTTTATGTCATTCTTGTTCCTTGGGAAACAAGTAAAACAACCTTTTTATGACTCGTCATCAGTAACCTCTTTGCCATTTGATATTGTGCACAGTGATCTTTGGTCATCACCTATCCTTAGATCGGGTGGTCATCAGTATTATGTTTTATTCCTTGATGACTTTACAAATTTTCTGTTGACTTTTCCAATTGCCAATAAATCTCAAATCTATTCCACGTTCTTAACTTTTCATAGTTATGTCACAACACAATTTGAAAGAAAAATAAAAAAATTCAATGTGACAATGGAAGGAAATACAACAATGTATCATTTCACAAGTTTTGTGAATCCCATGGAATGCACTTTAGATTCTCTTGTCCTCATACATCTTCTCAAAATGGAAAAGCCGAAAGAAAAATTCGTACCATAAACAATATCATCTGAACTCTCCTCACTCATGCCTTCTTACCCCCTAATTTTGGCATCATGCATTACAAATGGCTACCTATTTGCATAACATAATTCCCAACAAAAAGCTTGCATATAAAACACCCACGAATATTCTCTATAAAAAAGATCCATCTTATTCTCATATTCGGGTCTTTGGGTGTTTATGTTATCCACTACTTCCCTCCACTTCTCGAAATAAATTGCAAGCAAAATCTACATTGTGTTATTTTAGGATATCCTGCAAATCATAGATGTTACAAATGTTATGATTTATCGAGTAAAAAAATAATCATTTCAAGACATGTAATTTTTTATGAGAATACCTTCCCTTTTAAAAAAATACATGATCAAAAACCCGGAACATATGTGTTTCTGGATAAAGGCCTCATTAATCCATTATTTCTACAGCCTACACATGCATATCAAAGTTCAACACATAATCTAAGTGACTCAACCTCTACTCCCTCAAAGGTGATTCATGAGTCCGTTCAAACTCCTATTCGAACCGACTCTACTCCGGCTCAATTAGCACCAGCCGCAATAGACAATACTCCCACATTGTCTCACTACAACCCTCTCCATTCCTCACCACACAGTCTGATAAACACCTAAAAAACTACCCAAACCAGTTTACATTTAACTCCTCATCAATCCCCTCAAATGAAAACAAGAGCCCAACACAGAATTTTAAAGCCCAGAAGACTTATCAATCTTCACACCACTACTAAAAATTCCATTTCTCCTTTGCCTACAAATCCCATCCATGCATTAAACGATTATAATTGGAAAATGGCCATGAAAGATGAATACGACACTCTTATTCTAAATAAGACATGGGACTTGGTGCCACGACCGTCTAATGCTAATGTCATTCGAAGTTTGTGGATTTTCAGGCATAAAAAGAAATCTTATGAGTCTTTTGAAAGGTACAAAGCCAGACTTGTAGGTGATGGTGCAGGAAAACAAACTGGTGTAGATTGCGGAGAAACATTCAGTCCGGTGGTCAAACCGGCTACTATTCGGACAGTCCTTAGCATTGCATTATCAAAATCTTGGTGTCTCACTCAGCTTGATGTCAAAAATGCATTCTTACACGGACATCTCAATGAAATTGTCTATATGTACCAACCACCGGGCTTTCGTGACCCTCAACACCCTGATTATGTATGCTTGCTCAAGAAATCCCTATATGGACTTAAACAAGCCCGTCGCGCTTGGTACCAATGTTTTGCAGATTATGTGGCTACATTGGGCTTCTCTCACAGCATCCCAGATCATTATTTATTCATTTATCGTCGAGGAACAAATATGGCATAAATTCTCCTCTATGTGGATGATATAATTTTGGCTACTTCTTCAGAGGATCTTCGACAATCCATTATGTCTAAGCTTTGATTTGAATTCGCTATGAAAGATTTGGGCCCACTCAGCTACTTTTTAGGTATCTCTGTCACCCGACATTCCGGAGGTCTATTTATTTCACAGAAGAAATATGCAGAGTAGATTATTGAGCGGGCCGGTATGTCCTCCTGCAAATCATCTCCTACACTGGTTGACACAAAAGCAAAACTTAGTTCCTCTTTCGGTAATCCTTATCATGACCCGACGTAATATCGTAGTCTTGCAGGTGCATTACAGTATCTAACATTTACAAGACCTGATATATCCTATGCGGTTCAATATGTTTGCTTATTTATGCATGATCCAAGAACCCAACACATGTCTGCATTAAAGCGTATCATTCGCTACATTCACGGTACACTCGAATTCGAACTCCATATTTACCCAACTTCGATCAGCAAACTCATATCATACAGTGACACAGACTGGGAAGGATGTCCAAATACTAGACGCTCAACTTCCGGCTATTGTGTCTACCTCAGAGATAACTTGATATCTTGGTCTGCAAAAAGGCAACCTACATTATCCAGATCAAGTGCTGAGGTCGAATACCGTGGAGTAACCAATGTCGTCTCTGAATCCTGTTGGATTCAAAACTTACTTCTGGAGCTTCACTGTCCAGTTGTAAAAGCCACTTGGGTTTACTGTGACAATGTTAGTGCGGTTTATCTCTCCGGTAACCCCGTTCAACATCAACGCACAAAACACATTGAAATGGATATACACTTCGTACGTGAGAAAGTCGCTCGAAGTCAAGTACACGTCCTCCATGTCCCTTCACTCTATCAAATTGCCGATATTTTCACTAAAGGACTCCCGTTGCAACTCTTCAATGATTTTCGAGATAGTCTCAACATACGCAAACCTCCCGTTTCAACTAAGGAGGTCTATTAGAATCTGTAGATACGATTCAGCAAAAGTAAGAATCTTCATATATTTAGAATGTGTATATTTAGTATGATTAGATTTAGATTTAGCATAATTTCTTATTTGATTAGATTTAGATTTAGAATAATTTCAGATTTGATTTAGCATAATTTCTGATTTGATTTAACACAATCTAAGCCATAATCTTGGCTTGTAATATTGTATATAATGTTAATGAATCCAATGAAATATATATATATATACCATGTTTGTCCAAAAACTTTTACTACCAAACATAAGAAAAACTACCAAACTTTCACACTTCAATGTTGTTGAAGCTTGAAGAACGATAGATGAATATTACATTATGCATAACCCTCTGTTATTGTCGATCAATTAATAAGCGTTATGCTAAACGAAAATTTATTAGACTAAGTTATACGAATCTCATAGTATGAAGAAATCATAGTCCAACTATGAAATAATACTCTTTACTACAAAAGGTTCCAGTTGTACAATCAATAACACCGGTACTATAAGACTAGATTCTTTGTTGTATCATGTGTATCACGTTATTTTACGCTGATATTGACACACCATTTATCTCAAGTAACTAAACTTTACTAACTAATTTTTTATGAGTTAACGCTTTTCATTGAAATGTATTTTAACATAGAGAAAAAGAGAGAAACTCAATGCTGCTTTGCCTCTAAAAAGGGACTTGGCACTCAACTCTTTTCTTTCTTTTATAAGGTTTATATTTTTGCTATCCAACTTTAGTGTAACCTAAAGTGATTGACATAGTGTAATAGGGTTAAAGGTTAATGGACAACTCACACGAATGATCCTATTTTCAGGTGGTCTTTAATTTTTGTCCCTCAAATTGGTGGTCTTTAATTTTTGTCCTTCGTCTACAAAAATGACCGAAAATATCTCTAAGGTTTTGGGTTCGAATCTCAGCAAAGTCAAAAAGAAAAAAATTTGTAAAACAAGATTTCATAGAAATTATGCATATTCGGCCAAAGTTGTATAAGCGTAATTTCTATGTAACTACGCCTGAAGGCAAAGTTTCGTAAAAAATTAAGATTATATCTTGTCCAGCTAGTTACATAGAAATTATGCCCCTTGAGGCATAGTTTTTATATAACTTTGGCCGAATAAGCATAATTTCTATGAAAATTTTGTCTTGCGATTTTTTTTCTTTTTTTGCCTCTGCTGAATTCGAACCCAGAATATCTGATGTAGTAGACCAACGAATAAAAGATATTATAACCCACAAATTTCCTTTAAATAAAAAGTAGGGGTAAAAATTAAAGACTAGTCCATAGAAAGTACAATCCGCGGGAAAAAAGGAAGAAGGTTAATGCAGAAACTTGTCCATGTCGTCCATGCAAAGCTTGGGCTGTTTTGTAGACTTTATTGGCTTTGTTAGAATCACTTCCCTCCTTTTTTTTCGTGGATTGCTCTTCGTTTGAGCTGGTCTTTAATTTTTACCTCTAATTCTCATTTTATGAAAAAAATATGGGTTAAAGTACTCTTAATTCGCTGGTCTATGAAATCAAAAAGTCTGGGTTTGACCAAAGTTGACCAAAGTTGTATAGAGATTATGCTCCTTGGGACATGGTTTCTATGTAACTAGGAAGACAGTGCTTAATTTTAATTTTTTATATAATTATGCCTTAGGGGGCATAATTTATATGTAATCAGAGAGTCTTGGTTCGAACCTCAACAGAGTAAAAAAATAAATCGCAAGACAAGTTTTCATAGAAACTATGCCGGTCAAGGCATAGTTTCTATTAAGGTACATAGAAACTATGTTTTGTCCGACATAATTTTGTAGAAATTAAGACCATGTCTTGTCACCTAGTTCTACAGAACTATGCCTTAAGACATAGTTTCTATACAACTTTGGCCGAATAGTCATAGTTTCTATGAAATCTTGCATTGTGAAATTAATTTAATTTTTTTGACTCTGCTAGATTCGAATCCATAATCTCTTATTTCGTAGACCAACGAATAAAGGGCACTTTGACCCACAAATTTTAATTAGATGAGAAATAGAGACAAAAATTAAAGACCAGTCCATATGAAGAAATCGGCGCAAAAATCTTTTGTCATTTTTTCTTGTTGGGTTGGGCTATGATTTTTGTCATTTTCTGTTGTTGGGTTGGGCTACTCCTGAAATATGAGTCCAACTATTCCATGGACCTCTATGGATAGTTCCTGAATCTCACGTAATGGGCGAGGTCCACATAACAATAAACCTTACTATTCACACTCCCCTTTCCCTGTTGGTCCTTACAACTAGAATTCACACGTGTGTGCATTTTACAGAGACTTCCACATTTTACTTGATAGTTGATACTCCATAATTTTCTGGAATTGTCAAGTAGATGAATGCATTAAAACTGAATTAATTCTTGACCGAACGTGCAAAAAATCTCGATCACGTTGACAGGTTAGTGATGGCGGGAACCGAGAAAGAAGAACTGGACGAATCCGAAAATGAGTTCGTATGGGATGAAAGTTGTCAGCTTTACTACCATGCCAGGTGCTTTTGTTTTGCTTCCTTAACAATTTCTATGATTAATCATAAATTCTATTCCTCTTTTCTCTTTCCGCTTCTGAAATTAGGGCTTGCAAATTTTGAGCAGATCAATCATTATTTCTCGCCTTCTTTTGTAGCTAAAATGTGTGGCGTTGTTGTGATTTGATGCAGCACTGGATTTTATCACGATCCTCAAGCAGGCTGGTACTACAGCTGTAATGATGGCCTTTATTACAAATTTGAAAATGCTACTTATGTTCCCATCGAGTCCTCTCAGGTAGATTGTTTTTTTCTTCTTCTTCTGCTAAGCCTTCCAATTTACAGCATCCAAATGTTGATTTATGTTTGTAAAGCTTGTTTATTGTTGTACGTCAGGATGGTGGTTGTGAAATGAATAGTTGGGAGAGCATTGTGCCTGCGGAATCTAACAAAGATGAGACAGATGCAGACATCAGGATGTCAGGTGAAAATGTGGCTCAAACAGCAGAACCCCTTTCGACGGAGTTATCTGAAGGTAAATATGTTTTCCTGCCTATCTATGAATAGTGAATACACAGAAGATATTACTATGTGTGGGATGAAGTTGTTGCTGCAGTTAAACATACTTTTTTTCCCTCTGGAGTTCTATTCAGACGTTATCCTTTTAGTTTTGGGTGATTGAAACTTTTTGTTGTAACTTGATGGGTAAGTAATCTAAACCTAAGTGGATCCATGATTTTAAATTACAGTTTCCGGACCACAATCTTTTTCTGCTTACTAGGTTCTGGATAGGTTATTTATACTTCGGTGAATCTTTTAACGCAAAAACAGGTTTGGGCCAAAGCTATTGGCTTCTACCAAACCCTTAACTTCAATTGTAGCTCCTTCGCTGTATCTAAAGTATATAGATGTGGAGCCATTACTAGGAATCATTCTTCTGTTTCCTATATTCTGGTTGGTGATATACTTTTTGTGTCCATTTGAAGTTGAATAAGCTGCAGCAGTTTCTTGTGAATTATTTCTGGGTGAGTCATTAATGAATCCGTTTTGCTCATGGTTTGCGAATCTATTTGACTTGTGAGAAGTGTTGGATCATGGATGTAAGATGTTTATTCATGCAATTTCTTCACTTATGGTATTCGTAAAGTTCTGTGTTATTTATTTGTCTCATTATTGAGCCCTCTTGCTATCAGTCGTCTGTCACCACCAGTTTTCACCCCAAGTATAATGGTTGTCCTTCAAATTGCTTCATCCTTTCAGTAGAGAACTATTGGGCGCTATAATCTTATCTTTTATAATTCAGAAGTCATTTGCACTTGACTGTTGCTTACTTTCTCTTTCTATTTCACTCTAAGCAGAGCACTTGGAGGATACAAATTGCAAGCTTCCAGAAAACCCACCACCACCCTCAGAGTGGTAAAACACTGTGTAGTTATCTTGTACTTTTTATTTTTGTAGTTTTTTTCTTTCCCAACTGGTGTAATACATCTTCTGTCAGGCTCGAAGATACTCTTATTGAACTTTATCTGGCGAATTACTCCACTCAAGCTGCCAATAGTACTTCTGACATAACAGTGGCTCCAGAAACTACTGACACAGATCAAACATATTTGTCAGCAGCTGGTTGGTTCAAGATTTCTGTTTTGCTCAAGTTATGATTACAAGTTACAACTACTGCATTGCAAATCATTCTACCTTGGTGGTGCAGGGAATGAAATTACATATGAACTCGAGGAAGGTGAATGGATACCAGATGACTGGACAGATTCTGCTGGTCCCATGGCAGATGACTGGACAGATTCTGCTGATCCAAATGCAGATGTCATGGATGAAGGTTAGTATTTGATTATGGTACTCGACATTCATAGGATCTGTATGCTATACAGATTTTTCTCACTTGGCATTAAGGCATTAGTGTTGAAAATGTTCAGCAAAAGATGCCAGAAAGTGTATGGATGGGTGAACGAGCACTGCGGTAACGAGCCGTAATGTGTCAAAAGTTTGCCTATTGTTAATTTCTTCGTTTTCTTTTCTCTTTCTTCTAGAATTTTATTCTATTGATTTAACTTTTAGTGAGATTGAGGCGTAGTTGTTTTATAGGTCTCTAATGATATAGTAGTTTAGAAATTTAAGATATTGCAGAGGTATCCTCATAAAAATGTTTTGGGGTCACTTGAGAGAACTAACAATGGTGAATCTGTCCATTTTCAGAGTTCAGATGGAAAAAGTACTTGGCATTCTTAGCAATGTTGTGGGAATTTTTTCTCTCATTTTTTTTTTGTAGTTCGAATACAGTGAGAGTTAAGTTAAAGAAAAATCTTCCTTTGACTACCTCGTGTTCCTCTATGCTGTAACTCAAAATGTTCAGCCTGGCGCACTATGCTCCCGCTATGCGCGGGGTCCGGGGAAGGGCCGGACCACAAGGGTCCATTGTAACTCATACGAAAAAAATAGAGTACGCTCCTAGCTCAGTGGGAAAGGAAGGAAAGAAGAAGGATTTTGGGGATTTTGAAATACATATGCACCTTAGTTTGAATTTCTTCATTTTCATGGTTCCGGTTGCATGAAATTGACTGAAGTTTCCTCAGAACAGGCATTTGTTTGGAGGAAGAAAACTGGCGAGCCCAGTATGGTCAAGTTGAACGACCATTTGAAGATTCTCTGTTACATATTCGGGCTGTTGATTTGTGGGATTGGTCAGTGGTTAAAAAGATCAGAAAAGGTCGAAAACGAAGGGTGGCCAGGCTGGTAGGACGTCTGGTGAAGCCCACTGCTAAGCTGCATCCATCAATGCCCTCGAGTGGCCATCTTCTTAAAACTGCTCCAGTATGTGAAGTCCATCTTGATCTGGTACGAGTTACATCAGGTTTGCATTGTCAAATTTCCATTTACAAGGAAACTTCTGCATGCTATTCAGTTACACAGATCACTTTTTATTAACATGTCCAGTTTTAGTTGAGGGTTATAAATTTCGCGGTTAAAGTTTTGTGACCTGCTTTAAAAAAATCTGGATTCACGTAATTCTCTTTTATGTCTATCTATTCAATCTGTGATCTATTCATACCATGTGCTAGAAACTTCCTTCTTCATTTGTTACATGTGAGCGAGCTCGGCCTCTTTGTTGGGTGCCCTGCAAAACTAAATTGCCTAGTACTTCTAATCATGTTTCTGTCATCAGCATGTATGAATTCACATTCATTCATAATCAGCCTAATTCAGAAAACTACCAAATTAGACATGCATATTTTGAGAGCAAGTCTTGTGAGTTACTGTATGAATATCTGGACAACAGAAGAGATGCAATGAGGTGCAACTTGAAGAAATAGGGATTTCCAACTTCTTCTAGAAATCCATAACTCTCTGGAATTCTAAAATAAGCTTGCACAAAAAGCAAGTGAAACCGCAGATTCAATCATTTATTTCATTCAATCCACCGCATCAGCAAATTGTGGAACCTCAGGGAAAGAAAAATTCTGCTATATGTGCTGTCATGAAAAGATGTTTGTTTTCTTATTTTTAATATGAAATTCTAGTAAAGGCATTTGCCACCCTAATTTCTATCGTCGTTGGCATTCATTCAAAATGCTTTCGTCCTACAGGTCAGGTATACAGGTTGAGAAATCCTAGCACAAAATATTTGGCTTCTTTGTCAAATTATGATTCTTCCAATCCAACAAAAGATTGGCGCTTTCCGCAAATGTCAATCAACAGAGAAATCCAGACATGCTCAACAGTCACTGAAAGAGATAAACCCATAAGCACAGGACTCCCTGGTGAGGAGGATGTGTCTCTGCCATTGGAGATCAGTGCGTCTGAAAGGGTATTGCACATCCACTTTATGTTTCAAGTACTAATTCGATTTTTCTACTTAGAGATGATTTGGGTTATTGGTCATTTGAGATAAAGTTCCTATATGCTGTCAATTAGGGTGAGTTCTTTAGCAAATTTAGTATGACCTGGAGTCACGGGTTCAAGCCGTGGAAACAACCTCTTGCAGAAATGCAAGGTAAGGCTGCGTACAATAGACCCTTGTGGTCCGGCCACCCCGCGCATAACGGGAGCTTAGTGCACCAGGCTGCTCTTTTTGTAAAGCTCTAACAATGAGTTAAAAGACTTCTTCGAAAAGAAACAATCTATTAATTTGCTGCACTAGAAAATTTGTTAACTAGGAAAAGTAATAAATTGTATTAAAGTATTTAGATGGCCAGCTCAGCTAAAAAATAAAGATGAAAGAACATGTCAGTACAGCTCACGAACAGCATAAAATGAAACATCTAGACAATAGTGTTAGTTGCTGTGCTATGTTTGGATCAATGATGATTTCATACTCATTAGTGATAAAATAATCAATTGAAGACAAGGGAAGGATAGCCTAGTGGTAAGGGCCCTCCACCTCCAAGCATAAGGTTATATGTTCGAGTCACCATGGAACGAAGTGGGAAAGGGCCATTTTGCACTCCTGGATAGAGGAGATTTTGTTCGGGTTTGGGGGAATTGTACCATCACCATGTAAGGAAAAACAATTGCATCATCTAATAAGAAAACTTGGTAATTTTACTGGTGAGATGCTTTCTCCAATTTAGATGGACATGCACAAGGATCAAATATCTCTTACGTATCTGTTAAATTGTGTGATTATGTCATTCCAGGACAGAGACCGTGTGTACAGGGACAGAGCTGCAGAAAGAAGAGCATTGCATGGGGGGTTTGGTGTTGGTCCAGGGCAAAAAAAAACACCTAACTCTGATGATTCTGTTCCTTTGGATGTATCTGCTGGTCCAGAGGAAGCTCTTTCTGAATCCTTGAGCAATTCATTTGGAGCTGGTAGCTATGCTAGAAGAATCTTGGAGAACATGGGCTGGAAGGAGGTATAGTTTTCAACTTTCATGATTTCAAGAATTATAACTTTAGCTACAAGTGTCACTGAGGAGGTTTTACATAATCTTGAAATGCCTTTTCTTTGGATCTCAAGAAAGTAGAGACCCAACTAGACTTGTAAAACTCTGAATATTGTTGTTTTGATTCTCTCGTCCATATTGATCGCCCATCTCTAGGTGTCCATCCAATCTTTTCACTCATGTTGGAGGGAACATTTTCCTTGTCAATTTGTTACCATGTTGTTGTATTAGTTTTAAGTTATTAGATCATCTTTTATCAAAAAGAAATGTTTGAGCCTTCTATATTCGAACTTTATTAGATTCTCTTTAATGGGTAATTTCATGGCTATGTCTAATGATGAAGATTAGTTCACCGCATGATTACAAGAGGATCTCTGTGAATGAGATTGCTCAGGTGAATTTGGAAATGTACTAATGTTATTGTCACCTGATGGCTTGGCTGTTTGCACAGGGGGAGGCACTTGGCTGCAGCAACAAGGGTTTGATTGAACCATTGCAGGCTATGGGAAACAAAGGTTCTGCTGGGCTGGGTTGGAAGGATGAAAGGAGAAAGCAGTCTATGTACAATTCTAAATAAAAGGGAGATGTAGTTCCTCTTGTTGGCTGTCTGATAGACTGTACTAATAATCTAACTTCACTTGTCTGCTCAATCAGCTTAGTTTACTATTTGTTGTTTTTCACTTGGCACATATCTGCTCCGGACCTATTTTATGGAACACCATATGGTTTGAGGACATACTATATCAAGTCCTCACTTCTATACCATATACAAACAGAGGTAGGAGAAAATATTTAAAAAGGAACTGTCTCAAATTAGTTGTCCTAATAATTTCTTTTTGATGAGGAGAATAATTCCTATTAAACTGTTGTAGACCAAGCTCGATCTCGTGCCCTGTGAGCAGAAAGTTCAGAACCAGTGGCACCAACGACAATTTGGGTTGTACACAATCATGCGTTTTTAAAATGGGAAATTATTCTCGATCCTTATTTTAAATATCTGAAGGTGTTGTACTCAGTTTTATACTGGATAAGCCTCAAATTGTCTAAAACATTTGAGTTTTTTACGTTTGTTGAATTTCAATAAAATTACGTCCAAAATCTTGTTGCGTATGAGACGAGACATATATATTGTGATAGTATTAGTTGTATAAGTTAATTTGATTAATAATGTGGCACAGTTTTTCAAAAATGATTAATACTATGAAAAATAATTTTTTTAAAACTTACGAAACTTAAGATATGTTAGTAAAATCATAAACATTTTGGGAATATCGAAACAAATAGAATGACAGATCGGGACGGCGTTTTGGTTTTGACGTTAATTTGCCGGTTTGTCAGTATTAGTGTCTTCCTATATAATTGAAAGAAGGTGCTTACTGCATAATTGAAGAGGAAAAAGCAAAGTGGAGTGGTTTAAAGATGCACTTTGTCACATCTAGAGTGGTTACATTTACAAGATAAACAACGCTTACAGTTCCGCACAATAACACATTGGCTAAAATGAAGTGCATAATTGAGAAAATGTTCTACGTTTTTCTTCAAAAAGAAAAAAGACGCTATAGATCATATTGGTGCTGTTGAGATGGATACGGCACTAAATACACAATTTAATACACAGGGAAAATGGGAAACAATCGCAGAATCGAACAGAGACCATCAGTTACAAGTACATCGGTATGACTGTCTACAGCTTGTCACTTAAGTAGATATGGTCGTGATGTTGCTTTATGAGTGCATTTGGAGCTGAGAGCTCCTGTCCAGGTCCGCGGCTTCATCTTCTGCTTCCTTTATGGTTGCACCCTTTAAGGATAAAGAGTACCTCGAGCACATTGACCAAACAAAACTTTTTTTGGAAAGGAAAAATAAGATGTTACCATACAAATAGCACTAGTCCAATTCCAGAAGCTTGCCTACTCATTCTCTGCCTCTGCCTCTGCCTCTGTAGTAGCCATTCCCTCGTCACTGGCAGTTTTATCAGGAGTTAATTTGGTTTTCTCCACAATAGTGTTTCTCTCATTCAGCTCTTCCTTCAGCTTGCTGATCTCTTCATACTTCTCTTCAAGTTTATCTTGCAAGAGTAGCACCTAGGACAAATACGATTAAAATGTCAAACTCTACATCCTTCAAAAGTCATCCTAATGTCTGACTTTCACTCTAAACAAAAATGGGAACTGTGTAAACACCATTTCGTTTGATCTTTCCACATCATTCGTCAGTCCCTCTATCTGCTTGCACAACCCTGCAAGCGGGAACAAAAATAGTTAGAAAGTCATGGAATCAATCCACTATCCTTGCATTCTTAATAATGATGGCAAAGCAACAGAATTCAAGTTAGGTCAGACAAAAAGGAATGCCGGTGAGAGCTAGAAGGTAAAATGAACACAGGTACAGAAAGATCTACAACAAAATTAGTACAAATATGGATTTCTTACGAAACAAGGGCGCTTGCTGCCTAGTTATATCGTATACAAAAATCAACCATCAACCTGCTTCAACTTCAAGAAAATATTTCTCTTTGTTAATTTTTTTTAATAAAGATTTTTAAAAAAAATAAAGATTAACTAATACAAAAGCCCAGTTGCTCCATAGTGCAAGGAGAAACTACTTTGATCTACAAACAAATCATGAGCACCGGCGAGAGCAGGCTAATGAGCGAACCAGTATAGGAATTAATCGTTTCTCAGTTTGGGATGGTGTAGGTCTCTCTGATGATGATATGACTCAATTCTCTGTCAAAACATGCCTTATGTCTGGCATGACTGTGCTGTCACGAGAATAGGGAATGCAGATGGTAACCACATGTATCAGGTCACAGTAACGGGTTTCTTTCTGAGTACAGAGCAAATATGCATGTGAATCATGTAGTATACTTCCTTGTCAACTGCTTAATGAAGCATAAAAATCCTACCAAAAAGCAAATTATAATCTACGAGCGACTTATCTTTACTCATGTAATGTCATATGAACCAGAGGGGTATATGCAGATATTACCAAAAATTTCAACATTTCAGGCAGATCTAAATGTCCTCACCAACATTTTTAATCACACTGATCATGTCTAATACCTGTTGCGCCAAACAGACCAGTCAATCAGAACAAAACTAGAAGCAAACAAAAAATTTCTAACCTAATAAAAAGGCAAACAGATGGTGTACTTAAAGGAACTTGAGAGACCATTAACCTTCAAATTGACTTTTGAGTTCAGAGTTCTGAGACTTCTGCAAAGCCAGTTTCATTGTTAATTCATGCATCTGCAAGTGAAGAAAGAAACAGAACTTGTATAACATCTCATGTTTATCACACAAACATCATAATTAAATAAACCTGGGAAAAACAAGCTAGGCAACTAGGTAACCTATGTATAGTCTGGTCTTTTCCATCTCTAAATTCAATTTTGAACTAAACGAATTTTATATTCTACACACTTCACTGAATAAAATCATTTAATACCTTTCCTTCATTAGCCTGGTTCCCAATCTCCTCATTTTCCTCCTGCAGTGTCCTACATTTAGCCATTAGCATCTTGCCCATTTTGCTTTGTGGAGTAAAATTGACTGCAGCAATGTTATCTTGCAACTCCTTCACTTTCTTATCCTTCTCCTCAAACAAATTCTGGCATTGCAAAACAAGAAAAGACATAAGGAAGAGTGCAATCAGAGCCAGCAAGCCCGTGAAGGAACTTATGTAAGGGTCAAATAAACTACACGAAAAAAGCATAAAAAAATTGAAGGATGCATCATCTGAGCTCATAGAGCAATTCAAAAGGTAACCAGGATCTATGTGACGAACAGAGCCATATCCCAGTAAATACAGAATTCCAGCCAACCATCATAGAGACTTGGAAGCACACTGAAGTTAAACTATGGAACCACTAAATAAGTGTATCAATCTCCTCTCCAATACATTTCAGCTTGAAAATAAAATCAACATCCAGAAAACTTACCTTCAATCTAGTGAACTCTTCATGAATAGCTGGATCTAGCAATAGCTTCCGTGCCTGTTAATATACCCCCAAAAGAATAAGGAAACTGACCAAAAAGTGAACCACAAATAAAGAGACTAAAACATATGTTGACCCAAAAAATTGAAAAGCTATGGCGTAGAGTGACATTTTCCTGCTCACTGTTTTGGAGTTCGTACCTTGATTTTACACTCATCAACACTATTTTGTGTTTGATGTATTTTTAATGAAAAGTTACCATTCTAAAAAAAAGACCCAAAATAAGCTGTATGATCTACATTAGGGTAAGGCAGAATGATTCAAGCAGATAAGAGATCCAGGCCACCATTTGCAGCTCCTAAGCAGTTCTATCTTATTGGCTGGTTTGATGTTGATAAACGCTGCTCTTTACCCTTCAGTTCTCTTTCCTCCATTATCCTGGAGGCGAAAAGTTGAACTGTTCTTTTAGAAGTAAAAAGAAGTTGAACTTGCATCAGAAGTATCAAAAATAGAAACACAACTGATACCAATTTACAACCCTAATTACATCCTAAAGTGGTTCACTAGCATACCAAGTATATTGGGAGCGATTCTAGAGCCTTGAGACCATAGCACCTAGTGTCAACATAGGTTGATAACTGGATTGAAGTTGGAAGATTCCATAACTAGAAGAACCTTCTTTCAGTAAATCAAGTGTTTAATACTCTCTCAAATGACTTGATCAAACAAATGTACTTGATCAAAAATACTCTCAAAAGAATAAAAAATTACACATGAAGGTGCATTATCAAAAATTACACATAAAGGATGACACCTTTTTATATTTAGTAACAATTCAACATTAAACTTCTAATTTTACCCCTAATGAGATGATTTATAGCGGCACAAATATATATGGCTTACTTGTCCCTTCGGAGACATCTGATAAAATTGGAACGATATAGAGAACGTTTCAATAAAAGAATATATATGGCTTACTTTAGACCACAAATTTCAAAAGTCTTCCTTTCATTCTTAAAATTCGCGCCCAGTCAAACACCTTCACATAAATTGGGACGGAGGGAGTATTATTTAAGTAAAAGGCATAAAACTAGAAAAGCAACAACCAAATGAACCAGAAAGAAAAAGGAAATTTAATTTTGAGATGAAGGCGGCCACCGAAAATGTATTTTCCTGGTTTTAGCGGACAAAACTATGCCAAGATGCTATTTGGAGCAAGAATACATTCAGGTGGGATGCAGAGTGAAACACTAATTTAACCTGTGGTAGAAAAATTACCACCCTCCATCATACACAAAGAAACTATGTGTAACAAATGACCCCAAGAGAGAAACATGACTTCTATTTTTTCTTTGGAGCGGGTGGAGCAGAGAAGAACCAACTTTTCTCGGTTGACATTTCCGCGATACACATCAAACTATTTGAACATTCTTTCAGCTTTCGGCAACATTCAGCTTTAATGCCTAACTTCCCTATAACTCATCAAGCAGCAGCCAATAGCATTATAAACAAAAAGTCTAACCAAACTCCTATAATGCTACACCTATATCAAGCAACTTACTGTGATACAAAACAGGCTACATGCAATCCATAGATATTACACACATAACCCTCCTTTTCAAAGGAGCAAACAGACAGAAGATATTCCAGAGCACACAGACAGAAGATATATGGGTAAGAAACTACTATTACCTGCATAGATGGCGGTTTGAGTTGAGCTCTAAGGTCCCGAACTGCAGACTAAAACATTTACCAATAGGAGAAGTAAGAAGAAAGAATTGACCAACACAACGTAAGGAGAAAACTGTAAAGAATGAATCTTTGGCCCAACTCAACCCCAAAAGCTAGCTTATGAGGGGAGGATTGCCCAAGTTCATATAAGGAGATCAATTACCCATCCCACTACCAATGTGGGACTTTCTAACAAAAACGATGAATTGGATATAGCCATTTTAGAACACCCAGCATTCAGCAACAATATTCTATTGCCTTCTTACTCAACCTCACCCCAAAAGAAGAAAGATATGACACTGATCAGATATCCTGTCAAGGTTAAAACTAGATTTCATAACATAAGGGCATTGCACTTGCTCTTGTATAATATTGCTAGTATTGATTAGACCACAGATCTCTTCAATTGAAAATTTTGAGAATGAAAGATCAGCTGACTAGTAGTAGTAGGCTTGTTTACCCTAAGATGTAGGTTGCAAGCTTCATTGCATAAAGATGAGACCTTTTTTTGAGAAGATAAAGACAAGACATTTTCTGAGTAAAAAATCAATCTACTGCTGGCAATTAAGATGACTTTTAATAAACTCATTTTTCATTTCGTAGTGAAATCATTTTATTTTGCTCTATGTATGTTTCTTTCGCCGTACAGTAAGATAACATGTTTCTCTAACTACTCTGCCCAATTGTTTTTCAGAAAACAGCAAAGAACACTAAATTGTATACAAGATGTTCAAAATAAATATGCAGCAACTGCAATCTATCATTCTATGACCATGGTCAACCTTACCTTCAACTCAGCTATCTCCTGCTCTCTTTTGGCAAAAGTCACAATAAATGCAGCCTCCTTTTTCTTTGCTCTTTCCAACTACAGATTGCAAAGATGACAAAACGGTTAGAGAAATGTTAATAATTTTATTAGCAGTGAACAAATAAAGAGGAATAATCAAAACAAAACCTGTTCACGCAGTGACTCCTCAGATAATCTGAGGTTCTGAAGATAACTGACCACAAACCTGGGTTCTGCAAATAAGAGTACAGTTAATTCTCGTCATTGGAAAAAGTTACTTCCTCCATCCCAATTACATAAAATGACATTTTTTACGGGTGATCCCAAATGTTGAGCATGATTCTGCAAATGATAACAGGTGCATCTTAAACAATTCAACTTTAAGCAGTGATGGTGGAAGCATCACAGTAGTCTACTATTAGTCTATAACTTTAACAAACAAGTCAAACTTCCCCATAAAACTCCGAAACCTTTCAAAACCATATCTTATATCAAATGGGACAAAAGGAATTAAAGAAAGATTTATCTTTCATTAATTATGACTCTCATTCATTAATTATGACTCTCAAACAAATAGCAGCAACTGGGAAAACATGAAGATGTCACAGTACAGGGATGCTGAAAAGAATAATACCAGGTGTCATGCCAGGAGGTATAAAAGACTCCTTTTCGAATGCAAACCGCCACTTCTGTATTTCAGATTTTGCAGCTTCAAGTTCTGTCTGAAACAAACATAGACAGTTAATTCTGTAATTAGTTTAAGCTATTTCAATCAGAGTTTTGGTCATTCAGCAGCACAATTCAGAATCCATTAAGTGTGGTTCAGTTCCAAAAAGTCCCCACACAAAGCTTGAACAAATTAGTGTTAACATAAGAACCAACAAAGGGACAGAAACATCAAAAGAAGACTATGAGTACTGTGAAATTAGAAATCTTAGCACTTCGGACAGTTTATGGACGTATGAGTAGAGCAGGGTTCAACTCAAAAGTGCAGGTTGGAGAGGGAAGACCTATTTATGCTGATGAACGATTGGTAGTCGGTAAATCATCACCATACAGGAAACATGTTAATTAAATCAAATTATTATCTGATAGGCAAAGGAAGAAAGAGATTTTATTCTCTACTATGAAATCATCTAAAATGAATTTAAGAATGAACAGAGTCAAACATAACAGAAAATACAAAACCTCCCATGAAAGACACTAAATATGCTTACTTCTAAGCTAATTAAAACCCTGTACAAATATTGAATATTAACCGAGGCAAAGTAAGATAATCCAACATACTACAAGCGAAAAAAGATCTAATTCTGGGCTCTGATAATAAATATGAAAAAGCTTAAAATCATATAACATTGATACATTATGTTGAAAAGAGGACAGATTGTTTTGAATATGGAAAACAAAAAAAAATGTAAAATGCTATACACCTGACATGATGCTAGAGTATCCTTACAGTCCTGAAGACTGCAATGTCAAAGCACAAAAGACAGTTAGAAAGTGGCAAAACATTAGCAATTAAATCCAAAAGAACTTTCACAAATATGCAACAAGGGTCCAACTACCATACCTCTCACGGAGAGATAAGATCATCCCTGTTGCTGCACCGGGTGCTGTTTCTTCTACTTTCAAGTTACCCTAGTATTGAAAAGAAGTATGTGATAAATATTAAGTTAGACTCCATGCTAATAGGTCCCTATGACACCTATTAGTGTACCTTAATATGACTTGGCCTAAGCTAAGAGAGCAACCTACGTGAAAAATTGTGGACGATAGTGGTAAAAGTTGTTTTGAAAAGAACCTTACACATCAGTCCAAGTTTTTATATTCTTGAAGGATTTGAATCCTTGACAGCATAAAAAATGCACTTAATTATGTTAAACATTTAGTGATGCCTCAAAAAAAGCGTTGTCACACAAATTTAATGAAGATCTCTAAAGGGGCGTTCAACCACTTGACTCGTTGGAAAGGGGTTCGACTCAATATTCTTGAAGGATCCTTTAGCTACTAATCTAGCCTTGTATCTATCTACCGAGCCATCTGTTTTATGCTTGATCTTGTAAATCCACTTGCAGCCAATGGCTTCTTTCCCTGCAGGCAATGAGACTAAGTCTTATTATTTTTTAGTGCTCATGAGCAGCCAACCACCAATGTCCCCTTTGACTTTTCCATTAATTTCTCTGTTTCTTCTTCTAATTGCGAGTATAAAATCATTTAACCATATCCTTCACAGTGAAATTTTGTTAACAGATGTTGCACCAAGTCTAGTATTTAAGTGGAGATGCATATAGGAGCAGGCCATTATCCCCAAGTTCTGAAACAGAGAATTTTTCGGTCATTAAAATTTTTTGTTTATAGTTAAGCAACGTAGGAGTAACCAACTTTACCAACATTTTTTTTTTGGAATAAGGAATTTTACCATCATCTTATTACATCAATAGCAACACTGCAGAGAAATCCCATAACCTTTTCCTTCAAAAGCCATAATCACCTTACTTCACTCTCCCACAGTATTATCATCTAATGTAAGCTAATACAAACCAACTCCAATGCACGTATTACGTCCAGAGAGTTGCATTTTTCGCAATGGCAATTAAACTTAATGTTATGACAGTTCCATGGCCACTATCAATACTTAGAAATCCAACCTTAAACCATCACAGGCTGACCAAAACTATATTAAGGCAGTTTCCGATGAATCCAAAGTCCAATTCACGAAACTGCACTTTGGCTGTTCTTTTCTACTTTAAAGTTACGAGACAAACATAAATTAGATTAAAATACAACGGGGATCACCTTTTTAGAGCCAAAAATATCGTCTTCATCATCGTCAAGGTCTCCAAAGCTTCTTTTGGTACCTACAATCACGTCTAGAAGTGTTAAAAGCAAGAAATATACGCAAAACTCACAGTAAAAGGTGACAATGGCGAAGAGTGATCCAAAACCTGAACGCCTAGTGGCGGCGAAATCAAGGTCCTGACAATTAAGAGAAAATTCTTCAACATTATGGTATACGGGACTTATTAGACAAGAAAACCCTAGAAATTGAAAAGAAATAAGAAGTTACATCGTCTAGGTGATTATGAGACGCCATTGATGGAATCAATTCAACGGGTCTGAAGTTCAGAATTTGGGCGGGGCGTCCAAACCCAATTTATTCCATTAGCTAAAGAAAAGAAAAGAAAAGAAAAGAAAAAAAATCAAAAATACCTCTCAACTATGAAAAATGAAATAAAACAGTAGAAAAATACACCTTGTTTTTGTTTTAGGTTCAAAAATATCTCTGAACTATTACAAGTAAGATAAAAGTCTTCGTTATTAGCAAATTTGTATCTAAAAATTATTTTCGTTACGACATCTTGAAAAAATGTTGCCTCACTTTTTCTTTTTCTTTTTTCTCAAATCACATGTAGTCTGAGCTACATCACTTATTTCTTGTATGTTGTTTTTCTCTTTTATGAGATAATGAAGTTGTTTTAGAAAAATTAAGTTTTAAAAATCAAACATAATTTCTTAACAAAGTCATGCTTCAACTTTCTTGTAGTAAATAAAATTCATTACTGCAGAATTTAAAATTAGTTGCAACTTGAAAAATTTGAAGGGTTTTACTGCATCTCTAATATCTTCATATAAGAAAATAACTTTTAACATAATGAGGTTAATTAATGTATACAAGAAACAGTCATAATTTAGTATTTAATCACAATCACATTTATTAAAAACATAGAATATTTTTGCGAACATAAATATTTCGTATTGAAACTTTGTACTTTTTCAATAGTTTAAATATAAATATTTATCTATCTGTGTTAGGTTTAGGAGGCCGTTCTCCTAGATTTTTGAAATGCCTAAGATGCCAATTTAAAAAAAATAAAATTACCACTTCAATTGAATATATAGTCAACTCATTTAGTTCGTATTGAAACTTCGTACTTTTTCAATAGTTTAAATATAAATATTTATCTATTTGTGTTAGGTTTAGGAGGTCGTTCTCCTAGATTTTTGAGATGCCAATTTTTTTACGAGATACTATTGATCTCAAGTAAAATTGTATTAATTCAAAAAAATCCACTTAAATAAGGTAACTATTAACATTATTCTATAATCAATATATACATTTTTGGAAAATAATGAAGTGATAATCTAATTGAGTATATAAAACATATAATTTAATATTCCGACTTGCTTCTAGCACTTTTAATTCCAATATGGGAGTGTTACGGTTTGATTAGATTGAAACGACTCTATTTAGACCTTGGAAGAAAAAACTTCATAAAACCAAACTTGTAAAAAAAAATTATTTAATTAAGTCTCAGTGAATAAAAATACAGAAGATGTAACCACAATTTTAATTATCTACCACTTTCATCAATAATTACCTCAACCAAATCCCTAAAAAACAATATAAAGTAGGAATTACTGTGATTACTGGTTGATAACTACAAGCTGACAACAAACGCTTAACAAAGATTTACTTATATCATTACTAAGAACGGTAATTATCATTTGAATTACATATTTTTTATCTAATAATTTTTTTAGGGGCCTTGAATTTTTCGGGTCTAAAGCAAGAGCTTTATTTCCCTTGCTTTTAGCCCATCCATAGCTTCAGAACTCTATCTTTACCACCAGATGCTACTTTTTCACCGTCTGGACTCCAGTCTACCGTGAAAACCTTCCAAGTTCAGAAAGACAAAGTTATCTAACAATTCTGCAGAAAAAGAAAGGCTGAAAATGCATGTAGCTGAAGCTCACCTCATCAGCATGGCCGGGAAGGTCTTGTTTCAACTTTTTTGTCCGGATATCCCAAACCTAAATAGATGGCACATAATTAGTTTCTTGATGACTTGTTTTTAACAGGACAAGAACCAAGAGAAATGCAAAACCATACCTTCAAGGTTGAATCTTTGCTCCCGCTCAATAGGAGCCTACTGTCGGCTGACCAGCTGTGCAAAACACAAGGAAAGTGTGACTAACGGTTGACTGTTAAAATGATGGAACATTTGAGATTTGGCAAATTCTAACCTTATCTGATATACAGGTCCAACATGGCCTCGGAATGCAGTAACAAATTTTCCTGTGCTACCATTCCATAATTTGACTGACTTATCAAATGAGGCACTTGCTATCCATTGACCATCAGGAGAAAAATAAACGTGATTAACCAGCTGCAAAAATTGGAATTCATGGCTCGACGGTTAGAACAACAAAAAAAGGCCATGCCACCGTCAAAGTATGCACACATACACAGAAAATCATCCTTTACAGCACAGGAAGATTGTCAACCTGTTGATGACCTGTCATGCGAGTTTTGGGGTGCTTGCTGACAGCAGGCTCCCATAGGAACATGGTGAAATCGTCTGATCCTGAGACCAATCTCTCAGGGGCATTGCCTCTCATTTTATTGTACCTTTCAAGTGCTACCTGAAACAACAAGAGCAATGCAAGTACTGTGAGGATGGAGAAATTACAATTTTGGAGCAACTAAATAGCATTAAAGACTTTCTTTCTTTCTTTTTTCTTTTTGCCTCTCGTTGATGTATATAGTCGCCCTGCGACCTCCTAAATGAGAATATGAGATGCTTCGAGAGCAACGAGATATAGGAGTGCATAATCTCAGTAGTTGGAGAATAATGGACGGCAAAAGATAGAACCCCCCAACTATTTTAAACAAGTCTCAAAATAGCCCAGTCCTTGAACAAATTTTAGCTTTAGTAGCAAACTCCGGCCACCCATTCAATTATAGACACCCCATTTTGTTAACTTCCATTAAGATTCCAAGCGTCAAAATAGGGAGTATCATTTTATCTGTATGTTAGAGAGGCCCCAGCATTTGTATCTCCCTATTTGTTGCCACTTGCTATAGCTTTCCTATCAAATCCTCACATAAGCAGCTTAAATTTTTGTTGATCATCAACGGAACCAAAAAGATAGTTTGATCCTTTTTCCAGCTGACATCTTTCTCAAGGATCTTTTCGATCACTTAACTTTTTAGCAAATGTAAAAGGTACAACTGGAGGATGCAAACAGTCTTGTACAAGTTGCTTAATTGAGAGCAAATCTCACCTCTGCAAATGTTTCAAGTACTAAGCTGACACCCTTTCAAAAAGGATACAGACAATCTTGTACGAGCTGCTTCATTGGTAGATAATCTCACCTTTGATGTTTTTAAGGAATAAGCTGTGACTTTCAAAAGTATTCAGCCTGTTGCTACTCTAAAATTTTGCTATGTTCACTATTGTGTTAACTCTAGTCTCAAAAGAAAACAGAAAAACAGTTGTTTGTTATATGACATTGAGAATTTTATAGGAATGAAATGGGTTCAAATGGAGCAAAATGGATAGCTAGGACCATATAACCAACACCAACGCGCTTGGGATTGAGGTGTAGTTACTCATCAATGGCGTACTGCAGCACTGCCAGATGATCACACTGAGGTCTCTGAACTAGCCTAATGGATCATGGATGAGATGAGTTCATCTTGTATATTTTTAAACATCAAACCTCCGTGAGACTTCTCACTCTCACCATAATTTTTGACTTATTTTTTTAATCAGTAAAGGGTAACTTTGTACTAGGGGTGGCCAGTGGTGCGGGTTTGGGGCGGGGAGGGTCCGGCGGGCTGGGACAGGCCGCCGTCCCGTCCCTCATCCAGCCAAAAAGGGGGACCGGTATTGGCGGGGGCGGGGCGGGACCGATTTTTTTAGACACTTAATATCAAAAAAACTGTGAATATAAACAATTCAATAATTGAACAAAATAGTGTAATAAAAATGATGTTTTTGTGCCTCTTATATTATTTAATAGAAATATGATTTTTTCTAAAAACCTTAAATTGAATTTCCAACACTGAAATTGACACCCACACATACACTACCATGAAATTTCGACGTTGAAATCTATTGTATATCATCAGATCTTGACAAAAGAAAAAGGGAAAATTAGAAACCGATTTGGGGAAAAATTCAAATTGATTAAAAATTGGCGGCGCCAAACCGCCTAGCAGCGGTTTGCCCGGCTACGTCTTGAAAAAATACGCAAAATAAAAAAAACGGGTAAAACGGACATCCAAGCGCATAGTTATGACCATTTAAAGTTGCACCAATTTACAACTACTTTATCTCCGTACGTTTTTCTCCAATTGAATTACATTTTTAACTACTCATGTCGATGCTTCCGTGATATGTTAATTAAGTTCATGGCGCATTCGACTTCCTTAAAAGCTTCCATCTAGCCACTCAAAGACAAATAGACTTAATGCACTTTATATTTAGAGGCGCTCATAACACATCTCATGTTGCTACTTTATTTGTTCATAATATGATTATTGCAAGGTGTTCTGTAAACAATTTGGTTATTCAAGTTTCCCAAGTCCTCGTAAGCTCTACGAACAATTATCTACATTATATAAATGATAGCATAATGGAGTCAATAATTTGTAGTTGAGAAATAATGGATGATCCTCAAGCTAGTTGCCAACTTCAGTCCCAATTTTTGAACGTTGATACAATTATACAAATGAGCAAATAAAATAAAATATTTAGTAGACAATATAATTGTAGACTTGTACAGGGATAGGTTGAGAGATTGTAGGAAGATTTGTGAGATAAAATGAAGAGAAAATAAGGTATTTATAGTTGGGAAATTGGGTTAAAGTGTATATATACTAACTTAGGGGATAAAATAAATATTAAGGGGGTAGGGGGTTTATGGGGTGGGGGCCAAAAATGGTCATTTGGACCGGGGTCGGGTCTGTGGAGGGACGGGCCTGGGCGGGACGAGCCCAAGTCCCGTCCCGGTTTCAAGTCCCGATATCATTTTTTAGGGAGGATCGGGGAGGCGTCGGGGAGGTACCGGGCCGACCCGGCCCACTGGCCATCCTTACTTTGTACTAAAGAAAAGTAAAACCAGAAAAAAGACTATGCTGGAAAAGTTACAACAAAAAAAGGAAAACACTACAGATTCTGTAATGTGCAAAAGAGGTCAAACATGGCATTGGTGTCAGAGACATTTACAATAGCCATGTTACACCAAGAACTAAGCAAAAAAGACAGTTATTTTGATTTTGTTAACTGAGTCCTTTCTATCTTCAAACAACCTATCATTCCTTTCTTTCCCATATACCCCACCATATCGCAGCTGGTAAAAAAAAATCCTGAGTTATTGTACAAAAACATTTCACGCTTCCACAGCAGAGTATCTCCATAAGGATCTGTTGGGGGAAAGTCTTATTTATCTTTTTTACTTATAAAAAAATCCAGTTAAAGTTGATAAGAAGTGAATCCTTTGCAATATTGAAAAAGTGCAAATTAAAGTAAGCAAATAAAAGCTTCAGGACTAGGAATACCAAAAGATTACCTTTTTCATTTCCTCAGGAGATGCAAACTGTTTGCTGGTGTGATCAAAAGCTCCACTTCGGAGAACATGTTCAGTGCTCAGTGCTAGAGAATTTACCCAATGTCCATGACCCTGCATAGCATGAAAGGGTAGGAACATAAATAAGAAACTATCCATCTAGTCATATATTTCAAGGATATCTTACTCCATGGGCACCTAGGCGAGAACAACTCCACTTTTCATATATGCACATCCACAGATCCACTAGCTTCAAAATCTAAAGGAGTATTATACCTATTTCACCTTAGACCAGGTTTTTCTTAAAATGAAATACAAGTCCAACTGACTACAAAACTGGTGCTCGACAAGTTGTCCATATGTCACAATGGACTACAAAAACAAATCATAGATCACAAACTTACTTTTGATCAGTCAGAAAATTCCCTTTCTACTTCAATTGTAAATTGAAAGAAAGCTTCTCAGGGATCTCAAGGATATAAATATCCCACCAAGCACATACCACACTCACAGAAAGCAGGTGATGAATAATAATACAAAGCCACAGCACATGCTTGAGAGCAGCTGAAAAGTTCTACAATAGTCAAAAGTTATAGACTTCACCTTCAATTCACGTATTAGCTTCCCCTGCGTGGTTTCCCATACCTTGATTGTACAGTCCTGAGATCTGGAATATGAACTAACCAATGTTACTAACCATGTCGAAGATTTCATAAACTAATACTTGAGTTCAACGGCTCGTTTTCTCTCTCTTTCTGTATACACACACACACACACACCTCCTACACAAAAAAAGGAGAGAACTATGCACCAAAACAAAACAGCAAAAGTTTAAGAAATAGATATCATCAAGTGGGCCGATCACAGTAAGTTGATGCCTCCACAGATTAATATACTACATAAATGACAACAATCTGTAAAGTGAAATGCTATAAGGAAATATACCCAGTGTATATAACTCCATCTCCACCCCATTTTACACATGTTATTGCAAGTGTGTGGCCAGTGAGGACAATGAGACACTTCCTTGTGGTAACATCCCATATCCGTGCATCGCCATCTTTACTTGCACTTACAAAGCGGCGACAAGGAGAACTGAGGTGTACAGGTTCCCAAGAAATACCAGTTATCCATTTCTTGTGGCCCTGCAACATGGTAAGTTCAGATCTCAGACTCATCAAAAAGTTTCTAATAACAATTCACAAAGCAAAACGACAAGTTCACAAAAATACATCTGAGATGACTTACAGTAAGCGGATTCCCTAAAGGCTTCCCAGTCTGAAGGTCCCAACAGATAAGTTCTCCGGCCTTACTTCCACTAACAAGATGCTTACCGTCTGGTGACCATGCAACAGAAAGAACCCAATTTCTGTGCCCTGGAGCAAAGAGGATATATAGAGTCACTACTTATTCATAGACATTATTAAACAGATAAAGGGAGATGTGGGTAAGACCATGATTCGACAACTTTGGCAACGCGAATAAGCAACATTGACAGAAGTATAGAACAGAAAACCTGTTTCTTTTCACTCTTCTTTTTGTTGGGTAGCAAATAAAATAAAATTTGGTTATACAGGTAGCTTGCAGACTCATAACTAGTACTCCCTTTGTCCCGGTTTAAGTGTCTTACAAGATTCAAAAGTCCCCTTTTATTTCTTAAACTTTGTGTCAAGTCAAACTAAGACACTTAAAATGGGACAGAGGGAGTAAGCACTTGACGCTGAAATCTCAAAAATGAAGTAAAGAACAGGCAATTCCTGCAGTATTTGCGGCAGAAGATTAGAACAAGCAGAGTTTTATAGAGAAATTAATGACCTCACAATCCAATGTTTTAACCAATTCAGAGAGTTAATGACACAATATCATCTGAACGGATGCATGATAAATGAGCAGTATCTAAGATGCATTTGAAGTAACCAAACTAGGATCTAAACCAGAGACTAGAATGTGAAGGGTTGGGAATATCAAAGTATTAATCCCAGCATATTAAAAAGTTTATCATTCTCATAAGTGCTGATCAGCTAAATAACATCTTGTAAGAGGATATACGTAAAGACCTTTATCACTCAGAGTCTATATATGTGAGATGAAAACTCAAAAGCTGAGACTACTATGAAACTAGGATTCAAACCTTGACATGTAAACAACGGCATCTGGGTGTTTAGATCCCACAAACGAACTGTAGTGTCACCAGATCCACTCGCCAACTGTCGTCCATCAGGACTGAAGGAAACTGAAAGTACAGCTTCAGTGTGACCTGCAAGCAAAAAACCCACATTGAATAAAGCAAACATGAAGGTCCTAGTGTGAGATGAGATGAAATAGAACACTAGACAAAGATATACCAAGTATAGATAATGACAAGCCGAGAAAGGGAGTCAGTCCAAGATATAGAAACGCATATGAATTGGTTGTTCATCATCGACAACAAGACCAAATAGCTTATTGCATGAACCAAATGCCTCTCGGGTGGAAAACAAAAGCTTGGCTGTAGAACACATCAAGCATAGAAGTTCATGCAAGGGGGTTTCCACCATCACTAGACACATATTAACACTCCATTCTTTTGGTAATTACACCCCACCCACTTCTTTTTGAATTTTCAATACCTTATTCCAAGAAAAGTACATCCAAATTTGGGAAGAAATGAGAGACTAATCTCTTCCACAAATCATTGCACTTGTGAGCCACAGATCTAACCCGTAGCTCAAGCAGACCTAATATTATCACATTGATGATAGTGCAACTATTCATCCAAAGGTTTAAGTCTACCAGCCAAAGACTTTGAGCAATTATCACATTGAATAAACTGAAAATGCCAACATGATTGGCTTTCCTCCATTAACTCTATAGACCACTTCGGTTTTACTCACATAAACTTGAAACTTCTTAGTTACTTCCCCCAAAAAGAACCAGAAATAAAGAAGCGTACCAATATATCTTCCCTAACAAGATAAATAGTGTAAAAAGTTGTTAAGAGTGAGAAAGAAGACAAGTGACAGTAATAACAGTTACACCTGCATCAGAAATCAGGCTTAAATCCAAACGTCATCTGCACTTACCTTCCACACAGATAACATACATTATGGACGTTCTCACTGGTAGCCTGAACAATATGACAACTTATTTTCTATCTTATTCTATCTAGTTTTGCTGGAAAAGTGAAGGGGTAGGAGGAAGAAAGGTAAAAGAGGAGGATTTTTCTCTTTTTGATTATTGGGGTAAAAGGAGGAGGATTCTGGGATTGCTTCTTATTTGATGAGGAAATACATGAAGATGTGAGGTTAAAGTCGAGGTTAGGATCTCAACCATACTGACCCTTCCTAAGCATTATTTTTTTTTGTTTCTTTTCTATCTATATCAATGATTAATAAATAAATCCTTATCACTATCAAGGGAGGTAAAATTTGAACTTCCTCTCACACTTTATTCTTTCCCTTCCCTTCTTGGAACCAAACACAATGTTAACTCTTAAATTAGTAACTGCTCAAAGTAATCAACCCACACTGCAGTTCCAAATCCTTATCACTCCATAAGTTCTTTTTTCTGCAGTATCAATTTACCAGAGAAAAAAAAGAACAAAAGAAGAAGCTGTTCAGTCGCATAATGACAAGAGAAGTGAGTAATCGTGTACCAGCAATTGTGGCCGAACAACGAGTGACAGGGCGGATTCGAAACACTGCTTGTGGTTGGTAAACTATTGTCAAGACTTTCTCCACAGACACTGCAATGAATTCACCAAAGTATCTCCAGAATTAATTGGCAAAATAAACAATTTTTGGTAATCACTTATAAGCTCAATAACATTACAACTCTCCTCCACAATTTACCTTTGTTCTTCTCTAAGTATGATCCAAGTTGCACTACAAGCTCCTCGTCTGAGATATAAAATGCATAAGGCAACCTTTCCTCCTGACAAATTCCAATCATAATTTCAAGTCAGCCCTTGAAATGGTCATTAATACCATGATTCCTCGTACTCAGCACTAGCTCCTTCATTACATTAACAGGTTGATTTCTCAAATGGTCACTCAACTAATAGTTATTATCACATAAAGTCACGTTTCTTCTTGATTCCAATTTTTTTTTCAACAAAAAGAAGTGACTTTTGAAATAATAACTATTAGTTGAGTGACCATATGAGAAATCAACTCTTATATATACAAATTTCGGAATATCCTTATTTATTCATCATTTTAGATTTGAATTACGAAAGGAGGCTAGATAAAAGAAACGCCTCTGCCTAACTTTTCACAAATTTCTGTGCAAGAAGAAAACTTGTTGTACATAGCTAAAATTTCTCCTAATTATCACTATCAAATAAACTGTTTTTTAACTTCAATGGTATTGATTTCAATCCAAATAGCTTGAAATCAACTAAAAGGTTTGTCTTACTTACATTGCTGAGAAGTTTATTGACGACTTGATTAAGCTCTTTTGGACCTGCATTTTCAGGGAGATATAGGGCGGCACCCAACGAATTGCCTTCTGGGTCTGCTAACTGACATATGACACTATTTGTTGCTTCTCTCTCTGCCGCCGCTTCTACTTCCATCGTCGTTGCTGCCATTCAGATTTTCTGGTTAAGACGGGTTTTTTACCTCTGACGAAAAAGAGGTTTTAGTAGGGTTTTAAATGTTTGCAGCTTTGCAAAATTTCACAAGTGACTAAATTGAAAAAGACATACCTTAAGCTTTTGTGAAATTTGCACTTGGACCCTTAAGACTTTATATGATTTGCACTTGGACCTACAAGAGTTTTTCAACTCACAAGATAGGGTTAAGATTTGTGTACACTCAGACGCATTTGGGAAATTACACTGGATTTGTTGTTGTTGCTTACGTTATTCTTTAAAAAAGCACAATATATGATATATTGCTCGTGTTTAAAGAACAAATACAGTTAATATTTTGTTAACTTGAGAAAAAACTTATCAATATATATAGATATTACTATAATATATTTGTTGTGAAGTATAAAATTTTATAAAAAAATTGTATAGAATTACAGTGTCTTTTCATCTCAATTTCCTCGAGAATCAAAGAGGCTTAGAATAAAACGCTCATGTTTGCACAAATTTGAAAGCACTCCAATGCTGCCCGGCTTAAGATGGGCCAAAGATAGGTCAGTGCAGTTATGAACTAGGGCACAATTCTAAGGGGGAAGTGCACATATAACTGACTTCAGGACCATATTTAAGATATACTTGTAGAAGTTTATAAATTTCTTACAAATTTTACCAATGGCAAAGATAATTTACTTTTTAACCTATGATCGTAATTGCAATTGTATACAAGTATATTGTTTATATGTGAGAAAATTATCATATCTTGTATATTATTATTGATGGGATATTATCATATTTTGTATATCTTTTATATTAGGTAAATTTATATTCCAATTGTAATTAGGAAGATTTAGTTAACTAGTTTGTAGCCACGTAAATAATTATGTAACATTATATATATTCTAAACAATAATCAATGAAAGGCATGGAACATATTCATTTATGGTATCATAAGCCAAACCCCGATTTCTTCCCAGCTGCCCCCCCCCCTCAACATCCACCCTCTTTTGCCGATGTACTCCCTCTCCCGTTTTTCTTCCAATTCTCAAAAAAAAAAAATGCTCCTCCCCTTTTCTTTCCCAATTTTCAATGGCTGAACAACCTAAATTTCATCATGTTCTTGCAGTCAACAACATCAAGAACTCCATTCTCATAACTCTTGAGATGTAAAAAGTTCAGTATTCCTCTTGGGCGCAACTATTTAAAATCCATTATCGTGTATACAAAGTCATCAATCACATCATCCCTCCGAAATCAAAAGCCCACTGCTGAACCCCTGGAGAAACATGATGACGAACTTTGGTCACGTCTAGATGTTGTTGTTCTACAATGGATCTACGGCACAATCTCAAACGATCTATTGCATACAATCATTGAAACTGACGCTACTGCACAACAAACTTGAGAGCAATTGGAAAGCAATTTTCACTATAACAAGACACAACGTGCCTTGTATTTGGAAAATCAATTCAAGGGCATTGAGCAGGACGATTTTTCAAATATGTCAGCCTATTGTCAAAAGCGTAAGATAATTGTCGATCAACTCTCCAACGTCGGCGCATCTGTCACCAATCAACGATTGGTGATGCAACTCATTGCAGGTTTGAATGAATCTTATGACGGCGTCACTACTATCCTTCAACAAAGCACATCATTGCCTCCATTCTATGAGTCTCGTTCGAGACTCATCCTTGAAGAAACACGGAAAACCAAGTGGGCCGCAGCCAATGCAATCACCGCCGATGCCTCTGCCACGCAACACCGGCAAGCCAACGATCCAAAATGTGGCTCACAATCTCTCATATAAGCATTTATGAATTTTTTGATGTCTATGCCACCCCCTACATCCCTACATCCCTCCACTCAAATCAACAAGCTGCAACCTCGATCATCCTCATGTGTCTTTCTTGGTTACCACCCAATCATAGAAGTTACAATTGTTACGACTTGTCAAGCCAAAAAATAAATCATTTCTAGGCATGTCATATTCGATGAGTCACAATTCCCCTTTGCCAAACTCAATTCCTCACCTCCAAATTCCTATGACTTCCTAAATGATGGTCTAAATCCTCTTCAAATCCATCACTTGTAAAATCAATCGTCATCATCACCGGTAATCGGACCCACCGATGCATCTCGAGGCGGGCAGTCCACCAATCCCTATAATGGGAGCCTCAGACCAGCCCATCACAGCCTTCCATCTCGGGTACCTCTCGGCCAGTCGAGCCTCAGAACAACCCGTCATGGCCTTCTGTCTTGGCCGTCTCTCGGCCAACCACCTCTCTCCCTGACACCACTGCCTCATCCCAGCAATACCCCTCACTCCCAGTCTCGCTACCATGTCTCGGCCACCACCTCTCAATCCCATCCAACCTCCAGCGGCACCTCAACGGTGAATGGAAACCCGTGCTATGTACGGAATTTCCAAACCCAAACGACTATTTAATTTATCCACTTCGGTTGCCTTTTTCCCTGATCCTCGTAATTCGAAAGATGTCTTGTCCGATTCTAATTGAAAAAATGTAATGATTGACGAATATAATGCTCTTACTGAAAATAAGACGTGAGATTCAATACCTCGTCCTCCTGATGCTAAGATTATTTGTTCTATGTGGATTTTTTGACATAAAAAGAAATATGATGGTTCTTTTGAGAGGCACAATGTCTGTCTTGTAGGTGATGGCAGATCTCAACAGGTGGGAGTGGATTGTGATGAAACTTTCAGCCCGGTAGTGAAACTGACGACTATTAGGACTGTTCTCAGTATTGTTGTGTCCAAATTTTGGCCCATTCATCAGCTTGACGTTAAAATTCTTTCTTGCATGGGGACCTTCATGAAACCGTATATATACATCAGCCAATGGGATTCAGGGACCTAGTTCATCCAGATTATGTGTGTCTTTTGAATAAATCACTTTATGGACTAAAACAGGCTCCTCGTGCATGCTACCAATGGTTTGTTGATTTTGTATCCTCTATTGGTTTTTTACATAGCAGATATGATCATTCACTGTTCATCTATAGCAAAGGTAATGGCATGGCATACATCCTACTATATGTTGATGATATCTCCTCACTACATCTCATGATGCACTTCGCCAATCCATCATATCACTCTTTGCCTCTAAGTTTGCTATGAAGGATTTGGCCCCCTAAGCTATTTTTGGGCATTGCTATTACGAGACATGCATGTGGCTTATTTATTTGTCAAAGGAAGTACGCCGAAGAGATTCTTGATCGAGCAGGCATGACGTTTTGCAAACCGATCCACACACCGATGGACACTAATTCCAAACTCAGTGCCTCTTCGGATTCTCTGTATGCCGACCCGACTCACTATCACATTTTAGCAGGAGCGTTTCAGTATCTCACTTTCACAAGACCATATATATCATATGTCGTACAATAAATATGCTTACATATGCACAACCCGACGGATGAACATATGAATGCCCTCAAACGTATTTTGCAATATGTACAAGGCACTCTTTATTTTGGCTTACACTTGTACAAGTCCTCACTCTGGTCTCACATCTTATTCTAATGCTGACTGGGGTGGATGTCCTGACACTCGTCGATCCACGTCAGGCTAATGTGTGTTCCTCGGAGATAACTTGATTTCTTGGTCTTCTAAAAGACAACCTACTCTGTCTCGATCCAGTGCCGAAGATGAGTACAGAGGTGTAGCGAATGTCATTTCTGAGTCTTGTTGGATACACAACCTTCTACTTGAGCTTCACTGCCCAATCCATAAGGCTACAATGGTTTACTGTGATAATGTAAGTGCGATATATCTTTCCAGCAATCCCGTTCAACATCAGCACACTAAACACATTGAAATGAATATTCACTTTGTACGTGAGAAAGTTGCTCGTGGATAAGTTCGTGTTCTTCATGTTCCTTCCCGATATCAGATTGCTGACATATTCACTAAAGGACTTCCGCGCATACTCTTTGATGATTTATGAGCCAGTCTCAACGTACGAGAACCTCCCGCTTCAACTGCAAAAGTGTGATAGAATATTATCATATCTTGTATATTACTATTGATAGAACACTACCATATTTTATATTTCTTTATATTAGGTTAATTTATATTCTAATTGTAATTAGGAAGTTTTAGTTACCTAGTTTATAGCCATGTAAATAATTATGTAACACTATATATATTGTACACAATAATAAATGAAAGACATAGAACATATTCTTTTAATCTGATTAAATTTGGAATTGCAACTATATTTTATTTGACCATTAAGCCAAAATTTTCCAAGTATGGCATTTGTTGGAATGTGGACACTTAGAGGAGAGGTTGATGTATATAAAGGGATAAACGTTTTATATCCATCCTAATCCCGTGGCATTATGTTAAAAATTAATACGTATATAAAATTGTAATAGCAGGTTATTTGCCTCATTACCTAAGTGACTAATTTTACTTATTGTGGATGTTACATGATTATTTTCTCAGGTGACATGACAATGTTAAAAAATTATTCTACATAATGGTGCATAAACATTTCTATGGCATGGCGGTGTCCAGTCGTCTAATCTCCTCAAGATTCATAGAGGCTTCAAAATTGCATGTTTCATGTTTCTTTGAAACCATTTTTTTGGCCGGATTGTTGTTCAAAGACAATTGTCTTTAATTTTTGTTCCTCAAATTTGGAATCTTCAATTTTTCCCTTCGCTCAAAAATATCTGAGGTTTCGGATTCAAACCCTGCTCAATCAAAAATAAATATAAAAAATCGCAAGGTTAAGTTTGGATTCGCAAGACAGTTTGTCTTATGCCTGAAAGCAAACTCTGATTGCCTTAAGGTAGAGTTTGTTACCTTAAGGCAAACTCTGTCTGCCCTATGTAGAGTTTGAAACTCTTCCTTCATGCATAGTTTGAAACTCTGCCTTCAGGCATAGTTTGCAAGAAAACTTTGTATTACAAACTCCAAACTATGGCTTGGGATTATTTTATAGTTTTTATCTGACCGAAGGTTCAAACCCGAAATCCAAGTATTTTAAACGAAGGAAAAAAATTAAAAACTTACAATTCGAGGGATAAAAATTAAAGACCACCCCAAAATAACAACATTCCTGCGAATTAGCCCTTTGAAAGCACTCCAGTGCGCAACATTTGCAGAAACAACCTTTTAAGGCCACAATTTGACAGCGTTTGTCAACCCAGTGTGTTAGTTGGCATAATTTTTTTTTTTTAATTTACACATTAAGATACAGCGGGCGGTAGCTACAAACAATTATAGTGGGTGAAAATTTGTTTAGACGCCTGACTAAACATATTAAGATCCCTATTTTTTTAAAAGGTAAAATTTAGTTTTTCGGGTTTATAGTGAATATTGACGTGCTTATCATATTGACGACTCATTCCCTCGCCCTATTGAGGTTGACGACACGGCATGGCGCCGACTTGACGCTATTGTCAAGCTGTGGATTTATGGCCATCTCTAAGGACTTGCTTCATACAATTATAAAAACTGGAGCCTCGGCTCGTGAGTTATGAATACGGCTGGAAGAGATATTTCAGGACAACAAGCACACACGTGTCGTGTACCTGGAGGAATAATTCAATAATACACGTCTTGAGAATTTTGCCAACATGTCCGAGTATTGTAAACAATTGAAGTTAGTTGCGGACCAATTATCCAATATGGGGACACCAATTTCCGAAACGAAGATGGTTTTACAACTAGTGTTGGCTTACCAAAGGGTGAATACGATACTCTAGCGATTATGATCCAACAAGCCGATCCACTACCTAGCTTCAACAAGGCCCATTTACAATTATTATTGGAAGAAACCCGATGTGCCAAACAGGACGAACATAATCAAAAGACGTTAGAGGTTGAAAATCTGGCAATAAATTCCACCCCCGCCGGCCAGCCACCACCGCCGGACAACCAACAATCGCGGGGCAGCCACGGTGGTGGCAGGGGAGGCAAAGGCCGCGACAATGGTAAAGGCGACAGAGGTCGCGGGCGTGGGGAACGAGCAGGCCAACACTCCCAACCCAGCCAACCTTTCCAGTGGGCTGGCCCAAACCAATGGCCGAACCCAGGCAGCTAGGCCTCGCCCCCTGCCCTTATCCTACAACAGCAGCGACCCAATACCAAGGCCACTAGCAACCTAGTATTTTGGGCTCCTCACCAGGCCCACGCCCTACGTCCCATCTGACCCATCAGGCTCATTTAATGACGGCACAGCAGCAACAACCCACGTACGACTTGGTCCCCACTGATTTGGGCCAGTCCTTCAGCTCATTAAATCTACAACAGACAGATAAAAATTGGTACATAGATGCGGGAGTCACTTCTCATCTCACCGGTTCCTCAGGTAATCTCTCTCAACTGTTTCGTTTGAAGTATCCTCAATTTATTACGGTCGATAATGGTCATCGCATTCCAATTCAAGGTTGTGGTACCACCCACTCAAAACCACCTCACCCACCTTTCTCCCTAATTAACGTCCTCTATGCTCCTAACATCATTAAAAACTTAATATCTGTTAGAAAATTGACTCATAACAATTCCGTATCTGTTGAGTTTGACCCCTTTGATTTTTCTGTGAAGGATCTATTTACGAGGACACCTCTTACGAGATGCAATAGTGTGGGGGGCCTCTATCATTTCTCATCCACTTTTGCTGCCGGACCCCAATCACATACCTCTCTTGATGCTATCTCTTCGTCAACTTGGCACAATAGACTTGGACATCCTGACGCTCATATTTTTAATTTTCTTAGACGTAATAATTTCATTCGATGTAATAATCGGAACATTGCCCAAAATTGTTATTCTTGCCCTTTAGGCAAGCATGTTCGCCTTCCTTTTAAGTCATCTTTAAGTGTTATTTTTTCTCCCTTTGACATTGTTCATGCGGATTTATGAACATCTCCCATCACTAGTTCACTGGGTCATAAATATTATCTCGTGTTATTTGATGATTTTTCTCACTTGCTCTGGGTTTACCCGCTTAAATTCAAGTCTGAAGTTTTTGCCAAGTTTCTTGAATTTCGTATTTATATCAAAACACAATTTGAAAGAGCCATAAAATTATTTCAATGTGATAATGGTCGTGAGTTTAACAATTCAACTTCTCACAAATTTTGCACCAATAATGGCATGGTCTTTCGTTTTTCATGTCCCCACACCTCCCCCTAAAATGGTAAAGACGAACAAATCATCCGCACTATCAATAACATGGTTCACACGATCCCTTTTCATGTTTCTCTCCCCCTTCATTTTGGGTTTATATAGTTAAAATGGTAGAATACGTTCTTAATATATTGCCTACCCGCACTCTTCACAATAGAACCCCCACCGAAATTCTATTCCGTCGGATCCCCTCGTATGATCACCTTCGGATTTTTGGTTGCCTCTGCTACTCGAATCTTGCCTCCACGGTCACTCATAAACTAGCACCTCGCACCACTACTTGCATCTTTTTAGGCTTCACATCCAATCATATGGGGTATTTATGCTATAACCTGTCTACACGTAAGATCCTCGTCTCTCGTCATGTCACGTTTGATGAAACGATCTTTCCATTTGAAAATATCCACAAATTTCAGAACACGAATTAAACCTTTCTCGACGAGTCTGATGCATCCCTATTGTCCATACCGTACTCCGTCGTGCCACCGTCCCCATTGTTCTATCACTAACCGACCTCACTGCTGCCACCCATGTCCCGTCGAAAATCCCTCTAACAGCGTCGATCCAAACCGCCACTGCCTCTCTCACCCACTGGCCAACTAGTTCGACAACCCAATCGTCACCGTCACCCGACAACCACCCTCCCATCGAACACCTCAGCCCAACCACTGACCCATTGCCAACACATCACAATCACCCAACAACCAATCCCGCCGACACTCTCTCCTGACACCGATCACCGGAACCAAACCTAGTGCCCCCCTCCAATCCCATCGATCAGCCCCGTCACCCACCCACTAGTACCACTGCCCCATCGCCACCTTTACTGCCCTCAACATCTGACGTGAGACACTGTCAGACCTCACCCCATCCTTCTGCCAAAATATCCCCTACCCCCACGCACATAATAGAAACTCGTGCTCAGGACGGGATTTTCAAACCCAAAGTTCACTTTAACCTATCCACTCAAACTATATCCCCAATTCCTATAAATTCAAAATTAGCCAAACTTGACCCAAATTGGAATGCAACCATGCGTGAGGGATTTAATGCTTTAACGAAACATCACACTTGAGAACTAGTTCCAAAGCCGGATGGGGTTGATGTGATTCAGTGTATGTGGCTCTTTCGTCACAAATTCAGAGACAATGGTGACCTTGAGCGCCATAAGGCGAGACTTGTGGCTAATGGCACTGGGCAGCAGGAGGGTATTGATTGTGGTGAGATGTTTAGTCCGATGGTTAAATCGACTATCATTCGCACTGTTCTGAGCATCGATATAGGTAAGAACTGGTTGATTAATCAATTTGATGTAAAAATGCGTTCTTACATGGGGGTTTGAAAGAAATATTTTACATGCACCAACCGCCAAGCTTTGTACATCCAGAGGCTCCTCATTATGTCTGACGTCTTCGTAAGTCACTGTATGGATTGAAACAGGCATCCAGGGCTTGGTATGAGCGATTCGCCACTTACATTATGCAGATTGGGTTTATGTGCAACAAAAGTGACCATTCACTTTTTATTTTTCATCGAGGTAGTGACACTGCATACTTGTTATTATATGTGGATGATATTGTTATGACTGCCTCCTCTGCTGTGTTGAAAATGATATCATTACGCTGCTCAAATTCGAATTTGCTATGACAGACTTGGGGAAGTTGAGTTACTTCTTGGGGATTTCTGTTACTAGATCTGCATATATTGTATTCCTGTGTCAGCGTAAGTATGCGGGAGAAATTGCGTACAAGGCTAAAATAGCAAACTGCAAGATCGTGCCTACCCCAGTCGACTCGATGTTGAAACTCAGTGTTGTTGATGGTGATCCGGTGTCCGGTCCCACTCTTTATAGGAGTCTCGCAGGTGCACTTTAGTAACTTACATTCACCAGGCCTGATATTGCACATGTTGTTCAGCATGTGTATTTATTTATACATGCTCTCATAGAGCCTCACTTTACAGCTCTTAAAAGTATCATTTGATACGTTAAGGGCACTTTTGATTATGGATTATATCTCTACCCCTCTGCACCGACCATGCTGATATCATATACGGATGCCGGTTGGGCAGGCTGTTCAGACACGCGACGTTCCACGTCCGGCTACTGTGTTCTTAGGAGATAATCTCATCTCGTGGTCTGCCAAGCAGCAAGTCACACTCTCCCGATCGAGTGCAAGAATATAGAGGCGTTGCAAACGTTGTTGCTGAGATTTGCTGGCTCCAAAACCTCCTCTTGGAGCTTCATTGTCCCATACGTAAGGCATATATAGTTTATTGTGATAACATATATGCGGTCTACTTATCTCATAATCCGGTTCAGCATCAGAGAACCAAACATATTGAGATGGATATACATTTTGTTCGTGAGAAGGTTGCTATAGGTCATGTTAAGGTGTTGCATGTGCCTTCTTTGTATCAGTATGCAAATATTTTCACTAAGGGGCTTCCTCGGCTGTTGTTCCTAGACTTCATATACAATCTCAGCATCCGTCCTCCGACTCCGACTGAGGGGGTGTGATAGCGAATTTATTACCATATATTCGCCGTATATTCTGTAATTAATATTGGTGTGTAATTATGTAAAATAGAGATCCTCATTCAATTAGGATTCATCTTATACACATTATATATATTTGTATTAATGAGAATGACATCCGAAGGAAAATTAATACATTCTTACGGGGTTAACGCGGACAAAATTTTAAGAGGCCTCAAGAAAGGCCATATGATGCAAACATTCCCTCTAGTTCTGCCCAACTTAACCTGCATCAAAGATGGACTCTCTCAGTACGGTTATGCTCTTTATAAGTTTCAGTTGTAGCTTTCTGTTTTTATTATTCTTTTCTGCATAGTTTCAAATCAAATAACATAAAGACATCAGTATTTATGATCGATTACTTTGGTGAGCATTATCTATTTCTCACAAGTCCAGGTACAAAAATTACTCAACCTATATTGCGTGAACATTACTAAAAATTATCTTCAGTAGTCGTGTTAGATGATGCATTCAAATTTTTATTTTACTGCTTGGGTTGTGTCTACTTAAGCTAATTTAATATACTTTATGCAAATGAAACTGACTTTAACTTAAAAATAAAAAATAAAAGAATCACATACATGTGACACCAGACTGAATTGCCAGTTAATTTCACATATATATGATCAGTAAGATATTGGCTCTAAATCTAAATAATGAAATGATCTGGTAAAAAATATTATTTTCTCAGTATTTCAATTGTGTAACGTTAATTTTATTTAAACATAATAAATAAATTTCATATATGAAAAAGTTAGAAAAAAAATCTTATTTAAAAGGTATTGCAAAACAAAATTTGTACGATGAAACACACTCCAAAAACTAGTAGCAATGAAGCATTGGCGGTAGTCGATACTGACGATTATGAGATGGTGGATGATGGTAATTAATAGTTGGCTATGATAGTTGCTGGTGATAGTACCGAGATGATTGTTCGACGGTGGTGACTAGTAATAATAGTTTTGTGATAGTAGCAGACATCATAGTAATAGAAAGTCATCTTTGTAGTATCGAAATTTTAAGTGTAATGTCATAATTATGTACAAAATTCAGATTTAAGCTGTGATTTCTTACGACAAATGTTGTAAGAAAGCAAGGACACAAGAAATCTTGTTGCTGCCACCCTTTATCTAGAAAATCAAGAATAAAGATTTCGCATCACACAAGTCCAAATATAATTTTCCCTAGAACTTCATATCACCTAAAGATTTGTCCCCAACTTCTCTAGACTCTTAGGTAGACAAAACACAATCATTATTATTCTCATTTTTTCATTAACCAGTTCACTCTTTTACTTCATGAGCCACATGAGCAAAGTTCCCCAAATCCAACCCCTCACAGAAAAGAAAGCTAAAGAAACAAGAAGAAAAAAGCCTATATATAGTATGTCAACTATGTCCACCATTAAGATTGCCTCTATGGAGGAAATCTTTTTATAAGATTGTCAAAAGATCTATATATGTACAATTGTCTCCATTTCACCGCTCAAACTCCATTGCCTATTTACCTTAGCACATGTTAGAATAGTTCCTTTTTTGTCTCTCTTTTATCTTAGGACAAGTGTTGGTCATTAGGAGGTAGTATTCAATGGATTCCTATTTTTAATGTTTTTTTTAAGAAAACCTCACCCTACTTTTTTGTTGGATAGAGCATTACCCCATAAAGCAAACATTATATTCGCCAATAGTAAAGGAAACAGGACCACCAAAAAACTAGTCGATCAACAACAACAAGAGGCAATTAAGATGTTAATAATGTTAATTATATTCCTTTCATTGGAAGCTTAGTGTGAAAGAGATCGATCAATCGACAAATAGCTAGTACTGATAGAATACCGTGTATCATGGTTTCTTTACCAAAATTGGATTATTAAAGTAATGTTGTATAATTACCATAATTATAGAATTCTTTTACAAGTAGAATTAGAATATTAGAAGTATAGTAGGAATAAGATTTTTCATATTTGGAGATTGTAAATTGTATATATACATATTCATTCAATAAAAATAATCAAGGGATTATTTATTTCATGGTATCACAAGTCTAGGTCTAAAATACTTTCTCCCACCAACACTTCCGCTCCTCTCGACTTGTCTCGGTTTCCGTGATCCCTTCCTGATTTCCGTGCACTTTTCCTCCTCCATTCCCAAATTTTCTTCATATTTCTCCTATTATTCTTTCGTTATGTCTAGGTCAAAGAACATGCTTCATCCGGCACTTACAGTTTCCAACATCAGGAACCACATCCCTATTGTTCTTGAAATGGAAAACGTCCAATACACGACGTGGGCAGAATTATTCAAAGTTCACGCACGCTCGCATCAAATCCTCCATCACACAATTCCCTCGGTCCCTGGCATGGAGAAGGTGCCTACTCCCGAGGAAAATCCTACGTTATGGATAGACATGTCCAAAGGTCAGGCCGGGTCAGGGCTGGGTCGGGTGGCTTTTTTTTTCTGCTTGCCCGACCCTGACCCTATTTTTTTAAAAAAACTTCCGACCCTGACCCTTCGGGGACCCTACGGGTCACGGGTAGGCCCTGACCTATCAGAATTTTTTGGCGGACAAGGGTCGGGTCAGGTCGAGGATTTTTTTTTTTTAAAATTGAATTTTCAAAACTGAAATTGGCATTCACCCCTATATTACCACGAAATTTTGACGTTTAAATGTATTATATATCGTGAGATCTGACTAAAGAAAAAGAAAATTAGAAACCGATTTGGGAAAAAACACAAATTGATTGGAAAAACAGATGTTTTTCTAAAAATTGGATGCGCCAAACCGCCTTATGGCTGTTTGACTGGCCCTGTCTAAAAAAAATACGCAAAATTAAAAAAATCGGATAAAACGGACATTCGAGCGCAAAGTTACGACCATTTAAAGTTTCACCAATTTACAACTACTTTCTCTCCCTACATTATGCATCCGTGATATTAACAGAACGACTAATAATATAAATATATAATTAATAATCAGCTACCGTTTTTATCTTATTTTATGTCGAGCTCAATGTAGATTAGAGTAATACATATATAATAAAAACATGCATTATATCACTTATTAATGACAAAAATATATATAAGTACAAAATAAATATTAATGAAGGAAAAATAATATAAATTATATTAAAAAAATATGCGGGTCGGGTCGAGGTCGGGCCGGGTCAGACGGGTAAAATATTCTGACCCTGGCCCGACCCTGACCCTGGTCGAGTCCCCGCTTTTTCGGGTCGAGTCCCCGACCCGGTGGACAGGTCTAGTTATGGACAACCCTTGATGCTACCGTTCTCCAATGGATTTACTCCACTATCTCTACAGACCTCTTACAGACGATCATTGGACCTGACACTACGACAATGGATACCTGGAATAGGGTGGGTGATATATTCCAGGATAACAAAAATTCCCGAGTTGTCGCTCTTGAGCAGGAGTTTTCATATGTCAACATGGAAGATTTTCCTCACGTTTCAGCCTATTGTAGATGACTCAAGATGGTGCGCCTGTTACCAATGATCGTCTTGTTCTCCAGATGAATGTCGGCCTATCTGATGCCTATAATGGCGTTGGCATACTACTTCGTCAAAGTAATCCTCTACTACCATTTTATCAGGCCCGTTACATGCTCACGTTAGAAGAGGTCGGCTTGGCAAAAAAGGCAGCTACCGGAGCAAATTCCGTTGTGATGATGACAACGTCTGACGACCCTCACTCATTCTCTAATAATTCAAGCCAAAAATGCAGCAACGGTGGTGGCAAAAAGGGTCAAAATCGTAAAAATAATGGAAAAAATCGTGGTGGCAGTCGCGGTGGTATCGACGGTGGACGGAACAGTGGTGGTGGCAGCAGCAGTGGGCCGCAGGCCAACTGGTCCCAGCCGCGGGCTGGGTCAGTGGCCATTGGCCCAACAACCCCTATTTCTCGCCCAGCCCATATCCGAGTAACTGGGCCCAGTTTCAGCAATAGTCCAGGCCCAACTTCTCGGGTCCAAATAGTGGCGACATGTTCTCATCTGGGCCGGGGACACAAGCAGGCCTGCTTGGGCCTCGGCCTCCGCAGGCTTTTCATGCTGCAGGCCCAAATTAAATCCCAACACCTATATATATTGAGGCAGCAATGCATACACTTGGATTAACTCCTCTAGACGCGAATTGGTACATGGTCATCGGCGCCACTTCTCATATGACGTCCGATCAAGGTACTCTCTCGTCTTACTTCAATTTGAGCAACAATCGTGGTATTATTATTGGTAATGGTAATACAATTCCAATTCAAGGTTATGGACATACTACTTTGTCTCACCCACATCCACCTCTAGTTTTGAAAAATACTCTTCATGCCCCTAACCTAATTAAAAATTTGGTGCCTGTCCGAAAATTCACTACTGTTAATTGGGTTTCTGTTAATTTTGATCATTTTGGGTTTTCTGTGAAGGATTTCAAGATGGGGATACCTCTAATGCGATGCAATATTAGGGGAGAGCTTTATCCATTCACAACCACCACCACTTCCACGAGTCAAGCCATATCGTCTACCTTTGCCGCCCTTGCTCCTTCCTTGTGCATGCACGTTTGGGAAATCCGGGGTCGTCTATTATTTCTTATTTACATAAAAATAATTTTATTTCTTGTAAGGGTACGTGTAGCACTCCACTTTGTCCTTCTTGTCCGTTAGGGAAATATGTTAGATTACCATTTGTAGCCTCTACATCTCGTATTGTGATGCCTTTTGACATTATTCATAATGATTTATGGACATCTCCCGTTCTAAGTTCTTTGTGTCATCGTTATTATGTTATGTTTTTGGATGATTATTCTAATTTTTTTGTGGACCTTTCCTTTAGCGAAACAATCTCAAGTTTTTTCCACATTCTTAAAATTTAGAGCAATCATCCGTACACAATTCGAATGAAAAATTTAAAATATTCAATGTGATAATGACAAAGAATATGATAATGGTTGTTTCGGGAATTTTGTGATGCTAATGGAATAGTCTTTCATTTTTCTTGTCCTCATACGTCCTCACAAAATGGGAAAGCCGAACGAAAGATTCGTACCGTTAATAATATTGTCCGAACTTTATTAGTCAATGCTTCTGTAACCCCTTCTTTTTGGCATTATGCCCTACAAATGGCTACTTACCTCCTTAACGTATTTCCTAACAAGAACCTAGCATATAATTTCCCACTTAAACTTCTTTGCAATAAAGATCATTCGCATTCTCATCTTAGGGTGTTTGGGTGTTTATGCTATCCTCTTTTTCCATCCACTGCAATTAACAAACTTCAAGCCTGTTTTACTCCTTGTGTGTTTTTGGGTTACCCATCTAATCATCGTGGTTACAAGTGTTTTGATTTATCCGCGAATAAAATAATAATTAGTCGCCATGTGATTTTTGATGAAACTCAATTTCCGTTTGCTAAACTATATAGTTCCGTGCCTAGTTCGTATAATTTTTTGAATGATGGGGTCTCACCATATATTATACACCATTTATCCGACTTGTCCTATGACCAAAATCCGCCAGCAGGCCCATTGCCTGCTGGCCCACAAATTCTCGTACCCGCTGGTTCTACAGGTCTGCCCAGTGGGCCAGTATCGCAGCCCAATACCGATCTCAGTAATGTTCCACCGATCCAGCCCACTGCAGTACAATTTCAGTTCCCGTTTCACGTGTTGGGCCAGCAGGCGCATTGCCTGATGGCCAGTCCGTCACCAGCCCACCCACTGCCCAAAATCCACCCAATTCTACCTCGATTCAAGGGCCTGTTACTCGTAGTCAAAGGGGTATTTTAAAACCAAAATAACATTTTAATCTCAATTCTAATGTCTCTAAATTCCCACTACCACGTAACATTGTGTCTGCACTACATGACCCGAATTGGAAATTGGCAATGACTGACGAATATAATGCTCTTATTGAAAATAATACATGGGAGTTAGTACCCCGTCCATCTAGTGTTAATATTATTTGGTCTATGTGGATTTTTACTAATAAAGAAAATTCTAACGATTCTTTTGAGAGGCATAAGGCTCGTCTTGTAGGTGATGGTAAAACTCAACAGGTTGGCGTGGATTGTAGTGAGACGTTTAGTGACTTTAGTCTGGTGGTCAAATCGGCTACAATTCGCACTGTTCCTAGTTTGGCTCTCTAAAAAACATGTATTATTCATCAGTTGGATGTAAATAATGTTTTCTTACACGGTGATTTTGATGAGACGATCTATATGCATCAGTCTTTGGGTTTTCGAGATCCCAATCATCTTCATCATGTCTGTTTGTTGAAGAAGTCCTTGTATGGGCTTAAGCAGGCCCCGCGGGCTTGATATAAGAGGTCTGCAGATTATGTATCTACTATTAGGTTTTCTCACAACCGGTATGATCATTCTCTCTCTATATATATCGTCGTGGTACTTCTCTGGCATACATTTTATTGTACGTAGATGATATTATATTGACTGCTTCATCTGATAATTTGCGCAAGTCTATCATGTCACTTCTCAGTTCTGAATTTGTAATGAAAGACTTGGGACCCTTGAGTTATTTCTTGGGCATTGCTGTCACGCGTCACTCAAGTGGTATATTTTTATCTCAAAGGAAGTATGTTGTGGAGATTATTGAGAGAGCTGGTATGTTATCTTGTTAATCTACTTCTACTCCGGTTGATACCTCACCGAAGCTGAGTACTACGTCAGGCACACCACACGAGGATCTCACCCACTATCGCAGTCTTGTAGGGCACTTCAGTATCTTACTTTCACGTATGGCTGGCCAGTGGGCTGGGTCGGCCCGGTCCCGGCCCAAACCCGACTTTTTTTAAAAAAAAAATTACGGTATCGAGACTCGAACCGGGACGGGACATGGTCTCGTCCCTACCCCGGCCCAGCCCAGCACGGCCCGACCCAATCCCGCCAAGCCCAACCCAGTTCTCGTTCGGTCCCGTTCCCGCCCGACCCCCCCCCCCCCCCATTTGTACAAATAACCGTTGCACCAACGACCATTTTACATTTTGGCCGTTGTGCAACGGCCATTTTTGGCCTCCCCCTCCCCCAACTCCCCTACCCCTTAATATTTATTTTTAAGTCATAAGTTATTATATTTACACTTTAACCCAATTTTTCAACTATAAATATCTCATTTTCTCTTCATATTTCTCACAAATCTTCCTACAATCTCTCTATTCTCTCAATCTATCTCTCTACAAGTCTATATTGTCTACTAAATATTGAATTTTATTTATTCATTTGGGAGTGAAGTTGACAACTAGCTTGAGGATCTTTCATCGAGCAAAGTTTCAATTTTCAACCTCCCGATTACATGTCGACGTTACGTCGGCGTTTGCTACATTTGTTCCTTCATTAAATTATTATTGTATGTTTATTTTATGTAGCGCACTTAATTTCATTTACTTTAATTATTTATTAGTGTAATTATAAATTTATAATGGAAGGATTTAAACGTATGCTTATGGGTAGGGGTCAGGTTTCTTCTAGTTGCGGCAACAAGGGCAAGGGTACTTCTTCTAGTCATCATATTTCTTGACAGAATTTTATTCCTACACAGGATGATTTTGTTGATACTGAACATTTTTCCTACATAATCTAGAAGACTTTAATTTAGACGATAATCTAGATGATACACCCACTAATGTAGATGACAACACATCCACTAATGCACCTTCAACTGAAATGCCTCATATTCCCCATAGTATGAGACGGGGTCCAACAAAACGACCATTAAAATTAGATGCATGGACATTTTTTAATAGGCACGTAGATAATCAAGTAGCTAGATGTAAAATTTGTAAAGATGTTTTAAAATTTAACTGGAAAAGGTCACGGTGGGACGAGGGGTTTAATGAGACACATAGCAAGGGCTCATCCAGCTAGGTATGCCCAATACGAGGCTTCAAAACCGGGTGCGCAAACGCCCGCTCCATTGGGACAAGGTTCACATATTGTCCCGGATCAAGTACAAGGTCAAATTAACCCAACGACGGGGGGAATTGTAGGCCCTAATTACAATAAACATAGAGATAGGGAAGCAATAGCAAAATTAGTTGCTGTGGAGGATTTGCCTTTTTCATTTCCTTCATCTCCCGATTTTATTCATTACATTAGAGATATGTATAATACTATTTTTAACGGTTTTCCTAGATCAACTGTTAAGAGAGATGTATTTAAATTTGCACATGAATATTAACAGTATTTACGTTATTCATTATATTATTTTAATGACAAAGTGACTATCACTTCTGATATAGGCCGTAGTACTAACTGCCATGATTATTTAACGGTAACCTGTCATTGGATATATTATAAATGGTCTATGCAAAAATGTATCTTAACGTATAGATATATAGATGATAGGCACACCGGTACTTTTATTGCAGAAAAAATTTATCAAGTGTGCCATTATTATAGAATAGCCGATAAAATTATGACTATTACATTAGATAACGCTTCTTCTAACAATTACGCTATTACAATTTTAAAAAATAGTTTAACTCCATCTTTTCCATATCATTTTCATATAAAATGTGCGTACCATATATATAATTTAATTGTAAAGGATGGTATATCACTTTTTGAAGACATTCTTAGTAAAATACAATTTGCTATAAACTTTATTTTTAAAAGTAATAAAATACAACGAAGAAAATAAAATAAAAAAACTTGTCACGATTGCCAACTACCTTATAGAAAAATTCCAGAAGAAGTACCCACTAGGTGAAATTCTTTATACGAGCAACTACTTGCTGCTTATGACTATAGAAAACTTATAACTTTATGTTTTAACTCTCATAATCAAAATCCAGCTGTTATGGTTGTATATAGCGATTGAGAAAAAATTTCCGAACTTATTGTATTTTTAGAGAAATTTTTTCAAGCAACAAAAGAATTTGTCAGTATATATTATCCTACTATTTCAACTTTGTTATTTTATATAGCTCTAATATTTTTATTGCTTAATGAATATATGGATAAACCAGCTTATAAGGGAGCTATTAAAAAATGTTTATCAAAATAAAAAAATATTTTATTCCTATTCCCACTATTTATAGTATTGGTGCTGTATTAAATCCGACTATTAAAATAGACGGTACTAAATCACTTATTGAAACTATTTACGATTGTATAGAAGTACTACCACCTCCAAGTCCCAAAAATCCAAATCACCCACCACCTATTGAACAAACTAAAAGAAGAAGTATTGTCTAGCGTAGAAGATGAATGCAAAAAAGTATATATGTTTTACCAACAAGAAAGTGCTAGCAACCTACCGACTTCCATACCATCTTCTTCTTCTTCAACACAACCTCACAAAAGACATGTTGTTTCTGCGGCTATTATTGAAAGCCTCATAAATAGAATGTGCGGCCGTACCGCTACTAACCAAATTAGCGAGTTTGATATTTTTGTTTTGCAGGGTTCTGTACCGTACCAAGCAGTTCTCAATGAAGAAGGACGCGAAGACTTGCTGAAATATTGGAAGGGGAATGAGAAGACCTTTCCGACAATTTCAATGATGGCCCAAGATGTTTTGAAATTCAAGCGTCATCAACGACGTCTGAAAGCGCTTTTTCTGCCGGCAGATATCAAATAGGAGAGCACAGACACTCATTAGCCGGAGACAAATTGGAGATTGTAGTATTATTCAGAGATTGGATACGAGCGGAGCGGAGAAGGAGCGGTCAACCGGAGATCAATGAAGAAGACGAAAACTACAATAAAATCTTATCCGAAGGTGGTGGAAGCGACGTGGAGCAATTTGACCAACAAATACCAATTCCAACCGAAGAACCACAGGAAATTATCAAGAAACTAGAACATGTTTTTATCAAAATGTAATTTTTTTAATTGTAATTTTACTATGTAATTTGCAACTTTTGAACAACACCACAAAGTTGCAATTTTGACAATTGTATTTGTATTACAAAAAATATCATATGTCTATTAAATAGTATAAGAGGCACAAAAATAACTTTGGAATGTTTTTATTACACTATCTTGTTTAATTATTGAATTTTTTATATATATATGTTATTTTTCTAATTTTGTTTTTTTTTTAAATCGCCCGACCCGACCCGATTCCGACGGGAAAGGACGGCGGCGAATCCCTCTTGTCCCGATCCCGCCGGTCCCGACCCTACCCGATCCCGCCCCTCCCCCCGTCCCGCCCTGACCTGATCCCGGCCCACTGGCCACTCCTACTTTCACGAGACCTGCTATTACTTATGCAGTTCAGCATGTGTGTTTATTCATGCATGACCTACGGATTGAGCACATGCATGCGCTCAAACGCATTATACGGTACATCCATGGCACACTTGATTATGGATTACATTTATATCTTTCTTCCGTCTCTACTCTTGTGTCATATACAGATGTTGATTGGGGTGGATGTCCTGATACCAGACGCTCAACATCTGGTTATTGTATATTTCTTGGGGATAACTTGGTCTCGTGGTCTGCGAAACGCCATGCTACATTATCGCGATCTAGTGCAGAGGCTGAGCATCGAGGCGTGACTAATGTGGTATCTAAATCATGTTGGTTGCGCAATCTTCTATTAGAATTACACTTTCCTATTCAGAAAGCTACCTTGGTCTATTGTAATGGTAGTGCAGTATATCTTTCTGGCAATCAGGTCCAACATCAGCACACTAAACATATCGAGATGGATATTTACTTTGTTCGCGAAAAGGTAGCTCGTGGACAAGTACACGTTTTTGCCCTCCAGATACCAAATTGTTGACATCTTTACGAAGGGCCTTACCTCAGTTCTATTTGAAGATTTTAAGGACTGTCTCAGCGTATGACAATCACCCGCTATGACTGCGGGGGTGTGATAGTATACCGTGTATCATGGTTTCTTTACCAAAATTAGAGTATTAAAGTAATGTTGTATAATTATTATAATTGTAGAATTCTTGTACAAGTATAATTAGAATATCAGAAGTATAGTAGAAATATGATTTTCCATATTTAGAGATGGTAAATTGTATATATACTTATTCATTTCATAAGAATAATCAAGCTTAGCATATCCTGCTAATTCTCCGTAATTAACTCATCTGACATGTGTTGGTCGTTGGCACGTGAGGAGTAGAAAAGTGTTCTCTCTTTTATGTTTATGGATGTCAATTTTTTGTAGCGTGTTATCATTATTATTATTAAAGAAAAAGGAGGCAAATTTCTAGCTTTGGCGGCAATTGTGTCTTTAAACTTTTACTAATGCCATCAAGTCAGGTGGTAAACTTCATTGCTAGGGGGAGACAAAGTAGTTACCTTTGGCCCATTGTAGGTTTCGTAGTCCTTTACTTCTTTTTTTTCATTTAATTTATTTTTTCACCTTCCTCCTTTTGTATGTTTTGGCGCATTTTTGTATTTTTTGTTACTGCATTTGTTTTGTAAGTGACTATTACTATTCGTTATCCCTTTTCTTGCAATTCGATGTCACATTTTTTTTAGTCGATAATCTATTGGAAACAACATCTCTACCTCGCAAAGGCAGAGGTAAGGTCTGCGTATATCTTACCCTCCTCATGCTCCACTTGTGAGATTACACTGGGTATGTTTTTGTTAGAGCATCGTGTTAATACGAAGTCTCAATTTTATTGATTGGATGGCTTAGATAGTTACAATATTTTTCTCACTTGATCAAGGTCTGGTGCCTTCTTTAGTTAGTGTCTTGACTAATTTGAATTTAGGTCGCATAAGGCCTATTAAATTGAAAGCGATCCCTGCTAGTGATTTTTTTTTTTGAAAGAAATAACCCCTTGATTATTTTCATTAATTGGAAGATAATGTATACAATTTACATATTTTCATAATAGAAAAATCTTATTCTTATTCTATTCCTAAAACCTTATTCCATTTGGAGACTAACTATACAATTATGGTAAGCGTACAAGACTAATTAAGGTACAATACTAATATACACATTGTATACAAAATCAACCCATATGTGGGCTGCTACAGTAACCCGAGATATCACTATTCATCCGATATACACATATATTGTGTATATCGGATGTATATTTAACACTCCCATGCAGTCATAACGGGCGGTCTTCGAACGCTGAGATTGTCCCTAAAATCTTCAAAAAAATACCAAGGGAAGACCCTTTGTAAAGATGTCTGCAATTTGATATTTGAAAGGGACATGGCAGACGCGTACTTGTCCACGAGCTACCTTTTTGCGAACAAAATGAATGTACATCTCGATATGTTTAGTGCGCTGGTGTTGAACCAGATTCCAGAAAGATAGATGGCACAAACATTATCACAGTAAACCAATGTAGCTTTCTGAATAGGACAATGAAGCTCTAAAAGAAGATTGCGCAACCAACATGATTCAGAGATCACATTGGCTACCCGTCGATACTCGGCCTCTGCACTAGAGCGGGACAATGTCGATTGACACTTTGCAGACTATGAGACCAAGTTATTACCAAGAAACATACAATAGCCAGACGTAGACCGTCTGGTGTCTGGACAGCCACCCCAATCAGCATATGTGTACGAGACAAGAGTAGATGTCGACGACGAATATAAATGTAAGCCATAGTCAAGTGTCCCCTAGATGTACCTAATAATGCGTTTGAGTGCATTCATGTGCTCAACCCTGGGATCATTCATAAACAAACACACCTGCTGTACGACATACGTAATATCTGATCTAGCGAATGTAAGATACCGAAGGGCCTCTGCAAGAATGTGATAGAGGGTCAGATCCTCATAAGGTGAGCCAGCTGCAGCACACCCAACTTGGGTTTAGTATCAACTGGAGTGGAAGTGGACTTACAGGATGACATCCCAACCCTCTCAATAATCTCAGCTGCATACTTCATCTGTGATAAGAACAATCCATCTGCATGACAAGTAACAACAATCCCAAAAAAGTAACTCAAGGGCCCCAAGTCTTTCATAGCAAACTCATAACTGAGCATTGTCATGATAGACATGGGTAATACATCAGAAGAGGCAGTCAAGATAATATCATCCACATATAATAGTATATAAGCCAATGAAGAATCACAATGATATATGAATAATTAATTATCAGACCTGCTGTGAGAGAACCCGATAGTCGAAACATAGTCTGCAAACCTCTTATACCAAGCTCGTGGAGACTGCTTAAGCCCATACAAGAACTTCTTCAACAAACAGACATGATGAGGATATTTGGAATCCCTAAACCCCAAGGACCGATGCATATAAACTGTTTCCTTGAGATCACCATACAAGAAAGCATTATTCACATCTAACTGATGAATGAGTCATGCTTTCGAAAGAGCCAAACTGAGCACAATGCGAATGGTAGCCGGCTTGACCACCGGACTAAATGTCTCATCACAATCCACACCAACCTGCTGAGTCTTACCATCACCTACAAGACGAGCCTTATGCCTCGCAAAAGAACCGTCACACTTATCCTTATGAGCAAAAATCCACATGAATCGAATAATATTAACACCAGATGGACGAGGCACCAACTCCCACGTCTTATTATTAATAAGAGCATTATATTCGTCGGTCATAGCAATTTTCCAATTCGGGTCATTTAAAGCAGACACTGAGTTACGGGGTAGAGGAGATTTAAGAACATTAGAATTTAAATTAAAATGTCTTTTTGGTTTAAAATACCTCGTTGACTACAAGTGACTGGTCTTTGACTCGGGAGAGAATTGGGAGGATTTTGGGAAATATCGACACTTGTGACGGACTGGCCAGGAAGCAGTGGGCCTGCTGGCCCAAATCGATAACTGGAGCCGGAACTGGGCCAAGATTGGACCCGGAATCATTAACCTGAACTGGGCCAGAACTGGGCAGGATAGATGGCCAAGTTTCTGGACCCAGAACTGTAGACGATGACGTTACGGGAGGACCAGCGGGCAGTGGGCCCGTTGGCGGATTTGGGGTACGGGACACGTCCAAAAACTGGTGAATAATATACGGGGATATATCATTATCCAAAAAATTATACGAACTAGGCACGGGAGTACTAACTCTAGAAAATGGAAATTGGGATTTATCAAAAATTACATGACGACTAATGATGATTTTATTAGAAGATAAATCAAAACATTTGTAACCACGATGATTTGACGGATTACCCAAGAACACACATGGGGTAGAACGAGCCTGAAGTTTGTTAATTGTGGTGGACGAAAAGAGTGGATAACACAAGCACCCAAAGACCCTAAGATGTGAATACAAATGAGTCTTATTATATAAATTTTGAAGGGGGGGGGGGGGGGGGGACGAATATGTCAAACCTTTGGAAGGAAGAATGTTAAGAAGATATGTAGCTATTTGTAAAGCATGATGCCAAAAAGACGGGGGTATGGAAGCATGAATTAATAAAGTGCGGACAATGTTATTAATGGTATGAATTTTGCATTTGGCTTTCCCATTTTGTGAAGACGTATGAGGGCAAGAAAAATAAAAATTGATCCCATTATTTGCACAAAATTTCCGAAACACTCCATTGTCATAATCTTTGCTATTATCACATTGAATATTTTTTTATTTCTCGTTCTAATTGGGGTCAAATGAATGCTCTAAAATTTAAGAAGATGGAAAAAACTTGAGATTTTTTCGCTATTGGAAAAGTCCACAAAAATTTAGAATAATCATCCAAAAAGAGAACATAATACCGATGATCCAAAGAACTAAGAACATGATACGTCCATAGATCACTATGAATAATATCAAATGACGTTAAAGTATGAGAATTAGAGTCTACAAATGGCAACTTAACATTTTTTTCTAAAGAACAAGATTGACAATTCGGAGTACTACGCGTACCCTTACAAGAAATAAAATTATTTTTATCTAAGGAAGACAAAATAGACGATCCTGGATGACTTAGACGAGCATGCCACACAGTTGATGGCAATGCGTGACTCGAGAAACCAGAACTTGGTGTAATAAGATAAAGATCTCCCCTACTATCACACCTCATGAGATGACTCCCTGTCTTGAAATCCTTTACAGAAAACCCAAATGGATCAAATTCAATAGACACAGAATTATCAATGGTGAATTTTCGGACATACACTAAATTTTTAATCAATTTGGGGGCATGAAGGGTATTTTTCAAGATAAGTGGTGGATGGGGGGGGGGGCACAATGTTTTATGACCATAACTATGAATTGGAATTGAATTACCATTACCAATAATTATGCCATGAGGGCAGCTCAAATTGAAATAAGATGAGAGAGTACCTTGGTCGGACGTCATGTGGGTCGTGACTCCAGTGTCAATATACCAGTTCGGGTCTTGTGGATTTAATCCAAGTGTGTGTATGGCGGCTTCAATGTCGGTTGGTATGGGGCCCGCTGTATGATAGGTCTGCAGGGGTCTAGGCCCAAGCACGCTGGCCTGCTGCCCCAGCCCATAAGATGGCCTAAATCCCGAGACTGGACCCTAAAAACTGGGCATGGGCTGTTGAAAATTTGGGCCCCAGTTTCTCGGGTAGTAAGCTGGAAACCCGCCACTATTAGGCCCAAAATGGCTGGCCCATTGCCACTGCGAGACCCAAAACTGTTGCTGACTGACTGACCCGAGGGGCACCACCGCCACTGCCACTGTTTCAGCTGCTACCTGTGTTGCCGCCGTGATTTTTTCCATTATTTTTCCGATTCTGACCCTTTTTGCCACCATCGTTGTTGCAGTTTTGACCCTAATTGTTGGAATCAGACAGAGGAAAATTAGACTCGGTCATCATGACTATGGAACTAGCACCGGTAGCTGCCTTTTTGGACAAGTCGGCTTCTTCAAGTGTAAGCATAAAACGAGCCTGATAAAATTGCGGAAGAGGGCTGCTCTGACGAAGAAGCGTGCCAACACCATTATATGCCTTTGAAAGGCCTGCAACCATATGAAGGACAAGACGGTTATTGGTGACTGACGCACCAACGTTGCGGAGTTGGTCTGCCAACTCCTTCAACCTTTTGCAATATGCTGAAATGTTGGGGAAATCTTCCATGTTGACGTGGGAGAACTCCTGCTCCAAGGTAACAATACGAGAATTTTGATTATCTTGGAATATATAACGTACTCTATTCCAAGCCGCCATCGCCGTGGGGTTTGGTTCGATAATCGTCTGCAAGAGGTCGGTAGAAATAATGGAGTAAATCCACTGAAGAACAGTAGCATCAAGTGACGTCCATAACTTAAGATCATCCTCGGGTCTGGGCATCTCTGTATCCGTAGGAGCCACGGGGATAATATGATGGAGAACTTGATGCGTGCGTGCATGAACTTTGAACAATTTGGCCCATGTCGCATAATTGACGTTTTCTATCTCAAGAACGATAGAAATGTGATTCTTGATATTAGAAACAACAAGGGTAGGGTGAAACATGTTCTTAGCCATAATAGCACAAGACGTGATGTAGGGAGTTGAAAGAAGAAATTTGAGAAGAAAAAATAATTTCCAGGCACAGAACCCGAGGAAGGGAGGTCGGATTCCGAGCTGTTTGGACGGAAATATTTGGGAGAGAAAATAAACCCAGACTCTTGATATCATGAAAGAAATAATCCCTTGATTATTTTCATTAATTGAAAGACAATATATACAATTTACATATTTCCATAATAGAAAAATCCTATTCTTATTTTACTCCTAAAGCCTTATTCTATTTGGAGACTAACTATACAATTGTGGTAAGTGTACAAGACTAATTAAGGTACAAGACAAATATACACATTGTATACAAAATCAACCCATACGTGGGCTGCTATAGTAACCCGCTATCACTGTTCATCCGATATACACATGTATATTGTGTATATCGAATGTATATTTAACAATTTTTAAGACTCAAAATCGAGATTTGTGATTAAGAGGGAAATGAACATATCCATGCCACCACAATCCTTGGTGGTTCATATAGTTACAATTATTAATTATAGCGCTAGCATGTTAATTACCTCGTAACTAGGGTGTTGAATGAGCGGGTTGAGCTAAATTTAGAAGGTCAAAATGAACTGTGTTAATAAATGAATGTATTAACTCGCGCAAAAGTTATTTGAGCTGAAATGAACTATTTAAAATAATGGATCATAACTAACATGTTCAACTCTTACTAAGTTTTTTTTTTTCTTATAATTTGTTTAAGTACCTAATAAATTTTTTTCCTTTATTAGGGCTATATATTGTATAATATATTAAAAGAATTCTTGAAAATATTTTAATAAGATTTCTTGTGAGTTAATTTAAACTATATATTAGCGCAACTTTTAAATGAAACAAATTGAACGGATAAAATAAGCTGAATTCAAACTTAAACGAATTTGATAGATCATATTTTCATGAGAAAATTTTGCCACCCTACTCGTAGCCATTATTGAGTGTGTTTTACTCAAATCAGCCCCAAAAGAAACAATGAATACTGTCATTTAGTATGTGTCATTTGTCAAAAAGAAGCCGAAGAAGACGATGCTATTCATTTAGTATGTGTCATTTGTCAAAATATGTAGCCGAAGAAGACAATGCACAAAACAGATAGAGTTTTGAAATCCTTATCTCCCACAACTGGAATTTCAATTTTTTTATAATGTGAATGATTTCCAGTATCTTTTAGTTTGTCATGCAGTTTTGTCAATATCCTCCAAACCATCCAAAAATGTCTAACAAGTATGCTAAAATTGTCAAGAAAAATTAGGAAAGAATAAAAAAGGGAAATATTAGATTGGAATGTATCTTGCGAATCCACATTTTCGTCTAAGAATTAGTCAAACAAAGGTGGGAACCATATTGAAGAAATTATTATATCTTAGCTTAAGAGTTGTTGGGATTTTGGAATGGGTCCTGTAGATTCTTCCTTTCCTTAGTATATCTAAGAATTAGTATAATTAGTTATTTTTTGCATAAACTTTTAATTAATCACACATGATTCACTCCATAATTTTCTTATTGCATTCCCAATACCCCTTCTTGGCTTATACAATCCAAAAGAAGAAGAAGAAGATTAAACCAACAAAATCAGAAAAGGAAGGAAACTTGTTAGAGGTGTTAGTTTGATGGCCATTAGTTGGAAATAAATACTCTCTCAATTTTAAAAAGAATGCCATTATTTTCGTATTAGTCTGACCTAAAAAGAAAAAATATTTATATCTTTCTAATTTGAAAATATTTTAATTTGTAAAACATCTATTTTAGTACTCTTAATTACAAACTTTTATATCCACAAAAGAAAAGCGCTTCATTTCTCAAATTTCGTATCTAGTTAAACTGTGTCATATAAATCGAGAACGAAAGAGTATACTTTTTTTCTTCTTCTGAAAAATAGAAATCATATTAGTAACTCCCAAGAGTAATTATTAAGTTTACTGATTAGTGGGATTGGCCTTTTGTTCCTAATAAGCTTATAAATTAGTGTAGCATTGTAAAAGGATGTCCAATCAAACACATAATGTTTGATCTGCTAATATAATTAAAATCCTCTCTCTAATCCTTTACTTTTTCCATCTTAATTTTGTGGGGGTTGAAATATTGAATGAGAAAAAAAAAATGAAGAAGATTTAAGATATATATCACATGTGAAACTACAAGATTAATGCCTCCAAAAATTGAGGCAAGTTAATGAGACTTGTTTACCAATTAGGGAACTCATGGGGCAAAAGTGTACAGCAAGTCCACTACTCCATTGCTGAGGAGTCAACCTCAAGTTCTTTTTTAGTCCTTCTAGCCTCCAACATTTGCCATCATTTTTCAAAGTGAAAAAAGAAAAAGGCCAGTAAATTTTAAAATTAATTAAAAACAAAAAAGTATATTTGAATGGCACAGTTGCACGCAACAAAAGCTTTGCCTTTTTGTTCCTAAAGTGAAATTTCACTCGTTTTTGCCTTCTACTATTTCTCAATTCTGATAATCAGAGATTTTATTTTTCAAACTTGTCCACATAAAAAAATGCAATTATTGTTCATAATATTTTCTTGGCTCAACACATATTATCATGGTTTTATATTGATGCCCACGTGTGAGGAGTGAGGACTATAAATGTACTTGAAATCGAAGGCCACCCTCTTCATTGTCGAGACCACCCCATCCTAAGAGACTTTTGTCTTGTTGGGGACAAGCTTATTTGAGTAGAAGTATTTCTAAAGTAAGGAAATTCATGGTACGTAGTTTTTCTGGTTTTGTATTATTAAATATATTGGAACCAATTTTAAAAAATGTAGAAAGATCTTAAAACTTGTGGGAGTTTTAAAGAGTGATATTTTAGAAAAGTAGTATTTAAGTTTTAAGTTGAAATATTTAAAAGTTGAAATTGTATTTGAACATACATTTCATTTGAAAAAAATATTGAAACTCTGTAAGGGAATATTTTTTTTACTTGAAAAACTTGTCAAACTTTTTTCAAGTTTGGAATGAAAAACCGACACAATGAATAACAAATCAGGTTATTAATTTTTTTTTTTAAAAAGAAACAAAAGAAATTATGTCTAGGCCCTAAGATAAGAACATTAACGTATTTATTAATTAATTATAGGTAGTGTTTAAATTACTTTTTACATATTGTCAGTGTAAAATTTCTTACACTATCGGATAATTGAAGGCATTTAGTCATAACAAGCAAAATTAGTAATCTAGAAAATAATTAGAAAAATAACCTTAGATAGTAAATTAAATTGCACTGATGGTATATAAGTTTCATTGTCCTATAAGTCGATAAAATTAAGTTAAATCCTCATAGATGTATATATCATGCATATTGGTACTTACTTGACAAAAGGGGTCCTTATTCCTAGTAACATCTATTCATTTTGATGATGAAATGTTTGAGTAAAAGGTTAATTAAGAAACTAATGATGCTGATGTAATTTCTTTTTCACTTCTTGCTTCGAGTTACAAATAAATAGATTGCCATAATGTCATGTTTACTATAATTGGAGGAGACACACGTAACAAGAACAACAACAGAAACTTTTTTGGTAATAAACAACAAAAACTTCAAAGTGTGAATATGTTTAACTACAAGTCACCGTCAAAATCTCCTTTCAACTACAAAGTGTTTTAATATGCCTGTCATTTTCTGGACAAATTATGAATTATGCATCAAGTTTTCTTCATTCCTAATGTTCTTAACGTGTCTAATGGAATGTTTTATACGTACACTCGCACTTGACATGCCCAATTGAATTAATCGACAATTAGCTGAATTAATCGTCCTGACAAATGTGTATACAAGACATTATATTGTCAATTTTCTTCTCATTCATGACAAAAATGTGGAGCTTTTTTTTCTTCTTCTAACCATGCATGTGAGATATATACAAAAATTAGTCGTATCTTTCATCAAAAAATAAATAAAATACTGTACCACATTTCTTTTATTTTGTTGACAAAGATGTGCATGCAGCTTTTTTTTTTTTGTAATCATGTGAGAAATAGATATAAAGATGATCGCTCCTATTTCTCAAAGTCAGGTAGCACATTTCTTTGCTCCTTTTTTTCTTTTACTAATATTGTTTCCTGGAGATGACTTTTACCATTTGAAGGCAGAACTGGGAAATAATTGCACTCTTATATCATATATATACACTCACGCGTAAAGATAACAAGTAACAAGACATCAGCGATACATTAAATCTTTTTTTCTTAAAAGAAGAAGAAGAGTACACACATGCAAGGTACTCTTGTAAGACGGTTGGCCAATAAAAAAAAGACCACTTTCACCAAATACAACCACTAAGCAAAATATACTAGAAGAAATGACACATAGGAAGGTACTTTAATCCTTTGCCCATGGTCTTGGACCACATCTTTAAACCGATATATGCCTCACCCCTAGATGAGAATTACAAATAAAGCCAATAAATCTAGTGCCAGTATCTGTTGAGCTAAGCTGACCCAAATATACATTTAATATACTGTGATATTGTTGGTTTTGAGCTTTATCCGTATACGATTAGTTTCAAAAAGTTCTTACACCATTAAGATATCATATATATAGAGGTGGATGAAAGAAGATACACGTACTCATATATATTTTGTAGAATTCTTGTACAAGTGTAATTATGGTAGTAGTTTTATATTAGGAAATTGTAGTAGTCTTATATTAGGAAAATGTAGTAGTCTTATATTAGGAAAAGGTAGATTTAATTTCCACAATTAGAGATTGTATAACATGTATATATACTTTTTACATAAATAAAAAGAATCAGAGGATTATTCTCTTTAATGGTATTAGATGTCTAGGGCAAACTTTTCCTTCTCCAAAAATTTGTAGCTTCTGCCGCCCTACTCTAGTCGGCCGTCGGCCGTGACTACCCCCCTCCCTTCAATTTTTTTCCGACTCCCTACTTCTCCTCTTGTTCTTTCATCATGTCTACCACAAAGAACACCTTTCATCCTGCCCTTGCAGTCTCCGATATCAAGAACAACATACCTATTATTCTTGAGATGGAAAACATCCATTACGCGACGTGGGCAGAACTATTTAAAATTCACGCACGGTCTAATAGAGTCCTCCATCACATCATCCCACCGAAAAAGGCAAGGAGAATGTGCCTACCACCGATGATGAAATAGAGTTGTGGACAACTCTTGATGCTACGGTACTCTAGTGGATTTATTCCACCATCTCTATGGACCTCTTGCAGACTATTATTGAACCCGACGCTATTGAAATTAAAGCTTGGAATAGGTTGAGTGATATATTCCAAGATAACAAAAATTACCGTGTCGTGACCCTTGAGCAGGAATTCTCTCACATCAACATTGACGATTTTCTGAATGCCTCAGCCTATTGTCAATGACTCAAGGAGTTGTCGGATCAACTCAAGAATGTTGGCGCGCCCGTCACGAATGATCGTCTTGTTTTTCATATGGTTGCAGGGCTATCTGAGGCTTATAATGGCATTGGAACTCTTCTTCGTCAAAGCAATCCTCTCCCGCCATTCTACCAAGTACGTTCCATGCTCACCTTAGAAGAAGTCGGGTTGGCTAAAAAGATGGCAACCAGAGCCAATTCCGTCATGATGGTAGCCACATCCCGCGACACTGATGACCCTCACTCCTTCTTGGAAAAGTCTAGCCAAAACTATAATAATGGTGTCGGCAAAAAGGGCCAAAATCGGAACGGTGGCAGCCGCAGCGGTGGTAGCGGCAGTGGCAGCAACCGCAACAGTAGCGGGAGTGGCAGTGACGGAGGACCTCGTGGCACCGGCCAGCAGACTGGCCTGCAGCCTTGGGCCGGTGCATAGTGGTTGTGGGGCTAGACTAGTAGGCAGTGGCCCATTCCACCTTTTCCAGCAGGCAGTCCAGCGATTTGGGCCAGGCCCAACACCTTTCAGCATTCTTGGTCATTGGCAGAATGGGCCCTGGCAGCAGGCTGGCCTACTTGGGCCTCAGCATGCCTTCGTTGTTGCGGGATCAACGATGGCTCAGACTCTTACGGATATCGAGGCAGTGATGCATACACTTTGATTAAATCTTTCGGACTTAAATTGGTACATGGACACCGGTGCCACTTCTCATATGACATCCGCGCCAGGTAATCTCTCATCTTATTTCAATTTGAGCAAAAATCGTAGCATAATTATTGGTAATGGTAATTTAATTCCGATTCGTGGTTATGATCACACAAATTTATCTCTTCCGAACCCACCTTTAGCCTTGAAAAATGTTCTTCATGCTCCTCAATTAAACATTTGGTGTCTGTTCGAAAATTTACAACTGATAATTGGGTTTATGTTGACTTTGACCCTTTTGGATTTTTTGTGAAGGATTTCACGACGCCACCTCCACCACTTCCACTAATCAAGCAACACCGTCAACGTTTGCCACTTTAGCACCTTCCTTATGACATGCGCGTTTGGGTCATCATGGGGCGTCTGTTATTTCCTCTCTTAAAAACAATAATTTTATTGAATGTAATAGTACGCGAAGTACTAATGTTTGTTCTTCTTGTCTGCTTGGAAAATATGTTAAATTACCATCTGTAGCCTCAAATTCTAGTACTTTGTTTCCATTTGATATTATTCATAGTGATTTGTGGACATCTCCCATTTTTAGCTCTTTGGGCCACCGTTATTATGTGTTATTTTGGATGATTATTCTAATTTTTTGTGGACCTTTCCATTATCTAAAAAGTCTCAAGTCTTTTCCGCATTCCTATAGTTTAGAGCATTCATCCGTACCCAATTTGAACGAGAAATTAAAAACATTCAATGTGATAATGGAAGGAAATTTGATAATGGGTCATTTCGGGAATTTTATAACAATAATGGCATATCTTTTCGGTTTTCTTGTCCTCATACGTCTTCATAAAATTGGAAAGCGAAAGAAAAATTTATACCATTAATAATATTGTTCGGACTTTACTAGATCATGCTTCATTACCACCTTTCTTTTGGCATCATGCATTACAAATAGCTACTTACCTTCTTAACATACTCTCTAGTAAAGGATTAGGATACCAATCTCCACTAAAAAATCTTTATCATAAAGATCATTCGTATTCTCATCTTAGGGTGTGTGGGTGTTTGTGCTATCCTCTTTTCCCATCCACTACAATTAACAAACTTCAAGCCCGTTCTACCGTTTGTGTGTTTTTGGATTATCCGTCTAATCATCATGGTTACAAATGTTTTGATTTACCCTCTCATAAAATCATAATTAGTTGCCATATCATTTTGATGAAATCCAATTTCCGTTTGCTAAATTGTGTAATTTCGTGTCTAATTCTTATAATTTTTTTGATGATAGGCTCTCACGGTATGTGGTCCACCATTTAGTCTGGTCCCCGCCTCGGGATCTGAACCACCAGACCCATGACCAAAATCAGCTAGCAGGCCCACTGCCTTCTAGCCCAATCCCTTCCCATGACCAATGTCCGCCAGCAGGCCCATTGTTTGCAGGCCCAATTGCCTAGTCTCCCGGTCCAGCTTCTCGGCCAGCAGGCCCACTGCCTGCTGGCCCAAGTCATCACTATCCGGGTCCAGTTTCTCTTCCAACAGGCCCACTGCCTGTTGGCCCAAATTCTACATCCTCGGTCCAGTCCATCGGCCAGCAGGCCCACTGCATGTTGGCCAATCCCGAGACGTTCAAACATCGACCCCGATCTAGTCCACTTATATTTCGAGTCAAGGGCCCACTACTCGTAGCTAACAGGGTATTTTTAAACCAAAATGATAATTTAATCTCAATTCTAATGTCACTAAATCACCCCTACCACGTAACCCAGTGTTTGCCCTACATGACCCAAATTGAAAAATGGCCGTGAATGACGAATATAATGCTCTTATTAAAAATAAGACGTGGGAGTTGGTGCCCCGTCAGCTTGGTGTCAATGTTATTCGTTCTATGTGGATTTTTACTCATAAGGAAAAATCTGATGGTTGTTTTGAGAGGCATAAGACTCATCTTGCAGGTAATGGCAAAACTCAACAGGTTGGCATGGATTGTGGAGAGACATTTAGTCTGGTGGTCAAACCGGCAACCATTCGCAATGTTCTCAGTCTGGCTCTCTCGAAAGCATGCCCATTCATCAGCTAGATGTGAAAAATGATTTCTTACACGGTGATCTCAAGGAAACAATCTACATGCATCAGCCCTTGGGTTTCAGGGACTCCGATCATCCTAACCATGTTGTTTGCTGAAGAAGTCCTTGTATGGCCTAAAACAGGCCCCTCGGGCTTGGTACAAAATGTTTGCAAATTATGTGTCTACTATTGGATTCTCTCACAACATGTATGATCATTCTCTGTTCATCTATCATCGTGGTACTTCTCTGGCATACATTCTGTTATATGTGGATGATATTATATTGACTGCCTCTTCTGATAAACTGTGCAAGTCTATCATGTCTCTTCCCAGTTCCGAATTTGCTATGAAAGACTTGAGGCCTTTGAGTTATTTTTTGGGTATAGCTGTAACTCGAATACATGTGGTCTATTCCTATCCTAGAGAAAGTATGCAGCTGAGATTATTGAATGTGCTGACATGTCATCTCCTACTCTAGTTGACACCAAACCAAAGCTGAGTGCTAATTCTATCACACCTTACGAGGATCCCTCCCACTATTGCAGTCTTACATGAGCTCTTTAGTATCTTATATTCATGAGGCCCGATATTACTTATGCAGTGCAACAGATGTGTTTATTTATGCATGATCCGAGGGACGAGCACATGCATGCTCTCAAACGCATTGTGTGTTACATTCAGAGCACTCTTGATTATGGTTTTCACTTATATCCATCCTCCGTATCTACTCTTGTGTCTTACTCTTATACATATGCTGATTGGGGTGGATGTCCAAATACTAGACATTCGACATCTAGTTATTGTATGTTTCTTGGTGATAACTTGGTCTCTTTGTCGGCTAAACGACATGCTACTTTATCACGATCCAGTGCGGAGGCCGAGTTTCGAGGGGTAGCCAATGTGGTGTCTGAGTCATGTTGGCTACGTAATCTCCTATTATAGCTTCACTTTCCTATCCAGAAAGCTACCTTGGTCTACTGCGATAATGTTAGTGTGGTCTATCTCTCTGGGAATCCGGTCCAACATCAGCGAATTAAACATATCGAGATAAATATTCACTTTGTTCGTGAAAAGGTAGCTCGTGGACAAGTATGTGTCTTGCATGTCCCTTCACGATACCAAACTGCTAACATCCTTACTAAGGGTCTTCCCTTAGTTTTGTTTGGAGATTTTAGGGACAGTCTCAGCGTACGATAATCGCCCGCTATGACTTCGGGGGTGTGACAGAATATACACATACTCGTGTATATTTGGTATATAATTTGTAGAATTCTTGTACAAATGTAATTATGGTAGTAGTCTTGTATTATGAAAAAATAGTAGTCTTATATTAGGAAAAGGCAGATTTAATTTCCATAATTAGAGATTGTATATCATGTATATAGACCTTTTACATTAATGAAAATAATCATGGGATTATTCTCTTTCAGTGGATTCAGTATTTGAAGTTTATGGATTCTTACAATAACATCAAATAATATACAGTAATAATTGAGTTCACAATAAAATACATATAGATATACATGGAATTTTTAAATATATATATACAGGGACTGGACACATGGTACTAGGATCAGGAACTCGTATATTGCATGGTAAATCTGCCTCTGGCCGCATATATAGTTTTCTATTTTTAAAACTATTAATGTGAGTCTTTGTTCGAACAACAACAACAACAACCCAGTAAAATTTTACAAAGTGGAGGAGGGCAGAGTGTATATAGATCTTACCCCTACCTTGAAAGGTAGAGAAGTTATTTTCGATAGACTCTCTCGACATAAGAATAAACCATTTAAAGCAATATGAAAATTTCACACATCTAATATTATTCTAAAACAAAATAGAAAAAGAACTATCTTGGAAACAACAAATAAAAGAGTGTCCCAAAGAACATCAAATTTTCCACCTCTCACAAAAAGTTAAGTAAATATGAGTTGAAAAGAGAGGAAAGGAGCGTAAAACAAATAAGGGCAGACAACAATAATTAGAAGTAAGAAAGAAAACTTTCACATAATTACGTGCGTGTGCTAATGTAAAAAAAGCTTCAGAGAAAACATCATTAACTAGTAGTCAATAACACCTCCAAACTTTTTTATTTTTGGTATCATCCTACTCATATTTCCCAATATTTAATTATATATCTCTTATTTTAAGTAAAATTATAATTATTTTATAATTAAGTTAATTAGATATACAATTAATATAATTAATGAAAGAATATTGAAAAATATTTTATTACTTACCATACTACACAATAGGGATCTGTTGTAATTGGTCGTAGGCAAAACATTTGTGCACCCTCAAATATTATTCTTTTTTTTCACTAGTTATAATAAAGGGGTAGGTGTATATATGGACTTCCACAAGTTTCATAGAGCTTTTATATATACGTGGTTTTCAACTATAGCAGCAATATTGCAGTTCAAAATTCCAAGCTTTGTTCTAATGAAGGCAACTCTCAAATATTTGGCTGGCATTGCTGGCCCTAGTGGTTATGGTTCTAAAACTACTGCTGAACAGGCCACTAGAGATTTCTCTAATTCCTCTAATTCTCACCTCACTGCAATTATCACGGGTAATTAATCTTAAATTCTTCGTAATTTCCATCTCTTTGTGTATGTTCTTGAGTTTTTTGGAATGGTTGTAAGGCTAAACAAATTGCTTCTGTCTTGACCATGTACCTGTCAAAGAATTAATGAGCCGACAATTTATAGACAAAATATAGATAGTGAAAGCGAGTTTTTATAAGGCAATTGTCATTACTTGCTAATCTATGCATGTTTGGAAGAATTCTTTTTAAAAAAAAATCCTGTTCTTTGATTTTTCAGCTTTTGTTTTTCTCCTTCTTCTTGAAACTTTTGTTTCTTCCCTTTCAGTTGATGTTGTTGTTGTTAGTTAGCATAGATAGGAGCCGATCATCTGTAGGCACCGGTTTAGATCTACACACACAAAAAATAACACCAGATATGAAATCAAATAAAGACAGTACTTATTGAATTTAAACCTTCTAAAATTCGACTCTTTTAGTTTTCTCGGCATCAAGAAGAATTCCCTAGCTCCACGAATATTATAGGATTTCCAGCTTTCTAGTAGTTGTGAATAATCGACTGTCCGATGTAGTCATGAGTAATTTAAAAATTCATCGTGGTTTTGGTCGATATGCATTAACTCTTATTTAGTGGAGAATTTGGAACAAACTACTACTGAGTATCAATTAAGGAATATTCTTGGAGTTGATTTTTCAGTATGAGTCTTTTGATATAGCTTGGATTAAAGATGTCTCATAAAAAATTAAAAAAAAATGTCTCATAAATCCTCAAATTGTAAAGAGGCATAGTAGTACTTTCGTAGACACTTATTCTTCCAAGAATCAAGAAGCATCTTCTCTTAAAATCTTTATGTACTTCCCATGGCCCATGTTTCAGAGTTTATTCCTAAGTTTTTCAGATGTAGGGTATTTATAATTCAGGCTTCACTCTGTCATATCTTCACTTTTTTCTATGTCACACATTTTGAAACATTTCGTAGTTAAATTGTTCATAGCTAATAATTTTTTTAATACTACGTGTTAACCTAACTCGACTTCTTATTTAGTGACGGATTTTGTTGTTTAGCTACAGAATTTGTCCCGTGCTAATTTCTATTTTTCAGTACTGATACAAGAGAGGTAATGTCCCGAGGGTTAAGGGGTTAGAGGTGGAGAAGAAGAGGTTTCATTTCCTTTCCTTTTTCATGTTCATAAAATTTTGAAGCTTATTTTATTATTCAATTTGTTTTTCTTTTTAGTGGCTCTTTTTGTTTGAAGGATGATATAGTTTTGTCTCTAGCTAGCTACTTAATTGGTTGTTGGTTAGAAAATAAGATTTCCCATCTGGACAGTACTGAGTACTAATCATATGCCATCTTTAATTAACATAGAAAAGCTCCAACATTAAAATACTTTATTAATGACTACCCCCACTAATACATTCTTACATTAGTATTTTAATCACCATGCATTAGTGCAGAATCCAATATAGAAACCTAACTTAGTACCATGTCATAAAAAGATTAGACAAACCATCATGATATCATACAATTTTCTTTTTTGTATTTTTTTTGGTTAATTTATTAATAATACGTGAAAAAATACAGGCGCAACATCAGGGATAGGGGCAGAAACAGCAAGAGTACTAGCAAAAAGGGGTGTAAGGATAGTGATACCAGCAAGAGACTTAAAAAAAGCAGAAATTGTGAAGAAATTTATACAGAAAGAAAGTCCAATGGCTGAAATTGTATTATTAGAGATAGACTTGAGTTCATTTGCTTCTATTCAGAGATTTTGTGCTGAGTTCTTGTCTTTAGAACTACCTCTTCACATTCTCATGTACGTATTTAATTTCCTTTTTTGTATTTTTGTTTTTTTTTTCTAGTTGTCTTTTTTTTTTTAAAAAAAATAACTGATGATTGGTCTGTATTTTTATCACGTAGAAATAATGCAGGGAAATTTTCACAGAAACTGGAGTTCTCTGAAGACAAAATTGAGATGACTTTTGCCACTAACTACTTAGGTAACTATATCTTGCCATACTTTGGGACCATATTCTTTTGGAGTTTAATTAATTCTATACACTTACAATGTAAAAGACTATCTACGTTATTACATTGTCTGAAAAATAACTACATATTACTCGTCGTAACAAGAGGAATTAATAACTTTTGGAAAATAATGCAGATAACTTGCTACAATATATTAATTATACTAATAGTATACAAATTCTTTACACAATCAGCCGTGGCGAATGTAGCATGTCTACCGTGGTTCAATTGAATCCAGTGTCTTCGATACAGGGTATAGGTATCTATGTGAAAATTTACTAAAATGTCAACAAAATATTAAACTCCAAACCCATAATTATGAAAGTGTAACAAGTTCAGTGATTAGAATCATCAAGTTTAAATTATGAATCTGACTTTACCTGCTTGTTTAAGAAAGGGCATAAAAAATAAAGTAAAATAAAAGAGCTAGATAGTAGGTTAACCTCTACAGGTTTATATATGAGGAATTTTAATTGTATGTTTTAATCTTTGGCAGGTCATTTTCTATTGACAGAGTTGCTATTAGAGAAAATGGTAGAGACAGCAAAAGCCACAGGGATTCAAGGAAGAATAGTGAATGTTACTTCAGTAGTTCATAATTGGGTGAAAAGAGATCAATTCCGTTTCTGCAAATTGCTCAATCCTAAGAAATAGTAATATATAATCCTAATATTTAGCAAATATTTCATTACTTGTTATACAAGATTCATTATTACTAACTATAATCTAACTTGTTAATGTTTGCCACACAGTTATAATGGTACTCGTGCATATGCTCAGTCAAAATTAGCCAACATTTTACATGCCAAGGAATTTTCAAGACAGCTAAAGGTAATTATTAATCCCTATATTTACTTCATTCTACTTCCTCTTTATTCACAATTTCTTGTGAAAATATACGAATTATTTCATAACCTAATAGGTTTTCTATACATATACCAAGAATAGTGGAGTATGATACAAATAAAAGTGGCAATATATACATAAACGGCCCTTAAACATGATCATTTTTTTCATTAAGATACATGAACTAAGAAATGTACCTATTAAACACTTGGTGTATGCTGTGTCTATTGAAAACATTTTTTACAATCAGCCAAAACACTTAAATACATAAACCTCACGTGCGTGACCTAAAATAGGGACAACCCTTAGTTCAGACTTCTACCAATAAAAGATTATGACTAATCAGAAGCAATCAAAACATTATCTTCAGTGTAAAAGTGTTAGCTCTCTAATCAATTCACCAATAAATTTTTTTGTGGTAATTAAGCAATCTAATCATGTAATTGGATTTTGTATTAAGCTATTTTTGTTACCACTAAATTATATCACGTGAATATTGATTAGACAACTCACTGATAAATTCTATGCCAAAACTCAAAAGACATTAAGAAATTAAAGTTGAAGTACTCCTTGTACTTCTCACTAGGGAATTGGCCATTGTTTTAGAATCTGCCAGCTTTCATTTGCACTATTAGTACTGTAGACAAGATACTTCTCTTTTCTTCAGTGGTCGCTATACTCTCCAAAAATATTTAATTGATTTTGTCTATATATTTGTATAGTTGCAATACTAAAAAATGTAACTTGGGATGGAACAGGCAAGAAATGCAAATGTAGCTATCAATGCAGTCCATCCTGGAATTGTAAAGACTGGAATTATTAGAGATCACAAGGGCTTTATCACAGGTATGTCTTTTTGCCTTTCCTTTTTCTTTTAGGGTGTGTTTGGTATTGACGGAAAATATTTTTCAAACATTTTAATGTTTGGTTGGCTTAATTATTTGGAAAATATTTTTCAAGAGGAACGAAGTTATTTTCCGAAACTCTCCCATTCATTTCCAACTAATGGTTTCACCCTCCTACCTCCACCTCCACATCCCATCCCCACTCGCCAAAAGTTAGTTAATTTGTTATGTTATATCTAAAAGAAATTGTTTTACTTACTTATCGAACACCAGAAAATATGTGAGAAAATTACTTATTTTCCCATGGAAACATTTTCGTTCATACCAAACACAGTATTAATTTTGCTGCAATGTCAAACAAAGATAACTATATTTACTGAGTTCTCTTACAATCATAAACAGATTCTCTCTATTTTATGGCATCAAAGCTTCTAAAGTCAACATCACAGGTTCGTCTATATATGCTTGTCTCTTTTACTCTATTGAATATCCTTTACCATTACATTCCATCTACTTTAATTTCTATCCAACTTTGGACTCACATGCTTTTTCCCAAAAAAAAAAAAAAAAAAAAAAAAAAGAGGACAAAAATCATCCACTATGCTCCATAGGTACCAACAAAAGAAGAAAAAAAGTAACAAGAGTAATTAAAAAATATTTTTTGGAGGAACAAACAATAACGAGGTCAATTTTTTGGGTATGGCAGGGTGCAGCAACCACATGCTATGTAGCACTGAACCCACAAACAGAAGGGGTGAGTGGGAAATACTTTGCAGACTGCAATGAAAGTCACTGTTCAGTTTTAGCAAATGATGAAACTGTAGCTCATAAACTTTGGAAGGGCACTCGAGTTCTCATCCATCGAAGATTGCTTCCACCTGTAAATTGATCAATCTTTTTTATTTTTTTAGTTCTTATAATTTTGGGAAAGGAGGTACGTACATGTAAATTAATAGATATACTCTCTTGTATATCAATGATCATAGAAGAAAATATCATACAAGTAGTCCAATTGTTAGCAAACAGATGGAGAACAAACAAATGTTAGTGGAATAATGAAGTTTCTTTTAGTGGTCCATTACTGTATGGGCTACCAACACGCTTTCGCCTTTTTTCTTGGAACTTTTGGCATAATATCCAAGATACAATAAATATCCCCTAACTCAATACGACTACCTTAAAAATTCGATCACCTTTCTTACGCATTGTGCGATTAGACCCTCCAAGTTAATTTATATAGTAGTATTTGACTGGATGCTAAATTTAAGAAAGAAAGGACTTTTGAAATTTGTGTCATAAAATAAGTCAAATATTTGTGTGAGTGTGAATCATATCATTAAAAACAAAATGAAAAGTTTAATGTATGAATATGGGGAAATATCAATCTTTTTTGGACAAACTATAAAAATGCACCGCATAAATTGGGACAATGACAGTAATTCCTTACTTTTCTCAGAGATTGCCTTGTCATCAACATTGCAAAGAGCAGCAAACCCAGTTCGATATGAACTAGAAAATTATCATCAGACGAGAAAGCAAAATCCAGAATAAAAGTGTTAGCTGCACACCTGCAAAAACTGTTCCACTGAGAATAAGCTCAGATCAATCAAGTGTATAGATATCATATTCCAAATCCACACAAAAAAAAAACCCACAAAATAAGAGATCAAAGGAAAAATGCAAAAATAATGCAGCTTTTAAGCAATCTCTATTCTAAAATACAAACATTTGATGATACATTACAATGTACAAAAAGAAAAAGGATCCGTCTTCTGTAGACAACAAATAAGTGAAGACCATCAATAGCTACAAGCAGAATATAATGACTAACTCCAAATTCCTATCACGATATAATGGAGAAAAATCAACAGAGCTTGGACCTAAGAAATGAAGTCAGCTTCTAGAAACGTTTTGTAAAGACAGCAACGCTTTGAGCATGTGATCGGGCAACCATATGACTTCACTCGTCATTGATTCCAGTCTTTACGTATAAGCAAATTAGGCATTTTGCTTGTCATGACCTGAGAATTTGTTGGCTACGCAACTTCAAATGAAAAGTTAACCGCGCAAATCAGTCATCTTTTGACCTGCTAAAAAGTGAGTTTTGCACATTAGAAATGCAGTGTGAGGTGCTTGCTCAAATTTAATCCTCATTCAATATATGCAATGATTGTTGAAGCGAAGATATTGCACACCATATATTTCCTGCCAAAAGAATATTCACATGAAGGTATAACGAGTGAATTGTCATGAAAAGTCCTGTTCAGAAAATTCAATATTCCAAAGTTGTAAATTAAAGAATCTTTCCATATAACTGCCCTGTCTGTGATATTAGGTCTTTTCTAAGGGCACACTGAAATCATCCCAAGCATATGAATTATGTTGGTTTATAGGTGTTGTCTATCCAGACAAGACAATGAGAAAAGGTTATCAAGTACAAATGCTTATGAGCCTTTTAAACAGCCCAGCACATACACCAAGGGGACATAATCAGTCGCAATTCTTTGTTCATGTTAACCGTGACTATTCGTTGTTTGGATTGGTATCATCTAACAATAACTTAACATGTCAATGAGGGATTAAACATTTCTACATTGTATCATGGGGAAGAATGTATTTGATGATATGCTTGAACCTGAAGTGTAAAGGCAAATGACATTCCCCACAATTGGTTATCAACATCATTTCGAGTGTCAACTTTGACTCATAAAATGGTAACAAGGTCCAGCCCAAATGTCAATAGGTTGGATGATTAGTATTTACGAGTTCAATTGGTATAGCTCCAATCAACTCATCCAAAAGATTGGGTCGACTTGCATTACATTAGCAAATTTTGCCCAAATTAACCCGTAAGAGAAATTTGTTACAAATAGAAAGAAAAAAAGGGACAGAAAAAACAGTTTTTACCACAGGGTAATAACACTTTCTTGCACTATAATTCTTTTCTTATGAACTCAATTGGATAGCAAAACAAATTAGAAGAAAACAAAAACAAACCGAAAAATGGTTTGGAGTTGAGTAGGTTGGCCTATGACCCATTAATCCACTTATCTTGACCCAACTGTATTTTGGACTGGTTAGGTCGGTCAGTGACATGCTCTTTGACTTAACCACATTTTAACCCGTCAGAACTTGACCAAACATTCCCCCTCCATTTGACACCCCTAATTCAACATATATGCTAACTGGCTTCCTTCAAGCACATCTGCATTTAATTTTTTCTCCCTTATTCTCTTTAGCAAAAGAAATAGGAACTAAATCATAAATTTCATCTAAGCGTACGCAAATTTTGAGACTGGACTGAACCTTGCCGGATGATGGCAAAGTGGAAAATGATGTTGCTCAAGTGTCTAAAAGGGTGTGATCATTCAATTTGAGCATTTCTTTTCTTTCTTCCTTTTCCTTTTTCTCTTTCCTCTTCTGGTAACAAATCACACAAAATTTGAGTTAAATTGGTCAAGTAAAATTTCTATCCGCAACAATCTCAAAGATTTTAAGAATAGAGAGAATACTCAGGGAAAACCACTACTAGAATTCAACGCTAACATTTCTAATAAAGGATAATGTATATAAAAAGGAAAAGAAAGAAATACAGATATCAATTAGAGCTTGTTGTCCAAGTTTTCAGAATTAATACAATGCTACCTTAAAACGAGGAGAACGCCGGAGAGATGAAGCAGATCCAGGAGACAGGACTGCTGCCCTACCCCCTTTGGCACGGTCAAGTTTCCTGGAATTTCTGTTGTGTTCATCAGATTGATGCTCCTGTTGCTGGGATAAAATTTCACTTCTACTATCAGTTGAAATGGAAGAAACCGGGGCTGACTTAGAGATCATGGAAGTGTCTTGATCACGAGATGCTATGTCAGGAAATGTTCCTGGACGCATAGGAAACATAAACATATTCAGAGCCATTATACAGCATTTGATGGCATTCCCTATATACTTATTAATCAACTTATCTTTCAAGAGTATACTTATGCACTTGCATCACGGTTTAAGTATAAATAGGTCGATTTGTTGGAAAATCCAGGTAAAAGTAATAAATTTAGTTTCCTTATTGTAAAACGTCTAATTACTTGGATGTATCAATAGAATCATTTTCATACTTTTACTAATGATTCTAACAAAAATCCATTTTTGGGGTGCAGCAAGAGTTTGTATTCTCAAAAAAAATCAGAGGGATTTGCATTTATTGTGGAAATTCCTTGTAAAAACATGCAGCACACTCAGAGGGATTGCTAGCAGCCAATACTCTATGATTTCTGGCACAATTAACAGTATACCGGCTCTGGTGTAACCAAATAAGGCTTAGAGGATAACAACATACACAGTGAAATCCCACAACATGAGCTCTGGGGAGGGTAGAGTGTACACAGACCTTAACTTTACCTAGGTAGAGCGGTTGTTTCCGAGAGACCCTTGGCTCAAGACAGAGCATAAGCACAAGCAAAGCAAGAGAAACGGTCAGACCCGTTCAGGAAAAATTTAAAGCATTATGAATATGCTGGTATCAAAAGCGAATAAGCCATGATAGCGCATTCCGAAAAAGTAAGCAGTAGCTAGCACAGGTAAATAAGCTAAACAAAGTACACTAAAGAACACATAGCAGCAGAAATCAAACTACAGGGGACTATAACGCAATAATGTGCCTATTAGTATAATAGGCTAAGCGGACCTACAATAATAACACTACAACTACCAGTTTGCAGGCGTAAGTAGGACTACGCTCGACTACCTACTACCTTTCTACCCTAATTCGTGTCCTCCACAGCCCCCTATCTAAGGTCATGTCCTCAGTAAGTTGCACCTGCGCCATATCCCATCTAATCACCTCTCCCCATACTTCTTCGGCCTACCTCTACCCCTCCTGAACCCGTCCATAGTCAACCTCTCACAACTCCGCACTGGGGCATTTGTGTCTCTCCTCTGCACATGCCCAAAACCATCTCAACCTCGCTTCCCGCATCTTATCCTCCACCGAGGCCACTTCCACTCTGTCCCGAATATCATCATTTCTATTATTATCCCTCGTTGTATGCCCGCACATCCATCTCAACATCCTCATCTCCGCAACTTTCATTTTTTGGATGTGCGAAGTCTTGATTGGCCAACACTCAGCCATATACAACATAGTCGGTCTAACCACCACCCTATAGAACTTGCCTTTAAGTTTTGGTGGCACCTTTTTGTCGCATAAGACACCAGATGCGAGCCTCCATTTCATCCACCCTACCTCAATACGATGTATGACATCGTCATCAATATCTTCATCCCCTTGGATAATAGACCCGAGGTACTTAAAGCTTCTTTTCTTTGGAATGACCTGAGTACCAAACCTCACCTCCACGCCTGTCTCAATGTCGCTCCCGTTACTGAACTTGCACTTCAAGTATTCTGTCTTGGTCCAACTCAGTCTGAACCCTTTAGATTCCAGAGTTTGTCTCCAAACCTCCAGCTTAGCGTTCATTCCGCTGCGAGTCTCATCAATCAGGACTATGTCGTTTGCGAATAACATACATCATGACACATCCCCTTGGATTTGTCGCGTCAGTCCATCCATCACCAAGGCAAATAAGAATGGGCTAAGAGTTGATCCCTGGTGCAGCCCCATCATCACTGGAAAGTGCTCCGAGTCTCCTCCTACTATACGTACCCTAGTCTTGGCTCCATCATACATATCCTTAATCGCCCTAGTGTACGCCATAGGTACACCTCTAACCTCCAAACATCTCCATAGAACCTCCCTAGAAACTTTGTCGTATGCCTTCTCGAGGTCAATGAAAACCATATGTAAGTCTCTCTTCCGCTCCCTGTACTGCTCCATCAACCTCCTAATAAGATGAATGACTTATGTGGTCGAACGCCCCTGCATGAATCCAAACTGGTTCTCGGAAATAGACACGCTCAGAGGATAGCATAACGTAGAAAAAGAAACAAAGGCATACCATGTGTTACGACTGCTTGAAACTTTTCTCTCATAGTCCTGACGAACTTGAACAGTCCATTGCTCTTATTTAACTCTCTGAGCAGCTCTTTTGCATCATTTAGTTGTGGATCACAATCAATCACTAAAAACCCAAGCCAAGCAAAGAATTTAAAGTTCAGAACCATTTTCCCTTATGTATAGTTGATAAAGGTTCCACACTTACAAGTATATACATCATTCTCATGACGTACGGTGAAAAAGTACTCCTTATCTTGATTATTGGCATCAATGTTGGTAAATATGAATTTCACTCCTGAGGAAGACATAGGAATGAATGTTCAATGGATAAATCTACTGATAGAGAATATTGTATTTCTTTTACTGGAAAATCCGCTATTAATTAGAGCCTTATGCGGGATTATATAGTTCACAAAGCAAAGTCTGCTCCTCTAGAATCTTAAATGTGTACAGAAGTTGTAGGATATACATACCATGGCCACATTCAATACGTAAACCAAGCACCTTATTGTACCATGCAATGGCCTCTTCTATTTCCTCTTTCTGTTCAGCAGTCTGATTATGCTTTTCTTCACATGCTTTGAGTCCTGTTACCCAAACAAACAAACAAAACGAGGAAATGCACAGCTCAATTAGACAACCGGATATGCCATCAATTTGTAGAAACAGCAGAAACGGAAACAAAGTTATCGACACAGAAGAAGCACATTATTCACACAAAAACAACTTTCACAAATAAGTACATGGATAGTTTGAAAAGGGGAGCATGATTTATAAAAGACAATTTTTTGGAATATTTTCACATCCAACATTGGCGTAAAGCTTGAGGAATTTCAGAGAAGAGTCAAATAATCACCATTCATTAATGCCATCTTCCAAGCGAATTAGGTGTCTTGATTTGACCGGGCACAAGCATTTAAACTAGAGTTTCTATTGCATTTAAAGTAAACTAGAGTTTCTATTCTTGGTGGTAATGGTACATAAGGTGAAGGTGTTGCTGACTTTGGGTGGTGGTGAAAGAAGAAGGGTTGGTGTGGTGAGTTGGGATGCCACTTGGCTAAAATTGATGGGGTTAACGGAGGAAGGGAAAATTTGAGCCACTTTTATGACAGTAGGGATATATGTGGACTGATAGTATAACGGAGGGTAATATTAAACCTTTTTTCAATAGTAGAGGGGCAAATATGACCCTCTCCCCTAAATTAAAATGAGGGAGTACTAGGTGTTATTTCAGGTTTCCTCCAGCGAGAAATTTAGTAGAAGCTGAATTCCAAAATTAAGTGAAAAGGATGCACCATCATAAAACAATGATAACTAAAATGGCAAGTTCAGTAGCACATTTACATGGAAAGAATTAGTGAATTTGGTCATAAGAGGCAGTGGTTACTAATTAGTAATTACATCGCAGCAGTGCTGCAAGAATCAATATCAAAATGTATTCGGTTAAACAAGAGTAAATGTGTTTTTTCTCTCTCCCTTCGCTAAAATCTATTCGGTAAATTGCTTTGCATACCACACAGAAACATCAGAAACAGCCTCTCTACCCCATAAAGGTAGGGGTAAAGTTTGTGTACATCCTACCCTCCCAAACCCCACTTGTGGGACTACACTGGGTTTGTTGTTGTTTTGAATCATGTTCGTAAAATCAGTTGGATATAAAAATAAACCATTTCAGCAGTCACCTCATGCTATAACAAAATGGAATGTTAAAATTGAAATTAAGCTTAAATAATTTTTGAGACATCTCTTAATGCTATTTCTCTCATAGGAAGACTCCAAGGCATGAAGCACGTATGACTTTGTCAAACACATGAAAAGAGGGCCAACTTTTGCAGGGATAGAATTTACCATCAGTTTGTTGAGATATTATGGCTGCATATTCATCTTTACTGGCCCTTTGGTTTTCCACAAACCCTCTAAGTTCTTCTACTCCATCTTTCATAGCAGATATTGAGTCTGCTAGTGCTATCTGCTTTGCCTCTTTCCGGATCTTTGCTGAAGAGTGAAGATGACATAACATGTTAGAGTTTTAAAAATAATACTAAACCAATTTTTATAGAGAAAATGATCATTCAAAACCAGTATACAGAAAAATAAAGGAGTGGTTCAATTTTTTTCCAAGGAAATTAGTAGTATACAAACAATGGCCACATATTCATGCTGGATACATGTAATTAATGGCTGAAATCATTTCCTCTTAAGTCTCAAATATGAAAAGCAAATGAAGTTAAGACTAAAAAGAAGAGATTTTTGGAAAATACTATTGGTGAGAGCTGGCAGAATAAGTAAATAACCTCAAGAACTTGTTGTGAGTACCATATTGCAGCTACTTTGGATGTGAATCTTTTCCACATACTTCCCATTTTACATCAATACAACAAGAAAGCCTAAAAAATAACATCTCAAATAACAGAAACCATGCTACAATTTAACCTTTAAACCTTGGGAGTGCTGTACTCTAAACTTCAGACTCAGTGTGTATTGCCTCTTATTGTCACTACTATAAGGATCTTCAGAGTTAAAAGAAACAGTTTATTCGCATACTTAGTACTTAGGTCATCACTTATGCAAGTTCACTTTTATAAGAAAAGGCAATGAGAAGTTCACCACCCACTTCAACGAGATTAGAATATCAACCTAAATCCAAATGGTATATGGTTCTACAATCACAATAACTGGCGATATGAAGGCAAGTTCCACTGCCAATAATAGAATGATTCTATTTTGACCAATAAGTTTGTTTATACAAAATATTTACTCCTTTCATATCAACTACTATCTTATAAAACATGACACTTTGTTCTAACCGAAAACAAATTCCTCATAATTGCATGTCATCAAAATCCTCCTCTCCTTGTAAACAACTCTACATATTATAGAACATAACCATCATTTTCGGCAAGAAGTGTCCTTCAATAGAAAACCACAAGCACCTGCAAGCATTATATTCATCCCTTCTTCTCAATGTGATAACCATTACTCCCTCCGTCCCAATTTGTTTGAAGGTTGACGGTTGACTAGTTTTGAGAGTCAAACAACTTACTTTTTTACTTAATTTTAAACATAGATTTTTGAGTATTTTATAATAAAATTTATTTATTTGAAAACTACATAAAAAGTACTATAAGTCTGCATAATGAATAATTCACAATATATGAAAATAGTTGGAGAAAATTATGTTCAAAGAAAGAGTTGTTTGACTCCCAAACTGGTCAACAAATTGGGACGGAGGGAGTATGAAGAAGCAACGGCAAAGTGCACCCCGCCAAATACATTCTCAAATGTTGGTAAGCACTTGGATAAACAATAACAACTCAAATTAAGGCACTATATAGTCTATACCCATTCATACTTAATACCATCCAGAGGTTCGACTATTAACAAAGAATAGCACCATACATAAAGAACCAGTATACCAAAGAACAGAAAAGAGTGACAGACCTGCAAGTGCTTTCACCAATTTGTCTTCCAACTCCCTCAGCTCAACTTTTAACTTGCCAAGTTTTGCTGCCACAACCAATCAATTAAATCAAATAATATCATCAATTAGATCCCACATGACAAAAGTTTAAATCATTGAGATATAATCCAGTTGAGAATGATGTTTAGGTAAAAAAAACCCTAAGTTTAAAATACTAGAAATTGGAATAAAAATCGTTCAACTGGGAATTAAGCATACATTGCATTTGAAGAGATTCTTGTGCTTTGGCCTTGGTTGAATGGAGGGATTTTTTGAAGGAGCGAGTAGCCGTATCAATTTTGTGGTGTTGAATGGGAATCTCCCTCTCACAAACCAATCGGAGTTCCTCCATTTTCTTCCTCATACTTCCCTCTACGCCGCTCTTCATCCCAATCTAGAACGCTCTCTGATGGGAGAGTAGTTGCTTGTCAGATTTGAATATGCTTAGCCCGCCATTTTCAAGAATACTCTTAACACTTTTCTTCGGAGAACAAAAAAGCTAATGACTATAATTGGCAAATAAAAATTGTGAAATTTGAAAAAATTACTTTTTTGAAACTATTTAGGGTCCGTTTGACAAAAAAAGTTGTTTTTGTTTTGAAAGGGAAAAATAATATTCTCTAAATTGGAGTTGTGTTTGAAATTTTTAGAGTGAAAATAATTTTTTGATATTTTTCAAATTTCACAGAATTGAAGTTGAATTCCGGAATTTTCTGAATTTTTATGCTCAAAGAAAAAATTAAAAATATTCATGATCAAACTTTCACTTACTATATATTGAAGGAGTTTCAGTGTGTATATATAGAGAGAAAGATAGAAGTTAGGGGATTGACTTTAATTAGATAAATTTTTGCACTCAATTGTCTTATCTAGCGGTTAATAAAGTAATTATAAAAATTTATGGATCGTGATTCTACTTTTAGCAAAGATAAAACTACTAGCACGTTATTTGTGTATTGTCACACTTCAAAATCTAGCGAGGTTTCAGATACAATAAATAAAAATATATTCAAATACATAAACAAGAAAGTATGGAGCAATCTCAAACTCATTACGAGGAGAGGTCTTTGACTATATCACCCTGCTTTGCATCGCTAGTGATTGATATGAGCTAGACACTTAATTTTACGAAAGCCTCGCGTTGCTGAAATGTGGGATTGATAACTCACGGAAAAGAAGCCAAAGTCATTATAGTTGGATACGAAAAAAAAATACATTTAACATATTGTTGTAAAATAAGATTGAAATATACAAATACTAAACAAAAAAATAAAGACAAGAAATATGAGAATTAATGCCTTTATTATTTATTTCTTCTGTGTTTATAAAAGGATGAAAAACGTCACTTTTATATGGTATGAAACCACTGAATGTTACATATCTTTATGAAATTATTAATAAGATAAGTTCGATAACAATTAATAACATACATGTATATCTAAATGACATCCACTCTCAATTAATGAATACAATGAATTCATAACACTCCCCCTTGGATATCCATAGATAATGTGTCTCGTTAAAACCTTACAAGGAAAAACAAAAATTCTAGTAAAGGAAAAAGAGTACACATTTCTAATAATACACATTTTGGTCGCCTCATTAAAAACCTTACAAGGAAAACCTAGTGGGACAAAACCTTATACGGAAAAAAGAGTACAACATGTATTAACTCCCCCTGATGAGAACTTCAGTCCAAATGCTTAGTCTTCGCATTCCAATCTTGTGCACCATCTTCTCATAAATTGCAATTGGTAGAGACTTAGTGAATAAATCAGTCATTTATCACTTGAACGAATCTATTGCATGTTGATATCATCATTCTTTTGAAGCTCGTGTGTGAAGAATAACTTTGATGAAATGTGTTTTGTATTGTCTCCTTTTGTGAATCATCCATTCAATTGAGCAATGCATGCTACATTATCTTCATATAAGGTTGTGAGTATTTTGTCATGTTTCAAACCACATTTATTTCCAAGCGATTCAAATTAGTCCTAACATCAATTGAATTTATTGATATTTCTTCATTTTCTTGAGTTTGCGGCTGATTGATTTCTTCAAGAATATCAGGATTGATCAAATCTTACATTTCTTTATCATATTTTTTCTTAGTGTCATCTTGACCATTTGTTTTTCTTTTTCTATGATTCCGATCCTTATAACCCAATGGTCTATCATGCTTCAGGCATGCTTTGGACTCATTTGTTGTGACACTAGTAGATAGTCCTACAAGGACATCAATCTGAATTGGGACATTCTCTGCATCGGTATGTGATTTGGTAATCATTTTTAAATCTGTAAATGTGTCTGACATTTGATTTGCTATTTTTTGCAAGTGAATAATATTTTGGACCTCTTGCTCACAAATAGAAGCATGTGGATCAAGATGAGACAATGATGAATTATTCCACAAAATTTCCCTTTTTATTTCATTATTCTCTCCCCCTAATTTTGGAAAAATTGTCTCATCAAATCGATAATATGCAATTGATCTTGTTTCAGTATCTCCATGTAAGGAATAAATTATATCATGCTCATAGTTATAGCAAGATAAATAAATGCATCACTTGAACAAATATATGGTACTTTAGAACCAATCTAATTTTCTCATTTCAACTTCTTTTGGAAGGTAGTCTACTGCTTTTCAAAAAATCTTCAAAAGCTTCAATAATATTCATGTCAGTAATTTGCACAACATTATGAAAGATTTTGGATATCATAAAGAGATAAGGGTAAACAGAATCATCTTTGTACCCCTTATCAATAACTATTTATTAAGGTGATTTCAGTACATCAACTTTAGTTCATTTAATCCGTTTAAGGATTACAAACAAGTTTTTCAATAACTTGTATATGCTTCAGGCATTTTGAATCCTTCAAAAAAAAGCATATAAATTTTGTCACATAAGTCATATAGGCCGAGACAATTTTCATTTAGTATTTAATTTACATGACATCTTCTGATGTCATGACTGCAGGTCTATTAAATTTACCAAGATGTATCTACTTGATAATTATTTCTACATCAATATGCTCTAAGAGATGTAGAATTCAGATCCTCGTAATATTATACAATATTGCGCACTATATTGTATCATATATATCATCGATGAGATATCATTTTGTATTGGTTTGCAAATAGACACAACTTACTGAGATCTTATCACTTCATTTTTTTCAGGTACATGAACATCGTATGAGGTTTTATGAAGTGTTATGTCGTAGGCTCTTCAAGAGCACATTGACTCCTTATTATGATCGTTTTGATCATTTGCTCCTCTTCCCCCCCCCCCCCCCCAAGGATTATTGCATTTGAAATCGATTTGTATACCATGATTCACGCATGTTGTAAACCCTGTCCTTTATGGACATTTAGGAGCATCTTGCAGCTGGAATATGAAATAGTTGGGTAGGCAAATGCTTCTAGGATTTGACTTGAATTATCATTTGAACGAGGATCATACTGATGATAATTCACGACATATTTCGTAGTTGTTTATTCTCTCCCCCTTATATTAGAAAACTAACATACATTTCGTCCTTCTTTGGGGAATCCATCTGTGTACATCGTGGTGGATTTATTAATCATATACTGCACAACAAAATCTATTAAATGAAAATATTTAGTTCCTGACCTTGAACCAATTATGAGTGGAGAATTTATCATAATTTATTAGTCTGAAGCATACAAACGTCGTTGTATGCAATCTGGATCAACACATGAAGCTTTGTTCTCATTCGCAATGGTTTAGCTATTTTTCGGAGGCATTCAATGCTAAGCTAACTTGAATATAAACCATGATTAACAAGATGAATTATCTTGATTACATAATCTGAAATTTGTGCTCTCAACTCAATTATTTTGAGCAAGTAACTTTGCATATGTCAAATTGTGGGTTGACAATAAACGCACATGTAACCGTCTTATCGATTCATCTATTTAAGACATCGCATAACAGGTGAACGAGCCCTTATTCACCTTTTATATTTTTCAAAATTTAGGGAATTCAATCCCAACATTAGCTGGTGTAATCAACTTATCACGAGAAACAAGAAAATTAATCTTGAAGAATCTTCTAGTTTTTCAATATATTCCGAATACAAACTTAGCACATCATATTTAAATCAGGACAACCAAAATTGTCACGTCAATTGATAAAACTATTTGTACTAGTAAACTTCAAGTTTATCATGCCATGTGTTATTTATTTTTGTAAATTTCCGGTTTACTATGACATAATTTTTTTTGTGTACCAATAAACTTCTGATTTACCGTGACATATGATTTCATCATGCTTATATTTGTGTAGTCCAATTTGGAGAATAAAGAGGGTAATCATTCACATACATATTTCTTATCCACTATGATCTTGAAGATATTTAATCCTCCGATTAATTATAGCTTCAATATGATATCCTATTTACTTGAGTAAACTTCGGGTTTACTACAACTTGTGTTTCGATCATAACAACTTCGTATATTACAATTTAGAACGAATTACATAACAATATATAAGCTCTTCAGGAGCCTCTAATTTACTCTCCATAATCACACATATTATTTGGACACTATTAGTGCCATGATCTTCTAGATAAGTAGTTATAGCTCTTCTGGAGCACTTGATCATTAATTTTATACAATCAAATATTGCTTAGATACTGCTGGTAGCATAAAAGAAATTATAGTTAGACACTATTGGTGTCATGAAATAAATAGTAATTAAATGGACATTTAAAGACAATGCAATTTATAAATGATGAAAAGTAAGTTCTAAACTTTAGTATTTGAGATATCTCTTTCACGGTGAATACCATTAACATTCAAATATTATCATCAAAGCTGCGACAGTAATCATAATATATCAATGTGGTTATTGTAGATAGTATTCTACACAATTTGTATCATTTTGCCTTAGAATGATACATAATAAAAGTTTTCAAGATGATTTGACGTGCGACATGTACATGGAACAATGACCTCCATACCACAAAATAACATTTATATCCTTTGTTATTCAATCTCTGCATGAGGTGTGTTGTGATATTTCTTCATTCACTTCGGGGAATGAAACCTGGTCATTTAGATGCGCTATATACATATTTTTTTAATAGCTCATTATTTCACTCAACCACAAGAAAACACCGCTTCAATATATTTCTCAAACATTTTTCCGCTTGTCAAAAATCATACCAATACTTCTAGACCATCAAAATACATATAAAATCATCCCTTAGCAGTACATCCCAACAATTTAAGAAAATTGCAGCAAATTAAATATAAATATTTCCGTCGTTATTTTGTCACCTTATATAACTAAAAGTCTAAAACTGAAGCTTGCAGAAAATAAGAAAAAACTTTACATGCATTTTAAACTCATTTTGGGGAGTAAAAGAAGTAAATTTCAAAGTTGAACCCTTTTGAAAGTAAAATTCAAAACCATACTACTTGGGGAGTAAAGTTCAAAGATTTACCACTTCGGGAATAAATTTAAAGTTCTACTACTTCGGGAGTAGATTTCGGAGACTTACTGCTTCGGGAATAAATTTTTAATCCACTACTTCAAGAGTAAAATTTAAAGTTTTACTACTTCCGGATTGGAGTTCAAAGATTTATTACTTAAGGAATAGAGTTTAAAATTTGCTACTTTGGGAGTAGTTTTTTGAGTTTGCTACTTCGGGAGCATAATTCAGAGTTTACTACTTCGGGGAGTAAAGCATAAAATCTTTAGAATATTTTTTTCTCAATTATTATACCTCTTCTGGAGGTGAGCCATGATAACTTCACAACCAAATGCACGTTCATATATATAAGTTTTACTACATATTGTCACATTCATTCCAGGGAATGGATCTGTACTTATAACATTTATCAAAAGTTTCCATTCTTCAGGAATGGAACATATCTCAACGCGCCTTAAACATATCAAATAATGATAACTTAGAACTTCTTTAAGATCTTGCTACTTCAGGAGCAAATCGAGATATATATATATATGATGTGGATAAATTTTCTCTAACAGATCTTCAATACATCCATTCATTGCATTAGGGAAAAAAAGAAACTAAACATCTCTTTCTAAATCTCAATATATAGGAACGTAATCATTACCATCATCATATTTAAATAGTAAATGTGTAAGCATAAACATATATAAAATAGAATCAAGCTATGTGTGAATTCAAGAACCATTATTTAATTAATTCGACACACTCATATTAATGAGTTTCATATATTGAAATCAAACAATTGCAGATATCCACAAGATTGAGAAATCAATATGATACACATTGTTAAGGTGGATTTGTAAAACACATACCTTTAATCTTTTCAAAATAAGTGATAAAGGCAGCCTCGTGTTGATAACGTGTTGTAAAATAAGAGTGAAATATATAAATATTGAACAAAAAATAGAGACAAGAAATATAAGAATTAATGCCTTTATTATTTGTTTCTTCTGTGTTTATAAAATGATGAAAACATCTCTTTTATAGGGTATGAAATCACTGAATGTTACATATATTTATGAAAGTATTAATAAGATAAGTTAGATAACAATTAATAACATGCATATATATCTAAATAACATCCACTCTCAATTAATGAATACAATAAATTCATAACACAAATAAAGTTTTCGTCGGAGGGTATTCAATAAACATTTCATAGACAAAAGTGATAATTTTGAACAAATTTAAAGAATCAAAACTATTACCTAAGGGACTATTTTGAATTTACCCTCAAACGTGAGGGACCATTTTCTGGCATAATAGTAGCAGAAGTAGAAATGCTTAGTAGAGTTGTCCTCCGGGGCATAGTCCAGTGGCAAAGCCTGGGCGCTATAAGGCGCTCTGGCATGGACAGCGTGGGTTCGATTCCCCGCAAGCACGAGGGATACCTGTTTGTTGGGGAATTTGACCTTGTCTCATTGTTCAGTTGTACGCTCCCAGAAAACTGGCCACCGGAGCACATCCCGCGATTTACCTGGTGATAGTTGCTGAAGGACCGGTGCTATTACCTCCAGGACGTCTGGGTAATACCAGTGAAGTAGTCAGGCGCAAGCCTAGAAACCTGGATCATCAAAAAAAAAAAAAAAAAAAAAAAAAGAAAAAAGAAAAAAAGAAATGCTTAGTAGAGTGCTCCAGAAAACAAGGGCTTTCTCCTCGATTTAGGGCTCAATGGTATTCTTGTAATATGAAATAAAGATTTGATCTTTTAATTCCTCTTCCCTTTAATCTGTATCTGATAGTGGTTAATTTAAAGGACTGAAATAAAACATGTGGTGCTGTTCACTGATGCTCGAGCTCATATTTGGCCTTAATTATTGAAATCTTCTTTCACTTGTTTTGATACCTTTGGTTAATTGTAAGAAAAGATGATACCTTTGGTTAATTTGTAAGAAAAGATGATATCTTAAATCACAATGCAATATTTATTGATTATATTTGTACAATTTGTGAGAAGAATTTGGTTTATTTCTTGATATATGCATAGTTGAATGTTTTTGTTTTTTCTTTCTATTCTTCCACTATATTCTAATCACAATTGTTGCTATGAAGGTCCAGTCATCTAATTATGTTGTAAACACCAGGAGAGAAAGTCTTTTCCTTCTGCATCAGTCTGTAGATAAACAAGGGAATTGAGAATTTAGAAGGGGAGCCTGGGAGCAACGCTTCTATGTTTATTGTTTTTTTGACAGAAAGGCAGGAATGCCAAGGACTTCCCCCCCTTCCTCTTCCCTGAACAGGAGCTGTCCATCCCCTGTCTATTCAGGTCACGCGTCCGAACCGTGGAAGCAACCACTAATGCTTGCATTGAAGTAGGATGTCTACATCACACCCTTAGGGTGCAGCCCTTCCCCGGACCCTGCTAATGCAGGATGGGCTTCCTTTTTTCCCCTCTAGAAATCTCTAGTCATGACTTCGGATGTACTCTCTTTTTCTCAAAAGACGCCTAGTTAGACTGCAAACTTGTCTTCGGCTCTAGTTTATAAGGAACTAAATGCCATTTTTTACTGTAGATCAAATGGCTCTGGTACCTTTAACCTTATAGAGGGCAACTTAGGGTGTCTCTTTCAACCCCTGTGGTGTCTATGCTAACTGGCTAAAATATAGTCCTAGTTTTTAATCCATGTTCCTCTTGAAGGTACATACTATCATGACATATTATGGTACCAAGAAAAGGAAAAAATAAGTTGACTCCTATGTTTTTATCTTGCTCATGGTCTTGATTTTGTTCATTCAAAATCACGTTCATATTTCCTAAACCTAGATCATTTTCTTTTTCTGATGTTGTTTAACTCAAATGGTTGAATCAAGCCCACTTCGTCATACTAGATCCACATATCTTTGGGCTTGTACATTCAAGGCTCAATCAAGGATCTTCTCCAAGGAGAGAGACACACCCCTCTCAAGCTTGCTTTGCCTCATTGTAGTGTTAGACTATAGGAGACTATATCTGGCTTTAGCTTGCTTGTATGCTACTCTCATAATCTAACACTTCGTACTATGGCTCCCGATGCGATCATTCTCAGGGGATGTTTTTTAGGTGCCAAATTATTTCTCAAGTTTCTGGCTTACTATGTATGTCTTTCAACTTTCTTCCCTGTTAATTTGTTTCTTTGTTGATGATGCTTTACATTTTACATCATATCGGTTAGGAGGCCTGTCCCACTCAATATAATGTGATGAAATGATCCGATCAATTAGACTATGATTTGAATTGTAGGCTTATGGTACTGGGGCTCATAAATCTTTGCCTCTTACTGGGAGGCTCTGATTAGTTACTTTTGTGGGCTGACACTGATAATTGGAATTGACCATCAATACCGTCGATGCACAATATAAGATGGTCCAACACACTGTTACTGCTGCTGCCATTGTCCATTTAACTTCACATGGATGTGCTTTTTCAGACTACTCTTACTGAGAAAGTAAAATTTTCTGGCTCATCAAGCCTGTAAACTACTATTATTGTAAAACATGTATGTACGATGTTAATTGAAAGCCAATATTCTACAGGATATTTTTTCAAAACAGAAAACCAATTACTCAGATTTGGAAGTAAAAATCTTAAGATGTACTTCCAATAAAATAATAATATTCCTTACAACTTTAAGATGTGCAATTGAATTACATTGTTCTAAAATCTGAAATGGAGTCCGTTTATAAACATGTAAAATAGTTTCTTTTTTCTATTGTAACTGTATACATACTTGATTTTCAGGCTTAAATAGAGATAATGGAATGAATAGTTGTATTAGAGATATATGTTTTCAGGCCTACATAGAGGTTATATAGGCTTCAATATGTTCTTCTGTTTCATTCTGTTGTCAGTAAGGTTAGTTGGGTCCTCTCTGATTTGCCCATTACAAGTATTCATAGAAAAAGCACCAATAATAAGTCATGAGCAACAAAATAATTTCCAATATAATGTTTAATTTTTAGATAATCATTTCTGTGGTGATGCTAAGCTAATATAACATTTTTTATCATTGTAATTTACTTTACAGGATAATCATTAACTCCTGTGGTCCTGTGAACAACCCCACCACACAGTTACTGCAGATTATATTCGAAAACCAGCTCCTTTTCTTATAGAATGCTTTCGTCAGTTATTTCTCGATATTCAACTTTCTTACCTTCTTCTTTGCTTCTTGCCCAATTCGAAAAATTGCTTCACCATCACTGTTATCACTCCACTCCCTCCGAACCCCCCAAATCCCACTTCCTTTCCCAACTTTGATCACCCAAATTCATCCCCACTTCGCAATCTTCCTACCAGTTCAACAAGTGCTTCCTTTGAGCCCCTAAACTCCACCATTGTGCTGGAGACCCTCTCTTGTTACAACAATGACTGGAGAAGAGCTTTAGAGTTCTTCAACTGGGCCGAGATGCAGTGTGGCTTCCATCACACCATCCAAACTTGCAACCAGCTTATTGACATTCTGGGCAAATTCTTTGAATTTGATGCAGCTTGGGATTTGATTGAGAAAATGAGAAGTTTATCCTCGGCGCCTGACCACACCACTTTCCGGGTGTTATTCAAACGTTATGTGTCTGCTCACCTTGTTAAAGAAGCAATCGATACGTTTGATAAGACGGAGGAATTTTATTTAAAAGATCAAGTTTCATTCTCAAATCTAATTGATGCTTTATGTGAGTATAAGCATGTTATAGAGGCCGAAGACTTGTGCTTCCCCAAGGACAAGAATGACGCGAAGTATTCATGTTTTAAGGTGGACACAAAAATATGTAATTTGCTTCTTCGTGGGTGGTTCAAAATGAGTTGGTGGGGGAAATGTAGACAGTTTTGGGAAGAGATGGATACAATGGGTGTGCAAAAGGATCTATATTCTTACTCTATTTACATGGATGTACAGTGCAAGAGCGGAAATGCATGTAAAGCTGTAAAATTATACAAAGAAATGAAGAAGAAGGGAATTGCCTTGGATGTGCTTGCGTATAACATCGTCATCCGTGCTATTGGGATTTCAGATGGTGTTGATGTAGCAGCTAAGCTTTGTCACGAGATGATCGAGTTGGGGTGCAAACCAAATGTTTCTACATACAACACACTTATCATGCTTATGTGTGAAAATGGGAGGTACAAAGATGCATATAACGTGCTTTATCAAATGGCTCGCAAGGGTTGCGAGCCTAATGTCATTACATACAGCAACTTCTTTGGTTGTCTTGAAAAGCCAAGAGAGATTCTCAAGTTGTTTGATAGAATGATCGATAGTGGAGTGCGGCCAAGGATGGACACTTATGTCATGCTTATGAGGAAATTTGGAAGATGGAGATTTCTTCGACCGATCTTTATTCTTTGGGAAAAGATTTAACAGGGGTTGAGTCCAGATGCGTCTGCTTACAATGCATTAATTGATGCGTTGGTGCAAAAGGGTATGGTTGATATGGCACGCAAATATGATCAAGAGATGTTAGCAAAGGGCTTTTCAGCTAAGCCGAGGGTAGAACTGGGGACAAAGTTGACTAGTGGTGACTGTGAAGGTAGCTGATGTTTTATGGTATTGTTAAGATGTGAAAAACCCCATGTTAAACTTCAACTGTCCTTTGTCATCCTTGTGCTTGGTGTCAGCTTGTGATCTTCCTTTTGGATGTGTCTAAAGTACAGAAGGAAGGATGTCTCATCAATTGGCATTCTCTGAAGATATCAGAATGCATTATGTTTGTGGCTGGATTGTATCAGGTCTTGTGCATCTAAATCTGACAAGCGCTTCGTAGACCTCAGGTTATTTTGCCCTATGCCGAATGAAAGTTAAAGAAACAACATGCGAAGAGTATATTAGAATGCTTGTTTGACCTTGCCGGAGAGAAGGAAACAAACCATGGTCCTCTCTCTCCTTTGTGATTCTTTTCAATGTACACACCTATCTCAAAAGATGGTGAGTAGAATCGAGGCAGCTACACAGGAAAAGTCTTGTACCAATTTCAGAGGCAATTTGAGATTCTATTGTAAAGGATAACATTAAGTAACCTCTTTTTGAAAAATAAAAACAAGAGGTGATCTTTTGAACTGAACAAACTTGTATTATGCGTGTATTCTAAGTTGTTTATTTCTGATCTGTTTCAAGAAACAGGTCCAACTAGAGTATATGCTATAATATCAAATGGGAAATGATATCGGACGGGTAATAGCTTGAAATATTGTTCGTAAATGCTACTGCTACTTCTTCTCAGTAAGCACGAGGCAGTAGTACAAGTGTAGAACGACCAGAGTACAATTCATTACTTAGCCTGTTTGATCAAGCTTATTTTTTTCCAAAAATACTTAATTTTTTCAGAAAGTGTTTATTTTAAAAAAATGACGTGTTTGGTCATGCTTATGAGGAGAAAATAAGTACTTTTGATTAGTTGCAGAAACAGTTTTTCAGAAGCTAAAAAAATATTTTTTGTCCGAAAACGCTTTTTTGAAAAGTACTTTTGAAAAAAATAATACTTAGAAGCACTTTACACTAATTAAATCTATCTAGTCAAAGCAAACAGCAAATGGTATCATAAGGTAATTACATTCTAATTTTAAAAAAACAAGCTTCATTTGTGCCTCATATTTTGACGACTCTTTTAAGACAGAATGCTAAGCAAGAACTTTCACACGCCAAAGAAGATTTTTGGTTCTATGATGTTATCACGCATGTTAAAAATCTGAAGAAAATAATCACGAAAGCAAATACAAAATTATAGGATCATAGAACAATAATTTGTTGTGAAGTAGGGATAATTAATGGGTTTTGTCCTTGTTGAAACTAATTACTGAAATAATCGCAAAGATGGAATAGAAAAATTTAAAATATAAAAAAGTAAACATATATGAAATAGGTGCCTCAGCCACGGTGCAAGAGTTCAATATATAACATAGGTGCCGCTGCCACAGCTCAAAATCCCAAATATTTTTAGAGAATGGTGGAGAATTTTATAATTTGAAAAATTAGGTTGGAAGCAAAAACAATTTAAAAGAAGGCAATAAATGCAACTTATACTATCTTAACTCTTCATAGCAGTGAAATTAGATACAATAACATAAGAGCAGAAGAGAGTCTATTCCCTCCTTAACTTTTGCAGCTGAGGAAGCCCTCGTTTTGAGGCACAATGGTATTCTTTTAATTAATTTCAATAAAGATTTGATCTTGCTCTTCTAGGTTCTATTTTTGTGAAAAAAAATTATATCTTGTGTTTATTTCCCTTTTTCTGTTGTTGTGTTGCACTTGGATTTTGGAGTCGTAGCTAATTTTAGTAACAACTGAAATTAAACATGTCGTGCAACTGTAGCTCTACATACTGAATTCTTGTTTCACTTGCTTCGATACCTTTTGCTAATTCGTAAGAAAAGATGATACCTTTAGTTAAAAAAACGTCAGTAATTCTTGAATTTTATCTTTACGTTTGTGAAAACCAATTAGGTTTGTGCTTAATTCTTTTTTCAATGACTGTCTTGTCATCTAATTATGTTGTAAACACCAGGAAAAAGTCTTTTCCTTCTGCATCATTATGTATTTGAACAAAGCAATTGGGAATTTCACTGTACAGTTATCACTTGGGAATTGGGATATATTCACTCTCTTTTGTGATGTAGATCAAATGACTTCGTGTACATTTATCCTTATTGAAAGTGTTTTAAACTTTGAGTGTCACTACCTACACCCTTGTGGTATCTATGCTAACCGACTGAAATTTAGTCCAAGCTTTTAATCCTTGTTCCTCCAAAAGTGGATTTTTCTGTAATCTTTTTGTGGTACCAAGAAACGGAAAAAAAGCAAAGTTAACTCCTATTAATTTTTAGTTTTTGCTTTCACGGTCTTGATTTTTGTTCTTTCTCAAAATCATGTTCATATTTCAAAGATCGAGATCATTTTCTTTTGCCGATGTTGTTGAATTCAAATAGTTGAATCAAACCCATATTACATCTCCTATTTATATCTAACACTTTGATACTGTGGTTTCACATGCATTCATTCTCAATGGAAGTTTTTAATTTGCCAATTTTTTAAATCAATTTTCTGGTTAATAGTAATATATCTCTTTCAACTCACTCTTTTGTGTTAATTTGTTGCTTTGTTGATTACTTTACATTTTACATCATATCGGCTAGGAGGCCTATCCCACTCAAGAAAATTTGATGAAATGATCCGATCAATTAGACTATGATTTGAATTGTAGGCTTATGGTACAGGGGCTCATAAACCTTTGCTTCTTATTTAGAGTCTCTGTTCAGTTACTTTTGTGGGCTGACCCTGATAACCGGATTAACTATTGGTCCATGATATGCAATATAAGATAGTCCACCACACTATTACTACTTCTGCCGTTTGGCTTACATCCTAAGCTTTTCTCTTGTACGAGGTCCTTTCAACTTCACATGGATGTCTTTTTCTGAATGCACTTGCTTAAAACTATAATTTTCTCCCTCATCAAGCCTGTAAATTCATGAACTCCTTCCTTTAGACTGAATTCAAGGACCAATTTAAATTCTGATCTCCATTATACTCAAAATCCCGAAGCCCCTTCAACACCCCATCTTGTCTTTAATCCTTTATAATCACACTATGTTTTTGATTATGCACATTCTTGGCCCTGCCAGATAAGTGTCTATATATGTGGCTGCAAGTGGACACGGCTTCTTTTGGTTTTCGTAAAGTAGTCATCGTATTACACTTTAATCTCTTTATTAGTTTTCCAGGTTGAAAGCTATCTAGATGAGTGAGTTTAGAATGGATTGTTTGTGGGTCGGTGAATGTAAATGAGTGCAAAGACGCCATATCTGATAAATATGTAGAGAAATACTTCAATGATTCTTCATACCATAGATTGTGTAGAGAAAAACTTCAATAACACTTCATACAATATATTCACGGTTTCTGTTTGTGTGCTTTCCAGATTTTTTTTTTTGTATTATCCTGGGAAGATGCATGTGTTCATAGTTTATTAAGTTAAAAGCAGAACTTGAGTGGCAGAATATACATTATAGCTTGTAGCACCCCAAGGGTGTTGCCTAGTGGTCAATGAAGTGGATGAAAACCTTGGGAACCAACGTTCAGATCCTAGCAGAAACAAAAAAAGACTAGGCTATTTCTTTCCATCTGCTTATATTTTTGGTGGGTAGAGTTATCCGGCACTCTTGCTGTTGGGAGGTAGCAGGTAACCAATGGAATAGTTGAGGTGCGCACAAGCTGATCTGGTCACTGTTGTTATATAAAAAGTATATCTTGTATACAATGACTGAAAGTTTCATGTAAATAAGATCTCTAGGAGCCATAAGTCAACGAGCATTTACAAATTGGCCAGTAATAATAATGCTATACGTTGCTATAATCCAACAGAATGATAATGCTAATAATTGCCAAGTCCCAGTTAACTTTTTTATTAATTCTTACTGTAGTGTTTGTCTAATTTGTACATGTTTAATTGTTACTTAAAATTTTTAGTGTGTTCTTTTCATAGTGGTTCTTTCCCAGTGTTGGACTTAATTTTGCGTCACCCAATATATTACTTTGTGGTAAGATGACTAGCAATTTATTCCTAAAATCCTTTCATGACAGGAAAATTTTGATCATCGATTTCAACGAACTGATCAGTGGATGCCTGTTTATTCCTGGTTAGAGACTCTAGACACGGATGAGGTGGTTAAATCAAAAGAAATTATAGACTGGCTTACTGAGAATCCTGATGTGAGAGAACAATTAAATTCAAGGCACTCGCGTTACCATTTGATGCATTACATAAAAAAATGCCACATGAAAATTCTGAAGAGAAAGGAGAAGAAGGTATAATATCTAGTTTATCGGAAGTTGAGTAGGCTTTATTGCAGTAATGTCGTGTTTCCAGTATCTCAATTTCGTCATCCACTGTTTACAAGTGGAAATCAGTAATACCGTATGCCTGATCATGCATGCTTTTGTGTCTACATTGTCAATTTTTAATTCTCTAAATATCATGCTTTATTCAGCATCAAACCTACTATTGACGATTTGTTCTACCTCACTTGTGGGAATATACTGGGTATGTTGTTGTTGTATTGACAATTTGTTCTGTTGGCAGGGACCAGAATTCACCAAAAACATGTCTTTGTCAGAAGTTCAGGAAAGTGAAGCTGTGAAGAAATCTGTTCCACTTCAAACTGCAGGTGAATTCCGTTGCTACATAGAATGTGGTGCATAACAAGAGTAAGCACGGTCTAAGTTGTCAGGATAATTAATCAGTACGAGACGTTTTTATCTACAATGAATTTTTGAATCTAATTCTGTGGTGTCCATCCGCATCCTTGAGGACAAAGCAAACTCATGAATCAGGACCGAGGAGTTTATAATATATTTAGTCAGTGCTGGAAGAGTATTCCTATAGAATAGGAGATCCTGTTTAATACATGAACCAAACAACATTTTTTACATTCCTTCGAAAGCAGACCTATACTAAATGATGAATCTATGCTTAATTACCTTTGCTACTGGTTTCTACTTACCCACGTTTGCCTGTACTCCACACATCCAGTGGCTGAGCCATTATTCTTACTAAGGTGGTTCAAAAATATAAAGAAGTAAACACACGAAAAAATAATTTTAACCTTATATATATAATGTAATTTTTCGTTGAAGGCCCCCTTAGCCCCTTACTGGCTCCGCACCTGCACACATCCATCTGCACATTGTGACATTTCCTTTATCACTCTCCATTATCCTTGTTGTTTAATGTATCTGCTTAATAATTCATATTTGAATATCTCCCACTGCGCCCTCTTGTCAGGAACTGGCTGTATAGTATTTGAAATTAGATTATTTGCTTTAAATCATGGTTTGATTTATTCATTGAAACTGTGATGTCTTTGAGGGTGTGTATGATGAGAGCTTTAGGTATTGAGATAAGGTGTTGAAATGATGAGGTACTTGGAGGTGGATGGTTTCACATTCGGAATCGGAAGTGTTAATTGGTTTTAGGTCTTCTTAAGAGTTGTTTCCCTTCTATGGAAATGGAAGGACACGGTGAACGTAGTAAGTTATGGGGGTATGGCCTGTTTAGTCGATAGTTGGGTGGTCACCTGGAGAGTGACTTAAGTTGGATATTGCTTACTTAGGCGGTGGTTGATTCTTAAGGCGCTAATTTTATTTTGCTTAAATTATTTTAATTTTTTTCTTTTTGGTTTATTAAAGATGCAAATTGCATTGTTGACTTAAGTTTTGTCCATTCTGTAGTCCACTTTACAGGTCTACCTATTGTGCATGAATATGCTTCTAATTCTTCTGCTGAATATTTTAGTGGATGCCTGATTAAGCCTTCATGTCTTGTCAATCTTCAATTCTCTGGCTAATGGGTTTTATCGGTCCAACTTTGTAGACTATAATTTGAGCACCGTACCAAAGGACAGTGAAATCTATAAAGCAAAGCAAACAGAAGCTTTGCATAAATATGAGATGTAAGACAATTGTTCCGTCTAAATTCATTTCATTCAATCTTGAAAGATATTTGTTTACTTTGACACAATCTCCCCTCTCATCTTTATGTTTTTTCAGTCTAGTGGAGTTGGAGAAACAACTTTCGATGCACTTGCCAAAGCCTGAAAACATAGGTAAGCATGGTCAACATGTGGAGTAGCATGGATTCAAGCTGATTTGCACATTGAATTCGTGAAATGATCAGGCATGATCCGATTCGTTAGACCACGTATTAGAGGCAGAATGGTGCAGTTTTATATGTAATGACTATAGTTGCAATTCCAGTTTTGCTGATCCTAAATCCTAATGCTTTGTTCACCAATTCTGCAAATTCAGACGATGACATATAGAAGCTAGTTTTAGAAATTAATTCCTTTTGTAATTGTTGGCTTTTGCTCCCCGTCCTACACTTCCCCTTTCTCACTCTCGATCTCTCTGTCTTTTTTGTTAAATATCCTTGATTCTATGTTAATGTAAGAAGTACGGAATATTAAGTTGGCAATTAGTTCATTCGCCAGTTCTCATTTGTATAAGATATGTTTTGCTTGATGCCTCAAGAATGGTGGAATGAAAGGCCTCTATCATTTATTACTTGTTTCTTGTTCCATGTTGGTGGGTTGGCGTATAAGTAGTATATGGTACTCCCTCCCTCCTAAAATACTCGTCATGTTTTTCCTTTTAAAAGTCAATTTGATTAAATTTCAAAGCTAAATTAGAATGGATCAATTCAATATTTTGAAATTAAAATTTAGATATTCGGAAACTATACGAAACACTATTAGTTGCAATTCTTCTCATATTAATATGATGAAAAAATATATCTTAAATTGCTGGTCAAAGTTCATATAATTTAACTCTTGAAATGCGATAAATATTTTGGGACGGAGGGAGTACAAATTTATAAATGAAGCTAAAATCTCGTGATTGCTCAGAGAAGTACGCACTTTATGATAACTTTTTGATGATTGGACTATAAGTAGTATTTGTTTCATTATAAAGTGCTTTATACGGTTTCACTGCACAGGTTTTACATAGGGGCACAAAGAATCCTATTGCCCAATCTAATGTACCAATTCAGGTGGATTCACTTGAACATTATGCACGTAATAACAAATTGTTGACACTTGACATTAATGAAAAATAAAGAAAATTAGGACTCTGAATTTTACACTATGTTTAGTTCCATAAAAGAGAGTAAATGGGTATAATTGACATTCCTTATCTCCTTCCACTTTTGGATGGATTGAAAATACTTACTTCAAAGGGTATTCAACTATAACTTTTATTTCACCCAGCATAACTTAGAACTAAACTTACATTTTTTACACCATCAGGTTAAATTAACCTTCAATTTATCAAATAATGCAAATAATATGCCATAACAAGAGTCTTAGATCAACGTTTTCCTCGGATAACATGCTTTAAAGCAATCACTTGCACTTAACAAAACAATTTTTAAATTGAAATATTTACTTGCCATATCTATCTCTAAGAAGTACTTATTAATAATAACTACTATTTAATTTATTTATATTTCGTAGCTATAGTGATTTTCTAATGGATTAGTTACGTTGTACGAAATTTAGGTCAACAATGATATAAAAATTAATTCACCTTTTTAAATCTTACAAAAGATGACCCAAATTTCTCTCTCTCTCTCTCTCTCTCCCTCCCCTCTCTCTCGGCACCACCGTCGTCTCGTCGTCGCCGTCACCGTGATCGTCGCGCCGCCGTCACCGTGATCGTCGCGCCGCCGTCACCGTGATCGTCGCGCCGCCGTCACCGTGATCGTCGCGCCGCCGTCTGGTGAGTGACTGTGCTCTCTCTTCCTCTCTCTCACTCTTTCTCTCTCGACCTTCTCTCTCTCAGATTTGGTATTCTCTCTCGCTCTTCTCTCAGATCTAGTGGCGGTGAGCCGGAGCTCCGGCGTGATCTCCGGCGATGGCTGGTAGCTGTTGTTGCTCCAGCATGATCTCCGGCGATGGCTGGTAGCTGTTGCTGCTCCCTCGTCGATCAAAAACCCTAATGTCATCGTCATCATCCTCGCCAATTCCGACAAGCACTTCTGCTTCGGCGTTGACAGGTCGCAGTTGTAAATGGGTGTATATGGAGCTAAAGATTTGGGGTTGGTGGTGTATATGGGTGTATATGGGAGTTGATGGTGTTGAAGTTACTTGTTGTATAATAGTGTATAATATTGTATATGAATGTATACACACCTCTTATACATTATTATATATTTTTATACACATATATACATAATGTATACATAATATACATGTCTTTTTGTATATAAGTGTATAATAGTGTATAAAAGTATTTTGGGCTATATTTTTGCAATGTAAGTTTTGGACAATATTTTTACAATGTAAGTCAGCCAATTGTACATTTATGAAATTTTCCCTTTTCTAATTTACATATAGTAGTTATACCAAATACATAGAGTTATTCCATTATATCAACTTCTCCCTCACTTCTCTCTCCTTCCCCACCTCTCTCTTCTATGCCGTCTCTCACCCCTCTCTCCCCCTATCTCTCTGTTGCAGCGCCGTAGCTAAGGCGACAGTCGTAGTCGTGAACAAACCATGGTATTCTTGATTCTCGATTCATCGGAGGAAGAATGCGACGTCGGGCCACCGCCCAGATCTGAGTGTAAACCTATATTGCTTTATCTGAGTGTAAAATTATGTTGCTTTTTTTTTCTCACGCCGTTGTTGCCGCCATTGCCCAGATTTCAGTGTAAACTATGTTGTTTTTTTCTCACGCCGTCGTTGTCACCACCGTCCAGATTTGAGTGTAAAATTATTTTGCTTTTTTCTCACGTCGCTGTTGCCACCACCGCCCAAATCTGAGTGTAAAATTATGTTGCTTTTTTCTCAGATCTCGAAAATCGGGTGCTTTGACCACATTTGATTGTATTAAGATATGAGTATTCGTCATTTTTCAGTGTATTTATATACAATGTATGAAATACAATGTATCTTTTGAGTGTATTCTTCATTCTCAATGTATACGTTATTCAATAAGGTCGCATTTGTATGGTCTCTGGTGGAGTTGTTGCAGATATGTATGAATACAATGTATTTTAATTATTTTTGAGTAAATATAGTGTATTTTTAAAAGGATTTGAACGTATTCTTCATTTATTTGAGTGTAAATACATTCAAATACAATCAAATAAAAGAATTTCTGAGTGTAAATACATTCAAATACAATCGAATACATTTAAAATGATTATTCTTCATTAATTAAAAGGATCTCTGAGTGTAAATACATTCAAATACAGTCAAATACATTCAACTTTGCGACGCCGGTGGCAACCTTGTTGATCGGAGCTCGAATACATTCAAATACAACCAAACAAAAGAATATATCAATATATAAATATGCTAATATACACAACTTCGTCTTGTATTTAAATTCACTGGAATGCAATCATTTTGAACACAGCCAAATACACGTGACATCAGATAAGGTTGGATACAATTGAACAATGTATTCAAATACATGTGAATTGCCTAAATGTAGCTACGAACTGTAAATAAGTAAAAGGTAGCTACTATTCATTAAGAGCTCCTAAAATGTAGTTATTTGTGTAAGTTATCCTTTTAAATTTTGGTATTGCACTTGAATTTCCGCATAATCTTTACCATCACGATGTCAATTTAGTCTAGAACATAAAAGCTACGTGCTATCAGTGGGCTCTAAAATTTGATTCATGTCTATGGCTACCAATTTAACAACAACAACATATTCCACGAATGGAGATCGCTATCAATTCAATAAATAGAATTATGGAAACTTGTATACCGAATTGTGGAGCATCCCGATAATTCCCTTTTTATTTTTTCTTCAATGAAGGAGATCATTGTTGTTGTATAAGGAGAGTTGTAAACGTGGGGAAATAAAAGCGCTATAGTGCAAAAGAAACAAATTAAAGAAAGAGACCATTTTGTAAAACAGACAAATTGTTGCGTAATTAATTCAATTATTGTGTCTTTAGAGCCGAAAGTAAAAAAGGTTAACGAGAGCATTAGCCTTGGAATTGAAGAACATTTCGAGAAGCTAATCAAAAGACAAAGTACACAGAAATCATTTGGTTTAACAAATGCAAGAAGAAGCAAAGCACACATCAAAGTTGGGGAAAGCACACTAAAGACCTAAAAAAAGTTACATACCAACATAAAAAGATATGTTATCTTTTTTCCTCTTTGGTTTTAGTCATTTTCTCTTATTTTATAATAAAGGTAATGCAATTTGCACTTTCCGTGTGGTCTACATGTCAATAAAATGTGTGAAAATCTCGAAATAATAGAGTTTAAATTTCACTAGAGATAAAAATGTTAGATAATTTCTAGTTATTCAATATATGTTTTAGTGAGAAATAGTAAGCACGTGATGAATTAGTGGAGGTGCGTACAATTAGCTGAATCGAATGTACATATTATATAAAATGAGAGACAATGCGGTCTTAAAACATGAAATAAATCACATTATTAAGCTTTCCTTAGTTCGTATTTCATATGCATCACCTGTTGGATTTTGCATATGTTATTGCTACAGTTTTCTAGGGATTTTACATTTGTTACTGCTACAGTTTTCTAGAATAAGTAGTTGTTTAGTTATAGAAAGAGTCTAAAAATCGATTTAGTATAATATTCAATTTTTTTAATTTTAGTAAGAGTCTTACACTTTAGCTATAGGAGAAGTCTACTACTTTAATTATGTGCCTATATAAAGACTTATAATTAATAAAATTTAGATGAGACAGTTTTCATTCATATTTTCTACCTTATTATTTGTATCTCTCCAAGAAATCATAACAGTGGTATCAGCGCTTTCATTGATCTTCATGGATCTGTGAGTCTTGCGGAAAAACATATTTTCAAACCATTTTTAACTCGTGAGAGCTTATTTTTAACCTGCAATGGCTCATTTTTAACCCCTAAGGGCTCCAATATTTTTTTAATCCGTGCTCACTAACGCATCAGACTTTATTTTCAATCACATCTACTTTTAGCCATGACAAGCAACAATCTCTCTCTGAGTGCTCCACAAAATTTCAATGGTAAAAACTATCTGATTTGGGTGGTGAAGATGAGATCTTATCTTGAATCCTATGACCTATGGGAAGTTGTAATGAAAAACAAACCCATACAATCACATTCTGAAAATTCTACTCCTACCTAGATGTAATAACATCCAGAGACAAAAACCAAAAGCATAAAGCCAAATCAATAATTCAAATTCAGTTGCAGATCCAATCTTCTCTAGAATAATCGCATGTGAGACAGCAAAGAAAGGTTGGGAAAATCTCAAAAAGGCGTATCAAGAGTGTGAACGAGGCAGACAGAATCAGATTTTGAATATGAAAAGGAATTTTGAATCTCTAAGGATGCAAGATGATGAAACCATTGCTAAATATTTGACATATTCTCTTTGATTGTTAATAAAATTAGGATGCTTCCAGAGAGATTTGAGTAAAAATCTTCTCTTTGAAAGAGTCTAAAGATCTCTCTACTATTTGTCCTGAAAAACTAATAAGTGTTCTTCAAGCACAAGAGCAAAGAAGAGCTTTCAACAAATCCGAAATTATTGAAGGTATTTTTTATGCAAAATATCAAAAAGGAAGAGGCGATTATCCTCCTTGCAAATATTGCAAAAAGACAACACACTAAAAAAAATATTATTGGTGGAGATCTGATGCACTTTGTGGAAATTGCAACAAGAAAAGACATGTTACAAAAGTGTGCAAGTTCAAAGAAACTCAAAACATTTCACAAGCACTACTAATAGAAGAAGAAAGTGGAGAGAACCTACTTTATTAGACCGTAGCAAAGAAGCAAGGAGGAGTGTTGTATTTTGCATCTGTTACTGCTATAGTTTTCTACAATAAGTAGTTGTTTAATTATAGGAGTCTAAAAGTTGATTTAGTATAATATTCAATTTTTAATTTAGTAAGTGTCTTACACTTTAATTGTAGGAGGATCCTACTACTTTAATTATGTGCCTATATAAAGACTTATAATTAATAAAATTTAGATGAAACAATTTTCATTCATATTTTCTACTTGTTATTTGCATTTCTCTCCAAAAAATCATAACATCATTCCGTTGTAGTAAAATAAGAGATTTTTACGTTTAAAAACAACATTTACAAGTTTCTCACAGAAATGACATAATTTTTACATCTTAACACATATAGCAAATTTTATGTCATTTTTAGCATATACATAAAAAATTATATGTTTTTATTAAATAAATATTAATTAAGAGATCCATAAAATTAGGAGTTGACATTTATACCTTGTTCATTTAGTCAAATCCTCTCGCTCTTTCTAATAGATATGATTTCTTTATTCTTGCCTATTTTTCTTTCTTCCCGAACTATATTCTGTCCTTCTCTACAATTTCTTCCATATTCAGAGCTGCTTTTCTCCCTTTCTATGACTGATTAGCCATAATTTCTCCTATTTTCAGAGTAATTCTTTCTCCCTTCTAATAATTTCGCTGAATTTTTTACATTATATAAATCCCATAACATGGAGATAATGAAATACAGAATAAGTTCACATGTAAATAATATACCTGATTTATTCCTTTTTTTTTTTTTTATGTTTATACACAATTTATAATGTATAATTATCACATATATCCATAATTTATTCTTAAATAAATATAATATATATAGATGAAATACAAAATAAATACGCATTTAAGTTTCATAATAAAAATATTTTCATAAACCTATTGGATATATACACAATTTTTTCTCCACATTTATGGTATATTTCTAGTATATATATTTTATATCTTTAGCATACTATGAATATATCATAGGTTTTGCCAATGTTTTGTATATATTGACAACAATCATACGTACTCTATAATTTTTATACTATATTTATACCACAAAAAATTATAATATATTCTTTGTGGTTTCTTAATTTTGGTATAGTTGTGTTTATGGAGGAGAGAGAAGAGAAAAGAAAAAAAAACATATCATAACATTTAATCCAAAATTAATTTTGGGAAGAGAGAGAATAGAGAATAAAAGGTATTCTGAATTATTGGAATTTAATGAGAAAACTAATGGGGCTATGGATATTAATATGCTAAAATTGATATTCTATTTTTTATGCTAAGAATATGAAAGTTGGAAGTTAATGTAGGACATTTATGATTTATGTAAACATCTCGGGAAATAAGCCATGCAGTAGACTGATATGGGTCATTCTTGTTGAAAGAAAAAGAGTAGTATATAAAATTTGGAATGATTAGAGAAGCTTTCTAATTGGGATTTGTTGCATAATCCCATATAATCAACTAATCAAGAACATGCACAATCCTTCCCCCACCACCACACGCACAAAGACAGAAGGTAGGTTAAACGAATTAATTAAGTGCAAAATCCCTTTGCCTCCCTAAATACCAACAAATTAAATTATTTGTTATATTAAAGTAGCACATCAACTATACCTTACTTTCATCTAGACCTGTCCAAAGGTCGGGTCGGGTGGCTTTTTTTTTCCTCCTTGCCCGACCCTGGCCCGACCCTGACCCTATATTTTTTTAAAAATTCTTACCCTGGCCCTGACCCTTCGGGGACTCTACGGGTCACGGGTCGGCCCTGACCCGACGAATTTTTTTTGGCAGGCAGGGTCAGTTCGGGTCGGGTTGGGGTGAGTTTTTTTTTTTTTTTTAAAATTGAATTTTCAAAACTGAAATTGGTATTCACCCCTACATTACCACGAAATTTCGACGTTTAAATGTATTGTATATCGTGAAATCTTGACTAAAGAAAAAGAAAATTAGAAATCGATTTGGGGAAAAACACAAATTGATTGGCAAAACTGACGTTTTTCTAAAAATTGGCTGCGCCAAACCGCCTAATGGCGGTTTGACTGGCCCTGTCTCGAAAAAATATGCAAATTAAAAAAAAAAACGGATAAAACGGACATCCGAGCGCAGAGTTATGACCATTTAAAGTTTCACCAATTTACAACTACTTTATCTCCCTACATTATGCTTCCGTGATATTAACAAAATGACTAATAATATAAATATATAATTAATAATCAGCTACCGTTTTAATCTTATTTTATCATTTTATGTCGAGCTAAATGTAGATTAGAGCAATATATATATATATATATATATATATAAACAGGCATTATATCACTTATTAATGACAAAAATATATATAAGTACAAAATAAATATTAATGAAGGAAAAATAATATAAATTATATTAAAAAAATATGCGGGTCGGGTCGGGGTCGGGCCGAGGCCGGGCCGGGTCAGACGGGTGATTTTTTCTGACCCTGGCCCAACCCCGACCCCCGCTCGGGTCGAGTGGCTCTCGGGTCGGTAAAAGGCGACCACAGCCTGTTTTTTCGGGCCGGGTCGGGCCGGGCGGGTCCCCGACCCTATGGACAGGTCTACTTGTAATTAGTTTACACTTAAATAATCTCATATTGTTGCCTTAGTCACGAGGCAACCAACACGCCATTAAATTACACTATTATTTTTTTCCACAAACAAATCCAATATTATAGTTATGTAATGTACTGGTATTCTTTACTGTAGTCAGCTATCACGCGACACCACGTGATCACTTGTTTACGTTCATAAAAAGAAACAATAAAAAAATAAAAAAATAAAAGACTATCTGAGAGATCTATTCAGATTTTTTCTTTTTAAAAAAGGGCTTTTGATTTTGTGGTTCCCTGCAATTAATTAAGTCAAATGGGCATCCATTATCCCAGAAATGGGATTTACCCCCTTCAAAATATTAATAAAAAATTATTTCTCACAAATATTATTATTTCTGATTTTTTTTCCATCTCATTACAATCAAGTTTAGAAGTGATGGTGTTTAAACCAAATGTTAACATGTATTTGTTACAGTAATGAATGCTTCAACTAATAAAGTGAGTGGAATTTATCTTTCTCTTCTGCAAACTGACACTGCAACTGCCAATTTTTAGGTAAAATTTGTAGCTAAATTGGTGTAATTTTATTAAGTTTGGAGCTTTTATAAAGAATACTAGCAGGACTCTTCTATTGTTCAGTGGAGTCTGCAATTGATCTAAAATCCTAAGTAGTTTCCATTTAAATTCACATCTAGTTCTTCTCTCGTCATTTATCTGAATTGCAAATGTAAAAAGAATATTACCATGACTTTTTCTTACAAGTTTAAATTGTTTTAATTTCTGCTTTAACAATAAGTCTCATTATATGTGCATTTGTTCTTTAGTTGTAGGTTGTAACGTTTTTGTTTTATTGTCCTTCATAAAAGTAAAACAAAACTTGTGGTTGCTTCTTCCTTTTTTGTGCAAAGGGTGTCAAATTAAATTGGATGAAAGCAAGCAAGAAGTGAGTTCCAGTAAACAAGACAGTGAAGTGATGCCAAATTATGTAAATACCAATTGGCTGAAAATGATGGAACTAAAATTTTAATATGCTATCCATGAACTTCTGCTACTACTCCACCATAGTATGTAAATGCAACAAAGTGATGCCAAAGGGAACAAAATAAATAGATAAATAAAGCAGCTCAAAAATATAATAGCAACCTAGAGGTCACATGTCAACTGATAATGAAGTTCAAGACACCATGCTAAAATAATGTTTTTTAAATTTTTTGAAAGCACCATCTTTGGCATTTTTTAAAGAGAAAAAAAAGGGTCATCTCATCTCCCTCCCCACTTACAACTTTCATAAACAAATCCGAAAAACAGCCATCTAAATCCCCCCCACCCATTCTCTCTCACATAATGGCCTAGCTGTTCTTGGATCCGGAGATTCTGGCAATTTTTCCAAAATTTTATATGTCACCTACATAAAATCCATTAGGCCACAAGACATGATTTGGTTTTCCTCTCTTTGTCCCTCCTCCCTAGGCTTAAACCTCTACACCAGAACCAAGAACAACAATAACAAGTCTTCCTTTCTGTGCCTAATCTTGAAATTTGTAGCAACAGCAGCCACATACTTGTTCTAATGCCTGTTTATTCATGGACCCTTTTCTTCTTTTTCACCTTTCTTGTTACTTCTTCCTTTGCCCTCAACCAACAAGGCCAAGCTCTTCTTTCCTGGAAGACAAGCCTGAATGGATCATTAGATGTGTTCAGTAATTGGGATCCTACTGATGAAACTCCATGTAGCTGGTTTGGTCTTACTTGCAACTTCAATAAGGAAGTTGTTGAATTGGAATTGAAGTATGTGGATTTACTTGGGGTTGTTCCTTCTAATTTTAGTTCATTGTTGTCCTTGAACAAGCTTGTTTTGTCAGGGACCAATCTTACTGGTACAATTCCAAAAGAGATTGGCATACTTCAGGGACTTAAGTTCTTGGACTTGAGTGACAATGCATTGACAGGTGAAATCCCAAGTGAAATTTTTCACTTGCCAAAGCTGGAACAACTTCATATCAATTCCAACCGACTTGTCGGATCCATCCCCGAGGACATTGGCAACCTTACAAGCTTGATGTGGCTTGTATTCTATGATAATCAACTCAGTGGAGGAATTCCAATGAGTATTGGAAATTTGAAAAAGCTGGAGATCATTAGAGGAGGTGGAAACAAGAATCTTGAAGGTACACTCCCTCAAGAAATTGGCAACTGTACTAATTTGGTCATGTTAGGCTTGGCAGAAACCAGCATTTCAGGCTCTCTCCCTTCTTCCCTTGGCCAGCTAAAAAGACTTGAAACACTTGCCGTTTACACCTCCTTACTCTCTGGCCAAATCCCACTGGAGCTCGGGGATTGCTCCGAGCTCCAAAACATCCATCTTTACGAAAATTCACTCACTGGTTCAATCCCAGCTCGGCTCGGAAACCTTAAAAACCTTCAAAACCTCCTTTTATGGCAAAATAATTTGGTTGGAACAATCCCCCCCGAGCTAGGAAACTGTCAAGAACTACAAGTCATTGACATCTCGATGAATTCACTAACCGGTAGCATTCCGGAATCATTCGGGAGATTAAATTCACTACAAGAGCTACAAATAAGTGTCAATCAGATATCAGGTCGAATTCCTTCACAAATCGGCAACTGCACTGCTCTTACACTCATTGAGCTCGACAACAATGAGATCACCGGTTCCATACCGTCCGAATTCGGAAACTTGTTCAACTTAACTTTGCTATTCTTATGGCAAAATCGTCTCGAAGGGGAAATTCCTTTTTCAATTTCCTATTGCCATAATCTTGAGGCGGTTGACTTGTCACAAAATGCGTTGACTGGTCCAATTCCTAAAGGTATATTCAACCTTCAGAAACTGAACAAGTTACTCCTATTGTCTAATAATCTATCTGGTCCCATTCCACCAGAGATAGGGAGCTGTTCTTCACTTATTCGATTTCGGGCAAGTGACAACAAGCTGACCGGGTCGGTACCGTTAGAGATTGGGAAATTGAAGAATTTGAATTTCCTTGACCTCGGATCCAATCGCCTCACTGGAATCATTCCACCAGAGATCTCTGGTTGCCGGAATCTGACGTTTCTAGACTTGCATTCCAACTCAATCAGTGGCAATTTACCGGAGAATTTGAATCAGCTTGGTATCCTTCAGTTCATTGATGTTTCCGATAATTTAATTGAAGGTACTTTGAGTCCGAGTCTCGGTTCACTGAATTCACTCACCAAACTTGTTCTAGGTAAGAACAAGTTTTCTGGTCCTATTCCAACTCAACTCGGTTCTTGCATGAAGCTTCAGTTGATTGATTTGAGTGATAACCAACTCTCCGGCGCGATTCCGGCGAGTGTTGGTAAAATTCCTGGTCTGGAAATTGCACTTAACCTCAGCTGGAATAAACTTTCCGGTGAAATTCCGGCAGAGTTCGCCGCGTTGGATAGGCTTGGAGTGCTAGATCTTTCTCACAATCAGCTGTCAGGGGACCTCCATTTTCTCGCGGACCTACAAAATCTCGTGGTTCTCAATGTCTCGCACAACAATTTATCGGGGCACGTGCCTGACACCTCATTCTTCGTGAAGCTCCCATTAAGTGTACTTGCTGGCAATCCAGAGCTATGCTTTTCCGGCAACCAATGCTCCGCCTATAAGGGCGGCGGTGTGCGGCGTAGCAAGGTGTCGAGGGTGGCGATGGTGGTGTTGCTTTGCACTGCTTGCATTCTCCTTCCAGCAGCTCTCTACATCATCCTCGGAGGCAAGATACGGAACCGTAAGGCCCATAATTACGATCTAGATGGCGATAATGACGTGGAACTAGGCCCACCATGGGAGGTCACAATGTACCAAAAACTCGAGTTATCAATCGCTGACGTGGCAAAATGTTTGACACTTACTAATGTTCTCGGTCGTGGTCGGTCCGGGGTCGTGTACAAGGTGAATATTCCGTCAGGATTGACAATCGCCGTGAAAAGATTCCGAGCATCGGAGAAGCACTCAATGTCGGCATTCTCGTCGGAGATTGCCACGTTGGCACGAATTCGACATCGGAACATTGTTAGATTACTTGGTTGGGCAGCTAATAGGAAGACTAAGTTATTGTTTTATGATTATTTACCAAATGATACATTAGGTGCATTTTTACATGAAGGTTGTGGAGGGTTAATTGAGTGGGAAACTAGATTTAAAATTGCATTAGGGGTGGCAGAAGGCTTAGCTTACTTGCACCACGACTGTGTCCCACCCATCCTCCACCGCGATGTCAAGGCTCAAAACATTTTGTTAGGTGATCGTTACGAGCCGTGTTTAGCTGATTTTGGACTTGCTAGAGTCATGGAGGACAATGCTTCATTTTCAGCAAATCCCCAATTTGCTGGATCTTATGGCTACTTTGCCCCAGGTACATTTTCTCTTCTTCCTAGTTCAAGTTTATTTCTTTCGAAAATCGACTAGTTATGATTCATTACTACAGTAATAGTGGTTTGGTTCTTAGTTTACTACAATAACATACCCAGTGGGGTTGGGGGGGTTTGGTTCTTAGTGAATCTAATGTCATTCTATGATGTTTCATTTATTACTTAGCGCAAGTCATGGTGGATCTAGGGGTGGAAAGGAGTTCATTCGCACCCTCCTCATCGAAAAATCACACTATAACAAGATTAATTTTTTTTAATATATATACAATAGATGATGAACCCCTTGTCAAAATCATGTATCTGCCACTGGTTCAAGTAGATTAATTTTTGTATTTTCTTAGTTTCCTTTTTCCTTAATAGGAAAAAAAGACAATTGAATGTCTATTCTAATGTAAGAACTGAACGCGAGGGAGCTGAAGAGGACAGATATAAAGTACTGCGAATGCAGAATTCAGTTTTAAGTTGCTTCCATACGGATGGAATTGTGTCACTATTTTGACAATATATGCATGTGAAGCCATGTGCTAGCTTTAACTATGTGCAAAACTAAGTTTGTCATGACATACTTGGCAGTTACAATGCTATTTCCCCATCTTTATGCCTGTGTATGGCCCCCCCTCTAAAGATAGTTAGGATGGGGAATAGTCTAAAAAAACCATAACCAAGTTAGTGGTCACACTTTCACAGCCAAGCATGGACACATTGCTGCTGTCTCCATACCCTTTTGGCCATTCCTTGTTGTCACAGGGGCAGAGCCACAATGTGATAGTTACGGGTCCGGCAGAACCCAATAACTATGGCTCAAAACCCTGTTCTTGTGTTAAAGATTCATTTAATATGTACAAATAATCTACTTTAGAATCTACTAAGCAAAAAAGATTGTGGTGTAGAACCCATAAACTAAGATTCTTGGCTCCGCCTTTGGTTGTCAGATTATGATATGTGAAAAGAATCCCCCAACCAATGCATTTGTTATGTTTTGAAAAACATCAAGATCAAATAGGTGATTAATATCTGGCATGAAAAGGACTAAACTCTGTTCTATTGTTTACCTCTTGCAGAGTACGCTTGTATGCTTAAGATTACAGAGAAAAGTGATGTTTTTAGCTTCGGAGTCGTGTTGTTAGAAATCATTACTGGGAAAAAGCCAGCCGACCCATCCTTTCCTGATGGCCAACATGTTATACATTGGGTCTGCGACCACCTAAAGAGCAGGAAAGATCCAGTTGACGTAATTGATCCAAGGTTACAAGGACATCCTGATACACAAATTCAAGAAATGCTTCAAGCCCTTGGAATAGCCTTGTTGTGTACTAGCAATCGGGCTGAAGATCGGCCAACAATGAAAGATGTGGTGGCATTACTCAAGGAGATTATCCATGAGCATACAACAGGAAGTGAAGCTAAAAAGACATCGAACAACTCAAAAATGTCCGATACTTCATCGTATTCCTACTCGTCTTCATCAGTGACTCCAGCCCAGTTGCTACGCCTCCAAGGGTCGTTTAATTGCTCTCTTACTCACTCAACTTCCTCTGTTAGCTATAACACCAGGAATCAACAATAAACTAGTGTTAGTCATGATAGATCTGTTTTTCTTTTGAACTAGATAGTATTAGCAATGTAAAGGGGTAGAATGAGCATTCTGGTTAATTTATTAAGCAAATGAAATCCATTGTACAGCTAGCAAAGCCAAAATTTTCTTTGTCCTCCTAATTTGCAGTTATAACTAACACTATTAATTCAAACAGCCTTCAAATAAAAATAAAGAGACACAGAAAATTACTAGCAGCCATTGATTGAGATTTTGAAGTGATTGACATTTGGAAAGTCAAATTATTTAACAGGCATTTTGATGATAGAGCTATTATTGTGCAGGAGCAAGTATACTGTTGTAACATCTTGTCGAATAAGTCTATTGGCAAACCGTTTACATGTCTAGTTCGTTGTGCATACATGTGAGAAAATGAACTGTATTGGTTATTTTTTAGGGAGGAAGTCATTACAATCTTACGTTGCACCATAAAGTTGCACAAGGATGTTCTTCTCTTTTGTCATTCATTTTTGTTTTCTTCCCAAAAGTTTAATACAACTAACATGCTTCAAGAATTATCATCTATCAAGGGTCAGGTAGAATATTATAAATCTCCCTTGAATGGAGTCCTCTCATTAATACAATATATACAGTGTGTACAATAGTATTCTTAATGGAACGAAGATTTCTACATTATATAATTACACTAAAATATTAATTACAAAATATACTATAATATATGAAAATATATTCACTGTCAGGTCATTATGGAAAATGCAAAAAGGGACTAGATCTTAGTATGATTGATATGGTCATTACATTAGGTGTTAAAGGTACTTTGTTAAGGCAACGAATTAGTAGATGCCAATGGATTTCAGCATCTTGAAAGTAAATCATAATTCTTCTAACCTTTCCCAGCTAGTACAAAATATCAATTGGGCTTTTCTTTCTCACAGATATACTGTTTACACTTTCTAGTATATTCTTTTTTAAAAAAAAACTTTGTAATGATAACAGTGAAAAAGAGAGCAAAGCACAATATCTCTAGTTGGTGATATATGTATCTCCAACTTGTAATTGAAGGCCTAAAGAATGGACGGCAGAACGGAACTAGCATTCTGATTACGGGTTTAGCATAACTTAGTATGTTTGGGGCAGATTTTATATTTTGTGTTAAGAAATTTATTTAATATTTATGATTAATTTATCAAAAATTCAATAATCTTTTTTTTTTTTTTTAGAATTTAAAATTTATAAACTAAAAATTCTAACCCTATATTTGAATTGAGAAATAGTAGTAGGGAGGGTTGTGACAAGTCAAACATCTATCATGTATACATTAAAATGAGCTTTACAAGCTAAAACCCTTGCACCCCTTAGGGGTAGTTGAAAGTTGGGAGCATAGGAAGGTTGGGACAATGATTGAAAGGGTGACCCTTATGCCTTAAAAAAAGCCTAAAACTACTGGTGTTTGTGTCTCCATAGCTATTGTCCAAGAATTAAATAGAAGAAGATTCTGCCAATCCAATCAACCGAAATGTTATCATCTACTAACTCAAGGACCCCTCAACCCCCCATTATGTGACAGAGATATATGTACGACACAACTTACAAATCAGTGAGCAAATATTACCAATTTGGAAGAACAAAAACAGAGTTTTTGGCGACTCTAAAAAGCTAAAAGGCGAACCCACAAACTGTATGACGTTTTTCCGAATTTTTTGGTTTTAGGAAGTTGATTTTTTCAGTGATCTGTATTTTCTGAACAATTATGCATAGTTTAATATTACTCCATAAAGAATAGGTTTAGTACCATCGGTGAAATTAACCCAAAAACAAAATACAGGTGTCTTTTTCTTTTTTAACTTTCAAACGGATTTCACCTTTCAGAATCATTGTCATTGTTTTGACAAAAGCATGATACTAACTAAAGTATTGTTTTAATCCAAGTTTTATACGTTTGCACCTTTATCTGAGGGTTCTCTCTTTGAACACGTCCACAAACTTGTGGATAACTATGGACCAACAAGCTACACACTTAATTTGTGGAATATTTGTAATGTATAGTGGCATTATGCGTTTGCTGCCAAAGGTTTTGAACTCTACTTAGAAAAGAAAAAAAATGCTTGTGTAACACAGTAACAGTGTAAGTGACATATCCAAACATTTACAAGTTACTTAAACGAATAACTCATATAAATCTATTACAGTATAGTTACTGATGTCTAGCCATAGCCAATGTCCAGACACGAATTCCTTGACTGAGTTTTTTACAACAACAATATACTCAGCTTATTCCCACGAGTGGATCTAGGGAGGATATGATGTACGCAGATCTAAACCCTAAGCCTGAATCATAGATGGATATGATGTACTCAGCTTATTCCCACGAGTGGATATAGAATTTTCTTAATTGCCTGAATCATAGATGGATATTGGACGCATTAAAAAAAATAGCGTTTGTATAGACATCTTCTAATTAAAGACACACCTTTTAGAAATAAAGCAAGAAGGAAGGACCACGCGTTAATTAATCCAATTGCCTCAACTTCTTATTCTAAGAGGAAAAAAAATTAAATAAAAGGAAAAGTCATATGCGCCAATTCAGAGCTGTGAAAAATGTGAACTTTTGGTGCATAAAATAGTATACTATCTGACATTCAATTTTGACGTTATACTTTTAATTTTGCAATGAATACCAATTTCCTATTGGATCCCCTTTTTTCCATAAAAAATTATGGGATTTGAGATGCAACTTATTTTTTCTAAGTTTACATTTTAAGCATAGAGTTTTAAGCCCACCATAATTCTTCTATATCTTACCTCCCTTTCCATCGTTATTCACATAATAGCTCCTACCATGAAAATAAATAGGGAAACTTAAAGGGGGAAGAAAAAAAAAACAGTAGTAATTGTTATTGCAACCGTGAATTGTATCCTTCAACTATTGCATTCAAATGAAGGAGCGGTCACGTGAGGATGCACATGTAAGACTACCAGAAAGAGCAAATGTAACCGTTTAGGTCACTGTTTAGAAAGTGGGCGGCGCTCTCACACAACAATTAGATTTTGGAGTTCTTTTTCTCCGACCTTACAATCAACCAAGTGGCTAGTTGCTTTTTGTAGTTTGTTTTAATCCCGATGTTGATCCGACGCAACTTACCGGTGATAGTCACAACACCATGAGCTTTCAAGGGAGGGAGCTTGATTTGTTGATTGCTTATTTGGTTGATTGATTCTTGAAGACAAGCATACAGATAGTGACACAAATCCATTTCTGCTTTCATTTCCTGCTAGTTTGGTTGAATTTCTCAATCAGAAGCTGTGGACTAGCCCCATTGATAATCCAATTCCATCCGCAAGAATGAAACCTTCAAGAGACCACGGGAGGCCTTGGTGGTCTCATATTATTTTGAATAGTTTAGAAAGCTATTCCTACAAGGAAAGGCCTCATAAAAGATTTTGACAGAAGAAGATTCCAACAAACAAACCTTTGTATAAGCCGATTATCATCTACGTAACCGCAAACTTGCTTTCTTCAAGGAGAGTGAAGCGAAGTCCCTCCTCGAAAGGAAAGAGGGACGAGCGGAACGAATTCGGTATCGGTAAGCATTCCCCCGCCGGGCTCAGTTTGGGCTTTCCAGTCTCGTTCCCTTTAATAGCACGAGATAAGAAAAATGAGATATCAAGCGGGAAGGCAATGACGGTGAGGGAAAGGCAAGTAATCAGAAGCAGGAAACATAGGAAAGAGCAAGAAGAGCAAGAGCGATCCGCAAAAAAATTTGGTTAAAGCATGGCAAGGGGAGAATACTTTGAATGAATGTTGAATCGGAAGCGGGATAGGAGGCTGCCATCGCGGATCTTTGCCTAGAACCGAAGATGACCTTTAGCTAGCCGACCATGTGCCAGAAATCTATACTAGCATTTCAATAGGTCAAGCAAGTATGCTGGCAAACCTGTAGGCTATTGGCTTATTCCTATATCCCTGTTCGGGAAAGCTATTGATTCCATTACCGAACCAAACAAGATTATTTCCTTAGTTCATTTGGTTCTCTTTGGGATGATAAATGACCTACTTAACTCAAGTGGTTAGAGTACTGCTTTCATACGGCGGGAGTCATTGGTTCAAATCCAATAGTATGTAAAACTTATTAGATACCAGAGTCAATGGTATCTAATAAGGTTTACGACCCACCTTTAGTGATATTTATTTTTTCATTTTGTATCTTTTCTATTTCATTTTTGAATTTGAATTTTTACATCATAATTGTATTCTGTTTGATTGTATTTGCCCGACAGAATCTAAATAGGATTAGAAAGAGAACTTCTTTTTATTATTCAAACGTACCAAATGGTTATGAAATCGGATTGATAGCCTCCACCCGTGTTCTATCTCGTCGGAGAGCAAGATTTGCCTCAATTTTTTGTCTCTTTCCTTCGGGGTCACTCTGACGTAGAGGGCCCTGAGAAGCGTAGTCGTCCAGGAACTGATCCTTTAGTAGGTGATGGGGCTCCCTTGGCAAGACTTTCTTTCTGCCTTGATGCGTGAGAGAGGTAGCCGAATTAGGATATCACTACTGGCACGGGCTGCGCAGGAAATAACGATCCCTCCGCCTGGGGAGTACGGTCGTAAGACCAAAACTCAAAGGAATTGACGGGGGCCTGCACAAGTGGTGGAGCATGTGGTTTAATTCGATACAACGCGCAAAACCCCACCCCAAGATGAGTGCTCTCCTATTCCGATTTCCCAGGGCGGTCCTGGGGGACCACTACGGCTCCTCTCTTCTCGAGAATCCATACATCCCTTATCAGTGTATGGACAGCTGTCTCTCGAGCACAGGTTTAGGTTCGGCCTCAATGGGAAAATAAAATGGAAAAAGAGTTGGGGTCCGATCTGCGCATACCTACGCGTAAGAACAGTTTCAAGTGTGACCAGTCGTCGAAGGATTCTTGGGCATTCCTTCATGTCGGGAGGAAGTACCGGTTGAAGGACAATGGAGTAGCTTACTCCTGAGATGGATTTACCGATTGAACTAGATCTACCCGCCTTTTTCACCCAAGCGGATTTCCCCGTGCTACTGAGTTTTGAGCAGACTACGGATCCATTTGAAAATCCATCACTGAACAATCATATGAATATAAGAAATAGGTTCAGACCAAGTGACAGAACTCTCTATGAGTTGGGCTACATAAAATATCCTATTCTAAAATGGATGTAGCTTAACTAAAGCCCAATGTAGGCTGAACTCTATGAAATCTAATTTTCCTTGATAAAATGTGGTATTTTTTATCAATATGTGTGTCACGAGATATATCGCTCTCGGACCCACGGACTGATACATGTACCGAATGCTCATACGGAAAAGTTGACTCCTGGGTCCGGAACCTAGGGGGTTGCTCCGAGAAATCCTTTCTTTCTCGTCCACTCAGGGGGTGCGGACACACCTGCGCGGATTACAGGTGATAGTTACAAGAATGGCGGGGAAGTTAACAGTACCTCAACTTTCTTTTTTCACCAACATCCGCTTAGTAGTCGGCCTAGAATGCCTCTCTTCTTCACCAATCCTGAAAGACCACTCTTTTGTCTAAGGATGCCTAACCGCCGCACCGATCATTCGGGGGGAGGCGGGACACTGCGAGGTGGGTAGTTTATCTGGGGCGGATGCCTCCTAAAGAATAACGGAGGTGTGCGCTCCGAGTGAAAACGAAACTTGTCAACTAGTTTGTACACAATTTTTAGTGAGTGGTGACGTCATTGAAAGAAGAGAACAAGTGCAAAACTATTGTATGATATTATATTTTTTAAAAATACAATTCAATTATATTAATAAAAAACAACTCAATATTATCACTTACTTTGACTTATTTTCATTTTTTGATATTCATTTGTATCTATATCATGAACTTTGATATAGTGGTTATGACGATCTATACTCTAGAATTTACTGAATTGAAGCTTTATATTTTTTCTTCTTCTTTTAATAACGGGAGCTCAACAAGAATTTTAAAATTAGATATTGAAGTTGGGGCTCAGACCTAAATTATGTAAAGCTCTTGACCAGTAGCCTAAGACATGCAAATATTTTATATTATCTATAATTCTTTTTATTTTCTTCATATTTTTTATATTTATACCGTAAAATATTCCGATAAAGCGATGTTGCGTGATACCACTTGCCTCAACGTGCTTTCAGCCTTAATTAAGAGGCACGATGCTAAAGAATGGTTTATTGAAAACCTTTTGTCTAAAAGAATTTACTTATTACATATGCTAAATATAATTTCTATATATATACACTTAATGATGACATTCTTAGGGAAATTTCTAATCTTGCAGCTGAGTAGGGAATGTATAATATAAGGCTTTCTCTCTGCTCAAAACTTCACAAATATGAAATATATTTAGCCAGAAGAGATACTGAACTTTTCTCTTTGTGGAAACTAAATTAGCCCCAGCACAAAAGGTTGCCACCAACTTAGGAAATCAATAAAGCTCACTTTACACTCTTGCTACTTCCATAACATTGTACGTTCCTGGTCATAACTGCTTGGCTCCACCACGTCACCGGTCACCGTGTGTCATTCAGTGTATCACAGAGTACCATGGCAGCTTAATTTTTAGGCTTAATAAATTGACAATCTCTTAAATTTGTCAGTATATTTTACTTAAATATTCGAACTACAATTTATTTCAATTGAGACATGAACATATGATAAAATATTTATATTAGACATTTTCGATATAAATTTTGAAAAAAAAAAGATTGTCACATGTTTTCAAGTGCTCATGTAGATAAATTAATCATTTAAAATATTTTATCTCCTTTAATTATACACGTTAGCTTTAATAAGGTGTGAAACCTCCCGGGCCTGCTCCAATTGAGCCTTTGAGGTTTTTGTTTTAAGGCTTAATACATGGACAATCCCTCAAACTTGTCAGTAAATTTTATTTAGACACTCGAACTATGACTTATTTCAATTGAGCACCTGTACATATGATAAAATATTTTTATTAGACACTTAAGGTTCAAATTTTGAATTTGTTTTGCCCGTGTTCTTAGATGCCTATTATGTAAATAAGTTAACCACTTAACATGTGTCATGTCCGTTATTTATACGAAAAGTCTCAATAAGTAGTAAAACCTCAGGCATTGTCAATTGAGGATGATATGTATAATTAAATGAGATGAAATAATTTAAGTAGTTAATTATTTATGTAATGAGCATTTTGAGATCACGCACAAAATTTCTTTTCAAAATTTAAAGCTAAAGTATCTAATCGGAACATTTTATCATGTGTTCTGGCGTTCAATTAAAACAAGCTATTAGGATTCTCTTTGTATATCTCCTATTTTAGGTAGAATTATATTCCTATTGTAATTAGGTTGATTAATTACCTAGTTTGTAGCAAAGTAGATATTCTTGTACTACTATATATATTGTACATTATTGATGAATAAAATTAAGGAAAACCTATTTCTCAAGTCTTATCATGGTACCAAAGCCAGCCCCATTTAAATTATTTGTTCACCGATGTTGGGCCCCCAAATTATATTATCCACTCTCCAATTAACAAGGTCTGGGCGTGCGGGGGGTTTGTTAAGAGTCTCATATCGGATATGGAATAGGAACATGAACTCCTTATATGGACTTGGAAAATATTCACCCTACAAGCTAGCTTTTGGAGTTGAGTTAGGCCCAAGATCCATTCTTTACATGGTATTAGCGCTAGCCAACTAGCAAACCCTAATTTTTTTGTCTTCTTTTTCGTCCGCCATCGAAACTGCTTTTCTGGCAGCCGACGACAATTTTTTTTTCCGACAGCCCATTCGACGCCCGACATCCCTAGCTTGTCGACGTTACCATGTCGGATAATATTGTCAGGACCGAACCACTTGACGCATCGACTAGTGCCGGATATTCGGCCTTGGCTGATTTGAACCAGGATCAGGTTCAAATTCCTTTGAATTTGATAAATACTAAGGGGCAATCGAATGATCGGATGTCGGGTAAGTCTCCTAATATGCCTTTGATTATTGATACAAGGGCATCATATCACGTAACGGGGAGTCTGTCATGCCTCATTAATGCACAATGGATTTCTGAGTGATCGGTAGACCTTCCTGATGGCGAACGTGCCATTGCGACAATGACGGGTTGTGTGGTTCTTTCAAGGGATTTGACTCTTGAAAATGTTTTATTTGTTTCCAAACTTAACTGCAATTTAATAACGGTGTCACAATTGATTGATGATTCTAATTGTAATGTCTGATTCACTAATTCTTTGTGTGCTATACAGGACCAACATTCGGGGAACCTGATTGGAGTAGGTGAACGTCAGGACATACTACTTTTTTTAGGGATTCCTACAGTGCAAGCAATGTCGGTTCCTGGTTTGATAGAATTTGAGTTGTGGCATCGACGGTTGGGTCACCCTTCGGACAAAGTTATCAAGTTAGTTCCTACAATTAACTCTAGTAGTGCTAGAAAATATTTGAATAAAACATGCGTAATTTTCCCCCAAGCAAAACAAACACGTGATAGCTTTCATGTTAGTGAGAATAAAGCTAGTAAAATATTTGAGTTAATACATTGTGATTTGTGGGGGCCAAATGGTACACCCTCTTCGTGTGATGCAATTTACTTCTTGACATTAGTTGATGATTATTCAAGAGCAGTTTGGGTATATTTATTGTGTAATAAGTCTGAAGTTTATATAACTTTTTGCTCTTTTATTACAATGATTGAGCGCCAATTTGATACAAGAATTAAAATTGTGCGATGTGATAATGGAACAAAATTTAAATCCATGTTAGACTATTTCAATACAAATGGAATTCTCTTTCAAACATCATGTGTGGGTACCCATCAACAAAATGGACGGGTGAAAAGGAAACATCAACATATACTAAATGTGGGTCGAGCATTGATGTTTCAGGCTAATTTACCAATTACTTTTGGGGAGAAATGTGTGCTTGCGGCTGTGTACTTAATTAACCGAACCCCCTCATTTTTTCTTGACAATAAGACTATGTATGAAGTTCTTTTTGGAAAACCACCTACCTTTGTTAAACTAAGAGTTTTTGGGTGTTTGTGCTTTGCTCACAATCAGAAGGCGAAAGGAAATAAATTCGCTCCGCGTAGTTGAAAATGTGTGTTTGTCGGCTATCCGAATAGGAAAACGGGATGGAAGATGTATGATATGGATAATGGGGATATATTTGTGTCACGTGATGTTAAATTCCATGAGAATGAGTTCCCATTTGAACCCGAAAATGATAGTTCGTCATCGTATAATGCTATAGAAAATGTAGGCGTAGATGTATATTTTTTGGGTGATTTGGAGTCGATCGTAGATGAAGGGGTTGTTGTCGGGACCATCGGGGGTAATGGTGATGAGACGACGGATGGGGTAGTGGGTGCATCGACGGGGCAGTGGGGGACGTTGTTGCCTAGCCAGTGGGGGATGTTACTTCCCAGCCCACTCGGGTCCCCGCTGTGCCTGCGGCCCAGCCCAGTTTCACCCCCCAGCCCCTCACCCGACCAGCCCATGAGCGGGCCCATTAACTACCGAGGTAGAGAAAGAATTAGGCCGAGGGTTGAGGGATAAATGCGCTTCGGTCTTGTTACGTGATTTGTTGATTCCACTGTACCGAAAAAAAGTCATTCCCAAGGTTCATTGGCTTTGCATGGTTCTTCAGGTACTCCTTATCCTATAGCACACTTTGTGAATTCTGACAATTTTTCTTTGCGACACCGTATATTTCTTGCAGTTGTGATTGCGGGACTTGAGCCCCATAATTTTCATGAGGCAATGAAAGATGTTGGTTGAAGAGAAGCTATGCAAAAAGAAATTAGTGCACTGGAAGATAATGAGACTTGGGTGATGAAGGAGTTACCTCCCGGGAAAAAGGCACTCGGATGCAAATGGGTGTACAAAATCAAATATCATGTAGATGGGAAAATTGAGCGATTGAAAGCTCGACTCATCATTTTTGGTAATCATCAGGTTGAGGGGATTGATTACAACGAAACATTTGCTCCGGTGGATAAAATGGTGATGGATCGTGCCTTTCTTGTGGTTGCAGCTGCTAAGAATTGGGAATTACATCAAATGGATATGCATAATGCCTTTCTTCATGGAGATTTAGATGAGGAAGTTTACATGAAATTACCTCTTGGCTTTACAGTTGACAAACCCGACATAGTTTGTCGCCCGAAGAAGTCCCTCTATGGTTTAAAATAAGCCCCATGTGTTAATTTGCTAAGTTGACATCTTCTTTAAAGAGGTACGATTTCCAACAGTCTTACTCTGATTATTCGCTATTTACTCTGCGCCAAGGAATAATACAACTTAATGTACTCATATATGTGGACGACTTGATTATCTCTGGCAATGATTCTTCCGTTGTAGCTGCATTTAAGAAATATTTGAGCGTGTGCTTTCATATGAAGGATTTGGGACTGTTAAATATTTTCTGGGTATTGAAGTAGCCTAGAGCTCGGAGGGATTTTTTTTGTGCCAGCGAAAGTACACCTTCATCATCATAGCCGACACTGGACTTCTGGGTGCAAAGCCTGCCGGCGGCTTCCCTATCGAGTAGAATCATACTCTGACCTTAGCTAATGGGACGTTACTTGCTGATCCGGAGCGCTATCGTCAGTTAGTTGGTCGTTTGATTTATCTTTCATTCACTCGTCCTGACTTAGCCTATGCAGTTTATATTCTGGCCTAGTTTATGCAAAAGTTACGTCAGGAACACTGGGATGCGGCTATCAGAGTTGTTCGATACTTGAAAGGAAGTCCGGGTCGAAGTATTTTGCTACGGGCTGATAGTGATATGTTATTAACAGGTTGATGTGATTCTGATTAGGCGAGTTGTCCGTTGACTAGGCACTCTATTACGGGATGACTGGTTTTCCTATGTTGTTCCCCCATTTCCTGGAAAACCAAGAAGCAACACACGGTTTCTAAATCATCCACAGAAGTCGAGTGTCGCTCGGTGGTGGCGATCACTTCGGAGTTGAAGTGGCTGAAAACACTATCAGGCAGTCTCGGGGTGGATCATCCTCGTCCTATGACTTTATTTTGTGACCGTAAGTCTGCACTACATATAACCCAGAATCCTATTTTCCACGAACGAACGAACCATGTTGAGATTGATTGTCACTATGTCTGTGATGCGATCCAGGAAGGTGTAATTACTACGAGTCATGTGTCTACGAACGAGCAGTTTGCCGACATTTTCACAAAAGCATTAGGCAAGCGCCAATTTGTATATTTACTCTCCAACTTGAGGGGGTATTAGGATTCTCTTTGTATATCTCCTATTTTATGTAGAATTGTATTCCTATTGTAATTAGGATGATTAGTTACCTAGTTTGTAGCAAAGTAGATATTCTTGTATTACTATATATATTATACATTATTGATGAATAAAATTAAGAAAAAACTATTTCTCAAGTCTTATCACAAGCCGGTTCGTATGTCTGAATGAAATTTATTAGCAAGTTTGAGCAATTCTCCATGTATTAAGTCTTGTTTTAAACATTTCACGGGGAAAACACATCCGTGTTGGGTGTCTTTGCCTTTGAGGTTTGTTCTAGGATTCTTTACCTTTTTGTGTTTAAATTAAAAGTTGTAAAAAGAAATGCTGGTCCACATAGTAAGAGGTTGTGGGCTGGACCGAACTCATTATTGAGCCTAAAAATACGGCCCAAAATGAGACACTGGGTAATAAACATCATAAATTACATAGACTAGCAATGGAGAGTGAAGAGCATTGGATCTAAATATGATTCATCAAAAGATCAATTGCAGCTAATGCTTTTCAATTTGCAAGTCATAGGCGCCAACCTAATATGTATAAATCTTGTTATTTCTTGGTTATCTAAGATCTAAGATAAGATCAAAGGAAAAAGCTCATTTTTGCTATTGAAATATTCGAAATATGATTAATTTATCCTCCATCTTGTTTTTGGCTAAAAGGCCCTTGACGTTAGTTCTCACTAACCGACCTCCAGCTCGAATAATTTTATTTTAAAACTTCCTCATTAACAAGTTTTACCTCGAATAAAAAAAAAAAAAATTCGCTGAGATAAGTTCCAACTTGGACAAAAGTTTATCTTCTTAATCATTGTAAAAGGTATAAAGAGTAATGTGCTAAATAATTTTCCACTTTGATTAAATTAATGAATGTTTTACTTAATCTGGTTGATTTTATTCATCTTGTGGAGAAAACATTTGATAACATATCTTATATATTGTTCATTAACAAGTACAGTATTTCTATAAGGATATCCCATTCAGATCTGTAATTACTTAATTTCAGGAAAAATCTTCCTAAATTATTAACTACAGTAAATAGATGGCCAAGGTTTTGTGGTAATAAGATTAATTATGACAATAAAGTAATTTCTTTCCTCTGATTGTTTTGCTTTCCATATAGCATAAAAAGTCTCAATATATATATATATATATATGGAAGCAAAGTAATTTCATAATTCATTAGCATCCTAATTATCTTCTCAAGATGGTCCACTACTTAGTGAAGATGATCTTCTTTGTTATTTATCATCATGCCCTACAAAATTCAAGGTCAAATCGCCAGGTGCACATTTTGAATAATCTTCCTGATAATTCTCCTTGGCTACAACTTCACTGTGCATTTAAAGATGACGATTTTGGGCACGCTTACCCTGGACTGAGAACATATTACAAATGGAATTTTGCGTTTCTCCTCAAACTTTATACTTTTGTCACTTTTGGTGGGGTCTTAAAGATACCGTATCGATGTATTTAACGATGTGAAATGTTGTGTTCATGATGGGTAAAGATATATCATCCGGGCCTAATTCAACCTCAAAAGCTAGCTCGTGAGGGGAAGATTGCCCAAGTGCATATAAGCAAAACACTATTTCATTCCCCAATCAATGTGGGGCTCTAACCTACTCTAACACCCCCTTCACGTCCAGGGCCCAAATGGTGCGTGGATCGGGAGCCCAAACAGGAATGGACCTGGCTCTGATACCATGTAAAGATATGACACTTGAGCCTAATTCAACCCCAAAAGTTAGTTCATGAGGGGAGGAGTGTGCAAGTCCATATAAGCAAACTACAAGTACATTCCTCGGGACTCTAACCCACTCTAACACCCCCTTCACGCCCAAGGCCCAAATGGAGCATGGATCGGGAGCCCAAACGGAAATGGATCTGTCTTTGATACCATGTAAAGATATGACACATGAGCCTAACTAAACCCCAAAAGCTAACTCATGAGAGGAGTATTGAGCATATAAGCAAACCACTAGTCCATTCCCCAATCAATGTGGGACTCTAACCTACTCTAACACCCCCTTCACGCCCAGGGCCCAACTGGAGCATGGATCGGGAGCTCAAATGACTCTAGGAGCCCAAACGGAAATAGACCTGGCTCTGATACCATGTAAAGATATAGCACCTGAGCCTAACTCAACCTCAAAAGCTAACTCGTGAGGAAAAAATTGCCCAAATCCATATAAGCAAACCACCGGTCCATTCCCCAATCAACGTGGGACTCTAACCCAATCTAACACGATGCAAGTTCTTTTGTTCCAGAAGATAATCTAAAATGCATATATAATGTGATGGCTGATGGTATCTATTTGGGTTATGAAGATTAGAAAGGTAAACCTATTTATACAAAATACCGTGAATGGTCAACATGAGCAGCAGTTTGCAAAAGTGTATTAGAAGAAAAAATGGACTGACAAAGACAAAACATTGTGTTCTGATCATGGTTGTATTTTATGTTATATATATGGATGTTAATGTTTCCAATAATGCAAGCATTTGTGGCATTTTCCCTTTAATTTGCTAGCATGCAATCCCCTTTTCATCAACATGAAATCAAAAAGTTCCATTGGAAAGTTGAAGGACGCCAATGCAACTGACAGAAAAATTTATCCACCCCCGATACTTTTACAAATTTATATTAGTTTGTCATGGTTAGTGAAAATTTGATAAAATGTGTACTGAGTGTATTATACAAAATTATACGTAGTTTTCATTTAAATGAACGTTCAAGGGGTGTGGTAAGGAATAATGAGAACGCGATTCATGGAACAAATTGGACACGTAAATTTTCAGTTGCTATGGCGAAAATGGGATCCATATATAGAGGTTATGACTGTGACTCAGGGAGAGATCAGAAAGAACTGCAGGTCGTAAATTAGCGGAGGTTTTTTTTGGTCAATATTAAATTGTAATATCATGTAAAGAATGAAAATAGTAAAGTTAGTTTAAAAAGACACATACGAAGGTTTAGGGAATGCTATTGTTGTTGAGTGTTTTTGGTATCTCGTCACCCCCTTCTTCTATGGCTTCTCATTCCCTTCTCAATTTGGTGACTTGCACAAAAATCTCTAATTCAAAACTTTACAAACACAATTTTATGTTCCTGAGTCAACTTGAAATATGCCAGTAAGGTTTTATTAAAGTGACAACAGACAGGTCTTAAATATCGAGATTCTTGAGATTTTAGATAGTTTCTAGAATCTCTAATTTCTATCAACAAAGCTTCAGAGCGCGCTAAAAGCAATAACTATATTGGTTACTCATCTTATTTGCCACAAAGATTGCAGAAAAGAGGATAGACCCTCGAACATGCATGAAACAGTAAAGCATAAACTGGAATATTTTTCTAACTTGTAGGATGTTAAACACACATGAGTTCCTTCGCTCTTTTCAGGAACTAAATATAGCTTTTGTAACAGCCTTTTGTTTCTTTTGCTACTCTCCATCCTAGCTCAATGAAATAGTAAGAAGTCATGTAGCACAAATGTTTTTCTTCTTTATCTGTGCTTGGTTTCAATGGTTAATTAACTATATCAATGCCACTTGTTGACATACATATATTTGCTTCATTGACAATTTCTCTGTGTTTCCTGGAGCAGATCTACAAATTTATAATCCCTTTGTTTATATGTACAGACTCTTATATGCCATACATAGGCATGTATTGTTGGGTATTTTGCTCTATGGTACTTTATAAAGCAGTACGGGAAGTATATAACTATTACAAGTATTCGAAAGGATAAACAAAGATTCAATAATTCAACTAGAAATCTGAAAATTACAATAGAACCACAAAACTGAAATTACAATTTTGTTGAAGACGGAAAAATGGAAACTGTTTTTGCTGAGTCGAGTGTGGCACTCTGTCCTTAAGACAATATTGCCCCGTATGTATCCTTTATACGTCCTGGACAATTTGTCTCCCAAGATAAAACAGCAATGGAACCCTTGAGCAAAGGAAACTCAAGAGCTACCGTGAAGAATATTGAGTAACGAAATGATGCTTGGAAGTTGTAGGAAGAAAACTGTTTTGGTTGTGTATTTTCGTGTGTTGTATGAACTGTTCTTAGTCATATTTGTTTCTCAACAATGGTGTAAGAGGGTGTTTATATAGGTGAGGGAGGGGACTGAAAAACTGCCTCCATAATAGCCAAATAATGGCCATTATGGAGGTAGTAAAGTCACCAACATAAATGGTGAAAGACCAACGGATTTGGCCATTATATGAGGAGTAATTCAGCCAAAATAAATGGCTAAATTGAGTGCTTGGCGTTTCTGTTCTGACCGTCGAAATTCTGATTTTCTGAAAACTTCAGGGACCAAACTGTACATCTGAAAGAATTCTGGACCCGGGGAACCGGACGGGCGGGCGGCGGCGGCGCGCGTGTGGTCTTTCCTTGAACCGAAGCACATCTAGGTCCTCCCTCCTTTAAACACATGGGATACCCCTTGGGGTCCCAAACCCCAAACCAATTTCGAGTCTTATATACACAACAATTCTTTCTTCCTCTACCGATGAGGGAGAATTGAACACAATACCACACTTTCCATGCTTCAAACACCTTACTTCGTGGACCAATATCTCTTTCATTTCTCAATGAAATTTGATGATTCTTGGCCCTACGGTTATCTACGTACTTAGTAGATCATGCATGTGTGAAGAACCGGATTCTCCAACATACGTAACACTAGTGTTTAAGCCGTTAAAGTTGGTCGGTCGCAACTCCCGCCAAAGGCTAATTTCCAACATGTATCTATCTCCATTGACATGTTTCCGTTTTATATATTTTATATGCATGTATTAAAGATTAATTTCTTTTGATAAATTTGAAAGAAACTGCAGGTTCAAAATGTGAATACTGAATGGGAAACTTTTAGCAGCGGGTATCTTGCTTCTAGTTCTCTACAAATTCAAGGGAATAACTTCTTTTTACAATAAGGCTTCTTTGCAAAATATGACAGAGAAGTACGTTGATGGTTTTTGCTGTACGTTCGACCCCGTCTAACTCAACTATTCGACTGTACGGCTATTGTGATTGCGAGAGAAAGGAGGGATGGCGCCTTCCTTTACCATCTGGCGGGGGAAAATGATATTCCTGTAATGTCATTCAATCAGCCAAAAGGTAGACACGAGAAAGGAAATTATGAGTTTTTGCTAGGACACAGAGCAAGTGGTGTAACTGTTAATTATGCTCATGCAGAGGATCTTTCAAAATTTTGAGTCTTAATATCACTACTATGTATAAGGCACTTTGTGTCTTAAGGCTGCTTAAAAAAATATCAGTCTAATACCCACAAAATATTCTTCTATTATAAGCACTTAGGGAACAATTTGACGACAATATTTTTATTTTGGTACACCAAAGCCAACATGTTTCCTTTTAGGGTGATATTCAATGAAATTTGTGAGGAAGAGAACAATGTAGAGATACTGTAGAATAATTTCAGTAGTTCAGTTTCTGACAATGTCAATTTAAGTTCCAGCAGTTTCCATGTAATCCAGGATTATGTAAAGGGCTATTTACAAAACCACATTCCACTACTAGTTTATCATAATTCTACTTGCGTAAATGCTTTTCAAGAACAACAAGGAGAAAAGAAGCAACAATGATCCAAAAAAAGTATTGAGCAGATAATGTTCAAAACAAGACCATCACCTTTGCAATGGTCTCATCAACTTTTATCGGTTACTCTTAGAGAAGAGATTGAGATTCAAGGATTTGCTTTAAGCTACAGCTGGATGTGTTGGGGAAGGAACACATGGAAGTGTTTACAAGGCCAAAGCTGTTGTAACATAGGTCACTAGGATTAAGGGTTGGGTAATTTCAAGAAGAGGATACATCAAATGAAGCATCCTCATTCATTGAGAGAGGCTAACGAATTAACGATTATATAAGTATCAGTACAATGGCAGTCTCTTCAAGCTTTCCGTGATATATTTATTTTTTCTGTGTGAAACTCATTATACCTTGTAATAAATCAATTTCTACTTGGACTTCAAGCAGTTGAAGAATTAGCTTCAAAACACTTAAATTGAAGCATAGTCATAGAAAGCATCTTATACCCTCTTTCTTTTCTATAGACAGCTTGAAGATGGTAACATCACCTACTTCTATTTTTCAGTTAGTATATAAATCGCAATGGCGACTGCATCTCAATATCATTAGATCTTGAACAATTTCCAGTAGCATTCAAACACAACATACTTAAGCAGTATAACAAATAATGGGAATATCTTTCGTCTAATTATTATATGAAAACAAGGAAGATACGTCAACCAATTCTGAAGGTAAATGATAGATTGTAATTATTCATATATAAAAGCATTAGACTAATATAGTAAAACTAAAACATATAGCATAACAAACAGAATAAATAAAGGATGAGTCTGGCTCAATACAGAGTTGGTGTGACCCAACTTGGGAGGACAAAAACGACTGAGAGAAACACCGTCGTAATTTGGCTGGATGCTGCCATCTGCTAAGTTGAACACCCCCATGTCCAAGCTTCCTTCTTTATAGGCGAGGTATGTTTCAAAATAATCGTCAGTAAAATAAATATGATTGGGCTTGACTCCTGGAAATTGAGAAGCTTGGACTGAAAGAGAAGCGTTAGCACCCAGAAAAAAAGCCCCGGGCCCTAATTCTCGGGTGGTATCTGCGCTGTGATATGACTTTTAGTGAGTTCAGGACCAACAATATCAGCAACATCACAAACTAGAACTTGGCTACTATAATCCACGGCATATTGGCTATTAAAATATACCAAATCAGCAAGTAGTTCGTGATTGGTTCCTTCCCACCTAACCCTAGTCCATCTCAAATCTCCTGGTCTCCAGAAACTGAGGAAGCACATGCCTCCCTCAATGACCACGAGAATGTAGTCGGATGTATTGAAGTGTGTGACCATCTGATCTAAAAGCTTAAGCTGTTAGATAGAACACACTTTTAATATTTGATTATATTCTCAACACGCCCCCTCACGTACTGGCCTGATTTTTTTTCATAGTCCAAGCACGTGGAAATTCTTTTTGATAATGGGTAGCGGTGAGGTTCGATCCCAGGACTTTTGGCCTGCTCCGATACCATATTGAAGTGTGACCATTTGATCTAAAAGCTTAAGCTGTTAGATAGAACACACTTTTAATATTTGATTATATTCTCAACGATGTATGAGAAGGTCTAGCTGACAAAACTGCCTTGCGAATAAAGCTCATCAGCCAGCCAGTCTGGTGTTCCTCATAATCTTCAGTGGTATTTTGATGCGGCAACTCAATCTGAACACCGGAGAAGGGATGTAACAGACTAATTTCACCCTCATCTTCTCCGACTGTGATAAGCCAACCCACAGACTCCATACATCGTTTTCTACTGGCTTTCGGAATCCTCTTATTCAAAATCATGCCATTATAGAGGCTGAAGAATTGCCCTAATCATCGTCTTCCTCATCTAACATCAGCCAAGGAACTCTAGGCAGGTCATTGTTAAAATTGTTCTTGGTGGCCACAGAGTGCCACGATTTGCATGCAGTACCAAAATTTAGGTGGTCTTCAATTAAATTAAAACGTGTAGCTATTAGAACAAGCAGATCATATTGAAGTTCCGACCAATCAGGCATCTCTTGCGCCATTGGCATATAAGAAATCTCAAGTTAAACACGAAACCCTACTATATGTATAGCTAAGAAAAAAAAAATCTCTTATAAGGCAGGATCCTGAGTTTTTTTGAAACAGTGCGGGACGAGTTGGACCAAAGCTTAATTTTTGGAAAATTGTAAATACTAAGAAAGAAGCTATATACTGGCAATTTTGGATTATAAATAGCTAGTTTAAGATGTTACTCCCTACGTGACACATTTATAGCCATATATTATATAAGATTTATTTTGGATAGCACATTTAAAAAAAAATCTTTTTTTTAAACTCTGTGTCAAGTTAAATTGTGTCGTATAAATTGGGACGGGGAGTAATTTTTAGGAAATTTGTGACCGTATACTAAAATACTCTTATTGATTTTCTAGGTTAAAATATCCAACTTTAATTTGGTAACCGAAGATGTTATTCATGAAACAGCGTGAGAGGGGATGTCTGGCCCACCACAATTTGGTTCTCCAAGACCTTTTCAATGTTATATTCACTCGTATATGAATCAACTGCAAATAAAACATGAATTAATTTAATATTTTCCCTCAAGTTTATAAGCTGAATTAGAAATGCTACTTTCGATTTCAAATTGTTGAGAAATATCCTAGATAAAGAAAAATTATTATCTTGTTTTGTTATTATGAAAGAAAATAATAAAATCATCTTAAAATATATGCAAACTAACACATTGTTAAAGTCCCAATATATGTGTAAAATACTGTTACTTTGTGCTAAAAAATAGACCATTTCATGTCCTTCTTGACTTGCATAACTAAATGGTTAGACAAAAGATAAATACAAGTTAAGGAAGGAAAGCCAGAATTGTCTATGGGAAACTAAGTTGAGAATCTTTTCAATCATAGGCATATTTGCTTGCTTATTTAATATCAAGGGCTCTTTATTAATATAATAAGAAAATTACTAATACAATATCATATGTGACAAGTCTATGAAGAAAGTGTTGAGTTCCCACATTGACTATATTTTGAGATGAGAAGGTATTTTCATATGGTAATCCTTATCCTATAAGCATAGTAACAGTTTATCATAGACACACATCTCAACTCTTGCTATAGTGTAACATTGGGCTCTAACAAAGATGATGGGTCTCATCAACTACAAAAGCAAAGTATTGGGCAATTGAACTTTCAGCCGAACGAACAAAAAGAGAACTTTCTGCCGATGATAGGAAAACATTTAGGTGCATTAATGTCACTAATGTTTCTTTGATACAAGAGTCACAACTTGCAAACATACCTAGTTATACTATTACCACTAACATTCCATTTTTCCACCACCCTATTTCATCCTTGTCTATAATTGGTAAACCTCAACCACATTCATTATTAAGCTGCGCAAGGTTTAACCTATTAACTGTACAAGTCGCCGTCGTCTCCAGCAGGATTAACAGATGCGAATGGATCAGCTGTTACCCCTGTTGATGTAGCATTAGCTGCGTGTTCTGCAAATTTGAACTCGGATCCAAATCCGCGTGATTGCTGTAATGTTTGAGAAAAAAGCTGGTACTTTCTAATGTCAGCATCACTCACACTTCTTCTAGCATATTTCATGGACTCCTCAAAGTGTGCAGCCTTTATTTCAGCCACTTCATCAGTGTCATCTTCATCCATTGCTTCAGGATTCTTTCTCCTCTTCCGCTCTCTCTCAATATCCTGTCATTTCCCAATCAAAGAGAAGTAAAAGTCATCTATCACAAAATTGGAAAAAAACAAAAATGATAGATGGAGAAGCAATTTACATATTTAAAGTAAACCATCACAAATATTCACCAGCATTTACATGTATAAAGGTAGAGTAATGTGAAGATATCAGATAATGTATCTCCTTCCAGTCCCAATATATGTGACACTTCTTTTTAGTTTGTCCCCAAAAAAGGTTATGTTTCTATAATAAGAAACAACTTAACTTTAAAACTCCCCTTTATCCTTGCTGAAATTATTTATAGTCACACAAATGTCTAAGGTTTATTTTAGACCATAAATGTTAGAAGTCTTCCTTTCTCTTCTTAAACTTTGTTTCTTGTCAAACAATACCACATAAATTGGGACAGAAAGAGTAGGAGTCTTTCCACCCTCACGTCAAGGTGAACTTTAAAAAATACCAGAAATGAAACAGAAACCAAGGGAAGTCTGAAGATGAATTATCTTTACTTCAATAAGGAATTCTAATATATTAATGTGCAAAAGAGCACCTTTTACCTTTTCAATGTTTTCTCTAATGGCGTATTTGCATGCTCGTTGACAAATCTCAGTTATGTCTGCACCACTAAAACCATGCGTATACTGTGATAGAGCTGCCAGATCCACGTCCTTAGAGACGGGGGACTTCCGCAAACATGCTTTAAAGATTTGAAGACGAGAAGCTTCATCTGGGAGGGGGATGTAAATTAATTGGTCTAGACGACCTGGTCTGAGCAATGCAGGGTCAATAATGTCTGGCCTATTTGTTGCCCCAATGATGAAAACTGTTTTCTTTGCTGTCATTCCATCCATCTCTGTCAACAATTGATTGAGTACTCTATCAGCAGCACCACCAGCATCTCCCACAGAATGTCCCCTCTGAAAGAGGAACATATGCAAGAAGAGTTAAAATCAAGAAAACATAAAAGGGCTTTTTTCAATTTTGACCCATCGGCCAAAATTAATTACGGGTGTTAGCCAAAATATAAATATACAAAACCTATACTGATTATGTACACTATATATATATGTGTGTGTATATTTATGTATACATATGTATATTTATACTTAATATACAAAACCTATATTGCCTTGGAGTAACTGGTAAAGTTGTTGCCATGTGATTAAGGAGGTCATGGGTTCAAGTTCGGCCCCTTCCCTGGACCCCGCCCATAGCGGGATCGTTGTGCACCGGGCTGCCCTTTTTTTTATACACAACCTATATTTGTTGCTTATTATTTTTTCAAGTGGTCCAAAAATGTAATTATCCCAAATTATAAAATTGTGACAGGAATGAAGAGACAACTCCATCAGGCTCGAGATTTGAGGTATTACCTGCATAGCAATGGAATCGAGTTCATCATAGAACAGTACACATGGAGCAGACTGTCGTGCCTTGTCAAATATTTCTCGAACATTTGCTTCACTTTCTCCAAACCACATTGTAAGCAACTCCGGTCCTTTCACACTTATAAAGTTAGCCTGACACTCATTTGCAATTGCTTTGGCAAGCAAAGTTTTTCCACAACCAGGAGGTCCATAGAATAGAACCCCTTTAGAGGGTGACATGCCAAACTTCTCAAACTTCTCCGGATGCTCAACCGGATACTGAACAGTCTGCCACAACCAAAGTGGATTTCCAAGTAAGAACATTAGGAGAAGCAAATGAGAGAATTTAAACCTCCCCCAAAAAAAACAGAAAAGAACCTTTTTTCTTTCCTCTTGGGAGCAAATGAGAGAACCTTTTTTCTTAACGCAATCAAAATTTTCAATTACATGCCTCTTAATTTCATAACGCATACCTCTTGAAGTTCTCGCTTGACATTCTCTAGCCCGCCAATATCCTTCCAAGAGGTGTTGGGAACCTCCACAACCTGAAAAACAGGAGATCCAGTTATAGTAGCAAACGGAAATATATACACTGAAAGATAAGGAACAGTTAACTCCCACTTGAAGGAAGGCTGAAATTATGAATAGATAAACTCACCGTTTCACGTAAAGCTGATGGATTTGAAGCAGCCAGGGCTGTTTGAAAATGCTCATTAGTCACAGCCATGGAATTCAACACTTCAGCATCAATGGTCTCATCCTCCAAGTCAATAACATCCATTTTCTCCCTGATACACTGCAGAGCAGCCTCAGTACACAAGGCAGCAAGATCAGCTCCGACATAACCATGTGTGTCTCTTGCAACTCTCTCTAGATCAACCTGTTACAGTATCAATAAGAAATTTGATTAAACAACTCATATTTAGAAACTTAGGTAAACATAACAAGCAATAAGAACAAGCAGAAAAGCAGCTCACATTATCATCGAGCTTCATATTTTTAGTATGAATCCGTAGGATCTCCAGCCGCCCTACTTCATCTGGTACACCAATGTCAATCTCCCGATCAAATCTTCCAAATCTCCTGAGAGCAGGATCAATACTGTTTGGTCTGTTGGTGGCCCCCATAACAATCACATGAGACCGAGACTTGAGCCCATCCATTAATGTCAGAAGTTGGGAAACTATGCGGCGCTCAACTTCACCGTGTGTCTTTTCTCTCTTTGGAGCAATGGAGTCTAGCTCATCAATAAATATAATAGATGGCGCGTTCTTCTCGGCTTCCTCAAATGCCTTCCTCAAGTTACCCTCACTTTCACCAGCCAATTTGGACATTATTTCAGGCCCATTAATCAAAAAGAAAAATGCACCAGTCTCATTTGCCACAGCTCTACCAATCAGAGTTTTCCCCGATCCAGGAGGACCATACAGGAGAATACCTTTTGGTGGTTTCACACCAATCGACTTGAACAACTGTGGATGCCTCAGAGGAAGTTCAACCAGCTCACGAATCTGAGCCATTTGCTTCCTCACACCCCCAACGTCATCATATCCAACTTCATTTAGTCTCTCCTCATCTTCACGCTTGATCGGTTCTCCCTCACAAAAGATGTCTGTATCAGGTGCAACAACACAATATTCTCCAGGCTCTGTCTCAACCACTTTAAATTCAACACTGCGCATACCACCTCTGACTACAAAGAGATCGCCCTTCCTGACAGGACGGTAAGACTCCAAGAAGTATGCTGGTGTGACAACAACAGCAAAGCAAACAGATTCTAAGACAATGTTAATGAAAATGACAAGGATACTGAGTACAAAAAAATTGTGGACTTACGCTTCAAGTACGCATCAAACAGGTTGCCAGTCATACCCTCAATTGTGTCATCAATTGGAAGAATGTGAACACGCTTCGCGTACTTCACATCAGGACACTGATGAACAGCTACAACATCCCCAAGACGAATCCTAAGATTAGCTCGAACGACTTTGTTCAATCTGATCTTAGGTTCTTCACATTGATCATCTGCAAGGACTACACAAACAGTGTCCTTTCGTTTTTTACCCTACAACACAAGTTTCTCTTAGCTTTCTTACAAATCAATGACACGTGTAAAAGTGATGGAAAACAAAGAATATCTTCAACATACCCGCCAAGTTTATCAACTCTGTGGAAAATGATATAAAGAAGGATACCCCTATTGTTAGAGTGAAACAGAACAAAAACATAAGCGGAAAAACAGAGTTCAACAAACCTTTAGCAAGAGAGTATCTCCTCGAAATAGTTGGAGCTCTTCCATTTTAGCAGGGTGCATAGACACAACTGAATTGTCATCATTTATGGCCTCATCAACAATAAGGCGGTTAGGTGATTTCCTTCTCTCCAAAATTGCAGTCGAAAAATCTTTTTTACTGTTTTTCCTGAATTTTCACATTATAGAAAATTTGAAACAGTTAGAACTTAGAAGTATACACCTATGGGCCTATTTGGAAAGCCCAATTGAGTGTAATTACATAGTCAACATGTAATTAAGTGTAATTGAGAGGTAATTACACTCTCCAATTCTGTTGAGAATTTGGTGTAATTACAGGTTACTTTTTAATTTCTTTTTCTTTTCTTAATTTCTTTTTTATTTCTATTATTTTAATTTCTGTTTTATTTTTAAATTATAAATTATTGTTATTATACATTATTTATCTTTCATTTTCTTTCTTCTCATTTCCCAAACTTTACTTCTTGTGATTTCATGTAATTGCTCGTATTTTTGTTGTATTTTTTTATTTTCTTCATTGAGTGTAACTACGTATTATTCTAGTTTTTGAAACTAGACTTCCTAATATTAGAAATAATAATTCATTAACAAACTTGAGATATAACGAGTGATGTTATTAAAGTAGAACTCTTTTGTTGAATGAGGTTATAGACTTATTCACTTTCTTTTGAATTATATTTACTTAAGTTATGTCAAAATTTATTATATGTAAATGTTGGAATTTAACATAAAAGTAGCATGTTAAACTTTTTTCTTTTTGGATTTTGAATTTAGGTTATATTTTCAATTTCAATTTATTCGTTTTAGTACTATTCACTCGTTGTTTTACATTGAGTGTTGTTCATTTTTCACTTACAATTAATTGATTATTTTTTTGTCACACGTTTGAATAATGTTACGACATTATATGTATAAATATTAATCTTTCAAACAAACATCCAGCACATGATGTTCTTACAAAATGTGTTCTTTTAATAATTATAATTAATTAAACCAGACCATTATTAATTTAAAAATATACAATAATTCTTAGAATATTATTTACATATATGTGATTAATTGATATATTTTCAAGAAATATTAAATACCTAATTTAATATATTATTTATAAAGGCGAATATTTATCAAGTAGTAATTTTTATTTTTAAACTAATTTAACTATATAATTATATATGTGCAACCAAACAGTACGATTACTATGACAAACAAACAGTGCGTCGTAATTACTAGGCTGTGTAATTACTAGGCTAATAATTACACAAATTACAATTAACACGTAGCTTTCCAAACAGGCCCTATATATCATCAAATAACAGAAAATTCAGATATATGTTTAAATTAAAAGGTGAAACAAGATTAAACTCACGGATTAAAATTTGTAACAGAGAAGATAGATACTTTAACCAAACAGTAACTCAAGCTAGTGATAACAGATACACAAAACACACATAGCAGAAACCAAAAAGATACAATAAGACATATGAGATGGAAGAAAAATAGAACATACGGGTCGGAAGTGGAAGAACTTGGGTCCGCCATGTTGTAAGTTGCGACGAGAAAGAAGAGAGGACTATTACAGAGCTCTAGAATTCGGTGGTTGTTTGTAGAAACAGAGTTGCAGAAGCAGAAGAAAGGACAAATGTTACATAAGTTGGCCAGTAATTACACCTCTAAATTCCAAAATATTGTATACTTGTCGTTTCAACAGACAGTTCACCTGTCCGCTGATATTCCCGCGCGGGTCCCGTTATTTAGGGTGTGTTTGGTACGACGGTTAATATTTTTTTCTAAAAAAAAGTGAGTTTTCCTACTCTTTTCTCATATTTAGTAATTGGTACTTAAATTGAAAAAGTATTGAAGGGAAGCCTTGTATTAACTAGTAAAATTATTCGCATGTGATCAGGAGGTCATGGGTTCAAGCCGTGGAAACAGTCTCTGCTAGAAATGTAAGGTAAGATTGCGTACAATAGACTCTTGTGATCCGGTCATTCCCCAAACCTCACGCATAGCGGGAGCTTAGTGTAACGGGCTGACCTTTTTATTATTTTTAGGCCTATATGCATATATTCAAAGCAAAAAAATTTTGAATACGGATTGCAACTTCTGTTGGTGAGGGTAAGGGGAAGGGGGTAGGCAGGTGGGTGTGGTAGACATGTAGGTGGGATGGGTGGTGCGAAAGAATGGGTTGGTGCATTGGCGTGTTTTTATTCATCCAGAAAATAATATCCCTCAAATTTTTAAGAAAAAACATTTAAAAAAATATTTAATGCAATCAAATTAAATAATTAGAAAGCATTTTCTGTCATCCAAACACACCCTTATTTTCATTCTTTTTATTTTCTCTTTTAATTGCTTGGACATGTACATGGATATTGGATAAGGATTAAGTTGACGGTTTATATACTGGAAAAACTTATGCACTTCCAATGAACTTCAAATTTTGTGCTCAATTATTTCAACTAGACGTATAAAAAATTTAAAACATAAGTACATGTTAATGTGTGGCGCAACCGTGGCACACCCCTGCCTTGCACATTCGGCAAGGATGAAATCGTAAAATTAAATATATTTTAAATAAATTATTATTATTTTATTACACTTATTCCAATAAATGAAAACTTTTCATATTCTTTTATATATTAAGTTATTTAACTACTAAATAAACATGAATTATAGAAGGAAAGTCAAGTCGTAAAATTCATCGTTAATCCAATTTAGCGACAAGTTGATAACGAATTATTGAAAAAGAATTCTTAGCAAGAAATAATTTAGTGACAGATTAATGAATAAATTTATAGCTAAGTTTAAATTTATTTTATGGTGCTTGTTGTCAAATAAGGTATCGCTTTGATTGTATACATTGAAACTACTAGTAAATAAGAAAAGCGGTAACTTTTACTAAAAGAAATCAGTTATAGTGCAATTCCTTTCCTACTAAAGAACTTCATTTGCTAAATTTAACGAATAAACATCCACAAAGTAGTATTTTCATAACAATTTTATAACCATTTGAATTTTCCATTTATGTCAATAACACGATAACCCAGATAGTAGTAACACCCAAGAATCCCAAAGAGTAACGGAACTACGAAACCCGGTTTTCTCTTCTTTTTTTTTTCTTTATTCTTTTCTTTTTATATAAAGAGAAAAGAAAAAAACTGTAGGACGTTATTATAATATAACCTAGACAGAGATTTTCAAGCGTGTTTGCCACGTTTCTACCTATAAAAGAATTAAATAAGGCAAATAAACTTGATTTACATTATAAAAGGAAATAATTAATTTGATTAGAATACAATTAGGATTCAATTGTATTTAATATTCTTTCCCTAAATTTTAGTTATAAAAACTACCGTAATTATCCTTTAATTTACTTGATGGCTTAAAGAATTTTGTAAACAGATAGTGCACAACACCTAAATTCCTTTGGGAGCAATTAATCCTAACGTGCCCTACAAATTTAGTAGGAATCCAACAGTACAAATATGGAGAAGTTGCCCTAAAGCCCTCGTGAGAATCCATGCCCAAATACTGAAAACGTATGCTAAGGCTAATTCTATTTCACCTTTCTCTTTCTGCACAATTATGGAGAAGCATTGTTCTAAAGACATAACATTGGAGATCCTAACATGGCTTCCTGCCAAGTGTATTTCTAAAGCTTGGAATGCTTCGATAGGACATCCCAACATTGCAAATTGCACCAAGCTCGTTCTCAAGCCCGCCCCTCTGCTACCCGCCTTTTGTTTGAACTGGAAGTATATCCTAATTATAATAAGTATCCTACAAAAAAAGAAAAGACGATTAGAAGGATTTTCTTTAGGACTCACGAGGCCTCATCATTGTTTCAACTATAAGGAGATGCGTCTCTGCTCTGATTTCGGTAATTGTTGCAACAATATTTGTTGCAACAACTTCGATAGTTGTTTGGATTTTTCTGCAGAAAGTGAAGGGTTAAAAAAAGGTGGTGGAGGAGGTAGTGATGGTGGTGACAGAAGAGAAGGTAGTTGCGAAAGAGGGGGTGAAGGTAGTGGTAGCGGAGGAAGAGGCGATGGTGGTGGTGGAGGAGGCGGAGGTGGGGTGGTGGCAGCGACGGAGGAGGCGTAAGTGGGGGAGGGGGTTGTGGCAGCGGCGGAGGAGGGGGAGGGGGAGGGAGAGGAGGAGCTTTGTGTAAATGAAAGAAATAATCCCCTTGATTATTTTCATTAATTGAAAGGCTATATATACAAGTTACATATTTCCATAATAGGAAAATCATTTTCCTATTCTACTTCTAAATCCTTCTTCTACCATAATTCTAACTATACAATATGGTAAGTGTATATCCTATTCTAAATATACTACAATATACACTTAATATACTTTCCTTAATATACAAGGTTTGGCCACTGATTTTTGTCCTAAATTCGTCCATGGGCCGGACCGCACCGCCGCCTTATTCACGAGTTGGGCCACCGCCGAGAGGCCCAACCGCCGCTCTCGGACCGCCCTTCGTTTTTTTCTTTCTTCAAAGCAATATACATGTGATATATATTCAGTGTATATCACATGTATATTGCTCGTTTAACACACCCCCGCGATCATAGCGGGCGATTTTCGAACGCCGAGACTCGTCCCTAAAATCTTCAAAAAGTACCGCGGGTAGACCCTTGGTAAAAATGTCGCAATTTGATAACGAGACGGGACATGGCATACGCGAACTTGACCTTTAGCAACCTTTTCACGGACAAAATGAATGTCCATTTCGATATGCTTGGTGCGTTGGTGTTGAACCGGGTTACCTGAAAGGTAGATGGCACTAATGTTATCGCAATATACCAAGGTTTCCTTCTGAATGGGACAATGAAGCTCCAAAAGCAAATTACGTAGCCAACATGATTCGAGACCACATTCGCCACCCTCGATATTCGCCTCGCACTTGAGCGTGATAGAGTTGCCGACGCTTTGCCGACCGGGAGACCAAGTTGTTTCCAAGGAACATACAGTAGCCAGAAGTCGACCGTCTGGTGTCGGGACAACCACCCCAATCAGCATCCGTGTAGGAGACAAGTGTAGATGTAGATGAGGGATACAAGTGCAAACCATAATCCGGTGTCCCCGAATATACCGTATGATGCGTTTGATTGCATTCATGTGCTCAACTCTAGGGTCATGCATGAATAAACACACCTCGCATCGCATATGTAATATACGGTCCGGTAAAGGTAAGATATTTGGAGGGCCCCCGCAAGATGCGATAGCGGGTCGGGTCCTCGTATGGTGCACCTCTTTGTGGCACTTAGCTTTGGGTTTGCATCAAGCGGCGTGGAAGTGGACTTACAGGATGACATTCCGGCCACTTTCGATGATCTCGGAAGATACTTCCGTTGAGACAGAAACAACCCATCCGAATGACGTTGGACAAACAATCCCAAAAAAATAACTCAAAGGCCCTAAATCTTTCATAGCGAACTCGGGCGAGCATGGTCATGATGGCGGCGCAAGGCATCGGAAGAGGCGGTCAAGATGATATCATCCACATACAACGAATGTAGGCCAACGAAGAACCACGGCGGTAGATGAACAAGGAATTATCGACCTATTTGTGAGTGAACCCAATAGTGGAAACAAATTCAAAGCAAACCTCGTGTACCAGGCCCTCGGAGGCGCTTAAGCCCATATAAGGACTTTTTCAACAAACATACATGATGAGGACGGTTTGGATCCCCGAAACCCAAAGGCGATGCATATAGGCTGTTTCCTTGAGATCACCGTGTAGGAAAGCATTCTTGACATCCAATCGATGAATTGGCCATGTTTTTGACGGGGCCAAGCTAAGCACAAGTGCGAATGGTAGCCGGTTTGACCACCGGACTAAACGTCTCACCACAATCAATACCAACCCGCCGAGTCTTACCATCACCAACAAGTCGCGCCTTATGCCGAGCAAAGGACCCATCCGAATTCTCCTTGTGAGCAAAAATCCACATAGACCCGATAATATTAATACCATATGGACGGGGCACCAACTCCCACGTCTTATTATCAATAAGAGCATTATATTCATCGGTCATAGCAATTTTCCAATTAGGGTCATTTAATGCGGATACGAGGATTGCGGGGCAAGGGGGATTTAGAGACATCGAGAATGTAAATTAAAATGTCTTTTAGGTGTAAAAATACCCCGCCGACTACGAGTGACCGGTCTATGACTCGAGGAAGAATTAATGGAATTTTACGGGCTTGGGACGGACCGGCCGGCCAAAGCGGTGGGCCCGCGGCCCAAATCGGAAATGGCCGGACTCGGCTTGGACCGGTTCCAGAAATTTGGGCTGGACCGGCCCGATTCTTGGAACTGTTCCGATGGGTGGAAGAAGGCGGGTGTGGCGGTATTGTTGGGCCAGCGGGCAGTGGGCCCGCTGGAGGATTTTGGATACGGGAGATGTCCGAAAAATTCCGAATAATATACGGGGATATTTGGTCATCCAAAAAATTATACGACTTAGGTTCGGGAGTATGAACTTTCGTAAATGGGAATTGAGTTTCATCAAAAATGACATGGCGATTGATTATGATTTTCTTGGAGGATAAATCAAAACACTTATAACCACGATGATTCGACGGATAACCCAAAAACACACACGGGGTAGACCGAGCCTGAAGTTTGTTAATTGTGGTGGATGGAAATAACGGATAACACAAGCACCCAAAAATCCGAAGGTGAGAATAAGAAGGGTTCTTATTATATAGGATTTTGAGGGGGGAAGAATATGTCAGATCTTTAGACGGAATTATGTTAAGAAGATATGTGGCCATTTGTAGAGCATGATGCCAAAAATATGGAGGTATGGAGGCATGTATAAGGAGAGTTCGGACAATGTTATTTATGGAACGAATTTTGCGTTCGGCTTTCCCATTTTGTGAAGATGTATGAGGACATGAAAAACGAAAATTTATCCCATGAGTAGCACAAAACTCTCGAAACTCCCTATTGTCATATTCTTTCCCATTATCACATTGAATATTTTTTATTTCTCTTTCGAATTGAGTACGAATGAACGCTCTAAATTTTATGAAGACGGAAAACACTTGTGATTTATTCGCAATTGGAAACGTCCACAAAAATCTAAAATAATCATCTAAAAAGAGAACATAATAACGATGGCCCATTGAACTCAGAACAGGAGATGTCCATAAGTCGCTATGAATAATGTCAAATGGCATAGAAGTATGAGAATTGGAGTCTACAAATGGTAACTAAATAATTTTTCCTAATGAACAAGACTGACAAATTGGAGTACGATTTGTACCCTTACAAGAAATAAAGCTATTTTTATCTAAAGTGATAAAATAGAAGATCCGGATGACCCAGACGAGCATGCCATATGGAAGGAGAGATGGCCGCAAAAGGCGATGGCAAGGTTGGACTCGATGGTGAAACCGGGCATGATAGGATACGAGATCCCCCCTACTATCACACCTCATGAGATGACTCCCCATCTTGAAATCCTTCACGGAGAGAAACCGAAAGGATCAAATTCAACAGAAACAGAATTGTCATTTGTGAATTTTCGGACGGACACTAAATTTTTAATCAATTTAGGAGCATGTAAAGTATTTTTCAAGAGGAGTGGTGGATTAGGAGGAGACAATGTTTTCTCGACCATACCCTAGAATTGGAATAGAGCGCCATTACCAATAATTATCCCCAGGGGTGCTCAAATTGGAATAAGATGAGAGAGTACCGATTCGGAAGTCATGTGAGTAGTGGCCCGGTGTCCATGTACCAATTTGGGTCCGGTTGAGTCAACCCCAACGTGTGCATCGCGGCCTCGATATCGGCCCGAGTGGGGCCTGCCGCGCATGATGGGCTTGCGGAGGACGGGGCCTAAGGACTCGGCCGTGCTAGAGCGGGGGCCATTACCATTTGTGGGGGCCGTTGCGGGCCACCGGCCGATGGGCCGCCAATCTGCCGGGTGTTGGGCCGCTTTGGGACCGGCCGCCCGGCGGCCGCGCGGCGAAACTTTGGAGGGTGCGGGTGCCACTGCCACTGGCCCCACTGCTGGGCCCACGGTGGTGGTGGCCCACTGTACCCCGAATGGGACCCACTGCCTGCTTGTTGCTCACCGGAACCGCCACTAGAACCACCTCGTTTGCCCCCGCGGTTTTTGTTATTTTTGCGATTATTCTTGCCGCCACCATTATTATGGTTTTGGCCCGAATTATTAACAAAACCCGAAGAACTAGGAGAGGATGCCACCATGACAACTGGGCTTGCTCCGGTAGCCGCCTTTTTAGCCAAACCGGCTTCTTCCAACGTCAGCATGGAGCGGGCTTGATGAAAGTCGGGAAGAGGGTTGCTTTGGCGAAGGAGAGTTCCAACACCATTATAGGCCTCGAAAGCCCGGCAACCAAGCGTAGAACTAGACGATTATTTGTCACCGGTGCGCCAACATTACGGAGTTGATCCGCCAATTCCTTTAGTTTCTTGCAATATGCGAAACGTTCGGAAATACGTCCATTCGAACGAGAGAGAATTCTGCTCGAGTGTGACGATACGGGAATGTTGGTTGTCTTGGAATATGTCACGCAATCTATTCCATGCAGCCATAGCCGTGGTATCGGGCTCCATAATCGTCGTAGAAGGTCCTTTGAAATAGTGGCGTATATCCACCGAAGAACGGTAGCATCAAGTGTAATCCACACCTCGGGATCCTCCGCGGGGAAGGGTCTAGCGGGAGGAATTATGTGATGAAGAACTTGATAAGAGATAGCGTGAATTTTAAACAACTCCGCCCACGTTGCATATTGAACGTTTTCCATCTCAAGGACAATAGGGACACCGAGCTTGATATTGGAAGCTGTGAGGCGGGGTGAAAATTGTTCTTAGACATATTTGAAAGAACAAAGAAGGAGGATAAATTTAAGAGAGGTTTTTGAGAGCGGAAGACGAGATATTTGGAGAGAAAACCCGAGGGGGGGGGGGGTTCTCGGCCAAAGAGGCAAAAGTTTGAGAGAAGAAAACTTTTGGTTTAGACCTAGTCTCTTGATACCATGAAAGAAATAATCCCCTTGATTATTTTCATTAATTGAAAGGCTATATATACAAGTTACATATTTCCATAATAGGAAAATCATTTTCCTATTCTACTTCTAAATCCTTCTTCTACCATAATTCTAACTATACAATATGGTAAGTGTATATCCTATTCTAAATATACTACAATATACACTTAATATACTTTCCTTAATATACAAGGTTTGGCCACCGATTTTCTGTCCTAAATTCGTCCATGGGCCGGACCTGCTTCTTCGCCTTATTCGCGAGTTGGGCCCCTTTGAGAGGCCCACCGCCGCCTCTGGGCCGCCCTTCGTTTTCTTTCTTAAAGACAATATACATGTGATATATATTCAGTGTATATCACATGTATATTGCTCTGTTTAACAGTAAATAATAAAACTTTGGGATTTTTAAAATGTGTCATTAACACCTACTCAATAAAAATAACTTTGAGTAGTCCATTCTTAATTTTGAAACTAGAAAGTGACCCTTACTGCAAACTAAGGGTGGCCAGTGGGCCGGGCTCGGGTCTGGCGGGATCGGGGCGGGACGGGAGAATTGGTCGGGGTCGGGGTCGGCGGGGTCTGGCGAGACTTGCTCCAGTCCCGTCCCGATCCCGTCGGTATCGGGTCGGAGCGGGGTCGGGTCGGGCTCGGGACGGGGTACGGCGGGTTTTCATTTTTTTTTAATTTTTTTTAATAACATATGTATAAAAAAACTCAATAAACAAAACAAGATAGTGTAATAAAAACATCCCAAGGCTGTTTTTGTGCCTCTTATATTATTTAATAGACATGATTTTTTTGTAATACAAATACAATTGTCTAAAATCTAAATTGCAACTTTGTGGTGTTGTCAAAAAGTTGCAAATTACATAATAAAATTGCAATTAAAAAAATTACATTCTCAAAAAAATTTGTTCTAATTGCTTGATGATTTCTTGTGGTTCTTCGGTTGGAATTGGTATTTGTTGGTCAAATTGATCCACGTCGCTTCCACTACCTTCGGTTAAGATTTCGTTGTAGTTTTCATCATCTTCTTCGTTGATCTCCAGTTGACCGCACTTTCTCCGCTCCGCTCGTATCCAATCTCGAATAATCCGCAATTTCCAAGTTGTCTCGGCCAATGAGTGTCGTGGTCTCCTATTTGATATCGCTGCTGCGAGAAAAAGCGCTTTCAGACGCGATTGATGACGCTTGAATGTTCAAAACATCTCGAGCCATCAATGAAAGTGTCGGAAAGGTCTTCTCATTCCCCCTCCGTATTTCAAAGCAAGTCTTCATGTCCATCTTCATTGATAACTTCTTGATACGGTACGAGAACCCCGCAAAACAAAAATATCCAACTCGCTAATTTGGTTAGTAGTAGAGGTACGGCCGCACATTCTATTTCGAGGCTTTCAATACTAGCGCGCAGAAACAAAGCATGTCTTTTGTGAGGTTGTGTTGAAGATGAAGAAGATGGTATGGAAGCCGGTAAGTTACTAGCATTTTCTTGTTGATAAAATCTATATATATTTTTGCATTGGTGTTCTACGCTAGACACCGCTTCTTCTTTAGTTTGTTCAATAGGTGGTGGGTGATTTAGATTTTTGGGACTTGGAGGTGGTAGTACTTCTATACAATCGTAAATAGTTTCAATTAGTGATTTAGTACCGTCTATTTTAATAGTAGGATTTAATACAGAACCAATAATATAAATAGAGGGAATAGGAATAAAATATTTTTTTATTTTGACAAACATTTTTTTAATATCTGCCTTATAAGCTGGTTTTTTCATATATTCACTAAGTAATAAAAATATTAGAGTTATATAAAATAACATAGTTGAAATAGTAGGATAATATATACCGGAAAATTCTTTTGTTGCTTGAAAAAATTTCCCTAAAAATACAATAAGTTCGAAAATTTTTACCCAATCACTATCTAAAATCATATTAGCTGACTTTTTATTATGAGAGTTAAAAAATAAAGTTATAGGTAATTTATAGTCATAAGCAACAAGTAGTTGCTCGTATAAAGAATTCCACCTAGTGGATACTTCTTGTGGAATTCTTCTATAAGGTAGTCCACAATCGTGACAAGTTTTTTTATATTCTTTTCTACGTTGTACTTTATTACTTTTAAAAATAAAGTTTATAGCAAATTGTATTTTACTAAGAATGTCTTCAAAAAGTGATAGACCATCCTTTACAATTAAGTTATATATATGGCACGCGCATTTTATATGAAAATGGTCTGGAAAAGACGGAGTTAAACTATTTTTTAACATTGTAATTGCGTAATTGTTATTAGAAGTGTTATCTAATGTAATAGTCATAATTTTATCGGTAATTTCGTAATAATCGCACACTTGATAAATATTTTCTGCAATAAAAGTACCAGTGTGCCTATCATCTTTATATCTATACGCTAAAATACGTTTTTGCATAGACCATTTATAATCTATCCAATGACAAGTTACAGTTAAATAATCATGGCCGTTAGTACTACGACCTATATCAGACGTGATAGATACTTTGCCATTAAAATGATATAATGAAAAACGTAAATATTGTTGATATTCATGCGCGAATTTAAATACATCTCTCTTAACAGTTGATCTAGGAAAATCGTTAAAAGCAAGATTATATATATCTCTAATGTAATGAATAAAATCGGGAGATGAAGGAAATGAAAAAGGCAAACCCTCCACAGCAACTAATTTTGATATTGCTTCTCTATCTCTATGTTTATTGTATTTAGAGCCTACAATTCCCCCCGTCATAGGGTTAATTTGGCCCTGTACTTGGTCCGGCACAGTATCAGTATGTGAACCTTGTCCCGATAGAGCGGGCGTTTGCGCACCCGATTTTGAAGCCTGGTATTGGGCATACCTAGCTGGATGAGCACTTACTACGTGTCTAATTAAACCCCCCGTCCCACCGTGACCTTTTCCAGTTTTAAATTTTAAAATATTTTTACAAATTTTACATATGGCTACTTGATTCTCTACGTCCCTATCAAAAAATGTCCATGCATCTGATTTTAATGGTCGTTTTGCTGGACCTCGTTTCATACTAGGGGGAATAGGAGGTATTTCAGTTGAAGGTGCACTAGTGGGTGTGTTGTCATCAACATTAGTGGGTATATCATCTAGATCATCGTCTAAATTAAAGTCTTCTTGAGTTCCAGAAAATAGCTCCTGGTCTAAATCTAATGGTATTGTAGGAAAATGTTGAGTATCAACAAAATCATCCTGTGTAGGAATAAGATGACTAGAAGAAGTACCCTTGCCCTGGTTGCCCCTACTAGAAGAAGCACTCTTACCCTTACCCTTAAACATACCTTTTAATCCTTCCATTTTAATTATGATAATAAATAATTAAAGACAATAAAATTAAGTGCGCTAAATAAAATAAACAGACAATAATAATTTAATGAAGGAACGAATGTACCAAACGCCGACGTAACGTCGACGTGTAACGAGAGGTTGAAAATTGAAACTTTGCTCGATAGAAGATCCTCAAGCTAGTTGCCAACTTCACTCCCAATTCCCAAATGAATTAATAAAATTGAATATTTAGCAAACAATGTAGACTTGTAGAGAGATATATTGAGAAATTAGAGAGATTGTAGGAAGATTTGTGAGAAAGATGAAGAGAAAATGAGTTATTTATAGTTGAAAAATTGGGTTAAAGTGTAAATATAATAACTTATGGGTTAAAAATAAATATTAAGGGGTAGGGGGGTTGGGGGAGGGGGGGGCCTAAAATGGTCGTTGGCCAACGTCCATAATCTAAAATGGTCGTTGGTGCAACGGCCATTTTTGCAAAGGGGGGAAAAGGGCGGGGTCGGGCTCGGGCTCGGGACGGGCTCGGGGCGGTCTCGGGTCAGGCGGGCCTGGGGCGGGCTCGGGTCAGGCGGGCCTGGGGCGGGCTCGGGTCTGGCGGGACGAGACATCGTCCCGTCCCGAGTTCGAGTCCCGCCCCCGTTATTTTTTTTATTTTTTTTTAAGCGGGGTCGGGGCGGGCTCGGGTCGGGGTCGGGCCGTCCCGGCCCACTGGCCAGCCCTACTGCAAACTGATGGTACTATGCTTTTTCAAATTAAAATAAAACGTTTGTTTTTGTTCCATGTAATTTACTAAGCATCTTCTATGATGATTCGACTACTATTTTTTTCCTTAAATGCTTGAACATGTTGGAGAAGTAGACATTCCTGAGTTTTACTTACATCAATCATGGTCTGAACTTAGATCGAAAGGGAAGTATTAGACATGTTTTTTGGTTATGAAGTTAAAGGAAGTATAAGAAAAGTAGCAACAACAAAATTACTTTTCAATCTCAAATAAGTTGGGGTCTGGCAATTGGAAAAGTAGCAATTCGAGAAAGTAGGGGATACCAAAAATCACCCCTAAAAAAACATGATTCATCCGACTCGTCTAAGATTATTGGCTAAGCTCATTCAAAAATTGGGTGGATATGTAGCCCATCCAAGAGAAACTTTGTCAAAACATTTTCGAAATGACATTTATTTGATATATTATTTATCCTTGTAATAAAGGAAAAAATAAGTTTTTTTAGGTACTTTAAAAAATTATAAACTAACAAATAAAGAAATCAAAACTTAATATTAATTAGACGGGTTAGATTATGCTTTGCTTTTTAGTTTATTTTAGTCTAACTCATTTCAATCTAAGTAACCCCCATTTATTAACTCAAAAAACTTTGACTCACCCAAGTTGCTCCCATTCCGACAAGATTAGGAATTCTTTTATCTAGCTTGGAGCTAAACTTGTGTAGCTGAGTCACACAAATTTCGTTTCTAAAAGATACCCAAATAAATGAGATCAAACCACCCATTTGATACCCCTAATTTGGTTTTGCTAGAAGATCAGGGGTGTCTATCCTATTCTCTTAAGTGACTGAGATACAATTTTCTTCCGTAAACGTTTGCCGATTTACCTAAATTTTGACTTAGGCATTGGCATGTTCTTTTAACCAAGACAAAAACTAAATCCGTGCAACAAGTTGTGCATTGACATGTTTTTATTAACCAGGACAAAAACCAAATCCCCGCAACAAGTTGTCATTTTGAATTTTATGTTTATAGTAATAGGTTGTTGATAAGAACCATGTTCTCGATTAGTGAACTTCGATTGTTTCCATATATTGGATGCTTTTGTTGGGTTGACTGGCCTCTAACTTCTCTTATAATCATAAAAGAAACCTGTATTCTTGGGGATTCGTTGATTATTAATTTATTTTAATGCCCGGGAAGGTTCATTACTTAGACTTTTGCCATTTATGTTGCATTCTCCCTATTAACGTGTACAAACATATTATATTAATACAATTCTACCCTCTCTATGCTTCCCACATGCAATATCTATATGAACATGACCATCAACATTATCTCACTAGAAAATTATTTGAAACTACGATAAAATTTTGTTTCCTGTATCTGTAATCTCAATGGCACAGAATAAGACAGATACATTGGGTTATTGAGTTTCTCTAGATGTTTAGTGTCCATGAAGTCTCGGGTTCAATTTTCAACGGAGATAAAAAATGTAGGAAGATTAATCTATTGAATATTTCAATTCAATGATAGCAAATATATACAATATTATAATGTAGTACTAATTTAAGTTTACCTAAAATACAAGATACTAATCATCCTAACTAATTGATGACAAATTGATTTACACTCCTAATTACAATATTCTTAATTAGTAGTGATTGGAGATAATTATGGGATTGCCCCATAATTATTCTTACAGTCCCCCGCAGTCTTAGCGGGAGGTTCTCGAATGCTAGCACTGTCCCTGAAATCATCAAAAAGTACACGCGGATTTTGAGAAAATGTCTGCAATCTGATAACGGGACGGTACATGAAGAATACGGACTTGTCCACGGGGTGAAGATGTCTGAAACCTTTCCAAGTTCCAATGGTAGGTGTGGTGGTTCACTTTTTCTACCCACAATTTCCATCAATTGACAAAAAATAAACTAAAATAATAGCTATGCGAATTGTAATCAATACTGTCAACTTCTTACCAAAAAATGTACATCAGCTCATGAGGGTCAAATAAGTAATAGGTGAGCTCTCTTTGAAGCACAACGCAAATTATGTTATATGAAGGAATATAGAAATTGCCCAAACCCAAACCTTCTAAATCCTAGGTCAAAATAGGGACACAAAGAACTTAAGGGGTTAAAAAAGAGTAGAAACAAAAATTAGGACACTCTACAAGACCAAAATGAAATCAATTGCACACTTTTTTTCTTTAAGGGCACCTTGAATTTCTTCCAGGACCACCATAGTAAAAATAATTACCCCAAACATTATTTTTTCCAGCTCTAATGTCATAGCAATTTGGATGGTCGGCTAATAGATGAAGATTTGACAAAGGAATTAAGTTATTATCCCAATCAACTACTTGCAAATTTCTGAAATATGAAGCTTTGCCAAAGCCTTCATCAGCAAAATGTCCACTTCCCATTTGTGTTGAAGTGTGATATCCCATTGATCTTGAGTTCACTATTTCTCCTCCAAACTGTATCATGCTTGCATGCCCTTTCAGATGGCTGAACAAGAAATCTGGCCAGTACCCTACTAATAGACCCGATCCGAATTCCAGCCACCAGTGTCCATGCTTTGGATCCTACACAAGAAAAATTTAGTTGTTCTTGTTATTTTATATTATCAGGTCATCTAAAAAATAATAATAGGTGTCTAAAAATAGTGGGATTTATGACCTAAAATAAAGCTTAATACCTCCTAGAAAAGGTTAAAATGGATTGATAATGTAAAAAAAAATTATGCTCCGGTCAAAGCTTGTAATGTTGCGTAAGGAAAAACATATTAGTATTTTTTATTTTGCACTTATGATTCGATATTTGTATTGAGGTCTGATTAAATTTGGATTCGCACACGAAGTCTCACATCGAGAGATAAGACGCTTCCGACAAAGCACCTTTATATTCAGAATTTGAAATCAAAATATTTAATTAAAGATGACAGACATATAATTAAGAATGTATAAATACTTATTATTTCGCTACAACCTCTTGGAGAAAAAGAATGATGCAAAATAAAGAACACAAATTAAAACAAGTGTGGAAACCAGAATAGTTCCAAATTAAACTGTTAGACCTAAAAGCTGTTAGGTGTCAGGTAGTAAGAAAATAAAATATTGAATTGAAAGATGGAAATTGGAAAGTTGACTCAGTGGATGCTTCTCTTATCTTAACAATACAGAGAATCTTGCAATTTACTATTCTTGAATATTGTTTGAGGAAAAAGCCATTTGTAAGGAATAAAATATGTAGGAGTAATACTATTGCGTTTTTGTCAGCTCAATCAAAATGTCCCTATGCGCATGCCTAAAAGAAAAAGAAACGTACTTCACAATCAATTTTTTGTGAAAAAAAAGATAGATAGTCTTTTTTTTTATATCTAACTTTTCAATTTACACCCGACTATTATTGAATATAGAGTTATTTTTTGGTGGATGGGTGGTTGATTAAGGAAGTGCAAAACAGCTAAAATATTTTTTAACCTTCTTTTTTATTATTAAAAAAGAAAGAGAATAAAATTGTTATAGGAAAGAATCAATTATATTAAAGCTAGAAAGGACTTAATTATACCTTCCATATCATTATGCCAATATCAAATTGTCTACCATTGACATTTGATCTTGGAGATATTGCTGCCCCCATAGCAATTCTGTTGTTTGTTTGAACGAAACCTGAGCATAATAAGTTGTAACATCCCGTGGCTTGGTATGCATCCGTCTGCATTTCAAATAATAAGTTTAAATTTTATGTATTTACGGTATAAAAAATATTTTATATAATTATATGTAAACGAGCAGAAAACGAAAGTTCTAGAAAATAATATTCTTACCGTCCAATAAGTGAAGAACCTAGGATAATTGTCTCCATATAATTCCGGGCTCACCTGAATGAACATGGCACTATATTAATTTACTATACTTAAAATCTCTTGTTGGCTCAGAAGGCAATTCAAAATTTATAAAATATTAGCTGTCTTTTTGGTATATGGATATATTGTTTGTTATGACAACTAAATTAGCTGATGTTTCACTTTCATATTAATCCTTTGTACTGGTGATGTTACAGCTTAGCAGCAATAATGATTTCCTCTACTTGAAAGGGTAAAAGAAAAGACTAAAATAGGTTAAAATTGAACTTGAAGGAATCCAAAAAAAAAAAAAAAACTTTTCTTTTGTTAACCTTTTCTTTTGGGAGAGAGACAAAGAAGCTATGGAAATGCATTTTACTAGAAAAAATTAAGTTTTGTTAGTGAAAAAAGAATTACTACTTAATAAAGCTAGTCAAAACTAAAACTCATTTTCAAAAACCAACCAAGCAATATTTTAAATTCTTTTTAGAGAAAAAAAGTTATATGAACAAAAGCGGCCAAAGAAGATATAGAAGTAAATTAAATATATGGTCTAGCGGTTAATAAAATAGATTAAATCACAGGAAATTAGGATTCAAGTTTCAAACGAAGCAAAAAAAATATAGTAAAGTGATTTATTTTCATTTGTCTAAATAGAGCAGAATTGTCCGGTACATTAAAATTTGCGGAACTTGGAAAGTTGCAAATACTCGATGAATTAGTTGAGATGTGAACAAGTTAGCTCAAACACTATCGTCTTAAGAAGGAAAAAAAAGAAGGCATAGGATAGAAGTAGTAAAATCATCTACTTAGTACTTCACAATTTTAAGGCTAATATATCTGCATACCTGCCAACCAGCTTCAATGGTATTAAGATCATTGCCAAATGTGCCAGAGATGACCCAAAGTTGTGAAAGACTGAATTCATATTGGTCTGTAACTCTTGGTGTCCATACATTAATGCTTGCCTTTGCTCCATAATATTGTTCTCCATTCACGAAAGCTACCGCATGCTGCCATCACCAGTCAATTTTAGACACATTGTACACTCTCCTCTTTATGTACATTAAAATTGTAATGTCTCCTAATCCTACTTTTCTTTTAAAAGAAATGTCTGGTCCTTCTTGAATGTGACACATTTGACTGTGTTTAAGTTTATAAAATGATTTTTACCTTGAGAGTCACTACTAAATAAATAGGAATTAACAATGGACAACGCTAAACCTATTTAGCAATGAATTAGTGACGAAAATCATAGCTAATTTCAGTATTTTCACAGTCAGTCATGTTAAGTGAGAGCAAAATTGATGTGCATATACTAATTAATAACCTCATGATCATTGCTCAATGTGTCATGCCTAACACCTCTTCTAATTTTTCTACCAAATCTTCTTAATGAACTTGTTCTCATAACATCTTTCTCTGTTGTTCTTCTAATTGGAACAGTTCCTTCAGGGCATGATTCTCCAGAAACTGTCCAAAGTTGTAAACTTTCTGCCATTTCATTCATGGTTTCATTACCTTTAGGCCTCTTTGGAGGTCCCTGCATTGCATGAAATTAAACACATAAAAAAGTTGGTTCTTTCAATAACTCTGTTTAAAATTTAAGTGTGAAAATTATTAAAGGAATTTCTAACAAAGTACCAGTAGCTTCATTCCTTTGAGTTGAGGATGGTCAAAAGCTGGTTGAAGATGAGATAAAACACAATCTATTAGATCCCCATCTGGACTCTGCATCAAACAAAACAAAACAAAAACATCTTTTTATTAACAGCTACTCCTTCCGTCCCAAAAAAAATATTTTAGTTTGACTGACACGGAGTTTAAACTACAATCTTGAAATGAAAAAGAGAGAGAAGAAAAGTGCCTTAATTGTTTTGACCGGAGGCTTGTTGATTTTCTTGAGGTAACCCTTTATTCTTTTGAGTTTCAACAATTCTTGCCGTGGCCGGAAAGTTTGATTTGCCGGCAGAGTATTATGCTCGGAGACAACAGTAGTAAATGAAGAAACAAGAAGCAAGAAAGATACAAATTTGAAAATGATTGAATTTGAAGAAGAAGAGGAAGAAGTCATGATTTTGGAATAATGTCTTTTTCTGATTGTTTCTTGTGTTAGCATTGATGGTGTGTTTGTATGTATTGGCGTTGTCTTGTACTGTGATGAGAAGCAACACAACAAGAGGATTTATTCCAGAATTTTGTCCATGGAAGAAACACTTGCTGTTCTTCTTCCATATACAAAATAAGAGAAGAAGACAGGAAGAAAGATTCAAAGAGTAAGTTAAAACACAGTTACTCACACACCATTTTCAAAATTGTTTATGATTTTTTTAAAGACTCAATTTTTTGACAGAGAAAAACAACTCTATTCTACAAGTTTTTTTTATGTTTTTGTGTGTGTCTTGGTTTTAAGTTCTGACAAGCAGAAACTTCAGGCTGAGTTTTGTATTAAAATAGAGACCCATGATAAAGTAGGGGGTGTTAAGTGTTAACCCCACTACTGTATTTCTAGTCAAAAGTAAGGACCCAATTCTTTATTCTAATAGCTATGTCACAGTCACTCAGAAGATATATTACTCCGTCCGTCAGCAGTTTATTTGATATACATTTTAAAAAATAAAAGAGAACTTTTGAATTTTATGATCTAAAATAAGTTAAAGATATTTATATGATTATAAATTATCTCATTTTACGTAAAAAAATAAAATATAAAATTAAATTATTATTAAATAAAAAAATATATCATTCTTTTATGAACGAACTAAAAAAATAATCACTCTTTGAAAGAGAGAGAGTACTTCAAATAATAACTGAGATTTTGGTGTTTCAACAGATTTGTTTGTATTTTATATTCTTCCTTCCTTTTTTCGTGAGGAAGGGCCAAGGGGATTCACTACTACGGTTTGCTTCACTTTGTTTTCAAGAAAACATCAACATACCCAATATAATCCCATTAAGTAAGGTTTGGGAGGGTAGAACATATACATATCTTACTCATATTTTGTGAAAGTCAGACGGTTGTTTCCGATAGATCCTCGACTAAAAAAAAAAAGGGTTAATGATAAGGATTGTGGTGGGATGGATAATGATCTCTTCATTTTTAATCAGCCGTCTCGTGATTCGAGTCTTAAACATAAAGAAAATTTTGTTATAGAGCATTTCATTCTTAAATTGGGCTTACGTGAATCTGGATTAGTCGGGGCGCTCATGTGGATAACCGGATTGGAAGTAAAAACAAAAAAGACAACTAATTGAGATCGGTTATATAAATTCTCAAATACCATATTTTTCCATTTCAATTCATAATTGATTAAAATTTAATAAAATACCAAAATTTTAATTAAAAGGAATTATCTTCCAATTTTGAAAATATATCTTTGTTTAGTTGGAGTATTTCCTAAAGATAACCTACCATGTACTAAAACCCATGTAATGAATAACAGGAATTTAAGCACAACACCTGCAAGGATAGTCAAGTTGGTGTAGCAGTAGAGCGCGGGACCGCAAGATCACAAGTTCGATCCCCTGCATAAACATTCTTGGTTGAGCCTGTCACACATGGCTTGCCAAGTGTGGTTAATCGGCCGCGTGGTTTTGCGAAATTTATTGCGTCAGTCCGGGGTTTACCCTGTGCTTACTCGAGAGAGTAGCGGCTGCGGGTTCCTTTGTTAAAAAAAAAAAAAAGGAATTTAAGCACAACGTCAGAAATTGTTGTATCAATTTCCATTCTGGTGTAAAGACGTTGACTGCTTATTTAGAGTAGAATTGAGGTCGCTTTCCAGTGGACCAAATTTAGCATTCAATGATATATTATTAGAAACATAATTATGATCCACATTTAATAGATGTAAACTAAAAAAAGGAAAACATGAACACAACTACACAAACAAGTAAAGTTCATGTTTTTTCTTGTTTTAACATTAATATTTACGTTAAATTTTCAATCGAAGATTATCTTGTTACACCTCATTAACGAAGTCTCATTTTAAAAAATTAAATATTAATATAGTGTGCGACATGTGGAAGTGCACTGGAGCCTAGTAATCTCTATGTTCGCAATGCGCAAGGTTCTAGTTTGTTTCGTAGGTTGTCAGCCCAATATATTTGTCCTTTTTTAATTTATTGTACAGTAAACAAGGTAAAATCTTTTACTATGATATGTCACTTGTCAACCTGCTCTTACTTTGAGAACGCTAACGAGCCGTTTTACCATAATCTGAAATTACTAGATGAAATTACGATGATTTGAAGTGAAAATTTAATAAAATATATAAAATGCACGGTAAATTATCAATTTCACAATCTAATTAATCGAACGATTTATTACCCCGATATATTTAAAAATGTCACAAAATATAAAAATAAATTAAAAAAGTTTCGCGTTTTGATAAAAACATTTTTTTATTTACAAAATACAGATCTAATTGTAAGATGATATTAATCTCCCTTGAGGAGTCTTTCATTAATATCAAGGTATATATAGAGTACAATATTCATCCCTTATACAATAGGAATCCTAAGCCTATACAAAAGAGGAATCCTAAGCCTATACAAAAGAGGAATCCTAAGCCTATACAAAAGAGGAATCCTAGTCTTACCATAATTATATTTACACAATATATGAAAATATTCTAATTATGGGTAGGGAATATATTTACACTTTTACACACCCCCTCAGTCGGAGCGGGAGGAGGCGGACGCCGAGATCGGCTCGAAGTCAAGAAATAAGCGTGCGGGAAGTCCTTTGGTAAATATGTCGCATACCGATAGGATGATGGAACATGTAACACTCGACATGGCCTAACGCAACTTTCTCACGAACGAAGTGTAGGTCTATCTCAATATGCTTGGTTCGCACGATGTTGAACCGGATTATGAGAAAGATAGATGGCGAGAGATATTATCACAATACACAATAGATGCACGACGCAAAGGACACCGAAGTTCTAACAAGTAAATTTTCGAGCCAACAAATCTCGCCTACTACATTTGCAACGCCTCGTACTCGGCCTCGGCATTGGAGCGAGATAGGGTAGCACTGTCGCTTGGCGGACAAGAAATCGATTATCCCCTAAGAAAACACAAAAGCCGGAGGTGGAGCGTCGCGTGTCCGAACACCCCGCCCCATCCGCATCCGTATATGAAAGCAACTTGTCCGGTGCGAGAGGGGTATAGGTGCAAACCATAATCAAGAGTGCCCTTAATGTATCGAAAGATACGCTTAAGAGCAATGAAATGAGACTCCCGGGGCATGCATGAATAAGCACACCGCCGAACAAAGCATAAGCTATGTCCGGCTCGGTGAATGTGAGATGCGAAGTGCACCGCAAGGCTCATATACGAGTAGGATCGAGAGGCGGAGCACCATCCATAGCACCGAGCTTAGATTTGGAATCAACCGGAGTAGGCACCTCTTTTGCGGTTCGCCATCTTAGCCCTGTACACAATCTCTTCTGCATACTTACGCTGACACAAGGACATATGATTGGCAGACCTGGTCACTGATATCCCCAAAAAGTAACTCAGCTTTTCCAAATCAGTCATTGCAAATTCGGACTTGAGCAAGGCAATAATCTCATTTTTCAATCCGTCGGAGGAGGCAGTAAGAACAATATCATCCACGTAAAGTAATAAGTAAGTCGTGCTACTACCTCGATGAAAAATGAAAAGTGATGTATCACTCTTGCTGCATATAAATCCAATCTGCAAGATATACGTGGCAAAGCGATCATACCACGCACGGGGGGCCTGCTTCAGGCCATATAGTGACTTACGGATACGTCACACATAGTGAGGAACTCGCCGGATGGGTGAACCCGGTGGCGATGCATGTAGACTGTCTCTCTCGGATCCCCATGTAAGAATGCATTCTTCACATCAAGCCGATGGATCGGCCGGTGTTTGCCCATGGCTATGCTCAAAAGCGTGCGGATGGTAGCCGGTTTGACAACCGGTGAAGGTCTCACCACAATCAATGCCCTCCCGCCGATTTGTGCCATTAGCCACAAGACGGGCCTTATACCTCTCAAGATCCCCATTGTCTCTGAACTTGTGACGAAATAACCACATACAACGAATGACATTCACCCCCTCAGGTCTAGGTACTAGATCCCACGTGTGCTGTTTAGTTAAAGCATTGAATTCCTCATACATAGCCGCATTCCAATTAGGGTCTTGTTTGGTCAATTTTGGGTTCTTTGGAAGTGGAGAGATGGTTTGGGCAGACAAGTTGAAATGGACTTTGGGTTTGAAGATTCCATGCTTTGAACGAGTTTCCATTGGATGGGTAGGGACAGTGGGTGGCGGAGTGGTGTCTGAGACGGGGGGTAAAGTCGGATAAGGAGAGGGTGGGGGCGAAGCCGTCGGAGGTGTCGCGGCTCCTGGATCGAGAGTCGCGGTGCTAGAAGGTTGACAGGCTTCTCTGAAGTTTGGGCGCCGCGGCTCTGACGACGGAACATAGGATGTGAGTTGTTCGATAATGAGGGGAGAGATGGCAGACTCGTCAAGAAATGAGTAGTCCTGTTTTTGGAATTTTGGAAGATTCGAAAACGGCAATGTGGTCTCGTCGAATGTGACGTGACGAGATATGTGGATCTGACGAGTCGACAAGTCATAGCATAGATAGCCCCTATGGTTCGGCGGGAATCCTAGAAAGACATATGGAGTGGACCTAGGAGCGAGCTTGTGAGGGGCGGTGGAGCTAAGGTTGGGATAGCACAGACAACCAAAAATCCGTAGATGATCATAAGAGGGGATTCTATAGTAGAGAATTTCGGTAGGGGTCATATTGTGAAGAGTGCTAGTAGGGAGAATATTTAGAGTGTATTCTGACATTTTAGCAGCATAGACCCAGAAGGGTGGAGGGAGGGAGACATGAATCAATAGGGTGCGAATCATATTGTTAATGGTGCGGATGATTCTTTCAGCTTTACCGTTTTGTGGTGAGGTGTGAGGGCAGGAGAAGCGAAAGACCATGCCATTATTGGTGCAAAAGCGGTGAAACATAGAGTTATTGAATTCACGACCATTATCGCACTGAAATGATTTTATGCCTTTTCCAAATTGTGTTTGAATGAAATTGCGAAACTCAAAAAATTTGACAAACACTTCCGATTTAAATTTAAGAGGGTATAACCAAACGTAGTGTGAAAAATCATCAAGCAACATAAGATAGTATTTATGACCGAGAGAACTAGGGATAGGAGATGTCCATAAATCGGCATGTATGATATCAAAAGGAGCAAATGTAACACTAGTAGATGATTTAAACGGAAGACGACTATGTTTGCCTAAAGAGCAAGAAACACAATTTTGGGCAAGTTTCCCATTACAAGCAATGAAATTGTTGCCTCTAAGAAAATTAAAAATTGGGACTCCTGGATGACCAAGCCTATTATGCCAGGTTGAAGAAGAAATAGCCGCTAGAGTGACGGGAGAGCAAGATCTAGCAGCGGAGGTGGAAGTGAATGGATAGAGATCCCCCATGCTATTGCATCTCATAAGAGGTGTCCCCGTATGAAGATCCTTTACAGTAAAACCAAAAGGGTCAAAATCCACAGAGACAGAATTATTACGAGTAAATTGGCGGACAGATATGAGGTTCTTAATCATGTGTGGGGCATATAGGGTGTTTTTGAGGGAGAATGGTGGATGAGGAGGTTGTGTGTATGAGGTACCATAACCCTTAACTGGAATGCGTTGTCCACTACCAACTGTAACATATTGAGGATGCTTTAAACAAAACAGTTTAGGAATAGTACTGCAGATGGGTGACGTGAAATGTGGCGCCTGAGTCCATGTACCAAGTATTGTCAGGTTGTTGCATAGATAGGGTGCTGAATGCCTGACCCAACTCAGTGGGTGTCATGCCGGAGGAGGGCTACGAGACCTGACCTTGCATGAAGTGGGCCTGCTGTGGGGCTGGAGCGGGGCCTACCAAACCGGGGTAAGAATACGGATTGTATGGCTGCTGGTACTGGAATGGACTTGGCGCCGCGGCTCTGAACTGGGGTGCCGCGGCTCTGTACTGGGGCGCGCGGCGCTGTGGACGAACTGCTGAGGAGTTGCGGCGCAGTTGTTCTGCGATCTCTGTTGCAGTTGCTGCTGTTGGTTCTGTTGACCGTGACCCTTGCCACGACCACAACCTCCTCTACCCTTGCCGCCGCGGCCCTGCCGCTGTTGGGAGTTGTCTGGTGGCGTCTGATCTTGGGGTTGCGTGTCGACAGCTAACACCTGCTGGGCGCGCTCATCCTGCTTAGCACGACGGGTTTCTTCGAGCAATAATTGTGAGCGAGCTTTGTTAAAACTCGGTAGCGGATCTGCCTGTTGAATAATGGTGGCCAAAGTATCATATTCGCCCTTAGTAAGGCCAGAAATCATTTGTAGCACCATTTTATCGTCAGTGACAGGCGTGCCGATGTTGGAGAGTTGATCCGCTAAAAGTTTAAGTTGCTTGCAATACTCAGAGACATTGGAGAAGTTTTCAAGACGTGTTTTGTTGAATTGTTCTTCCAAATACACGGCACGAGTGTGCTTGTTGTCCTGAAAAATTTCCTCCAAACGATTCCACAAGTCAAGGGCTGTGGAGTCAGATTTCATGATAGTAAGGAGCAAATCCTGAGAGATACTATCATATATCCATTGTTTGACGCCGGCGTCGAGACGATGCCAGATAAAATCATCAACCTCCGTTGGGCGCGGAATAGTGTCATCAATATGGTCAAGCACGTTATAGAGACATGCATGATTGCGAAAAAGTTCAACCCAGGGAGAATACTAGTTGTTTTCTTGATCAAGAATAATGGGAATATGGTTCTTGATGTTGGAAACAGTAAGGGCGGGATGAAATGGGGGTGATGACTTTGTGGTGGGATTTGTGGAGGTAGAGGCGTCAGAAAGTGTGGAAGAATCAGGGATAGCCATTTAGAGAAGAGAAGAAAGGAAGAACAAAACCCGAAAAACAAGAAGAAAATCCGGGAGGGCCGCAGCGTGGGAGAGGCAGCCGGCAGCTGTGGAAGAGAAAGGTTTTTAGGGTTTTATTTATTTGGCTCTTGATACCATGCAAGATGATATTAAACTCCCTTGAGGAGTCTTTCATTAATATCAAGGTATATATAGAGTACAATATTCATCCCTTATACAATAGAAATCCTAAGCCTATACAAAAGAGGAATCCTAAGCCTATACAAAAGAGGAATCCTAAGCCTATACAAAAGAGGAATCCTAGTCTTACCATAATTATATTTACACAATATATGAAAATATTCTAATTATGGGTAGGGAATATATTTACACGTTTACACTAATTAATATTAGGGTTGGCCAGTGGGCCGGGATGGCCCGACCCCAACCCGACCCCATCCCGACCCCGCCCCGACCCCGCTTAAAAAAAATAAAAAAAATAACGGGGGCGGGACTCGAACTCGGGACGGGACGGGACGATGTCTCGTCCCGCCAGACCCGAGCCCGCCCAGGCCCGCCTGACCCGAGACCGCCCCGAGCCCGTCCCGACCCCGACCCCGCCCTTTTCCCCCCTTTGCAAAAATGGCCGTTGCACCAACGGCCATTTTAGATTATGGCCGTTGGCCAACGGCCATTTTAGGCCCCCTACCTACCCCTTAATATTTATTTTTTAACCCATAAGTTATTATATTTACACTTTAACCCAATTTTTCAACTATAAATAACTCATTTTCTCTTCATCTTTCTCACAAATCTTCCTACAATCTCTCTAATTTCTCAATATATATCTCTACAAGTCTACATTGTTTGCTAAATATTCAATTTTATTAATTCATTTGGGAATTGGGAGTGAAGTTGGCAACTAGCTTGAGGATCTTCCATCGAGCAAAGTTTCAATTTTCAACCTCTCGATTACACGTCGACGTTACGTCGTCGTTTTGTACATTCGTTCATTCATTAAATTATTATTGTCTGTTTATTTTATTTAGTGCACTTAATTTTATTTACTTTAATTATTTGTTAGCATATAATTAAAATGGAAGGAATTAGAGGTATGTTTAAGGGTAAGGGTAAGACTTCTTCTAGTAGGGGCAACCAGGGCAAGGGTACTTCTTCTAGTTATCTTATTCCTACACTGGATGATTTTGTTGATACTCAACATTTTCCTACAATACCATTAGATTTAGACCAGGAGCTATTTTCTGGAACTCAAGAAGACTTTAATTTAGACGATGATCTAGATGATACATCCACTAATGCTGATGACAACACACCCACTAGTGCACCTTCAACTGAAATACCTCCTATTCCCCCTAGTATGAGACGAGGTCCAGCAAAACGACCATTAAAATCATATGCATGGATATTTTTTTATAGGGACGTAGAGTATCAAGTAGTTAGATGTAAAATTTGTAAAGATGTTTTAAAATTTAAAACTGGAAAAGGTCACGGTGGGACGAGGGGTTTAATGAGACACGTAGTAAGGGCTCATCCAGCTAGGTATGCCCAATACCAGGCTTCAAAACCGGGTGCGCAAACGCCCGCTCCATCGGGACAAGATTCACATACTGATACTGTCCCGGACCAAGTACAGGGTCAAATTAACCCTATGACGGGGGAATTGTAGGCCCTAAATACAATAAACATAGAGATAGGAAAACAATATCAAAACCAGTTGATGTGGAGGGTTTGCCCTTTTCATTTCCTTCATCTCCCGATTTTATTCATTACATTAGAGATATGTATAATCCTGCTTTTAACGGTTTTCCTAGATCAATTGTTAAGAGATATGTATTTAAATTCGCACATGAATATCAACAATATTTACGTTATTCATTATATCATTTTAATGACAAAGTATCTATCACGTCTGATATAGGTCGTAGTACTAACGGCCATGATTATTTAACGGTAACTTGTCATTGGATAGATTATAAATGGTCTATGCAAAAATGTATCTTAGTGTATAGATATATAGATGATAGGCACACTAGTACTTTTATTGCAGAAAATATTTATCAAGTGTGCCATTATTATGGAATAACTGATAAAATTATGACTATTACATTAGATAACGTTTCTTCTAACAATTACATTATTACAATTTTAAAAAATAGTTTAACTCCATCTTTTCCAGATCATTTTCATATAAAATGCGCGTGCCATATATATAACTTAATTGTAAAGGATGGTTTATCACTTTTTGAAGACATTCTTAGTAAAATACAATTTGCTATAAACTTTATTTTTAAAAGTAATAGAGTACAACGAAGAAAAGAATATAAAAAAACTTGTCACGATTGTGGATTACCTTATATAAAAAATTCAGAAGAAGTATCCACTAGGTGGAATTCTTTATACGAGCAACTACTTGTTGCTTATGACTATAGAAAACCTATAACTTTATTTTTTAATTTTCATAATCAAAATCCAGCTGATATAGTTGTAGATAGTGATTGGGTAAAAATTTCGAACTTATTGTATTTTTTGGGAATTTTTTTCACGCAACAAAAGAATTTTCCAGTATATATTATCCTACTATTTCAACTATGTTGTTTTATATAACTCTAATATTTTTATTACTTAGTGAATATATGAAAAAATCAGCTTATATTGCAGCTATTAAAAAAATGTTTATCAAAATAAAAATATATTTTATACCTATTCCCACTATTTATATTATTGGTGTTGTATTAAATCCGACTATTAAAATAGACGGTACTAAATCACTTATTGAAACTATTTACGATTGTATAGCAGTACTACCACCTCCAAGTCCAAAAAATCCAAACCATCCACCACCTATTGAACAAACTAAAGAAGTAGTGTTGTCTAGCGTAGAAGACCAATGCAAAAAAATATATAGGTTTTACCAACAAGAAAGTGCTTGTAACCTACCGGCTTCCATACCATCTTCTTCATCTTCAACACAACCTCACAAAAGACATGTTGTTTCTGCGGCTAGTATTGAAAGCCTCATAAATAGAATGTGCGGCCGTACCGCTACTAACCAAATTAGCGAGTTTGATATTTTTGTTTTGCAGGGTTCTGTACCATACCAAGAATTTATCAATGAAGATGGACATGAAGACTTGCTGAAATACTAGAGGGGGATTGAGAAGACCTTTCCGACACTTTCAATGATGGCCCGAGATGTTTTGAACATTCAAGCGTCATCAATTGCGTCTGAAATCATTTTTTCTGCCGGCAGATATCAAATAGGAGACCACAGACACTCATCAGCTGGAGACAACTTGGAAATTACAGTATTATTCAGAGATTGGATACGAGCGGAGCGGAGAAGGTGCGGTCAACCGGAGATCAAAGAAGAAGAAGACGAAAACTACAATGAAATCTTATCCGAAGGTGGTGGAAGCGACGTGGATCAATTTGACCAACAAATATCAATTCCAACCGAAGAACCACAAGAAATTATCAAGCAATTAGAACATGTATTTTTTAGAATGTAATTTTTTAATTGCAATTTTATTATGTAATTTGCAACTTTTGGACAACACCACAAAGTTGCAATTTCGACAATTGTATTTGTATTACAAAAAAATCATATGTCTATTAAATAATATAAGAGGCACAAAAACAGCCTTGGGATGTTTTTATTACACTATCTTGTCTTGTTTAATTATTGATTTTTTTTATACATATGTATAAAAAATAAAAAATAAAATAAAGCCGGAACCCGATCCCGCCCCGACCCGATTCCGACGGGATCGGGACGGGACTTCGGCAAATTCCGCCAAACCCTATCCCGCCAGACCCGATCCCGCCCCGATCCGATCCCGCTCCGACCCGGCCCGTCAGACCCGAGCCCGGCCCACTGGCCAGCTCTAGGTTCAGGGTGCATTTTATGTATTTTGCCTTAAAGTTTTTTTTAACATGCAATTTGAATTTCTTAAGTTATATTTTTTCTTATAAACATAATAACCCCACAAGTTGTGAAAACCATTAAAATTTTTCTCAATTCTCATACAATCTTGACAAATGAGCAAGTCATAGTTCATAACAAAAATAATATGCTACTAAAAGGCTTTTCTAAAAAATAAAACATCAATTGATCAAACTTTTGTTCAATAAAAAAAGAAATTTAACATTAATAGTAATGTAACTCTTCTTTAATATAATCCTCTCATATGGTACGAACAAACTCTTCATGTCGAGCATGCATTTCATGATCAGATGACCGAAAAGATGAACCAACATTGTTACTTTGAGCCGGTTGTTGGTCAATATCACTAGCAACTACAAACATGTGGTTCTTTTTTTATAAAATATAAACTCATGGGTCAAGTTTTACATTTAATTTTTTTTATTCAAATCATGTCTTTCTGGACCATTTGGGATCTGAAATCATGATATGAAATTAAAGTTGAAATTTTGTGCAAAATGCATAAACAAATGCTAATTTGAAATCATGAGATGAAATCGCATGTCCAAATGCATGATAAAGTACCAAAATGGTTAAGTAAAAAAATATGTTAACTTTTTTTTATGACTGATAGATATTTGGATTGCTTTTCTTGCTTAATATTCTAGTTTTCTGCAAATGGACATAGTCTGAAAATATTTTGATCGAATGACCATGTTCTTACCTATGGCATGGGACGGACATCGCGACCTTATCACTGAAAATAAGGTCACAAATATATGTTGATCGATTTTTCAAATATTTTATTTAATATGTTTGTGGTCTTTTAAAAGTAACATTTATTTTTTTACGGATATGATATAAGTGCAAGCTTTAGTAGATTCACTCAATATAGATGCAAACTTTAGTAGAATTGGAGTGTCTGATTAATGTCTTGTTAAGTTTTGGTGGTAGTTAGAAACGGAAGTCAGTAGCTTAATCCTAGGACCCTACCATTTAATTTTAAAATCAGAAGTAATAAAGTGCATTTACATACTCTCAGACTTGCCCCAGGCACTTTAATTCGATTGTTTTTCCTTTCATATCAAAAACGACTTAAGCAACTGAACAGTGTACTGCTCAGTTTCATATTATTTTTTCACTTTTCCTTTTACACATCTTTTTAAGAAATTATAATTAAGAAGAATTTTCCCACTACATTATCCTTATCTCTTTCCAATTAATTGCACTCTAATCAATATTAATTATTTTAAAAATAATTAATATTAAAGGCAAAATAGGAAAAACTTAATCAATTCTATCTTATTTTTAGAAAATGGTCAAGTAATTTGGGACAAATATTTTTAGTAATGTGGTCAAGTAATATGAGATGGAGGGAGTAGTGTAAATTAGTTATTCCATTATGCTTGATCAACTAATCTTGACTAATTAACGAATAATGAACTGTTGAATTATATGGAGTATATCTTTCTTTTTTTCCTTTTTAGTGTGGTCCATGTGCCATTTGAGGTTTCTGCCTTTTGATATTGTATACTTATACAACATTGTCGATATTGTGTGTTTTCAACATTGAACACGTAACTTGATCTTAAAGTTCAAATATAAACTAAAGATTTGATTAAAGGTTGAGGAACAAGGGATCACCTTATTAAAAAAATATAGCATTTTAAATAGTATAGTTTTATTGATTTTCTTATGCGTCAAGCACAAAATTATGTTATTAATAAGTTGTTGTTTTTTTGAACTCATGACTTTTATTTGTTCCGATACCTTTTGCATTATATGACTTACCTTATCTAAAAGTAGAGTTATTAGATGTGGTCGATCACAAATTTTGCTTAACTTAATATATAGAGTTTTTGGACTTCGTTTTTTGGGAATTTGCTTAATGTTGGGAATCATAAAAAAAAATTGTAATCTTGTTTATTTGCCTATAAACTCATCGCATTTTAAACATACTGGATACCAAAAAAGGGATTCATTTCATTATATAACTTGAAATATTGCGTAGTTGTCAGACATTCGAACTTTTTCCTTCACTTTTACACATCTTTTTAGTAAATAATTTGCTGAATTATGAAAAACTATGATCAAACATACTGTATCATTCAAACAAAAAGCAAATGAAACTACTGGATAAATCTGACCAAATGGCCGGAGAGATTGGGAAATTTGGATAGCGATAGTCCCATGGGGAAGTGAAAGAGAAGTGGACATGTTTCCTTTTGAGCCGAGAAAAAAAGAAAAGAATACAAAGATAGGGCATCTGGACTTTATTTAGGCCGGCTGGATCACATGAAGAAATTTTGGCACTAAAAGTGATTAAAATTCCTATAGAATTTTCCAGTGTTAATTGAAGTGAACAGTATATAAATAAGTATTTATTTATAAAATTAGTTTACTACTAAAAAGATACTTCTCAACATTTGATACTTAACTTCCTTTAACCAGCTAAGTCGAACAGATCAAGGACTAACAAGGCTTGAAAAAAAAACTTTTAAGGAATTCTAATACATTGTACCCCTATAAAGGGTGTGTTTGCTATGGAGGGATTTTATGTGTTTGGTTGGTCCAAATATTTGCAAGACATTATTTTTAGGAAAATGAGTTCCTTAAAATAATTTGAATGACTTCTCGATGGAAGTAGGGAAAACAAATTTAATAAGTGAAATGTCACTCCTCCCCATCCTCCAACACTCCCTACCTCCACCACCCCATACCCCTAGCCAACCTCTACCTCACCGTATTTGTCTAAATTATATATAAGTGTTTTTGAGATAATACTTTCTGCTTACTTACCAAACATCAGAAAATAAGTTAATGAACAATTTATTTTTCAAAAAAATATTTTCTGTAAAAAACATTCTCCTTCAAACCAAAACTCCCCAATTATTTACTTAAGTTGTTAGTGTTGGAAATTTGCCTTTGGCGGGAGTTGCGATCGACCAACTTTAACGGCTTAAACACTAGTGTTACGCATGTTGGAGAATCCGGTTCTTCACACATGCATGATCTACTAAGTACGTAGATAACCGTAGGGCCAAGAATCGTCAAATTTCGTTGAGAAATGAAAGAGATATTGGTCCACGAAGTGAGGTGTTTGAAGCATTGAAAAGTGTGGTTTGGGATCAATTCTCCCTCATCGGTGGGCCGTGGGCCGTGCTTCTTCTGATATTATCTTTTTGGGCCAGAGAACTTTGCCAAAAGTCAGATTTGTGCAGAGAGATCAGAAACACCACATCACTCAATTCAGCCATTTATTTTGGCTGAATTACTCCTCCTATAATGGCCAATCCGTTGCTCTTTTTCACCATTTATTTTGGTGGTATTACTACCTCCATAATGGCCATTACTTGGCCAGTAATGACACTTATGGAGGCAGTTCAACAGCCCCTCCCTCACCTATATAAAGAACCCCTTGCACCATTGTTGAGCTACTCACAAAACAAAAAAAACAGAAACGAGTTTCAATTCTTCCTACAACCTTCCAAGCATCATTTCATTACTCAAAATTTTTCACAGTAGCACTTGAATTTCCTTTGCTCAATTGTTCGATTGCTGTTTTATCTTGGGAGACAATTGTCCAGGACGTATAAATGATACATACGGGGCAATATTGTCTTAAAGACAGAGTGCCACACTCGACTCAGCATACACAAAACAGTTTTCAGTTTTCTTGTTCAACATAATTGTAATTTCAGTTTTATTGTTGAATTGTAATTTTTCAGTTCTTGTATTACTTTACAGTTATTTGTAATTTCCGTTTCCTGCACCTTTGTAACCAACAGTTAGAGCCTAACCAATTCCCCATATGCCTAAAAGTTAATTATTCTGTTAGTCCAGAGCTCTATCATAAGCCTAACTAGGCTTCATAATGAACCTTATTATGGCTAGTTTTGTTTTCATTAATCTTTAAGGGGGGGGGGGGGGGGAATGCAAAGGAAATAATAAAAGGTGAGGAAGATGATTGGCATATGCAGGAGTGCACTAGAGGTGATGATAGTTTAACGAGGTAATGAATATACAGTGGGGTAATTCACATAGCATGTGGTATGCCACTATTTGGTACAAACACAAAGGTATGGGACATATTGGACACCCTTTTTCACAAAGCTTCACACTTTTACTTCTTTTTTTGTGTTTTGGGGCACTTGCTGCTTCCCACTTCCCCCCTTTTAAAAAGTAAAAGTTTATCTCTTCTTTTCACAAAGAAAGAGACCCACTGGCATTCCCCTGCCAGCTTAGCTGCAAAGGCAAACAATGGGAACGAGAGGTACCAGGGAACTGTGTTAGAATTAAGGCGGAATATTTTCTCACTCAATATCCGATATTCGTTTTGAGGTCCTGATGAATTTAGATTTCTTTCGTGTAATGCTCATTAAAGGAAGAAACACTCCCTATAAGAAGTAGTTTCAATTTTGAAGCTAGAACTCAAAACCTAGTTGGAGGTTTGGTGGTGACAAATGTTGGGTTTGGTCCATGAAATATGAAGTGTCAGCTCTCAAATTTCAAACCTTAAGCTGAGTTTTTAAGCCATCTTAGAGGACATCATTATATTCCACGCCTTTTATAAAGTTGGCCTGCTTTAGATTCGCCACTCACACTGCCTTGTTATCATGTACTGTATTTCTTTAAGATGTTCAAATTTCATGGGCATGGTTTATATATGAATATATCTTCTTAGACATTGTGCAGTAAGGTTATATATTCAAATGATTTTAAGTTAGCTGATTTAACAAAGTAAGTAAGTTGTATAGCATTGCGTATGGATTTTATTGGAATAAAACAAGTTTAAAAGGAGCAAAATGTATAATGAGGATTTATATATATACTCGAATTCAATTTGGGATAGAGATTTAGTTTTTGTATTGTAATATAAATTGGTTGTAACGTATTAGTTACTCCTCCATCCCAAAATAAGTATTATATTTTCCTTTTCAAAAGTCAATTAGACTAATTTTCGAAGTTAAATTGATTCAGATCAATTTAATATTAATTAGAATTAAAATATTCAAAAATTGTGCGAAAGTAGTATAAGTTGTAACTCATCTTATATTAATTGATGAAAAATATATTTTTAAAATATTACTTTATGTTTACATGATTTAAATATTTAGAAGCGAAATTATTGATAATTTGTGATGGAAGGAGTATTATCTTTTTAAGATTACGATGCCACACTTGCAATTAGCTGTTGCGTGTTGTTAGCTTCAGTAGCCTGATAGCGGTATAAAATAATGTTATACAAATCCATATAATTAGTGGGTGGGAATGTGAGTTTGCAAGTAGTGGCTAGGCATATCCTCAAAGGTTATTACTTCTCCCAATATATAATTTATATGAAACATTTTTAGTCAATTTTAAAAAGAATGATATATTTATTTATTTGATAACAATTTAATTTTAAACTTTACCTTTTACGCTTAACGAGATGATCTATAACAACACAAATATATTTATCTTATTTTATACCACAAGATTTAAAAATCTTTCTTTATTTTTTAAATTTCGTGTTAAATCAAATTATATCATATAAATTGAACAGAGGGAGTAATCTAGACGTAGCTAGCTAAGCTACACTTGAACCTTTTCTCTCTTTCTTGGGAGGCCGTTAGGGGTGGGCATAAACCCGTTGAACCGAAAAAATCGAACCGAATCGGCTGTTCGGTTCGGTTTTTATTCAATTTTAAAAAAAATGATTTTTTAAAAAACCGAACCTACCTGTGTTAAATGATTCGGTTCAGTTCTTTCGTATTGGGGATGAACCGAACCGAAAAACCGGGGGCAAATATGTAATTAATATTATTTTTTATTTTAGGCTACTGCTATCTCTTGAATCATAGCTATTGAAACCAATCTATGAAGCTTTTATGAAAGTCGAATGCGAACATATCACAGATGCATTGACATAAAATGTAGGGAGAGAAAATAGTTGTAAATTGGTGCAACTTTAAATGGTCATAACCCTGCGCTCGGATGTCCGTTTTACCCATTTTTTTTATTTTGCGTATTTTTTTGAGACGCGGCCGGTCGGTTTGGCGCCGCCAATTTTTAGGAAAATGTCATTTTTCCCAATCAATTTGTGTTCCCCCAAATCGATTTCTAATTTTCCCTTTTCTTTAGTAAAGATCTCACGATATACAATAGATTTCAACGTCGAAATTTCGTGGTAATGTATGTGTGAATGTCAATTTCAGTGTTAGAAATTCAATTTTAAAAACAAATCCCCCGACCGACCCGTTTATTTTATTTCAGTATTGGACTTTTATTTTGTGGGGATGTAAACTTTAATTTGGAGTTTTTGACATGTTTTAAGAATATATGTTGATGCAGACTTTATGTTTTTGGACTTTATATTTGAATTGAAAAAACCAATATAAACCGATACATTCGGCGATATAAACCGATATATCGAGGATTGTGTAAAAAAATTGATTCGGATTTTTTTCTAAAAAAAATTGAATTTTATTTAATTCATACTTTTTTGATACAAAATTAAACCGAACAGACACACTTTTTTTATACAAAACCGAACCGACCAGACACCCCCTAGAGGCCGCAATGAATATAAGAACAGTTGATATACAAAGGAAATAATCTCGTATGAATACTTATACTTGAGTTAATTAAAATAATTTTATAAGAATTTCTTATGTTTTATTTAGCACAAATTCACTTCGTTTGCGCAAAAAGGAACATTACCATGTGTGATGATTGACTCGGATATAATTTAAGTTTGCCAAACTTATGAAAACTGACGATTAACATGGGTATCTAATATTCTATTTATACTCCTAAAGATCCAAGCTTTTGCTTGTATATTTTTTATTTTATTTTTCACTCGATGTTCGATATCTGCATTAAAGCCCGACTAAATTTGATTGCAAGGCCCATTTTGGGGATAGACGCTCCCAACATAATTTTTTGGGGAAGTTTTGTGTGTGCCCCTCAAACCAAAAATCCCGCTCGTACCCCCATTACTTTCGTACCTCCAGAATAAATCAAAACTATTTACCCCAGATTCCCCCTCAATTATGATACCATCATGGTATATAAATATACCAAGATGGTATCATGAAAGATTGCTTCAGTTCTTCTCTTAGTCATCCATGATATGATCATTGTATATAAATATACTAAGATGGTATCATGGATGATCATGTTCATTTATTCAAAAAAGATACATTTTAAAAAAAAAACTCTATGATACCATCATCGTATATACATATAATGTGATGGTGTCATGGAGGAGTGTTTCAGTCCTTCAATGAGACACTCCTCATGACCATGATACCATCATGATATATAAATATAATGAGATGGTATCATGGATGACTGCTTCAGTCCTTCTCTTAGTCCTCCATAATACTATCATGATATATAAATATATTACGATAATATCATGGAGGAAGGGATATGGATGAGAAGGTATGTCGGGTAAATAGATTTGAGCAAGAAGGTACGGCGGGTAATTAGTTTAGAAGAGGCATGGGGCAGATAATTATTTTATTTTTGAAGGATATTTTGGTTTGTTTTTCATTCTTAAAACTCGAATTCGAGACCTGATCGAAATTGACCAGCCATCAAAGTTTCTCATAGGCGGCCCCATATATAAGGGCCGCTAGAACTAACCAAAGGACAAATAGGGGTTTAAAGGTAAAGTATGGTCAATTCGGTTAGCTAATGCATAAGTACATCTCTCCCCACCCCATATAGTGAGTTGGTTGGCAGAAAAATAATGGAAATAAACAAATAAAGCGGCCAGCATTAACACCACAAATAACCATTGGTGTCTAGCTTTATGGAAAGAACCTAAATGTGGTGACCATGTGACCATTTCACTTCTTTTTTGCTATGTAAAGCTGTCTAGTATTTTCAACAATCTTTGTCACTTAATTTGGCCAAAAAGGCCCACCATTTTTTTTTATCTCTCATCTGATGTCCGATATCTACATTAGATTCTGACTAATTCGAATTCACGTCACGTACGTAATTAGGGCTCATTCATGGAATGCGCTCTCTATCAATGATTTTTTCATATCCAGAACTAGAAAATGTGACCTCTAGTTAAGAGATGGTCAAACACATCCGCTACATCACATCATTTTTGTTGAATAGTGTAATTCTCCTTGTCTGGAGTCTTCTCATTATATATATATATATATATATATATATATATATATATATATATTTACAATTGTAATCTTAATCGTATGAGAATACATACTTTACATAATTACACTAAAATTATAATTACAGAATATATGGAGAATATTTACTTATTCTCTATCACAGCCCCTCAGTCGAAGCGGGAGGAGGCCGAACGCTCATACTGGATCTAAAGTCAAGGAACAGATGCCGAGGAAGTCCCTTAATAAAATTATATGTGTACTGATAGGAAGAGGGAACATGTAACATCTGAACATGGCACATGGCAACCTTCTCACGAACAAAATGAATATCCATCTAAATATGTTTGGTTCGTTGATGCCGAACCGGGTTAAGAGACAAGTAGACATCAGATATGTTATCACAATAAACAATAGATGTCTTACGTAAGGGACCATGAAGCTCTAGAAGGAGGTTTCTGAGCCAACAAATTTAGGCAACAATGTTCGCAACGCCTCTATATTCTGCTTCTACACTCAAACGGAAAAGTGTGGCTTGCCGTTTGGCAGACCACGAGATGAGGTTATCACCCAAAAATACATAGTAGCCGGAAGTAGATCGATGTGTGTCCGGACAATCGCCTCTATCGGCGTCTGTATAAGATATCAGCCTAGTCGGTGCAGATGCATAAAGATGTAATTCCTAGTCAATAGTACCCTTAACGTACCGAATAATACGTTTAAGAGTGGTAAAGTGAGGCTCCCTAGGAGCATGCATGAACAATCACACCTACTGAACAGCATAGACAATATCGGGCCTAGTGAAGGTAAGATACTGAAGTGCATCAGCGACACTCCTATAAAGAGAAGGATCGAGCACCGGATCCCCGTCATCGGCACTAAGTTTCGACTTCGAGTCGATTGGAGTGGGCATGATCTTGCAGTTTGCCATTTTAGTCCTATAAACAATCTCTTCAGCATACTTACGCTGACATAGAAACATTGCATTCTCGGATCTGATCACGGAAATCCCCAAAAAATAACTCAACTTACCCAAGTCTTTCATGGCAAATTTGGATTTGAGCAGGGTAATGATCTAGTGTTTCAGCACATCAAATGAGGCAGTTAGAACAATGTCATCCACGTAGAGCAAAAGGTATGCAGTGTCATTACCTCGATGAAAAATAAAAAGTGAATTATCATTTTTGTTGTACACGAACTCGATCTGCATGATGTAAGTGGCAAAGCGCTCATACCAAGCCCTAGGGGATTATTTCAAGCCATAGAGTGACTTTCGAAGACGGCAGACATACTGAGGAGTCAATGGATGCACAAAGTCAGGCGGTTGATGCATATATACTCTGTCTTTCAAATCTCCATGTAAGAATGCATTTTTCACATCAAGTTGATGAATCAACCAGTTCTTTCCCATAGCTATGCTCAAAACAGTGCGAATAGTGGCTGGTTTAACCACTAGACTGAAGGTATCACCACAATCAATTCCCTCGTGTTGCCCCGTGTCATTTGCCATAAGTGTCGCCATATGGCGTTCAAGCTCACCACTATCTCTAAAATTGTGATGATCTAGCCACATTCAATGAATCACATTCACCCCATCTGGTTTCGGGATAAGATCCCAAGTGTGATGTGTAGTGAGCGTATCAATTTCCTTACACATGACCGCATTCCAATTCGGGTCAAGCTTGGCAAATTTGGGGTTTTTAGGTATGGGTGAGATATTCTGAGTGGATGGGTTAAAGTAAACTTTCGATTTGAAAATCCCGTATTGGACACGGGTTTCCATGAGGTGGGTTGGATCACAGGAACTGAGGACAGTAGGTTTGTCAGGGGCAGTAGGGTTGTAGGGTGGTCGACATGGGCTGTGGCGACGTCAGGGGGGAATTTTGGCGGTAAGGCAGTGGGTTGTTTGATGGGAACGATGAGGCTTAGACGAGAATAGTGGGTAGGGGGTGGTCGACGGGATGAGGGGGGGTAGTCGACGGGTGATGGGGCAGTGACGGAATGGCTGGCAGGGGTGTTGATTTTTTAGCCGGAATACTAGCAATATGTATTGCGTTTCTAATGAGAGGGAAAGTGTCCGGATCATCAAAAAAGTTGTAATTAGTGACTTAAAATTTTTGGACATTTGCAAATGGGAAAACGTTCTCCTCGAATATGACATGGCGAGAGACTAGGATTTTATTTGTGGACAGATCATAGCATAAGTACCCCCTATGGTTCGACGAGAAACTTAAGAAAATGCAAGGAGTTGTCCTAGGTGCTAATTTGTGAGGGGCCGTGGAGGCGAGATTCGGGTAGCATAGACAACCAAAAATCCGAATGTGATCATAAGAAGGGATCCGACGGAAGAGAATTTCAGTTGGAGTTTTATTTTGAAGAGTTCGTGTTGGTAATATATTAAAAAGGTAAGCCGCCAGGTGTAATGCGTATACCCAAAATGAATGGGGGATGGAAGCATTGAAGAGCATAGTGCGGATCTTATTGTTGATGGTGCGAATAATTCTTTCGACTTTACCATTTTGAGGTGAGGTATGGGGCAAGAAAATCAAAACACCATGCTGTAGTCCGCAGAAAATTTATGAAAGTAAAGGTTGTCAAACTCGCGGTCGTTATCACATTGAAACGTTTTGATGGTTTTCTCAAATTGGGTTTTAACATATGCTTGAAATTTAAGAAAAATTGTGTAAACTTGGAACTTATATTTTAGAGGATAAACCCAAATAAAATGATAGAAATTATCCAAAAACACCAAATAATATTTGTGACTCAGTTTGCTAGTGATGGGAGATGTCCATAAATCTGCATGAATAGTATTAAAAGGAGAAAACGTTCTTAATGAATATTGAAAAGGAAGTCTAACATGCTTTCATAAAGGACAAGAGTAGAAAACGTGGGTAAATTTCTCTTTATTACATTGAATGAAATTATGACTTCTAAGAAAATTAAAATCGGTGCTCCCGGGTGTCCGAGTCTACTGTGTCAAGTTAATGGAGAGAATGCAGCTAGAGAGGTTTGTGGATTGACACTTGCAGCGGAATTGGATGAGAAAGCATATAAGTCTCCCACAATATTGCATCTCGTAAGAGTTGTCCCCGTACGTAGGTCCTTCACAGAAAAACCAAAAGGGTCAAACTCAATAGATACAGAATTGTCACTAGCAAATTTCCTAACAGAGATTAAGTTTTTAATGATGTTAGGAGCATATAGGACATGTTTGAGGGTAAAGGGTGGGTGAGGTGGTTTTGTTTGAGTTGTGTCATAGCCTTGAATTGGAATGCGATTGTCATTGCCAACCAACATAAATTGAGAATTGTTCAAATTAAATAGGTGAGGGAGATTACCAGATTCGCGAGTGAGGTGGGATATATCATATGTATCCATATACCGTGTGTCGTCGGGCTGCTGGAGATTCATAATGATGTATGACACATGTAGAGTGGTGGGATATGGCACATGTATCCATGCGCGAGTGAGGCTCCTTGTTGTTGGGCCATGGATAAATGAGTCTGGTGCTATTGGCCCATGTAGCGGGCCTGGTGGAGGGCTCATGATGCTCGGCTGCTGGCGTTGTCCAGTGTATTGGACCGAGACTGTGGGATACGGGCATGGTGGCGAGGCTTAATTCTCAGGATTGTGGGTTACAGTCATAGGTCATGGTATTGGCATGGCCCACTGCGATGGGTATTAGCCCGGCCCACTGAGATGGGTATTGGCCTAGCCCACTGAGATGGGTATTGGGTCGTCTGTGTCTGTCCGCCGGAGTTGGATTTATCGCCACGACCTTTTCCCTTACCGCCACCTTGATTTCTGTGGTCGCCTCGATTTCCGCCTCCTCGGCCACTACGTTGAGGTTAATGGTCTATGGGTTGTGGAGGACGGGCGGGTATGATGGTGGTTGGCGGGACGTCAACCGCCAATGCCTGTTGATTGTGCTCGTCATGTTTTGCTCGTCCAGTCTCCTCCAACAACAATTGTGACCGGGCCTTGTTGAAGCTATGGAGGGGATCAGCTTATTAGATAATCATCGCAAGTGTATCGTACTCGCCTTTCGGCAAACCATTGATAAGTTGTAAAACCATCTTTGTTTAGGAAATTGGAGTGTCAACATTAGACAATTGATCGGCAACCAATTTTAGTTATTTACAATAGTCTGTTATGTTGGCAAAGTTCGCAATACGAGTGTTGTTGAATTGTTCCTCCAAATAGACATCACGTGTATGTTTGTTGTCTTGAAAGATTTCCTCTAGTCGTGTGCATAATTCGTGAGCTGAGGCATTTGTCTTCATAATAGTATGAAGTAAATCATTGGATATGGTGCCATATATCCATTATTTGACGATAGCATCGAGTCGCTTCCACGTCGGATTGTCAACGTCGGATGGACGATGGGTGGTGGAATCGATGTAGTCAAGGACGTTGTAAGCACAATCATGTATTTGAAATAATTCGACCCACGATGAGTATTATCCATCCTCTTGATCAAGAACTAAAGGGATAAAGTTTTTTATATTCGTTACGGCAAAGGCCTGATGAAAGGTGTTAGGAGGGGGAGGAGGAGGATGTGTGACATCGTGGGTGGAGAGGAGTCGGCGGTAGAATCCATGAGGGTTGGTTGTCGGTGACGTGAGAGAGGAGGGGGGGAGGGGGGCGCCAAAATTAGGTTTTGAGATGAGGCTAGGGTTTGGCTTTTGATACCATGTAGAAGTAGAATAGTGTAATTTTTCTTGTCTGGAGTCTTCTCATTAATACAATATATAGGTGTTTACAAATGTAATCTTAATCGTATGAGAATATCTACTTTACATAATTATACTAAAATAATAATTACATAATATATGGAGAATATTTACTTATTCTTTATCACTTTTGATGGTAAAAGGCTCGCTAAATAATCACCCTAGTAGCGAACGGAGCTATTTATAGTTTTGCTTACGGATTCAGTAGAATTGGTAATTTTTGTTGGAAATTTGCCTTTGGCGGGAGTTGCGACCGACCAACTTTAACGGCTTAAACACTAGTGTTACGTATGTTGGAGAATCCGGTTCTTCACACATGCATGATCTACTAAGTACGTAGATAACCGTAGGGCCAAGAATCGTCAAATTTCATTGAGAAATGAAAGAGATATTGGTTCACGAAGTAAGGTGTTTGAAGCATGGAAAAGTGTGGTGTGTGATCAATTCTCCCTCATCGGTAGAGGAAGAAAGAATTGTTGTGTATATAAGACTCAAAATTGGTTTGGGGTTTGGGACCCCAAGGGGTATCCCATGTGTTTAAAGGAGGGAGGACCTAGATGTGCTTCGGTTCGAGGAAAGACCACATGCGCACCGCCGCCCGTCCGGTTCCGAGTTCCGGGTTCTCGGGTCACGGGTCGTGGGCTGTGGGCTGTGGGCCTTCTGATATTATCTTTTTGGGCCAAAGAACTTTGCCAGAAGTACAGTTTGGACCAGAATTCTTTCAGATGTACAGTTTGGTCCCTGAAGTTTTCAGAAAGTCAGAATTTCGACGGTCAGAACAGAAACGCCTAGCACTCAATTCAACCATTTATTTTGGCTGAATTACTCCTCATATAATGGCCAAATCCGTTGGTCTTTCACCATTTATTTTGGTGGCTTTACTACCTCCATAATGGTCATTATTTGGCCAATAATGGCTGTTATGGAGGCAGTTAAATAGCCCTCCCTCACCTATATAAACACCCCTTACACCATTGTTGAGGCACACTTAACATACTTGCAATATACACGAAAATACACAAGCAAAACAGTTTCTTCCTACATCTTCCTAGCATCATTTCATTGCTCAATATTCTTCACGGTAGCATTTGAGTTTCCTTTGCTCAAGTGTTCCATTGCTGTTTTATCTTGGGAGACAAATTGTCCAGGACGTATAAAGGATACATACGGGGCAATATTGTCTTAAGGACAGAGTGCCACACTCGACTCAGCAAAAACAGTCTTTCAGTTTTTTTTTTCTTGTTCATCTTTGTAATTTTCAGATTTCTAGTTGAATTGTAATTTCAATTCTTACATTAGCAGTTACTTATAATTCCCGTTTCCTGCAACCTTTGTAATATCCAACAATTTTATGCTAGACCTTGGTTTGTACTAAATTTTTTAATTAATATGTATAAATAATTTATTCATAACATAATAAACCACACATTTTTTAAAATTCAAAACCACAACTTTTGCATGTAAGTTAAACTTGGAACAAAGTTTACGTAGTTTTGTTTAAACGACGCTCCCCCGTCTTTTTATACAGAAAGGAATTTGACTTTCTAGACGCTGGTAAATGATAATCTTCTTTAATGCGTCACAAAAACAGAGAAGGGAAATTAAAACAAAATCAAAAAAAAATATTTACTAACAAATAAGCTGTCCAGCATTCAAAGATCCTAAGCAAAGAGGTAAAGATCGAAAAGCATATTCAAAACGGACATGAACCTGAGTAGAGGGAATAAAGGTGTGCATCTGCTTTTAATCGATAAAATCAAACGAATCGAAACCATCATGTATTTTAATTCAGTTTTTCTGTGTTTATTTAAATTAAATATAGTTTTTTTGTTTCCATTTCAAGTAAGAAACGATTTTTTAAGGCAAATACCTCTTTAATTCTTTTTTTAAAAGAATACTTATATTCAAATAGTTTTAGATTTATCATTCCATTGAGTTAATAGCATTTTGGTCCCTCGGTTATTGGTACATTTTTATTTTATTCTTGTGAGTTGTGATAACTGACTAAGCATATATATCTTTTAGTTAATTAAAATATGCACTTTTGATCTATTTGCTTGTGAATATTTATAAATATATCGTTATTATTCATTGGTCCACCACTTAATTACTCATGTGCTAAGCTAAGTGTGTATAGTTTTTTAGGTAGGATATTCGTAAAATAGTCTAAATGAAACATATTTCCTACTTATTTATTTTCCTACTTAAATGGACCAAAGTCACATATTTTTAATCAATTGAAGATTTAATGTGTTGAGTCATAATATATTACAAGTACCAAAATCACAATCATCCATAATTGAGGGACTAAATTGTAAGCTAAGTTTTTTATTGACAAATATACGCCAATTAATTTGGACAGATTAAAATAAAATAATTGTAATTAAGGCATTCAATTAAATACTATAAGTGAGATATGAAACCAGAAAACAAAATCTATTTTGATCTTGTAATCGATTTACCTATTTATAAATTAAAAATCAAAACCAACCAAACGCAAAATCAGTCATGGCATATTACTGTGCTTTCCGGTGTTTCTCGTAGATGAACATAGCCGGCCCTTGGGCTGAAATATACCTTTTTGGGGGCCTTCCATTAATCTGCTCAGACTCATTGGATCTTTGGGCTTTATAGTAACTCTAAAGCCCAAAGTCTTAGATTTCTTAACAACACCTACGCCTTAACCTTGTCACAAAAGGTTCTATGTATCACATTTAACTTTAAAGTGGTCATTTGAGGCAAAAGAAAAATCATAGCTTACAGTCGAGATAAGAGAAACCATCATCTTGAAGATTTTGAACATACTCCAGAGTTCTATGTTATAGTTGTAACTTTTGCCAATACATAAGTTAAGACTCTTATCAACGTGGAGCGACTTTTTGAAACTTGAATGAGTATTTGTTGTTCTTTTAGAGCATTTTAATATTATGATAATATATTAAAGTGGCTCAAATTAATATTTTTGTTGCCTAATTGCCTTGATCCTTCATTTTCCCACGTTCACTACTTGGCTGAATTCATACTAATTTACTACCACTCTCCCACCTTTCTTCCAATTTAATTCAATCTTCACCTATAAAGAGTTATTCATCCTTAACTTGTGGTATGTAGAAAATATGAAGAGTTCTTGAAAAAAAAAAGCGTTTTATTTAGTTGAAAGAAGGTGTTCTTTCCGTGAAAAGTTCAAGAAGATGGTAATTATTGAAAAAGATGTGATAAGGATAGTGTGTGGAGTTGATCATGACGATTTAAAGAGGTTGTTTCATGTATAAAAATCAATCAAAGAAGTTGTAAGCAATAATTGTTATTGAAATGCTAACATTATAATTGAGGGAAAAAAAGTTTGATTGGATTTAAGTATTGACGAGCTCTATGGTTTGTTGGTGAATTAACATAATTTGATTGTAAAACATGACATTTTAAATATTGTACACCAAGAAAGATCATTGATTTTAAGAATGTTACTAATAGGCAGAATTGGAGTGTGTAATGATGCTGAAGCGCCAAATGCTCTCGGTAAATGAAGTTTTTGAGGTCTCAATTAAGTCGGAAGAAACTGACTGACATTTAAGACATTTTCTTCGTTACCACTTACATAACTATTTTTGATGTCACTCTATATAAGAGATTATATTTCTAGCTTTACAATTGTTATTGCCATGCGAGCATCTCAAGTCGACAAATTTTCATTCTGCATCCTCTTAATGGTGTTGTCTTAAGTTACATATCCGGATATAAACATGCTTGATTTTGAAACTGCAATCTCCAAGTTGTCTCCCGCCAATGAGTGTCTGTGCTCTCCTATTTGAAATCTTCCAGTAGAAAAAGCGCTTTCAGACGTTTTTAATGACGCTTGAATGTTCAACACATCTCGGGCCATCTTTGATAGTGTCGGAAATGTCTTCGCTTTCTTCCTCCAGTAATTCAGCAAGTCTTCACGTCCATCTTCATTGACAATTGATTAGTACGGTACAACACCCTGCAAAACATAAACATCAAATTCGCTAACTTATGAAGAAGTTGAACCACTAAACATTCTATTTCTAATGCCTTGAACACTAGTAGCAGAAACCGCATGTCTTTTATTAGGTTGCAGTGAAGTATAAGAAGATGGTACCGAAGCCGGTTGATTATTTGCGCGCGCACACACACACACACACACACACACACATATATATATATATATATATATATATATGCTAGACATAACTTCTTCTTTAGTTGGTTCGTTAGTTGGGTATGTTGAAAGTATTTCTAAGCTTTCATAAATCGTTTCAACAAGTGTTTTACAACAGTCTACTTTAATTGTATGATTTAATACATCACCAATAAAATAAATAGTGGGAATAGGAAAAAAGTTTTTTTCAAAATTTTTAAATATTTTTTAATAGTTGGCTTGTAAGTTGGTTTTTGCATATATTCATTAAGTAACAAAAATATTAGAGCTATATAAAATAACATAGTTGAAATAGTAGGATAGCAAATTCTAGAAAATTCTTTAGTAGCTAGAAAATTTTTCTCTAAAAATGCAATAAGTTCAGAATTTTTTTTTCCAATCATCATCTACCAGCATATCCGTTGGACTTTGATTATGGGCGTTAAATAATAAAGTTATAGATCTTTTATACTCGTGAGCAACAAGTAGTTGTTCATATAAAGAATTTCACCTAGTAGAAACTTCTTCTGGAATTTTCTATAAGGTAGTCCACAATCATGACAATTTTTTTTTATTCTTTGCGTCTTTGTATTTTATTACCTTTAAAAATAAAGTTTATAGCAAATTGTACTTTATCCAAAATGTTTTTAAAAAGTTTTAGGTCATCCTTTACAACTAAGTTATAAATATGGCATGCACATCTAATATGAAAAATATCGGGAAAAGATAGAGTAAATCGAATTTTTAAAAGGTTTACAACATAATCATTAACAGTAGCATTATCTAAAGTAACAGACATAACTTTATCAGTAATTCCATAATATTCACAAATTTCATGAATATTTCTTGCAATAAATAATCCAGTGTGCCTATCATCAATATATTTATATGCTAAAATACGTTTTGCATAGACTAAGTTTCATCTATCCAATGACATGTAACGATTAACTAATCATTATCGTTAGTACTACGGCCAATATCAGAAGTGATAGCCACTTTGCCATTAAAATGATATAATGCATAACGTAAATACTGTTGATATTCATGTGCAAATTTAAAAACGTATCTTCTAACAGTTGATCTAGAAAAAATAGTTAAAAGCATGATTATACGTTTCTCTAATGTAATAAATAAAAGCAGGAGAGGGAGGAAATGAAAAAATGCAAACCCTCCCCCCGCAACTAATTTTGCTTATTTTCTCCATCTTTGTGTTTATCGTATTTAGGACCTATAATTCCCCATGCCATCGGGTTAATTCAACCACGTGCTTGGTCGGGGACACTATGTGAACCTTGTCCCGACTCAAAAGACATCGGCATGCCCGATTTTTTAGCCAGATATTCGTTATACCTAGCTTTGTGCATGCTTTATACATGTCTCAATAAATCTCCCGTCCCACCATGACTTTTTCTAATTTTAAATTTATAAATTTCTTGACAAATTTTACATAGAGCTAGTTGATTCTCACTGTCCCTATCAAACAAATCTCATGCATGTGATTTTAAATTTCGTTGTTTGGGGCATCGACTCATACTAGGGGGAATAAGAGGCATTCCAGTTTCAGTTGCACTAGTGGGTGTGTTATCTACATTATCATCTAATTCATTTTCAAAATTAAAGTCTGGTTCAACTGCATAATATACCTCATGATCTAATGGTATATTAATATCATTAAAAAAATCAGTTTCATTTATATGAGTGAAATCATCGGGACTAGGAATAGGATTACTAGAAGATGCACCTTACCCTTGTTACCCTTAGTACCTCTATCAGAAATAAAACGTTCAATTCGTTCCATTATAATTATGCAAATAAATAATTAAAAATAATGAAATTAAGTACAATAATTAAAATTAAGTAACAATAATAATTTAAAGAAGGAATGAAGGTACCAAACGTCGACGTGTAATCGAGGTTGAAAATTGAAACTTTGCTCAATGGATGATCCTTAATCTAGTTGTCAACTTCACTCCCAATTTTTGAACTTTGATACAAAAAAGTAAATAAAATATAATGTTTAGTAGGCAATGTAGACTTGTAGAGAGATAGATTGAGAGATTAGAGAGATGGTAAGAAGATTTTTGACAAAAATGAAGAGGAAAATGATGTATTTATAGTTGAGAAATAGGGTTAAAGTGTAAATATATTAACTTAGGGGTTAAAAATAAATATTAAGAGGGTAGGAGGGCAAAAAATGGCTGTTATAGTTGTTGCAACAAGCCGTTGTGCAACGACTATTATTGCAGGGGGGGGGAGACCGGGTCGGGAGGGCGGGATGAGCCCTAGTCCCATCTCCAGATCGAACCCCGCTATCTACAATTTCATTTCGTTTTTTTTAGGGGCGTTAATCAGGCTGCACCAGGATCGGGCCGGCCCGACCCACTGGACAGCCATAGTCCATATACAACTTTTAGCTAACATAACATTAGTCAATCTGAACCTTGGCAGATCATCTTTTGACTTCTTTTAAAAACTTCGTTCCAAGAACCAAACTTTCCACCGCCCTATAATACTTGTTACAAGTAAAAAGTAACAGTATGACTGTATTAGTGTGATCTTACCCATCTACACCATAAAGGAACAATGTGTGTGTCAAATTCTACTCATAGTAAATACTAAATACCAGCACTTTTTGGTTACCATCTTAATAGATAAGCTAAAGATTAAAATTAAAGGGGTTAAAAAAGATGTTTTAGTTGTGGTTGTTGATCAAGAAAGTGTACAGTGAACTACTTTTGGAATCTGATCTTGATATGGAGAACAAAATGCCATATTCTTTTACTACCTCTGCCCTGACATCATTTTTTTCCGTCTGTTCCAAAAATAATGTTATATTTTTATATTTAGAAACAATTTAATTTTATGAGATAATTTACAGTCACACAAATCTTTAACACTTATTTTAAATCACAAATTTGAGAAATCTTTATTTTCACTTTTTAAAATTTCGTGTCAAATCAAATAGTGTCATATGAATAAAAGGAACGAGAGTAGTAGTTAATTTTTCTAGGGGCTAAATCACTCCCCTCGTGACAAAAGATCTAGTGGCTGGGACAAAAGATCACCACTAGATCTATTCTCAGTACAATGTATACTATGTACATTAGGACAAAGATGAAAAATTCCTGAGACAATATTCCCAGAATTACTTTTGTTAAATAAAGTCTGATAAAAGCAACTTTTCAACAGTAATTATGACCAACACCGAGAAATTATGTCCCTTAATTTGATTCCTTTTACCCCTTTTTCAATTTAACTATCTAGTGTACCTAGTACCAAAGTTTACTGACCACTAAAGTCTAAAGGTCCTGCCTTTGATTCTATTTCTTGGATTCCCCAAAAACCATACAGCTTCATTTCACACTTACAAGTCTCACTCTTTGCCAATTAAGTTTCAAGATTCGACCTTTCCCATATTCACAAGGGCACAACACTATTGTTTGAGCAGTGATGTCTTTTTCTAGTGGAAGAACAACAGGGCAATCCTACAATGGGATTGTAAGAAGAATGGTGAGTTCCTCGTAGCATAATGGGTGGATTCTCAAGAGCAATGGATCAAGGAATGGACTTAATGGGAATGGGAGGAAGAAGAAACTATCATCAACACCAATTACCACATCCAAATTTCCCTTAGCAACGCCCTTATGAATTCCCTTTTCAAGATCCATTTGATTTCCCTCCACAAAATTACCCACATGACCCTTCAATAGTCCAAGAAGAATGGGCATTTTTAACCACTTTTGAGCAGCAATATGGCACTGAACATCCCTTTTTCTATGCCTGTAAGTTCATGGATGCACTAAAGATAGCCAAGGATGAGCATAAGTTCGTGTTTGTGTACTTTCACTCTCCACAGCGTCCTTTTACACCTTCTTTCTGCAGTGAGACTTTGTGTTGTGACCTTGTGGTAGAGTTTCTTGATGCAAATTATGTTTGTTGGGGTGCACTTGCTGAGAGAGGGGAGGGTTTGCAGATGGCAACAAGTTTAAGGGCTTCAAGTTTTCCTTTTTGTGCCCGTGTGGCTTCTGCTCCTGGAGATAGCATAGCTGTGCTGCAACAGGTTACCTGGAGTTTATTATTTGTCATTTCAGTTTATTTCTTAGTGCAATGTCCACCATTTTGTACACATATTGTGTCAACCCTTATAAATAAAAATATAAAAGGAGACCCAACTCCAATTAAGTAGGGGAACCTTGGCGCAACAATAAAAGTTGTTGCCCCGTGACAAAGAGGTCACAGGTTCAAGTCCTACAAATAATCTAGTAAGGCTGCTTATGATGGACCCCGATATGCTCCAACTATTACCCGGATCCCGTGTATAGAGGGAGGTTAATGCAGCAAGTTGCCTGAAATAGAAAAGAACGAATAAAAGTTTCCCCTGCGTCCGAATTGATGAAATGACTTAGATATCAACAATAAGACACTTGATCAAAATAGTACTTGCTACATTTCAAATAGATTTAGGGAAAACACCTAACATATTGTTGAAAGCAAAAGTTTGGCAAGTAGTAATGTGTCTTTCACTAGGCCCCAAGCTTAGCTCAATTGGCAAAGGTTGAGGGACTTGTGTCTTAGGTCACAGATTTGAGCCCTGCACCAATCGAATTAACTCTGGTATTTAGGCGGAGAAGGGTAGAGGGGCGGGCCAAACATCCCCTATTTTCGAAGACTGTAGTTGGCCCAAAGGGTCGGCTCCAGTCCAATTTCTTGGTCATAAAAAAGAAACATGTCTTCACTATCATGAGTTGCAAAATCTACTACCAGACCTCTTCTGATTTGTGGCTCATAGTGTATTGATTCTGAATAAGCTATCAACCTGATATAATCCACGAGCATTAAGGAAAAGTACTTGTATTCAGCTTGTCAACAATTTTATGAAGTAGGGGAATGTACTTTAGATGGTACTTAAAACTTTTTATTTTTACTTCCTTTGAATAGTTGGAAGGTCCAGTTTCCCCAGCTGAATTAGTGGAGATACTACAAAGAACAATGGAACAACAAGGATTGGCTTTTGGCAGTGGAAGGGCCAGAGAGCAGGAACAGTTAAGGGCGGATCATCGACTAAGGGAAGAACAAGATGTAGCTTACATTGCATCTCTTCAGATTGATGAGGTCCATTTCTGTTTAGTGTATTACTTGCTCTATATTTGTTCTTATCAAGAGAAAGCTGGAGATGAAACCAAGTTCCTTGAAATTTTCAGGAGAAAGAGAAACTCAAGAACATAATGCCCTCGCAGCGGAATTCAATACAAGAACATGTTCCAAATACTAAAACAAATCAAGAGAAACCTAAACAAAATCCAACACAGATCCAACCCAGTAAGCAAAAAGAAGCTACTTCTGCCATAGCAACTATGCAAAACCCTTCACTATCCCAATCTAGCAAGAAAAAAGAATCTATCTTTGCCAAAGCAACTATGCAAAATCCTACACAATCCCATTCAAGTAAAGACGTAAGAACCTACCAGTGCAAGTGCAGGGAGAAATGGTCCAATGACTCAGGTAATTGTGCAGTCATAATTATATTTCTTGGTGTTGCATATGAGTTTGAGTTCTATGTTGACGACATAAATTGCACAATCAGGTCACTTAATAGGTAATTATAAGTACCTCTATTTAATAAGCATGAGTGGTGACTTAGAATAAATGGTAACTAACATGTTAAATTATGTATATAACTTAAAATCAGTGGCATACTGATAGCGTGGATACTTACTTTTCTGGATGAATTTGTGCAGATTGCAATTCGATTTCCAAATGGTGAGAGGAGGGAGCAGAGCTTCTCATCAACAGACAAGATTCAAGCAATTTTTAGGTACATCGATTCACTAGGGTTGCCTGGAGTTGGAAATTACATATTGATATCAAACTTTCCAAGAAAAGTGTATGGTGTGGATCAAATGGGAGTGACACTCAAAGATGCAGGCCTTCATCCTAAAGCAAGCCTCTTCCTGGAGTGTTAAATATACATAAGATATACACTTTATGGACGTGTATATCCTATGAATATTTAGTCTCGGTATCTCGGTTTTGTATAAGTTTTGTATAGTTGTAGTGTACCTTAATTAGTCTTATACTCTTACCATAATTGTATAGTTATTCTCCAAATAGAATAAGGTTTTAGGAGTAGAATAGGAATATGATTCTCCTATTATGGAAATATGTAAATTGTATATATTGTCTTTCAATTAATAAAAATAATCAAGGGATTATTTCTTTCATGGTATCAGAAGTCTAAGTCTTAAAATTCTCTCTCAAATTCCCTCATAATTTTCGTCACCCTGCCTCATTTTCCGAGCCCATTCTCCTCAGAATTCGTGCCGACGGTCTCTTCTCTCTTCCCAAAATTTTCTTCCAAATCCCTCAATCACATATTGTTTTATCAATATGTCTACATCAAGTAATACGTTTCATCATGCCCTTGCAGTTTCTAACATAAAAAATAACATCCCTCTTGTTCTTGAAATAGAAAACGTCAAATATGCGACGTGGGCCGAACTGTTCAAAATTCATGCACGCTCGCATCAAGTCATCCATCACATAATCCCCGCGGCTCCTGAGGATACGGAGGTGCCAAGACGCGAGGATGATCCTAAGTTGTGGACGACTCTTGATGCCACTGTCCTTCAATGGATATACTCCATAATTTCTTCCGACCTTTTGCCAACAATTATAGAGCCTGACGCTATGGCGCAGACAGCTTGGGATAGACTACGTGATATATTCTAAGATAATCAAAATTCTAGAGTTGTTACTCTTGAGCAGGAATTCTCTCACGTCAACATGGAAGACTTCCCTAACATTTCAACTTATTGCAAAAGATTGAAGGAATTGGAAGACCAACTTCGCAACGTTGGCGCGTCGGTTTCGAATGATCATTTGGTCCTCCAAATGGTTTCAGGCCTCTTCGAGGCCTATAGTGGTATTGACACGCTTCTTCGTCAAAGCAATCCTCTTTCGCTATTTTGTCAGGCTCGTTCTATGCTTACACTCGAAGAAGCAGGCATGACTAAAAAGGCGGCTACCGGTGCTAGTCCCGTAGTCATGATGACCGAGTCCACTTTTCATCCTACCCGTTCCAACAACTCGGGCCAAAACCGCAACAACGGTGGTGGCAAAAAGGAACAAAATAAGAAAAATAATGGCAAGAATCGCGGCGGCAACACTAGCGGCAGTCGGAACAATGGTGGTGGCGGTGGTGGCCCTCGGGGCGATTAGCAGCATCAGTTTTGGGCCAAACAATGAGCCCCTATGCAGTGGCAGTGGGCCCCACAATTTGGGCCAAACAGTGACTGCCCAGCGTTTCATCCTCACTGGCAGTGGGCTGGCCAGCGGCAGTCGAGGCCCAACATGCAGTGGCCCAATTTCAGTAATCCATCTGGGCCGAGGTAGCAAGTAGGGGTACTTGGGCCTCGGCCCATCACGCAGTGGCCCCCCACTTCTACCGACATCGAAGCCGCAATGCACACGCTTGGATTAAATCCTCCGGACCCAAATTGGTATATGGACACCGGTGACACTACCCACATGACATCCGATTCAGGTACTCTCTCGTCTTATTTCAATTTGAGCAACCCTCATGGCATAATTGTTGGTAATGATAATTCTATTCCAATTCGTGGTTATTGTCATAAAACTTTGTCTCCCCCCACCCACCCCTTATCTTAAAAAATACCCTACATGCCCCAAATTGATTAAAAACTTAGTGTATGTCCGTAAATTCACCACTGACAATTCCGTGTCTATTGAATTTGATCCGTTTGGTTTCTCTGTGAAGGATTTCAAGACGGAGAGTCCTCTCATGAGGTGTGATAGTAGGGAAGATCTTTATCCTATCACGCCAAGTTCCGGTCTATCTAGTCAAGCCTTGCCGTTAGCATTTGCAGCCCTTGCTCCTTCCTTATGGCATGCTCGTCTTGGTCATCCGGGTCGTCTATTTTGTCTTCCTTAGATAAAAATAATTTTATTTCATGCAAGGGTATGCGTAGTACTCCGAATTGTCATTCTTGTTCTTTATGAAAAATTGTTAGGTTGTCGTTTGTAGACTCTAATTCTCATACTTTAATGCCATTTGGTATTATTCATAGCGACTTATGGACATCTCCTCCTCTTAGTTTTTTGGGTCATCGGTATTATGTTCTCTTTTTGGATGATTATTCTAAATTTTTATGTACTTTTCCGATAGCGAAAAAATCTCAAGTGTTTTCCATCTTAAAATTTAGAGATTTCATTAGAACACAATTCGAACGAGAAATAAAAAATATTCAAAGTGATAATGGCAGAGAATACGACAACGGGGTATTTTGGGAATTTTGTGCAACTAATGGGATCCATTTTCGTTTTTCTTGCCCTCATACGTCTTCAAAAAATGGGAAAGTCGAACGCAAAATTCGTACCATTAATAACATTGTCCGAACTTTATTGATTCATGCTTCCGTACCCCCTTCGTTTTGGCATCATGCTCTACAAATGGCTACATATCTCCTTAATATTCTTCCTTCCAAAGGTTTGACATATTATTCCCCTCTTCAAATTTTATATAATAAGACTCATTCGTATTCACATCTTCGGGTCTTTGGGTGCTTATGTTATCCGTTATTTTCGTCCACCACAATTAACAAACTTCAGGCCCGGTCTACTCCGTGTGTGTTTTTGGGTTTTCCGTCTAATCATCGTGGTTACAAATGTTTTGATTTATCCTCTAATAAAATCATCATTAGTCGTCATGTAATTTTTGATGAATCCCAATTCCCGTTTGCTAAGGTTAGTACTCCCGTGCCTAGTTCGTATAATTTTTTGGATGATGGAATTTCTCCATATATTATTCACCATTTTTCGGACGTCTCCCGCACCCCAAATCGACCAGCGGGCCCACTGCCCGCTGGCCCCACTGCCCCGTCACTAGCTACAGTGCCCACAATCGGGTCTGTCCGATTCTTGGGCCGATGTGTGAATCGGGCCAGTGACCCAGTCCATTAACGCCACTGATCCAGTCCCTGTTTCACGATCCCGTTACCGAATTGATCCGTTTGGCTCACGTCAATTGACGTGAGCCAAAACCGAACTGATCCGTTTGGGTTTTACACTTGTTATATATGCAATTAATAAATGGGTACTTTGAAATTATTTATACATGGCATTAGAAATTGTCACCTTCAAAAGGAGATTTTTTTATCCATGATATATCTTACTATCACTATTAGAAAATCACTATTTTTCTACCGATTTTTTCACTGAAAAATATTCAGTGACTTCTTACTGGATGTCGGTGGAAAAAACTCAAATAGTAGTGTGAACACACGAAAAAATTAGAAAGTTTCTCAATGTTTCAATGGAAACTTGTTTTCCACCATGCATTTTTCCAGTGATTTCCCAATGAATTGGTTCGATGAGAATGAGATGAAAAAATCATGCTTTATAACACAAAATTTTCATTGAATATCGATGGAAAAATTCTTTATTTCTAGTAGTGTATTATCACAAGAAGTAATAAATATTTTGAGAGGCGTCAAATTTGCTCTTGCATATCATCGCTTTAATTTCAGTAAAGTTCATGAGAAACATACGACCATCAGAAGTGATTATATATTTTTATATAGCTCCGCAGTAACTAAACTTGTTAACCATCAAAAGTGATAATATTTTCAGACTTATTTTGATTATAACTTAAGATGTATTAGATGAAAATTCTCCGCATTATATGCATGTATCGATTTGTTCTTGAAGTAGCAATATCTTAAAAGAGATTTTAAACTATCACAATTTGATATGTTTAAAGCACGTTCGAATATATTTCATTCCTGAAGAATGAGAATTTTTGAAAAATATTATAAATATACATTCATTCTCTGAAGTAAATGTGACTTTTATATAGTAAAACTTATAAATACAGACATGTGTATGGTTGTGATGTTATCACATAATTGAAAGAAAATATTATGTATATTCTATGCTTTACTCTCGAAGTAGTAAACTAGGAAATATGCTCCGAAAGTAGCAAACTTAGATATCTGCTCCCGAAGTAGCAAACTCAGAAATCTGCTCCTGAAGTAGTAGAACTCTGCTCCTGAAGTAGTAGAACTCTTAGATTTTCTTTCGAAAAAGTCAAACTTTAAAATTTACTCATGAAGTAGTAAAACTTTGACTTTCCGGAGATTTTGAACTTTACTCTTGAATGAAGTAAGGTTTTGAACTTTACTTCCGAAGAAGTTTAACTTTAAAATTTACTCCTGAAGTGTTAAGAGTCACACACCAGATATTGAATGGAAACATGGACTCCTTATATGGACTTGGACAATCCTCACCCTACAAGCTAGCTTTTGGGGTTGAGTTAGGCCCAAGATCCATTCTTTTACATGGTATTAGAGTCAGGTCCATTCCAATTCTTTGTTCACTGATGTTGGGCCCCCAAATTATATTATCTACGCTCCAGTTAACAAGATCTCGCGGGGGAGTGTTAAGAGTCCCACATCGGATATGGAATGGGAACATGGACTCCTTATATGGACTTGGACAATCCTCACCCTACAAGCTAGCTTTTGGGGTTGAGTTAGGCCCAAGATGCATTCCTTTACGTAGTAAGACTTTAAAAGTAATTTTGTTTGTGGTTGAGAGAAGTAATGAGCTATTGAAAATTGTGTATAAAACGCATCTAAATGACCAAATTTCATTCCCCGAAGTGAATGAAGAAATACTCCGACACACCTCATGAAGAGATAAAATAACAAATGATATAAATATTATTTTGTTGTATGAAGGTCATTGTTGCACGTATCCGTCGTATGTCAAATCATCTTGGATACTTTTATTATGTATCATTCTAAGACGAAATGATACAATTTTTATTGAATACTTTTTATTATAACCACATTAGTATATTATGTTTACTTACTAATTTTTCAAGACAATAATTCTTACAAAAAATTTCTGAAGAAAGAAATAATTATGTGCTTGCCGTTTTCTATAAAATATTCGGATGTTATTGGGTATTCTCTCTGAAGGAGACATTTACATAGAAGTTGATGATAGAAATATTAAATATTGTATTACTTAATGTTTACCTTTTGTTATTTATGAATTTAAGATTTTTAATGTTCATTTAGTTGTAATTTTTTTCATGACACCAACAATATCTGGGTAATATTTGATAGTACTAAACTAATCAAGGGCTCTAGAAGAGCTAACTATTTATCTAGAAGTTTATGGCACCAGTAGTGTCCAAATAAATATTTGATTATGGAGAGTAAATTAAAGGCTCTTAAAGAGCTTATATACTATAATGTCATTCTTTCTGTTATGATCAAAATACAAGCTATAGTAAACCTGAAGTTTATTGAAGTAAATGACTATCATATTAAAGTTATAAAACGATGGAAGAATTACATATATAGTGGGTAAGAAATATGTATGTTAAAGATTACCCACCTTATTTCCCAAATTGTACTACAAATATATGCGTGATGAATCACATGTCATGATAAATCAGAAGTTTGTATTGATATTGAAATTTATGTCATAGTAAATCAGAAATTTACTAAAACAAATAGCAATGGCATGTTAAACTTGAAGTTTACTTGTACATATAATTTTATCAGTTGGCATAGCAATTTGGTCATGCTAATTAAAATATGATGTGCAGATTGAATATTCGACATATATTGAAGAACTAGAAGATTCTTCAACAATTTTAAATGTATTGCTTGTTCTCATGATAAGTTGATTATACTAACTAATGATGGGATTGTATTTCGTAAGTTCTGAAGAAATATAAAAGGTGAATATGGGCCCGTTCACCTATTATGTGATTTCTTAAGTAGATGCATCATGAGATGGTCACATGTGCGTTTATTGTCAACCTACAGTTTGACATATGCGAAGTTGCTTGCTCAAAATAATTGAGTTGAGAGCACATTTTTCAGATTATGTAACCAAGATAATTCATCTTGATGATGTTGGTTTATATCCAAGCTGGTTTGGCGTTTCGATATATAATTAAATCATTTTTTATGAGAACAAAGGCTCATAGGCTAGTATGAAATATGATATATTGCATACAACATCACTTGTATGCTTCAGACCAAAAAATTATGATAAATTTTCCCTTACAATTGGTTCAGGGTCAGGAACCAGATGTTTCCATCTAATAATTTTTTTATGTATGGTATATGATTAATTAATCTACTATGCGTACAAAGATAGATTTCCCTAAAGAAGATGGGATATGTGTTAGTTTTTCTAACATAATGGCGAGAGAATAAGCAACTAGAAAATATGTTATGAATTATCATTATTATGATCCCCATTCAAAAGACAATTCAGGTCAAATGCTAGAAGCATTTATTGACCCAAAATTAATTTCTAATTTTAGCTGCAATATGCTCCTATTGAATTAATGTTCATGAAGGACAGAGTCTACAACATGGATGAAGCGTGGTAGATCAATCGGTTTCAAATGAAATAATCATTGAAAAGGGAAATAAGCAAATGATAAAAATGATCATAATACAAAGGCAAAGTGCTCTTGAAGAGCCTATGACATAACACTTCATGAAACCTCATGAGATATTAGGTATCTAAAATAATAAAAGTGACGAGATCTAAGTAAGTTATGTCACATTGTGAATCGATACAAATGATATATCGTCGACAATATCTTTGATACAATATAGATCAATATTGTAAAAGATTGTGAGGATCTGAATTCTACGTCTATAAAACATGCTAACATAGACATTGTTAGCAAGTGAAATGACGCATTTTGGTTAGCTTCAAGCTTATTGAATCTGCAGTCCAGACAACAAAAAATGTCATGCATTAAAATATAAATTGATATTGTCACTTGATAAAATTTATATGAAAATTCTTGAAAATTTTTAAATGCCTAAAGCATATATAGATTCTAAAAATCTGTTCATTATATGAATTAAATCAAACAAGGTGAATGCGATTTTAGCATAATGAATATTCATTGACTAAGGGTACACATGGCTCTATTATCCTTACGTTTTATAAGTGTAAATTAATTACTTTAATATTATTCAAACTCTTGAAGAATTTCCAAAGGCAATAGATTATTTGCTGAAAGAAGTTGAAATGAAAAACTTGCAGAACTCTTTAGTCCCGAAGTGCCATATCTTTATGTAATTGAGGTAACCTATGAGGGATTACAATCATACGATGTTGTTCTACATGACAGTCAAATCATATAAAGATAACATCTATTTATAAAGCAAGTCAGGAATGCACTTCGAGTGATTTCAATAATATTATATTCTGATGCAACTCTATCCAAAGATTGAAGATGCAACAATATACATGGCCCAACTAAATAGATGATTCATAAAAAGAGATAGAACAAAACACATTTCACCGAAGTTGTTCTTCATATATGATCTTAAAAAAAGAATGATGATATCAACATGCAACAAATTCGTTCAAGTGATAATATGGTTGATTTTTTCACCAAGTCTCTACCAACTGCAATTTTCTAGAAGATGGTGCACGAGATTGGATTGGGAAGATTCAAGTTTTAGATTGATGCTCTCATCAGGGAGAGTTAATATGCGTTGTATTCTTTTTTCGTTACAAGGTTTTGTCCCATAGGGTTTTCCTCGCAAGGTTTTTAATGAGGCAACCAAAATGCGTATTATTAGAAATGTGTACTCTTTTTCCTTGACTATAATTTTTTTCACTGAGTTTTTTCTAGTAAGGTTTTAACGAGACACATTATCAATCATATAGACATTAAGAGGTAGTGTTATAAATATTATTTATTATTGTGAATGTCTATTTCTACAATGAAAGTTAGAGTTAATAACTTTGGGACCAAATCAGTTTTTTATTATAAACAAAGATGTTCCCTTAATTATATTTACATCCCTCAAGAAAAATAAATAAATTCTTCTCTATTTTCTTTCTCCACAATATTATTGTTCTTGCTTTATTATTTTATAACAACTAGTAACTTTTAAATTTATTATCCCCCAATTTATTACTACAAGGACTTTCGAATTACCAAACCCCCAACGTAAATTAGGAGTAGTAAGTGAAGTTAGTAAATTAATGGGCTGGCATGATCCGATCCGCCTGACCCGTTTCCCATTTATTTTTCCTCAACCTCTCCGCTTAATCCCAATTTGAAAAGGAAAAGGAGAATAGAGTGAATGAATTATAATAAGAGGGAAAGGATGAAGTTAATTCACTGCTGGAGCTTCTTCTACTTTTAACTCTTATGGCCACTCCTGATTCTCAGCGTCGCTGCGTCTTTGGTTAGCATCTTTTCCCCCTAATTCTCTTTATCTCTCAATTGATTTTTATGAAATTCTGTTTGGGCTATTGTAATTCCACCAAGTGTTGTTTAATTAGTTGAAAATATTGAAACTTTAACCCATTTGGCATACTGGGTTTGATAATCCGATCCAATTTATGTTGCTTCTGTATGTATATTTGTGAATTAGTACTGGCAGTAAGATTAGCAGAATTTTTATGTAATTTTGATTTATTTGTGGGTGATGTAGTTGGGAATATACCATATGATGCTACTGAGGACCAACTAATTCAAATCTGTGAGGAAGTTGGACCAGTTGTTTCCTTCAGGTTAGTATGTTTTCTTTGCTTTCTACCTTATTTTACTCAGAAATAGTTTTATCTTTTGTTTGTTTTATTTAGTTAAATAAAGAAGCTGATTTGGTTTTCCGTAGCGGGATATAGAAGAGTTTATCCTGTTGCAAGTTTCCAACTTCACTAACGTATATCTATTGTATGTAAGAAAGGGAAGATAATAAAAGAAAATACTCTTTTAACCTTTTCATCACATATTTGGCGTTTCGTAATGCTGATTATCGCATCCCTGTAGATTTAGTTTGCTCATTGAGGATTTGAGGTGACTAATGGATAGAGTGAACTTGACAGCTAGAAAACCTAACATCATTTAGTATAAAAATGAATGCTTGAAGTTTTTACTGCAGCTGGTTTAAAAGCTTTTCACCGGCAAGGATTTCAAATTCTGTTTAGAGGGCATTATGTGGAGGATGACCGACTGAAGGAGACTTTTTGTCATCTGATAGGAGATGATTTATTCCCCCATCCTCTCTCTTATTTGGATGAGTCTGCCTAGCATTCCTCATAGTTTTATTCGCTCTGCTTTTTTCCCTCAGATTAGTCATTGATAGAGAAACTGGGAAACCAAAAGGCTATGGATTCTGCGAATACAAGGATGAAGAGACTGCCTTAAGTGCTCGTCGCAACCTTCAGGGGTACGAGATAAATGGTCGGCAGCTAAGAGTTGATTTTGCTGAAAATGATAAAAATTCTGACAGAAATCGTGACCAGGTAAAATATTTAGACGTCCTTGGCCAAATTATTTTTATGAGTACGTCCTTAGAAAAAATTACTAAAGTTTGTTTCTTTCATTACCTATTTCTTAATTTCTTATCCCTGGACTGAACAGCCATTGTTCTGCTTAATTGAGCTGCGTGTCTCAACCCAAATATCCATATATATCAAAAGTTATTGGTTTTATCCTACTCAACAACTCGCTTTTTTAAATCCATGACTGTGTTAGTGGGAATTATGGAAATGATTAAATTTCACCAAGAAAAAAGGTTTGGAAGGCGTTTAGCCTTTTATCGCTGGAGTTGTCATTGAAGTCTCTTCAAATATCGTGCTTTGGCTCTTGCCACTAGACCAATGCCCTGGGCATCATCCAAAACACTATTGATCGGTGTTGATCTTTCCTCCATGGATAAGTACTACTTTTCCACATATCCAACTTCTTGTCAAATCTTCTATTGCTCCTTGCCACACATCAGACGATTTATGTTTTGCCCTCAAATGTAGACCCAAGTAAGTAGCAGGGAATTGTCCTGGTTTGCACCCCAAAATCATAGGTAACTACTGAATATTTTCCAACTTCTTCTCAAATCTTCTATTGCTCCTTGCCACACATCAGATGATTTATGTTTTGCCCTCAAATGTAGACCCAAGTAAGTAGCAGGGAATTGTCCTGGTTTGCACCCCAAAATCATAGGTAACTACTGAATATTTTCCACCCATTAACTGGATAAAGAAGGTTCTTGCTCATGTTAATGTGTAAACCTGAAGGGCTTCAGAGGCCAGCAACATAACTCTTAGATTGAATTGAAGATTTATTCTCTACAACGTTTAATTTGATTTTTTTGGCTATAAAACAGATGTGATTCCACTGACTTTTATATTAAAATCCAAATTCTATAAAAAGTTAGCATCATCTACATTTGTGGACCCACTTTCATTTAAATACATCAAAACTTCAACTGTTACCTAAACAGGCGTGCCCAAACAGAATACTGTTCCTAAATTAGGATGGAAGGAGTACTTCTTAATATTCAAACACCTCTTGAAGAAGATGGCGGAAGCATAAATATCTTGAGAGAACTTCATGTGTGGTGTATTACCATTATTTTTTCCGGAAGTCTTTTTCCAACTCAAGCAAATACTTTATTAAACCCCGCCAGGAGCAGAGCTAGGTTGGAACCCCTTCGGTGAAAAATTGCACTGTATGTACAAGATTAAAATTATTTTTTATGTATATATAATAGATGTTGAACCCTCTTGGCTTCTTTGTGTGTTTACTTCTTTATATTTTTGAACCCCTTAGTAAAAATCCTGGCTCCGGCATTGAACCCTGCCAAATGAGAAAAGAGGAAGGAAAAAAAAACTTATACTCTTCAGATACTTCTTGTCTCTAATTTTTAATAAAATCTATTCAATTGACCATGTTTGTCTTTTCTGACAGGGTCGTGGTGGACCTGGCATGGTTGCGAATGCTGGTATGTTTCAATTTTACTTCTGCTTTTCACCTTTTCTTTTCCAATAGGCAAAAGAGGGGGGCATGAGATTCATGCCATCACTGGTGATTGTTTCTTTCTTTCTCTCTACAATATTAGAATCTAACTTTTTCTATGGTAATGTCTATCAGATCCCAAAAAACACATTGGGGGACCAGCTGTCCCTGTGGATTCTGCACTTCAGCAACCATTAGGCATGTCAGTAGCTATGACTGCTGCAGCCGTTATGGAAGGAGCTCTTGGAGCTGCTCAGAGTGGCAGCTCATTCAATCAGTCTGGAGTAGATCCTTTAACGCTGCATATGTCCAAATTGTCTAGGAGTCAACTGAATGATGTTATGTCTGAGTTTAAGGTCAGGATGTTGATTAAATCCTTCTCCCATTCATGATGTTTCTAGTTCTGCTTGAATATTGCTGCAAAATTATAATATAGCAACAAACTTGGAGAATCAATCCAAAAAAAAACGTTGAGTAGCTTTCAAAGACATTCTGCTAAGTTATGCTATAAGTAACAGGAACAATACGAACTACTCTTATGGCCGGAGTTATAAGAACTAAGTAGCCAAATGGTCTTATCCTGGCAGGTTATTTCCTTTATTTACATCAATGTATGTGATCCTCGTGGATAACTGTTTGACATGATTATTGTAATTGTGATGACAGGCAATGTGTACACAAAACAAAGAACAGACACGCCAACTGCTACTAGCAATTCCAAATTTGTCAAAAGCTCTTTTTCAGGTATCGACTTATGGTAGATGCTTAATGTATTTGCAAGTTTCTGCTGTTTTTTTTAGCTTTTTTGCTATTGCTGACTTCTCAATAATAAAAACAATCATATTCTTCATATTTGGTGAAGCTTAGATGTCAATATGGCTTCTGTGCTTATGTTATTCATTACCAGGGGTGTCAACATGGTTGAAAAAAACAAGTAACCATCCAATCCAACCCATTAGACATGGATCGAATAACTGACTTTTTAAAAATGGATAAAATATGGATATTATCCACTAAAAAATGGATATCCAGATGGATAATATGGATATCCATATTATCAACACCCCATTTGTTTGCTTGTTGTTTTTCATGAATTCTTGCTTTCTTGGAGGCTAAGCTTATTGTCCATATTATCGGTCGGTTAACCCATTTTTTATCCATTTTAAATATGGGCGGGTCAGATATTTTATCCATTTTTGTTTAACCGTTTTCGACTCGCTCATAACCGATCCGACCCGCCCGTTTTCCACTGCTATTCATTACTGCCAAGCAGCCACTTAAGGTTTCTGAAATTGCACTTATCCTCAGCTGCTTCTTTCATCAGTATTTGGAAGTCACAATTCAAAACTTTTTGCTAGATTAGGACAAATGAATCTGCCTACTGATGCTTATCACATGGTTTGTCAATGTGCATAGGAGTTGGGACTACCTTTTCCCTGAACACCTGTGCTGTATGCTTATTGTTTTAGATGTTTTCCTGCATTGCATAGCCATTTTTCTTTTTTGGAGTGCTGTGCATGCTTTATTGCAACATGAAGGGGGTCATATTACTAGTTCTCACCTTCAGAATAGCACTGTTGCTTCTTTTTGCATTGCACGATTATTGAAATCACATGCTTACAAGTTTGTATTTGTTTGCCAATGCAGGCACAGCTACTACTGGGAATGGTAACCCAACCAATGGTTCGTTCACTGGCTCCATACTTTATTTTACTAACATTCTCTCTCTCTCTCTCTCTCTCTCTCTCTCTCTCTCTCTCCCTCCCTCCCCCTCCCCCTCCCTCCCCTCCCTCCCCCCTCCCCCTCCCCCCTCCCCCATCCCCCTCCCCCTCCCTCCCTCCCCCTCTAATATATATATATATATATATATATTGCTTTCCTTTACTTGATTGTTTTTGAGTTTGATTCCTATCATTTTGGTATCGGAGCCAGGTTAAGGATTGTTGCTATAATTCTTGCCTAGTTCTTAATTTTATTTGAAAATCAGCGCGCACGCGCACACACATATATACAATATAGTCTTTTCTTCCTTTTTTGGGGGACATTCTACTGCTGCTGCTGTTTTAGTTGTTTTTTGAGGCATCAGCTTGTCAAAGAGCAACACCTAATAATCTTTGAAATGTGCAGTTGCAGACGCCAAATATTCGACAATCTGCTGCACCTCAGCTGCAGCCATTGTTGCTAGATAGTCAGCGAAGTCAACAACTAGCAACTCAGTCTCTTCCTGGGTTACCCCCACTTCCCCCTAATTTGCTCCCTCAGGCACGGCCTCAGATTCAACTGGCACAACCAGGGCAGAGCCAATTTTTGCAGAGTCAGTTGCCCACGCCTTCTAGAATCCTTCCATCAATGCAACCCCAGGCCAATGTGTCAATTAACCTGCCAGTTCAGGTGGGAACTTCCTCTGCTATAAAGCAGCAAATGCAGCCTTCTTTCTTACAACAAGCGGGGCCTGTTGCTTCTATGAATTTTACATATAATAATCAGCTGGGGACAGCAAATACAAGCTATCATCCTCCTCCATCAATGCGTCCCCCATTATTGGAACAAGGTTTTCAGGTGTCCATCTTTCTTTACTGTTAGACTATGACTGCAAATAAAAGAACAGCGATGGCAAAATATAAAATCTATGGATGCATTAGTTTGAAAATGACTTAATAAGGTCAATATAACTTACTTTGGATGATTGTCATGCTAGACTAGGTGAGTAAGTAATTATCCAATGAATGAATTTACCTTAGGAAGGAAGAGAGCTTAAATATTGGGTTCTCTTAATAGCTTTTGGGTGAAACGAGAAGATACCTAGCATCTTATGCAGAAGGTCGCTTTATCTTAGATAATAATACAAGTTCTGCTCCTCACCCCTTTTCTGCTTCATGGAAAATTTACTTGATATAACTCCCAAACGCAAGGAAAATAGGAAGTCCAAAGGATATTTGCTAAATGGAACAGTATGTAGAGACTTACTTTCAGTGGTGTTGTACTATGTCACCTCCAAAGGGACATCAATATGATCTTGTATAATTTTGTTTTTTTTTCTTGACAGAGAAACCCTTCAGCTGTTTCTGGTGTCTTGGATAATATGAGTAAAGACTCTCGACGACCCCAGGCTCCTAATGATTTATCTTTGATTACAAGACCAGCTTACGCTTCTGGTTTGCCTGAGGAGAAGAGAGGGGAATCTAATAATCTAGATCTTCTGAGTCGGCCATCGAAACAGGCAAGGCTAAATGATGGAATAAGTTATGCCTTGCCTGTTGCAAGTGTATCTACGTCCCTGCCAGGACCCTCAACTCAAGTTTCAGTTGCAGCAGAAGTGTCAAACCCTGATAAACAAGCTAGTCAGGTAATTTTAGAGTGTTGCTGTTTCTTTTTAATCAATTGAAGAAACTAAGACATATCAATTGCAAATGAAAAGTGAATTTAGATGCTTCTACTCCCATTTGTTTTCTTGTTTGATATATTGATCTGAATTGCCTAACTAGTACTTCCAGTGCAGTCTGGTACAGTCATGGATGTGAATATGTTGAATGCCTTGGTTTAATTATTTTTTTAGAAGCAACTGATTGTTTTGATTTCTTACTATATTTAGAATCATGCAGGATGTAGTTATAAAATGGCAGTTTAGTTATATTAAGATATGTTCTTTTCAACAGGTGCAGCTTCCCTCAGACGTTGAGTCTGCCTTGCTGCAACAAGTACTGAGTCTCACTCCTGAACAGTTAAGTTCACTGCCACCAGATCAGCTGCAGCAGGTCCTTCAGCTCCAACAGATGCTTCGGCAGCCAACCTAGCCAAACTTTAATACACGAAGAGGACCTTAGATACACCTGCAAGCTGGCTTCTTTGCTCCTCTGAAATATTTGTGCAGAAGGGCATGTTGTCTCTTGGATCATTTTCCATATTGTAAAGTGATTATTTCAGAAGGATGTAGCATAGGATTATAAAAGGCACTAGAGTGTAACATTCATGTAACGGTTATGAGCAGGTTGTTTACAAGATAAATGAAAGGAGAGAAGAATTTTGTGGCTCCAGTTGTACTCTAGCATTAGATATTTAAGAGACATCTTCATTTTCTATTTGCCCCAACTATGTTTCACCTACGAACTCTTTGCTCAATTTTTTGGTTAATGGAATTCCTGTCTCAGTTTTCCGGTGCTACTGCGTTATTAATAAATCGTTATTCCTATTATTGTTCTGAAGCACGCTAGAAACTGGAATTCGATGTCACCTTTTCGTAATTTACTAGTCCCTTTATGAATGCTTTTTGGAGTTGTCGATAATTCTTTTGTGAAGGACGCTTGTCATATAAAATGAGAATTTTCTGCACCTCATATATTTAGCACATTTTCCAGCTTCCTATCATCAACTTTGTGGACAATAAACATTATTAAGGAGGAAAAAGAGAAGGGAAATTAGAATATTATTCAGTTACTCAAGCTAGAGGTGCAAGGTTTGATTCTCACTCGCTACTTCTCCCCTTCCCTAAGTTGTCACTCAAACAAGATTAGCACAACTTCTGTTTCATTACCGGACATGAAATTTAAAAGAGAAAGAAAGCAGAACTTTTACAATTTATGATATGAAATAAGTCGATGGATATTTTCGTAGCTATAAATAATTTTATTATAAATTTTAAATATTCCTAAATATAAAAGTGAGATATTTTCTTAAAAGAAAAAAAAATAACATGGCAAAGATGGCTGAGCAAGAATAGGTGGCACTTATCATACACATAAACGACATAAGGTAGACGAAACCAATTTTTCCGAGATTGCTGCGTCCATAAGATTGTATATGAGTAGAGGCGAAGAAGTGAGAATTTAAAGAGAGCAATGGCATTCCAGTTGGTTCTTAGACCTCCAGTGGGTCGACATTTTATCAAAGCTACTCCGCTAGTTGCCAATAAGCCCAATGTATTTCGCAGCTTACGTATTCAGAATTGCGTCGCAATGGACCCTCAGAAATCCCAAAAGGTGCTCGCTTTTAGTTGCTGTAATGTGTTTGTTAATTTCCCAGTATCAACACTCTTTTTATTATTTATTTGTTGTCATTTTCATTTGAAGTTTAGAGTTCACCCACCTCTAGAAGTAGCTTTGGTTCTGTATATGCGTTAGAAATTCAGAAACCCAGATCAAATAGGTTGGGGTAGAATTCCGAATGAGAACCCATCAAGTTTAAATCTTGAATCCACCTCTGACTAGAAGAGAAATGTGTTTAGGTTTTTGCAGTTCTTGAATAGAAAAGGGTTATGAAATATATTACACAGATTTTGTGCCTAGCATCTGTGTCAGTTCTTCAATAAGTCAATTTGTTGGTCTTGTTTGCTTTCTTGAGCCTTAAGCCCTTAACTATCTATGGAACATTGTTAGTGTTGCTAGAGAATTTAGACCATCTTTCACCTGTTACTAAGTAAGAGTAAAAATAGTTACTAACATGTCATCTTAGAAGTACCTCTTTAACAAGCTTAAGTTTTTCAGCCTGCAGGACAGGTCTTTCCTTTATTGTTCCATCTTATTCTCAGCCTCTTAGGCTGTAACTGAAGCGATCTCTATGCAATGATTTCAGTTTTCTATCTCTTCAAAAACATTTAATCAGTGTGATTTTGGAACTTTTCTTTTCCTTTACCCCTTCTAATCTTCTATAACTTTAATTCATTAAAGACAATCCATGAAATTGATTTGAGGTAATTTCCATCCACAAGGTCATTCTGAATGTTGTGATTAAACAATTCATTAAAAATGTTGTGATTGAATCTGATGGATCCACATTTGAACTTTGCAGTTAGTGCTGGATGTAAAAGAGAGACTTGAAAGGGAATATACAGATCTCCCAGTTGGAAGAAATGGAAGAGATGATGAGGAGATGATTCTATGGTTCCTGCAGGATCGCAAATTCTCAGTTGATGATGCTGTTTCCAAGCTGCATAAAGCCATTGTAATTATACCGTTTATGTTATTAGAATCATTGCATCAATTTGACTGCCATACTAGAACTTGATTATTGAAAGGAAAAAAACATATAGCTTATCTCGTGTGGATTAGCACAGCATCCTATCTGCACCTATAAGGCCTCAACTATCTTCTTCTTTTTACTGTTTTCTGATTTACTTTTCCTCCTTCCATCGGGTTTCTGAAGGTGGAGAGAATGGACTTATTCTTCCTCTGCCTTTCAATTGACTTGTTCATTGTGTCAAAAAAAATTAATCCAATTTTCATTAAGTGGCTTTAGCCGTACCCAACTTGAAATTTCTAATGCTAAATTTACTATAAGCTACAAAAGGTTTTGTCAATCGCAAAACTTGGGACATTGTATTGCTAAGATTACTACAAACATTCCATTACCTCATGGTGATGAGAAGAATGTGAATATTGTTCCTCTTGCCTGCCAGTTGACTTGTTTCACTGTATCAATTCCTCATTTCAATTATCATGAAATTACTTAGAAGCTGCATCTGAGTTGAATATTTGCAATGCTATAATAGTTGATGTGAGCTTCAAAATAAGAAGGGACACTAACAATGATGTATCTCCCGAACCTTGATATTAGATATGGCGTCGTGAATTTGGTGTATCAGACTTGTCAGAAGAGTCAGTTAAAAGTATTGCTGAAACTGGAAAAGCATATGTGCATGACAATTTTGATGTCAATGGAAGACCAGTCCTGATAGTGGATGCATCAAAACATTTTCCACAGGTAACAATGTAACTCAGCTTATCTTAAAACTAGATTAGTAACACTAGAATTATTTTCAAATCTTCTTAAGAATAAGAAGGCTGTATCTTTACCGTTTGCTTTTCATTCAGAGAACCAAACTTTGAACCCACTTCTATTTGACTGATCAGAATTTCTTAAGTCATACGTGCCTGATGCCATTGTTTTAGTAAAAGCTTGAAGATTTTGTTTTGTTTTTTAAACTAAAGTGACTGAGATTGAAGTGTTACTGATGTAAATAACGAAACTTGCATTTGTGCTTTCTCCTAGTTATTTCATGCATGAGTGGATTTTTCTGTCATGAAATTTTCGAATTTTGAATCTTAGCTAGATCTAATTCTTTATATTTATTGAAGTACTATTTTTCAGAATACCTCCAATGTTGTACTAATTGAAAGTATAAAACTTATCTATCAAGTATAGTTTCTTAAGGAGAAGAAAAGTGTTTCTCGAAACTTGTGATTTTGGTGGAAAAGCAATAGAATGTTGGAAACTGGAGATTTCTTATGAAATAAAGTTTTTCCCCTGTAGATCCTGTTCAGAAGATCTAATGTGTACACTCTAATTGGTGCCACAGAAGCAGGATCCTGATGACGATGAGAAGTTATGTGTCTTTCTAATCGAGAAGGCATTGACCAGGCTTCCTGCTGGTAAACAAGATATACTTGGTATATTTGATCTGAGAGGTTTTGGAACGGAGAATGCAGATCTTAAGTTCCTTACTTTTTTGGTAATGTCCACTGTAGTTGCTCTTTTACATTTTTTGCATGGTTTATCTATCCGTGTTTTAGTTTAGGATGATTTGAGCCATAAGTTTCTGTATCTTCTTTTTCTTTTTTCTTCTGTGACTAAACTATACAGGTACTTACAGAATCGCCTTTGTCAAGTAAAACTGAACTTTCATGATGCTGATACATCATGAAACTTTATGCCTGAAAACTCCAGATTGAGAAACTTAATGATATTGCTCTTTGTGCTCCTTTTAACTTAACACCCTCATACACCGGCTTCTTTTGATTTTCACAATAATCTTTGTCAAGTGAGTCGCTAACGGGCCTATATATGCTTCATGGACTTGCGAACGTCCATCTTCTGTACCCTCTCATTGTGTCTACTTGTATTTTAGTACATAGTATTTATCAATTTTTATGAAAATCTTGAACAGTTTAAATCGCATGCTGATTTCTTCTTATTCATTCTTGCACAGTTTGATGTATTCTACTACTATTATCCAAGACGATTAGGTCAGGTTCTTTTTGTTGAAGCTCCTTTTGTGTTCAAACCACTGTGGCAGCTTGTCAAACCCATGCTCAAGCAATACGCTTCATTGGTAAGAATTTCCATGCTATATTAAGGAGCTATTTCTTTGCTGACTTCTCATATATATTGTTTCTGTTTGAGTCATACATCTTATATCCAAAGGCTTGACTTATATTCTCACTTTATAGTAAGCCATAGTTCATGCTGATTTTATTTGAAGAATTAGACAAGGTTTTGAAGTTATTTCCCCTTTGAATTGACTCTTCATGGTTGCACTAATGCCTGTATTTAGACAGACACACTGAGATAGTATATTTATTGCCTGTAACCTCACTTTTTATTCTGCAAAGTATGATTTTACCCTTTATACAGTGAGCCTCTACGCTAAAGCAAAGATGAAATATCCATATGATTTGCCGCTTTTGATGCAATAGTCTTCAGTTTCTCATAACTTTCCTTGCATTAGTTATTTATGTTTGAACCTTTTATCTTGGCCATTAATAAATTGGACAGTATAAGAGATGGCTGTCTCAAATCCTGATTACATAATCTTCATTTTATCTTTGATAGAATAAAAATAATCCTATTTTTTCAGCTGCTTTGATATATTATCGTCTTACACTTGTATTTGCAATTTCAAAGGTGAGATTTTGCTCCGCGAAGGACGTCAGAGGAGAGTATTTTACAGAAGACACAGTCCCAGCTAGTTTTAGAAAATGAAGACAGGAACAATTGTTACACACTTGCACCAGAGTTTTGATGCACAGAAAGAATAGAAAAGACTGAAACTTGTACACAGAAGTTTTGGCCTAGATAACGATGGCAAGCTCAATGTTGAGATGGACTAATGAAGTTACCGGATTCTAGTCATTTCAGTTGTACATGAATGTAGAAAGCCACTTTCCTCTAAAACCCTATGTTAGAATTAGGATCATTTACAACAGCAATGATGTATCAAAAGCTCATAAGTATACTTGTTTTGATTCATATACAATAAAAATCACCTTAAAAGTTACTTTGATAATGCTCCCAAGGCTCTTATTCGACGCTAAAGGTTGTACAGGGCAAGATGTGTGGTAGACGCATGTCACCAGTTTAAAACCAAGTTCGCTATTGAAGTTGAGCAGGGTAGAGGTAAGTCCATTATCCACTGAGTCGGTTATCAGAAAGGAAAAAGATTACTGCAATGACATTAGGGCAAGATACTTGTGTGTATTGCTTACGACTAAGCAAATATATTGTCACCCTTCTGTTTTTACTCCATATGCTTTGGCTTGACTCCAAATTGTCTACTTCAGAATGTCATATCACTCCCTAAGTTTTGAGAAATGAATGTAGCCCAGCTCATTTTCTGATGAAAAAGTTTCTCTCTAACTCGAATCAAAGTTTCATTTTTCCTCTTAAGGACATCTAGAAATAGTGCTCTCCTTTATGAAACAAAATGGTGTATAATGTTGTAAGAGAAATTATCCAAAATCTTCATTTCTCTTGTTTTAATACATTCAAAAAATAAAAAAGGTAGTCCGCTTGGGCAGCTCAATTGGTTTCAAGGGGATATTTGGAGCAAAGACCAAGGATCGAATCCCGTCAGCGGCAGTGTGGGGGTTTCTTCTTGAAATAAAGGAGGGGCCGGCAGTGTGGGGTTTCTTCTTGAAATAAAGGAGGGCTCCTTGTGCGCAGCGTGGTAGTGGTCTAACCTTTGAAATCAATTGAGTCACCATGATTTACCTCCTTCACAGACCTGTCGGACCGGGGTGTGGGGGCTCCTAGGGTGGGAGATTCCACCTTTTGGAGCAAAAAATAAAAAAGGTAGTGAAATCATCTCTTCCATGGTCCTCCAACAACAAGTACTTATTAAATAAATTCGTTCTAATTATTGCACGAAAACACTCAATTGTACAAAAAACGGTCATTTCAGGTAACAAACTGCATCAAGAGACTGCTTGATGGAAATTGCAGCAGAATACTAACAAGATAAAACTCAAGGGGCTAAATCGTAATTAATTTCACAAGTTGTGAAACGGTTAAGTCAATTGAATGCTAAACTAGGGACCTTAGTGAAATTTCCTGAAAAGAAGCAAACAAGTCATAAATTAGAACTTACTGTTGATGTTGTGAGGAAATGGCAAAGTCAAGCTTGAAGAATGCTTTAATAATCCTTTTAGCAATAATTATTGCGTGTTCAACAAAATTGTGCAAAGCAATCGAGTCACCACAGTACAAAATAGTGCACTCAGAATCAGATTTTGAAATCAGACATTACAGGGAATCAGTATGGATGACTGCACCCGTCAATGAAATCTCCTTCGAGAAAGCCACCAAAGATGGTTTTCACAGGTACCCTTTTTTTTTCATTTGTTTACTGTTTCCTCTTATTTTGTATCGATATAATTAAATGGGTACTTTTTTCTGGTTACAATAATTGGAGTTACCTATTAGGTATAGCTATCCTTGAATTTTCAGAACTGGAGTTGATGGGTTTTTTTGCAGCTTCGATTTTCGAGTTTAACTTAGTGGTGATTGACAGTCTTTCCCTTTTATTCTCTTGTATGATACCCAATTTGATCTCTAATTTTATGGCTATTCTTAAGTCAGTATCCAATTTTTCTTATGGACTTAACTTTTAGAATAAATAAGCTCCTTAGAAGTTTGTAAGTATCCATGGAGGAAAAATAATTCCTGTGGGCTTTGCATGTATCAAAACGGTATATATAATCAAGAATATATATTTTCTGTCAATATCAAGCTTTGGTCTAGCACCCAAGGGTGTGGCCTATTGATCAAGGTAGGGGATGAGAACTATGAGGTCTCAGGTTCAAATTTCAGTCGGAGAAAAAATACTACTAGTTAATTTATTTCCTTCTGTCCAAGTCTTGGAGTTACCCGAAATCTAAGTTGGTGCGAGGTAACATGGACACCACGGTTATCAAACAAAAAAATCATACTTAGGTCTAGTATGCTGAAGAGTTTTAGAATAAGAGGTAAGGGAGAGATTTATTTGTCGATTCATCACCTTTATAGACTACTAAAGTCTTTTAATGTTGATTTGACTCTTAGATTCTCTTCTGAACACACTGTCAACTATGTGCTACGACTCTTCTGTTTCTCGAACCAATCGGGCTGCTATCAATCTTGTCTATAACAACAATGGAGTAGTAGTTTTGACAATTGGAGATTTAGCAAGGGTCTGTCAAGACAGTTTTGTACGAGGCTGGGACTTGAATCATAGAGGTCTTTGGTTGCGACTCTAGATGGTTGGTCATTATAAAGTACTGTTTGTCCGATCACAGATGTGTCACTCTGAACCAGTTGCTTAATGTTACTATATGTTAAACAGAAGCTGCTCCCAACTTACCATAGATATAGCCATATAGGCTTCTAGTAAATGCTAGCAGAGGTAGGTTCGTGGCTCTACCAGTGGTGTATGAAGATCTGGAGACGTTCTTTTAGTAAACATAACTCAGCTTTGGTTGCAAATACGAACAAATACAGTTGAACAGACCAATGTACAAGAAAATTGCCAAGTCTCTGTCATATGTATAAATCAATCAGCTATGTATCAATATCAATTGGTTCGGATCAGCCATATAAATCCTTTGTATCAATTCCGGTTTACTCAAGGTAGCGTATGTCTAGGTGAATACGTTCCAATGGATGTAGTACTTAGAGGATCTATCACACCATTTTTAGATTGTCCAACGACCTACTGTAGCTACTGTACTTTATCTGAGTTTGGGACTGGCTCATGTGTAGATGAATTGAAAGCTTACATTTGAATTTTCTTTTATGTTCGGCCATTGTTGTACAGATTGTTTCAGTTCATCCAAGGTGCAAATTTGAACTTCTCTCGTATCTATATGACAAAGCCAGTTTTGACAAGCATAGTCCCAGGAGCTGGTCCTCTTCACTCATCAGCATACTTTGTTAAATTCTACTTGCCTGATAAGTTCCAAGCTGATCCACCTCTTCCACTTCCGGAGCTGAACCTTCAACCTGATCCATGGACTAGTCATTGCATTGCTGTTAGGAGGTTTTCAGGATTTGCAAGAGATGGCAACATTGTAAAAGAAGCTGAGAAACTGGCTCTGAGCTTGAGTAGATCTCCATGGGCAAACTCCACTGCTTCTACAAGCGAATATGCTTACTCCATAGCGCAATATAATTCTCCCTTCCGGATCATTGGGCGTGTCAATGAAGTGTGGGTGGATGTCGCTGGATCTAGAGCAACTGGTTGCGAATCCAATCCAGTTGCTGCATACTGATTATGAGTGCGATCTTGAAGCTTCTTGGATCGTTGTTGTACATCTCCCCTTATAGAGACTAAGGAGGTGTGAACGGTTGCTTCTTATGTACACATACTGAATTCATAAAATAGCATGAACGACATATTATCATGCTTATGTACTGTAATTCCAAACTTTGACATTACCATGCGTGTTTCTATCTAACTTTACGGTGTTATTTGTTACTAGACCTGTCCAAAGCTCAGCTCGGGCCGGGTGGCTTTTTATTTCTACTTGCCCGATCCTGGCCCGACCCTGACCCTATTTTTTTATAAAAAAATCCTACCCTGGCCCTTCGGGGACCCTACGGGTCACGGATCGGCCCTGACCGTCGGAAGGGGGACGGGATTTGACGGGCCGGGTCGAGGAAATTTTTTTTAAAACAAATTGAAATTCCAAAACTGAAATTGGCATTCACACCTACACTACCGTTTCGACGTTGAAATCTATTGTGTATCGTGAGATGTTTACTAAAGAAAAAGGAAAATTAGAAATCGATTTTGGGGGAAAACAGAAATTGATGGGGGAAACAGACGTTTTAGTAAAAATTGGTTGTGCCAAACCGCGCCGGCCCTGTCTCGAAAAAATACGCAAAATAAAAAAATATAGGGTAAAACGGACATCCGAGCGCAGAGTTATGACCATTTAAATTTTCACCAATTTACAACTAATTTTTCTCTCTACATTATGTTTCCGTGATATTAACATAACGACTAATAATATAAACATATAATTAATAATCAACTACCGTTTTTATCTTATTTTATGTCGAGCTCAACGTAGATTAGAGCAATACATATATTATAAAAACCTTTCTTTTCTTTGTTCTTTTAGCTTGAGCATATTCATCCTCGTCATTATCACAAGACTCTGAAATTTCTGTTTTTCAACATTTCTTGAAAAAGGTTCTTGGCTTTTATTTCCCTCACTTCTCATTTGATATTCAACCACAAGTTTATCAAGATTTTTCCTAACTTTTGCCACTTCATTATCAGCATCATCTTTATACAATCTATGAAAATAGTACTCCACATAATCCATTTTATTTCTTGAATCTAAAATTGAAGCAACCGCTAACATCTCATTAATATTATGTCAATATTTATCAAACTTATCTATCATATTTTTAGCCATCATTCTAATATTCTCAATATCACTCTCCAACCTGGGGTGGGATTGGAGCAACAACTGGTGGAGGCGGAGCAGCAATTTCTTCAGCAGGGGTGGGGGTAGTTCTGATAATCATGTGAGAGTGAAGAGGTTCTGATCGACTACTCATTCATGCTACCTATTAATTTATACAATATAGGAGTTGTAGCAGTTGCTTGCACCGATTGTCTTTCAAACTTATTTGTCTCTCATTTTTGCCCCTCGTAATTATTGTCTTTCATTTTTTTATCTCTGTTATTTATTTTAATGAAGAAAATTCAAACCTAACATTTTATCTTCGCAAATTGAGTATTTGCTTCGCTCGGCATAAGGAATTAAGTCTTGATTTGTTTTGGGGAAAATCAGGAGTGAATATATTTTTTATGTGTTATTTTAATTAGGCTTGTCATGGTGGGTTAAACGAGGAGAGTGGGTTATTTTATGTAAATCGGGTATTTTAAATCAATTTTGAGAATCCGTTTTAATTTGGGGTACGATTAGCCCGATAGTATAATGAGGGACAAACTTAACTAATAAAGAAAGTATATGAGTATTTAGATATGCCCCCCCCCCCCCCGGTTCAATACTTCCCATCTCAATTTACGTGACATTCTTTATTTAAGATTGATATTTTTTATATTTAGTATTCAATAATATAACTTCACTAAACACATTTTTTAAATGAATTTTGGGAACCACAATTAAACATTCAATTGATTTCAGAAAATAGAAATTCCCAAATAATACGAACACATATTATACGTCATCGATTTTTATATTTTTATTATTAATTTGGACGTATATGTAATTCTGCATGCTTTTTGGTGTCTGAGCAATATATATTTGACTCTTATTTCTATTCAAAGCACCCACCACCCATATACATTTTTCTTTATTTGCCTTTAGAATTCAAAATGCTGCCCCTCATTGACCCTATTACAATCTTTTTATCTTGTTAGATCATACGGTAATTAAAATGTGAGTTTCAGAAAAATATTTCAAGAAATTTTAGAACTCCGTACATGAAGAAGCTTGGACATAACTGATGCCAATTAATGATCCAAATTTAGCATTAGAGCTTCTAGGTGATTTGTTACAATGAAAATTGTGCATGTTGTGATGCAATTCATGGTGGTACCTTAGGCATCAAGAGGAGTACATGGGAATTAGTTAAGTTGCATTTCTTTTTCTGCTTTTGCTATTTAATCCCTGAATTTGTTATTTCATCTTCGGTATTTATATTTTGGTCCTTAAAGTTAGTTACAAGAAAGAGTGGAATATAGGGCTGTGTAATGATGATTGGAAGGGTATGAATTAAATGTTCTTGTTTTTTCTCTTAGCTGCTGCTGCTTCTTCTTCTAATGAAGTAAGATGATAAAATATAAGCAATTTTTTAGCCTTTTAAATTTGGTTCAAAATAAGTGATCTTTTAACAAATCAAGAAATATTAGTTATTTTTCATAAAACTCATCGACTAATAAATGATTCAACAAATTTTTAAAGAGTCATTCAAAAAAATTTGAGGAGAGAGAGAAAGAATCTTATACTCCCTATTAAATGACTTTCTTATTATTGAACTAGAAGGGTGCAATGATGCTAAAGTAGATTTCAAAATCCATTACAGCGGTTGTGTTTATTTTTTGTGGGGCGTAATAATATGAAAATTAGTCAAATAAATCATAACGAGTTTGAAGTTGATTGGTAATGAGACTAAGATACTTTTTAATGAATATTGAGGGTGAGATAAAATCAATGTGTGGTTGCCAAGCAGTGTTAGTTATAGTGAAAAAATAAATTTTTCAATGACAATATAGTATATGTGTTTGAGACATAATGTAGTAAAATAATTGTTAAGAGATGAAATTACATTCATAAAATATGTGAGGTTAGAAGTGGATTTGGCCAATTCTCTGATTGAACCTTTGAGAAGAAAATTACTAAATGGAGCTTCAGTGGGAGTGGGACTTTTATCACGTTGTATATCAAACGTGATGGTAACCCAACCTATGTGGTTGGAGATTCCACGAAATAGGTTCATATGGGTAATAACAAGTCATTATTTGATTTTGTGCATTATAATATTTATCCCTTTCGTGACCTATTATGATATGTGTATAGTGTGAATCTGAAAGGAAAGTAAGGTGAAGTTATTAACTCTTAATCCATTATCATAATCTTTATAAGTGGTGTGTTGTTTTGAGAAATTCACTTGATGAATGGACCTATATGAGTGTGGAGTGGTGTCGTTCCTATGAAATTGTGATGGATTTCTAGATCACTCATGAATATCAGGACACGTACATGACCTCTTAGCGCAAAACCGCAATAACGATAAAGATTGTGCGGGTATAATGTGATAGAATAAGACTCTACACTTACAAAAAAAAATTTGGTTCATAGAAATTTTAAACTTCACCAATTATTATGTAAGTTAATATTATTTTATCTAGGTCTTGTTCATAGTCTACACGACACCATATTCGATGCATTGTACTCATATGTGAAAACCCAGCAAATTCTTTTTGAGACCCCGTGGGAATGTTTGATATAGTTTGACTTGTTCATTTTATTAAATTTCTTCATCGGAATTTAATATAGTAATTATATTTGAATTCAATGCCAGCTTTAACTTTGGCTATGTAACAGATTTCTTCTTAGCCATCGTTGAGTCATTATTTCAATAACATTTCTAACGTTGCTTTTCAATTGTAACCAACCCCATTATTAGCTTTATCATTTACTCTAAATCTTTATTGGCATTAAAAGAGAGGCTTGTCCGTTGGAGCATTATGTTATTCAACCATCTTGTTTTCTCATAAATAAATCCCCAACTTCTTCTTGCTTCGAGGGGTGAAACCAAGAACCAAATTCTTCTTCTTATTTCTTTTTGCTGAATTATCTATCTTTGTTAAATTTTGGTTTCTAATTCTATATCAGAAGAGCTTATTGAATTTTAAAGGATACACCTATACCGGATGAAATTTCCTTAAGGACAATGTCTTAATTGACACGCCTCAAACTATGAAAAGTTTTGTATAATGTTCGTGATCGAGCATTTTTTTCGTGATCTAACGGTAATTTGTGTATAACTAAAGTTAAAGCAACATGCCATAGACCCATAGCACCTGGATGTTACGAAATTGACACCACTATTTGAAAGAGAACATGTAGGTTCAATATTCGGATTAGATTAGGGGTGACAGATGAGCTGTTTTGGCTGAAGTTGGGCGGGTCAAGATACGCTAAATCAATAAATGTGACAATGCCCAACCCGTCCAAAGCTTACATGGGCTAAGATGAGTGGGTCACGATGGGCTAAGATGGGTCATAACCCAACTTGCCTAACTTGACTCATTGGTTTTACAAATTTCAAACTTACCTTCTATGATGTTATTTTATTTTGTATGATATTTGATTTTTTCATATCTTTATTGAATAATATGTTAAATATTTTTTTCATTTTTTATAAAAATAAAATAAATATATAAAATAATGGGTGGGATGTCAGGTGTAGTAGGGGGAGGCTGGGTAGTGGGGTAAGAAAAGTTTCTCATTTTTTGTATAAGTAAAATAAATATATAAAGTAAAAACTTCGGGTGGGGGTGGGGATGGGTAAGTAAATTTTTCTCATTTTTTATAAAAAATTTATAAAAGTAAAATAAATATATAAAATAGAAAGTTTGGGGGTGGGTGGGAGGGGGTAGTGGGGGTTGGGGGATGAGGTACGAAAAAATTATTATTTTTAATAAAATTTTATATATAAGTAAAATAAATATATAAAATAAAAATTTCGGGGTAGTGTGGAAGGGAGGGGGTTAAGAAAAAATTTATATTTTTAATAATTTTTTTATAAAAGTTTAAAAATATGAAATAGAAATTTGAGGATGGGGCAGGGCATGGGGTGGAGGGGGTAGGAGGTAAGAAAAAATTTCATATTTTTTATAATTTTTTTTATAAAAATAAAAAGAATATGAATTAGAAATTTGAGGACGAGGTTAGGGCATGGGGTAGGGGTAAGAAACATTTCATATTTTTAATAAATTTTTTTTTATAAAATAACAAAAAATATGAAATAGAAATTTGAGGGGGTAGGTGGGGGTTTAGGGGGAGGTAAGCATTTTTTTTATATTTTTTATAAAAGTAAAAAATATATGAAATAGAAATTTAAGGATGGGGTGGGGTGGAGGGGGTACGAAAAATTTTCATATTTTTTTATAAATTATTTATAAAAGTAAAAAACATATATGAAATAGAAATTTGAGATGGGTAGGGCAAGTGGGGATGGAAGTAGGGCGGGAGGTGGGGGTAGATGGGGTATGTGAGGTAGACGTGGGTAGGGGTGGAGTGGAGTAGGCAAGATAGGGGCAGAGATGTGAGGGTGGTTCAGTGGTTGGATTGGGTTGGTGTAGGGGAGGGGTAGGGTGGATGGATAGTGTGGTGGTTGGTTAGGGTGCGTGGGGTATTTTTATTGATATGAAATGATAAAGAATTTTTTAAAATAATTATTTATAAACAAAAATCTTAATCTAGAGTGGAGTTTTAATCGTTAAGATTGAGCATTTTTGTGGATCAATTTGGGCATCATTATGAATTCATTTGGGCTGTTGATTTATGATAGGTCAACTTGAGCTAGCCCAAACAAATCCATCATTAAAGTCACTCTTGCCCAAACCAATGAAACCTTGAACGAGTCATTTGAGTTTGGACTAATTTTGACACCCCTAGATTAGGGGTCCATAAAAACTCGAAAAAATCGCACGCAAATAAACAGAAGCGAAGAAACACATGATTAAGATGACTAAGGAGAAAAAAATATTTCGTAGAGAGGGGGAATTTAATTCCCAAAATGAAAATACTAACAGATGAAAAAGAACGCAATGACAACAATACCCTTTATCCTCCCATTAGCATATAGTACAATTCATTAGAGCTTGTTCGTCCTCCAACTCCCGTTTCTATATTATAGAAATGTGCTAGACCCTTAAAAAACAGACAGGAGGGAGTAATAAAAGAAATTAGTTCAAATATCTACTTTTTATTATAAAATTCCTTGTTAATCAACCTCTTCCAAATACATAGAAAGTACGAAGGAAAAATCAATATATAACTTAAGGCAATATACAATTAAGGGTTGTCTTGGAGTAACTTATAATAAGGTCATGGGTTCAAACCGTGAAGAAATATAGGATAAGACTACGTACAATATATCATTGTGGTCCGACCTTTTTTCCGAACCCCACACATACAAAGCTTAGTACACCGAACTGCGCTTAAGGCAATACATGACAAAATTAAAACAAAAAAACAAATTGAAATAGAAGAATGGCATATTGTTTTTTAGAATTGTCAACAATATATAAAATGTGAGGGGGAAAGAAGAAAACTAAAGAATATTTCAGCAAGGTATTCCTCTTAAGGAATTCAATAGATTTACGTATTATCGATAAAGGGCAAATCTTTTTCTTAAGAATATTAAAGAAGACGAAGCATTAAGATTTCTTTTAAAAGAAAGAACATCGTAGCAACGTGAATATAAAAGGATATAATTGACCAATATCAAGGAAAGAGCTTCAGAGTCCCAAAATAAACTGATACTTCGATCCAAAATAATTGATGTTAAGTTTGGACACATGAATTGAGGAATTCACTTACTTCTAAAAATTAAGACTAGTGTTGATTAAATATCCAAAATAATTGATGTTAAGTTTGGACACATGAATTGAGGAATTCACTTACTTCTAAAAATTAAGATTAGTGTTGATTAAATATTTTTTTAGTTTCGTAAAATATCACTTATTTTGAATCAAATTTTAGAGGCTAAACATCAATTATTTTGGATCGGAGGGAGTAAGAACAAAAACGTTCGCCAAAAGGAAGATCATCCAATAAGAATGTAACTCATTTCATCAAATTCTACATCAACAAATAAAAAAAAAGTCAGCATTCATTAATAAATATATAAAAAGAATAAAAGTAGATTGTGACTCTTACAAATGTCAACAAAAATAGTTCTGGATTGACTATTGTCTTCTATCTCGCCCTGTTCTTCGTCAATTGTCACTCTTACAAATGTCACATTAGCTTTAGACTGCTTGTTTTACTGTCTGTATAACCAAAAGATGCTAAATGAAAGGACAAAAGAAGTGTTTTCATATGTGCTCTAATCCAGTTTCTAGAGTTTGAGATGTTACTTGCGAAATATGAAGGTTTATAGAGCTGACCAAATACCAACATGAGATGTTAAAAGTTTGAGCAAATAAACAGTTACTATTATAGATGAAAGAAAAAAAACTTGAAACGGTTAAAGAAAGCATAAATGGGTATAAATGTACCTAATAAAGAAACAACTAAAGGGGGAGGAAGAAAGGTTATTATGTGTATTTAGAGACTTTTTGGCTATTAGTGTAGAGGAAAAAACTCAAAAAAACGGAGAAAAAAAAATAGTTGGAGTAGTAATATTGAGGCTTTTAAATTTCTTTACACATAAAATAAAGAATGAGAATAAGTGGAGTAGCAAATTTTGAAACATTTAAATTCTCGCATTAAAGAATAGAAATGAATGAAAAAGTATATTTATTTATTCTTGTACAATAACAAATAGAAAAAATAAAAGTACGGTAAACATACATTTATGAACCTGTTTTATAATGTGGCTAATCAAGAGACGTATCAAGTTAGAAATAAAAATATTTGTAATTTGAAAAGGTTCAGTAAAATCATACAAAAGTTCAAGATATGAAGGTGTTTTCAATCATACTTTTAGTAAGTCTGATTATCAATTTCTTGCAATCTTCTTGTTATATCTCATTTATGTTTATTTTTTTGTAGGTATCAGAAAGAGAGAAAAATACTCCAATTATTCCTACTTTGCCATTAAGATAATTCGCCCACATTCAGTATTCCAGATAACCTTTTTCAAATTAAGGGTAGGTAACTATCAATGTATATACGTTCCTTTGATAGGTAAAGTGTCTAAAATGTACAAAAGAAAAAATGAAAACAGGATAGTTCATAGTGGCATATATAACATATCATTGAGAAGGAATGGAATCTTTAGCAGGCTTTGAAGGAGATTGAATTAGTTTGTCGTAATACTTAGCAGTTACCTATTTCCGTTTCCTGCACTATTGTAACCAACAGCATATATAACATATCATTGAGAAGGAATGGAATCTTTAGCCGGCTTTGAAGGAGGTTGAATTAGTTTGTACTTCTGTTCATTTCATTAGCGCCTGTTATCGAAAACAAGCTTATTTGTTTAAGAGAGGGGCACAAACTACTGCTATGACGACTCCTTACTGCTATTTGCACTCCCGTTTAATGAGATGGGCGAGGCTGAGATTAGATCGACTTCCCCACATCCAGTTTCTAGTAAGGGCATGAGAGAATTTTCTCAAGAGTCACTAAAATTGGTTTCTAGCCATGAAAACATACTAACTGAATTTCTGCATCGTCAGAATTCAAAATTATGAAGCCGGTTTAGAAGCAGAAGTAGTTCTTCTATATCCCGAGTAAAAAGCCTTCATTGAAAGGTAGATTGAGCATCCAAGAGCAACACCCTCATAGAGTAAACTGTTGAATGATCCATTATCCTTTTTGATGTTGTCAATTACTATGAGAATGATGTTAGTTGCTTATACGATTTACTCTTCTTTTTTTTTATACATTTTTCTTGATTTGCCTTGTGCGTGAAAATAGTATGTGATATATGATGACTAATCTATGTTCACTCTTAGTAATTTAGAGTATCAGCTGATATGACTAATATAAATGTAAATTTAATGGAGATACACCACACCTTGCCTTCCCAAGACTAATTTCATTTGATTTGTATTCTTTCAGATTTAAGTTTATCTACTTAACATTTCATCTGTATATTATTTGAATAGAATGAATTTTCAGTTAGCCAAAAGTTCTACAATCTAATGATATAATATATCAAAATTTCTAAATACATGTATTTAATGAAGTACACTAGAGAATCATGTATTAAAGTTACACATACACATGCACACATTCCCTTTTCAAAAATCTGTTTAAAAATCTGCTATGAGAAATGAAGTCCGTTTAAGTTGTACATCTTATAAAAATCTTTATTTTCGTAACTCAATAAAATATATAAAATTAATTAACATACACATAAACATGAAAAAAAATCATATATTCCATCTCGGATATATCTATAACAATATCAATTATAAATGAACTCCATAATTAATGATAAATATTTGCTCGCACCCGATGTTTATACAAGAGTCACTAGATCTGAAAGATATAATCCCCTGATTATTTTTTATTAATGAATGAGTATATATACAATTTACAATATCCATAATATGGAAAATCATATTCCTACTCTACTCTCAAAACCCTATTCTATTTGTACAAGAATTCTACAATTATGGTAAGTGTACAATGCTAATTAAATACAACAACCTATTACCAAATATAGCTCCAACCCGTGATTTACTAGGTGATGTATACCATGTATATCACAGTCTCCAAATTGGCTTATGTTTCCGTAATATACACGGTATACACATGGCAGTGTATATGCCGTGTATATCACGGTATACTTTCACACCCCCGCAGTCATAGTGGGCGGTCGTCGTATGCTAAGACTGTTGGAAATTTACTAATGTGGAATTAAGTTTATCCCATTATTTATGACTAGAATAATTGGGGGCCCGCACGTCGGAAATGTCATTTCTACACACGTGCAATCTTAGTGTCAAGTATCGTAAATTTCGTTAATGAAAGAGATATTGGTACGTAAGTGAAATGTTTGAGGCATAGAATGATGGAAGGTTATTGGATAAATAACAAGTGTTCCACGTTGGTAAACGAAGGACGGAATGTGCGAAGTGTAAGATGGAACGGGTCAGAAAGGGTCGCGGAGCGTAGAACGGCCGCGACGCCTAACAGACTGGGCCGCAGTGCCGGAGAGCCGCGGCGCTAATTGCATGTTTGGCATTTTGGAGCCGCGACGCTTCCCAGGCAGTGTTTGCTCGACGGCATCCCAAAGGTTTGGTTGTTGAGGTGGTTTCGATGGCATTGAATCCACCCAATAATGGTCATTACTTGGACCATTATGTTGCTGCATTACTTGAGGGTTAAATGTCATCCATTACATGGCAATTGAATGCCATTATAAGACATTTGAAAGACCATCTTGCACACCTATAAATTGAGGCCTTTGACTCAATTCTATAGAGGGGCAGAAAAATGAACCATATGAACAAAAAGGAACATATGAACATACTTACAAGTCAACAACACCACAAAGAGATCTGTTTTTCTGATAAGCAATCCTTCTCTTAGCAATCTTCATTATTCGTGTTCTTTGCTGAGATAATTTGTGTAGGCTTTGCACATTTGATAGTTTGTTGTTTCATCTTGGGAGACTATTGTCCATACTTCTGTAAAGCCTATATACGGGGGCAATCTTGTCTTAAAGACAGAGAGCCATCTCTCGACTCAGTCGGTGGTGTTGTGATTATCTAATTATTTGCTAAGTGTTTCAGGTGTGAACTTGATTCTCAAATGACTCTAACCGTTCGAATTCTCAGCGGTTCTACAAGCCACAAGTGTAGCAGGTCATGTTATTGTATTTCTGACTACAAGATCCAGATTTGAAGTTCCAATTCAAGATCAAGAGATTGACAACTTGTTGTTATAATCTTTGTTGTTTATCCTTTCGATCACTGTAATAGTTATTTACTATTTTCGTACATACTTTACATATCCAACATAAGACTGTCCCTAAAATCTTCAAAGATAACCGATGGAAGACCTTTAGTAATGATGTCTACAATTTGATACCTAGAAAGGACATGTAAGACACGTACTTGTCCACAAACTAGCTTTTCTCGAACGAAGTGGATATCCATTTTCGATATGTATAGTGCACTGATGTTGAACTGGATTACCAGAAAGATAGACTGCACTAATATTATCACAATAAACCAATGTAGCTTTCTGAATGAGACAGTGAAGTTCTAAGAGAAGATTATGTAACCAACATGATTCAGAGACCACATTGGCTACCATTCGATACTCGGCCTCTGCACTGGAGCGTGATAATGTAGACTGTCGTTTTGCAGACCATGAGACCAAGTTATCACCAAGAAACATACAGTAACCATATGTGTAGCATCTAGTAACCGGACAACCACACCAATCAACATATGTATATGAGACAAGTGTAGCGATCGACGATGGGTATAGATGCAAGCCATAGTCAAGTGTTCCATGGATGTATCGTATAATGCGTTTGAGCGCATTCATGTGCTCAATTCGAGGATCATGCATAAACAAACACACCTGCTGAACGGCATAAGTAATGTCAGGTCTTATGAAAGTAAGATACTGAAGGGCATCTGCAAGACTACGATAGTGTGTGGGATCCTCGTAAGGTGAGCCAGGAGCAGTACTTAACTTTGGTTTAGTATCCACCGAAGTAGAAGTAGACTTATAAGATGACATACCAACTCGCTCAATAATCTCTGCAGCATACTTCCTTTGAGATAAAAATAGACCACCTGAATGACGTGTGGCAGCAATGCCCAAGAAATAACTCAAGGGTCACAAGTCTTTCATGGCAAATTCAGAACTGAGAAGTGACATGATATACTTGCGCAGATTATCAGATGAAGCAGTAAATATAATATCATCTATGTATAATAAAATGCAGGCTAGAGAAGTACCACGACGATATATAAAAAGAGAATGATCAGACCGGTTGTGAGAAAACCTAATAGTGGATACATAATCTGCAAACCGCTTATACCAAGAACGCGAGGCCTGCTTAAGCCCATACAAGGACTTATTCAGCAAACAGACATGATGAGGACGATTGGATCTCGAAAACCCAAGGGTTGATGCATATAAATTATCTCCTTAAGATTACTGTGTAAGAAAACATTCTTTACATCCAACTGATGAATAAGCCATGCTTTAAAGAGAGTCAAACTAAGGACAGTGTGAATGGTAGCCGATTTGACCACCGGACTAAACATCTCACCACAATCCACGTCAATCTGTTGAGTCTTACCATCACCTACAAGACGAGTCTTATGCCTCTCAAAGGAACCATCATAATTTTCTTTATGAGTAAAAATCCACTTAGACTGAATAATATTAATACCAGAGGGACGGGGTACAAACTTTCACGTCTTATTTTCAATAAGAGCATTATATTCGTCAGTCATAGCCAATTTCCAATTTGTGTCATGTAGTGCAGACACATGATTACGTGGTAGTGTGGATTTAGAGACATTAGAATTGAGATTAAAATGATGTTTTGGTTTAAAAATACCCATTTAACTACGAGTAACAAGCCCATGACTCGAGGTAGAATTGGATATATTTTGGGAAGTGGGTGGGCTGGTGACGGACCGACCAGCATGCAGTGGGCCTGTTGGCCCATCAACTGAAACAATGGCGGAACCAGTGGACTGGACCACTGGAACAGTACCGAGATCGGTACCGGGCCATGGTTCTAGCCCACTAGGCAGAGGCGATGAAACAACGAGAATTGGTGGGCCAGCGGGCAGTGGGCCTGCAACCATATTTTTGTCACGGGATAAGTCTGATAAATGGTGGATAATATATGGTGAGATCTCGTCATTTAAAAAATTATACGAACTAGGCACGGGACTACTCACTTTAGAAAATGAAAATTGAGTTTCATAAAAAATAACACGACGACTAATTATGATTTTATTAGATGATAAATCAAAATATTTGTAACCACAATAATTAGATAGATAACTCAAAAACACACAAGCGGTAGAACGGTCTTGAAGTTTGTTAATTGTAGTTGACAGAAATAGTGAATAACATAAACACCCAAAGACCCTAAGATGTGAATACGAAAGACTATTATTATAGAGAATTTTAAGGGGAGATGCATATGTCAACCCTTTGGTAGGAAGTATGTTAAGGAGGTAAGTAGCCATTTGTAGAGCATGATGCCAAAAAGAATGAGGTATAGAAGAATGGGCCAATAAAGTTCGGATAATATTATTAATGCTACGAATTTTCCGTTCGGCTTTCTCATTTTGTGAGGACGTATGAGGACACGAGAAATGGAAAACTATGCCATTAGTATCACGAAATTCCCGAAATAACCAATTGTCATATTCTTTGCCATTATCACATTGAATATTTTTTATTTCCTATTCGAATTGGGTACGGATGATTGCTTTAAATTTTAAAAATGTGGAAAACATTTGAGATTTTTTCGCTAACGGAAAGGTTCATAAAAATTTAGAATAATCATCCAAAAATAAAACATAATAACGATGGCCCAAAGAACTTAGAACGAGAGATGTCCATAAATCGCTATGAATAATGTTAAAAGACATCAAAGTACGAGAAATAGATGCTACAAATGGTAATTTAACATATTTTTCTAACGGACATGAATGAAAAATTGGAGTACTACACGTACCCTTACAAGAAATAAAATTGTTTTTATGCAAAGAAGAAACAATGGACTACCCAGGGTGACCTAAACGTGCATGCCACAAGGAAGGAGCTAGAGCTGCAAATGTCGATGGCATGGCTTAACTTGAGAAACTAGTGACAGTCGTGAGTGGATAAAGATCTCCCCTACTATTGCATCACATGAGAGGTATCCCTGTTTTGAAATCCTTCACAAAAAATATAAATGGATCAAAACTAACAGAAACTCAATTATCAGTGGTGAATTTTCAGATAGACACCAAAATTTTAATTAAGTTAGGGGCATGAAGCGTATTTTTCAAGACAAGAGGTGGATGTGGAGGATACAAAGTTATATGACCGTAACCACAAATAGGAATTGAGTTACCATTACCAACAATAATGCCACGATTTTTGCTCAAATTGAAATAAGACGAGAGAGTACCTTGGTCGGACGTCATGTGAGAAGTGACGCCGATGTCCATGTACCAATTCGGGTCTGGAGGATTTAATCCAAGTGTATGCATGACAGCCTCAATATCGATAGGTGTCGAAATCGAATTTGGACCCGCAACAGTAAAGGCATGCGGGGTTCGAGGCCCAAGCAGATCGACCTGCTGATCCGATCCGAAACGCTGATGGTTGGTGCCGTAAGGACCTGTGAAACTGGGCATGTGATTGGCCTGGACTGGAGCCCAATTACCTTGAAAATAACCGGGAGGGTAGTAGGCGGGATTGGGCTGCTGGTCCAGGCCCATTGCCAAAGGGCCCAAGGCTGAGACCAGGCTAGTTGGGGCCAATGCCGATGTTGCAACTGTTCCGCCTGCCGTTGTTGTTGCCACTGCGATTTTTGCCATTATGTTTATGGTTTTGACCTTTCTTGTCGCCACCGTTGTTACAGTTTTGGCCCTAATTGTCAAGAAAACTATGAGAGTTATCGGATGAAGTCATCATCGCCATGGAACTTGCGCCGGTAGTCGCCTTTTTTGCCAAGCCGGCTTCTTTTAACGTGAGCATCGAACGTGCTTGATAAAAAGTGGAAGTGGATTACTTTGACGGAGGAGAGTCCCACCGCCATTATAGGCCTCAGATAGGGCTGCGACAATTTGTAGAATAAGACGATTATTTATAACAGGCGCTCCAAAGTTACGAAGTTGGTCCGCCAATTCCTTGAGTTGTTTACAATAAGCCGAAACATTCGGAAAATCTTCCATGCTGACTTGTGAAAATTCTTGCTCAAGGTTGACAACTCGGGAATGTTAGTTATCCCGAAATATATCACGCAATTTATTCCAGATAGCCATAGCCGTAGTGTCTGGTTAAATGATCGTATGTAAAAGGTCGGTAGAAATAGTGGAGTAAATCCACTGAAGGACGGTAGCATCAAGAGTGATCCATAATTGAGGATCCTCCACGGGTGTCGGGACAGAAGGAAGAATTATGTGATGGAGGACTTGATGTGAGATTGCGTGAATTTTGAACAATTCTGCCCACGTCGCATATTGAACGTTTTCCATCTCAAGAACAATAGGGATGTGGTTCTTGATGTTGGAAACAGTAGGGGCAGGATGAAACATGTTCTTTGACATAGACATAACAAAAGAACAATAGGTGAATGAAGGATTTGGAAGAAAAATTGGGAAGAGATGAGGTAATGTTGCACGGATTCCGAGAATGGACACAAAAATCGAGGCAGCGGAAGAGAGGAAATCGATAGAAGTAAGTTAAACCTAGACTTCTGATACCATGAAAGAAATAATCTCATGATTATTTTCATTAATGAATGAGTATATATACAATTTACAATATCCATAATACGGAAAATCCTATTCATACCTCCCAAAATCTTATTCTATTTGTACAAGAATTTCACAATTATGGTAAGTGTACAATGCTAATTAAATACAACAACATATTACCAAATATAGCTCCAAACCGTGATATACTCGGCTATGTATACCATGTATATCACGGTCTCCAAATTGGCTTGTGTTTCCGTGATATACACGGTATACACAAGGCAGTGTATATGCCGAGTATATCGTATATATCATGGTATACTTTCAAGATCTATTACTCCATTAGTAACTAATTTAATAATATGAGAATTCATATTAATTAATCATGATTAAGTGTTAAAAGTTTATATATGAATACAAATCATGCATTTATTGACTTGCCGTAAACATCGAATACAAATAAATTTACCATAAGAAATAAGGATATTAGATTGAATCTTACTTATTTTTTTTAGTATACTTCTATATATTTTATTTTATATGATCATAATGTTATACTACAAATACAGTTAATTATGTAGTCATTCTTATAGTTATCAACAATTCTCGTTATTGCTCTAAATCACCAAAATACTATAAGTCACTCTTATAGTTTTAAAAAAAGTCTCAATATTCACCTTAATAAAATCATGTTAATCTAAATTCCATAATTCAAAATTTGACTGCTCGAATTCCATAGCCAAGCATCTATCCACTTTTCCCCGTTCGACCCGTGTTTAGTTTGGAACAAAGAGAAGTTTTAAGGGGTATGGGGCAATGCCCGAAGAATAGGAATAATTAGGGTTAAAGAAAGTTGGAAAATGAAACACGTGTCCGGTCGATTGGCTTAAGTTTTAAAAAGATGGCGTGAGAGTGAGACCATGGTCCAAGTGTTAGGGTGTTATGTATTTTATTAGTACAACTTTTTTCCCCCTGTTTTGAAGTTTTATAAGTATCACCAGACACCAATTATCCCACATCTTTAGAGATGAGAAAATGGCTCCATAAGACGGGTGGCATCCTATATTTATATATGTTTGCAATAAATTTTTGGTATGTAGAAAATAAACTATAACTACAAAAAAAAGATGAAAAAATAAAAAAAAATTATTGATAGACACTACAATTTATTTATTTTTTTGATTCTTCTGTCCTAAATTTTCTCCATGATTCAAGGATCATTAGTAGCGTATTTCTCGAACATATTCCATGATTCGAGGGTCGTTAATAGCGTCCTCGAACATATGATGATTTGGATCTCCATGTATCTAATCGCCAAGAACGTCGGATATCACTTCAATATTTCTATTTAAAGACAATATTTGATGTCTTGACCTCTTTATGAATACCCATTTCTTATGGGAATTTGAAATATCTTTTCAGGAAAATATGTGTCCCTTTATATAGTCTTGAGCTAGAGTTTAGGATAGAGTAGCCTCTAAGAAATCTTGCGCACCTTAGAGTTTGAAGATGAATTTGATTCGTCTTTTATAATTCTATTTTAAATTCAATAAAATTTCGGTGTCTACAATATCAAGTCGATAAATTTATTATATTAAATTAATTTAATAAAGTGAAAATGTATATTAATTAATATAATTAAATGTTAAAAATTATGTATAAACCCATAGTATGTATTTGTTGGATTGACGCAAAACACCAAATATAAGTTTTTACCATTAAGGATATTACATTGAATCTTAGTGTTCATTTTCTTTTTGTATACTTCTATTTATTTTATATGATAAATCTTATACTACAAATACACTTAAATATGTAAAGCGACGTAAAACATCATGTTAGTATAACAGACGAAAATAATGAAACATCAATCGATAAGCTAGTTTGATATAAAGACTAACTGCATCAGAGGTTAAGCAATTTAATTTGAATTCCCAAATTTAGTGAAAATTTATAGAATAGTATTATTAGCTAAATGGTGAAAATACGTTGTAAAATGAGTAAGAGTATCGTATAACTAGATAACATTATGTTTAGATGGTTGTTACATATCGTTTTATATTGTGTTATATTACTTTAATGAATATAATACTTGAATATATTGTATATTTTTTGTTTCTTCATAATGTGCAACAACATAATCACCATAAATCGACTGTTACATAAATTGACACTTTTTATGTGACATAACAATAACTTTATGAATATGCTACTTATATAAAAAAAATTAAGTATAAATATTATATTTAATTTAAAGTGACAATACCCTACAGATAACAACCATCCAGCCAAGCTATAAGATACGTGTAATACTTATCCATTTCTAGTGTTTACATCAAATTATAATGTTAATTGATTTAATAAACTAAATAATAACAACAACAACATACCTAGTGTAATCCCACAAGGGGTGTCTAGGAGGGTAGAATGTACACATATTTTATATCTACCTTTTGCAGGGTAGAGAGATTGTTTCCGATAGACCATCGACTCAAAAGTAACGTAACCAATACATGATTGCATGAAAAATAATTTTAAAAAAATCAAGATACAAAACAAATGGCGCGACATAGTAATACACACATAAAAATAATGATCTACGCGATACCAAAATAGTACAACTAAGAAAAGGAAAAGATGAGATGAAAAGGCTAGTCCTCCACCCCTCTCACACACAACGCGACAAAACTCAGATACCTACGAACCTTTTATCTTAATCATCGACCTCCAAATCTTCATATCTAAGGTCATATCCTCAGTCATCAGGAGCTGAGCCTCATCCTGTTTAATCACCTCCCCCAGTTCTTCTTCGGTCTACCTCTATCTCTCCTAACTCATGCTACCACCAATCTCTCACACCTCCTAAGTGGCGCATCCTCACACCTATTCTTCACATGTCCGAACCATCTTAGTCTCGCTTCCTTCATCTTGTCCTCCACGGAGGTCACTCCGACCTTGTCCCGCATATCTTCATTTATAATCATATCTCTCATAGTATGATGACACATCCATATATCATTCACATCTCAGCTACATTCATCTTCTGAACGTGAACGTTTTTGAGTGGCCATCACTCTGCCCCATAAAACAATACTTATATAATCATCACTCTATAGAACTTATCTTTCAGCCTAGGTGACACCTTCTTATCGCTAAGCACCATGTAGGTGAGCCTCTATTTTTATTTACCCTGCTCCAATATGATGGACGACATCATCGTCAATCTTCTCGTTCTCTTGTTTAATAGACCCAAGATACTTAAAACTCCATTTTTTGAGTATAACTTATGCCTCGATATTCACTTCCATATTTATTTATTGCATTGCGTCGCGTCACTGAATTTGCACTCCAAATACTCCATCTATATAATAACACACGGCTATGAGCTAAAAATCTATATGATAACACATGACTTACATATATTAATTTGAAGTAAACATTCTATGCGAGCAAAGTTTTATCATTTTTTCGTTATTTCATTTTATATGGATATATTTTCTTTTTGCCCTTATTTTTATATTTAAAAATTATTAACTTCAATCTTACTATTCTATCTTTGATGACATAATTTTATAATCCCATAAATATCATCCTATATTTTAAAAAAAACAGTCTTTTCTTCTTAACTTCGCTGACTAGTCTCAAATAAGTTCACATGAAATGAAAATAAGTAGTTGTATTGTGTACAAATTTTCATTTTTAGTAACAAATCACCAGATTTAGTCGCGAGAGATGAAAATATCTCGAAAATGAACTTACTTTATACTCATCCTCTATCCGTCAAGCGAGAATCACGCGCGAGGGGTGAGAGTGAGAATGACGTAATAATAAAAAGTTTTAGAAAAAAAAAAACCAGATAAAGAAGTTAAAGTGAATCCGAAAATTAACAGTGCCCGTGTTAGTCCCTGTAATTAAAGACTTCACTCCTTCGGTTTACAATCAATATTCCCTTCTTCCTTATTCTCTCTTCTTCTCCACTTCCCCCTTTTCTCTCTTCGATCTCTTTTCCCCTTCAAATCCAAAAAATTATCTAAAAAGAAATTCACACACACACACACACACACACTTGTATTTTACGTGTTTGCAGATCGGAGCTTCTGGTAGATCCGATTCAATTCTCTATTTTTTTTGGTAAGCTCTATCGGTGCTTCGATAATAAAGTAATCTGATTGTTTCGGCATTCTTCCGTGTTTATCTTGAATTTCGCGATTTTTATAGAAATTAAGATTTTTTTTTGAATTCTAGGGTTAGGAAATATGGCTATTTACACTATATGTTTCCTTGGCACGCTTTAGTGCGCTGCGTAGAGGGGAAAAGATTGTGTCTTGAGCTATAATTGCACTAAAACTTTGTTGGTGAATTTCGGGGACACAAAGGTTTTGGCTTTGAGAAATTGCGGAGTCTTTATTTGTTTTAGGTGTCATTGTTGTGGATAATGGGACAGTGTTGTATGTTTGGACGTGTAAATTAATCTCTGGAGTGCTTTAATTGCAAAAAAAAGTTGTTGCTAGGGATTTGAGGGGGTTTCTAATTACACTAGTAACATTATGTCGCAGTAAAGTATTATGCTTTCTGCAAGAGAGGGTTGTATTACTTGTATAAAGTTATAATAGATGAAGCACTATTTCTCCTCCTTCGTAGTTAGTATAATGTGCAAGGCTTTACATGTAAAGTCGTGCTTCTGTGAAGATTGCTAGCTTGTTATGGGGAGAAGAGACCAGCTTGTTTATCTTTTCATCAAAGGGGAAAAAAGGAAGAAAAGATATCCAGTTCAAGATAGAGTTTTTCTTTGAAAAGCAGTTCAAGATAGAGTAGAGTTAATGGAGTATGCGGTTAATCTAGCTTAATTTGTCACGAGCTTTAGAGTTTCTGTTTTTTTGTTAGTATGCAGTTGTTCACATGTATGTTCTGAGTATCTCAAGTTAAAGCTGTATTATATACCTCAAAACTTTGTGATGTTAATGATTTTGTACACTTCACTTGCTTGAAGTTTCTTTGATTTTGACGCCTTATTTGAGTTCTGAAGGTAGCATACTCCAAACAACACTTTCATGTATTAAGCTGGTTAGTAGTAAAGCCAATCATCTAGTTGAGAGAAGTTCAGACACTTTTACTTGATGCTCACTTTCATGTATTAAGCAGGTAACCACTCGGTTGGTACGGTTGTTTATGCTTAAAAGGCATTACTTTTGGTTACTTTTTCTCTTAACTAGTTAACTTTTGAGAATGATATTTTCTTTGACAATGACTTTTCTCTTATCTAGTTCACGAATGACCTAAAATAGTTGGTTACCTGGGAATGTGCAAATACCTTTTAAGTATTCTGAAAAGAATTTATAGTTGATTACATAGAGTTTAGTTGTCCTAATCTCCAAACTTAAAGCAATTACAATTGAGGTTATGGTTAATAAAAGTTTCTCCGGAGATTGTTAAGTGAAAGTGTGAAACTGTCTATTAACCTGCTTGGCCAAGCTTCTGGGAACCGAAAGTGCTTATTTTAGAGAGTTGAAGTGTTGGTCAAGTTTTAAGGAAAACGTAAGTGTGCTTTTGAGTAGCAGCAGGAACTGTTTTTGATAAGCTGAAAAAAGTAGCTTCTTCCCAGAAGCACTTTCAGGTAGCTTGGCCAAGCACAAATTGATGCTCTGATATTGGCAAAAGTGTTTTACAAGTTGATTAGCTAAAAACAACTGCTACTTGCCAAGTACTTTTCGAAAAATACCTTCCAAAATAAGCAGATTTTGGAAACTTGGCCAAACATGCTATATCTTCTTTTTGTTCCCCACTTCCTCAAATCCAATTGATCTGAGAATCGGCTAAGTCTTATTATATGTACACTTTTTTTCCATAAAGTAGATATTTTGTGTGTCTGAAGGTTCTGGTGTAACGTTTCATCTTTAGAATATTTTGTTATCTGTTCTATTAATTTGATGACTTGTTGTTAATGGAAAGATGTGCAATGTTTTCCAGATTCTAGCTGAATTAGGCTGTTTGTGAAGCTGTTTGGATGACCGTAGGTCAATATTTGGATAATGACTTCGAATATGTTGGCAGGGGAGAGAAGGTAAGAAGAGATCCTCTTTTACGTAAATAGTTTTTTTTTTAATTTTGCATAACTGCCCTTTATGTTGCTTTATTTGAGCTTTGTTCTCCATTCCTCGTTAATGCATGCCTCCCTCTATTATTTTTTGCTTTACAAAGGCCAAAACTGTTTTCTCATCTTATTCTCTCTGGTGCTCATCGTCTGTTATGCAGATTATGGACAAAATTAGACTATGAAAAGCATTAACTAATATTCCTTTATACGATACTCTTTCATTTTGCGGCGTTCCAAGATGATTGGCATCATCCCATTTTATACAACTTTCAGAGCTTTCAATTCATTAAAATTCTTAAGTTTGATATAATGTTTCAGTATGAAATAACTTTTCAAAAATACTTTAAGATTCTCTTACACAATCACTAATTTGATATAACAAGCCTACCCATCATCAAAGCAAGTCCAAGCCCATGCAAAAATGACCTCATTGTCATGGGATACATTAAGATTTGCAGCACCTATTTAGGAGCTGGGGAATCGGCTTGGAAGGAAAATCTTGATTGAAAGTCCACGTATTTCTATTTTCCTTTATCTTCTGCAAGAAAAGAATGTACGCTTCAAACTTTAATGTCTCACTGGTTTAGACACGGCTGAAATCGGCATCTTAAATTTCGTCCTTGTCAAATAATTGAAAGATGGAGTAGTTCAATTGTCTGAAGTGGTTAATATGTTGGAAATATGTCACTTCAGGGGCCAAATATTGTGAACAGACTTCTTATGTTAGTTAAAGTGCTTAATGTTGCGGACTGGTAGCATTGTTTTTTTTTGATGAAGTATTGAATTTATTAGGTCGAAATGAAAGGGAATGTAGGCCAACCAATTTGAGGAGGGTTTCATATTCTCCTTATCGTGATCAGAATTTCCCTATTAAGTTTTGCGTTCCAAAATGCATAATTTTATTTTACATAGATTCCTTTGCACAAGCTTTTTTCTCCCAAAAAATTTCAAAGTTCTGTTAGCTAATATTGTCCAAATACTCTTAACATCTTTTTAGGCAAAACTATGATGCCCTTGTGGATTTCTTTAGTAGGACCAAGTGAGAACTAACAATGAGCTCCAATGCGACATTTTCAGTGTATTGAAGAATTGTTGTGTTAATTGCTCAAAAGGGTGATGCTTCTGTGGTGTGGCATTAAAGCTTAGGAATATATTGTAGAACCCTTTTTTTTGGGATCGATGAGGAGGGTTTATAAAATTTCTGCTTTGATTTCTACTACAAATTAAACTTTTGGCATTTCTTATATTTTCTCTCTATTTATGGTGTTATCAAGTTGCTGAGCTATTGTTAGATCGTGTTACATACACTGAAATCAGTATGATGACATTGTTTTACTGGTGTGATTGTGTCATTTCTTTAAGTTGTTTTTTAATTCTATCATTATATAGAAGTGATCGAAACCAGAGAAAGGTGGCACTTGTTGCTTGAGAGAGTTTGTAAACCCAAAAGATATGGGGGACTGAAATCAGTATGATGACATTGTTTTACTGGTGTGATTGTGTCATTTCTTTAAGTTGTTTTTTAATTCCATCATTATAGGTGGGTTTCTGCAAGAAGAGGCGGCATGACTGTCCTCGGGAAAGTGGCTGTCCCAAAACCATTGAACTTACCTAGTCAGCGGTATGAAATATTGGCTGATTAAACTTTTGATTTTCTGATCTAACTATAGGTGTTACTGAAGTTGTATGTACTTAAATCTTTTGAAGGTTGGAGAATCATGGATTGGACCCAAATGTTGAAATTGTTCCCAAGTGAGTGCCTGTGTTCTTTTTTAATTCTTATTTTTTTTTAACCCTTCTTATATTGGTGTCCGGCTACCCATGGCATTGGCACTTCTATGCGAAACTTATTTGGGTTTGCCTGACTTGCGGAGAGCTGTCTGGTATTTCCTTTTGCATTGTTTCTTTGTTGACTTGATGTAGGCCTCTCTCTCCTCTTTTGACACAGGGGTACATTGAGCTGGGGTAGCCGTCCATCTTCCTCTACCTCAAATCCGTGGGGTTCCTCAACACACTCTCCAAATGCTGATGGGGGAACGAGCTCACCAAGTCATCTTAGATCCCACCCTTCATCTGGTGGGAGTGGCACTCGACCTTCAACTGCTGGTAGTGATAGAACACAAGAACCTACCACTAGTGCATGGGGTACCAGTTCTAGGCCTTCATCAGCTTCTGGGCCATTATCATCAAACAAAGCACCATTGACATTGGCTCGTCCACGCAGTGCAGAGACGAGGCCTGGCAGCTCGCAACTTTCACGCTTTGCTGAGCCTGTCTCTGAACATCCAGTAGCATGGGGAGCAACGGCTACTGCAGAGCGTTTGGTACGTAGTTTGTTGCTATTTCATGTTCCCTTCTGATGAATCTCTTAGGTATTCGTTTGCCAAATTTCTTTTGTTCCTATTGTACTTCCTCTGTAATTTATTTTGTTTTTAGGGTGTCAGAGGAGTGTGTTTAACTCTTTTTTCGCACTTGATTTTTTCACTTTATTTCTGCAATCTAATAGTTAAAGGTGTTAATGGGAAAGGTCTACAAGAAACCGTGCTTGTGGAAGAGTAGTAGTTTTAAGAAGAGCTCGTTCTACAATTGTGTACAAATTTGTCGATATTCTCTTCTTATTTTTGTCTATTTTATTCCTGTGTATTATGCTGTTTTGTACAATGCAATTGTCAGAAGCTAAATATTTTAAAATAAGTTTTTTCCTAGAGAAATGAAAATTATTCTTGTTTGATTTTTAAATGTCTGAAAGGTGGCTCAAGGTCTATTTCTTATCAACAGGGCATTATCATCATCTTTTTTCCTATGTTCTCTCTTTACAGTTTCTGCTCCTTAAAAATGTATCCTCCCCGCCCTCTCCCCCTCCTGCCTACCCCTTCCTCTCTCTCTCTAATAAACTTTGTGTCACTGTGCTGACTTGTGAGCTTAAAACAGGGAGTATTGTCATCTAAGAATGAAGGCTTTTCTTTGAGTTCTGGGGATTTTCCAACTCTTGGTTCAGATAAAGATGCTTCTGGGAGGACTACTGAGTCACAAGGTGACTGCTGGTGCTTTTTAGATCTCCTGCATAATGTCTTTTATTGGTAAACTGCATTAGCTTTTGTCATTTCAGTGGTGTAAATACTACCTGCTCAATGCACATACCATTTTTATACAATGCTTTCTGGAATCATTTTTTGGTTCTTTAAAATGAATTGTCCTTCCCCGATAGATTTTGTCATTTCATCTTTTACTAGTTTCTCCGGCAGTTTGTGTACTTGGAGTCTAGAACTTATGATTTGCTTGCAATTATTAAGAATGGGACATCTTCGGTTTAAATCTTCAAAACTTTCCTTTCTAGAGATGCTGTAAATGTAGTTATAGCCTGTTTGGCCAAGCTTATTTTCCCCAAAGTACTTATTTTTCTCTAAAAGTGCTTATTTTAAAAAAAACTGAGGTGTTTGGCCATGCTTTCGGGGAGAAAGTAACTACTTTTGAGTAGTAGAAGCAGTTTTTCAGAAGCTAAAATAGCTTTTGCCCATAAGCACTTTCTTGAGAAGTACTTTTGAGAAAAAAACACACTTAGAAGCACTTTTTAAATGCTTGGCTAAACGCTAATTGCTGCTCAAAAGTGCTTTTTAAAATTAGTTGGCCAAACACAAACTGTTTCGCTCTAAAAGTACTTTTTTGAATAGCACTAATAAGCAGATTTTAGAGCTTGGACAAACAGGCTATTAAACATTATAATTCTTTCCTTTGTTCAATCCCCTCACCCCCTTCAACAACTACACCTAAATCCCAAGAATCCCCTAGACCCAAAAATTAGAAAAAGGAAGAAAAAAGAAAAAGGAAAAAAGAAGAAACTTTAAACAGTGTTTATCCTGTTGCTGTTGCGGGAATGAAACTTTGCTGATTGTTCTTTTAACTGATTGCTTGGTCATGTTCTTTTGCTAGATCATGGTTCTCGTAGCCGTCCTAGCTCAGCTTCTGGCAAAGTATTACAGCCCCTAGAGAAGACAACTGCATCTCACTCAGGTTTGTGTATTTTGTTTGGAACTCTGTCAAGTGATTCTTATTTGGTACTTATTTCAGTTGCAACAGAGTATTCGTGGAATATGCTTTCTGATGATGGTAGGGTAATACTACGAGTGCAGATGTGAAGGGTGGGGCATTTGATGCATGGAAAAGAGATGGTCAAAGTGCTGAGGATGCTCCTCAGCATGGCATGGAGAAATGGCAAGGGGATCCCCATCAGTATCACGGTCCTAATGTTCCACCACAGCATTTTGATGCCTGGCATGGTCCTCCTATGAATACTCCAGCTGGTCTTTGGTATAGAGGACTACCTGGGGGGCCACCTTATGGAGCTCCAGTTCCTCCCGGTGGTTTTCCAATTGAACCATTCCCCTACTTTCCACCCCAGATGCCACCTCCTGCTGTTGCAAATTCACAGCCAGTTCCTCCTCAGGGGCCTAGATCCAGAGGGCATCATCCCAGAGGTGGAGATATATATAGACCTCAGATTGCTGATGGTTATATTCGTCCAAATATGCCATTTAGACCTGGTTTTTACTCTGGTCCAGTGGCTTTTGAGGGCTATTATGGACCGCCAATGGGTTATTGCAATTCCAATGAACGAGAAATTCCTCTTATGGGCATGCCTCCTGGCCCCCCAGTCTATAGTAGATATCCAGGCCCAAACACTCCTGATCCAAGCAATACTCATGCCAGGATAGGCAGCCACGGTGCTAATACCAAAGCAATGCCAGATGGGCGGGAATCTGCTCATCCTGATGATGCTAAAGGACCATATAAAATTATTTTACACCATGATACAAGAGAGGAAGGAGAGACTCGGGAACATTCTGGGCCAACTAATGGCCCATATCATGATAGACGCTTTCAGAGATCATTGCAGAAACATGAACGGGGAGGTGAGCACGATGGTGAGAAGGAATTGTATACAAGGCGAACAACAGGGAGTGGGAACTGTTATCCGCGCAGCTATGATGATCGAGGAGGTGATTCTTCAGATATCACCAAGGCAAACTCATTTGGAAGTATTAATACTATGAAGGTAGCTGATGACACCTGGACAAAGAAATCAGGGTTTGTGGAATCCTCTGGTGGAGTGCCTCCGTCTTCCTCAGCTCCTGAAAAGGGTTCAGCTCCTGCAGTGACTGCCAAAGATTCATCCTTGATGAAGAAGATTGAAGGTCTAAATGCAAAGGTCCGAGCATCTGATGGACGTTATGAAGCGCCGTATGTTTCGTCAGAAGAGGATATGAATAAGTCGGAACTGAATCCCAAGGTTACCAATTCAATAAATGAAGCTAAAAGTGGTCTTATGTCAATGGAAAGAACTCATACTTCTGGAACCACGGGAAATAATGGAGGTCATCCAATAGCTTCCATGTCAAGGTGGTTGTTTATATTGTGCTTGATACTTCATAGATCTGCTTTTCCCTTTACTGAAAACATCTTTCTCGCAGGAGGCCATCTCATGGTGTGCAAACCAGAAATGATCATCTTGGTAAACCCAGATTTGATAGGCAAGATGATGGTTGGAGAAAAAGGCCCATTACAGCTGAATCATCTGCTGTGGCTTCTGCCACATGCGTAGAACCTGCTTCTAATGTTCATGCGTGTGAGTCAGGTCCTCAAGCTGAGGCTGTTGGGCAAGCTTTAACTGATATAAGTTTGAGTAGTGAAAAAGAATCCGTGTTAGATTTGCATGATTCAGCAGATACCCAAGCTCAGGTAGTATGCTTACTTTAACTCTTAACTTTAGTTGTTTATTGCCCTTTTATGTAATGTATGCCTACTTGTTTTCAATTAGCGGGCAAAGATGAAAGAGTTAGCCAAGCAGCGTGCCTTACAGCTGCAGAAAGAAGAGGAAGAACGAATTAAACAGCAGAGAGCCAAGGCTCTTGCTAAATTAGAGGAATTGAATCGCCGTATGCAGGCAGGTGATGCTCCGTTGCAGAAGGCTGAAAAGGACTCGTTACCTGATGTTATCAAGCAAGATCGACAAGGCTCCCCATCTCCTGAAACACTGATGTCTACTGTCAAACCTCAAGCACACAATGCACCTTTAGCAGCACAATGTGACGTCACTGATGCTAGTCAGCGCATTCTTGACAAAGATAATGAGCATATTAATCCACCTGTTAAGTTAGAATTCGGCACTTCTATTATGGTCCAGTCAGGAATAGCAATCCCACAACCCCAGGCTTTTCTACCTAAGCTAGATGTCAATAGGGTTTCTGCCTCTCATGTAAAAGATACTAGTCAGTCAAGTGATGGGGGTGTCATCAAGCATAAGCGTACTGGCTACAAGCAAAGGCCAAATATGACACCGAAGAATATGAATGAAAAATCAGTCCCCAGTAGTGTTACTGAGGTATCTAAGGGCCCTAATGATGTAATTATCAATGATGTTCCATCAGCTGAGGCTCATGTAGTTGGCTTAAATGCTGAATCAAACATGGTCAATAATGCCAAGGTTGCGGTCGAGTCATCTGCGCAGCCGAGAAGGAAGGGTAATAGGACCAACAAGAACAAGCAGAAACTTGATAATGTGCTGCCTGGCTCTGCTTATCCATTACCAGTGCAAAATGATAGTAATCCTGCTAAAGTTTGTACACAACAGGAGAAGTTGAATTCCTCTCAGTTGGTTCTGGATGTGAGCTCTGGTCAGGCAGCAAGTGGTGATAATGTTGTGCAACCTTCTGACCATAGTTCTCCTTTGCAAATGGAAGGTCATGGTCGAGTAATTAACCACTGGAAACCTCAGCACCCTCGCAGGACGCAGAGAAATCAGCACTCTAATATGCATACTGGTAAGTTTCAGGGAGGTGATGCGGTTGTGTGGGCACCTGTGCGGTCTCAAAGCAAAACTGAAGCTGCTGCTGAAGCAAGTCAGAAAACTGGATCTGATTCCATTGGTCCTCTGAAGAGTGATAATGTGGTGCAGAGTAATTCAAAAAGCAAGAGGGCTGAAATGGAGAGATATGTTCCAAAACCGGTGGCCAAAGAGCTTGCCCAGCATGGTAGTAGTCAGCAGCCACTGTTGTTACCAAGCAATTCTCCTGGTCCAGATGGGACAACTGGCAGGGCAGAATCTGGGCCTGAAAACTCTGGATGTTCCCTACCTACTGGATCTGCAACTGACAGTTTTTCCATAGAGTCCAGCGATGGTGATGGCAAACACAATAATAATAATAATAATAAGCAAGGAAAAGCACATGGAGCGGGGAGGCAAAGGGGTTCAACAGAATTGGCATTAGACACCAGCAAGGACACTTTTAAGTCCTTGGATCACACTCAATCTTTGAAGCCTGAGGGAGATTCTATAAAATATGAATCAAAGTACACTGGTGAGTTCGATGTATCAGATGGTTGGAACATGGCAGGTGAATTTGAAGGTCCACGCACCACCATTCTTGTTGTACAAGATGAGGGAACGACAGGTAAAGGAAAACGTTATCCTTCTAAGGGCAATAGAAACACAGGATATTCTGGATACGAATACAAAAACAACAGCGTGGGGACTCAGCAAAATCAAACTCTGTCAGGAGCTACTGAAATAAACCAGATGGACAGAAGAGTTGCAGCAAAGGAAAACCGTGGTGTGGGCAGTCGTACTCCACCACCACATTGGCAACCCAAGTCCCACATGCTTGCAGTTAACAATCAACAGTCAGGTGTGTCTACTGGAGCCCAAAATGTTACTATGGAAGGCGATCGGGGTAATAAGAGGGATTATCATCACGATAAAGTTAATGTTCCCCTACGCAGTGAGAAGGAGAGCTGTGATATAGGCGCAGGTCAAGCAGATCAATTCGCATCTGAAGATAAAATTGTTTCAGAGGTGCCAAACATTCGAAATCTGGATCCAAGAAGAGAGAGAAGCCCTGCTTCATTTAGGGGACGCCCCTACTCCCCCAACCAAGGTCCTCCTGTCAAAGCTGGATCAGCTCCGGCTGAAAGTGCCGAAGGTGTGGCAGAGAGTAGCAACTCAGGTTTGAGGAGGAACGTAAACCAAAATAATCGTCCTGCCCGGACCCAGGAATCTAGTGGAGATTTGCTCGCAGGGAAAGATAATCGGCAGCACAACACCAGTGGTCGAGAAAGGCGGAGGAACAACATGCATTATGAGTACCAGCCAGTTGGGCAATACAATAATAGCAAATCAAGTAATTTTGAAGGGCCAGCTGATGGTTCCCACAATGTTGATCAAAAAAGATACAGAGAGAGGGGTCAGGCTCAGTCGAAGCGTGGAGGTGAAAATTTCCATGGTAGGCAAGGTGGATCTGGTCGAGTAACTGCCAATTATGATTGATGGGGAGGTGAAAATGTCGTTTTAGGTCTTTTAGCTTGTGATGGACAGCAACCTAACCAGATAATCTCTTAGTTTGGCGAGATATCTGGTGGTGCAGTTTTAGGTGATAGCTTTTGTCGTGGTAGAAGATAACTTGTTGGCCAATGTCACACGGGTGAGCTGGACTACGGCCGGGTGTGGCCACATGGTTTTGGGAAAAGTAATCTGTTTGGTGCAACTGTAAGTGCGACGTTATGAGAGCTGTAATTAATTTGAAGAACATTAATATTGTTGCCCATTTTCTCCCCAGAGGAATGTCTAATGCATATGGAGCATTGTAAGTTGCTATTATATTTGTATGATCATACTTTTAGAGGTGTGGCTTTTTCTCTTGGACGAAAAGATAGAATGATGACCAAAGCGAAGCTGGTTTTGCCGCCTCTTTATTTTTTATTTAGCTGGCGCTAATACCTTTCCTCCTCCCAGTCGAGTGCTTGAGATGCTCACATTTATGCTTGACTTTTTATTTTTCATTTTAAAGGCAGGAAAACGATATTTTATTAAACAAATGAGTCGAATAAAATGAGTACATAGGTGGATTTAAATAAATTAGAACGAATCCAGTACACCAACTCTTGAAACCTGTACTCGTATAGTGTTAAAACACATTTACCCACTTAATTCAGACTATGGTAAAGAAAATATAAAGCAAGTACTACCACTTTACCCAACTCTCAAGCAATCTCATTTCTACTTTCTTTACTACTCATATTATCATTAAACATGATTTTAAACTTCCACATGGATAATAAGTAACAAAACAAACTCAGAACCACGTCTCAAAATTCAGGTTTACAGTGATCTAATTAATAAAGTGAGTGAAGAGATCAGGGTCAAATTACATCTAGATGAATTCCGAAAATTTTATGATGGGTGAGGCACAACCAACAATAGTTGTGTGAGGCTTTGACACTTGGACAGTGGGCCAGCTGTGACCACTCATTAAATGAGAGCCCTTTCTTGTTCCATTTTCTTATTTTTCTTATCCCCTCCCACTCACATAACTAAAACATTAGCTCTATTCTTTTTCTTTAGCATTACCGTACAAACTCATTCTTTTTATAGGGTTGTCTTCAAAAATTAAATAGAAACAGAAAATAAGATAATCCATGGAACAAGAGAACTCTGAGAGGGTTAAAAAAGGTATTTTCACTCTCAATCATCATCCAGTTTATTTCACCAAATTCCCAAGAGTCGTTTGGAAAATTACTCTTGTAATTAAACTTAGGTTTAATTGTGTGTAATTATACAGTTTTGACAAAGTTTATTTGACTGGATAACTGAACGAGTGTAATTACTTGGTCAACAAATAATTGGATGTAATTGAAGAAGATAATTGCATGTTTCTGTTAGAATATTATGTTATTAATATTATGATTTTGTATTAATGTAGTATCATATTATATATGGTAGGTAGTACAATGTTAATTAGGAATATTATGTAAATTAGGTAGAAGATTATTAGGAATTGATTAGGAAGATTAGGCATGATTGACTCTTCCTAATTGATGTATATATTGGACCTTTGAAGGATGAATAAAGTGAGGAAAATATTCTACTTACCCTAGAATTCTTACATGGTATCAAGAGCTTAAGGAAAGATCCAAAATTAGTTTAATTTCTTCCAAATTTTTGGTCATCTTCCTCCCTAGTAAACCCTAGTGGCCGAAATTTTTTACTTTTTTCTACTCCATTGTTGATTATCCTTCATCACAACTAGTTATGTCTGAATCAAAATCATCTTTTCACCCTGCCCTAGCTGTCTCAAACATCAAAACACATGTTTTCATCAAACTAGAAATGAAATCCGTTCATTATGCGACGTGGGCAGAATTATTCAAAATATGTTGTCGTGCTCACAAAGTTCTTCATCATATAATTCCTCCAAAAGACGGTAAAGGGAAAGACATAACAAACGATGCAGACAATGAATTGTGGGATACACTTGATGCCACAGTCCTTGGTTGGATTTATGCGACAATCTCCACAGACTTGTTGCATACGATAATGGAATCGGATTCCACAGCCATGGCGGCATGGGAACGTTTGCGAGATATATTTCAGGATAACCAAACTCTCTCATGTTGTTTCATTGGAACATGAGTTCTCAACCATTGACATGGCGGATTTCCCTAATGTTTCTACATATTGTCAACGCCTCAAAGTGTTGGCCGATCAACTACGAAACGTTGGTTCACCGATTACTAATAACCGGTTAGTCTTGCAATTGGTCGCCGGTCTCACCGAAGCGTATAGCGGCGTGGGAACTCTCATTCGTCAAAGTAATCCTCTACCACAATTTTATCAAGCAAGGTCCATGCTTGTTCTTGAAGAGTCGGGCTTGGTGAAAAAGGCCTCAACTACTTCAAATTCCGCCATGATTGCCACTCCTTCACATGATGGTAATTTTTTTGACCCTTCTCAACAAAATAAGGGACAAAAAGGACGTCATAACAATAAAAATAAGGGTGGAGATCACGGAAATAACAAAGGTGGAAGCCACCGAAATTCTGGTGGCAACGGTAATGGCGGCACCACCAACTATGGTGGTGGACAATGGCAGCAGCAGCAGGGCAGGGGTGGCGGACAGTGGCAGCAGCAGGGCGACAGAGGCGACGGACAGTGGCAACAGCAGCTCGGCTGGCAGTGGACTTGGGCCGCACCATCCACCCACCCACAGCGAGCAGTAATCGGTGGGCTGTGGCGACCCCAAGGCCCCTCGCCGGCAAGAAGAAACGGTGGCCCAAATAATAGCGGCGGAAGCAACAACAATGAGCCCAAGAGACCCATTTCGGCGGGTGCCGTTGCCCCGGCAAGAGATAGCGGTGGGCCTCGGCAAGACCCAGTGGCATGAGGCCCATTCAACAGGGGGCCACCCCACGAAAATTGAGTCCGTCATGCACACTCTTGGACTTAATCCACCGGATTCAAATTGGTATATGGACGCCGGAGCGACGTCACATATGACGTCCTTCCAAGGTAATCTCTCGTCCTATTTTAATTTGAGCAATGATAATGGAATAATTGTCGGAAATGACCATTCAATTCCAATAAAAGGTTATGGTTCTAGCAAATTTCAATTCTCAAGGTGGGAGGTTGATAATTACTAGCAATTACATGGTGTAATTATAAGATTATATTTTTTATTTTTTTATTTTACTATTAATTTCTATTATTTATTTAAAAAGATCTATTCTAAATATTTCTTTTTTTTAATACCAAACCATTAATATATATTTTTTCAATATGACTCTATTTATCAATTAGGTGCGATTTATCAATTTTTATTCTTATTATATCCTTCCATTGTGAATGACTTTTTTAGTTAATTTCAGAAATACTAATTTTAGGACATTACTAATTATTTCACTATGTCATTGTGCAATCAATGGCCTGTATAAACAAAGTAAGAAATAAAAAGTATTTTTGTCAAGTTTAGCCAAAGAGTTATTGATAGTAAAATGGAAGAAGCGGTGGTGGGTTAAGACTTAAGACTGAAAAATGAAGAGAGAAATTAAAATATAGTGGACCCCACTTGTCAATTAAAGAGGCCCTCACACAAGTATGACATGGCATGCCTCACCCATCATAAATTTTTTTTCGATGAATTCTTTCTATTTGACTAAATTTTAACTGATGAGAGAGAGCAAGTGCTTATGAAAGATTCTCTTTTTTTTCTTTTAATTTTTCATGGGACTTAAAATCTGATTAAATTTTTTGGAACAAATGAATTTGAATAAAACGTAATGGGTGGAAGATCTAAATAGTCTGCTCCCAATTTAAAACGTAATTTGATAGGTTGAATTTAATTAGGATGGAGCTAGCTGAATTTACTTTAGCCTTTTTTCTTTCTTTCTTCCCGTAATTTAGATACGAGTAAATGTGAAATATTTGTAGATCTTACTGTATATATACTAAATTGAAAATGCAAATCATACATATTTCTTTTCCCTACAAATTATAAGGGGGAAATATGAGTTCTCAAGTCAATCTTTGCTCTTTTTTTTCTTTAAAAAAAAGAAGAAAAGAATGACTATACGTGAGTATATTTAAAGAGTAAATATAGATCTTAAGTATATCTGAGAACTTGAACATTATACTTTAAAAAGTGACAAATATTTAATTCTAGATAAAACGACGATTCCTTCCGTCTCAATTTATGTGACACTTTCCGGATTTCAAAATTCAAATAAGTCTTTCTTTTACCATTTTTTTCATATATCTTTAAATATTTTGAATTGTCAATTATTATGACTTATAATACTTTTACGTAGTTTTTAAATATGTAAATTTTATTTAAAAAATTTAAAAATTCTGTTTCTGAATCCATAATCAAAATTAAATTATTTTACTTTCGAGATTTTAACTATGTCAATGTCACATAAATAAAGATCGGATGGAGTATATACTTTTAAACTCTGTCGAAAGTAGGATTACGAATCTACATAGATTGAGGGACTACTTTTAAGAAAGATTGAAAAATAGGGAGAAATCAATAGTAGGAAAATCCACCCTCTAAAATGAGTATGAAAAATCGAAATAGTCCCTGGAAGAACCCTAATTTGACATTTCTAACCCTTTGTCCCCTATCCGAAATCTAAAAATTGCATTGTTATCTGAAGAAACAGATAAAAGTTTTTTTCTTGGAAAAGCAATTCAAGTCGCCAGGTTACAGGTATTTGCACCTCACCTGTAAGCATTCATCTTCTTCAATGTTACCGCAAATTTGTTTATTGAGCTCTGAAACGAAATTGTGGTCCTTTACGTACAATTTTTGTACAAATAAAGAGGGTTAAGTTGGAATTGCGTTGAGCTAGAGGAATATATATATATATATATATACACACACACACACATACATGAAACCGCTTTATTCCCCTTTTAGGAGTGAATTGGAACCTCTTTAATATGATGTCTCTTATTTGCAATGCTTGCTAGAATTTAATCTATAATTTAGAGAATGGAATTGCTTGTTTTTTCATTATGTTTTCATTTTTGTGATTTTTTTAAAGAATATATCTTGTTGGTTGGGTGCTGTGTGGCGTTTAATGCTTGTTAATCAATAAAATTAGATTATCTTGCTTTCTGTGATAATTTATAAACTTTGGTTGACTGATTTTTCTGGTTTCTATTCAGCTAGTCATTGAGCCTATTTTTGTTTTGTGATGTGTCCCTATACCATGTTGTTGTTGTAGCTCTTTGAGAAGTAATGACCTTGCTTGCTAGATGATTGCACGTGCAAGGTGGAGATAATGGCATTGGCAACCCATCATTTGCAGGTAAATGGACAATGATCCAATTCCATTTCCGAATAAATACAGTTTCCATGGCATTCTTTGTAAGCTTAAACTTCAAAGCCTCTATTTGATTTGTTGGACTTGAAGTCCGTATCATTTTTATATGGTGCAATTTTCTCTATACAAATGAAAAAGTTTCTGTAAAATGCCCCTACCCTCTAGGAACTTAATGCAACTTAATCAAGTACTCCATCTACCTCAAATTTCCTGTCTCTGTTGATGATGTACGATATATTAGAAAAACTGGGTCACAATCATTTTGTGCCATTTTCCGAGTTCAAAATTCCATTTTATAATGATTGTGATTTTTTAAAACTTATTTGTTAAAGTGATGTAAATAAAGCCTACTTATACAAAAGAGTGACCTTTAGAGACATTTTGAAAAGGGAAATAAGACGATATTAGGGTAAAGCAATATCTGCTAGGCATTGAGTCACTTAGTTGGACATTATGACCATTTTATGCAATTGCATCTGGAATATTTTTGTTTCAGAAGCAGCAACATGAACTGTAGCTCGTCTTCAAGCATTCCTCCCCATAAGTTCTCCATACAGGAAAAAGTAGTTGCTAATAGAAGAAATATCATCATAAATGTCCATCAAAGCCTTCAAGTTCCTCAATTGTATTAAGTAGACATGTTTTTACACGCAGGGTTCTTATAGAACATGTCCTTTGAGTCCTTCATCGTGGACCACTGGGAACAAATTGAGACATTCTGTAACAAAAATTCCTGTTGCCCAGAAAGATAATTTCATCTCACTGAAGTGCAAATCCTGTTTGAGGTAGAATCTTGTATCCTCCTTTTACCTTTGTTCTTGGTGCCCAATTTATGTTTGCACTTATGGTCTTAACTTTTGCAGTCCTTATATTCAGCTTTTTAAAATGACTTATCACAAAACAAAGAAAGCTTCTAAATTCAAGGAGTTGGTGGTGATGGACTAGTCATTCACTTTTGATTAAACAGTTATATGAAGATTTTTAGAAGTAATAGAATGAATAAGATTTTTCTAAATAACCTCTTGATCATAAACATAGTAAAACTTTTGGTCTATATAGTTCCAATCAGATGTAAATATATAATAAAATCTTTGGTAAATTAATTACTCCATGTTATACCAAGATTTACAACTCTTTGAGTTCCTTTGAATTAAATGTGTGACCAAGTGCAGCGTTAGGATATGAGGCAGAGGATGAAGAATTTCCTGCTTCTTGCTTTTCCCTTTGGCTGGAAGCTGTAATTGATAGGGTTGCACAAAGCATGTAGAAAAATGAGGGATAGAAAGGACTTTGTAGATGTTTTTTTCTTAAAACTATAAAACATTGTATGCTGATACCAGTGTACATTGGAGAGGCCACACCCAAATCTGATGAAATCCTGGATGAAGAAAATTTAAAATTCACTGTTGAAACTAGCACTCTTTCCCATGGGATAGGAAATGACGGTGAATTGGAAGAGCTTTAGTTTTCATTATCACGTATTAGGAAATCTTGTGCAGTTGCTATATATTTTTTATGATAACCGAGAAATCCTTGAGGGACAGTGGCTAACGGTTTGAATCTTGGAGGATAATGGACCCACCTTCTACCCTTCTCCACCCAAATATTTCACATTTGTCTGCGGAAGAGTTCGAACCCGTGACATGCACCTAACCTACACATCTTATCAGACCAAAGTCCTACTGGCTTGTGCAGTTGCTATATTTATTTTTATTCCTTTGGTGTTAAATTAAGACATCTAAGACAGTGAGAACAGATTGAAGGATCAGAGTACAAATCCTTCCAACCTAATTGTGCTGATTGTTTTAAAAAAGATCCAACCTAATCTATCCAAGCAGCAGTAACCTATGCAGCAATTCATGGAGATGATCTATTGTTCTTCGATTATATTGTGATGTGATCATATTGTATATGAATAGGATAGCACTATAAATTAGAATGTCATTGATCAGTATGCCTATGCTGACTGTTCCACTCTTTTTATTGTACATAACTCTTGGTTTTAGTGTGATAAAGTTGAGAAAGGGAAAGGGGGGTGACAGCATTTTCTTGTGGGAAAGAATATGGTAGTACTCATGATTACTTCTTCAGTTTTGATGTGGCTGACCCCTTCTCAACTGTACTCCATCGTAGCTTCCTCGAATACTTCCCTATGGCTATGGAACTGCAGAGTTTCTTAATGGAACTTTCATTAGTTTTATCCTTTTCATTTACCTGTAAATATGTGTTTTTTTTATGCTCTCCAGAAAAACTTTCTTTTTTCACTTCTACATGTTTCCATTAATATTAAATTTATTTAACCTAACAAACTCTGAAAGAGCAACCTTTTCATCATTCCTTAATCATCTCACTAATCAAGATGCCCCTCTGGGATGAGATTGAGGGAATATACTACAAATGTCTGACCCCTTCTCAACTGTACTCCATCGTAGCTTCCTTGAATACTTCCCTATAGCTATGGAACTGCAGAGTTTCTTAATGGAACTTTTATTAGTTTTATCCTTTTCATTTACCTGTGAATATGTGTGTTTTTTTCTGCTTTGCAGACAAACTGTCTTTTTTCACTTTTACATGTTTCCATTAATATTAAATTTATTTAACCTAACAAACTCTGAAAGAGTAACCTTTTCATCATTCCTTAATCATCTCACTAACCATGAAGCCCCCCTGGGATGAGATTGAGGGAATATACTACAAAATGTTTTGGGTTTTCTTTCTCTTACTGTCATATTTAGCTCTGATCTGACATATCAGATGTTTATTTACCATCTACACTAGAATGTCAATGGTACGATTAACTCAATCGATAACAGAAAACATGACGGGCTTTAGGTCTTCATATCTATCTGCATTGATGACGTTTACATGCTGAAGTTAAGTCTTTCTATTTGCTTGACTTAGGAGTTGCCAAGCAATCTGTCAATATTTTTGTCAGGCCATTGTAAGGCTTAAACAAAACCAAAGGACTGTACAATAGCCACATCGTAATACTGGTTAAATTGGTTTAAAAAAATTCTTTTGACTATTCTATTGAATGCGATGCAATGCAATGTGATTTTACTTACGCAAAAAATCTGCATTTAGCCTGGTGATAGATTGATTCATTCTTTTTGGCATTTCTCACTGTAGTTTTTTAGCTGCAAAAGACCTCTAATAAAATAAAGTAAAAAAAAAACTGCCATTCCTACCGAGGGCCGCTTCTACGTGTTTAATTGCCCAGAAAGATGCTGCCCTAGTGTCTATATTAGGCGTGTGCAGTCTGAAATCTGGATTGCTGATTTTCAGCTGTGTGTTGGTCGTCCAAGATATTTCCTTCATTGGACTGTTTTATGAGTTCATATTAGTTATTCTAGATTGTACTATGTCCGTTCCACGCACGGTGCTGCATATGTGATTGATTAAATAACTTGATTCCAGAATAGGGGCTCCTCTCGTCCTTAAACCAAAAGGAAAATCCTTGAAGATCTCAGCTTTCAAGAGCAACAGCCAAAATGAGCCTGGAGGCAGAGTCAGTGGGTCAAAAACCCTGAAGAACTCAGTAAAACTTTCTTATGTGCCACATGAGAGTGAAGAAACCTCTGTGGAATCTCTAAGGGCACAGAATGTTCCCATTTCTTACTCTGCGGAAGCAGACGAGACTACAAGTTATTCTGCCATACAAAACATATTTAAGAGCTGGTTAACATTGTTGCGTACACCTTCACCAAACCAAGTTACGAATGAAACAGTGGAAGAGCCATATACCACAGAAACGTCAGAAACACAAAAGATGGTACAAGAGAAAGAAAGAGGTGTCTTAAAGGCGGTCTGGTGCTACTTTCTGAGTCTGGATGCAACAATAAAGATACCTGTATTGATATTGTAAGTATCGTAGTGTATGTTGTACTGTGTGTCTTTTTACTACCTGCTTTTGTCCGCCCTCTCCCACTCTCCCCCCTCGGTTTATGTTTTTGTCTGATTTTTATCTTGAGTTTGGGGGAGTATCTCTCTGTTATGTGGTGTTTATTTCTACTTAATATGCTCCTTCACTCATTGATTTTTGGGTTTTGAGATGTTACATAGACATTCAAAATGTCTTCTGCAATATTTTTAATGAGTTTAAATATTTCCTTGCTATGTGCATACGATGTGCTATTTTGCTTTAGAATGGAGCTCCTGAGCATCTTTTTTTTTTTTAAAGTATAAGAATGTCTTTTCTTTTCAAAGATTTGAGCTCTGAGCATTCTGGAGTTTATATCTGTGATAGAAAATTGTTGTTTTTAGCTATCATGTGCTATGTTGCTCGAACTCTTCAAAAATGTCGACGGGTGTGTGTTGGATCCTCCAAAAGTAGTGCATTTTTGAAGTATCGGATGCAAGTGCAGCATCATTTTTGGAGAGTCCGAGCTACATTTTTGTGTTTGTTATTTATCCAAAAGTTGGAAAATATGCCTTTCCAGTATTCAGGCATTGATTTTACGGAATAGAATGGTTATGCTGTTTTTTGCTTTAATTGTGATCCTGCATATTAAATGTTTACATTGCCTATTCTCTTACTTTGCAGTGTCCCCCTGTATCTTGCTATTACTCTAGTATATGGAGCCGAAGTATCTAAAGAGTTGACCCCTCTGTGGATTCTTGGACCATTGATTGTTGCTTTGTATGTTAAGATGCTCCGCGGCATATGTGCACTCTATGTATTTAGCTTCAAGCAGACGGTTAATGTGGTCAAGAACTTGCCTAGGTATTCCCTATTAGCTTATGACTATGTTGCTCGTGGGAAGCTCAAAGAACATATTAAAGTGCATTTACTCCAACCGTTAGTAGATGTAAAGAATTTGGACTACAAAGAGGCAGCGAAAAGGAAGACGAAGAATATACAGGTGTACTTGGTGGAAAAGTACCTGGACTATGTCGAATCGATATGGCCCTATTATTGCAGAACAATCAGGTTTCTAAAGAGGGCAAATCTAATCTAGGTGTAAGACTATTATATTTTTGCAAGATTCTGTCAACGGAAAAGCAACAATGAAATGCGGAATATTTTTTGTTTTGTCATCTCCTTTACTTCTTTTTGTATAATTTTTTGTAAGCAGTGCTTTAGGAATTGTCTGTTGAGAACCCCCAGTAAGGGCTGGGGTTCTCCTCGAGAGCAGAAAGACATGTTTCTGTTGTAAGTTAGTGGACATGTGAAAATGGGCTGCTTGCGTTTTTTTGTTGTGGACGAGTTTTGATCTTTTAACTCAAGCTCCGAATCTGAAAGTTACCCCCTCCCAATTTCAAGAAAAATGAAGGCTATATTGGTATAAATCGTTTCCCCCCCTTTTTTCTGGAAATGTATTAGCAATTTTCATTTCCACAAATATAAACTTGAAACTGACCGTGGACAAATGAACGAAAGAGAAAACAAATGTCTACTGAATCACGTTATACAAGTATATTTGTTAAGAGTTACAATTTTAAGTGTGTGACAAGTAAAACGGGAAAAATATGTGAAGATAGAGAGGTGTAGAGGTGTCATATTTGACCCATAAATGTGTAATCCGTCAAGACTTTTAATGGATTGAGTTCATGATATTTCCTTACCAGGTTAGTTTGGGAGGATTAGATTATGACCTTTTCATCAGCATAACCAAGTTTAACTTGTTTAAATTTTATCCAACCCTTTCATTTACCATCCCTAAAGCTAAGTAAGATAAGCTTGTCCAAATCCAATCAGTTCAAACCCTAGAGAAATGATAAAAATGGTTTAATGTATGAGTTTTGGTTACATTTGGTCCTTAATGTATTAACATGATTGAAATAGTCCTTCATGTATTCCAAAATGTGATCAATTTGGTCCTAAACCATAGTGAAGACAATTGCCCCTTTTGTTGTCAAAATAAAGTAATAAACTGAGACAAACGATAGTCAATTTCTAGGTCAACCCCACTAATTCACTATCTCATGATCACGGCTTCTGATCATGCTGCCTCGTGATTGAGGTAGGTGCCATATATCGGCAACAAATCTTTAAGCTTCAAACTTTTTCGAAACATGTTCAAATTAGAGGCGGATCCAAAATTTGAAGTTCGTGGGTTCCCACCAATCTCAAATTAAAAATAAAAAGAGACAAAACAAAGATTTATGGTGACCAAGGGATTCGAACCCTTCAAAAAAAAGAAGCAAAAAATTAAACGGTTCCTTCTCTGCTAGACCAACATTACACTTTGTTAATGAGTTCCCAAGTTGTATTTCTTATATATTTACTAGATTTTTCAATACAAATACCTAGTTCGCGAGATGTATGGGGGTTCATATAGTGATCTAAATCCGCCCCTGGTTCAAACCCCTTGAAACTCAACTCAAATAATACCAACAAGTCACAAAAACATACCAACAATATAAACACTTTCAGAACATAATTTCAAACACATATATTCAAAGCAAGGGCTCGAGTTGTTACAGACATTATACATGTGTTATTAATTGATATAAAGTCATTCATGTTCTTCTTTTTGTGGGTGCATGTCAATGGAGTGGAGAATGGAATTTGCATGAAATCTAGTTCAACATTTATATAGTGGGCAATGCTATGATTATGAGTCGGCTTATTGTGTGTCAACGTGCGTTAAAAGAGGGGGTAAAATAGTGTAATTCTCCTTGTCCGGAGTCTTCTCATTAATACAATATATATAGGTGTTTACAATTATAATCCTAATCGTATGAGAATATCTAATTTACATAATTACACTAAAATAATAATTACAGAATATATGAAGAATATTTACGTATTCTCTATCACACCCCTCAGTCGGAGCGGGAGGAGACCAGACGCTCAGATTGGATATGAAGTCAAGGAACAACTGCTGAGGAAGCCCCTTAATAAAAATATCTGCGTACTGATAGATAGAAGAAACATGTAACACCACGAGATGAGATTATCGCCCAAAAATACACAGTAGCCGGAAATAGATCGACGTGTGTGAGGACATCCGCCCCAATCGGCGTCCGAATAAGATATCAGCATGGTCGGTGCAGATAGATAAAGATGTAATCCGTAGTCAAGAGTACCCTTAACATACCGAATGATACATTTAAGAGCGGTAAAGTGAGGCTCCTTGGGAGCATGCATGAACAAACATACCAGCTGAACGACATAGGCAATATCGGGCCTAATGAAGGTACGATACTGAAGTGCACCAACGAGACTCCTACAAAGAGAAGGATCAAGATCCCCGTCATCGGCGCTAAGTTTCGACTTTGAGTCGACTGGAGTGGGCATGATCTTGCAGTTTGTCATTTTAGCCTTGTAAACAATCTCTTCAGCATACTTACGCTGACACAAAAATATTGCATTCTCGGATCTGGTCACGAAAATCCCCAAAAAAATAACTCAACTTACCCAAGTCTGTCATGGCAAATACGAATTTGAGCAGGGTAGTAATCTCGTGTTTCAGAACATCAGAGTAGGCAGTCAGAACAATGTCATCCATATAGAGCAAAAGGTATGCAATGTCATTACTTCGATGAAAAATAAAAACTGAACTATCACTTTTGCTGCACACGAACCCGATCTGCATGATGTAAGTGGCAAAACGCTCATACCAAGCCATGGGGGCTTGTTTCAAGCCATATAGCGACTTTCGAAGACGGCAGACATACTGAGGAGCTGATGGATGCACAAAGCCATGTGGTTGATGCATATATACGATTTCTTTTAAATCCTCATGTAAGAAAACATTTTTCACATCAAGTTGATGAATCAACAAGTTCTTTCCCATAGCTATGCTCAAAACAGTGCGAATGGTGGCTGGTTTAACCACTGGACTGAAGGTCTCACCACAATCAACTCCTTCTTGTTGTCCCGTGCCATTTTCCACAAGTCTCGCCTTATGGCGTTCAAACTCACCACTATCTCTGAATTTTTGATGATATAGCCATATGCAACGAATCACATTCACCCCATCTAGTTTCGGGATAAGATCCCAAGTGCGCTGTGCAGTGAGCGCATCAAATTCCTCACGCATGGCCGCATTCCAAATAGGGTCAAGCTTGGCTAATTTTGGATTTTTAGGTAGATATGAGATAGTCTGAGTGGATAGGTTAAAATGGACTTTCGGTTTGAAAATCTCGTGCTGGGCACGGGATTCTATGCGGTGGGTCGGAATCCGGATGATTTGGGTGACGGGAGTTGGGGGCAGTGGGGTCATTTAGGTCAGTAGGGTTGTCGGGGGTGGGGGTGGTCGACACGGGTTGTGAGACATCGGCAGAGAATTTTTGCGGTGGGGCAGTGGGTTGTTTGACGGGAATGGGGAGGCCGAGACAGGAATAATGGGTAGGGGTGGCCGACAGGATGAGTGGGGTAGCCGACGAGTTCTGTGGCAGTGACGGGATGGCTGACAGGGTCGTTGATTTTTGAGCTGGAATACTAGCACTATGTATTGCATTTCGAATGAGAGGGGAAGTATCTGGATCATCAAGGAAGCCGTAATCAGTGACTTAAAATTTTTGAACGTTTGCAAATGGGAAAATGTGCTCCTCGAATGTGACATGGTGAGAGACTAGGAGTTTATTTGTGGATAAATCATAGCATAGGTACCCCCTATGGTTCGACGGAAAACCTAAGAAAATGCAAAGAGTAGTCCTAGGTGCTAATTTGTGAGGGGCCGCGACGGTGAGATTCGGGTAGCATTGACAACAAAAAATTTGAAGGTGATCATAAGAGGGGATCCGACGGAAAAGAATTTCAATTGGAGTTTTATTATGAAGAGTTCGTATTGGTAATATATTAAAGAGGTAAACAGCCATGTGTAATGCGTATACCCAAAATGAAGGGGGGATGGAAGCATAAAAAAGCATAGTGCAGATCTTATTGTTGATGGTGCGTAGGATTCTTTCGGCTTTACCATTTTGAGGTGAGATATGGGGGGAAAAAATCGAAACACCATGCCGTGGTCCGCACAAAATTTATGAAAGGGAAGGTTGTCAAACTCACAGTCGCTATCACATTGAAACATTTTGATGATCTTCTCAAATTGAGTTTTAACATATGCTTGAAATTCAAGAAAAAATGTGTAAACTTGGGACTTATATTTTAGAGGATAAACCCAAAGAAAATTAGAGAAATCATCCAAAAATACCAAATAATATTTGTGGCCCAATTTGCTAGTAATGGGAAATGTCCATAAATCTGCATGAATATTATCAAAGGGAGAAAATGTTATACTTAATGAAGATTGAAAAGGAAGTCTAACATGTTTTTCTAACTGACAAGAGTAGCAAGCGTGAGTAAATTTCCCTTTATTACATTGAATGAGATTCTGACTTCTAAGAAAATTAAAAACTGGTGCTCCTGGGTGCTCGAGTCTACTGTGCCAAGTTGATGGAGAGATTGCAGCTAGAGAGGTTGGTGGATGACACTTGCAGCGCAATTGGATGAGAAATGATATATGTCCCCCACACTATTGCATCTTGTAAGAGTTGTCCTCGTATGTAGGTCCTTCACAGAAAAATCAAAAGGGTCAAAATCAATAGATACAGAATTGTCATTAGCAAATTTCTTAACAGAGATTAAGTTTTTAATGATGTTAGGAGCATATAGGACATTTTGAGGGTAAATGGTGGGTGAGGTGGTTGCGTTTGAGTGGTGCCATAACCTTGAATTGGAATGCGATTGCCATTGCCGACCAAAATAAATTAAGGATTGTTCAAATTAAATAGGTGAGGGAGATTACTAGAGTCGCGAATAAGGTGGTATGTGGCACTTGTATCCATGTATCACGTGTCGTCGGGCTGTTGGAGATTCATAGTGCTGTAAGTCTGACTTAGTTCGGTAGGGGTCGTATGCCTGCTATTGGGCCGTGGAGAAATGGGCTTGGTGATGATGGCCTATGTAGCGTGGGCTTGGGGAGGGCCCAAGATGCTTAGCTGCTGCCATTGCCCGGTGTCTTTGGCCGGGAGTGTGGGATAATAGCATGGTGGCAAGGCCCATTTCCCGGGGACGTAGGTTACGGCCATGGGTCATGGTATTGGGCCGACCTACTGAGATGGATATTGAGTCGGTTGTGTCTGTCCACTGGAGTTGGATTTTTCGCCATAACCTTTTCCCTTGCCCCGCCTCAATTTCTGCAGTCTCATCCCCTTCCGCCTCCTCGGCCACCACGTTGATGTTGGTGGTCCATGGGATGCGGAGGATCGGCGGGTGTGGTAGCGGTACGTCAACCGCTAATGCCTGTTGATGGTGGTCGTCCTGTTTGGCTCATTTAGTCTCCTCCAATAATAATTGTGATCGAGCCTTGTTGAAGCTAGTGAGGGGATCAATTTGTTGGATCATGGTCGCAAGTGTATCGTACTCACCCTTCGACAAACCATTGATAAGTTGTAAAACCATCTTTGTTTCAGAAATCGGAGTGCCAACATTAGACAATTGATCGACAATCAATTTTAGTTATTTACAATAGTCCGACATGTTGACAAAGTTCTCAAGACGAGTGTTGTTGAATTGTTCCTCCAAATAGATGGCACATGTATGTTTGTTGTATTGAAAGATTCCTCTAGCCGTGTACATAATTCGTGAGCTGAGGCACGTGTCTTCATAATAGTATGAACTAAATCCTTGGACATGGTGCCATATATCCATTGTTTGACAATAGCATCGAGCCGCTTCCACGTCAGATTGTCAACGTCAGGTGGACGAGGGGTGGTGGCATCGATGTGATCAAGGACGTTGTAAGCACAAACATGTATTTGAAATAATTTGACCAACGATGAGTATTGTCCATCCTCTTGATCAAGAACTAAAGGGATAAAGTTTTTTATGTTCGTTATGGCAAAGGCCGGATGAAAGGTGTTAGGAGGGGGAGTGGGGAGGAGGATGTGTGACGTCGTGGGCGGAGGAGGAATCGGTGGTAGAAGCCATGATGATGGGCTATCGGCGGCGTGAGAAGAGAGGGGGGGGGGGGAATTAGGGTTTGAGGGGAGGCTAGAGTTTGGGCTTCTGATACCATGTAAAATAGTGTAATTCTCCTTGTCTTGAGTCTTCTCATTAATACAATATATATAGGTGTTTACAATTGTAATCCTAATCGTATGAGAATATCTATTTTACATAATTACACTAAAATAATAATTACATAATATATGGAAAATATTTACGTATTCTCTATCATAGGGATCTCCCACAGGACTATGTGTGTGGCAAGGAGTTCACTTGGGATATGTTTGCATGTGTGAATATTACTGCTGAATTAATTCATCAAATTAATAATGTTGATCAAATCTAATAAAATATATAAATAGTGTTCATCATAGAAACACATTCTCTGTATTGTGTTCATTATTTTGATCTCAACAGCAGAATACTTGACACTACTGAGTTTTCCTAGCTGTTGATGTTTGGTACTATAAAAGTTCCACCATGTTTAGGAAGGTGTACTAGATTTGCTTGTACATTTCAATCGTTTTATGGCTATTGTGTTTAAAAAAAGAAAAGGTCAATATAGAAGTCTTTTGGGTATATTCTCCTCCTTTCTAGGTATTATCAAAAGAGTTTGTTCTAGTCATATTACGCTATCGTGTAGTGATTAAAGTACAACTTGATTATTGCCACAGTGAGAAACATCGTAGGTGGACAAAAAATGTACATGCTTTGAGCACTAACATAAATGAAATATCAATTCTAGCAATGTCAAATCTTATTTCACTTTTGTCCTATTTTTCTCTCTTATACAGCCGCATTTCGGCTTGAAGTGGCACACTTTGTTTTGTTAATTTTCCAGATGGGATGTTGGCAGCTGAATTTTATGAGTTACCATTCTCTTTCGTCACGGCTACAAGAACTACTTTTTATGTTAGTTTGTCAACTTATAGTTCTACTTTTCTTCGGGATAATCATGATGATTGAACTAAAAGGTAACTTCCTATGGATGACCACCTCGATTAATTCAGATTCACACTAGAAAATTCTTCATGCAAAAAGTTTTTTCATTCCCAGAAGTTAGAATCGAGTCTGAGATATCTGATTAAGGATAAATCAATCTCATCTATCGCACCACACTCCTTGTTTATGGATGTCGCGTTTCACATAGTGTTTAGTACATATTTAAAATTGGAGTACGACCCTTCTCCAGAACCTGTTAATGCGGGATGCTTTGTGCAACATTTTTTTTTTTTTTGAAAGTTTGAATTTGGAACTCTTGAAACTGCTTTTGTTCAGATTCACGCACTAAGATACAGCATAGCTAACTAGGTTCGAATTTGGAACTCTTAAAACTGCTTTTGAAACTGCTTTTGTTGAAATATCGATCATGAAATACAAATTAGCGTAGGTTTGTACGTATTAATTACGACTCTAAAGTTCTAAATTCTTATGTAATATCTTATCTTAAATCCATGTTCTAATATATTTCTACTTATCTTAATCGTTTAAACAAGCTTTCATGAACTTCCTCTACTTACCCTAGAATTTGAGAATTCATGTAATTAGCTAATAAATCACATAGCAAGTCATGATGTCAAACTAGTTAAAGAGTCTCAATTAATGTTGTCTTTAGCGATTGGTCAAACCCATGAAGTCATTAAGAGATGATTGGCTGGTGGGTACTCAATTTTCCTAATATCTAACAAGTCGAGTTTAATGTCAATTACATAGAATACACTAGATAAAAAACCCGATATGGGTACTCTCAATACTTTTGCATAAAACTATCTTTTATATACACGTTTACGACTTGACCGTAGTTAGTTAATTTGTATGCTCATATAATTCATCACTTAATTATGATAAGATGCAAATATTATATGTGAATAAACATTAGCCTTTGTGTACCTCCAAAGTTTAAAGAGGATTTTAATTATTTCAATTTGGTTTTTAGGTCCGCCCCCGGGCTGTGGCACGTCCCACTCCCACCTAGTGATTAATTTGCAACATTGAAGTCAACTCCTTGATTATGGAAAAGGTTAGCACATAAAATTCAACACATGACGTTGACCAGCTGAATTTGATATGCGATTCGATTAATGCATTTTTTCCAAGATTGGAAACTCAAAATTTATTAAGTTTAGCTTCTAGAATATAAGCCATTAATTATTTTCATCAATAAAAGAGTATATATACAATTTACAATTTTCATAATAGAAAAATTCTATCCATATTCTACTCCTAAAATTTTATTCTACTTGTACAATAACTATACAATTATGGTAAGTGTACAATTCTAATTACAATAAAACATCTCCTAAAATAGGCCTCTAAATTGTGATATACACGGTATGTATACACCGTGCATATCTCGGGTTTAACAACCCATCTTTGCTAAGTCAGCCCGTGATATACATGGCCAATATACCGTGTATACCACGGGTGTTTATCACACCCCCACAGTCATAGCGGGCGGTCTTCGTACGCTGAGACTGTCCCTAAAATCTTCAAAAAGGACTGAGGGAAGACCCTTAGTAAAGATGTCTGCAATTTGATACGTGGAAGGGACATGGCAGATGCGTACTTGTCCACGAGCTACCTTTTCGCGAACAAAGTGAATATCCATCTCGATGTGTTTAGTGCGCTGGTGTTGAACCGGATTACCAGAAAGGTAGACGACACTAATATTATCACAATAAACCAAGGTAGCTTTCTGAATAGGACAATGAAGTTCTAAAAGAAGATTACGTAACCAACAGGATTTAGAGACCACATTGGCTACCCTTCGATACTCGGCCTCTGCACTAGAGTGTGATAATGTAGACTGATGTTTCGCAGACCATGAAACCAAGTTATTACCAAGAAACATACAATAGCCGGACGTGGAACGTCTGCTATCCGGACAACCACCCCAATCAACATCAGTATACGAGACAAGTGTAGACGTCGATGAAGGATATAAATGTAAGCCATAGTCAAGTGTTCCCTGGATGTATCGAATAATGCGTTTGAGCGCATTCATGTGCTCAACCCTGGGATCGTGCATAAACAAGCACACATGCTATACGACATACGTAATATCTGATCTCGTGAAAGGAAGATACTGAAGAGCCCCTGCAAGACTGCAATAGTGGATTAAATCCTCTTACGGTGAGCCAGCCGCAGCACCCAACTTGGGTTTAGTATCAACTGGAGTGGAAGTAGACTTGCATGAGGACATACCAGCTCACTCAATGATCTCAGCTGCATAGTTTCGTTGTGATAAGAATAACTCACCTACATGACGAGTGACATCAATCCCCAAAAAAGTAACTCAAGAGCCCCAAGTCTTTCATAGCAAATTCAGAACTGAGCATTGTCATGATAGACTTTCACAAAGCATCAGAAGAAGCAGTCAAGATAATATCATCCACATATAATAATATATAAGCCAGGAAAGTACCACGATGATATATGAACAATGAATTATCAGACCTACTGTGTGAAACCCAATAGATGAAACATAGTCTGCAAATCTCTTATACGAAGCTCGTGGGGCCTGCTTAAGCCCATACAAATACTTCTTCAATAAACAGATATGATGAGGATATTTGGGGTCTCGAAAACCCAAGGGTTGATACATGTAAACGGTCTCCTTAAGATCATCATGTAAGAAAGCATCATTCACATCTAACTGATGAATGTGCCAAGCTTTCGAAAGATCCAGACTGAGAACAATGCGAATGGTAGCCGGTTTGACCACCAGACTAAATGTCTCACCACAATCCACGTCAACCTGCTGAGTCTTACTATCACCTATAAGACGAGCGTTATTCATTGCAAAAGAACAGTCAAAATTATCCTTATGAGTAAAAATCCACATAGACCGAATAATATTAACACCAGAAGGACGGGGTACCAACTCCCACGTCTTATTTTCAATAAGAGCATCATATTCGTCATTCTTAGCTAATTTCCAATTCGGGCCATTTAAAGCGGACACTGGGTTACGTGGTAGGGGGATTTAAGAACATTAGAATTTAGATTAAATGTATTTTTTGTTTAAAAATACCCTGTTGACTACGAGTGACCGGTCTGTGACTCGGGAGAGAATTGGGTGAATTTTGGGACAAAATTGACGGGGTGACGGACTGACCAGTAGGAAGTAGGCCTGCTGGCCTAAAACTAGATGCAGAAACTGAAGTTGGGCCGAGAACAGAAGCAGAGGCAGAACTGGGCTAGATATTCAGCCCATTTGCTGGACCCGTGACGGGAGGGCTGGGCAGTTGCGATGTTACTGTAGGTCCAACGGGCAGTGGGCCCACTGGCGAAATTTGGGTATGGGATAAGTCCGATAAATGATGGATAATATACAGAGAGACATCGACATCTAAAAAATTATACGAACTAGGCCTGGGATGACTTACCTTTGCAAACGGAAACTGTGTTTCATCGAAAATAACATGGCGACTAATGAAAATTTTATTAGACAACAAATCAAAACACTTGGAACCACGATGATTCGATGGATAATCCAAAAACACACAAGGGGTAGAACGGGCTTGAAGTTTGTTAATTGTAGTTGACGGAAATAGATGATAACATAAGCACCCAAATACCCTAAGATGTGAATATGAATGAGTCTTATTATATAAAATTTGAAGAACGGAGGAATATGCCAAACCTTTAGTAGAAAGTTTATTAAGAAGATAAGTAGCCATTTGTAGAGCATGATGCCAAAAAGAAGGGGTACGGAAGCATGGACCAATAAAGTTCGGACAATATTATCAATGGTACAAATTTTTCTTTCGGCTTTTTCATTTTGTGAGGAAGTATAAGGACAAGAGAAACGAAAAACTATGCCATTAGTGTCACAAAAATCCTGTAACAACCCATTATCATATTCTTTGCCATTATCACATTAAATGTTTTTTTATTTCCCGATTGAATTGAGTACGGATAAATGCTCGAAATTTTAAGAAAGTTGAAAAAACTTGAGATTTTTTCGCTAACGGATAGGTCCATAAAAATTAGAATAATCATCCAAAAACAGAACATAATAACGATGGCCCACAGAACTTAAAACGGGAGATGTCCATAAATCGCTATGAATAATATAAAATGGCATTAAAGTACGAGAAGTAGAGGCTACAAATGGTAATCTAACATGTTTTTCTAGAGGACATGATTGACAAATTGGAGTACTACGCGTACCCTTACAAGAAATAAAATTGTTTTTATGTAAGGAAGAAACAATAGACAACCCAGGTGACCCAAACGTGCATTCCATAAGGAATGATCAAGAGTTGCAAAAGTAGATGGCAAGGCTTGACTCGAGAGACCGGAGGCGGGCGTGATAGGATAAAGATTTCTCCTACTATCACATCTCATGAGAGGAATCCCCGTCTTGAAATCCTTCACAGAAAACCCAAAAGGATTAAAATCAACAGAAACCCAATTATCAGTGGTGAATTTACGGTCATACACCAAATTTTTAATTAAGTTAGGGGCATGAAGGGCATTTTTTAAGACAAGAGGGGATGGGGTGGAGACAAAGTTTTATGATCGTAACCACGAATTGTAATTGAATTGCCATTGCTAATAATTATGCTACGATCGGTGCTCAAATTGGAATAAGACTAGAGACTACCTTGGTCGGACGTCATATGAGTAGTGGCTCCGGTGTCCATATACCAATTTGCATCCAGGGGATTTAATCAAAGTGTGCGCATCGCGGCTTCAATGTCTGTAGGAGTAGGGCTCGCTGCATGGTAGGCCTGAAGAGGCCGAGGCACAAGAACACATGTTTGCTGCCCCGGCCTAGAAGACTATCTTGGGTACCACTGTTGCTGGGAATAATTGGACCTGTTGGCGGTTGGAAATTGGGCCCAGTTCGGGCAGTAGGGGCTGTTGGGCCCAAGGCTACTTGCCCAGTTCCACGGCCATGGGCCCCAGGGCTGTGGCCAGTTATCTTGCGGCCCACTGCCCCCGAGGCCCATTTCCACCCCCGTTATTGCCACATCGGTTTCCACCATGGTATTTACCATTATTTTTGTGATTCTGACCCTTTTTGCCACCACCGTTGATGCAGTTTTGGCCGGAATTGGTGGAGACGGAGGGAGAATAGTCGGATGCGGTCACCATTACGATAGAAGGGGCCCCAGTGGCAGCCTTCTTAGCCAAGCCTTCTTCTTCGAGTGTGAGCATGGAATGAGCCTGATAAAATTGCGGAAGAGGACTGCTCTGACGAAGAGGCGTACCGACGCCACTATAGGCCTCAGATAGTCCTGCAACCATTTGAAGAACAAGACGATCGTTGGTAACGGGCGCACCAACGTTGCGGAGTTAGTCCGCCAATTCTTTCAACCTTTTGTAGTAAGCTGAAACATTAGGGAAGTCTTCCATATTAACGTGGGAGAAGTCCTGCTCAAGGGTAACAACACGAGAATTTTAATTATCTTAGAATATATCACACACTCTATTCCAAGTATCCATCGTTGTAGCATCTGGTTCGATAATCGTTTGCAACTGGTCGGTAGAGATAGTTGAGTAAATCCACTGAAGAACGGTAGCATCAATGGTCGTCCATAATTTAATATCATCCTCGGGTTTAGGCACCTCCGTATCAGTAGGGGCCGAGGGAATTATGTGATGGAGGACTTGATTAGAGCGTGCGTGAACTTTGAACAGTTCGGCCCACGTCGCGTATTGAACGTTTTCCATTTCAAGAATGATAGGGATGTGGTTCTTGATGTTAGAAACAGTAAGGGCAGGGTGAAACATGTTCTTAGCCGTCGCAAGACGTGATGTAGGGATTTTGGAAGAAAAATTGGGAAGAGGGAAGAGAGAAGGGAGCAAAGTGCACGGAAACCGAGGGGAAGTTCTCGGAAATCGAGGCACGAGAGAAGAGAGTTTGGGAGAGGAAATATTTGACCTAGACTTCTGATACCATGAAAGAATATAATCCCTTGATTATTTTCATTAATGAAAAAGTATATATACAATTTACAATTTCCATAATAGGAAAATCCTATTCATATTCTACTCCTAAAACCTTATTCTACTTGTACAATAACTATACAATTATGGTAAGTGTACAATTCTAATTACAATGAAACATCTCCTAAAATAGGCCACTAAACCGTGATATACACGGTATGTATACACCGTGTATATCACGGGTTTAACAACCCATCTTTGCTAAGTCATCCCGTGATATACATGACTAATATACTGTGTATATCACGGGTGTTTATCAACTTCTAACTATATTGTGACAGCATACAAAAATTTCACACTGTCCAATCACCTAAAAGATACCATGTGATTTTTCATAAAAAGTGAGATTAGTAATTAAGGTAGAGTTACATCCTAAAATAAGTTAAAATATACTACTACAACAAAAACAAAACAATAACGACATGCCCAGTGAAATCACACAAAGTGGGGTCTGGGGAAGGTAAGAGTGTACAACAGACCTTACCTTATCTTGAGAGGTAGAGAGACTGTTTCCGGTAAACGATCAACACAAGGTGAAGCAATTCAAAGCAATATGAAAAAGGAAATAATAGAAACAAATAAGCCATGTCAAAATATTATTAAAAACATGATAGAGTAGTATGAAAAAATGAACAGTAATTACCACAAATTAATACGATAATCGAAGTACATGAAACAACGTACTTATAAGTAATTTTTTTTTTATATTATCAGTGTATATAAATTATGTAAAAATCCATTTAATTCTCTGAAGTGGACGGATTTCTTCATAATCTTTCAGATATTCCCTCCAATGTCAATGAATCACAGATAACATTTTCTCTGTTCATGAAGAAAAGTCAGCCATTTTCAACAGAAACAATAATTAGGTTATTGTTATCTCCCTAATATAATGACTACTTGCTTTTAAAATAATCAATTGAATGCACCTTCTCTGTTGGATTTATGTTCCTTTATTTGTGACCCATTGTCTTCAGAAGTCAATGTCAATTATTCCTTCATTCATTCTTAATTCTAGAGTTGTTGTGCCTTTGTGGCTTCATTCTATTTGTTTCTCTTCAGGTGGAACCTTAGACATAATGCTCAAATTAACTAAAAGCATATTATACTCTAATGTCCAAAGGTGGTTGGATCACTCCCTTTTTTATACGATAGAATTTTCGGTATTCGCACCAATTACTTAATAAATATACCATACATATTTTTATATTATCACTAAACTATTGTTAATTAATATATATTCTTACCTTAATTTATGACTTAATTATGATAAATTAATATGATTTGATGTAAATATCGGTAGGAATAAATTTTTATCCTCTCTACAATGTGCGGAGACGTTGTGGAATCAGGCTCAAACAATGTATTTGTATTAAAAATATTCATTTGATATGTATAATAATCTATATCCTCCCTGAAAGTATACCGTGATAAACACGGTATACACGACATATACAATGCCTTGTGTATACCGTGTATATCACTGAAACACAAAACAGTTTGGAGTCCGTGATATACATGACGAGTATATCACGGAAACACAAAACAGTTTAGAGTCCGTGATATACATGACGAGTATATCACGGTTTGGAGCTATATTTGGTAACATATTATTTGTATTTAATTAAGCATTGTACACTTACCATAATTGTAGAATAATTGTAGAATTATTGTACAAATAGAATAAGGTTTTGGGAGTAGAGTAGAAATAGAATTTTCCATATTATGGATATTGTAAATTGTATATATACTCATTCATTAATGAAAATAATCAAGGGGTTATTTCTTTCATGGTATCAGAAGTCTAGGTCTTGCTTCTACCAATTTTTCTCTCTTCCGCTACCTCGGTTTCCGTGTCCATTCTCGGAATCCGTGCACTACCTCATCTCTTCCAAATCCCTCATTCACATATTGTTCTTTCGTTATGTCAACGTCAAAGAACCTGTTTTATCTTGCCCTTACTGTTTCCAACATCAAGAACCACATCCCTATTGTTCTTGAGATAGAAAATGTTCAATATGCGACGTGTGCAGAATTGTTCAAAATTCACGCAATCTCACGTCAAGTCCTCCATCACATCATTCCTCCCGCTGTCCCTACACCCGCGGAGGATCCTCAGTTATGAATCACTCTTGATTAGAGATGGTAGTGGATCCTGGACCCGGTCCGGATCCGGTGGATCCAGATCCGTTTTATAGGATATGGATCTTCAAAATTTAGACCTTATGGATCCGGATCGGACCCGGATCCATTTCTGACGGATCGGATCTGGATCTGGATCTTGTATTTGAGATCCGTATCCGATCCAGATCCGACCCGTGGATCTGTTTTTTATTAAATATATTCATAACCTAGAATGTAATTTTATAAGTACTTTCTTAAAATGGCTAAGCACATCCTTGCAAGTTTAATTCTCAAAACAAGTTTAATTTATCCCCGCGTTAACTCAAAAACCAAAAAAATAAAGAGGTAACTTTGATAATAAAATCAATGTTATATTAGTGAATGACTAATATCTCCATAGACAAGTAGTTAAAATTATATTCACTTCATTTGTGAAGATTCCAAGCACATGCAAGTTCTGCATTGTGGAAATACTAGTCAGCATTTTTCACAACTATTGTCATTGTCCAACATTTTCAATTAATAGCTCACAATCAAAACGAGACAAAGAACAAAATATCTCATATGAAAAATTGAAACACAGTAAATTGTTAGCTAAGTAAAAATTGTTTGTTAGTTCAAAAAAAAAATCTTAGCAATGTTACATTCTTAGCAAGGCAATTTTTTTTACATGTGGATCCAGATCCGATCCGTGGACCCGATGGATCCGGATTTTGATATGATTTTTATGAACTCGATGGATCTGGATTCAGGTATGAAAAATGGATCTGGATCTGGATTTAGTAGGATTCGGTCCAGATCCGATCCGTTGCCATCCCTACTTTTGATGCTACCGTCCTTCAGTGAATTTATTCCACTATTTCTACCGACCTATTACAGACGATCATTGAACCAGACACTACGGCGATAGCTACCTTGAATAGATTGCGGATATATTCCAGGATAACCAACATTCTTGAATTGTCACCCTTGAGCAGGAATTTTCCCAAGTCAGCATGGAAGATTTCCCGATTGTTTTCGCTTATTGTAAACGACTCAAGGAATTGGCGGACCAACTCCGTAACATTGGAGCGCTTGTTACCAATAATCGTCTTGTTCTACAAATGGTTGCATGCCTATCTAAGGCCTATATGGCATTAGGACTCTCCTCAGTCAAAGTAATCCGCTTCCCCCTTTTTATCAAGCCCATTCAATGCTAACGTTAGAGGAAGTTGGCTTGGCAAAAAAGGCGGCTACCGGCACCAGTTCAGTGGCGATGATGACTTCATCCGATAACTCTCACGGTTTTATTGACAATTCGGGGCAAAACCGCAACAAGGGTTGCGGCAAGATGGGATAAAACTGTAAAAATAATGGCAAAAATCGCGGCAGCAACAACAACGTCAACCGAAACAGAAGCAACACCGGCTGTGGGCCTCGGGGTACTGGGCCCCAGCCCTCCTGGTCTCAGCCCTGGGCTCCTTGACAGTGGGCCTGGACTAGCGGCCAGTGGCCCAGTCCAACCTATTTCCCGCCTAGTTATTTCCCAGGAAATTGGGCCCCGGTCTAGCCTAATCACATGGGGTCTGTTTGGGCCTTGGCCTACACATGCATTCACTGCTGCGTGCCCGACTCTGATCCCGACACTCACCGATATTGAAGCCGTCATGCATACACTTGGATTGAATCCTCCCGACCCGAATTGGTACATGGACACCGGCGCCACTTCTCACATGACGTCCGACCAAGGTACTCTCCCGTCTTATTTCAATTTGAGCAAAAATCATGGCATTATTGTTGGTAATGACAACTCAATTCCAATTCGTGGTTACAGTTATACAACTTTGTCTCCCCCCATCCACATCTTGTCTTGAAAAATACCCTTCATGCCCCTAACTTAATTAAAAATTTGGTGTCTGTTCAAAAGTTCACCATTGATAATTAGGTTTATGTTAATTTTGATCCATTTGGGTTTTCTGTGAAGGATTTCAAAATGGGGATATCTCTCATGAGATGCAATAGTAGGGGAGATGTTTATCCAATCACGCCCGCCACCAGTTTCTCGAGTCAAGCCATGCCATGCCATCGACATTTGCAGCTCTTGCTCCTTCCTTGTGGCATGCACGTTTGGGTCACCCTGGGTTGTCCATTGTTTCTTCCTTGCATAAAATAAATTTATTTCTTTTAAGGGTACGCGTAGTACTCCAATTTGTCATTCATGTCTATTAGGGAAGCATGTTAGATTACCATTTGTAGCCTCTACTTTTCGTACTTTAATGCCTTTTGACACCATTCATAGCGATTTATGGACATCTTCCGTTTTATGTTCTGTGGGCCATCATTATTATGTTCTATTTTTGGATGATTATTCTAATTTTTTATGGACCTTTCCGTTAGCAAAAAAATCTCAAGTTTTTTTCACATTCTTAACATTTCGAGCATTCATCCGTACCTAATTCGAACGGAAAATAAAAAATATTCAATGTGATAATGGCAAAGAATATGATAATGGATTGTTTCGGGAATTTTGTGATGCTAATGACATAGTTTTTTGTTTCTCTTGTCCTCATACGTCCTCACAAAATGGGAAAGCCGAACAAAAATTTCGTACCATTAATAATATTGTCCGCACTTTATTGACCCATGCTTCTGTACCCCCTTCCTTTTGGCATCATGCTCTACAAATGACTACTTATCTACTTAACAGACTTCCTACCAAAGGGTTGACATATTCTTCTCCTCTTAAAATTCTCTATAATAAGAATCGTTCGTATTCACATCTTAGGGTCTTTGACTGTTTATGCTATCCACTATTTCCGTCAACTACAATTAACAAACTTCTAGCCCGTTCAACCGCTTGTGTGTTTTTGGGTTATCCATCTAATCATCGTGGTTACAAATATTTTAATTTATCGTCTAATAAAATCATAATTAGTCGCCATGTTATTTTTTATGAAACCCAATTTCTATTTGCTAAAGTGAGTAGTCCTGTGCCTAGTTCGTATAATTTTTTAGATGACGAAGTCTCACCGTACATTATGCACCACTTAATGGGCCGATCCTGTAACCACAACACGCCAGCAGTCCCACTGCATGCTGGCCCGCAAATACCCACTAACCGTCCCTTCCCCGTCCCAGGTCCAGCTATTGGGCCGATAGTCCAGCCCACTACCGAGAGTGCTTCAGCCTCGGTTTCTGCTTCCCTCCCGTGTCCAATTTCCAGTGTTGGGCCAGCAGGCCCACTGCCTGCTGGCCAGTCCGTCACCCTCAGAATTTTTCCCAAAATCCACCCACTTCTCTCCCGAGTCACAAACCTATCACTCGTAGTCAACAATGTATTTTTAAACCAAAAAGACATTTTAATCTAAATTTTAATGTTCTTAAATCTCCACTACCCTGTAACCCAGTATCTGTATTAAATGATCCGAATTGAAAATTGGCTATGAACGACGAATATAATGCTCTTATTGACAATAAGACGTGAGAATTGGTACCCCGTCCTTCTGGTGTTAATATTATTCGGTCGATGTGGATTTTTACTCATAAAGATAATTCTGATGGTTCTTTTGCGAGACATAAGACTCGTCTTGTAGGTGATGGTAAATCTCAACAGGTTGGCGTGGATTGTAGTGAGACATTTAGTCCGGTGGTCAAATCGGCTACCATTCACACTGTTCTCAGTTTGGCTCTTTCGAAAGCATGGTCCATTCATCAACTAGATGTGAAAAATGCTTTTTTACATGGTGATCTTGCAGAGACAATTTACATGCATCAGCCCTTGGGTTTTCGAGACCCCAAATATCTTTGACCCCCTCTATCTACCAGGTGCATACCTTTTCCATTTTTTTGATAGTAAATAAAGGAATATGTTTCCTTGATTTTATTGATGAATGATTTACAATATATATAAGGTTACAAGAATATTATTTTGATACAAATTAGGTAATTAATTAATCCAATTACAAAAAATTATAATTTTACCTAAAATATGAGATATACAATAAGAATATTAGAAAATATTCTATTACTATGGTATGTTGAGGATATGAAAGTGATTAAACACTTGGGTGACATGATCCAGCAAAGTGAATAGTTTGCTTTGTTTTACAGTTTTGATTGGACAACATGCTGTGAATTTCTTGATGAGAGCCAATTGTCTCTCTAGGGCTCCCCAAGAAATAAGCAAAAAACCTGAAAGCTAGCTAAGTAGATAGATATTCATGCAATGTGTAGCCAAGTTTTTTAGTTTTTTTTTTTATTAAGGTGATTCAAAATATAAAAAAGTAAATATATAAAGAAGTCAAGGAGATTTAAAATATACTATTAAATACATAAGAAAATTTGTTGACTTTATATATAGTATAATTTTTTGATGAAAAATATTCGCATGAACCTCTCGCACGCCTACCTCTGCCCCTATATACAAGTTATTCTCAATGGAGATCCCGGTATAAAAGTTAACTAATTTGTCTACATATGTTTGTGTTCTTCTTAGGCAAGAATACTCATTAAATTATGTTTGCTTCAAATTTAAGCATTAATAATAGGCTCAAATGGACAAAAAATGTTAACATTCTTTGATCATAATACAACCAAAAATAGTTCACATGGTCATTTGGTTGTTCTGAATTTTAAAGCATTAAAATCAAACTGCTCCCTCTTTGAGATAATTCAAATGTGGTATTAGGTGAGGTTTGGTTAGAGGGTTGAGAATAATTCCATGCAAATTTCCAATCACAAGTTGACAGAGAATTGTACCAAATTATGAAAAGTTGATAGGCTCGAGTTTAATTGAACAACTTGAAAGAGCTGCTACCTTAATTTTTGGCTAGGTACTATATGTCACGAATAGGTTCACGCGGTTATGAAACTTTTGAGTTGTTAAAAATTATTTCTTTAACTAGAATTACCTCGCAATTTCATAAGAGGTAAGTAAGGACTCGTCTTAGGCTTGATCCATGTGAATTAGACTCTCAACATCTCGAGGTTAGAGGACCAAAGTCTATGTACTCCTTCATCCCAAATTAAAAGTCACTTTAGTTAGAAGTCCCAAAATAATTACTATCAGTTCAGAAGTTCAAGATTAAAATTAATAATTATTTTCAATTATACTCTTAATTTTAATGGCGTCGTATTTAAGAAGAAGAAATAAATCTATTTATTAAATATGAGTAACTTAAAAAATTATACTTTATATTTTTTTAATGGGTAACGGCAGTTACAATAGAATGGAGGGGATAACTAAGTAACTAACACTTCAATAAGTTAGATGTCAGCCTTGTATACACTTTACACCTTTGACTTTTAAAGTATCCACGTATATATGAAATTGAACATGTCTTTGTTCTATAATTTGGAGTTTATTAACTTAAATGTTAAGTAAACATGTCATTATGCCTAGATATTTAAATTGTTAATTTGATGGAGAAATTATGGGGTACAAATTAAACTATGGAGGAGATAAAGAACAACAAGCTAGAGGATGTATTACAAATTATATAATATAATGGAGTTGTACCAATTATGTTGACAAAAAGGGTGAAGCTTAATTGACCACATCTCTTCAACAAGTCAAACATGATCTGATCTTTTGCAATAGATTCCAAAAGATCTTTATTTTTCATAACATTCTCTCTGTATCTAGTTCAAGAATTACATCAACTTGACCAAGAGGGCCCTCAGAGTTAGAGCTCTAGAGAAAGGCCCATTTTTCTTGATTGTTTTTTCAGGGGCAAGTGGGACTCTTCCCATACCTTTTTTGTTCTTGTTTAACTATTTTTTCAACATGCCATCACAATATCGAAAGGAAGTCTTGGAGTAATTGGTAAAGTTGATGCCATGTGACCAGGAGGTCATGTGTTCAAGCCATGTAAACAGCCTCTTGCAGAAATGTGAGGTAAAACTGCGTACAATAGACCCTTGTGGTTCAGCTCTTTTCCGGACCCCGCACATAGCGGGAGCTTAGCGCACCGGACTGCCTTTTTTTTAGCCATCACAATATCTTATCTTCATATATTCATCATCTAAAAAGTTACTAACACATGCTCCATATTTCTATGATTACCCTCAGACCAAAAAGAAAAAAAGGTTACAATATCACACCTTTTACCTAGAACTTGGAAAGTGAAAAGATGGAATAGACATAAAAAAATATTATTAAACTCAGAAAACTTTTCATGCTGATTGTCATCAACTTTACTGGAAAGATGATTAGGCAGGACTACTTCATTTAAACTATTTAAACTCCAAGTTCCTCTTTGCCTTGCCAACTTAGGATAATGTTAATTTTCCTTCTATCTCCTACTAATAGTTTTCCATTTTAAGTTAAAAACAGCTCCACAAATTCTTTCATAAACTATGCATTTCTCAATTTAAGTTCCAAGGTTGTGTTCCTTTCACAAATATTGACATGGGAAGTGTTCATCTTTCTTATCTGCTGCTTTTCTTAACAACACTTGGTGTTGTTCTTGCTGTTTCTTCTCCAGATGGTGCATCTGATTTTAATTGGCTTTTGCGAATAAAGTCAAAATTTGTTGATCCATATGGAGTTCTTGAAAACTGGTCTGAAGGAACTACCATATGTACTTGGAATGGAGTGGCATGTTCAGATGATCATTCTCATATTGTGAGGCTGAATCTTTCTGCCTCAGGACTAGAAGGTCCAATATCTCCAGAATTCGCGCATCTCACTTCTCTTCGAGTGATTGATTTATCGGACAATTTTCTTAATGGAACAATCCCTCCTGCATTAGGAGAGCTTCATAACTTGGAGGAATTGCTTCTTTTCTCCAATTTTCTCACTGGTGAGATTCCCTCGGAGCTCGGTCGTTTGAGGAAGCTGCAAGTTCTTAGAATTGGAGCCAACATGTTGACAGGCCAAGTGATACCAGAAATTGGTGAACTTTCTGAGTTAAGAGTCCTGGCTCTTGCTTATTGCCAATTCAGTGGAAAGATACCAAATGAGATTGGTGATTTGAAGCATCTGATAAATCTTGACTTGCAGCAAAACAGTCTTAGTGGCCCCATACCAGAATCAATTGGCGGCTGCAAAAATCTTCAAAATTTTGCAGCATCAAATAACAGAATAGGGGGACATATTCCTGCCTCAATTGGTCAGCTCGAATCACTCGATATCTTGAACCTGGCAAACAACAGTTTTTCTGGTTCAATTCCTGTTGAGCTGAGCCATCTCTCCAATTTGAAGTACTTAAACTTGTTTGGCAATGAATTGGATGGAGAAATCCCTTTCGAGCTTAACCAGTTGGTGCAGCTCGAGACGTTAGATTTATCTAACAACAATCTTTCAGGAACCATATCACTTCTCAACACCTACCTGAAGAATCTTGAGACTTTATCACTCTCGGGCAACTTCTTAACAGGAAGCATCCCGAGTAATTTCTGTGTCCGTGGTTCAAGCTTAAGCCTACTTATTCTGGCTGACAATAAGCTATTAGGCAACTTTCCATTGGGGCTACTAAATTGCACGTCCTTGCGACAGCTGGATCTCTCCGGTAACAACTTTGGAGGAATGCTGCCACGTGGCCTCGACAGGCTAGAAAGTCTCACTGATCTCCTGCTCAACAATAACAGCTTTACTGGGACTATACCACCTGAAATAGGAAACTTGACTAACTTGGAAGATCTGTACCTGTTCCATAACATGCTCTCTGGTGGAATTCCAGTTGAAATAGGAAAGCTTCAGAGGCTGCGCGAACTATACCTCTATGAAAACCAGCTGTCAGGAAGTATCCCAAGAGAATTGACAAACTGCTCCAGCTTAACGTGCGTTGATTTCTTTGGTAATCAATTTTCGGGCTCTCTTCCTGATGCCATTGGTAGGCTTAAGAATCTTGAAATTCTTCAGCTAAGGCAGAATGAGTTGTCTGGTCCAATTCCACCAAGCTTAGGTTATTGCAGGAAGCTTCAAAAACTGGCTTTGGCTGATAATAAGCTTTCAGGATCATTGCCACCAACTTTCAGATTTCTATCGGAGTTGGACCTGATTACTCTTTACAACAATTCCTTTTCAGGTCCACTTCCTGAATCTCTTTCCCTTCTGAAAAATCTCAGCAAAGTTAACTTTTCTCACAATAAGTTTAGTGGAAGCATTTCTCCCTTAGCTGGTTCAAACTCTCTTACAGCTCTTGACTTAACAAACAACAGCTTCTCTGGTCCTATCCCATCTGAGCTATCCTTGTCAAAAAATCTAACCCGTCTTCGCCTTGCTAATAATTTTTTCACTGGAGAAATCCCTTCTGAATTTGGACAACTTGAAGAGCTTAGGTTTCTTGATTTATCGTTCAACAATTTGACCGGAGATCTAGCACCTTCCCTTGCTGGCCTTAAAAACCTTGGCCATTTTCTCCTTAGCTCTAATCAATTTACGGGGGAAATTCCCACATGGTTAGGAGGCATAGAAGGTCTTGGTGAGCTCGATCTTTCGTTCAACAACTTCACTGGAACAGTTCCAGCAGAACTTGGAAACTCTCCAAAATTACTCAAACTTTCTCTCAGTTACAACACATTATCAGGTACCATACCACAAGAATTGGGAAATCTCACAAGTTTAAATGTCTTGAATCTTCAAAGAAACAATCTTTCTGGCTCCATTCCTTCAACTCTTCAAAAATGCCAGAAGCTCTATGAGCTAAGGCTTTCTGAGAACAATTTATCTGGCTCAATCCCTATTGAAATCAGCTCTTTATCTGAATTACAAGTGATATTAGACCTGAGCAAGAATCACCTTTCTGGTGGAATTCCTTCATCACTTGGAAATCTTGTGAAGTTAGAAAGACTAAATCTTTCATTCAATGAACTTCAAGGAAAAGTCCCACAATCACTTGGAAAGTTATCAAGTTTACATAGGCTCAACCTCTCATATAATCATCTCCAAGGCCAAATTCCTTCCACATTTTCAGGATTCCCACTTAGCTCTTTCATAGGTAATGATCATAAGCTATGTGGCCCACCATTATTAACATGTTCTGAATTAAAGGGACATGAAAGAATTTGGCAGCTATCGAAAGCTGGTGTTGTAGGGATAACAGTGGCCATTGTGTTTACTTCCACAGTGATATGCATGGTACTGCTTTATATCATGCTGAGATTATGGTGCAACTGGAAAAAAGTTACAATTTCATGCTCAGAGACAGGTGGATTTGAGAGTAAAAGTAGAGAAGGGGAAAATTGGGTGTATGGAGAGGAGATTAAAAGTGGACAATACTGGAATACAACATCAATTGTTTCATCTAAGGAGAAGCAAATATCTAAAGAGACATGCATGTTTCATTATAGTGTGAGTTTATCAGATAGCACAGAAAAACCATTAGTTTGAGAGGGTGTTTTATTTGCTTTGATCATTCTTGATTCTTATCATATTTTCCTTTCTTTTCTCTACTTTGTAAATTTTTTATTTTTGATGTGTTCAGATAATTTGTTTTCTGTGGGGTAGTGGGGTTTACATGTAAAGAGCAATTATGTTATGAAAACTCAACATCAAGGAGAGACTCATGATTATGAGATATGTTGATTATGTCTACCACCTAGTGAAGTAAATGGGCAAATCGACTGAACCATAGCTTTCATTTTCAAAAGGTACTTTTGGGATGGTGTAAACAGTTTATTGTCCAAAATTTCAGGAAAAATACTTTTAGATATTTGTTTTCTAAGGTGGGTGGTGGAACATTGATGTAGTGTTTTCCTAATAAATGAGTAGTATACATTGATAATAATGTTAACATATAAATTGTTCGCCTATTTGATGTACTGAGGAAATTGTTTTCGAACATTACAATAACCAAAAAATGAAAATTACTATGCTAATCACAAAAAAACAATATTTATTAAGAACAGATGCCATACAAAATGTAGCTTCGCGGTCAATGGTTATCTCAATTATGTGTATGTTGTTGACCATACTTATAAACGAAAGGCTAGAGAGGCATGATAGAAAAATTTCCCTTCTTTCACTTGTATCTCATATAATAGTGTGCTCATCTTTTGCCAAATGTTGTGAATGGATTGGCGTAGATTCATGTTAACTCCTCGCATGCTTTTCCCATAGAAAAGTGTCAAATTTTCGGCCGAGTTCCATTAATAATCATGAATTGATTTTAAATTTTGAATAATTAATTATATTATATAAAAATTTCATTTAAAAATTTGGGAAAATGAGTTATGACTCTAAAAGAAATTAAATTCAGTAAGCAAGAAGGTCTTCTCTATACTTTTTGCCATTAGGAAAAGAGATGTTTGTCGAATGATGGCCCAATGGGCTTACTTTGTCTGAAGGTGCTCGGCCCAGTACAAGCCCATAAACTGTATCCATTAAACAATAGTAGTCGGTCGACCAGAAGGAAACCTATAAATACGAGAAAATCCTTGTACGAGTAGGACTGGAACATGTAGTTCCTTAACTCATATCGTTTATTTTCCGTTGGGGGCTTTTCTTTTTCCTGCAAAATCATATCTGGGATTTATATATATATATATATAAACAGTTAAAGAAGTTGAAGATTAATTTACAATCCCTCTATTTACGTCAACAAATTCGACTCAAATCAAATTCTTGTGCAACAGGGCTTTTCAGTGAATTGCAATCGAGTTCATGTGTTTTAGGGTTAAGGGAATCTAAATTTCCGCATTCAATCCAACGTGGATGAAGAAATTGCCCCTCGGAGATGGATGTGAAACGAAAAACTAACAAGAAAGAGATCGACGAAGAAATTGATAGGGATAGTTGGTATATTACATCCAAGAAGCCGAAAATTGATGAGGTTTTCAGGGCTCCTGCTCTTAGAGGATTCAGAGATTTTAGCCTTCAATTGAAAGGATTGCCGAATTTCTTGCCCCAAGTTCAAGATTACCCTTTTTCAGCAGAAAGTTATAAAGACCGTATACCAAGTCCAAGATCCCATCTTCCTGAAATCTCAGTTAAATCGAGGAAAATCAATATATGCTGCTCGGCATGTAAGAAGTCTCCAGTAGTCTTAACGAACACTCGTTATGCCCTGGCTGCAGTGTAAAATCTGATAATTTAGCTGTTATTTGCAATGGGATGGAAGGGATTTATTTTCCAGGACTTCATATGCTTCAGAGCAAGTGTGGTTCTTGCAGCTCTAAGAAGCAAAAAGTTGGTGAATGGGAAAGGCATGCTGGTTCCAGAGCGAAAAAGTGGAAGGCGAGCATTAAAGTGATGGTGTCTATGCAGCCACTTGGTGAATGGGTTGCAAATAATGAGGCCCATGGAATTATTACTCCTTTGAAATTAGATAAGCACCAATTGATTTCTCTCTTGCAAGAAAAGTACAGACCTGTTAATGCAAAGTGGACCTCAGAACGTTGCGCTATCTGTAGATGGATTGAAGATTGGGACTTCAACAAGATTATTATATGCAATAGGTGCCAGATAGCTGTTCATCAAGAATGTTATGGTGCTAAAGGGGTTCGAGATTTTGCTTCTTGGGTTTGCCGGGCTTGTGAAACACCTCGAGTTGACAGGGAATGTTGCCTTTGCCCTGTCAAAGGAGGTGCATTGAAACCTACTGATATTGATCCTTTTTGGGTTCATGTCACTTGTGCTTGGTTTAGACCCGAAATCGCTTTTGTTTGTGATAAGAAGATGGAGCCTGCAATAGGACTTTTTGCAATTCCGCCAACGTCCTTTCATCAAGCATGCAGTATATGCCAACAGACTCATGGTTCTTGCATACAGTGTTGCAAATGCGCAACGTCTTATCATACCATGTGTGCTTTTCGAGCTGGTTACTATATGGAAATGAATTTCTCAGAGAGGAACGGAACGCAAACAACCAAATGGTTATCGTATTGTGCTTTTCATAAAGCCCCGAGTGAGGATAACATTTTAGTCATGCGAACTCCTAATGGAGTTTACTCGAACCAAAATTTTCTTCATACAAGAAAAGGAGGCAAAGTCTTGAGAGGTTTGAGGCTCATGCCTTGTGAGGCATCACCGGCTGAAACGAACGAATCAGATTCTTTCTCTGCAGCTAGATGTCGAGTTTTTAAACCATCGACAAACAAGAAAGTTAAACCGGAGCCAATAGTCCACAGCTCGACAAGGCCTCACCATCACTCACTAACGGCAATACATAATTTAAGCACAAACCAATATCAAGAACAAAGCAATTTTCCAACATTGAGAGAGAGATTGCATCATTTGAGTAAAACTATAAACCATCGGATTTGTTTTGGGAAATCCGGTATACATGGATGGGGTCTCTTTGCGAAGAGAAAGATTCAAGAAGGAGAAATGGTAGCTGAATATGTTGGTCAGAGGATTCGGGGCAGCGTGGCTGACCTTAGAGAACGTCGATATAGGTCACAAGGCAAAGACTGTTACTTATTCGGGATAAATGAAGTAGTAATTGATGCCACAATGAAAGGAACCATAGCAAGATTAATCAACCACTCATGCATGCCAAATTGCTTTGCAAGGATCATGAGTCTTGGAGAAGATGAGGATCGGATCGTTCTATAGCTAAAACGGATGTTTCAGCAGGGGATGAGTTAACGTTTGATTACAGATTTGAAGCTGATCAGAGTGATGAGCCTAAAGTCCCGTCTTTGTGGAGCTACCAACGGTAGGAAATTCATGAATTAGAATAGCATAGAAAGAGATTATTGATTGTCACTTCCTATCTGTTGAGGATTGTGGGGATATTTTGATCTTCACCCACACTCCACTTTATTGTTAGGGTAGAAATCAATTCCTTGATTTTAGATCAGATAGTCACACACTTCAATATGGTATTAGAGCCAGACTCATTCAATTCGTTGTTCGTCGATGTTGGGCCCCCAAATTATATTGTTCACGCTCCAGTTAACGAGGTCCGGGTGTGCGGGGGAGTGTTAAGAGTCCCACATCGGAAATGGAAACATGTACTCCTTATATGGATTTGGACAATCCTCACTCTACAAGCTAGCTTTTGGGGTTGAGTTAGACCCAAGATCCATTCTTTACAATCTCTAAGGATATACTAATTAATATGATTGATCTAATCAATCCTAATTCTATGACATTAATTTATACTAATTTACAATCATCCTAAAATGTATGAGTACAATATCTATGATTTATGATGATTGGAGATAATTATGAGATATCCCCATAATTATCTTAACAGTCCCCCGCAGTCTTAGCGGGAGATTCTCGTATGCTGAGATTGTCCCTGAAATCATCAAATAGTACGCGCGGAAGGCCTTTGGTGAAAATGTCAACAATCTGATAACAGTACGGTACATGGAGAAAACAGACTTGTCCACGTGCAACCTTTTCTCCGAAAAATAATATATCACTTTCTATGTGTTTTGTGCATTGATTATATCGCACTTACATTATCACAATAAACCACATTTGCCTTTTCAATCGGACAATGAAGCTCTAAAAGAAGATTACGGAGCCAACATGATTCAGCAACCACATTGGCTACCCCTCGGTATTCTGCTTCAACGCTCGATCGAGACATCGTTGGTTGTCGTTTGGATGACCATGAAATAAGGTTATCTCTCAAAAACACACAATAACCAGAGGTGGAACATCGCGTGTTCGGGAAGCCACCCCAATCCGCATCTTTATAAGACGAGAGACTCGAAATAGAGGACTTATACAGATGCAGTCCAAAATAAAGAGTACCATTGACATACTTCAGAATTTGCTTGAGAGCTCTCATATGTTCCTCTTTCGGATCATGCATATGTAAACACACTTGCTGAACCGCATATGAGATATCAAGTCTCGTGAAAGTGAGGTATTGCAAAGCCCCTGCAAGGTTGCGATAGTGTGCTGGATCAATGTATGGGGTCCCTGCATAGTTACTCAATTTGGCTTTTGTATCAACCGATGTGTGTGATGGTTTGCAAGAGGATATACCGACTTTGTCAATGATTTCCTCGGCGTATTTCTTTTGACTGAGAAATAGGCCACCTGCATATTGGGTTACAACAATGCCCAAAAAATAATTTAAAGGACCCAAATCCTTCATTGCAAATTCGGTAGCAATTAGGGACATAATAGACAGGCGAAGTGATGTAGATGATGCTGTGAGGATGATGTCATCTACATATAGGAGTATATATGCCATGTCGCTACCATTCTTATAAACAAATAATGACTGATCGGACTTGTTATGTGAGAAACCCAATGTAGATACAAATCCTGCAAACCTATTATACCATGCCCGGAGAGCCTGTTTCAAATCATATAAAGACTTTTTCAACATGCAAACATAATCCGGATGTGTGAAGTCTCGGAAACCCAAAGGTTGGTGCATGTACACCGTCTCTTGTAGGTGACCATGTAAGAATGCATTTTTGACATCTAATTGATGAATGAACCAGGAATTTGAGAGTGCCAAGCTAAGAATAGTACCGATAGTTGTTGGCTTAACCACCGGACTGAATGTTTTACCACAATCCACGCCAACCTGCTGAGACCTGCTATCACCAATAAGATGAGTTTTGTATCTCGCAAAGGAGCCATCATAATTATTTTTATGACAGAAAACCCGCATAGACCTGATAATGTTCACATTAGATGGACGGGGCACCAACTCATACGTCTTATTTTTAATAAGAACATCAATTTCGTCTAACATGACAACTTTCCAATTCGGGTCTGATAGGGCTGCTTTGGGATTTTTGGGAATTGGGGATGGTTGGACCGAAGTTATTAAGTTAAAATGATATTTGGGCCGAAAAATCCCGTGCATGGCATGTGTTTCAATGGTCCGGAGTTGGGCTAAAGTCGAGTGATGGGGATCAGGGCTATCGGGTATGGTGTTGGGCCGAGACGAGGTAGCATTTTGGGCCAAAGCAGAATTTTGGTTAACTTGTTTTTCTGTCAGGTTATTGGGCTGAGAGGGAGTAGGGATATAGGCCTAAATTTATGGGTTTAGATGCTGGGTTGGGTTCACGAGTGAGGGAGCAGTGGGCTCCCTCATGTGGGCCCGACTGCCACTGGAGGTGGATTGGGTAGAGACCAACGGTAAGGAGATAATGACCTCCGAACCGCGGACTGGTCCAGCCCCATTTTGTGGTTGGGCTGGTCCCATCTTATTTTGGGTATGTAGGTGGTGATGTAAAATTGGATGTATTACGTCATCCAAAAAATCATATGAAGGTGGGGATGCCACGTGAGATTTAACAAACGGGAATGTCGACTCATCAAAACTACATGATAAGATATTATGATTTTTCCATTCGTCATATCATAACATTTATATCTCCTATGATTTTGCGGGTATCCCAAAAACACACAAAGAGTGGAACAAGCCTGAAGTTTGTTAATAGTAGTGGACGGAAACAAAGGATAACACAAACATTCAAAAACCCTCAAATGTGTAAAAGATGGGAGACAATGGTACAACATTTGTGTAGGTGACATATTGGAAAGTAGTTTGCTAACAAGAATATTTAAGAGATACGTTGTCACGACCCAAACCGGAGGGTCATGACGGGCACCCGGACCTTACCTGCCGAGTACCACTAATCATATATTTTAGCATACAACCGTAATTTCTCATGATCCAAGAGGGCCGCCACGAGATACCATGCTGATATATGGATATAATAAACTGGATAAGAGCTATGTAAAATCGTGTAACCAGAAGGACCTAACCTATATACATATACATATCAAGGCCGACAAGGCCATACATGACTACTATACATAGGACATCTGTCTATAAGCCTCTAAAGAGTATGTGACATCATAAGGTCGGGACAGGGCCCCGCCATACCCCAACGCAGAACCAAAATATCATACCACGACTAGACTGCCACTCTGAAACAAATAGAGTGCTCCAATATCAGCTAGACCAACATCCTACTAGTACGGACAGTCGCCCTGTCTACCTGAGCCTGCGGGCATGAAACGCAGTGTCCCCCGACAAAAGGGACGTCAGTACGACTGATGTACTGAGTATGTCAGGCATAAAAATAGCATAATAGACACCTGAAAGTAATATGAGACAAGAAACAACCAACCAGTAGAGAATGCCTCTGAGGGCAATAATATGCCTAAGTACCATGTCTATGCAGAATGCCTCTGAGGGCCATAATATGCATAAGTATCATGTCTGTGCAGAATGCCTCTGAGGGACATAATATGCATATGTATCATGTCTGTGTAGAATGCCTCTGAGGGCCATAATATGCATAAATGTCATGCATAATGCGGTCATACATACATATATATATATATATAACGCTGTCTCCATCATATCATTTCGGCCTCTGTGGACATAATCATCATCGTGTATATCTGTACCAGTTGCAGGTGGTGTGTGTATATAACGTCGTATCTCTTTTCTCATTACCCATACATATATAATGCATACATATAGTGTAGTATATAACTCCTTTGAGGTCAAGGTATGTACATGAATAAAATGCATGAATGTTATGATAATAAGACACTATAAGTTTGTCGGAGTAACGTAAAGTCGTTTCACCTCATATTAACATTATGAATACTGACATCTTTTTCATGTACCTCAATAAGAATTTAGGAATATATTTAGGCATGCTTTTACAATAGGAATGAATCATGAACATTCTTAACCACTAAGAGTAGAATCATTTATGGGACAATATTACGCTTACGTTTCGTACTTAGAACATTCCAAAAGAAAGAAATAATTTGTCTTAACATACCTTTAATGCCGACTTTCTACCAATTGTCGAAACCAACCTCTTATATGCCTTAATCTTGGATGTCAAGAACAATCCCTCCTTCCACCTTATTTCACTACAAAGTAACCTTCAATTTGCTACTACCCGAAGAACAATCAGTGTTAAATTACATCATCGACGTGGCCATTATTATTATATCGTTTATCACATAACTTGTCCCCGAATATGAATTCCTCCAGCAGATTGTACACACATATCTGGAGAACGAATATACATATCCACACAGATATGTGTATTGTTGTTTCCTTCTCCTTGAACATTCTTTAAAAGAGATATGGAACTAATATGAATTAGTTTAGGTAGAAACCAAATGCAATAATTGTATAAAACCTCATCATTGTTTCTTTATGAGTCACGGGGTCCTCACATCCCTTATGCCACGACTTGGGACAATAATGTGTCATGTGTTACTGCTAATTACACCCAACATAAGTAGCTACCACGTGTAATTCAATACACATATCCCTTGTCCTTATAATCACTACTTATGACAATGTCTTTCACTATAATTCGACAATTGCCCAATTACACACATAATTAATTCTTGATCCTAATTCACTTAAATAGTAATCATTTAGCACCCTTTGTATATCCATTATCATGGTCATATGATATAACGTTAGTCTGTAGCCTCTTTCGGTACGCATAAAATATTATTCTCAATTCCCGTCATCATATTTGTTACGTCCAAAATTATTTCAGGGTTTTATCCTTTCATTTACTAAGCTCTTTGTTTACATACGTGAATATGACCAAAAATCCTCCAACGCTCGGGTCTATTTACATACATCTAGCGATTCAAACCATGGCCCGGAAGTACAGGATGTTACATATGTGGCCATTTGAAGTGCATGATGCCAAAACATTGGTGGTGTGGACGAATACACAAGAAGTATGCGAATCATATTGTTAATTGTTCGAATTTTTCTTTTGCCTTTCCCATTTTGAGGTGATGTATGTGGACATGAAAGACGCAAAGACATCCCATTTAGGTGACAAAAATTGTTAAATTGAGCATTTATGAATTTCCTCCCATTGTCACATTGAAAGCATTTAATGGATTTGTCAAATTAAGTTTTGATAAAAATACTAAATTATTTTAAAATGGTGAAGGCTTGTGATTTATGCCCTAATGGAAACGTCCACATAAAATTCGAATAATCATCCAAAAGAAGCATATAATATTTATGACACGCAGAACTCAAAACTGGAGATGTTCACAAATCACAATGCATAAGATCAAATGGCATAAATGTATGTGAAGTAGATGATGAAAAAGGTTGTTTAAAATGCTTCCCAAAGACACAAGTTTGGCAAACAGAAGAGTTCAAAAGTTTGTTACAAGCAACAAAATTATTCTTCCTAAGATTATTGAAAACAAGTGCTCCTGGGTGTCCCAACCGATTGTGTCATACAATAGTGGAAATAACTGCAAAGGTTGATGGTTTGGTCACGTGATTGTTGGAAACGGTAGTGATGGGATACAAGTCCCCCATGCTATTATATCTCATTAGCGACATCCCCGTATGAAAATCCTTCACAAAAAACCCAAACGGATCAAAATTCACAGAAACGTTGTTGTCAATTGTAAAACGTCGTACAAATATCAAGTTTTAATCAGTTTTGGCGCATTAAGACATTTTTCAAATATAATGGTGGGGTGGGATAGTTTTACCTAACCAATACCGCGAATTGAAATTTTCTGCCCACTGCCGACAATAATATTTGTATTACCGCTCATATTAAAATAAGATGAGAGATTACCATGAGATGTCGTCATGTGAGACGTATCCCCTGTGTCCATGTACCACGACACATCTGTAAAATTTAGATTTATGTTGTTCATGACTTGTTCGATATCGGTGGGAGCATAACCTACAGAAAGATGGTGTTTGGGCTACAAAAGCGTGTTGCGGACGAGAACCTAGAATTCTAGACTGTCAATTTGAAGATGAGGGCTTGGCCCACGACGCGGTGAGGTATGGGCACGGAGGGGCAGCCCACTGTGGGGCCCAGACCCATGACGGGTACTGCCTCCACTGGTTCTCGCCAGACTAGGCAGGCGGCTGCCACTAGTTGGGCCGCCACTGCCCCTGCTGGTTGTGGTTGTTGCTGCCGCAGGATGGTTGGCCGACGCCCCTCCCCCGTCCTTTTCCACCATTATTTTTTCCCTTGTTATTATGGTTTGACCCTCATTTTTTACCATTATTGTTGCCATTTCCAGTTCCACCCGAACAAGAATTTTGTGGCTGAAAATCTGCGGAAAATGAATTACTTGAGACAAGTGCAGTTCCAGCAGTGTCTGCCCTGGAAGCTGCCTGCTTTGCTTTGCGTGTTTCCTCGAGAATCAACCTTGAACAAGCCTCGTAAAATGGAGGTAATGGATTACTCTACTGAATGAATGTAGCGACTCCATCATACGGTTAATTCAATCCTGTAATTAATTGCAGAACCAACCTTTGATTTATTACCGATTGTCACGACCCAAACCGAAGGGTCATGACGGGCATCCGGACCTTACTTGCCAAGTACCGCTAATCACGTGCTTGCCACCTAACCGTAATTAATCATGGGCCATGAGGGCCTTCACGAGATACCCTGCTGACATACGAAAGTAGTAAACTAAAAAGGAGCTATGTAAAATCCTGCAACCAGAAGGACCCAACCTATATGCATATACATACCAATATCTCAGGGTATCTCGCGGCGGCCCTCGTGGCCCATGATTACATGGAACACTTGTTATTTAGCCAATAACCGTCCATCATTCTATGTCTCAAACACTTCACTTACGTACCAATATCTCATTCATTAACGAAATTTACGATACTTGACACTAAAATTGCACGTGTGTGGAAACGACGTTTCCGACGTGCGGGGCCCCAGTTGTTCGAGTCATAAATAATGGGATAAACTTAATTCCACACTAGTAAATTTTCAACACTCTTTTCCTAGCAGATTGTTAGTAAGGTGTTCAGTAGGTACATTTTTAGCTAATTAACATTAAGTGTTCAATTGATACAACTCTTAATATAAATGTCTAAATGAAAAAATTGTACAAGTTTAAGTGGCTGCATATGTATTGAGCCTAAAAAAAAGATAATCACACTTATTGACGGCGAGTCATGGACACAGAAGAAGCAACACCTCTAAAACTTGTATCATCCATTGACGGAATGAACCCTAAGCAACCTAGTACCCCTAATTTCTTGTATGGCAAGAAAGTTTTCCTCTTCATCTCTTCGGAGAATGCCCTGTTCAACGTGTAATGTAACTCATGAGCCGAAACTTCCCTCCTCCTCATCAAGGAGCTGGATACCGATGATGATGCGACACTACTAGCAGCTGATCTAAAGCTTGAAGTTTCTACATCCTCTTTATGAGTTTTCTTCATAAACTTGTTTAAGTTATCTTTGCTGCTTGCTCTTCCCTCAGAAGCACTTCTGAATAGAAACAAATCTTTCAGCTTCCATTTTCTGTACCAAAGTAATATCAACGATGACAAAGAGGAATTAGTCTTGGTGGTTTCCTGATTGCTTTCATGATCAAATACCAGATCGGGAACGGATAAAGATCTTGTCTTTTTTGGCCTAGAACTTGCTGAACTTCCAGGAAGATCATTTTTTGTTCGAGTACTGTGTTCTATGGCTGCAGCAAATGGATCAACTTCCTTCTTGTTTCGGGCCGGAGAGAAAGCTTGCTTGAACCTTTGCTTTGGTGATGATCTCGGCGAATGATCAAATGGTTTGCCAGCTTCATTATATTGTAATCTCGGTGATGGTTTCAAAGGCCTGATTTTTCCACCATCAAATAGCTCATCAGCGGCTGAAAATGAGTTTCTATCCAACTGTCCGCTAAAATCAAAAACAAAATCATCATCCTCATCATGGATAGTACTACTAGTTTGTCTTGATTTTGGAGTTCCAGGCTTTTCCTCCCAGTTGAATGGAACTTCACCTGTTGCTTTTTTAACATCGTCGTAGAGGACGGAGACACGAGCAGGGCTAGTGGGGGCGCTGAGGAAAAACGTGTCATGATAACATTGAGGGCTTGAAGAAGCACTAATATAAGGAGTAGTGCAAGCACTGTCGTCCAAGTTGAAGTCCACTGGAGGGGACGGTACCATCACTTCTGTCTCCATTAAATATTTGTAAGCTTTTTGGTGTGGAGAGAGAAGGAAGGAAACTCAGCTCAGTTTCAGAAAACAGGAGAAGAGAAAGATGATATAAGTAAATGCTTGGAAAGAGGAAGGAAAGAGATGATTAATTTGACCAAAGGAACAAATGGCAACGGCAGACAGGTAGAGTTGTAGCCGCCTTTGGTCTCTGTTTGTTTTTTTGGACTTTTCAATGCGTTCTAGTCTATGTTTGGAGTTTGGACTGAGACACATTACATTATACTTGCCTGGTTGTAAAAAAAAAGTCTAATAAATATATATATTTTCTTGAATAGTTTGAGTGTTCATAATAAAATAACTACGATAACTACGTATAACCATGGATTATGTGGAAGCAAAAAATTGTAATAAGAAATTAAGAATAAGATAGGGAGAAAGAGATAACAACTAATTAAAAGGAAAAAAAGAATAACTGGAAGAATCAAAATAATATTTAATTATAAAATTAATCTAAAGAAGAGGGGGGGAAAACGCAAAAGTAATGCTAATACGTTATTTTCATTAGTTGAATTACTGTTCAAGAAATTAACTCAATTTTATGGCATAGGCCATTTAGAATTTCAATACTGTCCTCCACTCCGCAAACATGTTGATCATGAGATGCATGCTTATATACTCCATCGGTTTCATTTTATTTTACACTTCCCCATTTGTTAGGGGTTTATTTTATCTTTAATTATATTTATAATCTAAATTTAACTAGAATTACTTTATAGTAACGAGAAGGATAATAATGAAAGAAAATAAAAAGTTTTTTTGATTTGTTAAATGAACAAATAAAAAATATAATTGCTTTTAATATAAGGATCAAATAAAATGAAGCGGAGAAAGTAATATTTCATTTGTCCTAATTTAAATGACGTACGTTGACTGAATACGAAATTTAAGAAATAAATGAAGACTTTTAAATCTTGTGGTCTAAAATAAGCCAAAAATATTTATGTGGTTATAGATTATCTCGTTAAGCGTAAAATATAAAATTTAAAATTAAATTATTGTTAAGAAAATATGTCATTCTTTTTTGGATTACTAACAAAAAATTGTGTTATATAAATTGAGATGGGAGTAGCAAAAGTAGAACTAGATATATTTTCGTCTATAGGAGGTTATATCCTATATCTATATTAAATTAAATATTTTACCCTTACTCGTTCAAAATTAAAATAAGATTACATATCAATCAATTGTAATCAAGTACAAGTATGCATATAAAAGCACACCGTTGCTCCGTTTATTAGACAGCTCAATTGGTTATCGAGTGGATATTTGGAAAATAAAATCACACCGTATCTTGTGTTTACTAATTTGGAAACCACAAAAAATAAATAAAACCCTTTGGTTTCCGAGAGAAAATACAAAAAATAAATAAAACCCTTTGGTTTCCGAGAGAAAATAGGATAAAAAATAAATAAAATCCTTTTCGCTTGAGTTATTATTGATAACGACAGAAGGAAACATGGTTGGTGGAGTCGCGTGTGGTCGTCTGGCTGAAGAGAGGAAAGAATGGCGCAAGAATCACCCACACGTGCGTTCCTTTACATTTACATTTACATTTATTTTTCTGTTAAATTTAAGATTGTGACTGGCGGTAAGTACTCATCCATACTGGTTTGAGCCCGGAATTGCCTTCAGTAGGGTGTGCTTTACCCAAAGTGGGTTTTGTCTGAACAAATCCGAATTAGTGGGTCTGAAGCGGGTATCGGACACAGGATAGAAAATAAAAAAGAAACGGGTACATTAATGGGGTTTTAATTGTTGCTTATGTCAATTTTTATTGTTAGGGTTTTGTGGCAAAGCCGGAGACTGGTCCCAATGGGTCTGTTAATTTGATGGTTTGGCATTGTAGTATACCTGGTAAACCTGGGGTAACTTTCTAATTTCATTGTTTCTTTACTATCCATTTTGTGAATTTTTCTAACCCTCTGTTTGGATGGTTTTTTCCCGTGGTTCATTAATGTACAATATTGTGATATAGTATGGTGTTGTATTGTACTCTGTTGTATTTAATGAACACAATGTTTGGATACACTGTATCGTTTGTTGGGGTTTAATGATATTTTTATTGTTTGTTTTGACGGTAAGGTATTGTATAATAACATGTAACTCTTAACCCTTAATTACATACTAGTTTTTATATATTCATAAAATTAAGGTAAAGCATAAAATGGGAACTTTAAAGAATAAGTAGGTGATGGGTGGGGGTGGGTAGTGGTGAGGGGACGTGGGGGGGGGGGGTAAGAGTGGGAGTTGGTGGATTTGGGTGTGATGGAGGGGGTGGGTGGTTGTGGTGGGGTGGGTTTGGGTGTGATGGAGGGGGGTGTGGTGGTGGGGGTGGGTGGCAGGAGGCTGGGGATTGGGTGTGATAGAGGTGGGTGGGTGGGATAGGGTATTATTGAAAAATGAAATACATAACCACGCAAAAATCACTAAATCCGTGATTATAAAAATTGAGCTTTTTCATGGTCATTTAATCACGGAATTACAACGGGTTGACAACACCGTACAACATAATTTTAAGTACAATGGAAACAAACATGTTTTCATAGAAAACAATACAATAATGAACCACGGGAAACAACCATCCAAACAGGGGGTAAGTAAATATCAGGAGCTAGTGTGACTGGTTTCTTTTCGTCCACTGAAGTGGAACTTCCCAACTTCCACCGTTCCAATTTTTCCAAGTTATGCAGGTATTTGACACCGGATAGAAAATTAAATAAAAACCTATATATATATATGTGTGTGTGTGTGTGTGTGTGTGTGTGAGAGAGAGAGAGAGAGAGAGAGAGAGAGAGCTCATGGAAAACACCTTAAGTTGTAACTGACATATCACTCTTATATATACCCACACATGAACTTGAGTAAACAAGAAAAAGAAGGTTGAATTATCCTCCGTTTCTCTAGCTCTACTCAGTCCTCTAACATTTCCCCTCTCAATCCTTGTATCTTCTCAATCTACTCATCCACTCCAATACTGGCAATGGATGCAGAATTTTTCATGGCAGAGGCAACTGTAGTGAGTTGGGCCATGTTAATTTTCCACATTTGCTCCTTCAATTGTACTGGAGTACTATTTTCTGTGTGATATATCTTAGTTGAGCTATTAAATTGATTTACTTGGCATCATTACTTTGCTTTTCATTTTTCTTTTTGGGTGGAAAATTCCGAGTCTTTGTACATGATTAGAGTACTTGTGCTAGTTTCTGTCCCAGTCCTCAGAATCTTTATTACTGTCCTCTCTATTTGCCTGTATTGTCAAAAGTGAAAAGCTTTAGATAGCGCTCCAGGTCTATTGGGGCTTTAAACGCAAAGCACAGTTAAAGTGTGAACATTAGTAGAAAAAAAGCATAATGGAGATTATATCAAAGTTATATTTGCAATGCAAGAAAAAGTAACAAATTCATTCATAATGTTTTCCTTAACAACTATGGTCTGTAGTCGACTAACAGTTTCAGCTAGTCTCATTAGTTTCCAGGTGAAACATTTGAATAACTGAAATCTATGAGAAAGAGCAGGATGTCTGCTAAGTATTCATTTCTTTGATCAATCTTAGAGGTGTAAATATATAGTGATGACATCTGAATGATTTTGTTTGCTGTAGACCTGAATCAATTTGCTGCTGTTCTGTGGACACTCGAAGTCCTTGAAAATAGACTTTGTATCGCCATGGCACTAATAGTTTGGATGGAATAAGGGTTCATGTTATTTGCCTTAAAACAAGTAGAAGGCCAAAGCAACAGACCACACATAACACAATAAATTGTGATAGTTTTTTCCCCTTACGTCCAATTGGGCTTTCATGTTCCCCTCTTGGGTCAAAAATCTTTCTGGTAGAAATTCAAGTCGCTTTTCTCAATATTTGGGATCCCTGTTAATTGTCCACAAGTTTTCTAGTAGGAGGCCTGACCGCCTGAGCAACATAACCTCTGGGTCACACAAAAAAATGTTGTGATGAAATGATTACATGAGACAATTCCCCTGATTATTCAATTAATATGTCCCACATTGCTTGTGAAAAAGCGCTTTCTCTTTTTCTGACTTTGAGTTATCGAATCATTTGCTTTTCCTTTCAAGTCTTTTAATAATTTCTTTTTTGGAAATTTGGCGAATGGGTTTAGGCTAAACATTCCTGGTACGACATGCATTTTGCTTGTGTTTACTGTAATTAAAATCCCTTTCTTTCACCTTATTCCTTCAGTTGATTGTGAAGAATAATGTTCAAATTTTACAGACTGACTGGGAGGGGGGTCACTATCCACTGACAATGCACTTTAGTGAAGACTATCCGAGCCAACCCCCGAAGTGCAAGTTCCCTAAAGGTTTCTTTCATATAAATGTATATCCTTCAGGAGATGTATGTTTGTCTATCCTCAATGCGGGCTTTGTAAGTACTTCTTGCTGCCATTCTGTTATTTTATGTGATGCTGATTTGTATTTACAGCTCCCTCTTGTCGTAATTAACTTTTCCTAGGGGTGGAGTCCGGCAATTACAATTAAACAAATTTTGGTGGGTATCCAAGAATTACTCGACCAGCCAAATCCCAGTTCTTCAGCACAATTTGAATGTAATAAGCTCTATATGCAGCAGGTATTCTACTTGTTGATATTGACGTGTTTTTGGTCAATCTGTATTTTTGACATTCAACACTTTCCTGCATTAAATTTTTATATCTAATCCTTGCAACGTTGTCATTTGAATCATCTATGCTATTGCCTAGTAATAACTAATTTGGAGGGTACTTGGAATCCATGATACTTGTAATTCTAGCCACCACTTGGTTGTAGAAGTGAATCAAGTGATGATTAAATGGACTCTACTTTAGCTGAGTATGGTCATGATTATGAATAGTGTTGCTATCACTTTTGCAGGATAAAACTGAGTACAAGAGACGAGTGAAGGAGCAGGCTAATCGATATCCAGCTCTACTCTAATAAAAAATAGCTGCTTTAAAACTACGTATGAATTAAATTTGACTATTGCTATTTAAGGGCAATAGGGCATCTTTGTATCCTGGTTACCTCTTTCGGAGGATTGTTAAATGTTAACCCCTATTCCCCTAATAAGTTAATTAACTACCCTGTTCCCCAGTATAAGATTGTGATTAGTGAGAACATTATGTTCCACACTTGTTATGTTACCTAATGCAACATAATACTTCCCTATAACTCTTGTGGCACACTTTTCTTACACCGAGTATACATTGAGTACAATTTTATAAATTTTATCAGAGTATAAGGCTATAAGCTGTCAGTGTATAAATATACATTATATACATTGATTATACTCTTTTCTTACAGTAAGTATACATTTTTATATATACAGGATGTACGGGCGACGACTGCAAACGATTACGAATAGGAGAGTGAATGTTTTTTTCAGCCTCCTAGCTAATTGTTAAAGATCCCTTAAAATTTTATATAGTCGATCCAGACTATTTTTAGATTTGAAATATAGTCAGTTGTTAACCCTTTTTTTAGTGGACTTACAAGACAAATGTGATAAAAAGAAAAGGAAATTACAACTAAAAGCTTGCAATTCCATCGTAGGGCATTGAAGCGTTCCAATGCCTCTAATCTAACCATTGTGTAGACGCGAAGCATTTGGCCAGGCGAACCTTTGGGTTGTACATATAATCTTTTTTTAATTGCATTCGACTTTTTAATTCATTTTAGCCCTCCTTATCTGTGTCTCATTCATAATGAATGTGTGATTTTGATAAGTTATGTCATCTTATGTTTTGATGATTTGCCAAACTTTTGAAGAACCAGATAGGGCCCTGGTCTGCGATCTGTTCCCTCGGCTATCGTACATGCAACAATTACAGCTGTAAAGTGTATTGTTCATCGCGAAAGACAAAGAAGACTACTACTATGTACTCGCTAGTAGTCAAACAAAGGGCTGAATTGTCCTTATTTCTTCACACATGCTCCCTAATATATATACAACATGTTGCAAGGTTTAAGTTAACACTTGAAAACCTAAAATCACTTTAAAAGTGCAGCCACCACAAGTCTCCAAGTGCTCTCAAGAACAAAGTTGTTTGCAAACTGAAGGACCAAACCTGACACTGAAGATGTCTAAGTCCTTTAGTTTATTCTGAGTCTTTGTCATTTTATTCTTTATTGTAATCCTACTATACTTTTAAGAAGTGTCATTGTATGACAGATTTCAACCTTTGTTGGTTTGTGTTCTTGGCTAGAGTTAGTCATGGCTTGTAGCTTTGCAATGGAGTTATTGCAAAGGGCTTACAATAGAGGTATTATAAGGGGCGAGAGATTAATAGGTTAATTCCTAGTTAGCAATAAGTTATAATTTGAAGTTGATCAGTTAGTAAAGTTGGAAATCCTACTTGGTAGGTTGTGGTTTTTAATCCATTGACCAAGGAGTTTTTCACGTAAATAACGTGTGTTATTTACTTTCTGTTTTGCTTGAGGGAGCAGATAGAGAATCTGATTCCCTATACTGTTTGGTGGATTCTTAATTTCTATCAATTGGTATCAGAGCGGGTGATTTCTAAAAGGTTAACACCTAGAAAGAATCTCTCTCATGGCTGCTCCACCAAATTTAGAGGAAGGACAATCTACCACAAGACCACCAAGGTTCAACGGAAAGTACTATGGGTGGTGGAAGACAAAGATGCACGATTTCATCATGACTGGAGATTCTGAGTTGTGAGATATCATCTGTGATGGTGCTCATGTTCATATCAACACAAATCTAGCTACTTTTACAACTACTCCAAAAGCAAAGAAGGAATATAATAATGTGGGCATAAAGGATGTGGAGAAAAACTTCAAGGCTAAGAAGATCATTGTTTGTGGTATTGGATCAGATGAGTACAACCGAGTCTTTCTTGTGTATCTGCTAAGGAGATCTGGAAAGCTCTCCAAACAACTCATGAAGGAACCACTCAAGTTAAGGAGTCTAAGATTGATATGCTCACCATAGAGTATGAGTTGTTTAAGATGAGAGAGGATGAATTTATCCAAGATATGCATACCAGGTTCACCTCTATAATCAATGAGCATAACTCTCTAGGAGAAGTCATTACATCCAACAAACTGGTTAGAAAATTATTTGGTGTCCTACCAGACTCTTGGGATAGCAAGGTGAATGTCATATATGAATCCAAGAACTTGAAGACACTGACCATTGATGAGCTGATTGGAAATCTCAAGACTTACGAGATGAAGAAAGCCAAAAAAAACTTGAAAAGAGTGAGGCAAAGAAGGAAAGAAGCCTGGTTCTCAAGGCTGCCAAAAGTGACTCAAGCAGTGACGACGATGATATGGCATACCTCACTCGCATGTTTTAAAAGATGGTTCAAAAAAATGATAGGATCCCAAGAATATGAAGCTCCAGCAGGAACTTCAAAGGAAATGACAATTGTTGCCACAAGTGTGGAAAATCTGGTCACTTCATTAAAGAATGTCCTATTCACAAACTGGACAATTAGAAAAATAGGATTGTTAAGAGGAACCATGTCCCTGATAAGAAGCTCAAGAGGAGAGATGCGATTGATGACTTAGTGAATCAAGCTCTTGCTGCTTGGGAGACTCCTCAAGTGAATCTGAAGATGATGATGACCAGGGTGACAAATCAATGATGACCATTGATAATGAACCTTCTGAATATGAGTCAATTTTCGCACTCATGGCCAAATCTGATGTTGTTGATGATGATGATGAGCAAGAAGAGGTAAATTTTCTTGATGTTCAAAAAGCTTGAAAATTTATTCTCAAAAGAAACTTATATCATTGGCAAATGTGTTAATCAATGTTTATCATGTTCTTATTAAACAGAAGAGTGATCTAAATGAAAAAAATGGTGATTTAGAACAAGAGAGGAATAGTTTGGTAGTTTCCATTGTAGATCTAAAAGAACAGGTTGATGAGGTAATTCAAGAAAACATCCTGTTAGAAAATTAATTGGAAAAATGTATAGATACTCCCTCTAAGGGAAAAGGTATATCTAGTGAGACTCAACTGGAGATTGAAAATGAGCGTAAGAAAATGAAACTGGGTCTCACTACTGAGGTAGAAAAGAACAGATAACTATAAGAAGATTAAAAATGATAAAAAGTTGATCTTGATAAGGCACTTCATTGGACCTGATCCTCTGATGTAATTACCTCGATGTACAAGAGTAAAGGTGTGGGTAGGCAAGAGCTTGCTTTTGAAAAAGAAAAACCCCCTTATAATCCCCACAACTAAAAACTGGTTGTGCACTCATTACGGTTAGACTGGTCATTACAAGAATGCATGCAAAACTAGATTCAGTCACTTTAGAAAAATAAGAATTTTGTTGAGAAGGGATTCAGAGTTGAAGGACCTGGTCCTCGAAAGAGAAAAAATGCCTTGCCTGCTTGGACTAGAAGAAGTATGATTTACCTAATTTACAATTATAAGGGACCCAAACTGGTTTGGTTCCTAAATCTAATTAGTGATTTTGTTTGCAGGCTGGAGTGAGAGGAGCCTGTTAAAAATGGTATATGAATAGTGGCTGCTCGAAGCGTATGACTAGCAGAATGAATGATTTTCTCTCACTCAAGGCCTTTCAAGATGGGAGTATGTTTTTTGGTAATGGCAAGAAATGGTACATTCTTGGTGTTGGCAAGGTTGGGAAGAAACTCTCTCATGCAATTGAGAATGTGTACTATGTAAATGGATTGAAATATAGCTTGTTAAGTGTATCGCAAATCTGTGATAAAGGAAATGAAGTGAAGTTCTTGTCATGCTCTTGTACAATCACCAATCTCAAAACTGGTGAAATGGTGCTAATAGCAAAAAGGTTTAAGAATATATATATATTGCGGATTTTAATTCCTTGAATGGTAGTGACTTGACATGTCTAAGGGCTATGGATGATGATGATGAGCTTTGGTATAGAAGACTGAGACATGCAAGCTTTTCACTGCTGAACAAACTAGCTGTGAAGGACCTAGTTCGTAGGCTACCAAAGGCCAAGTTCAAAGATCACAAGGCGTGTGATGCTTGCATAAAAGGAAAGCAGGTGAGATCCTCCTTCAAGCCAAAGAAAGAAATGAGTACCTCAAGGCCACTTGATCTTCTTCATATGGATCTTTGTGGACCAATGAGGATCCCAAGTATACGAGGAAATAAGTATATTTTTGTGATTGTTGATAATAACTCTAGATTCATTTGGACTCTATTTTTAAGAAGCAATGATGAAACATTCCCTGTGTTATATGCTTTTGTGAAACAAATTCAGGTGAAACTAAGAAATCACATTGTGAATATTAGATCAGATCATGGCACTGAGTTTGAAAATGCCAAATTTAAAGAATTATGTGTTGAAAATAGTATAAGTCACAACTTTTCTGCTCCTAGAACACCTCAGCAAAATGGTGTTGTGGAGAGGAAAAACAGGACACTTGAAGATATGGCTAGAACAATGCTAATAGCAAGTGGGGTGTCTAAAAGTTTTTGGGCTGAAACTGTCAACACTGCTTGTCGCGTGATAAACAGATGCGTGATCAGGTTCCTGCTTGAGAAGACTCCTTATGAATTTCTAAATCGGTGAAAGCCCAAGCTGACTTACCTAAGAGCTTTTGGTTGCAAATGTTTTGTTCTCAACAATGATAAGGAAGCCTTGGTTAAATTTGATGCAAAAAGTGATGAAAGAATCTTCTTTCGTTACTCATCTCATAGCAAAGCATACAAGGTCTACAACAAAAGAACTCAGTGTGTAGAGGAAAGTGTGCATATGATCTTTGATGAATCAAATGCACTAAGCAATAAAGAGTCACATGATGATAAAGCTGATGACGGGGTATTTTAAGAAGTTCCTGATGAAGCTATTGAAATCTCAAATTGAAAGACTGAATTGATGAGTCAAAAAAAGCAGAGTAATGAAGAAGATGCAGCAAAGTCTTCAGAAGGTACAGATGAATCTGGTCCTACCATTACTCCACTAGAAGCTGAACATAGAGTAGCAAATGTTGTATCAGGCACTCCTGAAGCTGGACAAGGAAGTGGAAGTCATGTTTTTGTGGATGTCAATGATGGATCCAACATGGAAGAACATGGTCCCTCCGTTCCTGCAGTTCAAGTATCCAACTGAAAGCACAAGGGATCTCATCCACTTCAAAATATGATCACTCCCTTAGACTCTAATATTCAAACTAGATAGAATGCAAGAAATATGTTTGCCTTCTCTGCCTTTCTATCTCAAATTGAACCAAAGAATATCAAGGAAGTATTGAAAGATGCTAACTGGATAGCTGCTATGCAAGAAGAGCTCCATCAATTTAAAAGAAATAAGGTGTAGCACCTGGTCCCTAGGCCCCCAGACAGAACATTAATTGGGACTAGGTGGATGTTTCGCAACAAGATCAATGAGTTCGGAAACACTACCAGGAATAAGACAAGGCTAGTGGTTCAAGGTTACAATCAAGAAAAAGGGATAGACTATGATGAAACTTTTGCTCATGTTGTTAGAATGGAGGCAATCATAATTTTTATTGCCTTTGCATCCCATATAGAATTCAAATTGTTCCAAATGGATGTCAATAGTGGATTTCTGAATGGATATCTAAATGAGGAAGTCTTTGTCAAGCAACCCCCTGGTTTTGAGAGTCATGAACATCATGAGCATATATTCAAGATTGACAATGCTCTATATGGTTTGAAGCGAGCTCCTCGGACATGGTATGAAATATTGTCAAAGTTTCTTCTTGAAAATGACTCGACAAGAGAAAAAATTGACAACACTTTATTTCTGAAAAAAGATGAAGGAATTTGTTGATTGTGCAAGTTTATGTTGCTGATATAATTTTTGGTGCTACTAATGATTCCCTTTATGAATAGTTTTCTAAGCTCATGGGAAGTGAATTTGAGATGAGCATGATGGGTGGACTAAATTTCTTCCTTGGGCTACAAGTGAAGTAAACCTCAAAAGGCATCATGATCAGTCAACAAAAGTATATTAATGAGTTGCTTAAGAGGTTCGAGATAGTGAAATCTAAGCCTATTGATACACCTATAGCCACTGCCACTCGATTGGACATGGATGAACCTGGTTCTCCTATCAATGAAATCATGTATAGGGGTATCATTGGATCTCTACTGTACATAACTACTAGCAGAACTGACATTGTCTTCAACATTGGGTTATGTGCAAGGTTCCAATGAAGTCCCAAAGAATCTCATTTGAAGGCTGCAAAAAGAATTTTGAGGTATTTCAAAGGGACTCCAAACATGGTCCTCTTCTATCCTTCAGGAGATAATTTTGACTTGGTTGGATATATTGATGCTGATTATGCTAGATATTTAGGAGATATGAAGAGCACATATGGAATGACACATTTTCTGGGATCATGCTTGATCTCTTGGGGTACGAAGAAACAACACTATGTGGCTCTTTCTACTGCTGAAGCTGAGTATGTGGTTGTTGCTTCCTGCTATGCTCAATTATTATGGATCAAACAACATCTTAAGGACTTTGGTGTGCTTACTGATCGTGTGCCCTTGTTGTGTGATAATACAGGTGCACTTAACATGGCAAAAAATCCAGTGCAACACAAAATGACCAAGCATAATGATGTCAGGCACCATTTTCTAAAGGATAATATTGAAAAGGGTCTGATTTGTAAGAAGTTTTGCAAGACAGAGGACCAGGTTGCAGATATATTCACCAAGGCACTGAGCAGGGAGCACTTTGAGAGAAATCGCTTGGAGTTGGGCTTGATCAAGCTCAACTAGTTGGTCCCTCACAAGTTTCCTCAATGATTGGCTATGTTAAGAGAAAATGTACAATGCTAAAAAGTATTTTTAGTGGCATTTAACTCAGTCTTATACTGTTACAGGTATACATGCATGGAAGTTTCAGGACAACACAAGCTTAGGTGACTTTGTATCATTCAGAGTTTTTACCTGCAAATTTTCAAGAAAATTGTCAAGAGACCTGATCCCTATGACTCAGGTTAGTAGTCCCTTCAGTACTTGTATGATTTTGAATTGCTTAAGATGTCAAGTCATTAAACCTTTCCCTTATTTAATTCAAAATAATTTTTTAAACGGTACATCTTCTCTAAACTAACCCAACCTCTCTTATCGTACATGATCAAAACCGTTACTTTTTTTCTCTTCTTAAATACAATTCCTCTATTTCTCTCTCCTCACTCAGACTCTAAATCGTAACTTTACTCTTTTTCTCACTCACCTACATGTTCTCTCAATCCGCTACCTTCTTTCTCAATCTGCTCATATAATCAAAACTAACTATGTCTTACCAAGAATCATCCACTCCAAACGTGACTGAGACGAACCTTATTACGTCACCCTCTAAAGCTTCAACACCATCTAAACCGATACCTCCTATTTTACCCTTAAAATTCCTAATCTCTATCGACCAAAACTCTACTGTCACATCTCCAAAATCCCCCATTTTTGGTTTTCCTATGACTCGTAAGAGTCAAACCCCAAAGAAGTTTGTGTCCTCCTTCTCGATTTCTGGTCCGATTGAAGAGCACGACTCAGTGGGTAGTGGGCAAACTATTTTTGTGTCGAAGTACCTTCAGAATACATAGTAACTGGAGGAAACAGAGGTTACTAGCCAAACATTTGGAGAAACAGTGGTACAAGAACAAGTAAACAAAAACCTGGTCTCTGATGACTTGCATGTGAGTGGAGATGCTACTGTTGTAATGAAACAGGACGAAGTTGTCAACAAGGACAGTTTTAAAAATACCAAGACACAATCAGGTAATCATGTTCCATTTGATAGTGGTAAAGGGGTAGATGAGTCGTCCATGGAGTTCGATGGGTCTATATCTGAAATGGGTCAAGGTAGGTCTAATATTTTGAAAAGTGAGGCTGAGATTATTGATGATACCCTGCGAGCTATAAAAAATAGTGAGGGAGTTGCGGGTGATATAGGGTTTGTGTCTTTGTAGTCAGTAGGGGGAATGAAGGAGGGACATGGTCCCTCAGCTCAAGGAAAGTCTGGGTCTTTAGCACTCAAGACAATTCCTATTTGGGATGAGACACCAGGTTCCTTTAGGGTAAATTTGGATGTAGCTATCAATCCTGAACCAGTGTCTACTATTAATGTTCCCTTGGGAGATCTGTCTCTTAAGAAAAAACCTGGTTCTACTGGTCATGCTCCGATTAATGAGTCTAATGATGAAATGTCGCTATGCTTTAAGCGTAGAAGGGCTACTATTGTTGAAAAGCCAAAGGATAAGGATGTGCCCAAAGTAAGAAAGAGCATTCCCCAAATGGCTTCTAGAACCAGACAAAGTAAAAAGGGCTGCAAATGATGCTTTGGATTCTTCCTTAAAGGCAGCAAAGAAAATGACACTAAAGGACAAGAAACTAACCAATGAGAAGAAGGCTGGTTGATGAAGACGTTTTGGTTGATGATGATGTTGTGGAAGAAGTGGAAAGGTTTCCACTTGAAAGAAAAAATTCAAAGAAGAAGAAAAGGGAGCAAAGGAAAATTATTGAGAAGTATGCTACAGAGGATGAATGTGACATGTCAGGAAAGGAGAAGGGTAAAATTCGACCTCTCCCTCAAAGCAAAAGAAAGGGCAGTACCAGTGAGGAACCTGGTTTCTCAAAGAGACAAAAGATTGTACTCAGTGGAAAGGAAAGGAATGAGACTTTAGGGAGTCAAAAGGTTTTGTTGGGAAGAGTGTTTGACTCTTACATTGTTGAGAGGTTCGGCATGAAGGAACTAATCGAGATTGTTGAGTTTCAAAAATGGACTCACTTTTTGTCTCATTTGCACCTAGTGTTTATGAAGCAAAAGTGGCCAAATTCTTTGAAAACCTTTGTTATACTAAGGATCACACTCTGGTCTTGTCAGTGCATGGAACAGACTTTGAGTTAGATGAGTTAAAGCTTGGAGAAATTTTGAAAGTCCCGACTGATGATATGAATACAGTGTCTGGCAAGACATCTTATGCCTTTATGAATGTGATTGTGAAAAATGGGGTCCTATACTAGAGCAAAGCTCTTCAAGAAGGATCTAAAACCAAAGTATTAACTCTTGTTCGCACTCATCAACAAGGTGTTGCTTCCAATGGCTGAAGGACGTTCTATTGCTTCCATATCAGACTTCCTTCGTGAGGCTCTGTCCACCTTTAAACCCATCAGTCTGCCCACTCTCATGATTGAACACATCATCAAAGTTGTAAATGCAAGGGAGGGAAGGCATGGAATTCCATATGGATTTTTCTTGACAAAGGTTCTTGTGCATTTCAAAGTCAAAACCGGAAAGGCTACCATGGGCACCAAAAAGCATATATTCACCATGGCGACTTTGGAAGAATGTGAATGTGTGCCAAAAAAGTAGTGTTGGCAACAACTCTACTATTTCAACTCTATTGAGGCTCAAGAGATGTCCACTTACTGAGATTCAACGGCTTAAGGCTGAGAATGCTCTCTTTAGAGTCCAACTGGCTGAAAAGACATATGAACCTGGTTCTCCTATTGTTGTGGAGGCTGCAAATGCTGAAAATGAGAAGCTAAGACAGAAGGTTGATGAGCTCCGTGATCAAATGCTCCAGGACCAGCGCACTAATAGTGAAAGAGTGGATAGGCTTCTCAAGGCACAAGCTCCTGCTCCTTAGTTTCCCTTCCGGCCTCTTAAGCTCCTGTTTCTAAGACATGGTCATCCTCCTCTTTTTTGTCCCGTTCCTTTGATCCATGTTTTTTTTTTCCTAAATGAAATTGGTACTGATGGCAGTTTATTATATTTTGTACTGTTTTGGCTACTATGTTTTGTTTAATGCTAAAATATTTCTAAGCAATTAATATATTTTATACATTGATGTTGGCTTGTTTGTTCATGTTTCTGCTCATGTTGTGTTGCCCAAGTGGCCCCGAGTTAATGTTACTGAACTTCTTTTTGCTTTTGTCGTTTTCATTACTTTTAAAAATGATGCCAAAGGGGGAAAATAAGGATAAAATATATGCTTGTGATATGCTTGTTGTGATTGAGGGGGGAGTTAATGGGTAAAATGTTGTTGCTATGTTTGAAAGATAGGTCTGATTCGCAGGGGGAACAAGTGGGGAACCTAGTTCTCAGGGGGAATGTCACTTCTATGTTTGTCATAATCAAAAAGGGGAAAATTGATAAGTTATGTCATCTTGTGTTTTGATGATTTGCCAAACTTTTGAGGAACAAGATAAGAACCTAGTCTAGGATCCGTTCCCTCGGCTATCGTACAGTCAATAGTTACAACTGTAAAGTGTGTTGTTCACTGGCAGATGTACAAAGCAGCACTGCTGCAGCCGCTAGTGGTTAAACCAAGGGCTGAATTATACCTATCTCTTCACACATGCTCTCTAATATATATACAACATGTTTCAAGGTTTAATGTAACACTTGAAAACCTAAAATCACTTTGAAAGTGTAGCCGCCACAAGTCTCCGGGTGCTCTCAAGAATAAAGTTGTTTGCAAACTGAAGGACCAGATCCCGACACTGAAGATGTCTAAGTCCTCTAATTTGTTTTAAGTCTTTGTCATTTTTTCTTTATTGTAATCCTACACTACTTTTAAGAAGTGTCATTGTAGGACAAATTTCAACCTTTGTTGGTTTGTGTTCTTGGCTAGAGTTAGTCAAGGCTTGTAGCTTTACAATGGAATTATTGTAAAGAGCTTACAATAGAGGTATTGTAAGGGATGAGGGATTAATAGGTTAATTCCTAGGTTGCAATAGTTTGTAATCTGAAGTTGCTCAGTTAGTGAAGTTGGAAATCCTACTTGGTAGATCGTGGTTTTTAATACCTTGAGCAAGGAGTTTTCCACGTAAATATCGTGTGTTATTTACTTTCTATTTTGCTTGAGGGAACTGATGGAGAACCTGGTTCTCTATACTGTTTGGTGGACTCTTAGTTTCTATCAGATTTAGATTTCGTTTACTCTATGCTGCTAATTCTATCAAAAGAAAGTGTAGTTAATCTTTTAAAAATATATATATAATAGCCTCGTTTAATTGACTTTCTCTAACACCTCGTACCTTCAAACTAAGTCTTGTTCATGATCCATGAGTGTAGGAAACCAAAACAAGGAGTTTAAGTTGAAAAACTAGGTTCAATTTTGCAGATGGAATTTGACGGCAGATTATACGGATCGTAAATTATTTTACGGCCCGTCAAACAAACCGTCAATTTTACTTTTGAAATTGATGGCCATACTGTAAATTCTATGAAACGTCAAATTATTGACGGCCCGTCAATCTTCACCGTCCCAGAAATCCAGTTTTACAACTTTTTGAAATTTCTCAAAAATAACAGTACGGTCCAATTCGACGGACCATACAATTATTAATGGACTGTCAAAATATCGACGGCCCAAACTCAGACCGTCAAATCAACCGTCGATTTCTTCTAACAGCAAACAATATAAATTCGGGACTTCATTCTAAAAATCAGTTTTCACAATCTCCAAGCCCTGGAATGAAAGTTCTCTCTTCACAACCATCTCATACAGCAAGGTAAGTCCGTTCCATGTATTTCCTTGCGATTCTAATCGATTACTATCAATTCCTAAGCGAAATTCACTATTTCTAACCTATGGTTTTCAAGAAAACCCAACTCAAGAAATTAAAGTTCAAGCTTTGGTTCCTTTTTCCAAGTTCAGATTTTTAAGACAAGTTTTGGATCGATTAAGGTATGTAGAGCTTCTAACTACGTGTGGGAATGACATTGTTCTTCCCCACGCCACAGTTATCCATGACACCATGAATTTCCATAACCTAGAGTTTTATTCAAGTTCATGATAATCCTTCTATACGTGTATAATTATATTCCATGTTATGTATTGACTTCGTTACTTACATTAATGATATGATGTTGTGACTGTCAAGAACCCGTTCGTGATCCACGAACTCATGTCTTGATTTCCATAAGTTCTTAAATATAAGTTATGATTAATATCACACAATTTCATGAAGTCATATATGTTTCTCATGATTTAGACAATTTTTTTTATATATAGTTTTTAGATTTTTACTCATGTTATTATACTCACGTTCATGTTCATGTTTTCAATTTCAGTTCATGTTCCTAGTATTTATTGTGCTTGCTTATTCTTTCAGTTGTTTTACATACGGTACAATTCAAATGTACTAACGTCACTTTGCATGGGGGCATGCACTTCACGGTGCAGGTGCTGAATTTTAGGGAGACAGATCTGCTCAGTAGGACTGCTTCAGTATCGCTATTTCGGTGAGCCCATCTCATTCGGGGTGCAGTCTAGTTATTTTATTATTATATTTTATTAGCAGAGTTATGTCAGGGTCTTGTCCTTGTAAACAGTTTTGCAAACTCATGTTTTAAAGGTTTCATAGACTAGTCAAGTATCATGTCATGTTAGTCATATCAGCAGTATTTTTAGACTTATCATATGTTTACTCAAATAATTCCATTATTATATTTTCAGACTGTTATTTCAATACCATGTTTTAAATATTTTAAATAATTTTTTTATCATGTTTTGATACCCATGTTGACAAGCAAGCATATGGTTCGCTCGATCACAGCAAGACACCGAATGCCATGTTCCACCCAGGCCATAATTCGATGCGTGACATTTTCTTTGCTTGTTAAAGCGATTGGTTGTTATATACTCTTAACAATATTTAACGATCTTATTTGATTGTTTAGACAAATATTACAAAAAATCAAACCTTTTCAATCTTTTATGTGTGGAAAAATGAGAGAATGCAAAAGTTTCCGACTACATCTTTTAATTCCTCCTATTCCAAGTTACCAAGATTTTTTGACATTCCATTTCCTCGTTTAAACTTAAGTTTATTAAAGTCATATCTCCAATAAAATATAATTAATAGATTATTTTTTGGTTATGATAAAATAACAAATACACATATTTATAGAGACGTTATTTCGCAAAGAGTATACTAATGATGAATGTTGTTAATTATAAATTAAAAGTTATATTATAAAGAAGTAAACTATAATATAAAAATGATTCAAAGTAAAATTTATATATTGACCGTTGAAAAGTTGTTATAGAGAATAACTTTAATAACCCGTAGTAAAAAACAATTTATGTTATTTGAATAAAAACAATGTCTGCTCTTTGAATCTAGTAAGGCCAAACATATAATAAATGTTAAACCTTTTAGATCCACCATATAAACGGCGCTAATTCCTAATAGCATCATTTTCCTTTGCGCAAAAGATGGCCGCTTTGCTCATTATTGTTTTGCAAGCGGATGGAAGATTTTGTACATACTTTCACAAATAAAACTCAGAAAATTAAATATCTTTTTCACAATTTGCATAAGTGAAACAATTGATATACAAAAAGTTAACGCGGAACAGCTTGAAAAAAGCAGTAAAGGAAAAAAAGATATGAATAAGAACCTATTTGGTCACGAGAATTATTCACTTTTTCAAATTTTTTCACTTTATTTAAAAATCAGTCAAAAAATATATGACTAAGAATCTGGAAAACACATAAAAAAAATTATTTTTTCTTTTTTCACTTTCAGTTCATCCAAACAACCCAATATATTTTTACAAAACTAACCAAATAAAGTAAAAAAAAATATTTGTTTTCTATGGCCAAACGCCTACTAACAGTAACTGTGATGTATGTTGTACGAGAGACATGAACTTAAATCCATTGGGTGAAAGACAAAAAATGGAAAATATTTCAGAGAGAAAGAATCGAAGGAGGCGAACAATGGAATGAGGCTTTTTACTAGGGTTTATATTTTCCTTATATAGAGTTTTCTAATACCTAAGGTGCTGGAATACATGCTTAGGGTTAACCAGGGCAACAAAAATATCATAATTTTGGGCAGGCAAGTTGGTCTGCCACAGCATTAAACAAATACTAGTATATATATCTGTTTAAAATAAAGTAATATAGTACAGGAGCATGCATGCTTGGCGGCTGTAATTAGTTTACCATATGAAGGCCTCCAAAAATAGATATTCTACTTTAAATCTTCGAAAAATTCTGCTTCTATTGATTCATTTATATTTGGGAACTTAATTATAGTGTCTCCTTTATATGGTTTTGTTACCAAAATAAGAACTTATCTTTTTAAGTAGGAGAAAAATTCTCAAGCTTAAAAGGGGTTAATTTGTCATTCCACTTGTAGTATGATTACAGTAAAATTATTAAATTTATATTTCTAGCCACAAAATCACTCAACTTTTCGTGTGTATCATAAAATATCATTCTTGCAATTTCCGGCCAATTTCACTAAAACTCACTACCAGTTCATTAAAAAAATTATTTTAAAGCAAAAGAGGTCCAGGACTCAATTAAATTACATATCAAAATCCAAAATCATCAGATTTGGGCTTGCTCACCATCCAGTCCATTTTAAAAAGGTTTTACAACAGACAAAAAAGCGCTAAAGCTGATGGACTTGTCTACTACAATTGTTTGTAGATTTCTAATCGGTTAGTATATTAAAATGAGATTGCTCACATATTAAAAGGGTGTATAAACATTCTCTTCTCAATTAAAAAAGGGAACAGCTTTTTTTTATGAAGTTGCACAAAGTTAAGAAATCTATGTAAAATATCAAATGTGTTTATAGGATCCAAAAGATCTCATCACCATCAAATGTGTTTCAGCTCAAATTTGACTTCGTATCTTCTTTTCCTATCTAAAAATCCAGTGTTGTCCATTAGGACAAGCAAGCATAATTTTATGCCTCTGTCCCCATCATGTATTTTTTGTTTCTTTGTAATCAATATTAGTCTTTGCTTCAGAGGCTCAGAGTAGTATCAACTACTATAAGACCAATTTATCAGGACAAGAAACTGAATTGCATTTTCCAGTACTGGCAATATAATGTACATTTCCATAGACAGCTCTATCAATTCAATATATTCATCCTCTTGAATTATATAAGTTACAGTTACACCAACGAAATCAACGACGTGATTTACAAGTCATGGCTCTGCTCTGAAAGTTTACATATGTGCAAATAGGGTCAATTCCAAATCATTGATCTTGGTTCATTGCTCTGGAGAGGACTAATGTAAATCCACGAGTAATTATGGCGCGCAACCAAAATCCTCAAGAAATTTTCAAAAGTCTACTGCTTTCACTCGTCGAAAAATCACTTGATTGAGAGCTAGATAGGCTAGCAAACTCATAAGATTGAATAGAAATTCCATCGGTGGAATACCATTCTGAGCAGAAACTATCTTTAGTTACGGATGAACTACTTGTTATATCTGGAGCGGCAAGTAAACTTGAGTTCCGGAATGGAGGTTGCATAGGCACTGGAATTTCAATTTCTTCGTTTCTTAGGATCGTTACCACTTGAGATATTGATGGTCGCGAAAATCTTCTAGTTTGTGTACACAAGAGCCCTAGTTGAAGCGCGCGTGATTCCTCCTGTTCTTGAAAATCACTCATAAGCCTGCTGTCGATGGACTCTGTAATCTTAAGAATTCAACTTGTAATATCTCCATACCTATTACAAGAGTTAAAAACCATGCTTTATTTAGTAAACGCCAATGCAATTTGAACAGTCAAAGGACAAAGGAACGAACTACATGACCAACTCGTCTAAAAGATTAAGTTGTTAGAGCGAGCACAATTTTAATTACTTAATTGAATTATGACTTCAAACTCGATTGAATGAGGACAAATTTGAGACTTACAGATTGTAGAACTGATCCAGAATCGCTTACAAAGACGTTGCTCTTTATACAACATGCAACCTCTATGGCCACCACTCCAAAAGAATAAACATCTTCTCTGTTAAACATCCTTGAAGAAGATATTCAGGAGCTAGATATCCCCTACAGAAGAGTTAATCACAATATCAGCGCGCACTTTAGCAATCTTCAGCTGAATAAATAAGAAACAAAAAGTGATGGAATCAAATCTTCTCTTGGAAAATTTGAATATTGATAACTAACAAGGTTCCTGCAACTCCGGTGCTAACATGAGTTTTATGGGGAGCAAAACGTCGAGCAAGTCCAAAATCAGCCATCTTTGGTATGAGTTGATCATCAACCAGAATGTTACTATTTTTAATATCCCTATGGATTATCTTTGCTTTGCTTCCTTCATGAAGATATGCAAGCCCTTCTGCTATTCCCAATATAATTTCAAACCGCTCCTTCCAGCTTAAAAATTGACGCTTGTTCTCATCTTCAAGAAAAAACAATCAACTTACTGTATTTGCCCCCAAAAAGGTATAGTAAAATACAACTAATTAGATTAAACTTGAAGAATTGTTACCAAAAAGCACTTGATCAAGGTTCCTGTTAGATACATAATCAAAAACCAGTAGACTCTCTGGTCCTTCTATGCTACAACCCAATAGTTTCACAACATTATTGTGTTGAATACCACTGATCAAATTGACCTCATTGAAGAACTCCTCCGCCCATTGACGCGTATTGTACAATAATCTTTTCACGGCAACAGTTTTGCCATCAGGAAGAATCGCTTTATATACTGAACCAGATCCTCCTTGCCCTAACTTGTTTAAAGGATCAAAATCCCCTGTTGCTTTTTGGAGCATTTCATACTTGAAATTTAGTTTTAATGTCTCGAGAGCCAGTGGAATCTTATGAACCCTCGTGTTACCTGTATATGTCGTGATAAGCAGAAGATCCATCAGAACTTGAACAAACATAAATTAATACTATATAGAATTCAAGATTTGTAGTGACAAGAGTATATGCATGTATTGAATACCTATACCTCCTTTCTCCTTAGAATATCTTCTATAGCCTAAAAAAGTTCCTAAAATAGCAAATACTCCCAAGATAGATGATAATACAATTGCTGCAATTATCCATGCATTCTTATACTTCGTTGGTCCTGGAAAAAAAAATGAACAAGAGATCAAAAGTTAGTTAGAAAATACCCAATTAGCGATTAAATTTGTCAAGAAAATTGACATTCGGCATACTCAACCCAATAACTAGCTTATAAGGTGAATGTTTTCCAAAATCATACGAGGAGACAATATGCCATCCCCTCAACCAATATGAGACAATATAAGAATTGCATGTCGAATGAACTCGACTCTAATAGCACATTAAGAAATTGGACCTTAGGTCTAAGTCAACCCGAAAAGCTAGTGTGAGGATTGCCAAAACCATATAAATAAACAGCAGTTCATTCGCTCAACTAACATGGAACAATCTAACAAAATTTCATTTTGTTTGACTTGTAACATTTTTTGGTTACCTTTATCGGCAAGGACTAGTGCTCCATCATCGAAGAATTTATTAGAAGAGTATCTCAAATAACAACCAGCATTTATGGCTTTTCCCTCTGCAGCAGGCAAACATTTCCTTATCACATCTCCAGCATTATTCAGGCACTTTGTGCATATTTCAGGGTCCAAATAATTCCAACATTGGCCTAATGCATAAATAGCAAGCAATCCACTTTGCACAGTCGTTGCCCCGATTCCACCATTCACTATCGACATGCTTGTGACATTTGCGATTGCACGATCTACTCTCGCTGCAAAATCGTTTCATGTACTGATCGTTCGTTATATCCGTGGGAACACCACAAACATAACTCTAAGAATTCTTCTCCACGTTTTCATCGAAAAAATTATAATTTTCGTATCGGGGAAAACATCTGTCTAAATAAACAGAGCCTCCAGGGGCAGGAATGCATTTGTTGAGCTTATCTTTCGCTTCGATGAAACATAGCTTGCATTCGTCCTGAGAAAGATCGTTGTGGCATTTCGTTAATCCATAAATATCGGGATCATTCGTGTTCATGGCATATGTCGCGGACTTATTTTCCGAAACGAAATCATTGAGAGTCCCCATGACTTCCATGTATTTTGGTAATAAATCGACGTTAATCGCCACATTTGTACGGGGCTTGCAAGAAAAATTAGCTACGGATGTTCTCGGATCAGCAAGAGAAGGAGATAACATAAAAATGAAGGAAATTAAGGAGATAAACGTGACATGTTCAAGGTTTCTTGGTGCAATAGGCATTAAATCAAAATAGGAATCTTTTTATGTAAAAAGAATTAAGAGACAATGATTGATTTTGATCCTAAACTACTCTATTCCATGTACAATTGGTATTTCTGTAACAGATAAACATATTTGTACAGAGCATGAAAAGGATTTAAAAGATTAAAATTTCAATATGTTATGGAAATATCTAAGAGTCGACTGATCATCAATTTTCTCCACCTCTCCTTCTTCTTCTTCCTCTCTCTTTTTATCTTATGCAAAGACACATGAGAATGCATAAATGTATTGTAAAAATTAAAATTTGCGGAAGAAAGAATAAAATAACGGGGTCTGCCCCGTTTGGGGAAACTTGAAAGTAAAGTCAATGATTTCGATTCAATTTTGTTCTTTTGGGGAAACACAGAGTTGAGTTGAGATAATATAAATGGCTAGTATTAATTTCCAAGTTCCATCACAGCTTATATGATCTTAAATCTTACTAATAAAATATGTGGTACTAACAAAATCATTCAAGATGTTGGTTCTTTTTATTGTTGATAATTTTTGTACTTTCTATTAATCTACTCCTTCTATCCAAAAAGATTATCCTACTTTCCTTATTAATTTGTCCCAGAAAGATTGACACATTTCTATATTTAGAAAAAATTTAACCTTACACAAATGTGTCCAAGACTTGTTTTGAATCACACATTTTAAAAGTCTTTCTTTATTTCTTAAACTTCATTCCAAGTCAAACTAGATCAATCTTTTTGGGACGGAAGGAGTATATCATTTTGTTCATTTCTATTTAGCTAAAACTATAATCAGGGTCGAATCCACCTTTTTAGCCGCTGATGAAGGGTGACCGTTGTTTTCATCTCTAATTTCTTACTGTGCCGGTCTTAAGCCCGGCCAGACTAAAGAGCAGGTTGCGATGGCTGACAGTCAACATAAAATTTGTCAATTCATGATAAATCCTCTTATAATCCTGAATTTGCCTTTTACAAAAATTCAGTAATTAATATTATGGGACTTGGAGTTATGGGTGGCTCGACTATAAGGTCAGTAAAGCAATCGCTTGGTCCCCAACTTTTTTGGGGCCCCATTTTTTCCTTAAAGATGTATTGTATACGTATTATTAAAAAAAATGTGTCTACAGTTAAATTTGAAAAGAATTTTTGGAGCAAAAGTACAATAACATTAATGTGAGGATCGTAATTGTAATAATTAGAGAATGAAATAATTTTTAATGAATTGTTTCCTTACATGGTTAAGGTAGCTATTTTTTTGATTCATTTATATCCTAACAACTAATACGGACCCACATTATTATTTATATATTTACCTTTTTCATTCTCTCTTTTGTTATTCTTATTGTCAATATTGAAAAGTTTCTCAATCGGCAACTTACCGCTGCTTACAAGTTGTCTTCTTCAAAATCAAGCATTACAACAAGCAATCATTATATTGAAGCAATGCAACACTATTCGATATCATTATATCAACTTATCTTGCTCTATAGTTTCTTACCCTTTGATTTCTGCTACTATCTATTGAATTTCATTGACATAAGAGTAATTTCTAGTAATAGCAAAAGGGTGTCTAAAAATTTACTCTAGGTTGTAGATTCAAATCTCAACTGTGACATTTTTTTATTTATTTGAATTCTCTTACTAGAATTTATGACTGTCACTAGACCGGGCCTGAGCGAGAGTTTGGCTCAACTTTCATACATTTGCTTGAGATTTTATTTAACTTTTAGAGGAAATTTTTTATTTAACTTTTAGAGAAGTCGGAACTTGGAAACTAATAAAGGGAAGAAACTCAGACGAATCTACTGAAAAACATTGTAATTGCTTTGTTCAGATATGGAAGCACCTAGGAAATGTCAAGTCACTCAGAGCCCGTGAGATGGTAGTTGTTCTCTTTTACCCCATTTATGCAGATAAATTAAAGGAACTATCAAGTGTCGATATAACTAAAAAAGAGCTAGCATAGCTACCTAGAATGCCTTTCGTACACCCAGCAACTTTGGAAAGCACTCATAAATCTGGACATTTTATCTCATTCAAGGTCATCAATTTATCGTGTATATTTTCTTGTACGATATTCGATCAGAATGTTTGTTCTTTCTATATTAAATCTAAGATTCACCTTCTGCATTTCACTTTTTTATTTTTGTACTGTTCTTTTTTACTTTTCACCATTACAATGAGAAACAACAAGAAAGCCCAAGAACAAAAGTAGCAGAAGCATTATTTGACCCATATATAAACAAATTAAAAGTAAAATACTACTTGGTCTATTTTATTATTTTATGTGTTTTAGTTTGAATTTGATCAGATTAAAAGAACTTTTGTATCTTGTGGTACCTTGAATTAAAGGTGATAAGTATAGAAAGTGTTATAATATAATAGTCTCGCTCGCATAGGTTGTGAACAGGGTAATTGGTCTTCTTACCTAATTTTGGACAATTCTCATATTATAAATTTTTGGAATAGAGTTGTGTCTAATCCTTGATTAATTACAAGATGTTGAATTCCATGGTATATTGTCCACGATTTAGGAGGGGGTGGGGGGGGGGGGGGGATAGAATAGTACCAAATTTGTTTTGAATGAGGTTCGTTTCCTTATATGATTTTGGATAATCTCTCCATGATCTAATGGTTTGAGGTTGCGTTAGGTTTAAGGTCTATTGTCAAGAGCTATTGTTAGATGATCACGGTCCTTAACTGTAGGGATATAGTAGTACTTATCTTTTCATTTGTAGATATGCTTAAGTTTCACATGTAAACTCAAACTCCTTTACTTTCTGTTAGTTAGGATATAGCCTTTTGTTTTGTATTCAAACTCAAATTGTACATCTTTAGCTCATATATATATCACATACTGGCAGCCTTGGTAACATGAGAAAAAACCAATGGCTGAGTTCCTTTTCAATTCTAAGAGTTCTTTTTCAATTTAAATTTGGTATCAAGAGCCAAGTACCTTTTTTTCTCGCTACCATGAACCAATCCAATATCATCGCTGCTGCAATTCAGCCACATTCATCTTCTTCGACACATCTCTCCATCAGTGATTCCAACTCTCAAATAATTGCTCTTTCCGGCCTTCCGATAATACTTGATCGGAAAAACTACTACCTTTGACAATCTACTGTATACCCTGCATTTGAAGCCTTTGATTTGGAGGCTCACCTTGATGGATCTAACATTCCACTCACCACTGTCTTAACCACTGCTCAGGCCACTACTCAGGCTACTTCTGAATCCACACCAAATCCGACCTTCACGACATGGAAAAAGAGGGACACAATCCTTCTTCTTTGGCTCAAAACTACAATTAGTCAATCTATCCTACCCTACATAATGCACATCGGTATCACTCATGAAGCTTGGTCCTACCTTTCCAACCTTTATCAATCTCAATTCCGTGCCCGAGTCATGCAGCTTCGTCACCAACTCCAAACCACCACCAAAGGATCTTCCTCCATTATGGAATACGTTGACAAAAAACGTACTATATCCCATAGTCTAGCTCTTGTTACTCGTCCCATCACAGATGAAGAACTTAAGAGCTCAATTCTTTTTGGACTCGACTCTTCATACGGTCCCTTTCACTCTGTCAGTAACCCTCACCTTGAGAACCTTACTACCGACTCACTTCTTGGATTACTTCTCCAAGAAGAGGAGAAACTTGCCGAGTAAACCAAAACCCTTCAACTTCAAGCCAATGTCGTATCTCGCCAATATTCCAATCGCTCTCCAATCACTGGACATCCCAATCAGTAACGTTTCACCACTTCTCAAAAACCCTCCAGTCGGCCAACCAACAACAATCCCTCCCGTTCTTCTAACAAATCATCTTCCCGCATTATCTTTCAAATATGTGAGAAACCCAATCACCATGCTCGTAACTGCTATAACCGCAACAACATGGATACCTATCCACCCATTCATTCCTCCAATCGTCCACAAGCCAATATGGTCACTCCCTCGGCTAATATGATGTCTCCTTTGGCTATTGTTGACAATTCATGGTTTGCTAATTCCGGTGCCACTAATCATGTTACGTCGGACTTGTCTCAACTATCCATTCACACGGACTATGATGGTGAGGATCAACTTGCTATAGGTAATGGTCATAAACTCCCTCTTCATCTCAACAACATTCTTCATGTTCCTTCTATCACCAAGAATTTACTAAGTGTTTCATAATTTATTAAAGATAGCAATGTCTCTATGGATTTTTACCCCTCTTGTTGTTTTGTGAAGGATCTTCAGGGAAAAATACTTCTTTGAGGGACAATTGATGATGGCCTATATCGTCTGAATAGTGGTGGGGTTCCTGCTATCTCACCCAAGTCCTCCTCATCCTCATCTCCTCATTCTTTTGTCTGCTCTTGAGCATCACTCCAAGTGTGGCATGAACGCCTTGGTCATCCTCACGAGCAACTTTTGCGTCATCTAGTCTCTACTTTTAATCTTTCAGTGTCGTCAAATAAAATGTCTACAGTTTGCGGATCGTGTCAATTAGGAAAGAGTCATAGGCTCCCTTTATTTTTTTTCTTCAAATCGTAGTTTATCCCCTTTCGATTTGGTGTATTCCGGTATCTGGGGACCTTCTCCACATTTATCTATTAATTGAAATAAGTATTTTGTTCAATTTCTTGACGATTCCACTAAATTTGTTTGGATATTTTTCTTGGCGACAAAATTTCAAGTACTTGATGTTTTTAAATACTTTCATAAGATGGTTGACACACAATTTGGCAAGAAAATTAAAACTTTGCAAACCGACTGGGTGGGGAATATCATAATGTGTCTTCCTACACCCAATCCATTAGCATAACTCATCGTCTCTCTTGTCCCCACACTCACGAATAAAATGGGGCTCCAGAAAGACGTAATCGCACCATTATTGAAAAAGGACCAACTCTACTTGTTCACGCATGTGTTCTATTTCAATACCGGGAACATGCCTTTGCCACAACCACATACTTACATAATGGCACCATCACTCCTATATTATCCTTCAAATCCCCCTATCAAGCTTTATGTCATCGCCCACCGGACTACCAACTTCTTTGAAAATTTGGGCGTCTATGCTACCCTTTTCTTCGTCCTTACAATAATCATAAACTTGATTTTCATTCTCTTCCTTGTGTATTTTTGGAATATAGTTCAAAGCATAAAGGCTACTTTTGTCACTATCCCCCACCAATCGGATGTATATTGCTCGTCATGTGATTTTCGATGAAGGTAAATTTCCCTATCCCCATTCTTGTTCTGGTGACAATTCACCACCTCATCCTTACCTTTCTATAATCTATTTCTAATTTCATTCCCTCAACTATCGCCTCACCTTCACTAAGTTCACGGTTAGATCCTCCTTCCCCGTCCTCATTGCCCACCCAACCCCACCCGTATATCCTCCATCCGTAACTTCTGATACAACTTCTCCACCACAAAACACATGTCCAGCCACTGTCACGTCTTCTAGTCCCAGATCATACTAGAATGCTCCCACATATTTTCAGCCTGCTACCTCTTCCAATCATCCTATGACTACGAGAGCATAAACAAATTCCCTCAAGCCTAAAGCACTTACTACATCTCGTTATCCTCTCTAAGCTACATCTTCCCCAACCAATGAGCCAACAACCTACAAATAAGTTGCATCCTCTCCTGATTGGTTGTGTGCTATGGAAACTGAGTATCAAGCATTGCTTCGTAACTGCACCTGAACACTTGCTCTTTGTCCTCCTAATGCAAATGTGGTTGGTTGTAAATAGGTGTATTGTATTGAGCGTCGGACAGATGGGTCAATTGAAAGAAACAAAGCTCGTTTGGTTGTTAAGGGGTTTCATCAAGAAGAAGGTGTTGATTTCCATGATACATTCAGTCCAATTGTCAAATCTTCAAACATTAGACTTGTCTTATCTCATGCAGTGTCTAAAGGGTGGGCTCTTAAGCAGTTAGATGTCAACAATGTGTTTCTTAATGGTGACCTCTCATAGGTTGTTTATATGACTCAATCATCGGGATTTGTTGATAAGTCTCATCCACATTTTGTTTGTCGTTTGTCGAAGGCTTTATATGGCCTAAAGCAAGCTCCCTACGCTTGGTTTCTCAAGCTCAAAACATTTCTCCTTTCGTATGACTATGCCTCTTGTTACTCTGACTCATCCTTATTTTTCTGTCATACTTCCTCCTCTACTACCTACCTCTTAGTTTATGTGGATGACATCATCATAATGGGTAGTGATTCCTCATATATCCCCTCATTCGCCAAAGCCATTGATCTTCAATTCTTACTAAAAGACCTTGGTAATCTCTCATTTTTCTTAGGTATTGAAGTTACTCATGTGGGCTCTGAGCTACATCTCTCTCAAGCTAGCTACATTCAAGACTTACTCACCCGAACAAAAATGATAGATTGCAAGCCTTCTCCTTCTCCAGCGGACAACACATTCCAGTTGTCCAAACATGGTGAAACCTTTGATGACCCATCACTATATTGGAACATTATCGAGGCTCTTCAATATGCGACCATCACACGACCAGAGATCTCCTTTTCAGTGAGTCATGTTTGTCAATACATGCATAATCCTATCTTAGATCATTGGAAAGCCGTGAAACGCATTCTTCGCTATCTTAAGGGCTCCCTTACACATGGTATATCCATCAGACTATCCACTTCCTCTATTATGTGTCTATTGTGATGAAGGTTGGGTTGTTGATCCTAATGATCGTCGTTCTCATCATGGATTTGCTGTATATTATTGGTCCTAATCTAATCAGTTGGTTCTCACAAAAGCAAACGGTAGTAGATCGGTCCAGCACTGAAGCCGAATATCGTGCCATTGCATTTGCCACATCTGAAGTGTCTTGGATAACTAGTTTACTTAAAGAGCTTTAGTTGCCTTGTCCTCGTCCTCCCGTGATATTTTGTGACAACATCAATGCCATCTACCTCACTGCCAATCATGTCTTTCATCAAAGATCGAAGCATATTGAAATTGACTATCACTTTGTTCGAAAAAAGGTTGCTCGTGGTCAACTGTGTGTTCGATATATTCCTTCCACTAATCAAATTGCTGATGTATTTACTAAAGCTCTAAGCTCCTCTCGATTTTCTCATCGACGGTCCAAGTTCAATGTCTCCAAACTCGACATGCGCTTGCCGGGGGTGTTAGATGATCACGGTCCTTATATGTAGGGATATAGCAGTACTTATCTTTTCATTTGTAGATATGCTTAAGTTTCACATGTAAACTCAAACTCCTTTACTTTCTGTTAGTTAGGATATAGCCTTTTGTTTTTGTATTCAAATTCAAATTGTACATCTTTAGCTTATATATATATATCACACATTGGCAGCCTTGGTAACATGAGAAAAAACCAACTGCTGAGTTCCTTTTCAATTCTAGGAGTTCTTTTAAAATTCTAATTGCTATTAATCCCTTCTGAACCAAAGTAAAAAGAAGTGTAAGAATATATACAATACTGTAATCTTGTTTCTAACGGTTAATATATGATACTAGAGCGGATACAAAGTGTTAAAAAGCATTAATTTCATGTAATCCTCTAGTCTAAATTTAAGTGACACTTTTCTTTTTCAAAAGTCAATTTTACTACTCTTTGAAGTTAAATTTGATTAGATTGAACTAATATTTTAAAATTAAAATTTTGATATTTCAAAAACTATATGAAAATATAACTTGCAATTCTTCTCATGTTAATATATATGATGAGAAAATAAATTTTAAAATGTCGATCAAGGTTTACATAGTTTGAACATCAAAAAACAGAAAGTGTCACACAAATTGGGACCGAAAGAGTACTAGTTACGTAGTAATTTGTCCGGCTAAACCACGAGCTTTTGTGCTAAATAACATGCCAATGAACAAGCTACTGTAATTAACACATGCATGTATAGATAGAGAGAAAGAGAGAGACAGACCAGAGATATTGGTTGTAATGCAGAGATTGGTAAGTTGAGTTTGAATATCTTTAAGAAAAGTAGTTCCTTCATTGAAAGACCTTGCCAGATCCAACTTGAACTTAGCTAACACATCACAATAAGTTACCTGTGCATGAACTACATCAACATTAATAACTAAAAAGATATTACAGGGACAAACACATCTACACACACATAGATAGATCCCAAACCCCTAAAACATACAAAAAAATTGAAAAAGGAGGAATGGAAGCTTGATACCATGAAATCATCTAGGTCAGAATCGTCGCTGATCGGTCTATTTAAGGCAGTGCCGCTGCTGCTGCTTGATCTCCTATGAAAATCATTTTCTTGGACAATATTGTCCAACATATTCACAATTTCAGGGGGTGCTCCCACCTGCAAACATTATTGTTTAGAATATAATTAGTAAATAAAAGTGTGCTTTGAAGCTTAACCTTTTAGATAAAATGGATATACACTTTAACAATTAAAATTAACGGTGAAATTGACAAATAAGAAGGGATAATTTATTACTCCATATCTTATCACGAATGTCTTCTTCGTTAACCCTAGAAGTTGCATATCCAATATTTGCACTTCAAAACCCTAATACCAAAGCTAAACATTTTGCTCCTAGCAGTTTCCCAACACACAAAAAATTAAGCTGTTTTTTTTTCTTTCTTTCTTTCTTTCTCTATCCTCTAGGCATAGCTACCGGTGCCTGCCATTAATTTTTTTAGTTGGTATTTATTAAGTTTAAAATACTACAGAGAACAGTAAAAAAAGACTTTTCCTCTTTTATAAAGGCGAAAGGGCTGGGGGTCTGTAGATCAGCTGTGGTGAGGCATCAATTTGCATGGGCTAAATTAAAACTGTTTCATTAGTACACAAGTTTTGAGGGTTTGCTTTTCCTTTCTAAAATGAAAGAAAAAAGTGTTGGTTGCTATGATAGTAAAGCACTACGGGAAGTAAATAAATATTACAAGTGTTCGAAGGGATGAACAAACATTCAATATTCAGAAATTGAATCTTGTTGAACAAATAGGCCAATCTTCAAAATTACCGCAAACTTGTTGTGTCTTGAATCTTGATAACCTGAAATCAAGAAACAACTAAATATGGATGGTTACAACGTTGTGTGTTGAGTCGAGTGATTGCACTCTGTCCTTAAGACAAGATTGCCCCGTATATATGCTTTTACGTTAGCAGCCAATAGTCTCTCAAGATAAAATAACACTTTAATCTCAACACTACAAAGCCAATAGGTTGAGTCTAACGAAAAAAAATAAATATGAATCGACTTGCTGAAGAAATGAAAAAGGAAGGAAGAGTTTCTGTTTTCTCTCTGTGTATATAGTGTGTCTCTGTTGTGTATATGCTCACTGTTTGGTGTATATTTTCGTGACTGTTTTGCAGTGGTTTTGTTCACTGTTTTTCTGTCTGTATGTGTCATCCACAATTGAGCCAAAACAGCTCAATATATAGCATGGAGGAGGGTTGTTCAACTGCCCAAAATATGGCCGTTAAGGGAGGGTTGTAATGGCAGCCCGAGACCGGACCGGCGGCGGCGCGCGTGGGCTTAGCCTCGAACCCAAGCACATCTAAGTTCTCCCTCCTTTAAACGCATGGGATACCCCTTGGGTCCCAAACCCTTTACCACATTAGAGACTTATAAAGAGAGCAATTCTTCTTATTCCCACCGATGTGGTAGATTTGTCCCACACCATATTTTTATGCCTCAAACACCTTACTTCGTGGACTAATATCTCTTTCATTTCTCAACGAAATTTGACGATTCTTGGCCCTACGATCATCTACTCACTTAGTAGATTATGGATGTGTGAAGAGACAAAGGCTCCAACATGCGGAACAGTAGTGTTTAATTCATTAAAGATGGATGGACGCATCTCCCCGCCAAAGGCAAATTTCCAACAAAAAGTTACTATGTAATTACCTTGTGGCAGTCGATGCAAGTAAGAAGAAGCTGAGGATACAAAGGATGAGACGAGATGTTTGCTCGAATATCTTCTTGTAAATTAGAACAAGTATCAACTGATATTTCCATCGGGGCAGGCGGCGATCCAAATTATGATCATCACTACTACTGAATCCAAATCCATACATTTCCTCCATCACTGCTGTTAATTATATATATGTAGTTGTGATTATAACACATAGGTTACTGAATAATTAACCTTTCAAAATTAAAAATTAAGGAGAAATAGAAGCGGAGATGCTTGGTGGAGAGAGAGACGTTTGCTTATAAACAAATGAGAAAGTTATAAAGCGCGCAGCACCTGATGATCAGGAAAAGCAAGTACCATTGTCCTTTTTTATTTTATTTTCCTAGATGGATTTAGGTGATATTTACACTCATCCTCAAAAGAATTCTTTTACAGATTAGTTATTATTTTTACTACATTACCAATTAATATCATATAAATTTATTTTACCCCATCAATACAAAAAAAACTAAACTCTTTTTAAATTTTGTTCACTAGTGTAAAGTTAATTTTCAGTGAGAAACATAAGTCCGAAGAAGTGATTGGTGTAAAATGAGTTACACAAGTGCCGTGATTGTAGTAATTTTCTTATAAGCATTAATCAGTAATTTAAAATAAATGATAATTAATTAGCCAATACGTTAAATTAAATTAATATTGTAACTTAAATTGTGTGCATATAACTTAAAATATCAGAGGAATTTCAACTAGACTGTATAAAATGTTTTTAGGCATCAAGGTACCTGCAACAATAAATAATTGTCTATAACCTAAATTATTAAAGTAAATAACCTAGCAAGCTTATACTGTAGTTGTATTAGTAAAAATCTCTCATTAAGTGTGCAATCCATGATCAGTCCCGTCCTTTTCCTCATATAATTAGAAAAAATGTTAACAAAGCTAATAATCTACTTTAATAAGTAGCAATATAATAATATTTTCTTTTTACTCTATCCATCTACGTATACATAAATTAATGCAAGTTGAGGCAAATTTGATACATTCTAAGAGTTTGTTTTTGTTTTGTTGTTAAAACATCATTTGATACAACATTTTCGGTAATTCAAACACTGAAGAATAATTTTAAGAAACTATTTTGGTAACTCAAGAAAACATGACACTGAAACAATGATTTCAAGAAAGAAACTACTCTTGTCCCCAAGGGCACAGGCGAGTTGGTAAGTGGCAAGATGATTAGGGTACAACCACTTCGACGTCGCGGGTTCGAATCCGTGTGGTGACAGTCTTTGCTGAAATATTGCAAGGGTTGTTGCTGAGTTCGTGTCCCGTTGGTCCTCTCCCTTGCAGGGCTGTCACTCGCACATATCCCTCGATTTACATCCCACCTTGCCAAAGGACCTCTGGTACAGGTGGGGGTTTTCGCCTTCGGGACTAGAGAAGCCTTTTTGTACTTCTGTCAAACCAAACACATCTAACACATTTAAGTCGGTCAAGTGTGCCGTTGCAATCTTCTACGTTTTTCTCCTTTGGTTGAGGGGATTGGATGAAATACTATCATGATATAAAATTTGGTACTCCCTCAGTGCCGGCTCAATAGGGAGGCAACTAAGGCAATTGTCTTAGGCCCCAAAACTTGAAGGTTCCAAAATTTATTATTTTATATACATAGTATTAATAAAAAGTTACTAATTCTTTTTAAATTTTCAGTCAAAACTCTTTATAATTGTCATTCGTTATAATAGCATTTCATTATAGCGGTCTGATTTTCTACGAAACTAATTTTTCATGTTATATTTTATTTCTCTATAACAACATTCTACCTATAACAACAGTGACATTCATTTTAGCGGTACACTCTTTGTAAAATTATCTTTCTATAACGTTCATACTCAAATATTGTGTATTTTTGTAAGAAGTATATTATGTATAAAAAAAATATATATGATAATCATCATTAATAGAGCACATAGTAAATTTCAAGTACAAATTCTTAAAAGGAAAAAAAATCTCATAGTAATCTGATTTAGTTTTGAATTTTAAAAAAATCTCCTACTTTCAAAACATATATTCCTTAGATTTTTAATTCTTTATCGGTATGGTACAACTAGTTATGAATTTATTATTAATTTATTAATCTTTTAAATTTTTATTAATGATATATGAAAATCAATTGAGATTTTAAAGTTAAGAAGTACATTGTTTTCGTTTATAACATAAAGGGTGATGTTCGCAGGATGCGCAGGAGACGAGCGACCAGGCCTAATGAGATCCCAGTTGAATTTTGGAAGAGCGCATGCAGAGCAGGTTTGGAGTGGCTAACTGAGTTGTTTAACGTCATTTTTAAGATGGCGAGAATGCCCGAAGAATGGAGGTGGAGTACAATGATCCCGTTGTACAAGAACAAAGGTGATATCCAGAGTTACAACAATTATAGGGGTATCAAGTTGCTAAGTCATACTATGAAAGTTTGGGAAAGGGTCGTGGAGATGAGGGGGAGAAGAGGCGTGTCTATTTTCGAGAACCCGTTTAGATTCATGCCGGGGCATTTGATCACCGAAGTTATTCATCTTATTAAGAGGTTGTGGATCAATATAGGGAAAGGAAGAGAGACTTACATATGGTTTTCATAGACCTCGAGAAGGCATACGACAAAGTTCCTAGGGAGGTTTTATGGAGATGTTTGTAGGTTAGAGATGTACATGTGACGTATAGTAGGGCGATCAAGGACATGTATGATGGATCCAAGACCAAAGTACGGACAGTGGGAGGAGACTCATAGCACTTTCCAGTGATGATGGGGCTGCACCAGGGATAAACTCTTAGCCCATTCTTATTTGTCTTGGTGATGGATGGACTGACGCGATAAATTCAAGGGGAGGTTCCATGGTGTATGTTATTCACAGACGACACAGTCCTGATTGATGAGACTCGCAGCGGAGTGAACGCTAAGCTGGAGGTTTGGAGACAAACTGGAATCTAAAGAGTTCAGGTTGAGTAGGACCAAGACAGAATACTTGGAGTGCAAGTTCAGTAACGGGAGTGCCTTTGAACCAGACGTGGAGGTGAGGTTTGTTACTCAGGTCAGTCCAAAGAAAGAAAACTTCAAGTACCTCAGGTCTATTATCCAAGGGGATAGAGAGATTGATGACGATGTCACACACCGTATTGGGGTAGGGTGGATGAAATGGAGGCTCGCATCTGGAGTTTTATGTGATAAAAAGGTGTCACCGAAACTTAAATGCAAGTTCTATAGGGCGGTGGTTAGACCGACTATGTTGTATGATGCGGAGTGTTGGCCAGTCAAGACTTCACACATTCAAAAGATAAAAGTTACGGAGATGAGAATGTTGAGATGGATATGCGGGCATACAATGAGGGATAAGATTAGAAATGATGATATTCAGGACAGTGGAAGTAACCTCGGTGGAGGATAAGTTACGAGAAGCGAGGTTGAGATGGTTGTAGGCATGTGCAGAGGAGAGACACAAATGCCCCAATGCGAAGGTGTGAGAGGTTGGCTATGGACGGGTTCATGAGGGGTAGAGGTAGGCCGAAGAAGTATTGGGAAGAGGTGATTAGACATGATATGGCGCAGATGCAACTTACTGAGGACATGACCTTAGATAGGGGGTTGTGGAGGACGCAGATTAGGGTAGTAGGTAGTAGGTAGTAGAGCGTAGTCCTACTTATGCTTGCAAACTGGTAGTTGTAGTGTTATTATTGTAGGCCCTCTTAGCCTATCACACTAATATGCGCAATATTGCTTTATAGTCTCATGTAGTTTGATTTATGTTGCTATATGTCCTTTAATGTATTTTGTTTAGCTTATTTACATGCGCTAGTTACTGCTTACTTTTTCGGAATGCGCTATCATGGATTATTTGCCTCTGATACCAGCATTTTCATACTGCTTTAAAAAAAATTCTGATTTATTTGTGCTCTGTCTTGAGCCGATGGTCTCTCGGAAACAACCGCTCTACCTACCAAGGTATAGGTAAGGTCTGCGTACACTCTACTCTCCCCAGACCCCACGTTGTGGGATTTCACTAGGTATGTTGTTGATGTTTATGACTTAAAAAGTATAGACAAATAATTGTGTATGTACTTTTATTTATAACAGCTAAATGAGATCCAAATATCAAATGTTAGTATACATATATAACAACACATCACTACATCGGCCATGAAATTTCCGGACAAACGTTGCCATTATAGAAAGGTTTAACTGTAATAGAAACTTTTCAAGATAAATAACACAAAATTCATAACAACACATGTATATATGAAATTAAATAATTTGATGAAGATATTGATAAATTCTTATACAAAAAGTCTTTGTAATATTCTTTTAGAATTGATTACTTTCTTATAAAGAGTGGATCAAGTCATTGTCCATTTCAAATTAAATGGACAACTATTACAAATGTATGAAATTATGTTAGATATATACTTAATGGTAAATGAATTGGTATTATTAGAGTATGTGGATTGTGAAAGAAAAATGATAAATGTTTTTTAAAAAATATTACACAACTGTTTATAAATAGAGTTATCAGATATATCTGATGATGTGAGCTAGCAAATAACCGAGTGGATGATCAAGATGCGTACAAGATTATTTGTACATTGTTCGTTCAATATCATACCAACAATTTTTATACTGTTTTAAATTTTTCCTAACCGTTGCTCTTGCTTGCTTTACACTTGCTTTGCTTATGCTTATGCTCTATCTTGAGCCGAGGATCTCTCGAAAACAACCGCTCTACCTACCAAGGTAGAGGTAGGGTCTGCGTACACTCTACCATCCCAAACCCCATGTTGTGGAATTTCATTGGGTATGTTGTTGTTGTTGTTCGTACAATATCGTTCATGAATTTTTTTTATAAATTTTATTAATAAACTTAAGGCCTCTTATTATGGTTTGACTTTAGGCCACCAATTTCATTGAGCTGCCCATATATTGTTTTATTTAGTACTTGGTTTGCCTTTTGAAATATGTACAACTAATAACAATATATAATATACAAATTACATAATTTATTTTATACCACTAAGAACATGAAATAACTTGTTCATTTACTATACCTTATCATGAATAAAGCATTAAAATGATAAAACTACTCTTGTCTTTTCCCTAGAAGCTTAGGAGTGTAATTGTATACTCATTGCTTTTTAATTTTAAAAATATAATTAATTTATTTTAAATAACATCTTGAATATCAAATTTCAATGCAAACAGCCAACAAAAATTGATCAACGTATGATTAAGTTATGTATTAGCTCCTTTTGTCACTTACGAAAAAAATAATAGAACGCAAACAATCATCAAATGTTAAACATATGACGTATTTGAACGTATGACTACGACTATGGCTATGCATCTAGATTCGACGAAATAGTTCAACGATTCAAATAATGACCCTATCCACTATATATAGTGCTATGTGCTAGTTATATCAAATTAACTAGTATTTCTGAAATTTCAGCACCCGTTGTTAATTACAAATTCCTTCTTCAGTAGTACCAATTCATGAAGAAATACAGGTTCGAATCCCCTCAATGGATATCGTCATCCGAAACATATATCTTGTGGTAAAGTCTGGGCGCTAAAAGCCGCGCGGGCATATTGCACTGTGGGTTCGTTCTCCGCCAAGCCAAAAGAGGGGGTCAATCTTGTAGCATTGATCCGTTGGACGCAAACTGACACTGACCACGGGGTGCACATCCCGCGATTTACCTGGTGGTGGGGTGCTGAAGGACCGGTCTCATCATCCCGAAGTCTCAAGTACCAATACTTGTGCGCAGTCTTAGCGATAGGGAAAGCTGTAATCGCGCTCGAGACCTGGATTAACCAAAAAAAAAAAAAAAAATTCTTGGCTTCTTAATGAGTACAAGTAAATAATATTCTTTAACTGTCTTTATCAAATCGCCGAAAGAAAAGTGAAAAAAGCAAACGATATCATTAGTCAAAAAGCAATATCTTCCATTTCCCACTATATCTGTCATGGAAAATGACTAGAACAAGTTATATAACATAAGCATTAAGCCAAAAATTATTTTACCAAATCCTAGAAAATAGTAATGATATTGAATGCGTAGAATTGGCTGAAATATTTGAGCAATATGCACTGTATATCTTCGATTTGGGACAGAAAGGTTTTGGGTGAATTGCATTTTAAGCTAGCATGAAATTGATTGGCAACTTGTGTAGCAGAATCCAACTGAAATTGAAGAAGCCGTTGAATGAGCACCCAAATTCGAGCCCTGGAATAGTGTCTGATACAACAAGCATTGATAATTTTAGAGGTCCGACTTCAATGGAAAAGCCGCCATTTTTCCGGTGAGTTTTTTTGCTACTCTATTTGCAGTGGAGAGAAAAAATTAAGAAAAGATAAGAGATACTTAATGGCACTTAACCATGATAATTAAATAGGTTTCCATAATTTTGCTCGATAATCCATAACGGAGAAGCGAATCAGTGGAGGGAGAACTTAATTCATTTGTTAAAATTAATCAACGGTTCTTGTGGTTGGGCCATAAGGGCTCGTTTGGTAGGGTGTATATCGGGTGTATTAATAATGCAGTGATTAGTTATATTAAAATTAGTTTTATTGATTATTTTGTGTGGTATATTCGTGCTATGTACGGACAATAATAAAAGGCATTAGTCGTGTCGAATTGTGATATGTTTGTTTGAACACATTAAGTTGTATTATTTTAACAAAATATTAAACACTATCTAATTTCTCAATGCAATACGCTAATTATCAATATTTCTATGAAATTTAAAAAAATATATAATCATTAATAACTTTTATGTAAATTTTATTTATCATTTATCATCTATTTCCTCACAGATTTCACTGAATATGTTATTGTTATTTATCATCTATTTAGTACTTTTACATTGTCAATATATTTTTCATTATGTTGTTACTTGACTTGATATTGTTATCTACTACTAATCTTTTAATACAGAGAAAATACATCTTTTCACCTTTAAATTTACACCAAAAACTTATTTTAATAATTAAACTTTACTTACAATTATTTACCCTCTCTTGTTGTCGATAATGTATTAAATATCCCCTAAATAGAAAAAATATACTCATCTTCCTGCAAATGAGAACGGAATTTTTTTTTAAAAAACTGATAAAATAATACAGATATTATTTTTTAATGGTTAATAGATAATTAATATTCTTAATATTTTTAATATTTTTTTCTTGATATATTAATTATATAAAAAAAATTGAAACAAATAAAATTTGTGAATCCCACTTTTTCTTTTTAACTTTTTAATCACTCTTTATTTATTATTTTTCTCCATCAGTACCTTCTTCACCATAGCCTTCGCCATAACCAGAACTACAATAGTCAATAATCTGGGGAATCTTTAGTAAAAAAGTTGATAATAATGATGGGGGATTTTGGTGGAATGAACAAATTGATGATATGCGAATGGAGGAACTTGAAGAATTTATGGCTGCATTGGGAGAATTGAAGAAGAAAGTAACCATGAGAGCTGATGAATTGAGTATGATAGATGGGTCTTTCTTCATTGTCGTCTTCATCGAATTCAACCATGAAAATAGCTAGATTTGGGGCTGAGTATCAATTTTTGAATCAGGCTATCGACTATTGTTCTTCCATGTTCCTTGTGATTTCAATCACCCCGCAGATGGCCAATTCTGAAGCAATTCATTAATATTTAAAACATGATTAGCTAAGTATTACTTAAAGTAGAATAGCATGCCAACTATGGGAAGTGAGAACCCGAGCATCAAGCTCCTTCTGATGAAGGAGATGGTTGAAAAGAACCTCAGAAGTGGGTTTGAGAACGGGTCGGGTTATTTTATTTGGAGATGTTGGAGTTTATTAAAATTTTCTTTTTTAGTTTGGACGAAATTTAAAAAATTATTAAATGACGTAGTCGAATAAAAAAGCGAGTGACTCAGTAATAAGTAATAACCAACTTTGACCCGATCTAGACAAAAGTGGGTTGAACAAAATTCAATTAAAAGTTATTTAAGGGGGAAATTTAAACGCAATCGAAGTTAAAATGATAAAGAAAAAATTTAGGGGGCGAAAATATATATTTTCTCTTTAATATAATATATCAATGAAATATTTATTATAATTTTAAACCTTTATTTTATTGTTCCGAATATTTTACTTATCTGAATCTAGCAATATTATTTTCTGAGTATTCTTTACTTACTTTATTTTCTTAGATTAATTCACATACCTCTAACCCACTCTTTATACATTTTTCTACAATATTATTGTAGTTATTTCCCCCCTATTTATTAGTGTTTTACATTTAATCAACATAATGTAGTATCTGATATTATATTGTCATTTTGAATTTGTCCAGATTTTTTAAATGGAGAAGTCTTTATTTATTTTGTCATATGATCTATCGATATTTTAAAAAATTATTATTTATAATATTACACACACACATATGTATATATATATATATGTTCCTTGATCGTGCAAATATATTATCAAATTGCAATAATCCTTATTGACCTGTGCCATTTTACTGCTTTTTAACTTATATTTTTCATTTAATACCTTATTCCCAATTAAACTTACAAGTTTTATTTCAACTGAAGGAAAGCATAAAAGGAAACATGAAAAATATACAATGAGAGAGATGGAGTAGGCATGGAATTTCTTGTTTAGGGAAATTTTCGGGTGCCTTAACAATACAACTTGAGAGCCTTTATATAGGCCTCGTAAATAAATATTGTCCTGACAGGTGGACGGTATAGATTAACTTTCATTTATGAAGGGTCGCTTGCCCTTTTCTTTTCTGAAAGGCAAAGTGCATATTCCTGTTGAAGTGGGGTCCTTTCCTTTTCCTAAAGGCTTGTCCCTGCTGATGTGATTTCTTCTTTTTATCTTGTCTGCTTTTGAGGCATGTCTTTTGTAACGATGTTGTGTCAATGAGCTCCATTATTGCTTGAGGATCTGTGTGATCGTCTAATTTCGATAAAGCTTATTGGAGCCTTCTCTTTATTTTTGTTTTGGAAACTTTAGGTCCCCTTCTTGCTGATGAAGACGACGTACTTTTTTCCTCCTTGGGTTTAGGAGTCCATTCTTTAATCCTGATACTTTTACTCAAGTATTTGATTCTTTCAAATTCATGAATATCAAATGACCAATTAATAATATAAAAGATCCTTCTACGGATAAAATATTTGCATAATTTAATATGCTCAGGAAGAGTTGAGATCTGATGTTCTTCTTGAAAAATTTTGTAATGAATCTGGAAGCTGGGGGCCATTACTTGCCGGGTTCCTCCAAATAAATTCCACCATTCATAAAATCATCCGGGGATGACGACTTCTTTTAATTTGTCCGAATATTTAACGAACCGCGTGTGAGTGTAAGGTCTAACATATATGAAGTTAAACTATGCTGTTTTATAATCATATCAGTTATAGATATGTGGCCTATGTTGTCTTGATAACGGGATGAGGGTATGCAGATGATCTGCATACCAGTTAAAAGGACTTAATGTCATACTAATGGTAAATTTAGAGTATTTGATACTCTCTAGATTCTTTTCGAAATAATGATGCTTGATTTAGATCGAGTCCGTATCTGCTCATAATATTTTCTGGTTTTAAGGGGATTGTCAGTATCGACGTACTGATAATTTGTATAGCATGGCTTTAGAAGTTCTTCTACCCTGAAGTTTTCACATTATTTATCCAGTGCCATTATTGACACAACCTGTGTGTTGACGAACTCCCATTTTGGGATATCTTTGTTTAGTTGGAATGTCTCCTTCTGCTTTTGAGGAGTCTCTGGTTTTACCGCTTCCGAATATGATTCTGGGGTCTTCATAGCGTAGCTATCCCGGGTTTGTATTACCGCATTCTTGGATGTGGTGGCTTTAAATGGTTGAATTATTATTTTCTGGGTAATGGGCTCCATTAATGGAGAGGGAATGGTCCCTTTGGGTAAAAGGGGAAATTCAGCCAAGGCCGAATATTTATTTAGGAGTTCGGGTTTGGGAACTGGTTTATTTGGTCCACTGGAGCTTTGGAAAGGATTTTTCATATTTTCCTCTGGTTTAAGTTGGAAAGGGGGCCCGTTAGGCCGAGTTCCTGGGAAGCTCGGTCTCATTTTTTCCCTGCAAAAATTCTCTTGTTAAAAAATATGGCAAATAGTTTTCTTCACTTTTTATAAAATCGATTTGAAAATTGAAACTTGATAATAATGTCTGCCATCTTGCAAAAATCTGTTTTGAAATAAGATTTTTAACATCCTTTTGTAAAACGTCTTTGGCTGCTTTACAGTCAACCCTTAATAAAAATTCTTTGTTGATCAGGTTATCCTGAAACTTGGTGATACATATCACTATAGAAAAATCTCCTTCTTAATAGTACTAGAGTTCTTTTGAGTTGGGTTCCAGACACCGTATGTGAATCTTACTAATTGTTTAGCAGACTCAGGGGATATTTTTTGTTTAAGGATGTCACCGTATCCGATGTCGGAGGCATATGTTTCAATAATCATAGATGCTTTGAGGTTTGAGATTCCTAAGCAAGGAAGTTTCTGAACTATTACTTTGACTTGTTTAACTGACTTGGTTTGCTTGTTGACCAATGGACTGGATTTTTCTTGAGTCTTTTGTAAAGGGGTTCGCAGACTTGTCTGATATTTTGGGATAAAATCTGCTACATAATTTAGGCTACCTAGGAACCTTTGCAGCTGAGTTTTATTAGTTATTTCATCAGGAAATTTGGTTGAGAACTTTACGGCTCTACAGATTGGTGTGTAGGTACCTTGGTAAAGATCGTGTCCTAAAAACCTAACTGATGTCTGAAATATCTTTATCTTCTTGGCGCTCACTGCTAAGCCATTTGTTTTGACAACCTTTAGAAAGGTATGCAGGTGTTTAAAAAGCTATACTTTCTGAAAAAATAAGAACATCATCTATATAGACAATAGAGAATAGGCTATATGGGTTGAATATGTTATTCATTATATTCTGAAATTATGACGGGGCGTTCTTTAGACCAAATGACATAACATTCCATTCGTATTGTCCAAAAGGAACGTTAAAAGCTGTTTTATATTTGTCTTTCTCACTTACTTGGATTTACCGAAATCCTGATTTCATGTCAAACTTACCGTAAACATTAGCTTTGTAAGTTTTTTTAATAGGTCTCTTTTATTAGGTATCGGGTACCTAATCCATTTTAATACCTGATTAAGGGGCTTATAATTGATTACAAGCCTAGGTGCTCATCTTTCTCTTTCGACACTATTGTTAACATAAAAGGCCGAACAACTCATTGGAGACTTGAAGGGTCTAATTATCTTCTTTTGGAGTAGATCATTTATTTCCTTTTTACAATGTTCCATGAGTTCATGGTTCATTTGAATAGGTCTAGCCTTTGTATGTATTTCTTCTTCGTTGAACCTCTCTACATAAGGTAATCCGCTTCTCTCTTTTTATCAAGCCCGTTCGATGCTCACGTTAGAAGAAGCCGGCTTGGCAAGAAAGGCGGCTATCAGCGCAAGTTTCGTGGCAATGATGACTTCATCCGATAACTCCGACTATTTTGTTGACAATTCGGGCCAAAATCGCAACAACAGCGGCGGCAAGAAGGGTCAAAATCGTAAAAACAATGGCAAAAATCGCGGCGGCAACAACGGTGGAGGACAGAACAATAGCAACACCGACAGTGGGCCTCGGGGTACTGGGCCCCAGCCTGCATGGTCTCAGCCCTTCCCTTTGGCAGTGGGCCTGGACCAGTGGTCAGTCGCCCAATCCAGCCTACTGCCCGCCCAGTTATTTCCCATGTAGTTGGGCCCCGGTCCAGCCTAGTCACAGGCCTAATTTTTTTGGTCCTTCAGGCGTCACCCAACAACGATATGGGTCGGGTCAGCATGGTGGTCTGCTTGGGCCTCGGCCTCTGCAGACCTTCACTACTGCGGGCCCGACTCCGATCGCGACACCCACCGATATTGAGACCGTTATGCATACACTTGGATTAAATCCTCCAGACGCGAATTGGTACATGGACACCGCCGTCACTTCTCACATGACGTCCGACCAAGGTACTCTCTCGTCTTATTTCAATTTGAGCAAAAATCGTGGCATTATTGTTGGTAATGACAACTCCATTCCAATTCGTGGTTCCGATCATACAACTTTGTCTCCCCCCATCCACCTCTTGTCTTAAAAAATACCCTTCATGCCCCTAACTTAATTAAAAATTTAGTGTTTGTCCGTAAATTCACCATTGATAATTGAGTTTCTGTTAATTTTGATCCATTTGGGTTTTCTGTGAAGGATTTCAAAACGGGGATACCTCTCATGAGATGCAATAGTAGGGGATCTTTATCCAATCACGCCCGCCGCCAGTTGCTCGAGTCAAGCCATGTCATCGACATTTGCAGCTCTAGCTCCTTCCTTGTGGCATGCACGTTTGGGTCACCCTGGGTCGTCCATTGTTTCTTCCTTGCATAAAAAAACAATCTTATTTCTTGTAAGGGTACGCGTAGTACTCCAATTTGTCATTCCCGTCCTTTAGGAAAACATGTTAGATTACCATTTGTAGCCTCTACTTCTCGTACTTTGATGCCTTTTGATATTATTCATAGCGATTTATGGACTTCTACCGTTCTAAGTTCTGTGGGCCATCATTATTATGTTCTATTTTTGGATGATTATTCTAATTTTTATAGACCTTTATGTTAGCGAAAAAATCTCAAGTTTTTTCCACATTCTTAAAATTTAGAGCATTCATCCGTACCCAATTCGAACGAGAAATCAAGAATATTCAATGTGATAATGACAAAGAATATGATAATGGGTTGTTTCGGAAATTTTGTGATGCTAATGACATAGTTTTTCGTTTCTCTTGTCCTCATACGTCTTTCTAAAATGGAAAAGCCGAATGAAAAATTCATACAATTAATAATATTGTCCGAACTTTACTGGTCCATACTTCCGTACCCCCTTCTTTTTTGGCATCATGCTCTACAAATGACTATGTATCTCCTTAACATACTTCCTACCAAAGGGTTGGCATATTCATCCCCTCTTAAAATCCTCTATAATAAGAATCCTTCATATTCACATCTTAGGGTCTTTGGGTGTTTATGTTATCCATTATTTTCGTCCACTACTATTAACAAACTTCAAGCCCGTTCTACCGTTTGTATGTTTTTGGGGTATCCATCTAATCATCATGGTTAAAAACGTTTTTATTTATCGTCTAATAAAATCACAATTAGTCGTCATGTTATTTTTGATGAAACTCAATTTATGTTTGCTAAAGTGAGTAGTCCCGTGCCTAGTTCGTACAATTTTTTAGATGACGGAGTCTCACCATACATTATGCACCACTTAATGGGCCAATCCAGTACCCTCAGAACGCCAGCAGGCCCACTGTCTGTTGGCCCGCCAACACCAATACCCCATCCCTTTCCCATCCTAGGTCCACCACCTGGGCCAATCGTCTAGCCCAATTCTGCCCCAATTTCTTTTCTAGTACTCGATCCAGGTTCCAGTGTTGGGCCAGCAGGCCCACTGCCTGCTGGCCAGGCCATCCCCCATCCGATTTTCCCCAAAATCCACCCAATTCTCCCCCGAGTCACCGACCTGTTACTCGTAGTCAATTGGGTATTTTTAAATCAAAAAACATTTTAATCTTAATTTTAATGTTTTTAAATCCCCACTACCCCGTAACCCAGTATCTGTATTAAATGACACGAATTGGAAATTGGCTATGAACGACGAATATAATGCTCTTATTGAAAATAAGACATGGGAGTTGGTACCTCGTCCTTCTGTCATTAATATTATTCGGTATATGTGGATTTTTACTCATAAAGATAATTCTGATGGTTCTTTTGCGAGACATAATGCTCGTCTTGTAGGTGATGGTAAGACTTAACAGGTTGGCGTAAATTGTGGTGAGACATTTAGTTCGGTAGTCAAACCGGCTACCATTCACACTGTTCTCAGTCTGGTACTTTCAAAGGCATGGCACATTCATCAGCTGGATGTCAAGAATGCTTTCTTACATGGTGATCTTAAGGAGACAATCTACATGCATCATCCCTTGGTTTTCGAGACCCCAAATATTCTAATCATGTCTGTTTGATGAAGAAGTCCTTGTATGAGCTCAATCATGCCACACGGGCTTGGTATAAGTGATTTGCAGACTATGTATCTACTATTAGGTTTTCTCACAGCTGGTCTGATAATTCTATGTTCATATATCGTCGTGGTACTTCCCCGGCTTATATTCTCTTATATGTGGATGATATCATCGTGACCGCCTCTTCTGATGATTTACGCCGGTCTATCATGACACTACTCAGTTCTGAGTTTGCTATGAAATACTTGGGGCCCTTGAGTTATTTCTTGGGGATTGCTGTCACTCGTCATGCAGGTGAGTTATTCTTATCACAACGGAAGTATGCCGCTGAGATAATTGAGCGAGCTGATATGTCTTTGTGTAAGTCTACTTCCACTCCAATTGATACTAAACCAAAGCTAGGTGTTGCGGCTGACTCACCTTACGAGGATCCCACCCACTATCGTAGTTTTGCCGGAGCTCTTCAGTATCTTACTTTCACGAGACTGGATATTACGTATGCCGTACAACAAGTGTGTTTATTTATGCATGATCTTCGGGTTGAGCACATGAATGCGCTCAAACACATTATCTGATACATCTAGGGAACACTTGACTATGGCTTGCATCTATATATATCATCGGCCTCTACACTTGTCTCATATACAGATGCTGATTGGGGTGGCTGTCCGGATACCAGACGCTCCACGTCTAGTTACTGTATGTTTCTTGGTGATAACTTGGTCTCATGGTCTGCAAAGTGTCAGTCTACATTATCACGCTCCAGTGCAGAGACCGAGTATCGAGGGGTAGCCAATGTGATCTCTGAATCATGTTGGTTACGTAATCTTCTCCTAGAGCTTCATTGTCCAATTCAGAAAGGTACATTGGTTTATTGTGATAATATTAGTGTCGTCTATCTTTCTAATAATTCTGTTCAACATCAGCGCACTAACACATATCGAGATGGATATCCACTTCGTTCGAAAAAAGGTAGCTCGTGGACAAGTACATGTCATACATGTCCTTTCTAGGTACCAAATTGCAGACGTCTTTACTAAGGATCTTCCCTCGGTTCTGTTTTAAGATTTTAGGAACAGTATCAGTGTACGACGCCCGCCCGCTATGACTACAGGGGTGTGAAAGTATACCGTGATATACACGATATACACGGCATATACAATGCCTTGTGTATACCGTGTATATCACGGAAACACAAGACAATTTGGACAAAACAGTCAGTGATATACATGCCAAGTATATCACAGTTTGGAGCTATATTTGGTAACATGTATTTGTATTTAATTAGCATTGTACACTTACCATAATTGTAGAATTCCTGTACAAATAGAATAGGATTTTGGGAGTAGAATAGGAATATGATTTTCCATATTATGAAAATTGTAAATTGCATATATACTCATTCATTAATAAAAATAATGAAGGGATTATTTCTTTTAAAAACTACTGCCCTGATTTTTAGACTTTTAAAAATTTGTCCTAGTTATTCAACTATTTTAAAATTCAACTTAAAAAATAATGACTAATTAACTATTTTCAGTTAATACTAATATTAATATTTATTCTTATTACATAATCTTTGTTAGATTTTGTTTTGATCAGTAAAGATAGGACATATATAAAATATTTATCTTTAAAGATATTTAATTTTTAATAAATCACATGTGGCTTTTTCTAGATATGCCACATGGGTAAATTAGTTATTAGTTACTTGTTAATTAGTTAATATTACATGTAGCTTTTTTCTAGAGTGTCACTTGACTTAATGTGGTGCCTTTTTCTTTGGCTTTTAATAATATATAGATTTTTAATAAGTCACATGTGACTTTTTCTGGCTATGCCACATGGGTGAATTAGTTATTAGTTACTTGTTAATTAGTTAATATTACATGTGACTTTTTTCTTGGCTTAATGTGGTGCTTTTTCTTTGACTTTTAATAATATATAGATTTATTTATAAAAATACATTCCACATTTTGTAGCTTTGAGAGATTTCAAGGACAATTTTGTCTTTAATCAGACTTGTGCATGTATTAATAGTCTTGGTATTTATATATGATTGGAAACATGTACCAAATAAGAAATTAATAATACCAAAGCTAATACATATAATATTTACTCTAATATATCCTACCAAACGACCCCTAAGTGTCTTAAGATTTACTCCCTCTTTCCCATTTATGTGAAAATGTTAGTATTATTTTTGGGAGTCAAACAATTTTTATTTGAATATAATATTCTTAAACTTCTTAAAAATATTCTGAATCATTAGCTATGTTGACTTGCACAATAATTTTTTATGTGATTTTCAATTATGTAAATTTTATTTTAAAATATTTAAAAAATCTATAAAAAAATTAATGTCAAAATTAAGTGTTTGACACGCATAATCACATTTTCACATAAATTCAGACAAAGGAGTACTTAATAATTAGATGGACGGGGAATGTTATGTCTAATATTTAAAGGATCAAGGTTGCGCCAACCTTTAAACTTAAGGGATGCTTTGGTCTTATTTCTCATCAGGAGTCCAGGAACCCAGTAGAGGAAGGCCAGCAATCTCCAGTTCCCCATGATTTATTGTCCGACGGTTGTTCTTCTAGTTCTGCTCAGGTTTGTAAATACATTTTCTAGTTCTCCTTTATGATGTGCTTCTACTTTAACAACTTATTGGAGACTATATATTTGTCACAAATAGTATTACTATGTGTTTGCACCTATGAACTTCTTTCCATATCACCTTCAGCTCATTAATATGTCCTTGCCTTCAAAAATAACAACCACGTCGTGGGAATTGTGTTTACAAGGAAATTGAACAAATTCTTGTAATGTAGGATTTTGTAGTTTATACTTTATACCAAAAACTATATATAATAGTGTGGATTTCTATATCATGATTATTTTTGCTTATACCCGTAACAGAGTTATGTCATATGTGCTAGAAACCAAATGCACCTTTATTAATATGATATAGAGAGGGGGAAAAAAGGGAGAAAAGATTCACCCTTTTAATCAAATGTTGTACTATAAAAATAATTTTGTACTCCAATTTCAAATGTAATTGATGATAGAATAATTGTTAATTAATATTGTAATTAATAATTATTGTAATTGATATTAGAATCATATGTATATGGTAGGTAGATTAGATAGCATTATCTTAAGCCTAATTATATCATAATGTAGGTAGATTAGATAACTTTATCTTAGTCTAATCATATCATAATGTTAGCCTAATTGTAGCCTAAGATGAAGTTGTATTGGTGGTATAATTACAACATTGTTGGAAGATTACAATTGAGGAGAAATATTCTTACATGGTATCAAGAGATTAGGGAAAAAGATCCTACCCTACAAAAAATATTCACTCCGTCGCCCCATTCCTCTCCAACCAGCCGACCACCCAAATTTTTTATTTCTTCCATTGTTATTTTCTTTTTCCGGTCAATAATGTCCGACTCTAAATCCACATTTCATCCCGCTCTTGACGTTTCCAACATCAAAACTCATATTTCTATTACTCTTGAGATGGAAAATGTTCATTACGCAACTTGGGCAGGACTCTTTAAAATTTATTTCCGCTCCCACCGGGTTATTCATCACATAATTCCACTGGAAAAAGGTAAGGCAAAGGTGTTAAAAACCGATGATGAAAAAGAACTATGACTCACACTTGATGCGACAGTTCTTTCGTGGATTTATGCAACAATTTCTAGCGATTTGTTGCACACAATAATGGAACCCGATTCCACGGCGATGGAGGTTTGGAATCGCTTACGGGATATCTTCCAAGATAACAAGAATTCCCCAGCCGTCACTTTGGAGCAAGAATTCTCCACCACGGACATGGCGGATTTCCCGAATGCATACACTTATTGTCAACGCCTCAAAGTTTTATCGGATCAACTCAAGAACATTGGTTCGCCGGTTACAAACAATCGATTGGTTTTACAATTGGTTTCCGGCCTTACCGACGCATACAATGACGTGGGAACACTCATCCGACTAAGCAATCCTTTACCATTTTTTTACCAAGCCTGCTCTATGCTTATTCTTGAAGAGGCGGGGTTCGCCAAAAAGGCCGCAACCATCTCAAATTCCGCCATGGTTGTTGCCTCAACCAATGAAGCTACTACACATTTTGAACCTATACCACAAAATAGGGGACAAAAAAGGTGAAATGGTGGCAAAAATCAGGGTGGTAGTCGCAGTAATGGCAAAGGTGGAGGCCACCGGAATTCTTGCGGCGGCGGAAACGGAGGCAGGGGCGGCGGAAATGGCGGCCAGCAGTGGCAGCCCCGTGCCCAGTGGGGCGGCGGACCACCATAGTGGGCATGGCATTGGCCTTGGGCTGTGCCACCATGCCCATTTCCTATAGGAAATTGGGCCATGCCCAGTCCAAGGCAAACTGGCCAGCCCACTGCCGCCAACAACTGATTTATGGGCCCAGAAACAGTGGCAGTTCAACGTCATTTGGGCCACTGCCGAACCAGTGGCAGGAGGCCCATTCGGCAGTGGCTAGCCCAACCGATATTGAGTTCGCTATGCACACTCTTAGTCTTTAGTCTTAATCCGCCCGACATAAATTGGTATATGGACACCGGAGCGACGTCTCATATGACGTCCTCCTAAGGTAATCTCTCATCCTATTTTAATTTGAGCAAAAATAATGGTATAATTGTCGGAAATGGTCATTCTATTCCAATTCGTGGTTATGGTTCTACCCAATTGTCTCCACCAAACCACCATTAACTTTAAAAAATGTCCTTCATGCTCCATAATTAATTAAAAACCTGGTTTCGATTAGAAAGTTTACTACTGCTAATTGGGTTTCTGTTGATTTTGAACCTTTTGGATTTGCCATGAAGGATTTTCAGACGGGGATGCTTGTAATGAGATGTACATGAAATCCAATTACCACACCTAATCAACGAGCCAAGTTACCATCCACTTTTGCAGCTTTCACACCTTCATTATGACATGAACGTTTGGGTCATCCGGGAGCAGCCGTTTGAGCCTCCCTCAAACAAAATAATTTTATTTCATGTACTCAAACACGTAATTTAAGTATGTGTTGTTCATGTCCACTTGGAAAACATGTTCAATTGCCATTTGTTTCGTCTAATTCATGCACACTTATGCCTTTTGATATTATCCATTGTGATATTTGGACATCACCTGTTTTGAGCTCTTTGGGCCATAAATATTATTTGCTCTTGCTAGATGATTACTCTAATTTTTTGTGGACGTTTCCCTTGTCTAAAAAATCACAAGTTTTCTCCACATTTCTCACTTTTAGAGCATTCATCCGAAAATTTGAACGGTATATTAAAAATATTAAATGTGATAATGGACATTTTTGAGATTTTTGCAATGCTAATGGTTTAACTTTTCGCCTTTCATGTCCTCATACCTCCTCTCAAAACGGGAAGGCGGAACGAAAAATCCGAACCTATCAATAACATTATTCGAACAACCCTTGCCCATGCCGCACTACCACAATCTTTTTGGCATCATGCACTACAAATGACAACATATATATTGAACATTTTTCCCCACAAAAACTTGTCCTATCAAGCGCCTCTAAAAATCCTATACCTAAGGGATCCATCTTATTCTCATTTACGAGTATTCATGTGTTTATGCTATCCTCTTTTTCCATCCACCACAATCACCAAACTTTAACCCCGGTCTACTCCTTGCGTTTTTTTGGGATACCCTCTAATCATCGAGGGTACAAATATTACAACCTATCCTCTAATAAAATAATTATGAGTCGTCACGTAATTTTTGATGAAACAAATTTTCCATTTATCAAAATGCATGAGTCTGGACCTCCTACCTATGATTTTCTAGATGATGACATACTCTCGTATTTGTCCCAACATTTTGTCTCAACCCGAACCCACTGTTTTGGCCGGCCCAGATATTTTGGGTGAATTGGGCCCAGGAACAGTGGCCCAGCCGTGACACACCACTGCCCAACGGTCTGGGCCTCCTTCCCTGAGCCCAATTTTGGTTACTGGACCGACGCTACAAAGCCCACTGCCAAGCAGTGGCTTGGGTCACGGCCCAGTTCACTGCCAACTGCCAGGCAGTTTTGTCCCTTCCGATGGCCCAATCCCAATTCCGGCCAGCGTCCACTCACCCGCAGTCAACATGACATTGTTAAACCCAACACCAAATATAGCCTCTACACCCGGATTTCAAAATCACCATTGCCTCGTAATCCTGTGTCTGCTCTTAATGACCCGAATTGAAAAATGACTATGGATGATGAATTTAATGCTCTTATTAAAAATAGGACGTGGGAGTTGGTCCCCCATCCCCCTCATGCTAATGTAATTCGGTCTATGTGGATTTTTAGTCATAAAGAAAAATCTGATGGCACTTTTGAGCGGTATAAAGCCCGTCTTATAGGTGATGGGAAAACACAACAGGTTGGTGTGGATTGCGGTGAGACGTTCAGTCCGGTGGTTAAACTGGCAACTATAAGAACGGTCCTTAGTTTGGCTCTTTCAAAGGCATGGCCACTTCATCAGTTAGATGTCAAAAATGTCTTCCTCCATGGAGAACTAAATGAAACAGTATACATGTACCAGCCTTTGGGATACATGGACTCTACTTACCCAAATCATGTGTGCTTGCTAAAGAAATCCTTATATGGGCTGAAACAGCCCCCAGGCTTGGTACAAGAGGTTTGCGGATTTTGTTTCACATATTGGGTTTTCTAACAGTCGTTCTGATCATTCTCTGTTCATCTAACGCCAGGGTCATAATATTGCTTACCTTCTTTTATATGTGGATGATATTATATTGAATGCCTCATCTTATGCTCTTCTCAAGTCCATCATGTCACTACTTGGCTCAAAATTTGCTATGAAAGATCTAAGGCCACTACACTACTTTTTAGGGATAGTTGTGACACGTCATGCAGGTGGTTTATTTTTATCCCAAAAGAAGTACGCAACAGAGATTGTTGAACGTGGTGACATGTCCTCCTGTAAGCCGTCAGCAACTCCGGTTGATACTAAACCCAAATTGAGTGCTTCCTCCGGCAAGCCATTTGCCGACCCGACACTTTACCGCAGCCTGGCAGGGCCCCTGCAATATCTTACATTCACAAGGCCAAACATTTCTTATGCAGTGCAACATGTGTGCATATTCATGCATAATCCGATGGATGATCTTATGCATGCTCTCAAACGCATTGTGCGTTATATTCAGGGTACTCTAGAGTATGACTTGCATTTATATCCATCGTCGACATCCACCCTTGTCTCCTACACATATGTCGACTGGGGAGGATGTTCGGACACCAGACTCTCCACGTCTGGTTATGGTATATTCCTTGGCGATAATTTGGTCTCTTGGTCCTCCAAACGGCAAGCAACGTTGTCCAGATCTAGTGCCGAAGCAGAATACCGAGGTGTTGCCAATGTAGTGTCTGAATCTTGTTGGCTTCGCAACCTTCTTCTAGAACTCCATTGTTCGGTTCCGAAGGCAACATTGGTGTACTGTGATAATGTTAGTGCTATTTACCTCTCAGGGAATCCGGTCAACCATCAACGCACTAAACATATTGAGCTAGATATTCACTTTGTTCGTGAAAAGACCGCTCGCGGACAAGTGTGTGTCTTGCATGTCCCGTCGAGCTATCAGATTGCAGATATTTTTACTAAAGGTCTTCCGCTGGTATTATTTGAAGATTTTCGGGACAGTCTCAGCATACGCCTACCTCCCGCTTCGACTGCGGGGGAATGATAGAATAATTGTTAATTAATATTGTAATTAATAATTATTGTAATTGATATTAGAATCATATGTATATGGTAGGTAGATTAGATAGCATTATCTTAAGCCTAATCATATCATAATATAGGTAGATTAGATAGCTTTATCTTAGCCTAATCATATCATAATGTTAGCCTAATTGTAGCCTAAGATGAGGTTGTATTGGCGGTATAATTACCACTTTATTGGATGATTACAATTGAGAAGAAATATTCTTACAGTAATGACAATGCCTACTCTTTTATTTGCACCGAATTTTCAATTCTTTTTGTTCTGTGTTACTAGTAAAAAGAAACAAATGATATGGAAAAAGAACAAAAAAAGATTAGAAAAGAAAAGAGCCAATAAATTTGAAAATGAAAAAAGAAAAGATGTGGTAGATAGGTTTAAAACTAAAGAATCGACAAACATTTTTTAAAAATAATGTTTCCCCATTTATGACTAAAAGATGTGTTCTGTCTAATATATTCTGTCTTTTCACATTTTATTATTTCTACAATTAAAATGATATTGAAAGTTAGGTGTTAGTTAAAGAAATAAAAGAAAGTTGCAGTAGCTATTATCAAGTAGTCAAAGCTGGTTGAGCTTGTCTTAACAATGTTAACTCAACATATGGAGCTCTCTCCATTAGTGAGCCCTAAGAGCATGAATCCAAATTAATCGAACCGTTTTGAGTTTCTAATATCCAATGCATGAAGCAAAAAGAAAGAATTTAAAAAGTTAATAAAGGGAGGAGAGTAAAGACGTAAAGGGTTTTGTTATCTCTTGGAGCACACTACATGCTAGATGTACCAATTATAAGAACAAATTCCTTCAAATAAGCTCTATTTGTCCAACACCTTTTTTGCCAGAGCTTGAATTCTCCCTGAAAATCATGTATATGAGTTCAATTTGGTATTACAAGTACATAAAACATTTTCAGAAAGAATATTTCGTATTGATATCTTAGCCCTTTACTGTTGTAGCAAAGCTTGTGAATTGCCTGCTAGTATAATCGCAGCACATCAGAAACTAAGGGAATTTCAAATGGTTTCTCAGGTGAAGAAAATGGAAGCAAGTCAGAAACTAAGAGATCTTCAATGGGGATATCAAGTGATCAAATCTTCAAGTCTCGACCTGCATAGTATCTCCTTCTATCTTTCTCAGCCAACAACATGTTGTCATCAAGAAACGGAAAACTCCATCAACATAAACATATCAAAGGAGAGTCTTTCCCATTTCTCTGACCTCCTTGTGCTCTTGAAAACATCAATAAGTACTCAAGCTTCCTTGAGAGACTTGGAGTTCCACCAGGTTGAATGGGAGTTGCAGCAAGTGAGAAATCTTGGGGTTTTGCTTGAAAATAGCTCCAGCATTAAACAGTTGGTGTTTAAGAGAAATAGGTTTACTGCAAACTGCTTATCTGAGCTGTCAGAAGTTCTAAAGAAGAATGGAGTGATTAAGGAAATTATGCTGTCGGAATCAAATATCGGTCCAGTTGGAGCTTCTCTTCTTGCTTCAGCACTTAAGGTGAATGGAAGCTTAGAAGAGTTGCAGATATGGGAAGACTCTATTGGCTCAAAGGGTGCAGAGGAGCTTTCCAAAATGATAGAAGTTAACTCAACGTTGAAGCTACTCACCATTTTTGATTCCAAGTCTATTACTGCCACACCTTTGATCTCAGCAGTTCTCGCGAGGAACAGGTCAATGGAAGTGCACATATGGAATGGAGTGAACAATGAGAAAACTTCAAAGGTGGTTGAATTTGTACCTGAAAACAGCACCCTTCGGATATACCGCCTTAATGTTTCAGGTGCTTGTAGAGTTGCTTGTGCTTTAGGGATGAATGCAACTGTGACGACACTCGATCTGACAGGAGTTCGGTTGAAGTCCCGTTGGGCAAAGGAATTCCGATGGGTTTTGGAACAGAACAGGACCCTCAAAGAGGCAAATTTGTCAAACACTTGCTTGAAAGACAAAGGAGTTGTTTATGTTGCAGCTGGGCTTTTCAAGAACCACAGCTTGCAGAAGTTGTATCTTAAAGGAAATTGGTTTGGGGGTGTTGGTGTAGAACATCTACTTTGCCCTTTAAGCCGGTTTTCTGTGCTGCAACATCAAGCAAATGTTACTCTCAAATCACTTACTTTTGGAGGAAAAAGAAACAAAATTGGTAGGAACGGTCTTGCAGCAATCTTGCAGATGTTGACAAGTAACGAAAGCCTTACCAGCTTCGGAATATATAATGATGAGAGTTTAAAACCGGATGATGTTGTCAGAATCTTTAGGAGTTTGGAGAAGAATGCTACATTAAGATGCATATCTTTACAAGGTTGTAAAGGGGTGGATGGTGAAGCAGTCCTGCAAACTATCATGGATATTTTACAGGTAAATCCTTGGATTGAAGACATTGATCTTTCAAGAACTCCATTGCACAACGCAGGGAAAACAGAAGTGATATATCAGAGATTGGGTCAGAACGACAAGGCTGACGCTGAACCAGAGATTGATTTGCTCAAAGACATGCCAATGACAGTGCCAAAGAGCTGTAGGGTCTTCCTCTGTGGGCAAGAATTTGCTGGTGAGCCTCTAAAACAATGTTAGTTTAACTATATCACTGGTTAGCTACATTGACTTATTTGATATGTTTTTTCTTTTTGCACCTGCAGGAAAAACTACACTATGCAATTCTATACATGAGCACTTTTCTTCTCCAAAATTGCCCTATATTGACCAAGTGAGAACTCTTGTAAACCCAATTGAGCAAGCTGTTAGGCCTATAGGCATGAAGATAAAAACTTTCAAAGATGAAGATACAAAGATCTCAATTTGGAATCTTGCAGGGCAGCAAGAATTTTATGCCCTCCATGATCTAATGTTTCCAGGACATGGAAGTGCCTCTGTTTTCCTGATCATCTCCAGTTTGTTCAGGAAACCTAATAACCGGGAACAGAAAACCCCCGATGAAGTTGAAGAAGATCTGCAGTACTGGTTGAGGTTCATTATTTCCAATTCAAGAAGAGCTCTTCAGCAGTGCATGCTGCCGAGTGTGACTGTTGTGCTCACACACTATGACAAAATCAATCAACCGTCACAGAACCTACAACTTATTGTACACTCAATCCAAAGGCTACGAGACAAATTTCAAGGCTTTGTTGAATTCTACCCAACTGTATTTAGAGTTGATGCAAGATCTTCTGCATCAATAAGTAAAGTTGCCCATCACCTCCAAAAGACAAGCAAGACAGTTCTTCAAAGGGTTCCTAGAGTCTATGAGCTTTGCAATGACCTCATGCAAATTCTGTCAGTCTGGAGATCGGAAAACCATAATAAGCCAGCAATAAAGTGGAAGGAGTTTGGTGATCTATGCCAAGTCAAGGTTCCATTGCTCAGGGTTCGTTCTAGACTCGATAATAAGGAGAAGGTGGAAATGAGGAGAAGGGCTGTTGCTACGTGTCTTCATCACATTGGCGAGGTGATTTATTTTGATGAACTTGATTTCCTAATCCTAGATTGTGAATGGTTTTGTGGTGAAGTACTTGGTCAGCTTTTGAGATTAGATGTCAAAAAGCAGACTTCAGCTGGAGATGGATTCATAAGTAGAAAAGAGCTGGAAAAAGTTCTTAGAAGTAATCTTGATAGTCAGATTCCAGGGATGGGCTCAAAAGTTTTTGAAAACTTGGATGCAAGTGATCTTGTGAGAATGATGCTGAAACTTGAAGTATGCTATGAACAAGATCCTTCAGATACCAATTCACTAATATTGATACCCTGCTTTCTCGAAGAAGGTAAGGGGAAATCGCCAAAGTGGCAGATAAACTCAAGTGAATGCATTTATGCAGGAAGGCACCTCCAGTGTGATGACTCAAGCCACACGTTCCTAACACCGGGCTTCTTTCCCCGCTTACAGGCAAGACTTCTCATCTATTTTCACGCTCTATTCTCTATTCCGGAGTCATATGACTGTGGAAATGAAATAGCAGCGCTTTTGTTTTTATTTATTTCATCATCTCGGATAAGAATATAATTTACTATGTTTAGGTACATTTGCACAACAAAGTAATGGGGTTGAAGAATCTATATGGTGCAACATACAGCCTTGAAAAGTACGTCATTTCAATGAGCATCAATGGCATCTATGTCCGCGTAGAACTTGGGAGTCAATTAGGCTATTATGTTGATGTGCTTGCCTGTTCCACAAAGCACCTGACAGAAACTCTAAGGCTGTTCCAGCAGCTTATAGTATCAGCAATCCAGAGCCTTTGCCATGGGGTCACACTGACTGAAAACATTATTCGACCAGAATGTGTAAAAAATCTAATACCACCAAGGTACAGGAGAAACCAGTTACTGCCTCTCCAGCTATTAAAGCAGGCATTGCTCTCAGTGTCCGCAGATAATATGTATGACTATCAGCACACTTGGGATTTGGTAGCAGATTCTGGAAGGACAATCGTTGGAGCTGGTTTTGACTATGCTCGGGATCTCTTATCCGATGATGATTTTCGTGAAGTTCTCCAACGCAGGTACCATGATCTACATAACCTTGCTGGGGAGCTTCAAATTCCTTTGGATAACAGCCAGGATGGAGATAATCATGCTTCTACTACCAGTGAAGAAACTGAAGGGAAAATTGAACCTACATTTTCTGGAATAGCCAAGGGTGTTGAAGAAGTGTTGCAGAGACTTACAATTATACAGCAAGAACTTAGGGATATAAAGCATGAAATCCAAGGCCTCAGATACTACGAATACAGGCTTATTATGGAGCTAAACCGCAAAGTGAATTATCTTGTGAACTACAATGTCCAAGTTGAAGAAAGAAAAGTGCCAAACATGTTCTACTTTGTAAGAACAGAGAACTACTCAAGGAGATTGATCACCGCTATGGTTTCAGGAATCAATGCTCTCCGGCTGCACATGTTATGCGAGTATCGGGGAGAAATGCATGTGGTTGAAGATCAGATAGGTTGTGAAGTGATGCAGGTTGATAACAGGGCAGTAAAATGCCTGGCTCCATACATGACGAAGTTCATGAAATTGGTGACATTTGCTCTCAAGATTGGAGCTCATTTAGCAGCAGGGATGGGAGAAATGATACCAGATTTGAGTAGAGAAGTCGCACATCTACTCGAATCTCCCGCTGCATATAGTGCAGCAGGGGCAGCTGCTGCTGGTGTCGTTGGGGTTGCAGCAGCAGGACGTGTGGAGAGAAATAGGGGATCAAGGGACATCCAGCAGGATCTTAAAGCAGCACAGCAATGGGTTGTTGATTTCTTGAGGGATCAAAGGTGCTCTGGTGGAAGAGATATTGCTGAAAAGTTTGGATTATGGAGAGTTAGATACCGAGACAGTGGCCAAATTGCATGGATTTGTAGGAGGCATATATACGTAAGAGCAAGTGAAATAATTGAAGTCCCACTTTGATATGCCATGTTGCTATCTTGATGGAAATTCCAATCCTATGGTGTTTCAGCCTCATGAATCTTTCCACCATATTCTAGCTGCCTCTACGTACACTCTACGAGGAGTTCAGGATAGTTGGTCCTGTAGTATACCCTCTTTGACGTTGATGCCGATGTCATGTTCTTAAATTGGCTTGCCGAATGGAAATAACTGGTAATTTTGATATAAAATGGTGCCCTGACCCCTGTTGGGAGAAATGTTGGTTCTTTACTTGCTCAAGCCGATGCTAATGGTTATGCCATAGTTGACAAACTCAAATCTTCTTTGGATGAATCGGAAATTCATGGTACGCACCTGATAAATATTTTAATATGTATTATCAAGTGCATTGGTTAATTGACGTATAAAAAAGTAGCGCTAGATGGTATTACTTTTTGCGGAGTGATTAATAGGGCTTCAAGATATTACACAAGGTCTATTAAAGTAACCTATCTTACAATCTAAAGATAAAATGCATGTGAGTACCATTGAACCAGAAGCAGAAAGAAGTTAGATGACTGTACTTCAGGGAATAAAGCCCAATGGGATTTTATTTCTTACTTAGGATTAAATATCTTTTTGGTAGAAACACTTAAATTCTGTTGAAATACCGGTATATAATGGTAGGCATAAAACTCCTTTAGTTATTAAGAGATTCCACTTGATTGTGCTATCAGTATTTGTGATCTCTTTTAACAATACCCTAGCCAGATCAAGAGGTTATCAAACACGATAGTGAAAGAAACAAGATTTCCCGTACCCGTAGTTTTTAAAATTTGGGAATCTAGAAGAGGTTTCGAATACATAAAGATTTGGGGGCAAGTATTTTGTCAGTGTACAGAAGTTTATCATGCAATGTGGAAACTGTAGAGAGTAGTTATTGTCACTTAGAGTTGTCTATTTTTGCAATAAAAACCATGGTGCAGCCTTTAACTATGGTAGTTAAAAAGTGTGACTGAATAGGTATTAGAATTTCTTTTCTTGTTTGAGATTTAGCAAGTGCTAAGAACTCAAGTAGTTTTTTTGAGTAATTAGTCACTGTTATAAGGGATATCGGTTTTTCCGGGGGAGGGGGAGGTTAGGGGCGGAGCCAGATATAGAATCATGCATATGTAGAATTGACTTATCAAGTTCACTGAATATCTTACGAATTAGAAAGTTCATACCCACTGTTACAGGTATGTATTTTATGTTAACAACACTGCTCACTTTTTTTTTTTGAACTATGTTTACAATACCGCTTGTTAATGAATTGATGAGGACCTCTCTTCATGTTACAAAAAGATTACATTTGTTGAGGAAATAACTGAAGGACTATCATGACAAGGTCTTCTGCTTCTTGTAGGGATCAATTTGCTAGAGATGTCATAAGTACATGAGTTTACTATGTGCTTGTGTAACCATCAGCCACAAGTTGTGGCCCACAACTATTGCTATGAGACTTTGAGGTGGATCAGTTGTAGTAACTTCCATCCTCGAATCTCAATTAAGTATTTCCCTAAACTGAAAAGCACATGATTCTGAGGTTTGTCTGCTGTCTTTTGATATCCACCAACCTGCTGTCTTTTGATATCCACCAACAGCTATATGCTGACCGGATGACTGCAAATTCAGTTCTTGGGATTTGCAAAATGACCCTTGTAAGTTAGCTTACCAGAATACGGAAGTTCATGCGATGTGCATCTGTTGCATTGCATAGATCGAGTCCAAGTCACCCTAATGTTTTTCTTACTGACTAGTTGTCACGCCCCGACTTATCTCAAGTCTTCCCTTAGGGCGTGATGGCACTTGGGCAACTATCCCTTCCCAGACGAACCATTAAAAATCTATTCTTGTCTAAATTAAGCATGTATCTAAGTGCGGAAATAATATAAGCATGTTAGCTCCATCTTTGTATTTCTTTAATGAACGCGCGAGCCCATACTCATGCAACCAAAATTTCTATGTAGACTCGATGGAAGTTTCAGATATAGAATGAGAAGTTCGAAACTAAAAGAAAACAATCTCATGTGGGCCATTCCCCGAGATAACAAAATTTAGTCCCTCAGACAGACTCATTCAAGGATAACATTCACCAAATCCGAAGCAATGGATTGGTGGAACAGTGAGGCTGCGGAATGATCGCTAGCCCTATTGCGGAGCTTTCCCTTTGTCATGCTTTCCCGAAACATGTTAGATAAAAAGAGTCAGCCCTATCATCCGTGGCTGAGTGAGAACCTCGCCTTACAAATTCAAAGCAACCTCGCAATGTTCTAAGTACAATCATACTATAAACACAATAAGCACGTTATGAAACCATCTTACAACACCTTCAATGTATAAGCCAATAATAATTATTCACTCACAAATCTCCTCCAACTCACCCTAGGGAAATATTTAGTTTAACCAGCACACCTTCACAAAAGGAATTGAGGGACGTGCAACCCGATCTCATATATTATATTATATATTTGTTGCGGTACGCGCAACTCGATCCAATATTTTTTATATATATATATGTTGCGGAATGTGCAACCCCAATCCAATATTATATATATATATATATATATATATATATATATATATATATATATATTGCGGAACGTGCAACCCGATCCAATATATATATATATGTATTCGTTGCGGTACGCGCAACCCGATCCAATATTTCATATATATCTTGCGGAATGCGTAACCCGATCCAATATATTTATATGTATATATACTGCCTGAGTGATACTAGGACCACTTATGAATCTATCGAGGTGACGTAAAGTCGTTGTACCTCCGATTAACCTTACTGGAAAGAAGCTTTCAATGTCAATGACGATCACCTCATACATGGTTATCATACTGGGAACATAAGATCACGAAGTCATGCATATCATAATAATAGACTTCCATACTTGGTCATATTTTCAGAAGATTCAAATAATAATTCTTTCTTTCAACTTTTCGCCCTTCTCGCTTGCAAGGGTTATAACTATCAAACCGTAACCTCAAATAAGGTGTTTCTTGCGCCGAATCAAGATTAACACGGGGACCTATCACTATATCAAGTTTCTTCTGAAAATACTTAGTTTAACTAGTACAAATTCACGAAAGAAACAACCCTATAAAAACTGTCTCGCCAGACTTTTTTGTAAAATAAGACACAATCTTAAAACAGTCATAACTCTTTATCCGTAAGTCGGATTGATCTCCGTAAGGTCTCAAACTGTCAAGAACAGAGAAAACTAGAACTTTTATTTAGCACAAACTTTCAGATTCATTACCGGTTCGTACAGTTTTTCGTTATACGTTCTGCCCCTCCGGATTTCAATCGATCCGAGGCAGAAACTTTAAACAGCGATAACTCTCAAACCGTATGTCGGTTTTGGCCTCGTTTGGACTCAATCTGACCGTGAAGGAGAGATATACAACCCTGGAAAATTTCGTCCCATTCTAACAAGGATAACTCAGCGAAAACAATCCGCAATCACCATGACTAAAACTTGTTACAAGATAATACTATATCAATAATTCATCACAAGTTATACTACACCCCTTTTTTTTTCATGATTTCTCTTCCAACACCCATATTATGTTTTAACATGCATTGTAACTCAAAACCAAAAGATTTTACTAAGAATTTATGAGTGAGAGAACTCACCTTTATTTCTTCACAATTTTTATCACACTACCACTATTCTCCTTCTTGCACACTTGATCTTTTCCCAACCTTGCTCTTGGAAAACCAAAAAAAAAAAGGAGACAAAAACTTCACCAAAAAGGCAAATTTTCGTCCAAGAAGGTGAGGGGAGAGAGAGGTTTTCCTTTGAAGTTTTTGGCTTCTGAAGATATAGTGAGAAGTTGAGTGTTTGAGCCTTACAAAATCCCTAAGTAAGGAAGACCTAGAGGGATATCCAGGTCTAGTAGAAGTCTAAGTTAGATATAGCTCTTCTAGTTCAAATACGAGAGTGTTTTTAAATATTTTTTTAAAAAAAAACTTCCGGGACTTTACACTAGTAGCTATGATGAACATCTAAAGGTTTGGGACGTGAAATCCGTTGCAAAACCTGTACTTAAGACATCAGTCCCATTAGGAGGAGTTTGGAGAATGAAATATTATCCATTTTGTACCTGACCTAGTCTTGACGGCTTGTATGCACAATAATTTGCAGTTGTCTAAGTTAAAGATGATAAAGTTGAAGTGATGGAAACCTGTAACAAACGTGGTGCCTGGCATATTGACCAGATTGGCGAAGAGGATCTTTAGGTATGGAAGGAAAGGAGGCGAATATGATTAATTATTGCTACTACTCATTTTATTAACTCCTCCTTTGGATCAGGGGTGGAGCAAGCTTTTAGAAAACGGGTTCAGTACACCGTGCAAATAGGGTAGTTTTTTTTGGTTATATATAGGATGTTGAGTCCCCTTGACATAAGGAAAAATTCTAGTAAAGTGGCAAAGATAGTGCAAAAATTGCTTTTGGTCACAGGTTCAAATATCAGGTGTGACATTTTTGAATCCCCTTATATAAAATCCTGGTAGACGTTGACATTCCTTAACGACCTCTTGGTCTAGGTCCTCTAGGATATGCTTCTCAGGAGCATGGCCATAATAACAAGTTATGAAAGAATACTTTTTTGGGAATGGGGGTGTTTGAGTTTCTGTCCACTGTTTTATTGTTATTGACATCATCTTCATAATGTTCCCACCTAGCTTGTATCTCCAGTTAGAGAGAGAAAATTACTGGTTGTTCTGAATGGCTCACATGTAACAACAGACAATTAATGTGTACTATTTGTGAGTGAATTCACATAAGCTGCAGTAAATAGCCAGAGAAGTACAAGTACAGCAATAGAATTGGCACTATATTTGGTTCTATTATTTGTGCGTGTTGAAATTATGGACGTCGTCCTGCAACTTGTACTATATTTCACCTACTCCAAATCGATCCAAAAGTCGTGAGGGAAATGTCAAAGGAATGAGAAAGAAATGATAGTATTTGATTTGAAATTATAGTCCCGTTTTTGGCCTGTTAACAGCCAAGGCCATAATATTTGGCCCACCAATGGCTACAAATCTCCCCTCAGAATTCAGGTTTGTCTTTATTCTACTTTTTTTTAATTGTGAGGATTGAATAACATTTATATAAGGATACAAAATTAGAAAGACAGATGATGTTCATCGATGGGTAATATACTCAATTATTCTTTACATGAATGGGCACACACAATAGAGTTTTTGTAGTGGAATGCCCCTTCAAAGCTTGGCCTCAAAAACATTATCACATTCTTCATAAATTTGGCAATTCCTGATACTTTATACATGAAATTAGGATTTCTTCTGTTTCTTTCAAAGTCGTAACTTAGACGTAAGAACAATCACAATCAATAATAAAATTTTCGTAAATTTTGTTTCATAATTAGACTTACCTATTACAAGGCAAACGTTGCATAGGAGACCAGTGTTAGCCGAACCCAATATTTTTTATACAGACTATATATATAATGAACAATAAATTTTCAACAAATACTAGATTTTGAACTCATAGTTTCAAAAGTATAATGAGTTCAATGCCGAGAACCTAACATTAAAGGTTGAACCAATCAAATTCAAATTATTAATCTGCCTCCTCCGGTAGGAGAACTTGCAGGTGAAACTAATATTACGACTTCATATCATATGAACAAACAACAAATTATATACATAACATGTTTTGAAGGGTACTACTTCTAGTCATCATATTTCTAGACAGAATTCTATTCCTACACAAGATGATTTTGTTGATACTGAACATTTTCCTACAATACAATTAGATTTAGACGATGAGCTATTTTCTGGAACTCAATAAGACTTTAATTTAGACGATGATCTAGATGATACATCCACTAATGTAGATTACAACACACCTACTAGTGCACCTTCAACTGAAATGTCTCTTATTGCCCCTAGTATGAGACGAGGTCCAACAAAATGAACATTAAAATCATATGCATGGACATTTTTGATAGGGACGTAGAGAATCAAGTAGCTAGATGTAAAATTTGTAAAGATGTTTTAAAATTTAAAACTGGAAAATGTCACGGTGGGGCAGGGGGTTTAATAACAAGGGCTCATCCAGCTAGGTATGCCCAATACGAGGCTTCAAAACCGGGTGCGCAAACGTCTGCTCCATCGGGACAAGGTTCACATACTGATATTGTCCCGGATCAAGTACATGGTCAAATTAACCCTATGACGGGGGGAAGGTCCTACTTCTGCGGTTAGGCAAGCTTGACTCTTAAGAGACTGACTTGGGCATAGAATCTCATTCCCACTCGATCCACTGAAGCTATATTGGCATATCATTCAAGTTGGTGTGCCGCGTGTTAAGAAGGCAGAGACCGCCCCAGGCTTCGCCCTAATTCCCATCGTTATTAGGCCCTAAATACAATAAACATAGAGATAGGAAAGCAATAACAAAATTAGTTGTTGTGGAGGGTTTGCCTTTTTCATTTCCTTCATCTCCCGTTTTATTCATTACATTAGAGATATGTATAATCCTGCTTTTAACGATTTTACTAGATCAACTGTTAAGAGAGATGTATTTAAGTTCGCACATGAATATCAACAGTATTTACGTTATTCATTATATCATTTTAATGGAAAAGTGGCTATCACTTCTGATATAGGTCGTAGTACTAACAGTCATGATTATTTAACGGTGACCTGTCATTGGATAGATTATAAATGGTCTATGTAAAAACGTATCTTAGCGTATAGATATATAGATGATAGGCACAATGATACTTTTATTGCAGAAAATATTTATCAAGTGTGCGATTATTACGGAATAACTGATAAAATTATGACTATTACATTAGATAACGTTTCTTCTAACAATTACGCTATTACAATTTTAAAAAATAGTTTAACTCCATCTTTTTCAGATCATTTTCATATAAAATGTGTTGCCATATATATAACTTAATTATAAAGGATGGTCTATCACTTTTTGAAGAGATTCTTAGTAAAATACAATTTGCTATAAATTTTATTTTAAAAATAATAGAATACAATGAAGAAAAGAATATAAAAAAACTTGTCACGATTGCCAACTACCTTATAGAAAAATTTCAGAAGAAGTACCCACTAGGTGGAATTCTTTATATGAGCAACTACTTGTTGCTTATGACTATAGAAAACCTATAACTTTATTTTTTAACTCTCATAATCAAAATTCAGCTGATATGGTTGTAGATAGCGATTGAGGGAAAATTTCTGAACTTATTGTATTTTTAGAGAAATTTTTTCAAGCAACAAAAGAATTTTCCGGTATATATTATCCTACTATTTCAACTATGTTGTCTTATATAACTCTAATATTTTTATTGCTTAATGAATATATGGATAAATCAGCTTATAAGGCAGCTATTAAAAAATATTTATCAAAATAAAAAAATATTTTATTCCTATTCCACTATTTATATTATTGGTGTTGTATTAAATCCGACTATTAAAATAGACGGTACTAAATCACTTATTGAAACTATTTACGATTGTATAGCAGTACTACCACCTCCAAGTCCCAAAAATCCAAATCACCCACCACCTATTGAACAAACTAAAAAAGAAGTGTTGTCTAGCGTAGAAGACAAATGCAAAAAAATATATAGGTTTTACCAACAAGAAAGTGCTAGCAACCTACCGACTTCCTTACCATCTTCTTCTTCTTCAACACAACCTCACAAAAGACATGTTGTTTCTGCGACTAGTATTGAAAGCCTTAGAAATAGAATGTGCGGCCGTACCGCTACTAACCAAATTAGCGAGTTTGATATTTTTGTTTTGCAAGGTTCTGTACCGTACCAAGCAGTTCTCAATGAAGAAGGACGTGAAGACTTGCTGAAATACCGAAAGGGGAATGAGAAGACCTTTCCGACACTTTCAATGATGGCCCGAGATGTTTTGAAAATTCAAGCGTCATCAACGGCGTCTGAAAGTGTTTTTTCTGCTGGCAGATATCAAATAGGAGAGCACAGACACTCATTAGCCGGAGACAGCTTGGAGATTGTAGTATTATTCAGAGATTGAATATGAGCGGAGCGGAGAAGGTGCGATCAACGAAGAAGAAGACGAAAACTACAACAAAATCTTATCCGAATGTGGCGGAAGCGACGTGGAGCAATTTGACTAACAAATACCAATTCTAACTGAAGAACCACAGGAAATTATCAAGAAACTTGAACATGTTTTTTTCAAAATGTAATTTTTTTAATTGCAATTTTACTATGTAATTTGCAACTTTTGAACAACACCACAAAGTTGCAATTTTGACAATTGTATTTGTATTACAAAAAAAATCATATGTCTATTAAATAATATAAGAGGCACAAAAACAACATTGAGATATTTTTATTACACTATCTTGTTTAATTATTGAGTTTTTTATATATATGTTATTTTAAAAAAAATGCGGATCCCGATCCGGCCCCGATTCCGACGGGATCGGGATAGGACTTCGGCAAATCCCGCCAAACCCGATCCCTCCAGACCCGACCCGATTCCGCAAAATCCGACCCGACGATTCCGAGCCCAGCCCACTAACCATCCCTAGTTAGTACCGGAAAGAGGAGAAAATAGCACAATGAAAACTAAATTTAGCCAATCCAAAAAGAAAAGTCCATGTAAGTATTTCCCTGTGTCCTAAAAGATTTTTGTAAATTCAACTTTCATGTCAAGCTTTATCTTTGGTAGATTTAACAACTTTTGCGATGATAAGATAAAAAGATAAAATTACATGAAAAGTATCCTTATGCAAAGGCTCTAAAAAAAATTATAATCATCTATAAACTTACTAACATTTTCCAATTATGTACAACTAATAAAAAAATGAATGTGACCGATATTAAATTTGACTTTTGAAAGTGCACAGAAGTATCGGGACGAGGGGCAAGTAAAATAAATGTGTGTGCTCGTTTGGTACGAAGGATAAAAAATAATTAATTTGAGATGAATTTATCCTATATTTAATTAGTATAAAATTTTGATATAACTAATATTAAAATTAGTTATTTTGTAATTGTAATATTAATTTTATTATGAGAATGGGATAACTTATTTCCAACTAAAGGATGAAATTTCTTATAATTACACTATTTTTTTCTGTTGACCTTGGTGACAAAAAAGAAATGGAATTGGAGTATGAAGTGCTTAAAATAAACGCAATTGATAATGATAAAAAAAGTTTCCAAAGCTCACAGAAGGATAAATTTGGGTGGCACCGAAAACTAGGAAAGAAGAAAGCCACCTGTGCCATTTCTGGAACACCAACTTCCAACACCTGTTAAAGGTCTCTTTGTAGTGTGTATAAAGGACCCAATAATGGGATCAATATTCAGTTCAACTCAGATTAGCGAAGAACAAATGGAGACGGCCCTTACCAAAGCCAAGCAGATCGTTTCCTCCAATCCCGTCGTCGTCTTCAGGTCTAAATACCTAGTTTTTTTTCTGGGTTTTCCATTTTTAGTTCACTTTCTGTTTTATAGTAGTAGTAAAAATAGGAACTTTACTTGGTTTTTATGCTTAAAATTTTGGGTAATATTCATCTGTTTCGTGGAATTTAGCCAATATTTATTTATTGCTAATAAATAGGATGTTAGAGCTTTCAATTTCGGTTATCTAATTTAACTATGTAGAGCAAGGGGTTCAATTGAATCCCTTTGGGAAAATTATACTGAGCAAATAGGGTGAAAAAGAAAATTTTTGGAAACTTTTGAATCCTATTTACATAATGGAGTATTCTAGTGTAGTGACAGAGGTTCAAAAATTGTTTTAGGTTACCAAGTGTGACAGTCTAGTAAGTTTTTCAATTTTGATTCCCCTTCATTAATTCCTGGCTCTGCCAGAATACACAACATGATTGATCCGGGTAATAGATGTATATTTTTGTTTAAGAATATTGCTACTCTCTCCGTTTAAAATGTTTGTCTGGTTTTGACTTGGCACATGGCACAGAGTTTAAGAAACTAAAGAAGACTATTAAATTTTTGAATCTTGTGGTTCTTAACTAAAGATATGTTGAATTTATCAAAATACCTTTTAATCTTGTGGTCTTAAATAATCCGTGTGGAAAGTTGGAATAAAGAGTTTCCAAAAATGGAAAGAAGCATTCTTTTGAAACGGCCTAAAAAGGAAAGTAAGGCAAACATTTTGAAACGGGGGAGTATAACAGTTTCTTCTCTCTTTAATCTGTCATGATAGTTGTTCCAAGTTTTGTAATATCAGGATAATCTTCATTGTATAAGGTTGTAAGCTGTTTCTTCAACCTTCATAAAACATGTAACTGTTCTGACTGAGCTCCCAGTCTATCTCAATTGTTACAAGATATTTATGTTTATTAATGTTATATGCTTGCTTTTCTTCGTGCAGTAAAACATACTGTGGATATTGCACGAGGGTGAAGCAGCTTCTTTCCCAACTTGGTGCTACTTTCAAAGTTATTGAACTTGACCGGGAAAGTGAGTGATTCCACATATCAATGCTTTACATAACCCTTGTTCCATCTTTTTGCTGCAAAAATTGTGCCTTCAATAGTTAAGAGGTAGTTAAGAGGGGGACTATTGAATTTACAGAATGTGCATGCTGATTCATTATAGTAGGTATGTTTGGGATTATGAAGCGCTCAAGGTCCGAATACCAACAAAGACAAATTAATACTCCCTTTGTTTCAATTAATGTACCTATCTAATCTATTTAAAAAAAGAAAGCCTCTTATCTATATTTACTAAACTTTAAATTCAACATTCTCATTTTCCCCCTTAATTACAGTCCCTTATATGGATGACATAGAATGTCTAATAGCACGTCTAATACCCAAGATTCAGTAGATAATTTTGGTGTGCTATATTCAATTTTAGTTAAAGATCACAAAATTAAGAACTCTTTCTTGACATAGTTAAAAGTTTGTGCACAATCAAACTAAGATACAAAATTAAAATGGAGGAATTATTTTGCAATTTGAACCTACCTAAAACCTTGGTGGATAGGCCTATGCTAATGAGAGGTAGCAGGTATTGGTTGAAATAGTTAAGATACTTCCAAGCTGAGTAGAAATTATCCAGCTGAATAGTCAAGGTGAGGTGCTCGCAAGTTGTTGACCAGACATCACAATTATACAGAACTTTGTTGTTCATCATTTTTAGGGCCAGAGGTCAGAACGAGCTTTCTTTTCTTCTTTCCTTTTTTTGGTTTGGGAGGGGAGGGGAGGGGGTTGTAGTGTTTTGGATTTCCTCTTTTTTCTCCATTTGTGATTCTATGTGTCACTTCTCTGGTAAACATCTTATATACAATCCTTTTATTCACCAAATCCTTTCTTTCAATAGCTCCTAAGAAAATCATTGAAATCTCGTGACAAGATTTCTTCACTTCTCACCATCTTGTTTTGATTCCTTTTTCAGTTTCCAATTTATTCTATTGTTCTATCTCTAAGTTAATCGAATAAGTAAAAGGTCTCACAAGATTTGAGTGTCTTCTCTATGGGTAAATTAGAAAGTGACCCTTGATTTTCTTAAGAGATCCAAAGAAGTATTCAACCTCCTTTGGCGAAGGGGGGTGTTTCCCCTAAAATATTATAAGCACTAAGGTTCAAAAATAGAGTAGAAAGCAAAAAAAGAGTAATGTAATTAATTGTATCGGTAAGTTTTGAGAATGTAATGTCTCAGAATGAATTTTACTAAGTATCTCTATCTTGAAATATTCAAATTTTAAGACTCTTAAACCCTAGAGGTTTAAGAATTACAACTAATTCTATAATTGTTTAGTTGGTTACCGTGATAGAGGTTTAAGAATTACAACTAATTCTATAATTGTTTAGTTGGTTACCGTGATGCTTCCCTTTCAAATACAAAGTACTTTATATCCATGGTCAGGCTTGTGAAAATTCCATACAAGTTTTTGGTGCGGGGGCACTGAAGGGCATGGCTCCAGTGCCCACTGTTTTTGACATGGTAGTAGTTTGTTTTACAATCTTCCTAGTTCCTACCTATAAGCATTGAACATTCCTACATAGCCTTGAGAATTTTAGTTTGGTTTTGGAAGTATCTAGAAGCACTAGAACTAGGTCTATCGAGAGATCTATACTGCTATAACATCTTTGGTTGATTGAGTCTTCTAATAGATAAATATATATCTCGAACTTGGTGGCTTTGTTTAGCTTTTCAAAATGTATGTTTACTGAAAGAGTTCCTGAACTCTATAGTTGCTTGAAAATGCTGTGCTTAGTTCGTTCCTACCATCCTCATATGGATCTGGCATTTTCTCCCTCCTGGTCAAGTCCAAATACCGCTACTTGGAGCATTTATCATAGTCATGAGAGTTTTCTTTGTGATGTGAAGGTGATGGAGATGAGGTGCAACAAGCACTACTAGAATGGACTGGGCAGAGGACTGTGCCTAACGTGTTTATTGGGGGAGAACATGTTGGTGGCTGCGACAGTAAGAATTATCAACTCATCCTCTTTTATCATTCATTTTTTCCTTAAACTTGCCAGCAGTAGCTGCGACATTTGTTTCTTCTCCTGCAGGCGTATTAGCGAAGCATCAACAGGGAAAGCTACTTCCTATGCTGAAAGATGCCGCTGCTGTTCCCAACAATCCCGCCAAAGTGTAAACACATCTACATTGTATGTTGTTAAGCTGACGATAATAATGAAGCTGAGAGTGCTGTAACTTACTTGACAGCCTCCTCTCGTTGGGGTTGTTTAATAAGGGATTGAATTCCAAGTTTCTTTTTCTGTTTTGCCTTACCTCAGTCTTCTGAACTCTTCTTTTTAGTCTACCTTTTATCCTTTTCTAACTTACTGCTACGACATTACCATCTGTTTGGGAAGTATATACTGTAGATTCCTGTTACAGATGCTTTTCTGTTTCCGACAAGAGTAAAGTTTGCCCCTTTGTTTTCTTTTTCTTTCTTTGGGAACTCTTTAGTTTCTCAAATCCAGTGAAAAATAGTACTTGTAGTTAAATCTCATAATAATGTTGTCAAAGAAAATAGAGGTCCCATGCATAAACCTTCTTGGTTGAGCCTGTCACACATGGCTTGACAAGTGTGGTTAATCGGTTGACGTGGTTTGCAGGCTATTGTGCAGGCTATTGTGTCAGTCCGGGGTTTACCCTATGCGCACTCGAGAGAGTAGCGGCTGCGGGTTCTTTCGTCAACAAAAAAAAAAGAAAAAAAAAGAAAAGAAAATAGAGGTGAATGTGTGAATATTATAATTGGCTGAAACGAAACATGAAACAATCTACTATACCTTCTTGGAATACAATCCTATTCCAACAGAGCACATAATTAATTTTAAAATATATATACTCTAATTATTTCTCTCATGTAGTATAGAAAAAAATATATAATTTTTATTCTACAAACTAGAAAGTTACTACTTAATTAGCTTGTAAATGTTAATTGTTTATATGAATATTATTACACTACAAATTAAAAGTATTTATTCCAGGAGAAATTACCTTTTCAGCCAAAAATGTGGGCAAACAATTTCATTCTCAAAATAAGAATTATTTTTAGAAAAACTAGTCTCCAATAATTAGGATTCCGGTTCTGAATATACTTGGGATTTCCCTTTCTTTTCCACATATATAGCAAGGAGTCTTCATCCATAAATCTCGGCAATGGCGGAAATTAACTGGAACTTCCACATGATTTGCTTGCTCTCATAGGTAGCCGTTCGAATCTGATTGAAGACTACTCAAATTTCCCCACTGTCTGCAAATCCTGGCACTCTGCAGAGATCAAGAACAATTTTAACAGTGACCTGCCTAGAGTTCCACGGCTGATGTTAGCTGAAGAGGAAGATGATGATGATAACAGCAGTTCCTCATGTCGAAAATTCTTCAGCCTCTATAATGACATGATTTTGAACAAGAGGATCCCGAAAGCTAGAGGAAAAAGATGTATGGAATCTATGTGATGACTTATCACTGTTGGAGAAGATAACGGTGAAGCTAGTCTGCTACATCCCTTCTCCGGTGTTCAGATCAATTTTCCCCATCAAGATACCACAGAAGACTATGAGGGTCACCAAACGGGCGACTGACCGATGTTCTTTTTCCAAAGAGCAGTTATGTCAGCTAGTCCTTCTCATACATCCGACGACTACGTTCTCATGGTCATTGAGGGAGACAGGAGGGAGGTTCCTCAGGAGACCAGGAGATTTGAGATGGACCAGGATTAGCGGCCACCCAAACACTCGCTATGGTTCAAATGATGATGTGACATATTTTAATGGGCACTTTTACGCAGTTGGTTCCTTGGCCCGTGTGGTAGTTTGTGATGTTGCTGGCACTGAACCCACTAAGAGTCGAATTGCAGCGCAGTTACCAAGCGATCCTTTTGACCAGTTCTACATCCTAGAATCACTAGGATCATTATTTGTAGTTTCGCGCCATGGTGTCCAGTCAAGGCCCGTCAAAGATGGTTGCGAGAGGATTTCACTGATGCGAATCCTGTTAGAAGGTATTGCGGACGACATCGACTACACATGTGGGACAACAGATATTTACGTTTTCCAGATTGATTTAGCTGCTGGCAAAGTGACGGAAACCAGGGAATTGGTCAGGGCCTTTTTTCTGGGTGTTAATGCTTTTCTTTCAGTCCAAGCTTCTCAATTTCCAGGAATCAAGCCCAATCATATTTATTTTACCGACGATTATTTTATAACATACATAAACTATAAAGAAGGAGGAGGCTTGGACATGGGGGTGTTCAACTTAGGAGATGGCAGCATCCAGCCGCATTATGATGGTGTTTCCCTAAGTCGAGTTTGTCCTCCTACTTGGGTCACACCAACTCTGTGTTGAGTCCTTTACCTTCTTTTGTTTACTCTATTTATTATGCTATATACCATAAAAATGATTGCTTTTTAAATAATTGCAGCCTCTCATTTACTTCAGATGATTGGTATATCTTTCTTGTTTTCATATAAAAATTCCATAAAAAGATACTCTGCATTAGTTGTTGTACTTCCTTGCTTCCAAGTATGTTGTGTTGAAATGCGATTAGTATTGGCCTTATTCTCAAATTTCTTATGGGAATTGTTCAAGATCTAATTTTTATTGAGGCACAATCACTTAGTATTGGCCTTATTCTCAAACTTCTAATGGGAACTGTTCAAGATATAATTTTTATTGAGGCACCGTCACCTTTGTGAAAAAAGTATGCGATTCGTATTGGTCTTTTTCTCAAATTTCTTACGGAAACTGTTCAAGATCTAATTTTTATTGAGGCGCAGTCACCTTTGTGAAAAAATATGCTATTAGTATTGGCCTTATTCTCAAATTTCTTATGGGAACTGTTCAAGAACTAATTTTTGTTCAGGTGCAGTCACCTTTGTGAAAAGTAGGCGATATAAACATCTTCTAGTTGTCTATAGAAAAGGAGGGTATAAGATGCTTTAGTAAAAGTATGTTGAAGTTACTTCTTCAAAGGCTTTAGGTCCAAGCAGGAATTGATTCATTACAAGGTGAAATGAGTTTCACACACAAACACTACATAAATGATAAAGATGAGAAGAGACTGCCATTTTGCTGGTACTCGTACGATTGTTAGGTTTTCTTGCTTGGAGCAGTAGAAGCAACAAGGGGCAACAAATGGGGATGCTTTATTTGATGCAGCCTTTTCTTGAAATTATTCTTTGAAATTACCCAACCCTTAGTCCTAGTGATCGTTGTTCCAACTTTGTAAGCACTTCCAGTCTTCCTTTCCCAACAAATTTGGTTGGAGCTTAAAGCAAATCCTCGGATCTGTGTCTACTGGCCAAGAGGACTTGAAAAAAGTTGATGGACCATTGTGCAGAAAGATATTCCTTGAAAAACATCATTGCCTCCTTCAAATGAAAGCCAGAAGGAGTCTTGAGTATGAAACCGAAGAGGAGAAAAATGAAGAGAGGTCTCCATCATGTAGAAGGGCTGTGCAGGAGGAGGAGCATTACGAAGAAAGAGGAATAGAGTGATGAGGGTGAGGAAGAAGAGGCTTATGAAGAGTCAGAATTAAGAGGAAGGCTGAGGTAGAGACTGATTGCTTGGAACAGTAGAGGCAACAACGGGCAATAAATGGGGATGCTTCATTTGATTCATCCTCTGCATCTTTTTCTTGAAATTATTCTTTGAAGTTACATAACACTTAGTCCTAGTGACCGACCATACAACTTTGGCCTTGTAAGCACTTCCAGTCTTCCCTACTTATATAAAAAAAAGCACTTCCAGTCTTCCCTTCCAACAAATTTGTTTCGAGCTTAAAGCAAATCCTCAGATCTGAGTCTACAGGCCAAGTGGACTTGAAAAAGTTGATGAGACCAGTGTTTTTTCTGGAGATATTCATTGAGCATTCTGACCTGGACTCAGTAGCAGAACCATTGGTCTTGTTTTGAACATTTTCTGCTTATATCCTTTTGAGTAGTGTTGCTCTTTTACTCCTTGTTTGTTGTCTGAAAGCATTTATGCGAGTTGAATTATGATAATCCGCCCAAGAATAGCACAAGACAAGATAGATAAGAAATGAGATCATTTCTTCTGAGAAACTGGAGGAGGTGGTGGCCATAGTGGACGTGTTCTTGCCAATGGCCCTTGTTGGATTACCCAGAAAACTGCTGGACGTGAAGTTTGACATTGGCTGTGACTGAACTTCTGAAATTATTGTAAGGGATGTTTTCTACAGAGATGGGAGAAATCAAATTTAGCAACTCCCCACTTAGCTGGTCTTTCTTATCCAAGAAAGTTAGCAACCTTGAGACACGTTGATTTCTTCTGTATAGTATCTCTACAACATTTCTCCTCCATCACAAATTTCATTTAATGTCATCCTAAACAGCTTCCAGCTTTAAAAGAATTCTCTGTCATTGCAGTTTCTCCTGAAAGTAAGCTCAACCTACTGCTAGATCTGCAATGTACAATCATTGAGTCAGTGTTTAACTCGTTTGAGGCAATGCTGAACAGATGCGGGAATTCCTCCTTGAGTGGTAGTACCCCTACCAGTCATTCTACCAAATTTTGGAATTACTCCATTTCCCACGTTTGGACTTGTCCCAGCACTAAAGACTTCCCAAATGCTTATTGTATATTGTAAACTTGTAGGACCTGGATACATCCTTTAGCAGGTTAGATATCGAATAAGAAACTACTCCACTTTATGCTTTACTGTTTTGTACATGTTGAATGGTCTATTTCTCATTTCCTTTTTCCATCTTTTTGGAAAATAAGATTCAAGCTCGCTCGTGATCGTTGCAATGTCCATTACAATAGAAGGTGAGTAACTGTACCAGGATGTAGGGAAGCTTCTTATTCACGAACTATCATCACTGGAATACCTGATAAAAAAAACTATCATCATTGGAACATTGTTTTCTACTCTTAATAGCAAAATTTGTTTCTTTTGGGGGTCAAAGCGTTAGAAAGATTATAATTTGTGTTGGGAGATTTTGCTCTATGGTACTTTATAAAGCAGTACGGGAAGTATTTAACTATTACAAGTATTCGAAAGGATAAATAAAGATTTCAATAATTCAACTAGAAATCTGAAAATTACAATATAACAACAAAACTGAAATTACGATTTTGTTGAAGACTGAAAAATGGAAACTGGTTTATGCTGAGTCGAGTGTAGCACTCTGTCCTTAAGACAATATTGCCCCGTATGTATCCTTTATACGTCCTGGACAATTTGTCTCCCAAGATAAAACAGCAATGGAACCCTTGAGCAAAGGAAACTCAAGAGCTACCGTGAAGAATATTGAGTAACGAAATGATGCTTGGAAGTTGTAGGAAGAAGATTTTTTTCTGGTTGTGTATTTTCGTGCATATCAAGTGTGCTCAACAATGGTGTAAGGGGGTGTTTATATAGGTGAAGGAGGGGCTGAAAAACTGCCTGAAAACTGCCTCCATAATAGCCAAATAATGGCCATTATGGAGGTAGTAAAGTCACCAACATAAATGGTGAAAAACCAACTGTTTTGGCCATTATAGGAGGAGTAATTCAGCCAAAATAAATGGCTGAATTGAGAGCTTGGACGTTTCTGCTTTGACTGTCGAAATTCCAACTTTCTGAAAAACTTCGGGGACCAAACTCGTACATCTTGAAACTTCGGGGACCAAACTGTACATCCGAAAGAATTCTGGTCCAAAGCGCACATCTGAAACTTCGGGATCAAACCGTACTTCGGCAAAGTTTTCGGCCCAAAAAGATAATATCGAAGGCCCACGGCCCGTGACCGTGACCGTGACCCGTGACCGTGACCCGTGACCGTGACCCGTGACCCGTGACCCGTGACCGTGACCCGTGACCCGTGACCCGTGAACCGGAACCGGAACTCGGAACCGGAACCGGACCGGACGGGCGGGGGCGGCGGCGCGCGTGTGGTCTTTCCTCGAACCGAAGCACATCTAGGTCCTCCCTCCTTTAAACACATGGGATACCCCTTGGGGTCCCAAACCCCAAACCAATTTCGAATCTTATATACACAACAATTCTTTCTTCCTCTACCGATGAGGGAGAATTACACACAATACCACACTTTCCATGCTTCAAACACCTTACTTCGTGAACCAATATCTCTTTCATTACTCAATGAAATTTGACGATTCTTGGCCCTACGGTTATCTACGTACTTAGTAGATCATGCATGTGTGAAGAACCGGATTCTCCAACATACGTTACACTAGTGTTTAAGCCGTTAAAGTTGGTCGGTCGCAACTCCCGCCAAAGGCAAATTTCCAACAATCCCCTCTTGAAAGAGATTTTGGCGCACTCACATGGTGTCTTTTCATTTCCAAAGCAATATTTCGGCGGACCGATGTTGCATAAGGAGAGGTAGCCTCGGCTTTGAACCTTCCATAGTTGAATACCATCGGACTTACTACTGCGCGGTGAACGTGATGTCTTGAACCGTCGGTGTTTAGTGTAAGCCAAGACAACGGTACCAACACAACAAATTCCCTTACTCTCTTCTTCGTAATGTTTTGTCCGTTTTGGCCATGGACAACGTCTTGGATTCTTAAGTGCGTTCAATTTGAGGCGGCCCGTCCTCGCACTTAAATAGGTGGTCTCCTACAAGGTATCCTGCTATACCCCACTTCACAAGTGTTAGGAACCATTAAAAGTTTCCCAAAGACCTAACCTCAATTGTTGAGGATCATTACGGAGTTTTGAAAACTTAACCTTTACCCATCTGCGAGATAGCACTTAACGTCTATCGCGGGAACGGCTTTGGATTTGGTGTTTCTTTTCGAAATCACTATCCGAAGTGCTCATGCTTCCACCGAAGCGATCAACCGAACCTTTACAACTTAGTTTTCCCATTGAACCAAATTACCGGGATCTCCGGTTCGTAAGGTTGGGTTTCCTTTTGTATTGGTCCGTATATTTTGGGTTTTAAGCCCATTCCCCTAGACAGGCGAGAACACTTGATCTCTCCGGGTAGTCCCTTAGTTAGTAAATAAGGAAGTGACACCCGTGATGATCAAGCGCCATACGGTCTTATGTCTCCGACGGATCGTGACGGATATGTCCAGACGCCGTCATCCGTGTCCTTCCTAAAGCCGACCGGCTAGCCACAGTGTAGAACTGCTGAAGGAACGGGTTTCTCCCAATAAGGGACGTCCTCTAATGAGTCGTGAAGTTACTCAACTTCTTTCATGCTTTGTATAAAGCGATAAACTCCGATACCATCATGAATCGGTCGATGCAAGTTTGCTTAGAGGATTTTCCAAGAACCACCATACACATTTACTTGTGGCTTTGGTGTTCTTCGGATCTGATGTCCAGTTTGCATCACTGTGTTCTCCCAGAACCGCTGGGCATCCAGAATACAATAATCCGTAGATAAGCGAATAATTCAGATATCGTCATATCCGACTTAACGCCTTCTATTGATCATGTATTAAGATCATCAGTGAACCTTAGTTCAACTAATATGTTTGTAGGACGATACCGAGTCGGTTGTAGTGTGTACAATACATTGAACTACACGTGACTTTGTGCATATCACTCCTTGTCTATGGGTGCACCATGATTCCAATCAGTTCTATGATTCATATCCATTGGTGGCTTCAACGAGACTGTCAACTATTGACCAGTTCGTTAGATTTCTTAGAAATTCAATTCCTAAGAAGTCATATGTGATACACATATCTTTCATATCGAGACTTTGTTTCAATATGATTTTCACTCTCGAGACCGTTGGTTTTCCAACTGTTGGCTTTCTAACTTCGAGCCAATGTTTCGTGGTCGATTCATTGTTCTGTTTTATACGAAACTTTCGGGACCAAAATGTACACATTTCGGGGACCAAAATGAAAGTTCGGAAGGAAGAAGCCCAACAGTCCGGCAAACCAAGTCTCGATTCTCTTCTTCCAACTCTACGGTTGGGAAGGCTAATTCAACATTCATGCCACGCAAGAGACGCAATGGCCCTGGATGTGAAGCTACTCACGGGGAGCACATCTTACAACCCAAAGGTTCTTTTCCGGAGGAAGATCAACCATTACGCAAGTATGGTTCTATATGATAGAGTCTATTTCTCTCTTTGTAGCTTCTTTCCAAAGCAGCGCTTTTGGAGATGACAATTATTTATTAATTGTCCATGGTTCGTTCTCAACCATACAAGCTAGAAGGTATGGAACAAGTCTTTGTCCCCTCTTTGCACCTTCTCGGTTCAACATCTAGAATCCCTGAGTTCTGCAGATCTGGAATATTAAGTTCCGGATAGACAGCAACTTTCGAGTCCTGTAGATACGGAACGTCCAGTTTCGGACAGTCAGGCCCTCGCGGGTTCTTGTTAACCTTGAGCAATTACTCCTTTTTCCTTTTTCAAGGAAAGTTATCTCCAAAGAATTCAGCATTCTTAGATGCCAAGAGGCGATCAGCACTACTGTTATTTACAGATCCAGTGGATATGCATTCTACAGTCTTAGGTCGAACTTGACCTGTCTCGGTAGTCCAACTTCTACCAAGCCATCCCACATCACAACTTTTGTATGTGAGATCATTTCCATGTCTCACACGGAGAGTTATCCTTATCCTTATGCGGAGTTCTGTTGAGAATCGCATTAGCGGTAAGGATCGCCTTGCCCTACATAATTTTAGGCGTACGGGTTTGCGCTTGGCTAACACCGTTAGACAGAGGTGAGTAATGAGCAGTCGTTTAATGAACGACGCTTCACATTCTCCCCTTCTATCACTACGAATTTCTCAATCCGTAGGCTTAGTTGATATTCAACTTCTGCTTTGTAGCGCTTATCCGCTTCAACAACTTCATCTTTGCTTTTTAACAAACAAAGGATTCCATACGTTGTACCATCATCAATGAAGATCACAACGTACTTGTCTCCCCCCTCTATTTTGTATAAACTTCAAATCACCCAAGTAGGTGAGACTAAGTTCTAGAGGAGCAGTGCTTCTTTCGCTATTCCCTTGACGGAATTTGGAAAGGTGATTTTGCCTCTTCATCTACCTCACATTTATTTTGAGGGTTTATGTCGAAGAAGGCAACAATCTCAACATCGTTAGCTTTTGAATGACTTGCTATTTAACGTGTCTTAATCTATGATGGCATAGACGCACGGATTACAAATATATCATTCATTTGGCTACGGACATATCGTACCATTCTTAGTTATCACGGACTGTTGGACTAATCTCAAACCAAAGCTTGACCAACAACGTCCCTTAAACCAAGTTAGGAATATGTATCACCTCATCTTTGAGTGATCCCAATCCATGAAGTCCTATTGAGGACAACCTCTCCAACCCCTTCTACTTTAGAGGTGGTGTTGCTTCACATGAACAACCTCTTACCCGTGGTTAGGGCGTAACCGGATCATATGTGATCCAGATATTCGGCCCACTCAGTTGCTTTGGCAGGCACCGAGTGTCCAATTTCTTTTCGCCTTTTCTTTAGGCCTTCGGATCATTTAAGACACGGAAAGCGTGGCCCACCTTACTAGGTGTCCATTATTTTTCCTATGAAATGAATTTTGGCCCTACTCCGATCGCCGGAGGCTTTGTATGACCGAGTGTCCAATATAATCATATCAAAGGAATTTTGGCCCACTCCGGTCGCCGGAGGCTTTGTATGACCGAGTGTCCAATATCATCCTATGAAGGATCTTCGCCAAATAATATGACGGGCTCAACGTCATTATCTTTTAGACTTCTTCCGTTATGATTGGTGCCCGAGATAATTCTTGGCGCTTACTTAAGAGTGGTAACGGTTTTCGCACGATCGGTGGATCTTACTCCCTCGTATGTGCGAACATACTTTACACACTTTAGTAATTACACTTAAAAGAACGGATCTTCTTAAGTCGTTTACAAAATCCAATCTTTAAACGGAAAAGAAGATGAGATTAAACTTCGATTTGTTAAAGCATAAGGAATATAAATTATTTTCATATTCCTCCTTACTTTAATCCATTTTTAATCGGACATAATTTAATCTTTATTCGACAAGTAAGAAAAACTACTTATCCCAATTTCGGATTCAGGCTCACTTCAGTCACTTCATCAGACTGAGTGTCCATTTCCTTCTCACCATTATTCGGATCTTTTGTCTGGGATAGATACAGGCCTTCTGCTGCAAGATAGAAGTACATCTTCAGTCTTCTCCTCTTGTCCCAGTTGACATCCTCGGGCTCTCGAGAGCGCTTGTTTCCACCAGTCTTGGTGGCGGTGACACCATGAACACGTTCATCATCATCACTCTCTTCTACCAGAAAACCATTTCCATATCCAGATTTGGTCACACAGTTTTTGACCGACATCTTTCGAATACTAATAGTAATACAATACAAATATTGTCTTAAGTTGTTGGGAGATTTTGCTCTATGGTACTTTATAAAGCGATGACGGGAAGTATTTAACTATTACAAGTATTCGAAAGGATAAATAAAGATTTCAATAATTCAACTAGAAATCTGAAAATTACAATATAACAACAAAACCGAAATTACGATTTTGTTGAAGATCGAAAAATGGAAAGCGGTTTATCTTTGAGTCGAGTGTAGCACTCTGTCCTTAAGACAATATTGCCCCGTATGTATCCTTTATACGTCCCTGGACAATTTGTCTCCCAAGATAAAACGACAATGGAACCCTTGAGCAAAGGAAACTCAAGAGCTACCGTGAAGAATATTGAGTAACGAAATGATGCTTGGAAGTTGTAGGAAGAAGATTTTTTTCTGGTTGTGTATTTTCGTGCATATCAAGTGTGCTCAACAATGGTGTAAGGGGGTGTTTATATAGGTGAAGGAGGGGCTGAAAAACTGCCTGAAAACGCCTCCATAATAGCCAAATAATGGCCATTATGGAGGTAGTAAAGTCACCAACATAAATGGTGAAAGACCAACTGTTTTGGCCATTATAGGAGGAGTAATTCAGCCAAAATAAATGGCTGAATTGAGAGCTTGGACGTTTCTGCTTTGACTGTCGAAATTCCAACTTTCTGAAAAACTTCGGGGACCAAACTGTACATCTTGAAACTTCAGGGACCAAGCTGTACATCCGAAAGAATTCGGTCCAAAGCGCACATCTGAAACTTCGGGATCAAGCGTACTTCGGCCCAAAAAGATAATATCAGAAGGCCCACAGCCCACAGCCCACAGCCCGTGGCCCGTGAACCCGGAACCGGACCGGACGGGCGGGCGGCGGCGGCGGCGCGCGTGTGGTCTTTCCTCGAACCGAAGCACATCTAGGTCCTCCCTCCTTTAAACACATGGGATACCCCTTGGGGTCCCAAACCCCAAACCAATTTCGAATCTTATATACACAACAATTCTTTCTTCCTCTACCGATGAGGGAGAATTACACACAATACCACACTTTCCATGCTTCAAACACCTTACTTCGTGAACCAATATCTCTTTCATTTCTCAATGAAATTTGACGATTCTTGGCCCTACGGTTATCTACGTACTTAGTAGATCATGCATGTGTGAAGAACCGGATTCTCCAACATACGTTACACTAGTGTTTAAGCCGTTAAAGTTGGTCGCTCGCAACTCCCGCCAAAGGCAAATTTCCAACAATTTGTAGGGGCTGCATATGAAACCACTTTTTCTCCCTCTCTTTATCAGGGATGGTTTCCTTTCCCGTCTGTGATAAGAAATCAAGTCAAGCAAATTATAACTCGTCAACATGGAGACATGAAGTTTCCAAATTTCTAACTTTTAAATAGCCCTCAGCATCTATGCAAGGATTTACCAGCCAACAAACTTAGTTTCAGGTTAGCTTTTACTAAAATGTCAAAATCGGAACTACCCAAAGCTACAAAGGGGTACGGCCATGGTAGGACGGCCGCTTGTCCTAAAGCTGGTGCGAGTCTTATGACATAGAAGGCGACACTGCTCAATCTTTAACTTAAGAGAAGCTTTTGAGAAATCCTTTTGTTCATTTTGTGCAAGTCACTTGGCACTTGCTTTCTGTTGAGAATATGGTGTACAGAGCACAGTGTGGTGCCAAGCAGTTATGCCCAAGAAATATATGTTATGGAAAGAGCAAGAGTTTGAAGTGAGCTGTATCGATATTTTAAGTTGGGCAATCTTTTGTGTTGTGTGTGTAATTTCCTTTCCCAAGAGAGAGAAACTCAGTCACTCCTCTGGCTAAATATATGTATGTGATATTTCTGGAGATTGAGCAGAGAGAAAGCCTATGGATTCCCAGAACTAATTGCCATGTAAGAGCACTGCCCAATTTCCATACCAATCTCAACAGCGTACAATTTCACTTTTGCTCATCTTTGCATCCCTCACATGACCACTTCCTTGTCCGTCCTTCCCTCAATTTGAACCTATAATTGAAAATAGAGTGACGGCATTCTTGTTTGCAATTATTGAATTCTTTTCTGCCCTCTTTTTCTTTTTGAAGGACGAGAATTGCTTTGTGGTTTTTTTTTTTTCCTGAGATGGTAACATTTGTAGTATTGATCCGTGGAAATTGATGGAATGAAAAGTAGAAGAGAACTTTTGGTTGGTAGAACTTATACTCAGCTTGTTTAGGGTGAAAATTATGGTCACTAACTTTAACCAGCAGTTACTGAATATTATTATAGCACTGATTGTCTTCTATAAAATCTGGTAAAGCAGTAACCAGTGTAATTTTGGAAGAATGAAATTCACTATAGGATGTTTTTTGATTTCTTCTTTGTGACTATTAAAGATTAAGTGAATTAGAAGTGAAAGCTATTCCAATTTCAGTGAGGTAGTATTAACTATTAAGCGAGAGATCCGTCTACATACTCGGATTGGCATTAGTTGACGCCTATGACTTGGAAATTGATATCAGTGTTTGCTGTAATTGATCTTTGATGAATCATATTTAGATCAAATACTACTCCCTCCGTTTCAATTTGTTTGTCTTACTTCCCGTGTCAAAAAGAAGGCTTCTTTCCTTTTTTGGCAACTCTTTAATTCTAACTTTTCACATGACATGTTTAATACCACAAGATTAAACATTTTGGTACATTCTACCTATCTTTAGTTTAAAACCACAAGATTCAAAAGTCTTCTTTACTTTATTAAACTCTGTGCCAAGTCAAAACTAGACAAACAAATTGAAACGGAGGGAGTACTAGCTTTCTGTCTCCATTCCTAGAGTCAATGTAATTAATAATGTTTATTACCCAGTGATCCTTAGCATTAACACCTTACTCACTAGGAATACTATAATAGCATGGGAGAATTTTAAGAAAGATGAGTACATCAAACTGTTGTCATTTATTGACTGCCCTTTTTGATTCACGAGATAAAAAGGCTTACAAAGTGAAGAACATTTTCACTTACATTGACCCTGAGAGAGAGAGAGATCAAAGGGAAGGTAAAACTGATAAGAACAGATACTACAGTTATCTTAGCCAAAAGGCTGAGAAAGGTATAAAAAAGAAGGTAAAAAAATTAACGATTAATGGATTATGTGTTTCTTGTGGTATGTATAGTAGGTAAGTTAACTTTGACTTTCTTTTTGTCTATGAAAGCTGAAAGCCAAGTATCAGAGCAAAGGTGCTCGTCAATTGGGAAAAGGAGGTCAGCCAAAAATACCTGCCGGCTGTACGTAGGGAGCGCCAACTCTCTCCTGGTTTCTTAGAGATGTGCTTGATGAGGTAAGATTTCTTTTTTTTTATATAAGATGCATGTTGTAAGATCATTATTCAGTGGCACGACACACAGAAACCTCTTGATCCCTTTCTTTGAAGAGGGTGAATTATATCATTAACATGATTCAATGTTTATATGGAAGTTGACTCGTTGGGAGACATTAATTGGACTAATCTACTACCTTTCAGGAAAGATGCCACTCTTATTTCACGATACCTGCCTATTGGGATTTTGTACAGTTATCAGAAGAGGAGACTGATTACTAGGACTCTCGATGGTCTGCAGCTCGTCGTCGCTTTGACGAAGTCCTAGAAATGGAAGCTCAATTTGAGAAATGAATCACTGATGCAAAAAAAAGGTGCAGAAGCCCGTTGGAATCAAAGAAATTTTCTCTTCTTTTCTATGTTACTTTTTTCAGCTAACATGAAGATTTTCCCCTTGGGCAGAAAGATATTCCTTGAAAAACATCATTGCCTCCTTCAAATGAAAGCGAGAAGGAGGAGTCTAAGTATGAAACCAAAGAGGAAGAGAAAGATGAAGAGAGGTCTCCACCATGTAGAAGGGCTGTGCAAGAGGAGCAGCATTATGAAGAAAGAGGAAGAGCGTGATGAGGACGAGGAAGAAGAGGCATATGAAGAGTCAGAATTAAGAGGAAGGCTGAGGTAGAGACTGATCTTCATTGTTCAGTAATATCTTTTTGATCATTTATTCCATTTTATACGTAGGTACTATAAAGACGTTTAAACATTTAGCGGAAAGTTCCCTATACTTTTGACTGGTGTTCGTTTTGCTGCTAGTTTGTTAACTTTTGTCCTTGAACTGCTGTAATATTTCCAGACAAATATGCCTTCTCGCATAGATAAGTGAGATCGTCCAGCCAGATGATATAGTGTTTGACTTTGCCTGCCATTTTCTTGTGCAGCCGAGTCAGATGTTCTCTACTCAGTATATTTTTGAAGATAAGTTTTATAAGCATGTTGATCAGGGTAAGGTTTCCTCAGAGATGCTGGAGTTCGTAATAAATAAGATATTGGCCTAAAGATTGCTAGATATGTTAATGACACTTTCAAGACTGCGTGGGCCACATCCCGTGTCCCTGTCCTTTATCTTTTGTGCAGTAAACTGGCTGCTTCTTTGAGCTGTCAACTGCTATGTCTGTTTTTTTGTGCATTGATATTGCAATGAATTGGAGACAAGATTGTATGAAGTGTGAAACTTGTTAGCTGTATCAAATTAAATATGTAGGAGCGGAACAATCGTAATCATAATCATAATCATCATAAATTTTGATTATGATTCATAATCATATAGTAATTGCCATGTTTGTCCATCTCATCTATCCTCTTCACCGCTCTGAATCTCCATCCCTCTCGTTGTCTCTCTCCCTCCACAAAATATTCAGTTTTCCAATAAATTTGTCAAATAATTTGATTCTCTGCAATACGTGCTGCGTGTTTCATTTCCTACTAGCTTGCACTTTCTAGAGCTGGACTTAAGTTTGTGTGCACTTTTGACATAACACGTCTTTTGGTGGCTCTGCTATTTGTCATTGCTACAGTTGTACTAGGATGTGCACAACATACATTCAACCCTCGTTTCTTTATAAAAATTCAATCGTACTCTCTGCTGAAATATCTAGAGTAGGAGACATTATTTCCGTCTTCTCCCCGTTGTCCTAATACATTTTAGAGTAGTTTCTAATTGAAGAACAGAAAATTGGGAGGCCATGTTGTTCGTAAACTTCATCAGAGAGCTAATTGATACTTTTCCGTTCAAGTACTATGAAGTTGCTGAGCAATACAAAGGGTATGCTACTAGTTTTATAATTGGTGATGTTGAGGCCAATCATGGGTGGAGGACTTTTTAGGGGTTAAAGACTGATAGGGGAACAAAGTAATGTAAGGTTACGGACTATTCACGGATGACAGGTTGATTTTTTTGTGATTATGTGTAAGTTTTGGTGCGGTTTCAGATTGTGTTCTCAAGATCAACCTCAGTAAATGTGAGATTATTCTGGTGGCAGATGTAGAAAACATGGAATGTCTGGCGAACATGAAAAACCAAGCTTTACGCTTAGGTATATCTGTAAGTCTGTAAATTGCACCTATTTATGCGAGTAAAAGCCTGCTTGGATTGACTTATTTTAAGTGTTTTTAAGTCAAAATAACTTTTAAACATTTTTATAGTGTTATGGTAAAATAAAAGTGCTTTTAAGTTAAAATAATAAAAATAAGTCAAAAGTAAGAAATTATAAGCCCATCCAAACAGGCTCTAAGTGACAGAGCATTGTCAGTGTCAATTATCAAATATAGAATTAGTTTAGAGATGACAAACACTACATTCAACATTTCTCTTTTTTTTTTTTTTTTTTTTTTTTTTTTTTGTTGACGAAGGAACCCGCAGCCGCTACTCTCTCGAGTGCGCACAGGGTAAACCCCGGACTGACGCAATAGCCTGCAAACCACGTACATTTCTCATTGTTTGACCTGATAATGAAGAGGTTTGCACTTGACAGTATTTTTATTTTGATACACTAAAAAATTTCCTATCTGACAATACGGTGCTAATTTTCTTTGAGACGATGGTTATTTTGAATATATGTTAAGTTGATTCTCTTGCCTGTTAATTTACTTTATTCCTATTACTAAATTTTAGTATTATAATAATTGTTTGTCAATAGCATATACAAACTGCCTGAGTTGATTCTCAAACTTTTTATGAAAATTGTTCAAGATCTAATTTTTACTAAGGCACACAACATGTGTTCCTACACTTGTGGAAGTGAGAAACAAAAATGTCTTAAATTAGAGATTCCGATTCTGCATGTACTTGGGAAATCTCTGTCCTTCGAATCCTGGGATTTCTATTCTTTTACACATATATATAGCATAGGAGTCTTGGGGGTCTTCATCCATAGATCTCGGCAATGGCGGAAATCAATTGGGCGGAACCTCACCCTGATTTGCTTGCTCTCATAGGTAGACGTTTCAATCTGATTGAAGACTACTTAAATTTCCGCACGGTTTGCAAATCCTTGCACTCTGTAACCAGCAAGAGTAATTTTAACAGTGACCTGCCTAGAGTTCCATGACTGATGTTAGCTGAAGAGGAAGATGATGATGATGGCGGTTCCTGTCGAAAATTCTTCAACCTCTCTATATCGGCATGATTTTGAAGAAGAGGATCCCAGCCAGCAAAAACGATGTATGGGAATCTATGGGATGACTTATCACTGTTGGAAAAGACGAGGATGAAGCTAGTCTGATACATTCTTTCTCCGGTGTTCAGATTGATTTGCCCCATCAAGATACCACCGAAGACTATGAAGGTTACCAAATGGGCGACCTGATGACATTTTTCCAGAAAGCAGTTCTGTCAGCTAGTCCTTCTCATACATCCGACTTTGTTCTCATGGTCATCGAAGGAGGCGTCAGTCTCCTCAGTTTTTGGAGACCAGGAGATTTGAGATGGATCAGGATTAGCGGCGACCCAAACACCGGCTATGCTTCACATGATGTGACATATTTTAATGGGCACTTTTATGCAGTGGATTCTTTGGCCCGTGTCGTAGTTTGTGATGTTGCTGGCACTGAACCCACTAAGAGTCAAATTGTAGCGCAGTTACCACTCGTTCATCCTGACCAGTTTGGTCAGTTCTACATCCTAGAATCACTAGGATCATTATTTGTAGTTTCGCGCCATGGTGTCAATATAAGGCCTGTCAAATATGATTGCGAGAGGATTCCACTCACACTACTCCCGGAAGAAGGTTTTCTGGAGGAGGACCTAACATATGGAACAACAGATTTTCACGTTTTCCAGATTGATTTAGCTGCTGGTAAAGTGACGGAAACCAGGGAATTAGGGGACATGGCCTTTTTTCTGGTTGCTAATGCTTCTCATTCAGTCCAAGCTTCTCAATTTCCAGGAATCAAGCCCAATCATATTTATTTTACCGACGATTATTTTATAACATACATAAACTATAAAGAAGGAGGAGGCTTGGACATGGGGGTGTTCAACTTAGGAGATGGCAGCATCCAGCACCATTATGATGGTGTTTCCCTAAGTCGAGTTTGTCCTCCAACTTGGGTCACACCAACTCTATATTGAATCAGACTCCTTCCTTTATTTACTCTATTTTTTATTCTATATTTTCTTGTTTTACCATGAAAGTGACTATTTTGTAAATAATTACAGCCTCCAAATGATTGATATATCTTTCTTTGTTTTCACATAATTTGATAACAGATATTCCTATTAGTTGTTGTACTTCCTTGCTTCAAAGTATGTTGTGTTGGAATGCGATTTGTATTGGCCTTTTATTCTCAAATAAACTGATGTTTTAGGAAGAGTATTTCATAGATTACAAAAGATATTAGAGATTGTAAAGGGCTTAGTCAAAGTAAAAGTCCTTATAAGTTGTAGAATCATAAGTTGAGAGTGACCACCTTATAATTTTTGGTTGATTTTGGCTTCTTATCTGTTATCACTTTCTAGTGTTTTCCACAACAATTCTTAAGCGTTTGTTGCCCTTCCCAAGCGCAATTTTTAAGCGGGGCCAGTCTCCCAAATCTGTCTTAAAATGGAATTGCTTGCAGTGCTTCTGAGGAACCCATTATAACTAGTTTTTTAACAGTTCTGAAGATTATGTATATCCTATTATAATGTGAAAATACGGAAAAAAACAAAAATGTTTGGTTGTTTGAAGGATTCTAGTGTAGTGGTTTGAAAATGCTTGTTCGCGAAAATGTTAAAAAAAAAACACAATTTAACGTGATTTGGATCAAAGTGATCCTACGTCCACCGGAGAATAATTGTCTTTATATTATTAACAAAGAAATGGGAGATTTCCCAATTACACCTACGAGAATTGCTCTCTCTACTCTTACAATGAAGTTATGATTTTGGGATGATGAACAAAGAAGATGCCTCTCATTTTATAGGCGTAAAATGACTTGGGCTCCAAGTGTGCTACATGAACATTTCAATTCTCCTCCACATCTTAGCATCCTTTGGCTCCAAGTAATGCATCCTTTGACGTCGAGTGATAGAGCATCCTTTGCCTACAAGAAATAGAAAACCATCCAAGTAAAATTGGCACATGGCTTTTTCTATCACATGATAAAAAATCAACTCTTTCAATCTCCACCTTTGTTTGTGTCACGAGCATGTGTATGAACAACTCCGACCAAAACTTCTAAGCTTACTGGGCAACCCCGTTGTAGGAAACAAGAAGAATCAAATCATTGTTGAACATACCACCTCCACCTAACAATTGTTCTCTTCGGAGTACCATCAGTTGATGCGCACTTCCGCCAAGTCCTTACAGTGTGCAAGCTTAGCGAGCAAGACTATCTTGGTCAACATGTCTGGAGCATTATCATTTGTGATAACCTTCACGGCCTTGATAGTTCCCTCTTCAACATCTCGAATAAAATGAAATCTGATATCAATATGTTTAGTGCGCTCATGAAATTTCTTATTTTTAATTAGATGAATAGCACTCTTACTATCACATCTAAGAGTTGATTATCAAACTCAATTCTGCCACCAAACTTTTCAACCAAATAATTTTTTTCACTGCCTCCGCTGTTGTCATATATTCTGCTTCTATCGTAGACAAAGAGACAATCAACTGCAGAATCGATTTTCAACTAACGACACTGCCAACAAGAGTAAAGATGTATCCAGTTGTGGACCTCCTTCAATCAAGATCCCCTACATAGTCAAAATCCACATAACTGAGAACTGAAATATCTCCACCACCTTTTCGAAAGGTCAGACCAACATCAGAAGCTCCCTTGAGATATCTCAATATCTTGACAGCTTCTCAATGCCTCTTTCCTAGGTTGGACATGTATCTGCTTACTATACTTACATATTGAGCAATATCGGACTGAGACATTTGTAACTCTGAAAGTTTAAAATGAGAAGCTAACAGTGTACTTACAGGCGCACATATGCATATTGAATCTCTCATAACCCTTTCAATGTACCTCTTCCGAATGGAGTTCCCCTCGAACCCCAGATACCTACACAAGAGCACTCAACTAGTGAGATTCAGCACGAGGAGGGGGTGGAAACCCTTACTCAGGGAAACGGCCTCAACCAACGAATGGCGAGGGAAAAAAACCCCACTGACGAGCCCATGGAGGAGACGGTGCAGATCTTGAGACAAAGGACAATTATGGCTCGCCTTCAATAGCAGTCATGTCCGAGATTCGGCGAACACTGTCGGTTATCTATAACAATCCCAACGGAGGAATCGGGAGCCCTCAGGAGCACCCCCAGTCTCGATAACTGGAAACATTGCTTCAGGAGCGGGGTCGGTCAGAGGATGATCGAATCGGAGGATTCATTAATGTTTCTTGGAATGAGGACACTTCTGGTGGATCCTTTTAGGGCCGAACTCTTGCAGTACATGAGAAACATCAACTAAATCTGAAGTTAAAGAGTACAGATAAAAATAATGAAAGTGTTTATTTTTATATGGGATTTTCAATTAAAAGTTTAAAACTGATATTTGTGTATTTTACCTAGCTTATGGATTTTTTTGGTTTTAACCAATGGACTCCGTCATTTTTTGTGTTCCGAGACACTATTTTTCTGACATTATCGTGTCCGTCAGTTTTGTCCCTTGGTATTGGCCTCTTTTTTTTTAATAGTGTGTACCTCTAAATGTAAGTTTCCACTAATTTCTTTTTTTTCTTTTTCATAATTTTTGTCAAATCTAAGTGATGTGTTTAGGAATTTATATAAAACTGATCTCCGGAGATCAGTATTTTTTTGAAAAAAATGTTAATTTTCTTTTTCTTTTTAAACAGTCCCTAAACCGGTTTGAGGTCGGTGTCCCAAATGTGAATGGAACATTTATGTAATAGCGATGACTTTCATTCATTTTTTTTTTTTTTTTTTTTTTTTTTTTTTTTTTTTTTTTTTTTTTTTTTGATAATCCAGGTCTCGGGGTGGCCTTAGTACCCCCATATCGCTAGTACCTGCACAAGTACTTGGTACTAGGCTCCTGGAGGTGATGGGACCGGTCCTTCAAAGACACCCCCACCACCGGGTAAATCGCGGGATATGCACACATGGTCAGTGTCTGCTTGCGTCCAACGGATCAATGCTACAAGGTTGACCCCCCCACAAGCCCCATCCCTAAAGCTTGACGGAGACCGAACCCACACTGCAACATGCCCGCGCGGCTTTTAGCGCCCAGGCTTTACCACATGTATGTGCCCCGGAGGACGATATCCTTAGGGGGGAATCGAACTTGCGACCCTAAGGCCGCAAACTTGACTCCCTGCCAGCAAGCTGACCCCTTTGGATTTCATTCATTTTTCCAACTTGAAAGGACTTGATGATCTTGCGAAGACATTGGTCGAAACAAATCTCAGTCAGACTTGGTCACTTATTTATTTGTTTATAAAGTTAAAGCCTGATATTAGTTGCGGCTGTCGAAAGAGCTTTTTTTTTGGGGGGGGGGGGAGGAGGGGTGGGGGTGGGGGATATAGTACATGAAATTATTCGCAAACTTCGTGATGCTTTTTTTGTTTTATCATTGTTTAGTTTGTTATGTAGATTAAGTATCTGAAAGTGCAACTATTGATGTGATCATTGATCATTTTAAAAAACAACTCTAACGATGACACTATATTAATATATGTTGTATTTTGGTGGTTTTCACTAAATATTTATTGAAAGTGGATACTTGTTATGTCTGTTCTTATTGATTTGAATTACTATTTCAATTGAACCACTTAGGACATAATTCTGAATCCGCAACTAATGCAATTCCACACCTTGGTGTAAGTATTACAGCCAATGATTCTACAGAGACACAGCTGCCCTCAAAATCATAAGAAGGCTAAAAGGTCTGTCAGTTAAGTCTTGTTCTTTTTAACCCCTCAATGTTCATACTTATTAACTACCCAAAAAATTGTGCAAGTTGATTGAAGTGTCTTCTATCCTCGCTTTGATTTTTAAGATTTTAACCACTGTGAGCGGTTCTCAATCTTGAGCATCCACAAATTTGGAACTTGTAACATGTTCAATGTGGTACTTTTCCATCAACTTGCAGAAAGTGGACCAACCCGAAGAGCTGCTTCCTTCACCCTCTGCAAAACAGAACGCATACAGTAAACTGATCTAGTCTTATTCAAATAAACACTGAGAAATTGTCCTTACGTTGGACACATGTATCCACAGATCAAGTGTCCTTTGAGCTTTGCCAGAAAGTAGTGTATCGCGAGCTAATGACACTCCTTCGGCCAGATTTTTAACACGTCCACTGACCAGTAAAGCTGCTGCTGCATTTAGTGCCTGCCAATAGTTCAACAGTGTGTGAGAACGTGCATTGGAAAAGAAAGTCGTTAAGCAAGGAAACCAGCTCTATAGTTGCTTCATAAGATGGTGTAGACTCATCTGACAGCATGCTGCACCAATTAGAGCAGGGTGTAAGAAGATTTAGGTATAACAGAAGAAGACTTACAAACGCATCAGCAATCGGTCCTTTTTCTCCCGAGAGCACACTTCTAAGCATCTCGGCATTGTATTCTGGACCTCCACCTCTTAGGCTTTCAAGAGTGCAGCGAGGGATGCCAACGTCCACTAGAGAGAGACAATCTTGTCAGACTAGTTTTAATCACAATGCTAACGGACTACTGAGAAACTTTTTTTTTTGGGTCAAGTTAATCCAGTCCTGCATATTTTAGAGGTTCTTTTACTAGTTCTCCAAGTAAAACAATGTACATAAAATCTTTCCAACTCTTACCTTTTTCTTTAAAGAATTGTGAACTGATTCTGATATTGACAGGTTACTTACATGGATCGAATGAGAACTTCTGAATTTTATCTGGGGTGACATCAAGGACTAATCCGGGCCCTGCAAAATTAATTTAATATCAATAATACCAAAGGGCACAGCCGAAACAAAATATTCCATAAAATATGCAAGTGAAGTAAAACATAAGAACCATATACTTAACAGATTTACTTTTTCTTTTTAGTAAGTTACACTGAAAAGATTTTTTAGAATTGCAACAAGGAACAATACCAAGAGGACTCATCTCATCTAGACCCTCCGAGTGAACAACCAGTGCTCTTTTCATGCCAAACCTTTGGACTGCTTTAGCCATTTTGTCGACCTAAAAGAAAGGACGGGTTGATTACAAAATGGATCTACATAACACTAAGCACAACCATTGAAACAAGTCAGACGGCTATGAACTAGAAGCCAAAACAGAAAAGATGAGAAGTATTAGCACCTCAATATTCCGAAAAAATGTGTACAAGATCCTTATAACCTCATACTCAGAGAACTATCATATCAGTGTAATTGGATGTTGAAGATTTACCAAGTCTTCTTTGTAAACTCCAACTACAGCAAAAGGCACTCTTGCTGGATTCAACATGGGTCCAAGGATGTTGAATACTGTCTTTACTTTCAGCTTTTTCCTGATAGGTCTAACAATCTTCATTGCCGGATGGTAGATTGGAGCCATCATGAAACCGATTCCAGCCTGAGCTACACACTCTTTTACCCCCTGAATCCAATAACATTGACAATCACCAGCATCATCAAATTAGGAAATCAAAGATAATGAATAATTCTACCGATCCAGAAGCTATAGCGCAAGTTTTTAGTTAATTCTTGATTAGCAAGAAAACACAATGATCTTAGGCTCCCTATAAAAAAAATTACAAGGAAATAATTTTATCAATCCGAAAACCCCTATACAAGCAGTATACCAAAAAGTAGAGAGCCTACATAGCAATATGGTTCTCTACAATGACCCCGAAAATATTATTTGGCCATTGTCTCCGAAAATATAGCAACAAGAAATATGGCATACAAATGACCCCTATCTTAGTGGGAGCAAACACAATCACCACGCACATGTGCAAGTGAGAGACATAAGTCATATATGAAAAACTATGTGCTAGTCCTTCCATCATACTAAGAAAATTCTTATAGTCCAAGATAGGTTCAAGAGAAAGGCTATTAGCAGCGTTGGAGGTCATCATCAAAGATAATAATCTATTGGTCCGTGTGATGGATGTACCTATCTCCTATCTTACATAAGTGTACTAAAATTACAAGAGTAGAAAAGAATAGAACGATAAATTCTCATTACACAGCAGTTGCTGGATGGCTCATCAAATCAGTTTAATTAGGTGAATATGAGTACTTATTCTGAATAACATAAGCAACTACATCCAAGTTTTCAGCACTTACAACTACTTAGCATAGTGAGGATAGTAAATTGCACCAACCTCGGGGTCCAGCTCAATTGCAACACCTAATGCTTCCAGCACATCGGCACTTCCACAAGCGGATGAACATGACCTATTCCCTTGCTGCCATTAAATCTAACGAATTTTCAGCCTCAAACTCTACACTTAATAAGAAAGAAAGAAAAAAAACTCACATAAGGAAGAAAAAGTAAATTCTGTCAACCTTGGCAACTTTTGCACCACAAGCAGCAGCAAGTATTGAAGCACCTGTTGAGATATTCACTGTGTTTGCACCGTCTCCTCCTGTCCCAACAATATCAACTGCATCACCTAATCCTTCCACTTGTCTACAATGCTTTATCATTGCCCTTGCCAATCCCACTACCTAACCATCACCATAAACAAAACAGGTTCTAACATTCCGCACATCACAGTATATCAAGGAGCCGCTTGTCCATGAATTTTGCTCTCAAAACAGCAATTTTTTTATACATTGGACTGATCTTTTGGAAAAAAAAATTGAAGATGAGAAAAAGTAGTTTTGACCAGTTTTCAAATGAAAAATCTTATCCACCGACAAAATTTCAACTTTTTGTCAAAGTTAAATGCATGTTCAAACACAACTTAAATTTCCAAATTATTTTTTCAACTTAACTTCAAATACATTACTTTTTTCAAAAATCACATATTGTTTGTCCAAACACCTTATATGATCATTGAAAGCAAATGCACTGAAGAACAAGATGCAATCTTCATCTCATCAAAGTCACGATTCAAGGGTGTACATAAACATTTTACGTCTATGGCTGTAATGTGAGTAACAGTCTTATTTTCCTTGCAATCAATGCATCAACTACTTTCCTTTTGAGTCGAGGCCTCTCTGACCCACCACAAAGGTAAAGGTAAGGCCCGGTCACATCCTACCATCCCCAGACCCCCACTTTGTGGGATTACACTGATATCTTGTTGTTTTGTTGGCTGTAATGTGAGTAACTGAGACAGGTACTTACTTCTTCAAAGGTTTCACCTTTAGCTCTCAAAAGAACAAGAAATGCACTAATTAAAGCTTCATCAGCACCATTCAACAGGAAATCAAGAGAATCTTCTGATTCAGATTCTGTCAAGTCTTTCCCACTAATTAAAGCCTCGATCAGCTGAACAAACAAAAACCCACTTCAAAACCATTAAAACTATGAAAAAATACCAAAAAAAAAAAGATTAAATTTTTACCTCAGTGAATGAGGAAATGGAAGAATGCTGATACGAATTGGGCAATGCAGAGAGAAGGGTGGTCTTGGTAATTGGGTCATTAGAACTGTGAAATAGTAAATTGGTAATGTCCAGTGTGTTAAGATAACGATTTGCAGAGAGGTATACAGGTGCTGCTGAAGGGGGAATATGGCAATGTAAGAGAGACATGGCTTACACTTTTAGTAAACATAAACGTCTTCTCTGTTGTCCGATTTTAAGAACCAGAAAGCTATTTCGGCGTAATAAATGTTGGGGATATGAAATCAAGTCCCGTAGTTAAGTAGTACAAAAGGGTATAATGGAATATAAATCATAGGCAATTAATGGTGGGTATGGGCAACTGGGAACTGCTACTGCTTTCTGGCCTTTTCTTTCATATTTTCTTCATGTTTTCTCTTCTTCTTTTTCCACCCTTGGTGTTCAATATTTTTTTTGGGGTTCCTATAATCCGGATTCCATCGAAAATTTTACTTTTAAAGTACGAGTGTTCTTATTAAAAGTGATTTTATTTTCAGAATTTGAGTCCTAAAATAATTTAGTTTCAAAACTTTAATTAGTTACAGAATTTAAAACATAACATTTATGATTTAACTTGTATAGTGATGCTGGGAATGGTATAAGAAAATTAATATATTATCGTAAGTTAATTTAATAAGATAATTGAACAAGTTAATGCATTTGAATTATTGGGAAATGTAATGGTGTGATATTTTAAAAAATTATATAAATTGAAACGGAGAAAGAAATAGCACTAGAACAGAACAAGTAAATTTATATTTAGATAGTACATTTTAAATTATACAGTAACTTGAAGAATCAAGTGAACTTGTTGTCTCTATATGTGTACATACATGACAATAACATATAGTAATCAAATTCTTCATTCTTAAACCAAAATCGAAAAATTAGGTACTCACCAACCAAGAGAAAAAATAGAAAAAAGAAATTAGTTTACAAAACCTGAAGAACCAAATACACGTTCCTCTTATCTAGCACAACTTAACAATCTCTTTAACGCTGAGATGCAACATTGATATAAGTTGCTTTTATGCGTTGCACAATTGAACTGCTCTTTCTTTTTTGGATCAATCTACACCAAAGGCCACTTCTTTTCCTACAATCCAAGTGTAGTGGAGAGCTTCCAGACCGCAACACAACCCACGAGTCCTACATTTTATCAGAGCAGTAATTAGAATAACTATAGTAACAAACCAAATCTATTTTCAAATATTTGACAATTAAATAAAAATATTTGTTATTTCTTTTCCTACTCACTCTTACTATTCTAATGAGTGGAGTGTTAATTAAATAACACGTTCCAAAGAAATATAAATTACAATGATGCACTTAAATAAATACTCCGTAAATAATATAAACCATAAGTAGTGCTGCTATTTAACAATAAATCCATACCTGTTATTGCATCCATTAACGACCAAGTTCGTCTGCGCGAAGCTGAGTGCACTGCACATAAAATGTTCAGTTTTGTTAAACGCGTGATGCAAAACTTCAAGTAAATAAGGAAATTACGATGTCCTTGGCTTGACAAACGATATTTCTCGAAAAATATTTTACTCCACATATTTCACGCTAGAACGTTATTAGTGACAAGAACAAGTACGAAACGAGTTATGCTAAGGACAGGGATATAAATTTACAGAATATATCGGATAATAAAATTAAGTTATTTCATATAGTAGAGAAAACTAACTTAGACCTTCTCCCTACCAAAAACAATCATAAATATAACAATATATGAAAAGGAGAGAAGTGGGAATGTAAATAAGGGGGGAAATTGTACTTGAGTTGTACTTTCTCTATAGGAATTTATGTACCACCTTAGCATTTTCTATGTACACTTTGATCAATACTTTAACCTATATTATATTAACATGAGAAAGATTGAAATTTAGACTAGTAATATTTTTTGTATAGTTTTTTAATATCTAAATTTTAATTTTAAAATATTAGTTGTTCTAATCCAATATATAAGCTTCAAAGTTTAGTCAAATTATATCTCGGAAAATGAAAAATGTCACATAAATTGAGACGAATGGAGTTGGAGTTTTAAATGTGTATCACCTGATGAATCACAATTGGTAGTAGAATTTCCCTTCCCACACATGCACAAACTGCTAAAATCATTAACATCATAGCCACAAGATCCCCCTGTTGCCTCACAAGCTTTACAAAATGAGTCACTTCCTTCAACTGAGTACTTCACTCTTATCCCATAAGACCATCCATGAGGCCCAGCCACTCTCAATGGAGCCAAGCTATAAGCACTACTATACCCTTGACAACCAAGTTTAGTCAAATTAATAGCCTTAATAGCTTCAAATGAAACTGCACAGCAATCAGGTGGGCCTGATCCATAAACCAAGCCCAATTTCTTCGGCCCAATAACATTCCAGCCCGGACACCCATAATACTCCTCACAGCCCATCCCGGAAACATTCCGACACGGCAAATGCTTCCCGGGAAACCCTTGAAACAGCGGCGATTCCACCGTGCAACCTGTTGATGAAAACATCACACATTATTAAGTTGAAAAATAAAATAAATATTCAGATTGAGGTGCGAATATTTCGCTCTCTTTAAGTAAATTCAAGTTCACTGCAATGTAATCTTCATCGAGCCAGCAGGCGAAGCCACAGCCCAGCAATGGTGTTCAACCAAACACTTTTTGTCGAAAAATTATAACGTGTAGACATATTACTTATTATGTATTAAAAATAAGATAGCCTACACAAGCTAGGCCTAACCCACCGGACCAAAGGGACCAAAAAGCCATTCTTACAAAAAAAGGAGAGTAGATTGGCTGATTTTTCCAATCAAGTATAGTTGATAATCCCATTTTCGAATATGAATTTGAATAGATTCCCTTTATTATTTTAAATATAGCTTTTTTATCTTTATGATTAATAAATACTATACTGTATTGAATAAATTCGAACACACTAAACAAAATTTCTAGCTCTGCCACAGCAACTCACCTAGAAGCATAAACACATTGTCCGGCGTAGGTTTCAGGTAGGGCTCACGCCACCGCTCAACGACGAAGCCGTTGCCGCGATTACCGAATACGATCGACGAACAAGTTGACATGTGAGGATCGTCTAAGGTGAGGGATTCGTAAGCGTAATCAATGTCTAAACGCGATAGGATCCAGAGCTAATGTGAAGCATAAGAACATCGTTGATACAAAATAGGAGATCTCTGTAACCTGAATGGCCGCAGCCAGATTGAATCGCGAAAGGGTAGTCGACGGTTAAGTTTCCACAGTATGATCTGCATGTATGTGCATTGCCATATCTATGAGCTCTATGGAGTACTGCTAGAGTTTGAAATATAATGAAGAAAAAAACTGAGAGAAGATGAGTCATGGCTAAGAGCAGATCGATGAACCTGGAATGAGAGACTTGTGTATTGAAATATACAATTTTTTTTCTTAAAAAAAGTTAGTCCAATAGATACTTTGCTTGGGATGCTAAGAAAATGGTGATATTGAATAATAGGACTAAGTTTCTTTTTCCTTTTAATAGGGCTAAGTTTAGAGTGCATGATTTAAGGGGTGGAACTTAATGTAGATGTTGAGTTAAATACGTTAAAGGGATTTTCTACTTTCATCTTTTTGGGAGGCCATTCTGGTTTCTTTGGGGAGATTTGGCTAACTTTTTAGCTTTTCTGTTTGCTTTAACTTGCTTTTAAGTTTTAGGCACTGCAGAGTGGTAGAAAATTTGAAGATATGATGCTGTTGGATTGCTTTATGGTGAAGTTTTAATTTAGAATAGGATCATAGCGGTGGTGACTGGCCCCAAGCTTTTATGCATGTTGGGCCATTATTGATCTATGTATGAAATATCAAGTAATTATGGAAACCATCCACTTATAAAGTTTGTCACAAAATTTTATTTAGACACTCAAAATGTTCCGATTAAATGTCTGAACATATGATAAGGTGTTCTTATTATACATTTTTCACTTACAATTTTGATTATCTTATCTACGTAACGGACGTATGCGAACACGCACAAAAATCTTTTTGAGAACATGAGTGGGATGTGTAATATAAACAGTTTATCATGTGTTCAGATGGTCTATTGGAGCATGTCATATTTTGAGTGTCTAATTGAAATTTACTGACAAATTTAAAAAGTCGTTGACATAATCAACCTAAAATTAAACCAGCATATCTTTGTTAAGGTAGATTTATAGATTTACAATTCAAAGATTTTACCATTACTTAACTAATACTCCCTCTGTCTCATTTTATACGAAGGTCTTTGATTTGACACGGAGTTTAAGAAATAAAGGATGACTTTTGAATCTTATGATGTAAAACAAGTTAAAGATATTTGTATGGTTGATCATTTCGTTAAGCGTGAAAGGTAAAGTTTAAAGTTAAACTATTGTTAAATAAGATAATGTATTTTTTTTTTTGGACGGACTAAAAAAAATGTGTAATACAAATTGGGACAGAGAGAATAATGTATTAATGGCCGGTTGTTTTACATAGAAAAAGATGGTGCACGCTGTGACATTCTCGTCCGGCTACGTACAATGACCTTAAAGTACTAGTATTAGGAAACAAAGTCTTTGACCATATCGATATCTCAATCATTTTAAATTAAGTTGTGTGATTTCTGTCTAAATGTATAAAAGGAACATGCAGTTGGGATATGCATATTGAGCACTTAGCACTTGAGAATTGTTTGTCAAGAAAGAGGAAAATAATGGCATCATCAAGGGGTATAATCAAATCAATTCTTGCTCTTAGGATTTTAACTCTCTTGTTTTGTGCTGCTTCCCTTGCGCTAATAGTTATCAGTATGCTCCGTGGCAGCATCAAATCCCAATTCCGTAGTATCAAGAGCTATAGGTATTTTGGCACGTACTCTAATTTTTTTTGTAGTTTGGAAAAATATAAATTTTATTTTGAAGAATTTAAGGTCAAATGTACATTTACACCATATATTAGCGCACATACTCCAAATCTTTCGAGTAAAAATCAATACCCCTTTTGATTCATGACATCTGTCCAGTCAGTGTCCATCAATTATTTCATAAGATCGTTAATATTTTTTTCATGTATGTATATCTTATGCTGTGTTTTACAGTTTTACAGCTGAAAGTTAAAAAAATGTCTGATGACGGAAAAAGGTCTTGATCCCACAGACTTGTAGCAGCCGTTAACTAGTTTTACCAAATTCTTTTTAACCTTCTTTTAATCCTTTTATTAACCATGAGACGTAGAATAAATCCTAGTCATCTAATATTTCCTGGACAGGTCACGAATCAAAATGGTTATAGCATGTTTGGCCAAGCTTCTAAAATCTGATTATTTTGAAAAGTGTTGTTTATCAAAAGTGCTTTTCAAAAAAGTACTTTTACTGAAAAACAGTTTGTGTTTTGTCAATTAATTTAAAAAATACTTTTGAATAGCAATTAGTGTTTGGCCATGTGTTTAAAAAGTGTTTCTAAGTGTATATTTTTCAAAAGTACTTTTCAAAAAAGTGCTTCTATGCAAAAGTTATTTTTTTAGCTTCTGACATGCTTCTGCTACTCAAAAGTACTTATTTTTCTCTCAAAAGCTTGGTCAAACACCTCAATTTTTTTAAAATAAGTACTTTTGGTGAAAATAAACTTGATCAAATAGGCTATTAATCTTTACTGGACCAAAGTTAAGTCCAACCCGAACCCTTCATATAAATTGAGATACAACAACAACATACCCAATATAATTTCACATTTATATAAATTGAGATAAAAGTAATAATATTACTTTATATTGAAAACAACATGTTACGCCTTGGTGAGTTCTCTGTATGGCTAGTAAACTGTTGGCTTCATTTTCCTTATATGTACGTAATAAAATAATTAAACACATATATATCCTAATAGGATTACGTTATAAAATACAGAAATGTACATTAATTAATTACCTTTCGTTTGAGTTGTATAATAATTAATTTTACCATTGAAGGTATGTGCTAGCTGCCGCAGCTGGTGGAATTTTATACTCATTGATTCAGCTTCCTTTCGCAATGTATCATGCAATCAAAGAGAAGAGATTGATTAGAGGGAAATTTCTCCCAATGTTTGACTTCTACTGTGATAAGGTCTTCTTCATAAACTCTTCCCCTCAAAATTTGTGTACTAATTAATTATTCATGTCTTTTTATATTTCATCTCCAAGAAGTTACAAACAATAACTCATGGAATGTTACGAATATAGCTAAGATGGAGGATATACGTGGGAAGATCGATGTCAAATTACATTTGAGACCTTGGAAGATCTCTTTATATAGAAGCGAAAAATAATTCATTAGGATTTATGCTGTGAATTAGTTGTTTCTTTATTTTCTTAATTGTTTTTTAGACTAATTTCGGAACCTCTCCTTCTATGATGAACTCTTATATTAATATATGTGATTACAATACCCCATGTTAATACCATTCCCTTTGTTACATTGGAACCAATATCAAATTTGAAGATTTTGTGTGAGGAGCGCGCTAGCTAGGTGAAGTCTCCTTTCGGAACTACTTCTTTCCTTTCTCTCTCTGCTATCCCATCCACTAAAAAATTTACAAATAATTAAGTGGTGTGAATGAAATTTGCATGCAGGTGATAGCATTTTTCTTGGCAAGTGGTGTTGGTTTGGGGTTTGGGGTCAGTTTTGAATTCAAAGGTATCAATAGAAGAGAAACCATTGAAAGGGGCTATATTGCAAGTGCTCCACTGCTGGCTGGATTTATAACAATGGCTATACTCACCATTCTTACTTCCATGAACCGCAAGGCAAGAGGCTTCTAGCTAAGGCTTCACAATACATAATGGAAAAATAATAAAACTAGGGTTAATTAATTCGTATATCATGTATTTGTGTTCAGCCTATTAAATTTATTAAGGTGCATTATTTTGTATTTGTTGCAATAAATCTATGAAATGATAGAAATTTATTGTCATCGGCGTTGTTGTTGAACATGTATGTATATGATTCTGACGTCCTTCAAATTATGGAAATGCTCTTTAGTGATTCAGAAATTCCATATACAGTTGAATCAAATAGTCATTATATCTAACAAAAGAAATTAAAAATGCAACTTAGGGTAAATTATTTATTGTATATTAGGATGAAACAAGAAGATACACAATTCTAATAAATGAACTATTATATATAATTATGAGGTAACTTACGGTTAAAAAATACCAACTTGAAAGACGATTTTTCAAACAAAAAAAAAAACAAATCACACGCGTAGAGGAGAGTATATTCATGTTCTTTGCCACATCAATGTTCAAGGGATAAAATTATCAAATAACCAAATTTAAAGGATTAATTACGACTATGAATAATTTAAAAGTATAATTAATAATCTGTATAAATCTTGGGGTGTTTGTAGGTATTCAATTCTGCCAATATAAATTTAGTACGTATAAACTGCCCTTCCCTTAACAATGAAGTCATAGGAGAAGAGGATTGAGATCCAAATACTACTAGAACCATCATAATCTCAAATTCCCAATCCTTAACATAAAAAAATAAAAATGACAAAATATTTCAATTTTGTATTAACTAGTAGTGCTCCCTCTGCTCCAATTTGGACTACGAGAGTCAAACTTTTTAAGTTTGACCTTAAATTCAGATATGAAATATCTAATATTTTGCAATAAAATTTATATATCTTGAAATTACGTAAAAAGTACTATAAATTTTAATAATTTAAAATATTTAAATGACATATAAAAATATTGTTATCAAAATAAATTCATTTGACTCGAGAAATTTAAAAGGTTTTGTATCAATTGGACAACGGAAGGAGTAGTCTAAAATCACTTCCCCAAAAAAGATATAAGGACTCTTGGATCGGCCCAGCATGGAGATTAGGCTTGGTGCCGAATCAGGCCCAAATCAAAGGGTTGAATCAAATCCTTTCCGGGTATAACATCCATCGGTTCGAATTGAACATTCAAGTCGGCTTAATTCATTTGCAGCATTGAACGAGACAGTTATATCGCTGATCCATTACTCGATAGCCTAAGCTGAAATTACAAAAAGAGGCGTCCTTTTCAGCATTAATGGAATCATCAGTGACTAATGTGAGTAATATTAAGTGCATTTCTAACAAATAAGTGCATTTGCATAAATTTTAATCATTTAATTTATACGTCTTTTTGTTCTTGTATTCTACTTGTTGAATTCTTCAATCAGAAATTACTCGAAATCCAAACAAACAAACAACAACATACCCAGACCCAGTGTAATCCCGATGTGGAATGTACGCAGAACTTAATTCTACCTTCGTGAGATAGAGAGCTTGTTTCTGATAGACCTCGGCTCAAAACGATGCTGAAATTACTGGAAATCCCACTCCAATATTTACTTATCAAAGAGTTGATTATTTGATTGAGAATTTGGGATCTTTACATGATTGTTTTAAAGTTCTGACCTTTACTTCATTCAAGAATTTTTCATTCCAATACTGTTTGGTCCAGCTAGCTGCTGTAATTGTCTTCCTTGTTATTCATGTTCCCTGTCAATTGCTATTTCATTGATATTCTTTTTAACCTCAAGTGTTTATTTCCTTATAACTCAGCTTATGGGTGCAAAACATAGCCAATCCCAAATCCCATAAAGGAAAAATGTTAATGTTGGTTGACGCCAAGCGTACAAGTAGCTAAACTATGAAGTATCTATGTGTGTGTGTGTGTGTATGCCACCTATCAGTTTGAGATTGAGCTAAAATGGTGGAACTGTGGTACTACTTTATTTCTTATCTCGGTGACATTTATATTTATCTCTCTGTGTATATTTTGTTTTTCAGAAATCTCAGAAAATGGCAGGGACTGTACACTGGGGTACTGCTACTGTAATTGGGGTATTTGCTGGTATGTTTTATGGAGGTAGTAAGGAGGCTGCTGCTTCTGTTGTTAGTATCCCTTCCCTCTATAACTATTATATTGCGTTTACTGATTCCTGTAATTCTATGTTGCTCGGACTCTTCACTTTCGGTGCCGCACTTGTGTCGACACGACATGGGTGTGGGATCCGTACCCGATCTGGTCAACCAATTTTGGGTACTTTGACCAAAATTGAGGGAGAAATTCCGGACAGATTCAATGATTTATGTAATCAAAACAAAAGCTATGGTGAAATTCAAGAAAATGGAATAACTTGTATATTTTTATGTCACTCCTTTTCCTTTTATCTACTTCCGAGATTCTCCTCTTGATCAATATTTTCTCCTCAAGTTTTCCACGTAATATGTCATATTTAGGTTTTATAACTCTATTAATAGAATTTTGAATTATTTTTTGCCGAATCCCCGCACCTCTATCCGTACCTGGTTCCATACGCACGAATCTTAAAATTTAGATCATGACGAGTCCGACATCTAGATCCATACCCGTATCCGACACCCGCACCCGAGTCCGAGCAACATAGCCGTAATTGCATTTTGACATAGGAAGATAAAGTGGAGAGGGGAAATGCTGATTGTGAAGCTTTGGAGAAGTAGTGAAATGTTACATTATCTAAATAGTAAAAAAGATTTCAAACGTGTCGTTAAGGAGTTCGGAATAAATTTGAAATTAAAAAAAAAAAAAAAAAGCAGAAGAAAACTTATGGCTTTCTTAAATCGAACTTTATGACCTTGTTAACCTTGTATACGTATGTTCTTCTACTATTGCGCCTGTATAAGGTAGATGCCCCTTTGAAGAACATTTGATTTCCTGCTGCTTTTTCCAGAGGTGTGAAGCAAAGCTGCAACTAATAGGATTTCCCTAGTCCTCCCTTCCCAAAAGGAAATGCATGAAATTCTTTTCTTTCTGCATAGGTAGTTCCTCTAGCATTTATGTGGCTTTCTTCTCTTTTAACAGAGCAAGGATGCGGAGGTGATGTTAAAGCTTGGGAGCACACCAGATAAGCGAGAACAGTATCGGCTCATGAGAGATGCCATGGAAAAAAGATTTATACGAGTCACTCGTGGCTCAATAGTTGGCGGAATACGCCTTGGAATGTTTACTGCTGCTTTTTATGGATTACAGTATTTGTTTGCTGAAAAGCTGGAGTGCATGATGTTTATAATGTTGTTGCAGCTGGTTCTGCTACAGCTGCAACATTTGGTCTAATTAGTAAGTGGCAAGTTTTGGCATCAGAACCATTTTTTATTATCTCCTCCACCAATAACTCCTTTTTTGTTATGGTTCCAGTGCCAGGATCACTCCAATGGCGTGCGAGAAATGTGATGTTGGGTTCTGCTTTGGGTGCTGCAGTTTGCTTCCCTCTTGGTAATAGAATGTGACCTGCTTACTAATACCAATCTATTACATTGCTCTATATTTTTCTCAAAGTTCTTAACCTTATAGTGTTGCTAATGCTACTAAAACTTAAAAATTAGTAACTTCAGTTAATTGTAGTTGATTTAACTTATCATCTCTGCTAAGGCAGCCTGGTTTACACTTTCAAATTATGAGGGTTTCATGCATCTTATGTATTCTTTAAGTATGAAGAATCGTGGGAAGTAGGGACAAACCTGTGGGCGGGCTATATTCTTTTTCTATTAAAGGTGTACTTACAGCTTTACCAAAACATCTTGTTCTATCAGGGTGGCTTCATTTGAAGCTTGTAGAGAAAGCCAATGAAGGGACGGACAACTGATGACAATGAAATGAAGGGTGGTGTAGGTGCTGCAATTGAGCGACTTGAAGGGCACTTGAACAAATAGATTTCGATGATGTTAAATCCACAAGATCCGGATTCTGATCTTTACTTGACCTGTATGATGGTGATATTAGCGAATGTTAATAGCGAAGGCAAGATGAAAACAGAAGAGGTTTGAAGCAGCCATCTTGCATTGTTCCCTCTTCTCCTGCTTTGCTCTCAGTCAGGAGCTGTAAAGCTCGCTATCTTGGCCTTCACGTTTTTTGTTCGGAGTGGAATCTTCTCTATATTGCATTATAGGATTGTTTTGTTAGTTCGCGCTACATGGTGAAAGAGCGTGAATCAACTTTTTTGACGTTTCAAAAATAACAAAAAGCATAGAGAGCATGTAGTGCTTATCAGGATCAATTCTCCCTTAACGGTAGATTACTAGCTTTTTAAGACCCTCAATTTTCTAGAATAGTAATGTGTGAGAAGACATTTGGAAGTTCTCAAGCATGTTTGATCAGGTCGATTTTATATACATTCCTAAATGTTTGAACAAAATAGCTCAGTTTAGCTAGATTTTCTATTTCTTTGCTGAACGAGATCTATTGGGAGAAGTTTTTCCAAAGTTCGGTTGTATATGATGCTAAAGGTACATTTGAATTATGTAGTTCGTTAATGCAGTAATACAAAGTAGTTAGTTTCGGTGGAAAGAAAAACTATCCAGTCTAATTGTTTCATTTTATCTGAAGGGTATTTGAATTATGAATTGAAATTCCACCCATATCAGTCTGAAATAAGAGAACAAATTACCTTTTGCATACCAACAAATTTATTTTTCTTTATTTTTGCTCCAAAAGTACTTCACTACTCTATTCGGTCCAATTTATTTGGTCTGTGTTTGATTAAGCATGACATTAAAGAAAGCCTTCTAAAATTTGTGATATAAAACAAGTGATAAATATTTATGTGGCTTTTAAACTTAATTAAAGATAAAGTGATAAATTTAAACTTAAATTACTATAAAAATAGAAAAAAGCGTAGTTCTTTTTTAGACTGATGAAAATTGGGAGAGTATTATTTTGAATGCATCACTTCTGTTGTCCAACAATTCAAACTAATACATATTTCTGGTTAGTTTATATTGTTTGAAACTTGACGCATGTTATCACCCACCATTCCAACCCTTTACATATCAAAAACTTTTCGAAAGCTCCCATTAAATTCAAACTGGCATCTGCTCCCATTAAATTCAAACTAATGATGCCGAAGATCACCAAATTCCTTTTTAAAAAAATACATTACATTGTAATGGAGATCCCTATCATGATGACTCATTCTTCTCAACTAAATTAGCCCGGTAATGACATTCGATCATGCCAAAGTACCATAATAATGATGCCATGGATACTTCTCCAAGGAACTCCAGTTTGTGTACACGATGGAAACTACAGTATCTTGTATGAGGACGCATCTCTGAACAGCTTGGCACTCTGGGTGAGCAAGGATGCGGAAACCATTCCGTGCCAAAAGTGTTGTCAAAATTGCTTGAGGCATGGGAGCTTCACTCAGGTTCAGTTTTGGTACACACTATGACTTATCATTACCTGTAAAATAATGGGCACAACAAAATTCAGTTATTGAAATTCATCAAGGAAAGAAGTCAGAGATAAAGAGTAAAAGAAACAACTTACTCTCAACACCATTAGACAACGTATTTTCTGGTGCCAGCTTTACCGTCCTTTTTGCTGACTCAGCTGCAAAACAGTTACCCAACTTAAAAATAACAAGTAGAAACATAAAGTATAAACTTCTAAATCCCGGTAAAGTTCTTAAACTCAACCCTAAACACCAAGCTACAGATGTACTTGAGCATGGATGTGAATTGTTTTTTTCTTCGAGCATGGCTGTGAATGAAATTGATATACACATTAGATAAACATGATACCTATCACACTCCAACTACAGGCAAGTCACCAGTGATGAGCATGAAAGCTCATAAATAGCACCACCCCCCCCCCCCACCCCACCCCTCTTTTTTCCTCCCTGCAGGCTTTGAATGGGAGGTAGCCGGAATTCGGTGCATAGCGCAAACAAGCTAGTTTGGGAGCCACCGGGAATTAGGCAACAATCTACTATAGTGGCAAAAGCTTGTCGTCACCCAAACCCCCCCCCCCCCCCCCCCCCCCCACAAAAAAAAAGGGAGGAGAGGATAATAATGTTTTTTGGGGATAAATAGAAAAGAGGGATAAGAATTGGGAAATAGATTTTCAGTAACACAATCCCATCAAAATTATCCTTCACTTATGGACCGATAGGAAGGGTACCTTGTGCTTAATTAAACTTTGCACACTTTCGACCTTCATCTGCTCATATAAGTTTTACCTTTTCCCAAACTTGAAATCAATATAGGCAATATTACTAACTACGTGTTATCTTAATCTTGATATGCAATTTTCAACAACTGTACTTCACATTTCAAGTTTCATGTAAATACTCGCATCAACTTTGATACAATTGCCTAACGTCTCAAAATGCGGACCATCACCTACGGCATTGGGTTGAAGTGCAAAGCAAAGGGGTTGGGGAAGTTGATAAAGAACCCTAGATCCTCATTGATGAGTCTCTTTATTGCTATTGTTACTTTTTCTTAATGGCGGTGGTATCCGGGACACCTTGCACGCACCTCGACTATTCCACCAGGTACCTTGGTACCTCCCATCAGCATAGGTATCGGGTAACTCTGTCCCACAAGGCTTAGGCAGATAGAAAGAAAATCACCTAGTGTGTTTTGTCTCCGCGGGAATTTGAACTGAAACCTCATGGTTCTCGTCACTTCATTGACTACTCGGCCACACCCTTAGCTAAAATTGTTAATTCAACCATCAGTTTTTGTACAGTCAACCATGGAAAGTGTCCTTGGGGCATATCATTACTAGAAAACTCACCTTTAAATTTCCTTTTCTTGTTCGCTCTCCTCCTTTTTCTCTCTGCTTGTGTCAACTCTGTTTCTGCTTTAATATCTCCTTTGCCAGCAAATACTTCCTCGGGAGCCAGCATAGCTGCATCAGAGACCGCCACAGGTGCAACCTACCATAGAACAATAATGTGAGCAAATATACTTGAGAAACGATGAATTTATGCAAGTATGATAAGTTTATTCAAAAACAACAAGTGTCTACTTATTCAGGTCAACTCACCTCTTCCATTGCAAGTGCAGGGACATTTGCTTGTATAGACATATCTTCTATGACCTAACCAAGTTGAGTCATGGAGAAGTAATATGAGACAAACCGTTTAGAGATGGGAAAAATCTAGCTGAATGTACATTGTTGTAGTCATACCGGTTTTGGAGTGAAGTGGAAATGAGACAAAGCATCCAACTTCAAGCACAGTTTCTTAAACAGCATAGTGGCCTGTTTTTGAATTCAAAATAAAGCATACTAAAAAAGGTGCAATCAAGTAAAGAAACTAAGCCCTGATTCATCCCTTTCTTCCCTCCTACACATGCTACCCCCCCCCCCCCCCAAGTTGAAGTTCAAGAGATTCCTCCCCTCCTTTGTATGATGTAACTTTCTAGAAGTCTGTTAACCTATTGACAGCGTTTTCACTCTCTTGCACACAGAACCTAGCGTTTACCTAACAATTGTATTCCATCAGATCGCTCATAATATTCAAACAACAATGATATATTTCAGGCTAAGGTTATCACTTTATAAAATAATGCATCAAGTAATCAGACATAGTGCATAGGACAGGCATGTAAGACGAGGCATTAAAAGGGGTCGATGACGAAGTTAAGAAGACCAAGAACCACTCCTCCTGTTATAAAGAAGAGGGCTGGATTATAGGCGAGTGATCAAACACACCTCTTTTTTCTGCTCATCTGAGAAAGATAATGCTGTTGATACAAGGCCAGTCCTCTGGACATATTCCTCCTGCAAAAATATATAATTTATGAAATAAAGTGGCAATAGATAACAGATTTCCTTTAGGATGTCTGCGAATGAAGCACGTAGAGTACACATATTTACAGCAGTAGTTGCTGCCAAAAAGTATCAATCTCCTCGAGTAACATGAATTCAAGAGCACTAACCTCATAAATTTCGGCAAGTCCCTTTTTGCTTTTATTGTCATCCTGCATGTTGATAAATCAAAAAGACATCAAATCACAGCATCTAATAACAACTATCCACTTGAGATTAGTATAGAATCCACTTGATTGGACAAGTATATACATATAGAAATAGTATTTACCAGTTCTTTTGTTTCTCTCGGTGCTCTGGTTGGCAAGCTAGTAGGCTTCTGAACATCATCAAATCGGCCCTAGACATCACAAACTGGGGTCAGTCGCTGGTTACTTTGTTTCATGCACACTCAAATGTTGGCTAGGGAGGAAGGCATAAAGCAATAGCAGAAGAACAAAGCACACCAATATGAACTACACAAATCTTCTTCTAGTATATACTAAATGAGCTTTTGCTGCAGTCAGATTATGCAACAATTATTTTATTCTAGGAGAAAATTGGAGTGGGAAAAAGAAACTACACAATTTCCTTAAAGTCGCCAAACTAGCAATGGATTCATGAAATAGATGTCATGGTGTGAGAGAAAATGGAATGTCTCTACTCTTTTGCGTTCTACCTTTTTTCATTTTTTGATAATTTTTAGGTGTACAGAGAGATACCCGTAAAAACAAATTTTATATGCTAAGCTCATAGAAAACCACTTAACATATAACCAAATGGGACCTTTTAAGCCAATCGGAAATTATTGCATATATTTGAACCTCAGGAGTAAGTGAAGTTACTGCCAAAACATCTTTTTTTTACTTTTTGGGATAACTTTAGTGCTAACAATATCTTAATATTGAAGAATAAAAGAATCATTACTAGAAATAGTTTGGCAGGAAAATTGGGCACATGGTGTCCACTAGATAGAAAGCAAGAAATTTAAGGATCATGAAAACAAATAGTTCCAATTACTTCCATTAAAGAAAAGCCACAACTTTATCCACTAATCACTGTGATGATAACTTGATCTAGAAGAACACCATTAACCCTTGAATAAATACACCAAATCTTCAAAGAAGCCCCCGTCCCCCAGAAAAAGACATCTTCAAAGAACCTAACCACTTTCTATTACTATCTTGAAAGCATAAATATATGTTGAAATGTAACACTTTTTTTCAAGTGCATTCTAAAAAAAAGAGTTTAGCATTATATTTGAGCCCACGCGCCTATCTCTACATGTGAGCCAAATTCACCAAAAGTAGTCTTCTCTGCAGAATAACTCCATTCCACTTCATCAAAAGAAAGAGAATACTTCCATTCACATGAAGAATGCCCCAAATTTAGTAGCAATGAACTAACTTTTTATTAACATTTTCACAGTCAAAGTGACTTAGATATTAGCAGCATAGAAACAAAAAGAATATCCACCTCAATGATACGTTTCTGAATTAGTTCTTCAAGTGTTGCAGTAACCTCTTCAGTGATTACAGGGGCAGGTCTCACATTGTGCTCGAAATCCAGATCAACTTCCAATGCACTATTCTTTGGCCTTCTTGCAGCAGTTACCTGCCAATAGAGATTGTTCAAACATACAGAACTGAAGACGCCATATGTGCTACATATAGCTAATACATGTTGATGAAAGAATGATAGGGAATTATAAAGGAAGACGGAACAATTAGAAAGGAAAAAGTTTATGAAGACAGTAAGTAGCATCTACAATGAGAGAAAAGAATATTGTGAAATTAACACGAGAGTACGGGGATAGCAGAGTTTCAGTTTTCATCTTGGGTATCGGCATGTGTATTCATGAACAGGTGTTTCTTCCAAGAAAATATGCAACACAAATAAGGGAATTATGAAAGAGAGATCTTACTTCTCCTTTCATAGTCCAGGTCTTCTCTTCCAAGTTTGCTTTCTCCATATCCTCAATTGTAGATCGGAGTTTTTCAAGCTCCTTTTCATGGGTAGAAAGGATTTGCTTCTTCTAGAACAGATGAAAAAAATAAATTAAACAGATGAAATGTGTGTTAGATATTGAAATGACTTGAAGCTTGAGTATTTATCACTTACTCATTCATCTTCATACAATTTACAACTGAAAGGACAGAGTAAAACTACCTGATTGTCATCATTATCATCAATCATGTCATCATCTGTTCCCAGGTCATCTGATAGATCAGAAGATTTAACATTTTTCTTCTGTCCAGCACCCTTTTTCGAACCAAAGAAGTCCTCATATCTGTGCATCACCGAGAAAAATTTGAGCAAATTAAAAGTGTGTTGATGTGGTAACATAGTTTAAAACCTCATTGTCATGAATAATGTGATTGACATTCAGTAGAGGGGTGGAAAATAGTGAAAGAAAACTGTCACAGGGTAGGTGTGGGTGCGCCTTACTATTAAGCTAAGAACAGCAGATATGGAATGTGATTTTACAAGGTTTGAGCCCATTTTTGGAAAATTAGTACTTGGAGATCCTTAAATAAAACTTTGAAACTTAGTTAAATGGCTGTACCATCAATGGCAGCTGTTTAGCACTGCAATGAAATAGAGAGGGAGAAAGAAATCACATACTGCAGTGAAATATCAAATATAGAGGGAGAAAGAAAGCACAAGATCCTCTGATATTTAATCAAACCAGGGAGCATCTTCATCTAAAATCACTAATCGAGTACAGGTTAAATGTCATAATGACGGAATATAGATTACAGTTGCCCAGGAGGCAGAAAGAGCACCCTGCATCCACAAGGCAAATTCTGAAGGACTACATAAAGACTATGTTTGAGCTTCATCAGACAGCCTAATCACATAGTTTATCCATGTCCTTCTCAGTTTAAGGCAATATGAATCACCCTTCACAACCAAATCTACTCTGCCTAATTGACATCAAAGGTTCTATCTAATGGACAATAAGCACCTCAAGTACTGAAAAATAACCAGAAGACTTTAAAGTGTCTTTTAGTCGAATTAGACCTATTAAATCCTTGAAATCATTGAGCTAAGGCCAGCAAATAGCCAATTCTGCAAATTCTGATAAATTTCATGCTTTATTTGTCATAAGACACTAAAAAGATTGATAAGTACATGGAGAGGAAGGCCCACCTGGCAATTTCGGTCCCTCCATTTTCATCATCTCCGAGGCCCATAAACCCAAGCTGCAAGAACAAATAATGGTAAAAATGAATGCTTTATTAAAACAACACAAATCCCCACTCACCAATTTGCCTAATCATAATCAACTTAGGCACAATCAGCAAACTCTTACCTCGTCATCTTCCTCTTCGTCCCCCTCTTCATCTTCGTCCTCCTCATTGCTTCTTATAGTCTTAGTCTTCTTTTTCAACCCGTACTCCCTTGCCTCATCATCCTCCATATACTCTTCCAGCTCATTTATCTTGAAAAACTTATCTTCCACTCCCCCTTCCCCATCATTCTCCTCTTTCCCGTCTTCGCTCTTTTCTCCATCATCACCCTCATCTACCACCTCATCATCATCCATATCTAGATCCTTAAAGTCCTCACTTTTTCCATCTAATTGCAATTCCTCTTCTTCCCTCTCTAAATTATTCTTCTTTTCTACTAAATTAAAAACCTTTGAAATTTCTTCGGGTTTTTTCTCAAATTGTCTGATTTGTCGACCGAGAGAGGTAAGTAAGGGCTCAGATTGGAGGTCGATTTGCTGCCATATTTGCTCGGCATCAAAACCATCTGCCAAGAGCTGAGCGAAAGGCGATTTCGGGGTGTAGGGTTTGAGAGAAGAGTATAGGTACTTGGAGGCTAATCGAGCCACTTCGGAGAGTTCCGGTGATGCTGAGAGATAGAGAGGTGGTTCAGTTGATTTAAGCCGCCGGAGAGCCATAACGCCGCCGGCATTTTGGTTGTCGTCGGTTGCCATGGCAAAAAACGACTGTGCTTTTGTTCCGCACAGGGGGGCGTATAGAGGTTTAAAATATGAACAGAATAAAAACCTGTTTTTTAAAAAAAAATTGAATCCAACTTTAAAAAATAAATGGATATGTTCGGTTTATATCGCCGAATGTATTGAATTATATCGGTTTTTTCTAGTGGTTCGGGGCGGGTCGGGTCATGGAATTTTTTATTTATTTTTTTAATTGAATTTCCAAAACTGAAATTGATATTCACACCTACATTATCATGAAATTTCAACGTTGAAATCTATTATGTATCGTGAGATGTTTACTAAAGAAAAAGGAAAATTGATTTGGGGAAAACACAAATTGATTGGAAAAACGGATATTTTTCTAAAAACCGACTTCTTTGTGGCAGTTTGCCCGGACACGTCTCGAAAAAATACCCAAAATCAAAAAAAAAATGGGTAAAACAGACCTCCGAGCGCAGAGTTATGACCATTTAAAGTTTTACCAATTTGCAACTACTTTCTCTCCCTCCATTTTATATCAATACTTCTGTGATATGTTAATCAAATTCATGACGCATTCGACTTCCATAAAAACTTCATAGATTAGTTTCAATGGCTATGATTCAAGAGATAGTAGTAGCCTAAAATAAAAAATAAGATTAATTACATATTTAATTCGATTTTTCAGTTCGTATCCAAAATTTAAAAACCGAACCGAATCACTAAATCGTGATTCGGTTCGATTTTTCAAAAAAATGAATTTTTTTTAAAAAAAAAAGTTGAATAAATACCGAACCAAATTTCAGTTTGGTTCAATTTTTTCGGTTCTCCATATTTTTTACCCACCCCTAGTTCCGCAAAACATTAGAGGTTTGTAGGTTTTAAGAAAAGTTTGAGGAACCTCAGGAAGGGTTTTGGTTATTTGAATCTTAACTCGCCCCGAATTAGGGCCCCTTTACAGTAAAACCTCGATAAATAAATATTCGATAAATTAATAATCTCGATTAAATAATAATTTTCTCCTGTCCCGATTTGGGCCAATGGGATAAAATAATAACCTCGATAAATGCATAAGATAATAATTTAAAAAAAAATCCTTGAGGCCCACTGAAAATATAAAATAATAATTCATTAAATACGTATGAAAATTACATTTATAATTCATAAAATAAAGCACTTCCTAAATAATTTTTATTTCAAATTTTATGCTTTCCTAAAATATGTATTTATAGTCAATTGGTTCTTCTTTTCATGCGAACTGAACTCAATTTCATCTTTAACTTTTTGGAGGACATAAACTACATTCGTCACATTTTTCTCATTTTGAAGCAAATAATTTTTCAAAGTCTCTATAGCAAGAAAATCTTCTTTTGGAGAAACATGTGGTATAACGTTACTATCATCTAGATCTAGATCTAGATTGTCATCATCTTCCATACTCATTACTCCTTGAATAATTTATTCGTCCGTAGTCGATTCCATTAAAACTTCATTTTCACTAGGATAATTCAGAATCACGTCAACCCAAGATTAATAAACTTCTTTTTGACAAGATTAATAAACTTAGATACAATGCACCATCATTAATTAATTGTTTATTTATTTTCTTTTCTTAGTTACCGAAAAAAAAGTAATTGTTTAATTTGAGAAATATAATGTACAAAATAAAAAGCATTCTATAAATTAATAAAATATTCATTTATCGATAAATTAATAACCCCGTATATGATAATAATTTTACAGGTCCCAAGAATATTCATTTATAGAGGTTTTACTGTAATTTGGTATGTCGAGTGCCATATGATGATTGTAAATTATTTATTGGCGTAAATTGCAAATTTATACGAGTTTTTTTTCAAAAGAAGACAGTTTTTGTTCAAAATTATACAAGTTTTTTCATACTACAATGAACTTTCCTTAAGCAAATATATTCACTTTCTCGGTAGAATAAATAAAAGATATAAACCTTCGCTTCAAAAATATACCTTAAGTATCATTTTTTTTTAGTTTTCTACCAAACTATTAGGTATGAGAGTTTTTTACATAAACTATCACCAATTAATTTTGCAAAACACATCTCAACTATCAGTTGTATCACTTTTAATGAGGTATGATTTGCATGCTAATTGGTGATAGTTCAGGTAGGAAAAGTGAACAATTGATAGATGAGGTGTGTTTTGCAAATTAATTGATGATAATTCAGACAAAACACTCAAAAAATGTGATACTTCGTGTTTTTTACCCTTTAACCCTAAATAAAAAATGCTTTCAATCGTAGAATAAGCACACACAAAAAAGTCACAATGAGGCAAAATTTAGTATTGCTTTCATATTCATATAATTGAGCTTTGATTGTATCGACGATCAATTAACATTTCCTTTTTATTCGTATGGTTCTTTTGCATGTTTTTTCCCCTTTCAGCTAAATCATGATTGTTTTTCTTGTGGATTATTGCCTGTTAGTTAAATGATAAAAGTTTAAATCAAATTAAACTTTGGCTGACACATTATTTTTATACATGTGCATATTTCCTTGACACTAGAATAAAAGAAAACAGTCAATACTATTGCATAAGAATAAATATTTAAAAATTATATATTAAGATGTGAAATTGATGATTCTATTTGATTTTGTATTATTTTCATTCGGTTTCTAGTTTTTAGCTTTGTGAATATAAAATTAATCCAAAAATGAGATATTTCAATTTTTGAGAATTTTCTTTTCTTTCCTTTTCTCGGTGTTTGTCTCTTTTAGTTTTTTTTTTTCACATTCACATTTGTCAAGCAAAAGTACAATCAAAATTATTTAAATCAATTCTCATAACCATTTGTGTGGTAATTTATTAAAATATCACCTTCATTTATAATCATGACAAACTTAATAATTATCTTACTTTTCACTTCAACAAAAACATGTCTAATTTCTCCTACAAAATACCATTTTTTCGTTGTAGTTACAATCTATGTTATTATGACTAATATATAATCATAGATTTGGATAAATAAAAATCTAGACTATTTGTGTTTTACCAGACATAATATTTTCTTTATGTTTGCACAAAATTTAATGTAACTTGATTCAAAATTAACATCATCTATTTAGAAATTTGAATGTTTCTAGTACAACAAGCATGTAAGAAGGATGGGGAGGAAGGTGATTTGACTCTTTATTTATATAATGCAATTATTTGGGGATTTTAAAAAATATATAGTTAAGTGTGCTACTAAAATATAGTGGATTATACAAAATATAAAAAGTCAAAGAATTGAGGTGTATTTAGTTACATATATGTGAGCTAAATAATGATTAGAGTTTTTGGTTCTTCTATTTTATCTCGATGTCGAACTAAAAGATCGAGAACTTTTAAATTTTAGTCCAAAACCAAACTCAACAATCAAAAGTTATAATTAAGCTTAATTGTTTTTTAGTTAATTTGATTAATGTCCCCATCCCTCTATTTATTAGTATATTACAATAATATGACGTCACATCATTTTCTATCCTTTGCTTTCTGATGGCAAACAAAAATATATATTAACTGTACTATATATAAATAAAAATTGTTGTTATCCAACATTTCGTCTCTCTCATGCTCCGGTGAGTTGATCATCAAGGTCAGTTTTTTCAACTACTTCTCTCTACTTGTCGCAAAAATTGAATGAAATTCAACTTTATTTAACTACCGCAGCTGTATCAGATTTCCTATGATGTGAACGGAAAGCAATAAATTCGTTGTCTAATTTAGATGATTTTATTTTCTTGATGAATTTCCTATATATAATTTGTTTATGTGTTTATAATCAGATGAAAATGGGAGAGGGGACAGAGAACGAGTTATCTTCTACGGTCACCTCTCCTTGTGATCCACTATTGGAAATGGATTAGATTTATATGCTAATGATGAAATCATGGATGAGAGGGAACTTATAGGCAGCATGGATATGGGTGAGGAGTGGAATAGCAAGGCTATTCAACTGCGAAATACGAGTGAAAATAGTGATAAATTTCTGTTATCAACACATTCACATGAATCTGCAGAATATAAGAATAGTGAACTAATTGAAAAAAATGAAAGCTTTGGGATTAGTGGTGGTTCATGGGAAATCAAACCTATGGGGATTGATGATGGTTTGGAGTTCCGTGGGGATGTTAGAACCACGGGAGGGAGTTCGGAAGGGTCGAGCTTGCAATCTGGTATAACAACCGGTGGAGCTGAGTTTATAAGATGTTCGGATGAAAGTGAGACATCATCAAAATACGAGCATTCAGATGGCGAGGACTCAATGTTTGGAGGAAACACCAATGAAGAAAAGAACTTTAATTCTTATTATAAAAGAAAGGTAGAGCGCTCTCATGAAGAAAATGACAAGAATGAAAATAAGTTGGTTATGAGTTCCGCAGTAGCGTTTGGTTCGGATGATTGGGACGATTTCATGCAGGAAAATGGAGAATTTACTCTCTCTTCGATGGTGCATGAAGAACTTCAACCTGAAAACCAGTCTACTATTGGAAGTGAAAATGAATGTTTGAATACTGCTGAGTATTCTAGTGTAGGTTTAGCAATGCCTAAAGAAGAGGACCTTCCAAGTAATCACAACCAAGCTGGTGATGAATTAACCAACTACCATACTACCTGTTCCGTTGACCCTTTGAGTCTTTTGAACAATGGTAAATCTGAGCATGTTGAAGATGAGAACACCGTGCTTATTACAAACAGTCAAATCCAACGCATTAATGAATCGACAAAGTTCCTTGAGCAGTCTTCTGCTTTCGAATTGTTTAAATGGGACAAACGTCCCCAAATACAACTAGAAGAAGTTCCTATCAAAGAGGATCTAGAAATTGAAGACGATGAACGGGAAGTGAAACATCAAGGTGCCTATACTGAGGAAGGAATTCATATCCATGATGATCTTGTTTCCGAAAAAATGGAGCTAAAGCACAGAAGCTTACTATTGGACCCTCTATCCCATCCTGATAAAAGAAAATATCATTCATCTACAGAACCTTCCAAAGATGTAAAGTTAGAACTATCCGCAGACCAAAGCTCATCTACATCATTAGCATCAGTGGCCAATGATCATACAAATGCTAAAAGTACCTCCCTTTCAGTTGGTTGCTCAGAAAATCATCTTGCATCTACTAAGGTAAATTATTCACAAATATTTATCAGGCTGTTGCATGCTTATACCTGTGAAGTTTACAAATACATACCATGTTCTCTGTCAAACAGATAAAAATAAAAATTGGCATCATTTGTATGTTTGCTTTTCTAATCTCCTGGCTCCATGAACTGTGAAATTTAATTGGTGACCTATATTACTACAATAACTAAGCATAGTATTTTTACTAGAGGAATAAGGTCTGCTTTAAAGGGAAAAGGCAACATATATCCAGGATTAAAAATAGTTGTCTTTCGTATTTGTATTTCTGGTGTAAAGCAGTGTCATGGAAAATATGGAGCAATATGTGAACTCTCTAGAAGAGATAGGAGATTTGTAGTTTTTTCGTGTCAGTGGTGGTAGTCGGACTTTTGTATCCTGTACCATCTTGGTACCTTTTTACTTTTTTTAAATAAAATATTACCTTATCAAAAAATAGTATTTTTACTCGTTGCATATATCTATCTGCTAGGTAAAGATCTTTTACCTGATTTCATCTTCGGTAATTAGCTGGCAGAAGCATGCCACAAGATGTGAAATACTTCTTGAGGTTCTTCCATTGAAAATCCATAAATCTGAAAACATTAGGGGGGATTTGTAAGGATGAGCAGGTATTTTTTTGCTCTAAGAGTGACTCCTTAAATAAAACTTCTCTTCTTTCACCACATGAGGTAGTTATTTCATTAAACAATTTGACATTGCTATCTGAAATCTGTGCTCATTTAACACAGTATATTGAGTAGTCTCTTCATTAGGAGGTGTACCAGTTAAACTTTCACCTTTGCCATTGACCGGAAAATGGGTGGATAGTATATAATTTCCTGATCTTTGCTTATGTACAAGGAGCCATATACAGAAAAACAAATTTGCTTGTAATCCTACTTATGCAAATCTGCAAACACTGCGACATGTTTGTGTAAATCTGGTTCAATGTATGAAAAAGATCTGTCTGCTTGTTGAATGGAACACCGTGAGTTGAATGTCTTAGATCTTGAGTCATGATTATTAAAAACTTATAAAGATCGAATTCATGAAATAGTAGCTACTAGAAATTAAGGCTAGTTTAAAGAAAGAAGAAAGATTTCAGCTTCATAAATGATAAAGTGCTTATTATATGCTGTGGAGTTGAAAAAGAATTTTTGATACTATGACTTATTGATTTTGGAGTGCCTTTGTGTCGGAACTCCTCAAGGGTCCACTTATTTTCGTTAGCATTTTCCCTCTTGGAACACATACTGATTCTTTTCCGAGTGCAATGACTTTCAGTGACTTCTTCTACTGTGCTTATGGCCCTTCTGTCTGGTCAATCAGGGTCCTTTGGTTCATGCTTATGCAGCATACAGATCAAAAGAAAAAAATATATCATTTGTGCAGAATTTTCTGAACAGTGGTTATTGCTGGCAGTATTTATTGTTTTCATGTTGGTCTATATATATTACACTCTGGCGCTGATGAATCTTTCCCCTATTCTATGTACAAAGCTCCTTTATTTGATGATTTGTACTTTCTCTTCCTTTTGCAGACACAGAATCTCGAGTTAAATGAATTATATGACGAGCTTGTTCATGATATGGAAGAGATATTACTTGAATCTGGTGAATCTCTTGGATTCAGTTTTGGTACCAAGATTTATCAATCATATATACCACTTCCTTCAAGAGATGGAGGTTATACTGCTTCTACTTCTGTTACTGATGATGCTTATGCTGTAATTCAACACCCTCTGAGATTTGACAGGGTGGAGGTCATTGGTACAAGACAGAAGAAAGGGGATGTTTCAGTTAGTGAGAGGTTAGTTGGAGTAAAAGAATATACTGTATACAGGATAAGAGTATGGAGTGGCGAGGACAATTGGGAGGTTGAAAAACGGTATCGTGATTTTTCTGCTCTCTACCGGCGATTGAAGAAGTTATTTGCAGATCAGGGCAGGATTCTTCCTCCTGTCTGGTCCTCTGTTGAACAAGAAACACGGAAGATTTTCAGAAATGCTTCTCCAGAAGTTATTTCTGATCGAAGTGTTCTTATTCAAGAGTGTTTAAATTCTCTTCTCCGGTCGAGGTTTCATACAGGTGCCCTCAATGCTGTATTTTGTTTCTTATCTCTGTCAAAGGATCTTCCCAATGTACCTCAGTCTCCGTCTACTTTGAGAAGTTCCAGCTTGGGGAAGACTATTTCCCTCATCGTAAATAAAAGGCCTTATAAATCGAATAAACAGTTACTGGATGAACAACATTATTCTTGTGCTGGTTGCTACAAAGATTTTGACGATGGGAAGACTCGAATGCAGGAACTTGCGCAGTCTCTGGGGTGGGGAAAACCTCGTTTTTGTGAATATAGTGGTCAGTTGTACTGCTCGTCATGCCATACAAATGACATGGCCATCTTGCCTGCAAGGATTCTTCATCTTTGGGACTTTAATCAGTACCCAATTTATCAGCTGGCTAAATCTTATCTGGACTCTATCCATGACCAGGTAATGAGAAAATTTTCCAAACAAATTTGCCTAAAACTCTATTCCGTGCCATTTTTTTGAACCGAACAGGCATGAATTATGTGTGTGTATATTATATAATTAAGCAATTTAATGGCACTTGGTCTTGTTTCCATCTTGCATACCAAATATCTTTCTATGATCCAAAAGGTTGTGCCCGAGGGTGTAAGTGGTCAATGAAAATGGGGATAAAGGCCCTGGAGACCAAGGACCAAATCCTGGCAAAGACAAAAAAGTAAACAACAATAACATACCCAGTATATTCTTGGTAAATTCTTATCATCTACCTAAACCTTGGTAAGTAAAGTTAAACGTACCTATGTTAGTGGTAGATAGTAGGTACCTGGTGGAGTAGTCAAGGTCTGCGCAAGCTGTCCTGGATGCCACCGAAAAAGATAAACAACTAGGCTTTGACAGGGTTAGTAATACATATGGCCTGCTGCCGTCACAGGGAGAATAGGCATTAAGCCCCAGCTGTGGAAATGCTCACGTTTTCTTGCCCTCTCCTGGGCTGCAGCCTCCTGTATCTCTTACTTTTGGCTCCTTATCACTATGATTACACTAAAGAACTATAGGACTTATGCTTCATTCTTCTGCTTTTGCAGCCAATGCTTTGTGTCAGTGCAGTTAATCCTTTGCTGTTCTCAAAGGTCCCAGCTCTGCAGCATGTCACAGATATCAGAAAAAAGATAGGAGTTATGCTTCCATTTGTTCGTTGCCCTTTTCGTAGGTCCATCTACAAGGGAGTCGGATCTAGAAGATATCTTCTTGAAAGCAATGACTTCTTTTCTCTTAGGGACCTCGTAGATCTATCCAAGGGAATCTTTGCAGGTTAGCCTGTACAACTAAACCTTATACTTATGATGCTTGGATGCATGTACCGTCTTGTTAAAGTCCTAGAAGATCTTGTCTTTGCTAGTGATTTGCTACGGACTGTCTCTTTCTTTTCCATTTCCCTTTTCCATTTTGTTTTTGTTGAAGGTTATGAATTAGGGCTATTGTTAGGTCTTAGTTGATTTTTTGTTGTTGATATTTTACAGTTACACACTAGCTTAGCCTCCAATTGCTCAAGTTGCCATGTAATTGTTCCTAAACTGCAACCCTTTCTTTCTTTTGTTCCTATTCTCTCTCTCTTTCTCTCTCCAGTTTAACTAAATCATTGCAGAGCTAGAAAGTACTATCAATTCCCTCTTAATTTACATTTACTGTTGTTTCCTGATCGTCAGAACATAGAAAAGAGAATCTAGGAGAAATCAGGGAAAGGATGTTTCTCTATAGTTTTGACCTTGTTTTTTTATGTGGTGACACTATTGAGAAAAGTGGCTTATGTTTTGGTCTTCTGGATTTCTACTTTTCTACCACTTCAAATGCAGCTTTACCAGTTATGGTCGAGACTATCTCAAGAAAAATTCTGGAGCATATAGCTGAGCAGTGTCTGGTATGTTGTGATGTGGGTATACCCTGCAATGCTCGGCAAGCCTGTGATGACCCCTCTTCCCTCATTTTCCCTTTCCAGGTTAGCATGTCTTAACTTTAGTTGTATTTATTTTAACTCTCTTTTCTGAAGTAACGATCTTTGCTTCATATACATATCCTATTTTGGAAGCTTAAGTTAACTAGTCTTTTCACCCAATCTGCCCTTCACGTTCCTATATACTTTGCTTAAGTTTTAAATATAGGTGGCCAGTGGGCCGGGCTCGGGTCTGGCGGGGTCGGTTCTGGCGGGACTTGCTCCAGTCCCGTCCCGATCCCGATCCCGTCGGTATCAGGGCGGGTCGGGGTCGGGCTCAGGGCGGGGTCCGGCGGGTTTTCCTTTTTTTTAAAAATAAAAATAAAAATAACATATGTATAAAAAAAAACTCAATAAACAAAACAAGATAGTGTAATAAAAACATCCCAAGGCTGTTTTTGTGCCTCTTATATTATTTAATAGACATATGGTTTTTTTGTAATACAAATACAATTGTCTAAAATCTAAATTGCAACTTTGTTGTGTTGTCCAAAAGTTGCAAATTACATAATAAAATTGCAATTAAAAAAATTACATTCTCAAAAAAACCTGTTCTAATTGCTTGATGATTTCCTGTGGTTCTTCGGTTGGAATTGGTATTTGTTGGTCAAAAATAAAGTTATAGGTATTCTATAGTCATAAGCAACAAGTAGTTGCTCGTATAAAGAATTCCACCTAGTGGATACTTCTTGTGGAATTTTTCTATAAGGTAGTCCACAATCGTGACAAGATTTTTATATTCTTTTCTACGTTGTACTTTATTACTTTTAAAAATAAAGTTTATAGCAAATTGTATTTTACTAAGAATGTCTTCAAAAAGTGATAGACCATCCTTTAGAATTAAGTTATATATATGGCACGCACATTTTATATGAAAATGATCTGGAAAAGATGGAGTTAAACTATTTTTAAAAATTGTAATTGCGTAATTGTTAGAAGAAGCGTTATCTAATGTAATAGTCATAATTTTATTGGTTATTCCGTAATAATGACACACTTGATAAATATTATCTGCAATAAAAGTACCAGTGTGCCTATCATCTATATATCTATACGCTAAAATACGTTTTTGCATAGACCATTTATAATCTATCCAATGACAAGTTACAGTTTAAATAATCAGGTCGTTAGTACTACGACCTATATCAGACGTGATAGATACTTTGCCATTAAAATGATATAATGAAAAACGTAAATATTGTTGATATTCATGCGCGAATTTAAATACATCTCTCTTAACAGTTGATCTAGGAAAACCGTTAAAAGCGAGGATTATATATATCTCTAATGTAATGAATAAAACCGGAGATGAAGGAAATGAAAAAGGCAAACCCTCCACAACAACTAATTTTGATAATGCTTCCCTATCTCTATGTTTATTGTATTTAGAGCCTACAATTCCCCCGTCATAGGGTTAATTTGACTCGTACTTGGTCCGGGACGATATCGTATGTGAACCTTGTCCCGATGGAGCGGGCGTTTGCGCACCCGATTTTGAAGCTCGGTATTGGGCATACCTAGTCGTATGAGCACTTACTACGTGTCTAATTAAACCCCCGTCCCACCGTGACCTTTTCCGTTTTAAATTTTAAAACATTTTTACAAATTTTACATATAGCTACTTGATTCTCTACGTCCCTATCAAAAAATGTCCATGCATCTGATTTTAATGGTCGTTTTGCTGGACCTCGTCTCATACTAGGGGGAATAGGAGTTATTTCAGTTGAAGGTGCACCAGTGGGTGTGTTGTCATCAACATTAGTGGGTGTATCATCTAGATCATCGTCTAAATTAAAGTCTTCTTGAGTTCCAGAAAATAGCTCCTCGTCTAAATCTAAAGGTATTATAGGAAAATGTTGAGTATCAACAAAATAATCCTGTGTAGGAATAAGATGACTAGAAGAAGTACCCTTGCCCTGGTTGCCCCTACTAGAAGAAGCACCATTACCCTTACCCTTAAACATACCTTTTAATCCTTCCATTTTAATTATGATAATAAATAATTAAAGACAATAAAATTAAGTGCGCTAAATAAAATAAACAGACAATAATAATTTAATGAAGGAACGAATGTACCAAACGCCGACATAACGTCGACGTGTAATCGAGAGGTTGAAAATTGAAACTTTGCTCGATGGAAGATCCTCAAGCTAGTTGCCAACTTCACTCCCAATTCCCAAATGAATAAATAAAATTGAATATTTAGTAAACAATGTAGACTTGTAGAGAGATATATTGAGAGATTAGAGAGATTGTAGGAAGATTTGTGAGAAAGATGAAGAGAAAATGAGTTATTTATAGTTGGAAAATTGGGTTAAAGTGTAAATATAATAACTTATGAGTTAAAAATAAATATTAAGGAGTAGGGGGGGTTGGGGGAGGGGGGGAGGCCTAAAATGGCCGTTGGCCAAAATCTAAAATGGTCGTTGGTGCAACGGCCATATTTGCAAAGGGGGGACAAAGGGCGGGGTCGGGGTCGGGGCGGGCGGGCCTGGGGCGGGCTCAGGTCTGGCGGGACGAGACATTGTCCCGTCCCGAGTTCGAGGCCCGCCACCGTTTTTTTTTTTTTAGCGGAGTCGGGGCGGGACGGGGTCGGGTCGGGTTCGGGCCGTCCGGCCCACTGGCCACCCTTAGTTTTAAATGCTGTGATGTAATCTTATAAAATTGTTCAGTTCTCTTTACATGCATAAGCAAGGTGAGAGCAAGAGATTAAAAAATTATGAGTTCCCTTGTTTGCATAAAGCTCCTGATTGATGTAGTTTGTCCTTTTTACAGGAAGGAGAAATTGAAAGATGCAAGTCTTGTCAATCAGTTTTTCACAGGCATTGCTTTAGGAGGATATCAAGTTGCCCTTGTGGTACTCGGTTGAAGCCGGAGCAAGAGGGCAATACAAGTAGGGGCAGCCAGAGTGCTAGCGGTGCAGGGGATCTCTCCTTGGACTTGACAGTAAAGAGAGCAGACCTCAGTAAGGGACTTTTTTCTGGATTATTCTCGAAGGTAAGGTCACTGAAGTCTAGCGAGGCTGGAGAACAGCGGCCTGAAGATAAGAGTACTGTTATTGTAATGGGTTCATTGCCAATGACCAACTTCTGAATGCCTATACATGTATAGTGCTTTGTTTTTTAGGTTCCAAGAAAATCATGTGATTGAAGATTGTGCTTTAGTTAAGATCTGTAAGAGTTGCCCTATTCTCTGTCTTTCTGCGTCTCCCTCATTTGGTCCTTTTGTATTTTCCTCAATTCGACATGTATTCTTTTGTAATAATGTTTCAGAAACAAGGGTGATTTTTCTTCTACCACACTCCCTCCCCCCCCCCCCCCCCCCCCCATGATCATTTTCTTCTATTACAGCGAAAACTTCTGCTATAAATGAAGGGCATTATACATTTTGTTAGGTTCAAATAGCTCAGCAAATTCAACGTATAAATTCAGCCTTCTTTAGTTTTGCCAATACATCACGACATCACTTTAGTTTATATGAATTTGAAGAGTGCAACTTATCCTGCTTATGAATGTCTTTACTGTATGAATTTGTATGATTTTTTTGTTCTATTCCTTTTGTTTTGGCTTTGGCATTGGGAGTAGTTGGTGTCTGCATATTCCTCATATGGTATAGAGCACCACCAGGGAAATGGGAAGGATTTAACTTACGTAAATTGGAAGTGTGTATTTACACTACAGTATCAATATACTTGTAACCTGCTTTATTTATCAGGTTTACTAATTTCACTTTTATGGGGCCTGAAAAACGGCGAATCGCAGTATACATATTTCATCATGGATATTGGATAATCCTTTGGAGAAAAAGAGTTATCTGATGCTGCAGATGCCTCTTTTGTTTTTTCTCATAAAACAGAAAACGTGATTAGTAGCATTCCACACCTTTAATCAGTTTAGTTTTGACTGCAAGATGCTTTTGTTTTCCACCATATAACCATTGCCCCACTAGAAAAGTGGAGATCTGAACAGAAGAATGGGCCATTCACTATTTATTTTACAGCTTTCTCATTGTCGGCATCTTCAATGTATTTAACCTTAGGGGACAAAAAGTTACACTATATTGGAGTACTAATATTTAGAGATTCACCAGATTCAAAATTTAACTCATTATGAAGCAGATATTACAGTGAAAAGAATGATGTGTAAACATGTTGCATATATGAAGCAATAGGTTATATGAACAATGATTATCTGTTTTGCATATGTGGGCTACATGTATATCTTACAAACACAAAACTCGATCCCTCTAGTTTTTTTTTTTTTTTTTTTTTTTTTTGTGTATAACCTCTCAAGATTAACTGCTATTTTGCTACATACTCTTTTTTCTTTTCTTGTTACCTTTTCCTTTTCTAGGGAAACAAGGACCAAACACCCATGTTGTATTGTTCAAAAGATGAACTCATGTTGCCTTCTCTGCTATTTGTGGTAATCTTTTTTCTGTCTTTAAAACATAAAACCCCTTATTTAGCATCATCCTGCACACTGATAAGAGTGAGGAAACCATTTCTTCAGCAAATGGTGTTTCAACTTCATGACCAAAACAAAAATACCATAGCATGGTATGTGCATCACCGCCACCGATGAATACCTGAAAATTTTCAGAGTTCATTTTCTTGATTGATAAATTTCTTCCAGATCAAAATTTGCAGTATAAGCTAAACTATATAGTGTAATACATCAAAATAAAATGCATACCACAGAGGAGAAAATGAAGATGACAGATCAAGAAATGGATAAGGCCACCTGATCAGACCAGTATTCATTAGTTGTTCAAACAGAAAACTTAAAATGTGATTGCAACTGGTAAAAGAACATTGTGTTCTTACCATATTGATATACAGGCATGGACTGCCCACTGGAAGACAACATAAACTGCTGTCCACAGAAAGAAATATCCAATTCGAAACCAAGGGAAACGCTGAATTTACATAATGGAATCATACATTAATTATAATCTGTATAAAACATAACATATGATGATGATTTTTGAGATCAAATGAGAAAAGTTGGTGCAACTTACCAAACAGTTTAGAGCTGTATCACCAAGTAGAAACACAACATTGATTGAATGCATGTTTATTATCCACTACAACATAAGTGAAATATCAATTAGAAACACAAAACATCTCTGAACTTTATCCACTATAACAGTAAAGTACAGTAAGTGTAGAACACTTACGAAATTCAAATTATAGCCTCTAATGGTCAGAAATGGAACAAGTATGAACCAGAAGACGCAGTCAGTAAGCGTTACTGCTCCTGCATTCATCTTTTATCACAAAACAGAAAGACAAAAGTTAGTAATATGTACAAGTTTTTCATGCCTTGTTATAGAATAAAACACATGTTTTCTGATTACTCGTCGATTTACCTGGAAAATTATCTGAAAAACATATCCCCAGAAGTCAGCAATTTGGCGAGAACTCTGTTCTGCATTTCCACCTACTTGTTTTGCAGCATTTGAACTGCTGCTACTTTCCACATTCATAGACAATCTCCGCGAACCATACTCAGTGTCTAGCCTCTCGTTATCAATTCCATCACCACCAACCTTATTGTGATACTGGTAACATCCATACATGGACAGCACAGATCCAAGCTACATTCATATAACAAAAGATCATGAGTAATTATTATTTTTTTAAAATAAAACATTAGTTCAATGTTGCTATTACTTACCCCAAAATAAATAGTAATCAATGTGAATGTCCACCTGTTCAGCAGCCAATACACATCAAATATCAGTTAGTAAAATTTAAGGACACTTTCAAGGTTCATAAATCATAATCATTTGCACATTCCATGAATTGATTGAAAAAGCATACTTACTGTGTATAGTAGTAAAAGAGTTCTCCTCCATCAACAGCAACATTTAGGATTAGCAATAACAAGAGAATTAAGAACGCGGCGACTCTATATCCAAGAAGCCAACCAGGATGTATAGTTTTTAGACATGGCTTCCAAACTTCATCTTCATACAAAAGGCCAGGTGAGTCTTTCTCCTCTTCTCTGCTCCTATTTCTTGAACAGCGAGGACCTTCATACTTTGTTATGAGAATGGATGCAAAAACCATAGAAGCAAAAATCCAAATGGAGCACAACGTAACCCTCCAGTTCAACCAGTAATTTGATGTTGTTGTATCAACAGTCATAGCTGGTTGCCATGAGTTTTTTGGAGCTCCTGTTAGAAAACTCATTATATCACAATTCTCTCCTAATTCCCACCTCTATGTTGTCCACAAAATTGGCTAAAGGGTCCAGAAAAGTTCTAAATGTTCACAACACTAAAGAATGTTTTTTTCTTCTTTTTCTTTAACTTTGAACTCAAAAGAATTGAATAAATTCGAAGAATTGAAATCCCAAAAAATCTGAAAGGTCAAGATGAAAACTTGTAATGGCAAAGTTGAAATGTGGTAATCAAGAATGAAATTCTCATACAAATATCAAGAATCCAGGACTAATAAAGACCAAAACTTAATCAAAAAGCTAAACAAAAGGTTGCATTTATTATACCCCATAAGGGAAATAGAGAAGAAAATCCGATGATTATATATAACATGAAACTGTAGACAGTTTATAACAGCTAGAGCCTTGAGGGGGGTGGTCAAGAATGCAAATAACAAATAGTATGATATTGACCTACATTTGCTATGTGAAAGTAAGCAGAGATTCCAAACTTTCAGCATGCATTTGCACAGAAAGATATGTACAAAAATTAATTTTAATATATTAAAATTTTGAAATAAAAGGTGGTAAAAAGAAGGCAAGTTCTTAATTGGAAGCAAAGGAAAGTTAGGATACTTACAGGTGGTGTGTAAGAATAGATGCTTTGCTTCTTTGCTTTGGAGGAATCAATTTTTTTTTAAGAAATAATAAATTGAAAGAGAAGAGAGAGGACAAAAAGGATGGTGTTCTTTGAACATAAGCTTCTTTATTTTGTTATCCCAATAGATTTGCCTAATATGACTAGTCACTAGTCTATAATTCAATGTCACAATCTCAATATGCCCATGCAAATTAAATATGATATTCTTAGACATAGAGGATATGTCATTTTTTTCTGATATTAGTTTAACAGCCTTATTATGATCCTTTTTTTTATTTATTTTTTTGATATTCCAAGTGTCATATGGGGTTGGGGGGGGGGGGGGAGATGTGGGGTACCCTCCTGTCTTTGCTGTAAGGAAAGTTTTTGTTGGATTGATTTTAACACAAAAAAAAAAAAAAGTATATGCAGGTAGAGGTTTGCAAGCTCCCAATAAAGAAATATATACTGTTCTTTGTAAAGTTTTTGGAATGATACCATTGTAAGCCTTAAATATTTGTCATCTGCACTGTGAGAAATGGTATTGACTCAAGAAATTACTTCTGCACTACTGCAAATTGAGGAACATTACCAATGAAAGAATGATAAGAGTTTTCATTTATATGTTGTTTAATGCTGATAGATTAATTATTAAAATAAACAAGATCTTGAAGTGATTATTCCAGTTAGTCCAATAATTGGATTATTCGCTTAAACTGTGAATTTTGTATTCCCAATTGACAGATTCTATTTGGGTTTTTTTTCTTCTAAAAAAACAATAAGATAATTTTGCAAGGAATAATGTGCATCATGAGGTCGATAACCTGGATCCCTAATGTTTGAAATGTGCAATCATCTTATCTTGTGTTTTTAGATTAGACAGTCGAACAATTCAACGCGGTATAATATCAAACATAAATCTTTGATTCAATTCTAACCCCTATCCACTCTCAAAAAGAAGCTTTGTGTGCTTATCTCGTGTTTTGCATGCAAATGACATGTTAGAGATATAAGATGTTTTAAACGTTTAGATGAGATGATTATATAAGACTAACATATATCGATTTTTGAAATAAATTAAGATATACATTTCAAGAAGAATAGACTCTTAAAATGGTGTTGTTAATGGCGTTTTTCACTTTATGTATCAAACTTATTTCACCTTCCCAAATCCAAATTGAAGTTCTACTCCTAGTAGCTACTGGTCTACAGATATTAAAGTTTTTTTTTTTTTTTTTTTTGTGAAAAAAATGATGAAAATATAAGACAAAAAAGGAAGGAGCATAATATAATGTTTCAATCATCAGAAATGAGGAGGGTGAGATGAGGGCAAATCAGGTAGGGCCTAAATGGGCCCACACACCTACATTCATTAACGACAAGAGCCCAGAATTTTAATTAGTCACACGGCTTGCGTACACGCTATCAGGCCCAAATACTTAGTCTCTACTCTTTAACCCTTCGTTTAAGGGTTTTTTTTTGGACTCTTGTCGGTGAAGGGCCCACTTCATAGCCCATAAGATACCTGTATTTTGTACCATTTGTTTTGAGCTTGAAAAGGTTGCCAAGCTTGATTCCCAAGAAAAGCTCAAAGTCTATATTCCCACTATATCGTTTCTTTTCCTTTTTCCAATAAATTTGGAGGTAAATGTTATTCTAAGATTATTAGAAGGATTGCAGAGCATTTACATTTGACTCTCAATTTTATACATGCACAAAAAAGGCCAAAAAAAAGTTTTAAATAGTTTATATGCATTAAAATACGGAGGAAAAATAGGACAACTTAGAGTACATCAAGAGTTTGCACATGCATGTATTAAGAAAACTTTCACATAATTCCCCCCACCCCTCAACCCACCCCAACCCAACCCAACCCCAAGATAAATACTAATAAAAGGGAACTCATTAATAGTTGAAACGTAATTTAAGCTCATTGGTTAACTTTCGAAGGGAGAAATTAGGCCCGTGATTAAGTAGGCCAATGGGCTATCTCATCGAGAAATATGGATTTGTTTCTTTATTTTTCAGATTGTTTCATGATACTTATGATGGATCCATCCATAGTAGCAACAGATAAGACAGATTAACCAAAAATAGAGCACATACAGCTAAATGTCAATAATGTTACTATTTTAAAGCAATATTTTGTCTGCTAATGATTACTTCAATTACAGAGCATTTCTCATGATTGCTCCAATTACAAAGCATTTCTCTATTTAACAACAATAACATACACAGTATAATTTCATAAGTTGATGTCTGAAAAAGTATTTCTCTATTTAAAGAGTGAATTTTTTCGGCATAAGAACGGTAAATGTGTACGACGTGATAAGTCACGCACACTAAATTTACTCTATTGATACCCCAATTTGTTCATAGTTTCACTAAATTAATCTATTTTTAGGTGTAAATCTTTTCATATCAAATAGTGAAAATATTTAGAAGTGTCGGTTTGTGAAAAGTGACAAACATTTCGATAAAAGGTAATACTTCTTTGTTTAAGACAATAATTTCTCAACTTACTACCATGTATGGTACAAAATTCATCATTTTTTAACCTTTCAAAATCCTAAACATGAGCTAGCTTATCTTGTTGATGAGACCTAAAGCATATGATTTGGTTCCCAAGTTGACTCTACCACTTGCTTCTCCAAATCGTATAATAGAGCCATGTGTTGGAAATTTGCCTTTGATGGGGAGGTGCGTCCACCCATATTTAATGAACTAAATACTAGGGTTCTGCATGTTGGAGGCTTTGTCTATCCACACGTGCATAATCTACTAAGTGAGTAGATGACCGTAGGGCCAAGAATCGTCAAATTTCGTTGAGAAATGAAAGAGATATTGGTCAACGAAGTAAGGTGTTTGAGGCATGAAAATATGGTGTGGGACAAATCTACCACATCGGTGTGAAAAGGAAGAATTGCTCTCTTTATAAGTCTCATAATTGGCTAAGGGTTTGGGACCCCAAGTGGTATCCCATGTGTTTAAAGGAGGGAGGACCTAGATGTGCTTGGGTTCAGGGCTAAGCCCACGCGCACCGCCGCCCGTCCGGTCCGAGAGATGGGAGATGGGAGAAAGTTTCTGCCTACCGTTGGAGTTGATTTTTGGGGCGTTAGTGTGCATTACTTGGCTGATTAACTCATCCATAATCAGCCTCCCTAATGGCCATTAACTGCCATGTCTTGGGCAGTTGAGCAACCTTCCTTCCTTTTCCATTTCTTCAGCAAGGCATTTCGTGTTTGTTTTCTTCGTCAGACTCAACCTATTTGCTTTGTAGTGTTGAGATTAAAGTGTTGTTTTATCTTGGGAGACTATTGCCCGTTAACGTAAAAGCATATATACGGGGCAATCTTGTCTTAAGGACAGAGTGTCATCACTCGACTCAACACACAGTTGTAACCATCCATATTTAGTGTTTCTTGATTTCAGGTTATCAAGATTCAAGACTCGACAAGCTTGCGGCAGTTCTGAACATTGGCCTATTTGTTTATCCTTTCGAACACTTGTAATATTTATTTACTTCTCGTACTGTTTTATCAATATCCAACACCATGTAGTTTCATGATGTTGTTTTTGTAATTCAATATTTTGGGCTCATGTGTTAATTTATAAACATGTCGACTTTGAGATACAATCTCTAAGATAGTTGCAAAATTGTATAAACTGTTTCTATAGTCTATACTACTTATTCTTAAATTCAGAAAGAGGAAAAACACAAAAAGATTTCGAGGAACAAACCTCTCATTTCAAGTTCAAGCTACTGGAGATGCACCCAGTCTGGTCCAAATTAAGCACCTCAAGGTTTAGGAAAATGACAGGGCTTAAAGATTATGATCAATTTTACTGGCTAAACTAGATACTTATTCACATCTTTTTCAGGGAAATACCAAGAGAATGACAAAACAGAATAACAAATATATTGAGCATTTCTAACTAATTAGTTCCTTACAGCTATTATTAACACCAGAGTTCTTAAAATGAAACACCTCCGGAAAAAAATGACAACAGAGAACTCCGTTGTCTTGGCCCAAAATATTACTTAGGGTTGTCAAATGACTGAGGCGTCATTCGCACAAATGTCCCTATTTCGGGGTGGTCTTTAATATTTGCCCTCAAATTGTTGTTCTTCGTCTAAAAAAATTGGACGAAAGTAATATTAAAGTTCTGGGTTAGAAACCCAGCAAAGTCAAAAAAAAATCGCAAGGCAAAGTTTCAAAGCAAACTATGCCTATTCAGGCAAGTTATACAAAAGTTATGCCTTGCGAAAAATATTTTTTTCCTACTGAGTTAGGGTTTGAACCAGAATTGCAGAAGTTATGCCTTAAGCATAGCTTTTATCAGAAGACATAACTTATAACTACAGAAGTTGTGATGACCTCTACTATAAAAATGGATGGAGAATTTGGGAAAGAGGATACTTTTTTTAAGCTAATGGAATTATTATAACTTTAAATTACCATTAATAAGAGCAATTTAATAAGATAAATTTTGATAAATAATTCTTTAAAGAAAAATTAAAATCAATACTAAACTGATTAAAGGAAGCAGCTAGAATAAGTAATAAATAAGGGTGGCCAGTGGGCTGGTTCGGCCCGGTCCCGACCCGACCCCGCCACGACCCCGCCCGATCCCCTCCCCTTTGCAAAAACTCCCGTTGCACAACGGCCATTTAATATAACAGTTGTGCAACAGCCATTTTTTACCTCCCCAACCCCCTACCCCCTTAATATTTATTTTTAATTCCTAAGTTAATATATTTACACTTTAACCCAAATTTTCAACTATAAATACCTTATTTTCTCTTCATCTTTCTCACAAATCGTCCTACAATCTCTCTAATTCTCTCAATCTATCTCTCTACAAGTCTACATTGTCTACTAAATATTAAATTTTATTTGTTCATTTGTATAACTATATCAAAGTTGAAAGATTGGGAGTGAAGTTGACAACTAGCTTGAGGATCATCCATCGAGCAAAGTTTCAATTTTCAACCTCGATTACACGTCGACGTTACGTTGGCGTTTGGTACCTTCGTTCCTTCTTTAAATTATTGTTGTTACTTTATTTTAATTAGCGCACTTAATTTCATTATCTTTAATTATTTATTAGCATAATTAAAATGAAAGGAATAAGAGGAATGTTTAAGGACAACGGTAAGGGTGTAATAAGGGTAGGGGTAACAAGGGTAGGGGTACTTCTTCTAGTCATCCTATTCCTAGACATGATGATTTGATTGATTACACACATATAGATGAAACATAATTTGTTAATGATATACCATTAGACGATGAGATATTTTCTGCAACTCAACCAGACTTTAATTTAGAAGATAATCTAGATGACACACCAACTAATCTAGATGACACACCCACCAGTGCACCTCAAACTGAAACACCTCATATTCCCCCTAGTATGAGATGAGGCCCAACACAACGAAAATTAAAATCAGATGTATGAACTTTTTTTTATAGGGACCAAGAGAATCAAGTAGTTAGATATCAAATTTGTAAAAATGTTTATAAATTTAAAATGGGAAAAGGTCAGGGTGGGACGGGAGGTTTATTGAGACATTACAAGACTTTCACAAAGCTGGGTGGGATGAATACGAGGCTACAAAGTCGGTTGCGCCAATGCGCTCTCAGTCGGGACAAGGTTCACATACTGTCCCGGACCAAGTACAATGTCAAATTAACCCGATGATGGGGGGAATTGTAGGCCCCAAATACGATAAACATAGAGATAAGGAAGCAATAGCAAAATTAGTTGCGGTGGAAGGTTTGCCCTTTTCATTTCCTTCCTCTTCTTGTTTTATTCATTACATTAGAGATATGTATATTCATGTTTTTAACGGTTTTCCTAGATCAACTGTTAGGAGAGATGTTTTTAAATTTGCACATGAACATAACAGTATTTACGTTATTCATTATATCATTTTCCTGGCAAAGTATCTATCACGTCTGATATAGGCCGTAGTACTAACGGCCATGATTATTTAATTGTAACATGCCATTGGATAGATTATAAATGGTCTATGCAAAAACGTATTTTAGCATATAGATATATTGATGACAGACACACTGGAACTTTTATTTCAGAAAATATTCATCAAGTTTGCGATTATTATGGAATAACTGATAAAATTATGACTATTACATTAGATAATGCTTCTTCTAATAATTATGCTATTAGACTTTTAAAAGATCTTTTAACCCCATCTTTTCCTAATCATTTTCATATAAAATGTGTGTGCCATATTTATAACTTAGTTGTAAAGGATGATCTATCACGTTTTGAAGACATTCTTAATAAAATACAATTTGCTATAAACTTTATTTTTAGAAGTAATAGAATACAACGAAAAAAAGAATATAAAAAAACTTGTCACGGTTGTGGACTACCTTATAGAAAGAAGTAGCGACTAGGTGGAATTCTTTATACGAACAACTACTTGTTGCTTATGATTATAGAAGACATATAACTTTATTTTTTAACGCCCATAATCGAAATCCAACTGATATGGTTGTAGATAACGATTGGGAAAATTTTCAGAACTTATTGTATTTTTAGAGAATTTTTTTCAAGCAACAAAAGAAATTTTTGGTATTTACTATCCTACTATTTCAACTATGTTATTTTATATAGTTCTGATATTTTTATTACTTAGTGAATATATGGAAAACCCATCTTATAAGGCTCCTATTAAAAAATATTTGTCAAATTAAAAAAATATTTTATTCTTATTCCCACTATTTATATTATTGGTGTTGTATTAAATCCGACTATTAAAATAGACGGTTGTAAAGCACGTATTGAAATTATTTATGATTGCATAGCTGTACTTCTACCTCCAACTCCAAAAAATCCAAATGACCAACCATCTAAGGAACCAACTAAAAAAGAAATTTTATCTAGCATACACGATGAATGTAAAAAAGTATATAGATATTACCAACAAGAAAGTGCTAGCAACCAACCGGCTTCCATACCATCTTCTTACAACCTCAAAAAAGACATGTTGTTTATGCGGCAAGTATTGAAAATCTTAGAAATAGAATGTATAGTGGCACCACTACTAATCAAGTTAGCGAGTTTGATGTTTTTGTTTTGCAGGGTACCGTACCAAGCAGTTCTCAATGAAGAAGGACGTGAAGACTTGCTGAAATACTGGAGGGAGAATGAGAAGACATTTCTGACACTGTCAAAGATGGCATGAGATGTGTTGAACATTCAAGAGTCATCAATAGCGTCTGAAAGCGCTTTTCTGCCGGAAGATTTCAAATAGGAGAGCACAAACACTCATTAGCGGAAGACAGCTTGGAGATTGCAGTATTATTCAGAGATTGGATACGAGCGGAGCGTAGAAGGTGCGGTCAACCGGAGATCAACGAATAAGACGACAAAAACTACAACGAAATCTTATCCAACGGAGGTGGAAGCGACGTCGAGCAATTTGACCAACAAATTCCAATTCCAACCGAAGAACCACAAGACATTGTGTAGAAACTAGAAAAGGTGTTTTTAAATATGTAATTTTACTATGTTATTTGCAACTTTCAAGACCACAAAGTTGCAATTTTGAAATTGTATTACAAAAAAATCATATTTCTATTAAATAATATAAGAGGCACAAAAACAACATTGAAATTTCTTTATTACACTATCTTGTTCAATTATTGAGTTGTTTATATATCTTATTTTTTTAAATTAAGTGAAAAAAAAAGTAGAAAATCCCGTAACCGCCCCGCCCCGACCCGATAAGACCGGTCACCTTTTACGACGGGACCGCGAACGGGACGGGACATCGGCGGATCCCGTCGATCCCGACCCGCCAGTCCCGCCGGAGGACCAATCCTGCCCTCCCCGCCCTGCCCCGTTGGCCACCCTTAGTAATAAGTGGTTATACCAGGGAAAAAAAGAAGAGGGTTTGGCCGAGCTGAAAAGTCCTTTTGTTAAAAAGTAAGTAATTTATTTAGCTAAAACATTTTTTAAAAGTGTTTTGTTAGTGTTCATGTTGTCGCGCCCTATTTTCGACCCGCTCCGAGGTCAAAAGCGGAGCACAACGTGTTTCCGGTGATTCCTGGGTAAAGAATTGAGGAGTCGCCACCTAATTATTTTTTATGGTGAATTAGGACACCTAAATATTTAAACTAAATGCTGCAATGTAACTCCAATTTTAAGGTCTGCGAAACTAGCGAGATTCTAGGTAAGGGTTCTTTATTATCCTAAAGGGAAGGGGTTAGGCATCCTTTAAGATCCGCTAACTTGCGGTTATCCGGTCAAACTCGGGTTAATTATTACTAGAAAAATATATATTTTTACAAGTATAACAGATTTAAAGATGTTTGCAAATAATTAGTAAATGATGCATTTAAAAAGAAAGATACATGTAGAGATTTTTTAAATATGCATTTGTATGGTATTTAAAGAGAAATACATGTAGAATTGAAAAAATATGTATTTGACAATTGATAGTAAAACAAATTATTTATAATGCCAAAGAAGTAAAATTTGGGGAATCAATGAATTGTAAATTGACAAAAGATAAACTTATTCGGTATGATTTAATAAAGCAAATAAAAGATGACAAAAGTTGTTTTGAAAATCTTGAATACGCGTGACGAGCCTAAAATAAATAAACTAGCGAAGAATTTCTAAGTTTGAATTTAACCGAGCCTACAAATAAATAAGCTAGCGACGGGTTTCAAATCTTAAACTGCCCTATGAATTAATCCTAAGTTTGCCTATTCTAAGCATTTCAATAGTTACATAAGTGCGATAAATAATATTACAATACAAAGCGGGATAAAAGCTGAATTAAAGAAAGAAATAAAATAAATAAACACCGAGGAATAATCGCCTTTATTTACTTTAATCCCCGCAAGCCGTCAAGAACAAACGGTTAGAAACGAGTTAAATACAAATAACTTCATATCCGTATTCAAAACAAAGTGAATGTTTTGATCACGGAGGGCTCGAACTTAAATTTTGAAAAGAACATTCCAATCACGTCGTGGCTGCAAACATATGACTAATGTGGTTTATTTTGATTGCCTCGCCTACTAAACGTGTTGGTCTCTCGGGTGAAATAGAAAAGATCACTATAATCACATCGTGGTCGCGAATATATAATTCACCTCGCCTACTAAACATGTTGATCTCGGATGAAATAAAAGGTTCAAGTCTTCATCATTGCCCCGAAGTTATATTTCCGTCTTTGCAATCGTGGAGGCCTCAAAATCGACGGATATTTTTCATCGGCCGAGTGTAGTATCGTGTTCAAATCGGTAAAAATTAAAATGAAAAGAATAAAGCAAAGAGTGAGCGATAGCGATAGCGGTAGCGGTAGCGATAGCGATAGCGATAGCGGTAGCGATAGCGTAGCGGAAAAACAGAGCGAGAGAAAAAAAAAACAGTTTCCGAAAATGACGCGGTGTCTAGTTTAAAGCAGTAAAAATGATAAAAACAAGAACAAGAATCGAAACGGGGAGCAAACCGAAACAGAAAACAATGCCCGAACAGACGCGGTATTTATTCAAAACAGTAAAACAATGATGTCCGTCGCAAGAAATTTAAAACAATAAACTTAATAAAACAATAAGATATCCGTTGCACGGATGTTTAAAACAGTTAAACTAAACAACAGAGAAGCGAAACGAAAGAAAAGCGCGGCCTCGAATTCAATTCCGTCGGCCTTAATGCGATATTAATAAAACAGTAAAACAGTAAAACAGTGCCAAAGAAACGAGCAGTGAGCAATTTAAAGTATCCGACCCGAGTTCGAAGTTCGGAAATATCCAAGTCGGGTCGACCCGACCCGAATCGTGATTCAAACCCGAAATCGATTTCGTACAGTTTCGGATAACCAACAACAAGAATATGAAATGCAAGAATTCGGAAATATCCAAATCGGGTCGACCCGACCGGATCGATGACCCGACCCGGATCGGTGATCCAAACTCGAATCGATTTCAACACCAAATTCGGATAACCAATAACAAGAATACGAAATGCAAGAATTCGAAAATGTTACCCAAACCGGTCGACCCGACCCGGATCGTTGATCCAAACTCGAATCGATTTCAACACCAAATTCGGATAGCCAATAACAACAACAGCAATAATGCAAGAAATTTAGAAATTCAAACCGGGTCAGTAACCCGACCCGAATCAGGTAAAAGATCCGAAATCGAATAATTCCATCAAATTCCAGATAACCAACATACAGGAATATAAAAATGCAAGAGTTTTGAAAATCTTACCCAAACCGGGTCGACCCGACCCGGGTCAGTGAAGAACAACAAAAATGCAAACAGATTTTCGGACTCAAGTTCAAGAACAAAACTCACCTCCTTTCTTTCGAATCTTGGACCTATTTCGGACTTGTATTTGAACAACAAAGACAGCAAATGATTTAAAAATCTAGAACACAACAAATATTTTATGTATATATGGAATAGTCTTCCGAAAAATCCTTCGAAAATCTGTTTTTATCCACGAAAAATCTCCCCCCCAAAATGAAGAACAACATGGGGTATTTATAGGTGGATTTCCCCCCCAAGAACGAGTTTGAAATTCGAATTAAAGGTAAAGATTTCTGAATTTTGGAAGCGGATTTTAGGGGTATGGGCGTGGGCGAAGTGACGGGAGGGGTGTGGTGGTGTCGGGGTTGGTGGCGGGGAGTGGGTGGTGGCGGTGGGCGAGGTGACCGGTCGGATGGGGGTGGGGGGCGGCGGCGGAAATTTGAAGGGTTTTTGAGTTGGGGGGAGGGTTTGAGATTTTTTGGATTTTTTTTGTTTTATTTTGGTTTAAAAAGGGGAAAGGGGGCATGGGTCGGTTTTTGGGCCGGTTTGGGTTTGGGCTGGGGTTTTTAATTGGGTTTGGGTTATTGGGCTGGCCGGTTCGCCGGTGTTGTTGTTGGGTTGGGGTTATAAGGGAATGGGAATTGGTTTAAGGGAAATGGGTATTTAATTGGGGAGTTTGGCTTTGGGCGTTGGGCCAATAAGAAAAGGGGAGTTGGGCTTCGGTTTTGGTTGGGTTAAAATGAGAGAAGGGGTTTTGGGAGTTGGGCCGAATGGGTTAGTGAGTATTGGGCTGGTGGGAATTTAATTTGGGGATTGGGCTTGGACGAAAAAATGGGTTTTAGTTTAGGTTGGGTAGAAATTGTATTGGGTTGGAAAAAATGAAAATGGGTTATGGATAAAATATAAAAGGGGTTTTATATATATATATATATATATATATATATATTTTTTGTAAAAGATGTGAATTATTTAAAATAACATAACGATGTGATAATAAAATAATATAATATTTGTGAAATGCTTAATGCTTAATAAAAAATGGAAATGCGATGCAATTCTTGCGAAAAATAAAATAACATAGAATATTATGGATAAAACTATGATTATGATAAAGATGCAAATGATAGTAAAAAATGTGAATAATGATAATAATAAGATATATACACATATATGCCTATATTTAAAAAATTGTTTTAAAAGTGTCAAAAATATTAAAAATTACGAATAAAATCATAAAAGATGGGACAAAATTGGGTGTCAACACATGTTTTGCATACAATTCAAAAGATGATTTTAAGCGTCACATTATGAAAAATGATAAGCATGTAATGTCACTTATTTATCAATTAATACGATAACTCACAAAAATTAGTTAATTACTTACTTATGTTGATAAATTAATGTTATATTTAAATAAGATAAGGGCATCATTTAAAAGATTTATATAATATTGTATAAATAAATAAACTTGCATATTGTGATTTCCTCTCATGCAGGCGTATTAGCAAAGCATCAAGAGGGAAACCTACTGTTCCCAACAATCCTGACAAAGTCTAAACACATCTATACATAGGGCTGGCAATGAATCGGAGGTGGATCGGGTGGAGCTCAATCCATCTCCACCCGCCAACCATCCATCCACCATCCGATCCATCCATCATCCTATTTTTTCTTAATCCATCATCCACGGGTGAATCGGGTGCTTCGCGGATGAAAATCCTTGGTAAAACGAAATAAAAAGTACAACAAATAAATATGATCATGCTGTTTTTAAAAAACGTGTCTATGCTCCAAACATGCAACCAAAAAAACGGAAATGAGTCAAAAACCAATAATAATCCGAAGTAACTAAAGTTTAAAGGACGAATTAAATGTCACTTCTACAATACTAATAATTGAGTTTTTAATTAGGAGAGATGAGCGAGGATTTTACCTTACGTGGTGGCGATTCTCCGCATTAAATGTTCAGAAAAGATCTGCAAAAAACAAACAAGTACGAGGACTTGCCATTTCTGGCCGAAGCAGTATTGTGCGGCTAAGGTAAAAATAATTGGGTGAAGTTGACCAAGTGAGAAGTGTTGTGTTATTTTGAGATTTTAAGTGGTTTGGAGGTGCAAGGATTGGGCTGTGATCTTTTGGGCCTTTCTATAAGTTAAGAGAGGGGTGTGATGAGAGTAAAAAATCTGGCTAATTTTATATTTAAAAGGTAATAACACTTCGAAAATAATTAATTTATAAACGGGTGGATGGATGGGTTGGGTGGTGGGTTGGATGTATGTCCACCCGAATTCGACCCGATCCGTCACCCGATTAAAATTCGTGTTTTGTTGAATTTTCATCCATATAATCGGATCGGGTGGATCGGATATCCATCGAGTCAGGGTGAAATTGTCAGCCCTATCTATACACCATAAGTTGTTAAGTTGACAATAAAAATGAAGTTGAGAGTGTTGTACTTGACGACCTCCTCTCCGCTCATTGGGGTTATTTAATAAGGCACTGGACTTCAAGTTTGTTTTCTGGTGAAATTAGTTCTAACAAAAAATACAGTTAGAAATTTGTATTTTAGGGTTTAAAGACAAATGAGTTGTATCTGATCCAGAGATCTCCTCAACAAGTCCGGTATTATACGCTAGGTTATGAATAAATAAACAAGAAGTAAGCTTTGATTCGGAATTGATAATGGAAAGTAATGGATAAGTGTTTCTTTCAATATATTGCTGTGAGAGAGAAAAGGTCTTAAGTTACAAGTGTGAGCTAGATGATACAATGTGTGGTTCCTTTCCTTCTAAGTCTTACATATATAAGACAAAACTATACTAGTATGCCCCTCTAAAGTTATCATCACGTGAGATTGTTGATGTCATTGCACCCATGTACGTCGCGATGCTCTGATCTAGAAGGGTTGATGTGACGGGAGTTGCTGGGAGTGGAAGACAATTGTGTGAATACTTTGGAGCCGTTGGGACATCCGGATACGCTAATCCATCCGGGGGCGTCTTTACCCAATACAAATAGTCCCCCACTTTTTGAGGCCTTTGAACTTATGGGCCCAGGAAGTGAAAGAGTTTTTCGACCATCAATACTCACCTCGTCACGGTGTTCCTTGAAATTGGTGTGTCATTCCAGCCGATTAACCTTCTTTGCACGCTGACTCATTTCATTAAATGCTCTTCCGCCCCTATAACATCCGATTTACACGCGTCGTATGTTTGTCCATATCCTTCCCTCGATAGTTGGTACCGCAATGATGACTTCTCGTACAAGGATTCCCTTTTATTTTCACCCAACCTTCAATACTTTTTCCTTGCTCTTTTGAAAAATAAATCACCTTTTACCCCTATTCTCTCAAATCTTTCTCCCATGTCTTCAGATTCTTTGGTTGCAGGTGGTGTTACTACCCGGGCTCAAAACCTCGCTCGTAGTGACTCTAATGTCCTTATTTATTAGGTTCCCATCGAAGTTAGCCGGCCATCAACCAGCAGAACTTTGAAGAAAAAAGAAATCATCGGCCTCCTCCTCCAATCTACAGGCCAACTCCTATATCCTCAGCAATTGGTCTAAATTTAAAGGATATTATGAAGCGCGATACTTCCACAACTCCTGACTGTGATCGGTATTGGCCGTCCTGCAAGAGAGGTGCCCTTTCCACGTGAAGGAGAAGACATTACTTCCTATCGGCAAGGGTATTCTTTCGTATATACCTACCATTTTCGCTAAAAGTGAGTGAATTCATTGACCATGTGATTCTAGAATTTTACCAAAAATACAACATATGTCTGGCCCAGATCGGCCCCGTCGCGTAGAGAACGGTTGCATGTCTCTGGTATCTTTCTTCACAAGTGGGAGAGGACTTCACCCTCGCCCATTTAATTCGTCTCTACTCCCCAAAATTTTTTAGGGTAGGGGTTATCCAATTGACTCGCCATGGCCAAAATACTTCGATTTCTAGCATCCGTGATGACTCTGACCATGGATGGATGGAGAGATACGGCGTCGTTGAGACTGCGGATCTAGTCAAGCCACCGGTGGCCACCATCCCGGAGTAATATGTCTGCCTTTTATATTCTATCTTTCTAATTTTGAGTGACGTCTCTGAATTTTGCTTCACTCTTTCTATCAGCCATAGCCCAGAAACCTAATCCAGTGTCGGGCCTGGCCTAGTGGGTCCAAATAATCCTAGCTTACGCACCTCCTACCCCCCCCCCCCCCCCCCCGTACGTGGAAGGATATTGCATTAAGAAATAACTGGAAAGGGAAGAATCATGGTCTTCCAAATGGAGCGTCGATGAGGACTTTAGCGAAAGTCCCCTAAGACCTGGATGATGCTCTGCAGCAAGTCATACAGATTGCGTCTTAACTAGGCTAGAATCTGGAGGCAGCACCTTCGACCGGTAAAAAAGATCGTTATCTCTTTCCCCAGTCAAAAGAAACAAATTGAATGCTCCGGAGTATGATAGTTAAGGGCTGGCCTCGGCAGATCTAGTTGCTCCTCATGTGGCAATCAACTTGGCATCGATGCTAGTGAAGAGGAGAAGGATTCTACCTCGGGGCTTTCCCTCCAGAGGGCTGTCAGGTTTGAAGCTATCACCACCGGACTTTTCAGAGAAATGGAATTATCAGACAAAATGAATTCATGCACTCTTTTTTCCCTTGCCCCTATTAGAGTTGGAGGTGTGACTCTTGGTCATGTATCTAATCCCTGCATTCCGTCTTTATCATGGGCTACCCCTACTCCGGCTCCTCAAAGACGAGCTCTCACGGCTCCCGCCGATCATGGTTAGTGGACACTTTTCCAGCACCATTCCATAATCATTCAGCTCGCTGGTAGGTTACCTTTACCGTTCCCCAAGAATGCAACCTTCTTTCTTAGCCGGTAGGGTTTGCGAGCTACTTGAGGCCTTTGGCTAGAGAGAGAGATAAGGAGAATATGGGGAGTATTTCTGGTGATTGCCTGCTCAACGCCGGTGCTCTTGAGGCCACACAAGTATGTGATTGGTTTGTTTCCCAATTTGTTCCCTTACTTTGTTCCTTTTTTAAGCATGGCCTTTGGTTTTCTTGATTGTTTTTACTTTAGGCGAGCCTTCTGCCATTGAGGGTTTTCAGCGTACCCTACTTAGGAGAGAAAGGATGTTGGAGTATCAGAAATTATAGGAGCATCTCTTGACCCTAGAGAGCCAACTAATTTTGGCAGAGGAATTCGAGGTCAAGTTAGCCCAGTCGGAGTAGGACAGGAAAATCCATAGTGAGGAGGCGGCCAAGTTTCACAATGAGCTTCTAGAGTTTCAGAAGAGGAGCGCCGAACACCAGGAGAATTAGTCCACCGTAGTTTAGAGAGAATCAGGCTTAGCAGAGCGGATTTAGGTTATGGGAATTGAGCTTGACGTTTGCTAGAAAGACAAAGCCTCTGCTGAGAAAGCTTTAAGCGTCCTCGATGGAAGGTATGATAACCTATTAATTCGGTACCAGAACAAGCTCCAGCACAACAAAGATCTTACTGAGAGAAACACCTCTCCGAAAGCCATGCAGAAAGTCCATTTGCCTGATACTAACGCCATAGTCCAATAACTAAAGATGGATTTCATCCTTAAAAAAATCCACACAGTGTATCAGTCCCGAAGAGATAGCCTTTCAAGAGGTTTGGGCCGAATCAATTGATGTTGACGTTGCACTGGTTGCTGCTTTGAAGGTGGAGGACATGGCCCACAATGCTCTGCCCATTCGGCCCCAGCCCGAGGACTTGGTTCAGATTTCTATAGTGAAAGATGGTCCTATGAAGGCGAAGGGAAAGTCCCAGTACGAGAAGCATCTTTCTAAGGTCCCATAAGCTAAGAGTGTGAGCGAAAAAGGGGATGTAGATGAGACCCTTCCTATAAATCCTTTCGAGGCACCGGAGACCGAGAAAGGCGGTGTGGATGAGACTCTTCCTCAGGAACAACCAGCCACCCCAGCTCCGGGTACGCATGCCCCCGCCGAAGTATTCGTGACTCTGGCAACTGTCATTTGATTTTGACTCTCCCTGCGCAGAGTTTTAGCATTTTGTATATGTTATCATATTTCCTTCTTTTTGGAAAACATTTGTTTTGCTACCAATATTGCCCTCATTTTCGGGCCTCTTTTTATGATAATTTTTATGTGTTTTTGTAATGTCCGTGCCCTGGGTCAAAGTTTTTGGTTAACTTATTTTAGGTCCCATGTGGGGGGCACATATTTTTGCTTGTTACTCTAGTTATGTTGGTATGTTTTGTGGCCGGGTGTGGATGTTACCTGATCTTTTGAAGTGGAGCAGTTCAACCATAGGGATCCTTCCACCCAAGGACCCCCTCATCGGGACTATGCTCTATAGCGAATTTGAATGCTTGTGTTTATGTTCCACGATTGCATTTAGTTCTTCTCAACGCGTGCGATATTTCGATCAATCGTTTCTCCCAATCCGGAATATTACTTCCGGCCGCATATTTTATGATTGGAAATTAAAATCATCCAATTCATAATAAAGAAGCCCCCCCCCCCTTTGTTCGACGTCGATGAAGAGGACGTCTCGAACTCATCTTATATTTGCATAAGGTTATGTTTCCTTCATACTCTGAGGCCTTCAAGTCGTGTTGTGTGTTTGTGGTGGATATTATCGAGTCCGGAAGGATGCGTTTATACCAACAACTTTAGAGTTTGAGGAGCAAAATGAAAGGCTATTTTCATTTATAACATTTGGTATGTAAACCCGAGTACATGTGTATTTTTGACAAAAAATAAGAAAGTACAAGAAACAAAGGCCGCCAGCCCCTGAACACAGGAATGAATCTCCTTCTTCTGATTTCTACACTCCGATGAGGGTTCTAATGAGTAATATGCTTTACATTTGTTGCATTATTAAAAACCTTGCATGAGAAAACCTTTTTCGAGAAAAAAGTCGTTCAAGGAAAAGAGTGCCACACGTCTTTTTCGGTCTTTATTGTGAATCGTCAATTCAATTTGTCCCATTGTCAGCTCGTTTGATATGTTGAAGTCTGCCAACATCTTTGTTATCGGGGCGATAAATTTATCCATGTGCATTTCTTTCAGACGCGTAGCTGGATGATGTTCGTTGAATTCCTGGATAAACCAAAACATGCTTAGTAAAAGATTTATTAATTTGCACAAATATTACCAGGGCCTCATTGTGAAGTGAGGTGAGGTCCGCACAGTTATCACTGGAGATATCCTGACTCTTCACGGGTTTCTGGACGTGCTCATGGTCGTGATGGAGATCTTGGATTTCCTCATTGATGTGTATGTAACCTTATTTATCACTCTGCTCCGAAAATCATATTGATAATATGAGTGGGCGGAGGCACTTCATTCAATTTTTGTCCGACATTCTTACTCAGATTGAGCTTCGATCGGTCACTGATATATTCTCTCAAGTGTCCCGCACGTAGTAGTGGCGCGACTTTGATTCTTAAGTTGGCACAATTCTCCGTGGTATGGTCGTGCATGCTATGAAAATGACACTACAACCCTATATTCCTTTCTCCGGGTTTATGCGTACATTGTTCAATGAGACCCTAATGACTATAGATGCTGCCCCGACTTGTCCCCGTGCTAGGGAATCTTCTGGAATCATACGGCTCGAACCATCCACCATTCATATTGTTAGTATTGTATCCCTAACCCGGCCTTCTTGGGGGCGGCCACCCGTGTATGCAGGTGTTGCCTCGTTGATTTTCCTTGATTCGCATATTGGCTATATATCTGAGATTTATTTCACTCCATGCCTTTGTCGGGAACTCCCTTAGGCTTTCCTTTAACTTTCTGGAAGCATTCAAACTTTTCGGGTTCAGTCCATCCGCAAATGCGGCTGCAGCTCAATCTTTTTGGATGGCCGACAACAACATTCTCTCCTTTTGGAACTTGTCTACGAATCCCCGTAGCAGCTCATCTCCACACTGCTTTATCGTGAACATGACATGCTTGTGTGTTTCTACACTTTGGGCCACTGCGTAGCCTTGACAAAAGTATTTGCAAAAGTAGTGAAGGAATCAATATAGTTTTCAGGTAAATGAGTATACCAAGAGAGTGCTCCCTTCATGAACGTTTGGCTAAATTTCGTTAGCATAACAGATTCGATTTCATGTTGTTTGAGATTGTGTTCGGTGATGACTGTTGACACCCAATTTTGTCCCATCTTTTCTGATTTATTTGTAATTTTAAATATTTTTTACACCTCAAAAACAATATTAATATATGGCATATATATATATATATATATATATATTATTTTTAATATCATTATTTATTATTATTATTATTATTCTATTTTAAGCATTAAACATTTCACAAATATTATGTTTTATTATTATCACATCGTTATATCTTATTTTAAATAATTTACATTTTTTCTTCAAAGCATTTTTTATATTAAACTCCTTTTATATTTTTTAAACCCATAACCCATTTTTTCTCAACCCCAAAAACATTTCTACAACCCATAAAACACCCCAAAACAAACCAGCCCATTTGACCCTTATTTCCCCAAACCCGGTGGCCCAACTCCTGCAGCCCACACCCGAACTGGTCCAACCCGTCGGCCCAAACCCAACCCACATCCCTTTTATTCTACACCCTTTTAATCCAAACCCTACCCAAAATCAAAAACCTAACACCCCTAACCCTCTCAATCGCCGCACACCCTACACCCCTGCCCCCTACGTCGTTGCACCCCTACCCCCGTCACCTCACCACTGCCACCACCCTACCCTGACACCGCCGAACCCATCACCTCACCAACACATGCCCCAAGAATTCGCCCCAAAAATCAGATTTTGTCTCCCCCTTTATTTTGAAATTCAAATTCGTTTTTGTAAGGGGTATGGGGGGTGAACGTTGGGGTGAGTATCTATAACCCCCCCCCCCCCTTTGCTCATTGTTTTAGAGGGAGGGATCTTAGGGTTTTCGGGTCGAGTTTTGGGGGTTTTGGAGAAGCAGTTTTTTTTAGGTTTTCTTTCTTTTTGGTCGATTTTAGGTCCGAAAATTTAAGTTTAAGAATCCGAAATCTTCTTAAAGGTTTGCATTGTATTTTGTTTGTGTTGTTCTTCACTATTGGGAAGATTTCGGATTTCAAAAATCCAAAATCTGCTTAAGAGTATTTGTTCTTGCATGTGTTCTTCAACTTAAAGATTCTGAAAATATAGGTCGAAATTATTGGTTTTTGGTGTTGAAGAATCTGGAATTTTTGCTATTTTCCCACTGTTTTTTTGGGTTCCGAGTCGGGCCACTTCCGGGCCGGTTCAAAATTTCAGAAACACTTACAAAAATAGAATTCTGTTTCAGAGAAAATCAGAATTCAAAATCCAAAAAAGAAAATCAGAATTCTAAATATTTTCGGGCAGATTCGACGATTCAAAACAATGCCTCGGTTCGCTACCCGGAGAAGGTCAGTAAACACAAACCCTTTTGATTTTCTATGTGATTAGCTTAGTGTAATTTACATTATGTGTTTGCGTGTTGATTAAGCATGTTTAATTATTGTTTGAGCCTGCTAGTTAATTATTATGTATGTTTTGTTAAATTAGCCACTGACTGGGATCATTAGGTTATCTATTAAGCATGTCTGGTTATAATGGTTACTGCTTGTGTTCATTAACCAATTATTAGTGTGTTAACTACAGTTTATTTTTAACCATTTCTTGATTGTTTGGTTCATATGATGTTGGTTTGAGAAACATGTTTGACCTCTTAAAGACTCTGTTTAGCCAATCCATGTCCTTGTGTCCTTGCTATGCCATTCAACACCAATTTTAAGTTAAGAACATATTGTTAAGAGAAATCAATGCTTGTATAATGTGTATGTTGGCCTCTGGACATCTTACTTGGCTTGAATATGTATAAAATGCTCATAATATGTCACATAGTCTCTGTTTGGTTACATATAATCTAAATGGTTGATGCTTGGTTTAGGTTAGTCTGTTTAATCCTAGGATAACCAAGACAGTGCCATATTGCTTACCTTACCACACTTGTCTATATTATTCTGGTTCTGGCTTACCCTTTTCAAGAGATTAATATGACTAGTTAGGCTTGAATCATAAATGCACCTGCCTATTCATGATGAAACACTTAGGATATTCTATGTATTTGTCCTGTCCATATATCCTTGTGGTTTGTGAGTGATGTGATGCATGTTAGTATTCTCTGTGAACATTCATTTAGTCTGCCTAAGTCTGTATGAAATGAATCTGGAGATAACCAATATATAGCCTCATGCATGTCTGTGGATTTCTGGATATGATTAACTAGGGATAATCTAAATAATATTGAAACATGTTTGTTCCTGTTAAGAGTTCTTGTGCTTAATTTAACATGTCCTAGATATTTCTTTGCTTTTGATATAACAGCTTGTTGACTTAAGGTTCATTTGATAACCATGTTGAGTCATGCCATGTCTAATTTGAAGTATCCTTATGTCTCATACAACCTAAGCAATTATTGTGTATGTCCTTGTGCCTGTGGCCTTGCACACTTAAGTTGTTAATTTTTTAATGACCATGAAAGTCGCTTCTGTTTGCCTCCCATGTTTATCCTAAGTTGGTTATGCATATATCTTTGCTTATCTTAGTGTAAGTTTGTTTTTGTGCTAGCATAAAAATCATTTTGGAACTATGTGGTTAGTGTATGTTGCTTACCTGAATAGATATGCATGTTTGGTCTAGCTTAGACAGTGATGTGCCTACAAAAATATCATCTTTGGATTAGCCAATTCTGTGGTTGTATGCTTATGAGTGTGTTTATGTGTCTATCTTACTTATTTAAGGGTTATCATGCCTAATGCATAGCATGAATGTGACTATAAATGCTTAGTCCAGCTTATGTGATTCTACATATCAAATGCCATGTATGTTTAGTTACCTTTTTATTTCTAGGTCTGCATGTTTATCAAATTGACTATATACTTGCCTTACTTGCTTAAGTGTCAAAATTCCTCCACATTAGCATGTAAAGTTCTCCTAAGCTATCTTGCACATGCCATGTATGTTAAATTGTTAAATAAGGCCTATGCTAGTGTTTCGTACCCGTCCGAACTAGCTGGTTTCATTTATGATATTGCTTATTCGCCTCTTATGTTCAACCCAATCATGATCATGTAGTGTCATGTTTCAATGTATACAAAGTATAGACATCTAGGTATACCCAGATGAATATCTAGGTTGTATATCCTTGTATATTCCCAAGCATATCATGTATACTTTGAATATTCCATGAATATCAACGGCTCTACATGGCTGAGTATGTATCTGACTGGAAGGGTTTGTATTTCATGTTATATGAATTCTCTATGTTTGAAATCACTCACTGTTCTACAAGTTTGAATGATAAGTCTGTGTTTCCAGTCCTTCCATCTCATGTCTTGTTCCTGTCTTTGTTTGAGACTTTCAGAATATATATGTTAGGTTTTATATTTATCTTGTTATGCTGGTTGAAAGCGAAGACAAACTTCGGGTTGGATTTAGCCTTCTTCGATAGCCTGCCATGCCTAAGGTTCAAGAAGCCTTTTGAATCTTGTTGCGGCATCGAAAATGAATGGTGGTAGCCCTCTTTGTCTTCTTATCTTTCAAATTTGAGGTTTAGTGTGATTAGTTTTTAAGTTTACCTTTCCCTTTATGTCTTTGCTGTGCTACCAGTGGTTGTGGTATCCTGTTGCACCTTGAGATTCGGATACATGCCATCTTTAAATAGTTCTCGTTATGGGTTTGTTCCTTTTGGCTGCTGATTCTGAGACTGCCAGTTGCTGCAATACTTGGGCTGATTACTGCACTTTTGAGCCATTATTCTGTTGTTGCGTTTGCCGCGCACAATTGCTGCAATCTTGGCCATTTACACCTCTTTTCGGAAACATTTACTGCTGCATTTTAAGCACATTTGATGTCTTATCACTGCTGTATTTTAGCCCAAATTGATGATGTTTTCTTGGCTGAAAATAGCTGCTTTAAGACTGTTTCGGACAGCTCACTGCTTGTTTGCTTCTGTGTTTTCAAGCCCACTGCTGCGGTATTTTTTGAACCCAATTGCTGCTGTTTTCTGGGCTGAAAACAGCCGCTTTAAGACTACTTCGGACAACCGCAATATTTCTGAAAAGTCTGCTGACTTGAACAGAATACTACACTTAGGCCAATGAAATTGAATTCGAGGCCGCGTCCCTTCGGAAAGTGCCTCTCGGTTTCGGCTTGCTGCTTTGATATAATTTACTGATTTGAACATGATACTACACTGGCCGATAAAAAAATATCCGTCGATTTTTTAGGCCTCCACAGTTGGAAAGACGGAAATATAACTTCTGGGCAAGGATGAGACTTAAATCTTTTTCGTATTTCATCCGAGAGACCAACAACGTGATTGGAATGGTCTTTTTTTCAAAATTTAAGTCTGAGTCCTCCGTGATCAAAACATTCACTGTTTTGGATACGGATCCGAGGTTATTTATATTTAACTGTTTCTAACCGTTTGTTCTTGACAGCTTGCAAGGAACAAAGTCAACGAAGGCAAAATACTCCTCGGAGATTATTTATTTTGTTGTTTTTACTTTCTTTAATTCAGCTTCATCTCGCTCTGTATTGTAATATTATTTATTGCACTTATGTAATTATTGAAATGCTTAGAATAGATAGTCTTAGAATTAATTCATTGGGTAGTCTAAGACGGGAAACCCGCCGCTAGCTTATTTACTTGTAGGCTCGGTTAATTCAAACTTAGAAACCCTCCGCTAGTTTATTTATTTTTAGGCTCGTCATGCATATTTAAAATTTTCAAAACAAACTTTGATCATCTTCTGTTCACTTTATTAATTGTACAACTCAAAATGATTTCCAAAATTACTTCTTTGGCATTATAAGTAATTCGTTTTTCTCCTTACTATTAATTGTCACAAATGCATACTTTTTCCACTTTACATGTATTTTCTTAATATCATACAAATGAATACTTGTACAACATGCATCCCTTTCATTAATTATTTGCAAACATCTTTTTAACTTTATACTTTAAACATGCATTTTCCTTAGTATAATATTAACCTGAGTTTGACCGGATAACCACAAGTTAGCGGATCTTAAAGGATGCCTAACCCCTTCCCTTTAGGATAATAAAGAACCCTTACCTAGAATCTCATTAGTTTCGCAGACCTTAAAATTGGAGTTACATTGCAGCATTTAATTAATATTCAGGTGACCTAATTCACCGTATTAATAATTAGGTGGCGACTCCTTAATTCAATACCCAGGAATCACCGATACGTTGCACTCCGCTTAGACCCGCGCATGGTTAAAACGGGTGCGACAATGACTGCCTCGAAGGTCACGTTATGCTCGTTCGGATTGGTGGTACCATCATATTTTGGTATGTCATGCATCTTAAACTTCTTCGGGATAAGGATGGGGGTCGAGCTTTCTGGATACGGCAAGACCACATATCTTCTAGATCCCGCTCCCTTTATCACGGGTAGGGCTCCAGGTATTTGGTTCATCCGTTTGTTCATTTCTCTTTCCATATGGCATAGTCCCTCTGTGAACATATCTATATGGTCCTTCTCGCCATCAGCCCTTTTCTTGCTGGTTTTAGGTGAGGCCGAGGTTTTTGCTGCATTCTGGTTTAACGCCGGAGTTCCGGCCCTGAAGTGAGTAGTTATAGCATCCACTACTCTGCATACGCAATATCATTTCATTTTTTGCCTCAAGGACGGTTGTGATCGTATACTTAGTGAAAGACCCTCTTTTATTAGCGGATTTATCGGTTTGAGATTTGGCCGAGCTCCTTCCTTTGGGTGTCCGCTTATGAGCTCTTTCTGCCTCTTCGCTATCCAAGATGCCCTTACCCCACTCTTTGTCGGGCCGCTTTGGTGTGGGTCTATTTTCGTTGTTCTGTTGCTCTCGTTCGGGCTTCTCTTCTGGCTCTGTTCGTAGTTTTATTGAAGGATCCATCATGTCCCGATTACCGACGGGTACCCATTCCTCTCTGAGTTCCTGTGATCCTTGAGAACTATTGCTCTGTCCTGACATGTTTTTTTCAGTATATTGCTTCCGTTTGTTTTTTTCAAGGAGGTCAGCTACAGATCAAGACAACACCACAATTGTTTATCCCATAGATGGCGCCAAACTGTTTTTCGGTGAAATTAGTTCTAACCAAAAACACAGTTAGAAATTTGTATTCTAGGATTTAAAGACAAGTGAGTTGTATCCGATCCGGATATCCCCTCAATGAATCCGGTATTATACGTTAGGTTATGGATAAATAAACAAATAAGTAAGCAAGTAAAAGAATAAGTAAATAACATGAACAAGTAAGCTTTGATTCGGAACTGATAATGGAAAGTAATGGATAAGTGTTTCTTTCAATGTATTGCTCTGAGAGAGAAAAGGCCTTAAGTTACAAGTGTGAGCTAGAGGATACACTGTTGTTCCTTCCTTTCTAAGTCTCACATATATAAGATAAAACTAGACTATTATGCCCCTCTAAAGTTATGACGACGTGAGCATGCTGATGTCAATGCACCCATGTGCGCCGCGGCGCTCTGATCTAGAAGGGTCGATGTGACTGGAGTTGTTGGGAGTGGAAGACAGTTGTGTGAAGACTTCGGAGCCGTTGAGATATCCGGATACGCTAATCCATCTGGGGGCTTCTTTACCCAATACAAAGTTCCTTTTTCTATTTTGCCCTGCCTCATTCTTCTAAACATTTCTTCTTAGTATCTTTTATCCTTTCTAGTGACATTACCATCTGTTTGGCAAGTGTATACTGTCGAGTTGTTTTTCGATTATGTCATTCTTATTGTAATGGAAGTTTCATAGACGTCTCCGATTGAGTTTTATGTGTAATGTGATTACTCATATGGCATATTCAATGAAACTCACATGATACATTTTGATTTATTTAATGAGGTTGAAAGTGCCCAAAACACGCGTTTTACAAATCTGAGTTGTAATGTGTAATGTTAAACGGTTAGAAGATTCGCTCGAGGTCAGTTAAAGGCATTTGATACCGGTCACACACATTCACACACACACATATTTTTGGCATGGCAATTAACAATGCAATAAATCTCATTTTTAAGTTTGCAATTTTTTATTAACTTATTAAGTTTGGTAGAACTTTGCCTAATATTTTCGGATATCGAATTAAATTACTTAAATCTTTAAATCTTTCATATTAGTAAATAATGTTTTTGATAACAAGATCTATGTAGTATATAACAAACACACGACTAAATCTCGTGAATTTGTAACAACTCTTACATGTATAAATGTTTATATAGCTATAAAGTATAATTAAAAAATAAGAAAAGCAAAGTTGACTTTTTTGAATTTCTATTTTATATCTCAACATATATAGTACAATTAAGAAAATAAGAAGAGCATGAGATAAGTTTTGATAACAAGATCCAGGGTAGTATAAGAAACATGTGACAAATATCTCGTTAAATTGTAATAACTCTTACCAACATAAATGTCTTATGTCTTACAAGAATATTATAGCTATAAAATATAATTAAGAAATAAGAAAAGCAAAGTTAAATTTTTGCATACTTGAATTTCTATTTTATAGCTCAAACATATAAAGTACAATTAAAAAATAAGAAGATCATGACTTGTTGGTGTGTCTCAAGATCTGTCGGCCACCGAAATTCATTGCCACATACACCATAGTAGAGAGTATTGTTTTTGTGGTTCCCTTTTGTCGTGGATTGTAGTGCCCTTTCAGAGGGAAGGTTTTCGGAGCAGTTGTAGCAGCGAAATGGAGAGTTAGGGTTAGGTTAGAGTTTTGGTTTTGGGATTGGAGAGGAATAATAGCGGCCTCATTTATAGACATATAAGAGAGAAATAAGGAATTTAGGAGTCGAGTTCGGCGGAAAAAATGGACCGAAATAAGGAACTATCAATTCCCCCGGAAAAAAATGGAGAGGACCTTTACAACTTCGACGAGATAGAGATATTAATTCGATTGGAGGTGATGTTTCTTGCACAACACGCTGCTTTTTTATTTTTTATTTTTTCATGCTTTTCTAAAATTCAGAAATAAATTCTTTTTTTAACATCAAATAATATAATATTAATTATGTATTCAAAATATTACAATCCACAATTCTATATCATATTTTATGGACCGAAAATATATGAAATTTCTTTATTTTATCACTAAGATTTTTTGGTATATCAACTGCTTTATTGGGCGAAATCGGGAGAAACCAAGTGGTCAAATCAGGCGCTGACACGTGACGATGGGCGACAGATCAGATTTGACTCAGCAAGTGAGAGGCTTCGGACAAACATTTGTTGCCGGTCAACGGTCTAATTTGGTTCACCTCCTCCGGATATAAAAGGTCACAAAGCGCTCGAATAAGCATGCCAGCTCACTGGTCGTATGCAAAGCGAGCCCAACAGACAATCATTACCGAAGATCTTGGGGCTTCCTCCGGCCTTTATTACACTTCATTACCATCATTAATATTGATAGTAAAGAGGGCGTGATTCGTAGATCATGCACCCTATAGCTCAAGTATAAATAAAGGCTTTCATTTAATTTTAACAGATTCTGAATTCTACAAGCAAAAAAGCATACTTAGCAATTTTATTGTGATTTCTTGTTTTTTATTGAACTCTCAAGCTTGTTCGGTAACCCTGCCCGGAGACTCAAACTCAACATCGGGGCTCAAGCTATTTTACATTGAATATTATTTGATTGTCTCATTTTAATTTTATCTTAATATTTCTTGCTTATTATCTAGTTAATTTGGTCATATTCATCCACGTGTCTATAATCACATATACAAATTTAATTATATCATTTTGTGGATAAATAATTTGACGCTCACCATGGGACTTGGACAATTATGATATTATTATGACTCATTCCTTTTTACACCAACTCGTTTAAGTTTGTCGCTCAGAAAACCTTATTTCAATAATGGCAAACACTGAAATTAACGACCAAAACAATGCCAATATATGAAACATCGATAACAACGAACATATCAATGTTGAGAATTCGAATTTCATTCCCCTAGAATAACCCTAGATACCTATGCAGGAGCACTCAACTGCTGAGATCCAGCACAGGGATGGGTTGGAAACCCTTACTCGGGGAAACGGTCTCGAAGCAACGAATGGAGAGGGAAACAACCCCCACCGACGAGCCCATGGAGGAGACCGTGCAGATCTTGAGGGTGCAGCAAAGGACGGTTATGGATCGCCTTTAACGGCAAGACGAAGTCATGTCCGAGATTCGGCGAACAATGTCGGTGATTTCTAACAATCCCAACGGAAGAATCGGGAGCCCTCAGGAGCATCCCCGGTCCCAATAACGGGAAACATTGCTTCATGAGCGGGTGCCTGGTCAGAGGATGATCGAACCGGAGGATTCAGGAACGCAACTGGGAGTGAGAACACTCTGGTGGATCCTTTCAGGGCCGAACTCTTGCAGTACATGAGAGACATCAACAGAAACTATAGTTGAAGTGTACAAATAAAAATAATGAAAGCATTTATTTTTCAATCGAATTTTCAATAAAAATGAGATTTGTGTATTTTACCTAGTCCATGGACTCCCTCGGTTTTAACCGACGGAGTCTAGTAGTCTACTGATTTTTGTGCTCCAAGGCACTATTTTCCGACATTATCGTCAGTTTTACCTTGATTTTGCCCTATAACCAACGGATATCCGTTGGTTTTGTCCCACGATATTGGCCTTTTCTTTAGTTGTATGTACCTCTAAATGTAAGTTTTTGCTAATTTCTTTCTCTTTTTTTTCATAATTTATGTCAAATCTAAATGATGTGTGTAGGAATTTATATGAAACCGACCTCCGGAGATTAGTATTTTCTAAAAAAAAAATATTAATTTCCTTTTTCTTTTTACCGACCAGGACTAAACCGATAGTCCTGACCTCCGGTTTGAGGTCGGTGTTTCCCAAATGTTAATGGTAATTTATGTAATAGTGATGACTATTTTATGTTTGTTCAAACAGTGCACATTCATTCTTCCAAGAAAGGACTTGGGGTGGGGGATTTAAGAGTTTTTTCTTCTACGAATACATGAAATAATTCGCAAACTTAGTGATGCTTTTTTTTGTTTGTTTTATAATTGTTTAGTTTGTTATCTAGATTACCTGAAAGTGCAATTATTGACGCGATCATTGATCATTTTCAGAAACAACTATGACACTATATTAACATGTCATATTTTGATGGTTTTCACTAAATAATACTGAAAGTACAAACTTGTTATGTCAGTTGTTCTTGTTTTCACTAAATAATAAAGTTCATACTTGTTATGTCAGTTGTTCTTGTTGATTTGAATTACTGTTTTAATAGAACCACTTTGGACAAAATTCTGAAACCGCAACTAATGCATTTTCAGAAACAACTATGACACTATATTAACATGTCATATTTTGATGGTTTTCACTAAATAATACTGAAAGTACAAACTTGTTATGTCAGTTGTTCTTGTTTTCACTAAATAATAAAGTTCATACTTGTTATGTCAGTTGTTCTTGTTGATTTGAATTACTGTTTTAATAGAACCACTTTGGACAAAATTCTGAAACCGCAACTAATGCATTTTCAGAAACAACTATGACACTATATTAACATGTCATATTTTGATGGTTTTCACTAAATAATACTGAAAGTACAAACTTGTTATGTCGGTTGTTCTTGTTTTCACTAAATAATAAAGTTCATACTTGTTATGTCGGTTGTTCTTGTTGATTTGAATTTTGTTTTAATAGAACCACTTTGGACAAAATTTGAAACCGCAACTAATGCATTTTCAGAAACAACTATGACACTATATTAACATGTCATATTTTGATGGTTTTCACTAAATAATACCGAAAGTACAAACTTGTTATGTCGGTTGTTCTTGTTTTCACTAAATAATAAAGTTCATACTTGTTATGTCAGTTGTTCTTGTTGATTTGAATTACTGTTTTAATAGAACCACTTTGGACAAAATTCTGAAACCGCAACTAATGCATTTTCAGAAACAACTATGACACTATATTAACATGTCATATTTTGATGGTTTTCACTAAATAATACTGAAAGTACAAACTTGTTATGTCAGTTGTTCTTGTTTTCACTAAATAATAAAGTTCATACTTGTTATGTCAGTTGTTCTTGTTGATTTGAATTACTGTTTTAATAGAACCACTTTGGACAAAATTCTGAAACCGCAACTAATGCAATTCCACACGTTGATGAAAGTATTACAGCCAATTATTCTACAGAGACACAGCAGCCCTCATGGTCTATTTTCACCACATAATTTTAGCTTACAAATAATTCTGAACATGGAGGAATTATACTCATGTGGATAAAATCCTATAACCTCAAATGGATCCAATCAAAACATGCTTGTGAAAGTATGACCATCTTCAGGTGGTCAGATCTATTTTTAAAATTATTCCACAACATTAGAAGATCTTTAACAATGAGATATTCCAATTTCAAGCCCTCATCAAGGTGATGGCGGAGAAATATCATTACCTTGGCACGATCTTGATTTGATGCCTGGTTTTTATCTTTGATGGTGTCTACCAAACCCATCGCATCAAGATGAATTTCCACATCAAGCACCCAAAACATGTAGTTGTTACCCGATATATCCAGGGCAACAAATAGACGTTTAAAAATATTAGCCATTAATTAAGAAAAGAAAGTCAATACCTTCGAGGCTTTCAAAGTATTTGTTCTAAATGGCAAAGTCTCATGCTGATAACGTGTTATAAAATAAAGACTATAAAGTAAATACAACAAACAAGTACAAAGAGACCGAAATATTATGCAATTTCAAATTGATATCTAATTCAACAATTGAAATATGAGGAAAATGAAGGTTACTTGGTGGCCAAGTCTACTTGGTTCCTAAGTCTACAGTAATGGCCATCCAATTTACTTACAACACTCGACTTTTCAGTCTAATTTTGTTTCATACTAACATGATTTATGCATGTCACATCCCACCGCCTACAAAGATGAGCACAACCCCCTTGTCCAACATTAATATGCAATTTGACTTGTTGACTTGATTTCAACAAACCACCATCCATTCGAAGTGCGCAAACCTTATAGAGACATTACTATTATAACAAATAAAACATCAGAAGTGCATCCCAATGGCTAGAAAATCAATTACTACTAAAACAGTAACCACACTATCAAAAAACTAGAATATAAATAGGATCTCCATATAACTATCATAATGCAAAATCATCTATTGGAAGACAATGTTAACAAAAAAGAACCAACATCCAAAATAACCAAAGGTCAACAGTGCATAAGAGAAGGCAAAAAAAGTTATTGATGACTTCACAGGCAGTCTAGAAAAGAGATGTTCCCTTTCCTTTCTTGTCCCCACCAATTTCAAAATGCTTGCACCTCTGCATAACCAAAGAAAATGATCAACTTACAAAATATGGAAAATAAGCACTACCGCATATAGCAGTGATCAAACTCCATTAACTAACCTTGATTGGGTGCTGTGAAACATGTTTGCAGCCTTGGCACTGCAACCTCAACACAATCTTCTTTGTGGTCTTAGCCTGGTTCGTATCGGCAAAAGAAAGACGTCAGTTACTCCTTAACCAGTATACCAAATACTTTCTAACATCTGATTGTATACCAATTTTCTTCTGAAAAAACAATGATCATATATATTCTGAAAACGCTACCTTTTTGTGGAAGACGGGCTTTGTCTGACCACCATAACCAGACTGCTTCCTGTCATAACGACGCTTTCCCTGAGCAGCCAAACTATCTTTTCCTTTCTTGTATTGTGTGACCTTATGCAAGGTGTGCTTTTTGCATTCCTTGGACTTGCAGTAGGTCTTCTTTGTCTTAGGAACGTTCACCTGCAAAGGCCACATTGAACAGTCACGAATTATGCCACAAGGAACATATAGCCTTGCTAGTTTGCTACCGGCCAAAAGAAGGAAGAAGGTGGCCATTCAAATCCATAGTACACAAAAAAATCAATACTCAATGAGGTATAACAGAATGTCCTAAAATCCTCAAGAAAAGGACTCAACCATTCTCGTACAGTATATCAATTACACCTCAATCCCAATTCTCAAGTCCATTTCTTTTCAATACAAGTTTCCTTTCAAGAAATACAGGTGCTAGAACATTAATTAAATTAAAGTCATGAAGCTTTCGAGTATGGGCAATAACTAATCCTACATGGCTACATCAAAGAGAAATGGACTTGCTGCTACTCAATAGAATGTGCTCAATGGGTACAATTCTACTAAGGAATCAAGAAATAATGATTCGGCATTTCATCTAGTTTCCCAACTAAGTTAAGATATATCCTACTTGCATATATGTCAAAGAAACGTTTTATAAGCACAGGGTTTCTTAGCTACGGCGAATAGTGTGTTCTAAAATCCCTCAACAGGACTCAACCATTCACATAGAGCACATGAATTACAGGTGCTAGCCCATGAATTATAAGTCATGTAGCTTTTGAGCATGAGCTACAATTAATCCTACATGCAACAGCACAGAGACATGGATTTGCTGCTACTCAATTGTTTAAATAAACGTTCTCAATGGGTACTAATGAATCGAGAAACAAAATATCGAAAACTGCAACTACAACAACTAAATCAGAAAACAAGAGAAGCAAATTAAAAGCTTGTTAGGTTCATGTACTGGATAACCAAGTGGAGAACGATTCGTCATTTTATCTAGTTTCAATCGAAGTTGAGATATATTCTAGTTCAATATGTCAATAAAATGTTTCATAACAGAGATATTTCTGAACTTCGATGCGAAAATATCAATTTCACTGATGAACAGCATTGAACTGGTACTTTACTATCACATACTAATTAAATAAGAAATTAAAAAGGCGGAAATAGGATGTAATACCATTGTCGCCGACAGAAATAGAAGAGAGCACAATCGCCGTTCAGCTGGTGCCGATCGAAAGCCCTAAAACTCGAGAAGATGATAATTTATATACCGACTTTGGAAGGTGGGCTCTGCTTGTCTGCTGAAATTATTGGGCTATAGTTAAGAACATGTCATTGGGCTTACTGTTGTATGGACTGAATTGCAGGAAGTGCATATATACTTTTACGACCCCTATTCATTTGCCCTCCAACTATGTTTTATGGAATAGACCCTGCAAAATAAAAATATCAAACTCGTTAATTTAGTTAGTAGCAGTACGACCGCCGCCCATTCTATTTTTGAGACTTTCAATACTAGCTGCAGAAACAGCATGTCTTTTGTGAGGTTATGTTGTTGAAGAAGAAGATGGTATGGAAGCCGGTAGGTTGATAGCACTTTCTTGTTGGTAAAACCTATATTTTTTTTTGCATTCGTCTTCTACACTAGACAACACTTCTTCTTTAGTTCGTTCAATAGGTGGTGGGTGATTTGAATTTTTGAGACTTTGAGGTGGTAGTATTGCTATACAATCGTAAATAGTTTCAATAAGTGATTTAGTACCGTCTATTTTAATAGTCGAATTTAATACAACACCAATATAAATAGTGGAAATAGGAATAAAATATTTTTTTATTTTGATAAATATTTTTTTAATAGATGTCTTATAAGCTGGTTTATCCATATATTCATTAAGCAGTAAAAATATTAGAGCTATATAGAACAGCATAGTTGAAATAGTAGGATAATATTTACCGGAAAAATCTTTTGTTGCTTGAAAAAAATTCTCTAAAAATACAATAAGTTCAAAAAAAATCTCCAATCGCTATCTACAACCATATCAGTTGGATTTTGATTATGAGATTTAAAAAATAAAGTTATAGGTTTTCTATAGTCATAAGCAACAAGTAGTTGCTCGTATAAAGAATTCCACCTAGTGGTTACTTCTTCCGTAAATTTTCTATAAGGTAGTTGGCAATCGTGACAAGTTTTTTTATATTCTTTTCTTCGTTGTATTCTATTATTTTTTAAAATAAAGTTTATAGCAAATTGTATTTTACTAGGAATGTCTTCAAAAAGTGATAGACCATCATTTACAATTAATTTATATATATGGCACACACATTTTATATGAAAATGATCTGAAAAAGATGGAGTTAAACTATTTTTTTAAATTGTAATAGCGTAATTGTTAGAAGAAGCGTTATCTAATGTAATAGTCATAATTTTATCAGTTATTCCGTAATAATCGCACACTTGATAAATATTTTCAGCAATAAAAGTACCAGTGTGCCTATCATCTATATATCTATATGCTAAGATACGTTTTTGCATACATCATTTATAATCTATCCAATGACAGGTTACCGTTAAATAATCATGGCCGTTAGTACTACGGCATATATCAGAAGTGATAACCACTTTTCCATTAAAATGATATAATGAATAACGTAAATATTGTTGATATTCATGTGCGAATTTAAATACATCTCTCTTAACAGTTGATCTAGGAAAATCGTTAAAAGCAGGATTATACATATCTCTAATGTAATGAATAAAATCGGGAGATGAAGGAAATGAAAAAGGCAAACCCTCCACAACAACTAATTTTGATATTGCTTTCCTATCTCTATGTTTATCGTATTTAGGACTTACAATATCCCCCATCATAGGGTTAATTTGACCATGTACTTGGTCCGGGACAGTATGTGAACCTTGTCCCGATGGAGCGGACGTTTGCGCACCCGGTTTTGAAGCCTCGTATTGGGCATATCTAGCTGGATGAGCCCTTGCTACGTGTCTCATTAAACCCCCCGTCCCACTGTGACCTTTTCCAGTTTTAAATTTTAAAACATCTTTACAAAATTTACATCTAGCTACTTGATTCTTTACGTCCCTATCAAAAAATGTCCATGCATCTGATTTTAATGTTCGTTTTGCTGGACCTCGTCTCATACTAGGGGAAATAAGAGGCATTTCAGTTGAAGGTGCACTAGTGGGTGTGTTGTCATCTACATTAGTGGGTGTATCATTTAGATCATCGTCTAAATTAAAGTCTTCTTGAGTTCCAGAAAATAGATCCTCGTCTAAATCTAATGGTATTGTAGGAAAATGTTCAGTATCAACAGAATCATCATGTGTAGGAATAGGATTCTGTCTCGAAATAGGACGACTTGAAGAAATACTCTTACCCTTGTTGCCCCTACTAGAAGAAGCATGACCTCTACCCGTAAGCATACGTTTAAATTACTCCATTTTAAATTTATAATTATACTAATAAATAATTAAAGTAAATGAAATTAAGTGCGCTAAATAAAATAAACAGACAATAATAATTTAATGAAGGAACGAATGTACCAAACGCCGACGTGTAATCGAGAGGTTGAAAATTGAAACTTTGCTCGATGGAAGATCCTCAAGCTAGTTGCCAACTTCACTCCCAAATGAATAAATAAAATTGAATATTTAGTAGACAATGTAGACTTGTAGAGAGATAGATTGAGAGATTAGAGGGATTGTAGGAAGATTTGTGAGAAAGATGAAGAGAAAAATGAGGTATTTATAGTTAGAAAATTGGGTTAAAGTGTAAATATAATAACTTATGGGTTAAAAATAAATATTAAGGGGGTAGGGGTTTGGGGGAGGGGGAGGCCAAAAATGGTTGTTGCACAACGACCAAAATGTAAAATAGTTGTTGGTGTAACAACTATTTGTGCAAAAAGGGGGGGTTTTGGGCAGGATCGGGACGGGACCAGGTCGGGCCTGGCGGGATTGGGGCGGGTCGGGACGAGACCATGTCCCATCCCGGTTTGAGTCCCGATATAGCAATTTTTTTTTAAAAAAAGGTCGGGTTCGGGGCGGTGTCGGGGCGGGACCGGGCCGACCCAGCCCACTGCCTGCCTTAGACTCAGCCCTTGTTGACTACCCATCATCTTGTCGACCAACATCCCACCCACTTCTCCAGTCTCGACCTCACCCATCCCGTCGTCGAGTTCACTACCCCACCCCCCTGCCACTATTCTTGTGTCACCAAGCCCACTGCCCGTAACCACCCTACTGTCTGTGACCCAAATAGTCCTGCTTCCGACCTACCGTATGGAAACCCGTGCCAAACACGAGATTTTCAAACCGAAAGTCAATTTTAACCTATCCACTCAAACCATCTCCTCTATACCTAGAAACCCAAAATTAGCCAAGCTTTACTCGAATTGGAATGTGGCCATGCGTGAGGAATTTAATGTGCTCACTACACAATGCACTTGGGATCTCGTCTCGAAACCAAGAAGGGTGAATGTGATTCGTTGTATACGGCTATATCATCACAAATTCAGATATAGTGATGAGCTTGAACGCCATATGACGAGACTTGTGGCAAATGGCATGGGGCAATAAGAGGGAGTTGATTGTGGTGAGACATTCAACCCAGTTGTTAAATCAACCACCATTCATACTGTTTTGAGCATAACTACGGGAAAGAAATGGTCGATTCATCAACTTGATGTGAAAAATGCATTCTTACATAGTGATTTAAAAGAAACCGTATATATGCATCAACCGCCTGACTTTGTGCATTCGGAGGCTCCTCAGTATGTGTGTCATCTTCAAAAGTCACTCTATGGCTTGAAATAGTCCCAGTGCTTGTTATGAGCGATGTGGATGATATTGTTCTGACTGCCTCATATGATGTGCTGAAACACGAGATCAATACCCTGCTCAAATTCGAATTTGCTATGACTGACTTGGGTAGGTTGAGTTAATTTTTGGGGATTTCAGTGACCACATCCGAAAATGCAATGTTCCTGTGTCAGCATAAGTATGCCAAAGAAATTTTTTACATGGCTAAAATGACAAACTGCAAGATCATGCCCACTCCGGTCAACTAAAAGTCGAAACTCAGTACCGATGATCGGGGTCCGGTGCTCGATCACTTCCTTTTTAGGAGACTTGATGGTGCACTTCAATATCTTACCTTAACTAGGATCGATATTGCCTATGTTGTTCAGCAAGTGTGCTTGTTCATGCATGCTCTCAGGGAGCCTCACTTTACCGCTTTTAAACGTGTCATTTGGTATGTTAAGGGTACTCTTGACTATGAATTATATCTTTATCCATCTGCACCGACCAAGCTGATATCATATACGGACGCCGATTGGATCGGTTGTCCGGACACACGTCGATCCACTTCCGGCTATTGTGTATTTTTAGGTGATAACCTCATCTCGTGGTCAGCCAAACGGCAAGCCACACTTTCCCGTTCAAGTGCAGAAGTAGAATATAGAGGCGTTGCGAATGCTGTTGCCGAGATTTGTTGGCTCCGAAGCCTTCTTCTAGAGCTTCATTGTCCCTTACGTAAGACATCTATTGTCTATTGTGATAACATATTTGTTGTCTACTTGTCTCATAACCCGGTTCAGCACTAGTGAACCAAACATATTGAGATAGATATTCACTTTGTTCGTGAGAAGGTTGTCATGGGCCATGTTCGGGTGTTACATGTTCCCTCTTCCTATCAGTACACATATATATTTACTAAAGAACTTCCCCGGCAGTTGTTTCTTGACTTCATATCCAGTCTGAGCGTCCGGTCTCCTCCCGTTTCGACTGAGGGGGTGTGATAGAGAACACGTAAATATTCTCCATATATTCTGTAATGATTATTTTAGTGTAATTATGTAAAATATATATTTTTATTCAATTAGGATTACAATCATAAACACATATATATTGTATTAATAAGAAGACTCAAATTAAAGAGAATTTCATTATTCTACGTTATGATATAACCGGAGTTTGATATCTTTAAATTCCTATCAGGTCAGTAGCTTTGAGTGAATTTCAAACAGTTGAAAATAAGATAGTTGAGACTATTGCGGAAACCCGACAAAAACCATTAAAATAGATCATTTTATGCAAAAAGATATATATACAAAGTCGTGTGGTATAGTTCAGTAAAAGCCATGAACTTGTGTTTGTTTGTTAATATTCAATGATCAATTAATTATATTCTCAATCCAACTCTATGAATCGTGTTTATCCATTCAATGATGTGTACATGATTCCTTGTTTAATTAAGTTACATAGTTAAACATGTTTATTATGAACTTTTAGACCAATATTTATAAATTACAGTATTTATTGAGAAAATTATGACAAAACATTAAACTGTGATCTAAAAATATTCAGAAGATTTTAAACAAAGTTCAGCAATTTTTTAGATTAAGGTTTAGAAATTAGGAATTGTCAAGTTTAATTTTAAAATTAATTGCTTAAACAATCACAATCAGCTCCTCTCACGATAGAAGAGTAAATAATGACTATTTATACCGAACAAATGGTTATCTTGATCATTAGAAACTGGACAAGAGGAATCAAGCAAAATCGGAGGATGTAACTCAGGCCGTCAGGCGCATGTGCACAAATGCTCCCTTGGAGGAACGTTATTTAAGACATAGTTGGGAATTATGACATATACTTGCTCCATATTTAGCCATTCTAGAATTAATTTTGAATTCATATAGTCTAAAATCTGACTTTGCCAAAACTTAACTTCAGATAAATTAGTAAGAGTATATTTGCTTGTGTAATTGAAACTTCATATATTTAAGTTTGAAATTAGGCTTGACAATTCACCTAAAACTTTTAGATTAAGGTTTAGAAATTGAGTTCATTTTAGAAAGAAATTATGGCCAAAAACTTTAAATTTCTTGATAAGATGTTCCAATATCTATGTGCAGACTATAAAGGAGAAAATGTTCCAATTTCTTGAGAAGATGTTCCAATATCTATGTACAAAATGTCCAGTATTTGCACCCAACGTACTGTCAATCTGTCATTCGATAAAAGAGCAATGTGTTAATTGAATATTTGGATAAGAAACATTGCATTTGAAATCACAGGTCTCCTCTCCAATTATCTGAATGGCAACGTGAAGAGCCTTCTTAACCGGCAATAGCTGCAGCTGTCAACATGTTAACTAAACCCCTGTGTTTGTACACTTTTGATAAGATCTTTGGGGATGTTTGGATATTCAGTTATATAGTATTTAAGACTTGTTAACTTATTCTTACTTAATTTCCGCTTATTTAACTTGATATTTTTAAATATTGGGATGTGATTTACCTACCCGGGATAGTGTAGATGCCACCACGACTCGCGATATGGGTCGTGACAAATTGGAAAAGGGGCATACATTCAGCAAACATGAGCACAAATGCTCAATTCTAAGAAATGGCAAAGGGCACAAGGGTCCGGAAATATCCATCGAATGGCACACAGTCCAACACAATTACAAAAAAACAAAATATTCATCACAGGGCATGCAAGCCCACTTCAAAAACATTGTCATTAAAAATGGCATGCAAGCCGCCCACAAATTCACTCAAGCTGAAAAAACTAGCACAAACCACCGACATTACTGCTAATTATCGTTGCAGGAATAGATCCCTAGAAGGCCTCCAAACCGATGATCAGAGGCTGAAGACAAACAAAGCTAAGCTGGGGGGGAGCACCCTCGCTACCAGAAAAGTCGGCAGATGCATCGAAGGAGGATGGCATTTCTTCACGCAGGTCATCCATATAGGCCTCAACAGCCCTAAGGTCCACCTTTACATCCACGAGGGCTGAGAGAACATCAATCGCTCTCACATCCGTCCCTTGCAGTACCTCGAACTGGATTTGGAGGACATCATAGTCCCAAAGCAAGGTGGCCCTCTGCCGCTCAGCTACCCAGCAAAGTGTCAACTGTTGATTTCAGGCTCGAAGGTGGGCATGAGAAGCTATAAGCGCCTGCATCCGTACGCGAGTAACATCATGATCAAGCTCAGCCCCATCTACTCTCTCCCCAATTAATTGACGAGCATGGGTCATGATTCGAAAAGTCTAATCTCTATCTTCCAGCGTTTGTTTAGCCTCCTCCAACCTGCCCTTTAGGGTGGTCCTCCATTCCAAAAGATCTATGTGTTCGGCCCGAAGTTGGACAACCTATTTTCGGAGACGCCGATTCTCCTCTGCCAACCTCTCTACACTCTGGAAGGACGAAGACATGTTCTTAAAAAGCTCAATGGTGGAGGAAACGACCACATGCCATGAGAGAAAGTTAGACGGAATGAACTCAGTTTATACACTCATGTTGGAAGTAAACGATATGATAGAAATGACTCAAGTTACCTGAAGGAAGATGTCTGCAAGGTGGGCCAAGGAAGCTTTCAAGTCGGGTCAGAGTCAACAATAGGTAGGGGGAGGAATCGAATAGCCTACACCTGAATCTCCACCTCCCACACTCCCGGGTCATCCTTCGCTAACTCTCGGCTCCTTAATGGCCTCGGTTGAGGGGCCTCTCGCATCCCCGGATGTTGTGGTTCCTTCTTTATCATCCTCCATGAGAACCATCTTCTGCACACCCTCTCTCTCAAACTCATTAAAGAGATGGCGTGTCCTCACACGCGAGCTGATCCCGGAGGTAGACACCCCAACATCACCTGAAAGCCCTCGCTTCCTGCTTTTCCTGGCCTCTGCGGCGGCCTTAGCAATGTGTGCCCGAGCCTCATCCTAGAAGGCACCTTTCTAGCTAAGCCCCCTCGGGTGGGAAGACCTTCGAAAAAAAGAGTATGGAGGAAATTTAGGGCGACATATTAACATGTAATCAGTGAAAATGAAGAGTCGGTAAAAGAAGAAAGACTCACCATGACTTTTACCCTTCTACTTATCAGCGGAAATGGCTCTCCATATTCGCTCGATGCCGTGAGAGGCATAAAGCAGACCCATCACCCAGTCAAAGATGTCTGATAGGGGCTCGGGAACCAATAGGGGTAGCTGCAAAAATGAAAGGTAAGGTAGTCAGTAAAAGACTAGGAGAAATAAGAGAGAATGAGAGGAAGATTACTTATAAGCATTGTTCCAATGCTCCGGTAGAGGACCAAAATTGGTGTCTTGAAAGCGGTGAATAGGAATCATCACAGACCAATCACATTATCCCCGATCGTGATAGTCCTCATCATTTGTTATGAGGGCCCTAGAGCCCTAAAAAGCTAAATTGATTATTCCCACGCGAAGCACCCGACGGGAATATAGATGGATCAGATGATCCAAAGTGAATGAAAGGTGGACGAGATCAGCCAAATGTTGTAAGTATCATACTATTCTCCACGTCTGTGGGGCCAACTGCCCCGGATAAACGCCATAGCGACGATAAAAAAATTCAATCACCTGGTGGAGTGGGAGGCTGAATCCGATGGTAAACTGGTAGGTGTAATAAGCGATATTATTGGAATGTGCTGAGTAATACTTGCAATAAGTGGGGGAGGAAAAATATCAATATCAAAGCCTCATCCGCAGTCGATGCGGACCTGGGAAATGAGGAGTCATCAATCAATGAGGTCATATCCTTCATAGACTCGTAGCGGAGGTTTACACGGAAGTCCCTCTTAAAATTAAAGTTAGAGGGAATGATGTTAGATGCTGAAGAGCCCAAATCAATATCCTAGGTGACACCGGAGAATATCGGCCGATGGTAGGTTGCACCCTGTTCTGGCCTCATTCTAGCGAGAGTCAGACTATCAGAGGTACCAGAAGAAGACGATTGGGAAGTAGACATTTTGAGGATAGAAATTGAAGGGACGAAGAACTGAAATTGCTAGATTGCTAGATAAGAGGAAAGATGGAGATGAAAGTGAGGAAAAATGTTCAAGGTTGTCGGTTTATATAAACGAGAGAGTAATCATTACTCTTGAAACTCAAAGAGGTGTGCCTTATCAGCGAATGTCAAATCAGTGTCTCATAAGGAACGCCGTCGAATGAGTGATTGGGCGTATTTAATGATTGGCTCACGAAACTTCTGATAGAAAAAATGGATGTGATGTATCGGTTCACGCGAAAAAGTTTTTTGAAAAAGCGCACAGACTCTTTCACTTCTTATTCATATGAGTTCAAGGGTTCCGAAAAAGTGAGAAATGATCTGTATTGAGTAGAAATGCATCCGAATGTGTTTAGAGTATACAAGAATATTGATAGTTCTGGAGACCTCAACGGTCCCAAAGGATCTTCACAACTGTCCTCCACTCCCAACAACTTCTGTCACGTCAACGAACGAATACAAAGGTCAAAGACTTTATTATTGAGAAAGTAAAAGAAGGTTATTCAGTAGCCATCGCATGTTTCATTACCTTTTTTCCATTCCGTCGCATAAGGAAAAGGATAACGAATGATCGATTTATCATTGAGAATATTAACCCCAAAAAGATGAATGTGTGGTGTTCTAACATCGGCAGATCAAATAAGAACTTGATGAGCGAAATCCGGTGACAAAAAAAGGAGAAATTTTTGAATTTCGATGCCTAGCGTCCCTTGATAACCTAGGATTAGTGGCGATAGGGCTGATGTGGTATCTCAGAAACTGGGATTTGATGGTATATGTAGAGCGGATCCCATGGGCTTCTCAGGTGGAGGTTGGTTGAAGAAGATGTGATGCAAGTGAACGTCTACGAAAAAGTTATCGTAAAGTTTCGTTTAGATCAGAGTGCCGTGGCACGTGTGGACACGGTGATGTCAGTATGCTCACATCGTCACAGCTTTCTAGGATCATAATACTCTATGTTTTGTCATATATATGCAAGACTTAGAAGAGAAGGAAGGCACATTGTATTCTCTCTAAGCTTACACTTGTAAACCAGATCACTCTCAAGCTAATATACCATTCTCAGCTCCGGCTCTTGTTTGATTCATAGCTCATTGTTAGATCTAACCCATTTTATTCATCTTACTTGCTTATTATCGCATTTTACTTACACGTTAATCTTGCATACCCATAACTCAGTTAGCAACTCCGGACTCGTTTAAGAGGGTCTCGAGATCGGATACGACCTACTTGTCCTTAAACCCTTAAATACAAATCTCTAACTGTATTTTTGGTTAGAATCATTTTCACCTAAAAATAATATAATTAAAGAATGATGTTATGTAATTTATTTATTTATGTAATGGACACTTATGAACACACACAATTTATTTTAATATGAATATGGAGTGTCTAATAGAATCACTTTATCATATGTTAAGGTGCTCAACTGAAACTAGACTTGTCCAACGGGTCGGGGACCCGCCCGACCCGACCCGAAAAAACCAGGGCCAGCGTCGGCTTATAGCTGACTCGCGAGCCACCCGACCCGAAAAGCGGGGACCCGATCTTATGTAGGGTCGGGCCAGGGTCAGAATATTTTACCCATCTGACCCGGCCCGACCACCGACCCGACCCCGACCCGCGTGTTTTTTAATATAATTTATATTATTTTTCCTTCATTAATATTTATTTTGTACTTATATATATTTTTGCCATTAATATTTAAGTGATATAATGCATGTTTTTATAATATATGTATTGCTCTAATCTACATTGAGCTTGACATAAAATAAGATAAAAATGGTAGCTGATTATTAATAATATGTTTATATTATTAGTCGTTCTGTTAATACCAGGAAGCATAATGTAGGGAGAGAAAGTAGTTGTAAATTGATGAAACTTTAAATGGTCATAACTCTGCGCTCATATGTCCGTTTTACCCAATTTTTCTTTATTTTGCGTATTTTTCGAGACGGGGTCGGACAATATGCTAATTTTTAGAAAAACATCTGTTTTCTTAATAGTAAACATCTCACGATACACAATAGATTTCAACGTCGAAATTTCATGGTAGTGTAGGTGTAAATGTCAATTTCAGTTTTGGAAATTCATTTTTTTAAAAAAAATCCTCGACCCGACCCGCCAAATCCTGTCCCCCTTCCGACGGGTCAGGGCCGACCTGTGACCCGTAGGGCCAGAGTCGGACAAGCAGAAAAAAAAATTTCACCCGACCCGACCCGAGATTTGGACAGGTCTAACTGAAACTCGTCATAATTCGAATATCTAAATGACGTTTACTAGCATGTTTAAAGAGCTGTTATTTATCACATTATTTCGTTGTTATTACTATTCTTTTTTCTGCATGCGGTTATGATGCCTTCCTTTTCGTATTATTTCGTTGTTGTAACTGTTTTCACTTATACATTTCCTTTTTCAAATTGCTTTGAAATATTTTTCTTAAGCCGATGATTTATTCGGAAGCAACCTCTCTATTTCTAGGAGGTAGAGGTAAGATCTGCATCTATTTAATTTTGTACAGATTCTAACTGTTGAGATTATACTGATATGTTGTTATTGAACTATTTAAAATAAATTATTTTTCAAATTTAGAATGCACTTTCGTGGAACGGATAATAAACAAAGAGTATCATTTTAAAATGAAACGGAAGGAAGAGTAATAAAATAGAATTGCTTGGGAGCTTGGATTCCACTCGTAAATGTCATTCATTGGGTGGATGATTGTTGGCCTAGGACCGACCACCACCTGCAGACAAGAACCCCTTTGGAAGTAACTATGGCATCATTTTCTCATTTACTATAATGGCCTTTCTTACCCCTTTAGCCACTCCCACATTGACCTAGATATAAAACCTGTCTAAAAATTTAACACAAAAAATGCGTAGATTTTGTAGTTTGTCTCCTAGTAAATTAGCTTTGGAGCAATGATAGTACTACTCTTTGAATTTTAAAACACAAACTTTTTTCTTCTTGCATGCTAGGTAGAGTAGCTAATCCGATCAACAATCTAACAGGACCACAAGACCCGTTTGAACATAGGTATAATTCACTTTTTTTTAAAAAAAATTAGTGCTTAGCCATGAAAATTTTAAATACAACTTAATTTAAAAAATAATCAAAACCTTATTTTCACTTTTTTTACTTTTTATTTTTTGGTTGTTGCTTTTGTCTTTCACTTTTCAAATTTTACCCTATATTTTTTATTTTTATAAATTTGACCTCATTTAATTCAGTTGTTCGGAAAATGCATGCTCGACAGGAGCAAATTGTTCACACAATGTAGGAGGATTATATTAAAGAATAGTTATTACTACTAGTATTGTTGATTTTTAGTACTAATGAATCTTTGTAATGATATGTAGAATTGACGAAATGTAATACTATATAGTAGCTCGTAGGTGAAAAGAAATGCACTTAGTCATTTTAGTTATGTAGCTCGTATGTATCAGTGAACAAGTACATGCCCGTAATTAATGAAGATACATGTTGAAGATGCGAATAATTGTAAACTTGGTTATATCATTGTATTAAAAAAATCTATATAATTTCATGCTTAATGTAATAGGAAGTGATTGATGGGCAGTGTTTACGCACTAGTTATGTTTATTAATTTTTTTGGATGGTTTTGCTAGTTTTTGAAAATTGGGTGTATAAATCATATTTCATATTTTTAAGAAAAAATACATTTCAATAACCAAATATTATTTACAAAAACTATGGCCAAACACAATTTCAATTTAAAAAATCCCCAAAAAGTGAAATTGTTTTTGATTTCTATGGCCAAACGCTAACCTAAGTGTTTTTCTAGCTAATTTACACATGATTTGTCTTCTTTTTTTTAATTGAAAACTAGAAAAGCCGGACTTTCTGAAAAAATAGCTTCTCATATGAAAAAACAGGTGATATATTTTATTATATGTACTTTTATTGCGGATATTTTATGAATACACAAAGATTAATAAGTAAAAATAAGTAACATTACACTTTTTTCTTAGAAATAAAAACTTGTCCACCTGCCAAATATAAAATCTTTTACAAACTCATGTAATTTGAGTTACGCCAATAAAATATGATTTGATGTCTTACTAATAGACTTACCTAAAACCTGTATGCAACTTAGTCACCTCTGGGCAAGGAGGCAATGAACAGATTACTGTTAATGCTTGTGATGATGTCTATACTCATTTTATTTGTCCATCTGATTATTGTGTATGAGACTTCTTCTATACTCAGAGTCAGTTGATTAGTACTTAGCTAAAACTACTTTATAATTTACACCTACCTATCTCTGAGTAGTTCTGTTTTCTTGGATGTCATCTTATTATTGTGTATGGGACTTGTTCTATACTCAGAGTCAGTTAATTAGTACTTAACTAAAAGTCTAAAACTATTACTTCATTATTTATACCTATCCGTCTCCATGACTAGTTCTGTTTTCTTGGCTGGTGAATATTATAAAAAGACAATATTTATGTTCGGAAAATATGGTCATCCCTTTGTCAAAAGGTAAAGAGTTCTTTGCTTTTTAAATCTAACAGAGGCGTGGCTGTTTAGATCTTCTCTGGTGCTTTAATCCTGCATATTAAACTTAACAGGACACTCAACTCCCCAATTAGATCTTATTTGCTTATTCTGGTGCTGATTTTTCCTTTGTTTGGTGCTCATGCTAACAGATTTTTTTTATCTTGTTCAGTTACCGTTGGATGTAGTGGTTACCCATAGAGGCAAACAGTCAATGAACACCCATATGCTGCACTTCGCCCTACCAAAGAGCCGGGAAGTTGAACCCAACTATAGCCAGCAAAAGCTTCAGATATCCTTGAATAACAGCTTTGGTCATAATGAAGTGGATCAAGCTGCAAGTATTTTGAATCCAATTACTGTATCAACTGGACTTAGACTTTCTTATGAGGAAAAAGAACGCAACTCATCAGTCACTTCCGCTCCTGAAAACATGAAAGCAGCCCTTCCTGCTCTTCTACCGATAGACAGTGGCTTTAAATATGAGACTAACAGGCAAAGAGAAGAATTTGATCACTACATGAAAGTGCAGGTAATGTATTCATTAACTTAGTCTGAAGTTTGGCATATCAAACTTTAGATTGATCTGGATTAAGTTATACAATGTGTCTGAAAAAAGAAATATGGTTTTTTCCTATCCATTCTTGATATATGTCTTACCTACTGCTAAAGGGGTTGACATGCCTTTAGTCATTATTATGCATCCCCCGATTGGCTGGGATTGACTTGTAAAAGTTGTTTATTATATGAGTAAGAGCATAAATATGATCATTTCCATGTTGGCAGTATCACAAGGGTCAGTATCTCCAACGTATATCTGAGAATTGAGCAAATGTTGATAGTTTAAGGCATTAAAGAGTTTAAGAAATGACGTGGAGGTGCATACTGATACCAACATATATGTTCTGCATTGAATTTGTGTTATCTGAAATTTTAGTCCTTAAGCACTTCTGATTCATCCTTGGTAACTCAGGAAGATAATATGATGAAGGGCATGAGAGGGAGTTGATTCATCGACAGACAGTATCTTTACTGAACTCCTTGCAAAAAGAAGCCAACAAGAGATTCTATGAGAGATCTTGAAATAGACAATTTGAACCGCAAGAACAGGGACCTTGGGGAGAGAATTAAGCAGATTACTATAAAAGCTCAATTGTGGCATTACAGAGCTAAGTACAATGAGTCGGTTGTCAATGCCCTGAAAAGCAATATTCAGCAGGCCATGGCCCATGGTTCCATGCAGGTTAAGGAAGGTTGTGGAGATAGTGAAGTAAATGATGCTGCCTCAAGTACAAATCACCATTTGGCAAGGGGTTCGCAAGACCCAGTACCCCAACTACAACAACTAAAATGCAGAGCTTGCAAGAGTAAAGAAGCCAGTGTCTTGTTATACCCATGCATGCACTTGTGTCTTTGTAAAGTGTTGGAAATTTGCCTTTGGCGGGAGTTGCGACCGACCAACTTTAACGGCTTAAACACTAGTGTAACGTATGTTGGAGATGTTGGAAATTTGCCTTTGGCGGGAGTTGCGACCGACCAACTTTAACGGCTTAAACACTAGTGTAACGTATGTTGGAGAATCCGGTTCTTCACACATGCATGATCTACTAAGTACGTAGATAACCGTAGGGCCAAGAATCGTCAAATTTCATTGAGAAATGAAAGAGATATTGGTTCACGAAGTAAGGTGTTTGAAGCATGGAAAGTGTGGTATTGTGTGTAATTCTCCCTCATCGGTAGAGGAAGAAAGAATTGTTGTGTATATAAGATTCGAAATTGGTTTGGGGTTTGGGACCCCAAGGGGTATCCCATGTGTTTAAAGGAGGGAGGACCTAGATGTGCTTCGGTTCGAGGAAAGACACACGCGCGCCGCCGCCGCGCGCCCGTCCGGTCCGGTTCCGGTTCCGAGTTAAATTTTGGGCCGTGGTGTGGGTCTTCGATATTATCTTTTTGGGCCGAAGTACGAGTTTGATCCCGAAGTTTCAGATATACGTTTGGACCGAGAATTCTTTCGGATATGCGAGTTTGGTCCACGAAGTTTCAAGATGTACAGTTTGGTCCCCGAAGTTTCCGGATGTACAGTTTGGTCCCCGAAGTTTCCAGAACTTCAGAATTTCGACGGTCAAAAACAGAATGCCAAGCACTCAATTCAGCCATTTATTTTGGCTGAATTACTCCTCCTATAATGGCCAAATCCGTTGGTCTTTCTCCCATTAATGGTGGTGGCTTTACTACCTCCATAATGGCCATTATTTGGCTGTTATGGAGGGCAGTAATCAGCCCCCTCCCTCACCTATTTAAACACCCCCTTACACCATTGTTGAGCACTAAGAATGACCAAAGAGATGCTGCAAAACAGTGCACGAAAATACACAACCAAAATAGTTTTCTTCCTACAACTTCCAAGCATCATTTCGTTACTCAATATTCTTCACGGTAGCTCTTGAGTTTCCTTTGCTCAAGGGTTCCATTCTGTTTTATCTTGGGAGACAAATTGTCCGGGACGTATAAAGGATACATACGGGGCAATATTGTCTTAAGGACAGAGTGCCACACTCGACTCGGATAAACCGTTTCCATTTTTCGATCTTCAACAAAATCGTAATTTCGCTTTTTTGTTGTTATATTGTAATTTTCAGATTTCTAGTCGAAAATATTGTATTCTTTGTTTATCCTTTCGAATACTTGTAATAGTTAAATACTTCCCGTACTGCTTTATAAAGTACCATAGAGCAAAATCTCCCAACAACTTAAGACAATTTTTGTATTGTATTACTATTAGTATTCGAAAGATGTCGGTCAAAAATTGTGTGACCAAATCTGGATATGGAAATGGTTTTCTGGTAGAAGAGAGTGATGATGATGAACGTGTTCATGATGTCACCGCTACCAAGACTGGTGGGAACAAGCGCTCTCGAGAGCCTGAGGATGTCAAGCGGGACAAGAGGAGAAGAGTGAAGATGTTATTCTATCTTGTAGCAGAAGGCCTATATCTGTCCCAGACAAAGGATCCGAATAATGGTGAGAAGGAAATGGACACTCAGTCTGATGAAGTGACTGAAGTGAGCCAGAATCCGAAATTGGGATAAGTATTTTTCTCACTTGTCAAGAATAAGGATTAAATGATAAGTAGTTTTTCTTACTTGTCAAGAATAAAGATTAAATGATGTCTGATTAAAAATGGATTAAAGTAAGGAGGAATATGAAAAATAATTTATATTCCTTATGCTTTAACAAATCAGAAGTTTAATCTCATCTTCTTTTCCGTTTAAAGATTGGATTTTGTAAATGACTTAAAAAGATCCGTTCTTTTAAGTGTAATTGTTAAAGTGTGTAAAGTATGTTCGCACATACGATGGAGAAAGATCCACTAACTGTGCGAAAACTGTTACCACATTTAAGTAAGCACCAAGAATTATCTGGGCACCAATCATAACGGAAGAAGTCTAAAAGTTAATGACGTTGAGCCTGTCATACTATTTGGCAGAAGATCCTTCATAGGATGATATTGGACACTCAGTCACATAAAGCCTCCGGGCGACTGGAGTGGGCCAAAATTCCTTTGATAGGATGATATTGGACACTCAGTCATAAAAAGCCTCCGGGCGACTGGAGTGGGCCAAAATTCCTTTGATATGATGATATTGGACACTCAGTCATATAAAGCCTCCGGGCGACTGGAGTGGGGCCAGAACTCATTTCATAAGAAAAGTAATGGACACCTAGTAAGGTGGGCTAGAGTTTCCAGGTCCTAAATGATCTGAAGGCCTAAAGAAAGGCAGTAAAGAAATTGGACACTCAGTCTGCCAAAGCAACTAGAGTGGGCCCGAGTATCGAGATCACATATGATCCGGTTACGCCCTAACCACGGGCAAAAGGTTGTTCATGTGAAGCAACGCCACCTCTAAAATCAAAGGGGTGGAGAGGTTGTCCTCAATAGGACTTCAAGGAATGAGATCACTCTAAAAGAGGTGATACATGTTCCTAACTTGGTTAAAGGACGTTGTTGGTCAAATCTGATTTGAGACTAGTCCAACAGGTCCGTAAAAACTAAGAGTGGTACAATATGTCTATAGCCAAATGAATGATATATTTGTAATCCGTGCATCTATGCCATCATAGATTAAGACACGTTAAATAGCAAGTCATTCAAAAGCTAACGATGTTGAGATTGTTGCCTTCGTCGACATAAACCCTCAAAATAAATGTGAGGTAGATGAAGAGGCAAAATCACCTTTCCAAATTCCATCAAGGGAATAGCGAAAGAAGCACCGCTCCTCTAGAACTTAGTCACACCTAATTGGGTGATTTGAAGTTTATACAAAATAGAGGGGGGAGACAAGTACGTTGTGATCTTCATTGATGATGGTACAACGTATGGAATCCTTTGTTTATTGAAAAGCAAAGATGAAGTTGTTGAAGCCTACAAAGCAGAAGTTGAAAATCAACTAAGCCTACGGATTGAGAAATTCGTAGTGATAGAGGGGGAGAATGTGAAACATCGTTCATTAAACGCATTGTTCATTTCTCACATCGATCTAACGGTGTTAGCCAAGCGCAAACCCGTACGCCTAAATTATGTAGGGCAAGGCGATCCTTACCGCTAATGCGATTCTCAACAGAACTCCGCATAAGGATAAGGATAAGGATAACTCTTCGTGTGAGACATGGAAATGATCTCACATACAAAAGTTGTGATGGCTTGGTAGAAGTTGGACTACCGAAACAGGTCAAGTTCGACCTAAGACTGTAGATTGCATATCCACTGGATCCGCAAATAACAAGATAGTGTTGATCGCCTCTTGGCGTCAAAGAATCTTGAATTCTTTGGAGATAACTTTCCTTGGAAAAGGAAAAAGGAGTAATTGCTCAAGGTTAACAAGAACCCGCAAGGGCTCTGATGTCCGGAACTAGACGTTCGTATCTTCATGACTCGAAAGTTTCTTGTCTATCAGGAACTTAATATTCCGGATCTGCAGAACTCGGGGATTCTAGATGTTGAACCAAGACGGAGCAAAGAGGGGACAAAGACTTGTTCCGGTCCTTCTAGCTTGTATGGTTGAGAACGAACCATGGACAATTAACAAATAATTGTTATCTCCAAAAGTGTTGCTTTGGAAAGAAGCTAAAGGGAGAAATAGATTCCATATATAGAACCATACGTGTGTAATAGTTAATCTTCCTCCGGAAAAGAACCTTTGGGTTGTAAAAAGTGCTCCCATGTGAGTAGCTTCACATCCGGGGCCATTGTAATCTTACATGGCATGGGTGTTGAAAATGACCTTCCCAATAGGAGAGTTGGAAGAAGAGGATCGAAATTGGTTTTTTGAACTGTTGGGCTTCTTCCCGAACTTTCATTTTGGTCCCCGAAATGTTTACATTTTAGTCCCTGAAAGTCTCAAATAAAACGAAACAATGAATCGACCACGAAACATTGGCTCGAAGTTAGAAAGCCAACAGTTGGAAAACCAACGGTACGAGAGTGAAAATCATATTGAAACAAAGTCTCGATATGAAAGATATGTGTATCACGAGATGACTTCTTAGGAATTGAATTTCTAAGACATCTAACGGATCGGTCAATAGTTGACGAGTCTCGTTGAAGCCACCAATGGATATGAATCATAGACCGATTGGAATCATGGTGCACCCATAGACAAGGAGTGATATGCACGGGTCACGTGTAGTTCAATGTATTGTACACACTACAACCGACACGGTATCGTCCTACAAACATATTAGTTGAACTAAGGTTCACCGATGATCTTAATACATGATCAATAGAAGGCGTTAAGTCGGATATGACGATATCCGAATTATTCGCTTATCTACGGATTATAGTATTACGGATGTCCAGCGGTTACGAGAGAACACGGTGATGCAAAGCGGACATCGGATCGAAGAACACCAAAGCCACAAGTAAATGTGTATGGTGGTTCTTGGAAAATCCTCTAAGCAAACTTGCATCGACCGATTCATGATGGTATCGGAGTTTATCGCTTTATACAAAGCATGAAAGAAGTTGAGTAACTTCACGACTCATTAGAGGACGTCCCTTATTGGGAGAAACCCGTGCCTTCAGCAGTTCTACTCGTGGCTAGCCGGTCGGCTTTAGGAAGGACACGGATGACGGCGTCTGGACATATCTGTCACGGCCTTCGGAGACATAAGACCGTATGGAGTTGATCATCACGGGTATCACTTCCTTATTTACTAACTAAGGGACTACCGGAGATCAAGTGTTACTGTCTAGGGGAATGGGCTTAAAACCCAAAATATACGGACCAATACGGTGGAAACCCAACCTTACGAACCTGGAGATCCCGGTAATTTGGTTCAATGGGAAAACTAAGTTGTAAAGGTTCGGTTGATCGCTTCGGTCGAAGCATGAGCACTTCGGATAGTGATTTCGAAAAGAAACACCAAATCCAAAGCCGTTCCGCGATAGACGTTAAGTGCTATCTGCGGTATGGGTAAAGGTTAAGTTTTCAAAACTGTAATGATCCTCAACGAGTTGAGGTTAGGTCTTTGGGAAACTTTTAATGGTTCCTAACACTTGTGAAGTGGGGTATAGCGGGATACCTTGTAGGAGACCACCTATTTAAGTGCGAGGACGGGCCGCCTCAAATTGAACGCACTTAAGAATCCAAGACGTTGTCCATGGCCAAAACGGACAAAACATTACGAAGAAGAGAGTAAGGGAATTTGTTGTGTTGGTACCGTTGTCTTGGCTTACACTAAACACCGACGGTTCAAGACATCACGTTCACCGCGCAAGTAAGTAAGTCCGATGGTATTCAACTATGGAAGGTTCAAAGCGAGGCTACCTCTCCTTATGCAACATCGGTCCGCGAAATATTGCTTTGGAAATGAAAAGACACCATGTGAGTGCGCCAAAATCTCTTTCAAGAGGGGATTGTTGGAAATTTGCCTTTGGCGGGAGTTGCGACCGACCAACTTTAACGGCTTAAACACTAGTGTAACGTATGTTGGAGAATCCGGTTCTTCACACATGCATGATCTACTAAGTACGTAGATAACCGTAGGGCCAAGAATCGTCAAATTTCATTGAGAAATGAAAGAGATATTGGTTCACGAAGTAAGGTGTTTGAAGCATGGAAAGTGTGGTATTGTGTGTAATTCTCCCTCATCGGTAGAGGAAGAAAGAATTGTTGTGTATATAAGATTCGAAATTGGTTTGGGGTTTGGGACCCCAAGGGGTATCCCATGTGTTTAAAGGAGGGAGGACCTAGATGTGCTTCGGTTCGAGGAAAGACCACACGCGCGCGCCGCCGCGCCGTCCCGTCCGTCCGTCCGGTCCGGTTCCGGTTCCGAGTTCCGGGTTCCGGGTTCCGGGTTCTCGGGTTCTCGGGTTCACGGGTCACGGGTCACGGGTCACGGGTCACGGGTCACGGGTCACGGGTCGTGGGTCGTGGGTCGTGGGCTGTGGGTCTTCTGATATTATCTTTTTGGGCCAGAAAACTTTGCCAGAAGTACGAGTTTGATCCCGAAGTTTCGGATATACGAGTTTGGACCAGAATTCTTTCGGATATGCGGTTTGGTCCCTGAAGTTTCAAGATGTACAGTTTGGTCCCCTGAAGTTTCCGGATGTACGGTTTGGTCCCCGAAGTTTCCGAACTTCGAGAATTTCGACGGTCAAAAACAGAATGCCAAGCACTCAATTCAGCCATTTATTTTGGCTGAATTACTCCTCCTATAATGGCCAAATCCGTTGGTCTTTCTCCCATTAATGGTGGTGGCTTTACTACCTCCATAATGGCCATTATTTGGTTGTTATGGAGGGGATAATCAGACCCCTCCCTCACCTATTTAAACACCCCCTTACACCATTGTTGAGCACTAAGAATGACCAAAGAGATGCTGCAAAACAGTGCACGAAAATACACAACCAAAATAGTTTTCTTCCTACAACTTCCAAGCATCATTTCGTTACTCAATATTCTTCACGGTAGCTCTTGAGTTTCCTTTGCTCAAGGGTTCCATTTTGTTTTATCTTGGGAGACAAATTGTCCGGGACGTATAAAGGATACATACGGGGCAATATTGTCTTAAGGACAGAGTGCCACACTCGACTCGGATAAACCGTTTCCATTTTTCGGTCTTCAACAAAATCGTAATTTCGGCTTTTTTGTTGTTATATTGTAATTTTCAGATTTCTAGTCGAAAATATTGTATTCTTTGTTTATCCTTTCGAATACTTGTAATAGTTAAATACTTCCCGTACTGCTTTATAAAGTACCATAGAGCAAAATCTCCCAACAGGAGAATCCGGTTCTTCACACATGCATGATCTACTAAGTACGTAGATAACCGTAGGGCCAAGAATCGTCAAATTTCATTGAGAAATGAAAGAGATATTGGTTCACGAAGTAAGGTGTTTGAAGCATGGAAAGTGTGGTATTGTGTGTAATTCTCCCTCATCGGTAGAGGAAGAAAGAATTGTTGTGTATATAAGATTCGAAATTGGTTTGGGGTTTGGGACCCCAAGGGGTATCCCATGTGTTTAAAGGAGGGAGGACCTAGATGTGCTTCGGTTCGAGGAAAGACCACACGCGCGCCGCCGCCCGTCCGTCCGGTTCCGGGCTCACGGGCTCACGGGCTCACGGGCTGTGGGTCTTATGATATTATCTTTTTGGGCCAGAAGTACAGTTTGGACCAGAATTCTTTCAGATGTGCAGTTTGGTCCCTGAAGTTTCCAGAAAATCAGAATTTCGACGGTCAAAAACAGAAATGCCAAGCTCCGGGCTCACGGGCTGTGGGTCTTATGATATTATCTTTTTGGGCCAGAAGTACAGTTTGATCCCAGAAGTTTCAGATATACAGTTTGGACCAGAATTCTTTCAGATGTGCGGTTTGGTCCCCGAAGTTTCAAGATGTACGATTTGGTCCCGAAGTTTCCAGAAAATCAGAATTTCGACGGTCAAAAACAGAAATGCCAAGCACTCAATTCAGCCATTTATTTTGGCTGAATTACTCCTCCTATAATGGCCAAAACAGTTGGTCTTTCTCCCATTTATTTTGGCACGAAAATACACAACCGAAATAGTTTTCTTCCTACAACTTCCAAGCATCATTTCGTTACTCAATATTCTTCATGGTAGCTCTTGAGTTTCCTTTGCTCAAGGGTTCCATTCTTTGTTTTATCTTGGGAGACAAATTGTCCGGGACGTATAAAGGATACATACGGGGCAATATTGTCTTAAGGACGAGTGCTACACTCGACTCAAAAAAATATTTTACATTTTTCCGTCTTCTACAAAACTGGAATTTCCAGTTTTTACTTGTGTAACGATTGTAATTTCAGATTCCATGTTGAATTATTGAAATCTTTATTTATCCTTTCGAATACTTGTAATAGTTAAATACTTCCCGTACTGCTTTATAAAGTACCATATAGAGAAAAATCTCCCAACATAAAGAATGTGAAGGGCTTATTGATAGTTGCCCAGTATGCCAGGTAATGAAGACTGCAAGTGTTCAAGTTTACATGTCATGAAGACGTATACGACACTTGCAATCATCATCATCTTTTGTGTTAAAAGAGGAATGTTTAAATTATGAACAGGTTGTAATGTTTGTTACAATCATGAATTATGGATGCCTTAACTATATGAATACAAGATCAGATGAAACGAGTATGATATTTTTCTGGCTTGCATATTGTTGCTTTGTTATGCTCTTCTTCTTGATACATGGTCTTTGCATGTTTATGATGCTAGGGATGAGTCAAAACCATTGTGGACCACTGGACTATGAGATATGGTATCTCTGGATACTTGCAAGTAGCAAGTAGAGATTTCACGCAAAATTATCTATATTCTCCAATAACAATATGTTACTACTACTCCGAGATCACATTTGATGAAATGTTGTGTGTTTATAGTTAAACTAAGAAAATTAACTGGTTTGGAGGGGGAGGGAGTTTGCAATGGCGCTAGGAGGGATACCAAAACCAAATTCTAACAGCTACTATTTTGCTTCGAATCAATGTCTTATAATTTGTGGGGCGATTCATATTTCAAAGACATGAATCTGTTGGAAATTAGCCTTTGACGGGAGTTGCGACCGACCAACTTTAACGGCTTAAACACTAGTGTTACGTATGTTGGAGAATCCGGTTCTTCACACATGCATGATGTACTAAGTACGTAGATAACCGTAGGGCCAAGAATCGTCAAATTTCATTGAGAAATGAAAGAGATATTGGTTCACGAAGTAAGGTGTTTGAAGCATGGAAAAGTGTGGTGTGTGATCAATTTTCCCTCATCGGTAGAGGAAGAAAGAATTGTTGTGTATATAAGACTCGAAGTTGGTTTGGGGTTTGGCACCCCAAGGGGTATCCCATGTGTTTAAAGGAGGGAGGAACTAGATGTGCTTCGGTTCGAGGAAAGACCACACGCGCGCCGCCGTCCGGTTCCAGGCCGTGGGATATTATCTTTTTGGGCCAGAAAACCTTGCCAGAAGTATAGTTTGATCCCAGAAGTTTCAGATGTGCAGTTTGGTCTCTGAAGTTTCAAGATGTACAGTTTGGTCCCTGAAGTTTTCAGAAAGTCGAATTTCGACGGTCCCGGAACGAAACGTCAAAGACTCAATTCGGCCATTTATTTTGGTGAATTACACCTCCTATAATGGCCAATCCGTGGCAATCCATTTATTTGGTGGCTTTACTACCTCCATAATGGTCATTATTTGGCCAATAATGGTGTTATGGAGCGATCAAACGATCCCTCTTCCTCCTATATAAACACCTCTTACACCATTGTTGAGGCACACTTGATATACACGAAAATACACAAAGCGAGAAAGCAAAGCGGTTTCTTCCTAATCTTCCAAGCATCATTTCGTTATTCAATATTCTTCACGGTAGCTTTTGAGTTTCCTTTGCTCAATAGTTCCATTCTTTGTTTTATCTTGGGAGACGAATTGTCCAGGACGTATAAAGGATACATACGGGGCAATATTGTCTTAAGGACAGAGTGCCACACTCGACTCAGCAAAAATAACTTTCCAGTTTTCTTGATCAACAAAATAGTAATTTCAGTTTGTTGTTATATTGTAATTTTCAGTTTTAGAGTTGAATTATAATTTCAATTCTTACATAAGCAGTTACTTGTAATTTCCGTTTCCTGTAAATCCTTTGTAATACACAACAGAATCTTGGATTTGATGCTGCAAATTTATAAACAGAAAGGTTCCTAACAAAACTGTCTCACAGTTTCGAGGTTTTCATGTATTATTCTACTAATTCTAAACGAAAATAAGCAGACTAATGTTTTATTATTGGCACCATAGATGTATTAAATGATAGTAACAATCGACCATTGGTCTTGAATGGTAGCCCCAAGCATTTCTTGTTATCTTGTACAAATTTCCGAATATATTAGGTTAAAGAAATACTTTGTTATGTTTGAACGTATAATTTATTGACCATATTAACATTATAGAAATATAAACAATATGCTTGAATCGATAATACAAAAAAAATAAGTTAATAAATTGAGGTACTTGTAAATTGATTAAAACACCATTGTCATAAGAAATAGTGTGAGAACCGAGTATTTCAGATTCACAACATTTGGGGTCCGGTAAGCCATGATAATTTTTTTCACTTTATTTGAAAATCAACATCTGATCATGAAAATTTTAAATATAATTTGAAGTTAATATTTGGATTTTGGAATTTGAAAAACACATGAAACCAGCATTCAACACAATCAAATATTCTTTGCAAAAATCTATAATCAAACATAACTCCATCTTAAATTTCAACTTAAAAAATTTAAAATGAAATAAAAAATATTTGATTTTTATGGCGAAACGCCTATTTGAGACCTTAAGTTTGACCTATTTTTGCGATTTTCTTAAACCTCATATTAATAAGATCAGCAAAATAGCATATTCCTATTGTCTCTTCACTATTTATTTTTATCCAATCACAGTCTTTCCAGGTTGGTAAGAAAAAGATTTACCAAATCGGATCCAACAAATTGGTCCACCCCCAACCACCTATATTCACCAACCCAAACCCACAATTCAAAATATCATACAAAAAGCACCCCCAAAGTTACAAAAAGTACTCAAAATATCCCCATACATTTCTGAACTCTCTAATTTTGCCTCGCTGTTTCCATTCTGTCTTCACTTCACTTGTCACGCCTCGACGGAGCCCCCAACGTTCTCCTCTTTCCCCTCACACACTTATATTCACCTCCCCCTTTCTTCTTCTCACTCTCTCTACTGCGTTGCTTCTATCAAATTCGCTAAAATGCAGAGCACAGCAATCTCATTTTCTCCGTCAATTTCACTCCCTAAGAAGCCTTCAATGTGCAGATTCAACCCTTTATCTTCTCAATCTTGTCATTTTGGCTCCCTAAATGGCTCAGCTGCCAGGAAAATCAATCCAATTCGATGTTCTTCTTCTTCTTCTTCATCTAAATTGAATCGAAACGGATGGATTTCAGTTCCGTCGCCGGTTCCCGAGCGTGAATCCGATGGAGTGGAGGTTCGAGCCACGTCTGTGCCGGAGAGCGTTGGTGAGACACCGAAATCCAAGCTAAAGGAGACGTTGGTGCTCGGATCTCTTTTCGGGCTTTGGTATCTCTTTAACATCTACTTCAACATTTACAACAAACAAGTAAGCTTTTCTGTTTCTCATACCGCTTTAATTGTGTTGGATTGATGTCAAATTAGCGCTGATCTAAGGTCCTAGACTCCTAGTTGCTTATATCACTTGTTCGTACGTGTATAAATTTTGCTTCCTTGCTTGTGTTTGATAGTGCTTTATTGTATGTATAAATGCATGCATGTATTGCCATTTGTGACGTTCTTCAAGGCATGAATCAATCAAAAAATTTATAACATTAATTTAGACTTCGTCATGGCACAACTTCAATTGACCGAGGATATGACCTTAGATAGGATGCTATGGAGGTCGCGGATTAGGACAGAATGTTAGTAGGTAGCTAAGTGTTGTCACCTTCTGTGTGGGGGAGGGAGGGGGCTAGTCTCCTCCACTCCTCTTTTCCTTTTAGTAGTAGTATTTAGTTATCACGTAGTTTCTTATTCCTCGATGTGTATTACTGTTTGTTGCCGCATTTGTTTTGTATCTTGCTATTTTACTGTCTCTTTTCTTACAATCCTGCGCCAGTTAGTTTGCGGCTTAATTGAAGTGATTTGGAATCTCTCACTGTCATATGCAAGATATGGTTAGCCTACATTTATTTACAGTTTGCAACATAATTGTAGTGCTTTTGAATCTCTCATTGTCCTATACAATATATGCTTAGGAAATGCAATTTGCTTACAGTATATTAAAACTTTAGATTCTCAGTACATGTTACTTGGAATTGAACATGGCTGCTAAATAGAAATGTTAAGTTTTGTGTTTCCGGACATGGCAAGTTGCGTCATTGATTAACATTCTATATTCTATAGGTGCTGAAAGCGTTCCATTACCCAGTTACAGTGACTCTCGCGCAATTTGCTGTTGGCTCCGTCCTTGTAATTCTAATGTGGACTCTCAATCTATACAAAAGGCCAAAAATCAGTGGTGCACAGGTAACTTCATTGAGATGGATTAACTATGCTTTGGATTTAAAGCTGATTATGCGCGTGTGTTCTGATTTTAAATTTTCAATTGGCAGCTTGTTGCAATTTTGCCATTGGCAATGGTGCATACCTTGGGCAACCTTTTCACCAACATGAGTCTTGGAAAAGTTGCTGTGTCGTTCACTCACACTATCAAAGCTATGGAGCCATTCTTCTCTGTTGTCCTCTCTGCTATGTTTTTAGGCGAGGTGCGCTTTAGATGAATATCCTTTACATTTCTATATAAAGGTTTTGCATTCATTTGTGACAGCAAGGCGAAGAAAGTATTTTATCTCTTCCTATATTTTCTTCTTAATTCAGATTATATTTATGTTTTCAGTACGTTAAAAAGAAAAGATATTCACTTCCATTTAATTGTTTGTCTACTGTCTGTGTTATCATAGTTAATGGCATTGTGTCTGTCTTGTTCATGCAGTTCCCTACCATATGGGTTTTGTCTTCTCTTGTGCCAATTGTTGGTGGAGTGGGACTGGCATCCATGACTGAGGCATCTTTTAATTGGTGGGGGATTAAAATGTTCTATGCTATATAATGCCATATGATTTTGTTGCTTTTTTAGTATATAAATACTTTAGATCAAGTTTTATAACAAAGTTTAATATTCAGATCTCGTGTTGTTGATTTCCAGGGCTGGATTTTGGAGTGCAATGGCCTCTAATTTAACAAATCAATCTCGTAATGTCCTCAGCAAGAAGTTTATGGTTCGCAAAGAGGTAATTTTGTTCTGTTTCATGCTATTAGATGAGGGTATGTAGAATATGTGTACCTAAAGTAGAAGGTTTCTTCAGTTGATAGTTCAAGCTTATATGAAATGGTAGTTGCAAGAGCAAACTATTTGGGTGCTGTTACGTTGTTCTTTTCCATTTTTCATCAAGTAACTAGCTTGTTTCTAGATTAACCTTGTTGCATTTGCATGACAAAACAAAACCAAGTTATGTTTCTTGCTTGGTTTTAGTTGGTTTCTGAAATGCTGTAAAGTTACCAATTTGATTTTTTTTACAGGAATCATTGGATAATATTACTCTCTTTTCAATTATCACTATCATGTCCTTTTTCTTGCTGGCCCCATATGCCTTTTTCACAGAAGGTGTCAAGTTCACTCCTGCATACCTGGAAGCTGCAGTAAGTGATATATGAAGTGGAAATTTATACTGCTTCTACCTCTTTGCTTACTCTGAGTCTTTTTTCATTGTTCCATTGTATAGAAATTGAAGCAACTATTTTGAAAAACTTTTGTTATTTTCCTTTTGTGCTAGGGAATCAATGTCAACCAGCTTTACACAAGGTCTTTCATTGCTGCTCTCTGCTTCCATGCTTATCAGCAGGTATAAAATTTATGTTGCTACACTAATGAACTAACCAGGTTATATGAGATCTTATTATACATTTTTGATCCACTTAATCGTTTATAAGACCTTGACATAATTCGTGTAATACTGTGCTTTGATTTTGTGCTGTGGTGTTGATTGCAATTTGTGGTTGCTGGGTATTCCATTGTTCTAGTAAAGGATAGAACCTTCCTTTTCCTGCCATCTAATTTCAACCAATTTGAAAGACATGGCTCTTCCTTGCCTTCTCCTTAAGCACAGTTGTTTCCTGCATGCCTTATTTGAATATAGACGCTTGAGCTTGTCTAAAAAGATAACCCTGAGCAGTCAATTTGACAAATTGAAGGTGTATGAGGGTAAAAGCTTTAAATTCCATGCCTCTTTAAATGTCAGGAAGTCTCGGAAATTTTGAAAACACACAGGTGGAGATTTCACATGTTGGCTAATTTCGGCTATGATCAATGGCCATTGTAATGCATAATTGGCTAAAAGTTTCTCTTTTACTCGTGGCTGTGTGAACTGCAACTCTACAGCTCTTGGTTTGCTTGATTAGAATTCTTTGTTTTATGTAATTTCACAAACCAATGTGACAAATCTTGATGAATTAACGAAAAATGTGTTCTTTCATTTGCGACCACTGCTGGTTATGTTATTTCTTGCTGACACTCGAGTTTTTGGTGCAGGTTTCGTACATGATATTGCAGAGGGTATCTCCTGTTACTCATTCTGTGGGTAATTGTGTGAAGCGAGTGGTGGTTATTGTGACTTCCGTTCTCTTCTTCCGCACACCTGTGTCTCCCATTAACGGTTTGGGTACGACACCTCACACTTCATACTTGTCAGCATATTCCTGATTGAGAAACCCCTTTTCCCTTTTCCATTCCTTCCTGTTGGCAGCTCAAGTGATAACGTTTTGTTGAATATATAAAGATGGAATTACCTTTTTTTTTTCACAATAGAGAAATCTTCTTCCTTTTTGATGTAGGAACTGGAATTGCCCTTGGTGGAGTTTTCCTATATTCAAGGGTGAAGCGCATTAAGCCTAAGGCAAAAGCGGAATGAAATCTAGATCAGTTTTGATCGTAGATTGTGATCATTAGATGGATGAACCAAAACTTGGTTGTAATCTAGGCAGGATCTTTTAGTCTGTTGTGCCATGTTGGACGAGTTATTCTTTTCTTAGGCAGCTTTAATTAATTGCTGCCAATTTGACTATTTCACTAGGCTGTTGCGAGCGTGGAGAACATCAGAGTTGGGAAGAGTTTGTAATATTTGATTACAGTATCATTGCATTCGAGCTATTTCTCTCCCCTCTAGGGGTTAATTATCACTCTAAGTGGAGAACCGGAAACTTAAATTCCGCTGTTTTTTTTTGTTTGCGATAATTATGTGTTGTTTGTATCAATGCATCAATTTTTCCATATTCATATCCAATAGAAGTCGAAAGAGATGAGAAATAATTGCACAGGCTAGTAGTTAGGAAAATAGCAATTACCTCAAGACACTGAAAAACTCACTCAGGAAAAACGAAATTACGAGAAAAGGAGAGAGAAGTCGAAGGATTCTACTCATACTGTGACACTAGGCCCAAGAATTAAATTACTAGCAGCCCAAATTGTCAAATTGGATTTTGTGCGACATGGGCAAGATAATTGAATTCGAAATGATCGAATGTGGATAATAACTAGGGGTGATAGATGGACTGTTTGGATTGAAGTTGGGCGGGTTAAGATAGACTGAATCAATAGATGGGTCAATGTCCAACACGTCCAAAGCTTATATGAGCTAAGATGGGCGGATCAAGATGTGTTAAATGATGGGTCATAACCCAATTTGCCCAACTTAACTCATTACTTTTACAAATTTCAAACTTACCTTCTATAATGTTATTTTATTTTGTATGATATTTGATTTTTTCATATCTTTATTTTTAAAACAAGAATAATATTTTTAGAATTTTTTCATTTTTTATAAAAGCAAAATAAATATATAAAAGTTTTTCATTTTTTATAAAAAAAATTGTATAAGTAAAATAAATATATAAAGTAAAAACTTCGGGTGGAGTAAGTAAAATTTTCTCATTTTTTTATAAAAATTCGGGGTGGTGTGGGAGGGCAGGGGATAAGAAAAAAATTCATATTTTTAATAATTTTTAACAAAAAATATGAAATAGAATTTTGAGGATGGGGTGAAGGTAGAGGGGGTAGGTGGGGGGTTAGGGCGGTAAAGGAGGTAAGACATTTTTTATAAAAGTAAAAATAATATGAAATAGAAATTTGAGAATGAGGGCAGGGCAATAGGGGTGGGGGTAAGATTTTTTTTTATATTTTTTATAAAAGTAAAAAAAAATATAAAATAAAAATTTGAGAATGTGGTAAGACGGGAGGTGGGGGTAGATGAGGTAGGTGGGGTAGAGGTGGTAGGGAGGTAGAGGTGGGGTGGAGTAGGCAAGGTAGGGGGCAAAGATGTGAGGGTGGTTCAATGCTTGGGTGGGGGTTGGTATATGGTGGATGGATAGTGTGGTGGGTGGTTGGGATGTATTGGTGTATTTTTATTCTTCTGAAATAATAAAGAATTTTTTTTAAATAATTATTTATAAATAAAAATCTTAATCTAGAGTGAAGCTCTAATCGTTAAGATTGAGCATTTTAATGGGTCAAGTTTGGGCATCATCATGAGTTTATTTGGACTGTTGATTTATGATGGGTCAACTTGAGCTAACCCAAACCAATCCATCATCAAAATCACTCTTGGTCAAACCCATGAAATCTTAGATGAATTGGGCGGGTCATTTAGGTTTGGGTTAATTTTAAAACCCCTAATCATAACTTTGCAAAATGGTACATATACTTTTACACCATATACCAGATCAGTGTTAACCAATGGATAAGTGCCATTGCCAAATTGCCCGTAGATCACTTTCGCCCTTAATGACCTACGAGTTTTCCACCACAAATCCAGACAGATTCTTTTGTTTCCTTACGAAACTTTTTTATGTGACCTAAGTATCTCCTTCTATTTTCCAACCAAGTAGAAAAATCCAAAATTCCAAATAATGAATTTGTTATTAAAAGAAAATCAGTTTTTGCAAACTCTTGTTTGTATGTGCTTATTTTGCGAAAACAAGTTTGGTTCTTAAAATAAAAGTTTGCATTTTCTTAAAACGGTTGAATTTTCAAACAAACGTCACCTGCAAAGTTCAAACAAGAAAAAAATAAAAAGAAGAATCCACATAAAATGACCTAAATAGCGTCTTATTCTTGGAAAGTACTGCATTTGCTGAGATCAACAAGTGAACATTGAATACACCTGGGTACAGCTAAGTACATTTCCACGACATCTTCCAATACCTCCAAAGAGATGGTACTTTTTTCCTTCTTTTTGGGTGTTCAGTTAAGAAAATTTATAAAGAATAATCAAGTATTGGTATTTCCGTTAAAAAGATCCAATATTTCATCAGCTTCTTGTTATGACTAAGTAAAAGTATATCTACAACAGTCTTTACTCCATTAATGAAGATCTCAGCTGTAAAGATTTTAACCATTGCATATTGGTTGGCTTGATTACGCACATACACAAACCACAAAGATCACAACTTTATGCGTGGCAGGTATAAGCTAAAATTAATCAAAAGCTATGCAAAAATTTGTGTTTTCACACATTATCATAAACATTACTCATGTAGCAATTGCAATAAACAAAATGGAGCTCTTTACAACTTACAACAACAAAAAAAAAAAAAAAACAAGGGAAAAAAATGAAAAGGCAAAAAATTTGATACTGCTTGACCTTTCACATAGACGAAAAATTAACTTGGGCAGGGATAAATAATGGCTTTTTTCTTTCTGGTACCATCCAAAATTCAATTCGACTGTGTGAAAAATGCAAATAACAGGAAAAAATTAATTACACGAATTTCAGAATTAATTAATTACCAGTAGGTAGAATCCAATGCACAATAAACCCAAGACTATTCTTACTGCACTTTCCTTGTTCACCGACGACGTCGTTTTATCCTCCAACCCCGGCGGCGAGGATAAGTGGTTAGCTGAACCATCAATATCCGGCGAATTCACCGGCGATAGAGAAATCTCCGGTGGGTCAGCTAAACTTGGCTTATTTACCTCAATTGGATTATTAGCAAAAATTTCTTTAGGCAATAAAACCGTGGATACCCCAAATATCGCAACCGGGTTCTGATCAAACACTGTTCGGGTCACCGACGCCTTAACGATACCGGTCTGGATCGATAAGGACCCGTTAACTCTAGATATATTGAGTGTAAAACTTCCAGCCCCATTTTGCTCCGTTGCTAATGTTGGTTGAACCGGGTTCACTATCGATTGCAGTGAACCGAGCGGGTAGTAGGAATGCAACACGTGGAACCTTAACACGTCAGCTTTTTTCTCAGCCGGTAAAGATTGGAACATCATAGATGAGGATAGATCCGTAAATGCTTGATCTGTCGGTACAAACAACGTTATTCCAGCACCACCTTCATCATTTTCAAATTCCTCTTCTACCCCTGACGCCGTTAACATTGACGCCGCAACGTTAAAGTTATGACCGTCGATAAGGGTCTTTGTTATGTTGAGACCTAAAGGGGGTCGAGTTTCAGATGCCATTAAATTAAACCCATTTGGAACTAAAACTGAGTTAACAGTAAAGATGGAGATGTTGTACGGAAGGGTTTTAACAAGATTGATAATAGTAGCGTTGGAATTGGATGAATGGATAATGATGGCATCTGAAGTCGGGTCACGGGTTATGTTAACCGACCCGAAATTGTTTGGAGCACGACCAGTGGTCTGGAATAAAGTAGTGACGAGTTTTCCGGTGGGGGGTATAAGGTAGAAATCGGGCCAAGAGAAGTATTCGAGTAGGACATGGTAACGGATTACATCGCCGAGATTGGTGGCGGTTGACGATGGCGAGTGGTTGTTTATTACATCGGAGTTGCGGAGGAAGGTGTTGGGTACGACGAGAAGGGTGACGGAGGAACGGTCGGTTAGATCGGCGGCGACGGCGGTGGTGGAAAGGAGATTAGTGAAATCGGAGAGTTCAGGGTATGAAGATAGGAGATGGGTGATGTTGATGGCTAAGATTGGGATGTGGGAAGTGGTTAAGAGAAGGAAATAGAGAAGGGTTATAGGGGTAAAATGGGAAATGAAAATTGTGGTAGCCATTGTTCTTTCTGAAGATTCAACAAGTGGAGTGATGGTAAGTGAGAGAAGTTGAGGAACTGAACAAGATTGCCCCCCTCCCCCCTTGGGTTCCTACCCCCTGGGGGTTGATGTGAATGATGATAGTGATGAAAATTATTATATTAACATTTCAACAATTAACGGAATTAATTTTAAATTATGAGATGATATTATAATAATTTGAAGTTAAAATTTTATTTGGATATGTAATTTAAATTTATTAAGTTGTATTTTTTTATAGACATAAAAATCTCATAAGTTGTGATCATAAAAACTTTTCAATTCTTATATAATCTTAACAAATGAGCAAGTCATAGTTCATAACAAAATTAGTACGTAATTAGAAGACCTTTCTAAAAAATACAACATCAATTGATCAAACTTTAGTTCAACCAAATGAAAATTAAATATGAGTTGTAGTGTAATTATTCATCAATATAATCCTCTTATATGGTTGGTAAGAGTAAATTTGTTATAAACATATTGCCAACTTGTAGAGTTTTAATATTTGATATAAGTGATTGATATTTTGGTAAACATGATTGATGAATATATCTATCAACTTATGAATTTATTTTTACAAAATATAAACTTATGAGTTAACTTTTATATTTAAAATTTTTGAAATCCTATTTCATTCATTTTTGGATGATTTGGAATTTCATCTCATGAAATGAAATCATGATATGAAATCGCATGTCCAAACGTCTGGTAAGTATGATAATTATAGTGGTATAGTTGGAGAAAATGAGTACTTTAAAGATTTTTTTGGCCAAAGTTAATCATATTTGAAGGGTGTTTGACTAAGTTTATAAGCTCGTCAAACCATCTTATAAGTATTTTTTTAGTTTATCTACGAGTTTGATAACACCAAAGTGCTTGTAAGTCATATCAGTCATCCCAACGGAAGACTTTTCGGTTTATAAACACTCTTGATTTGACAACATATTTTACTATTATTTTATTTTGAGCAAATATGTAAATATACTCCTCAACTTTATAATTTAGAGCAGATATACCTTTTGTTAAAAAAAATAATGCATATATACTCTAATCGTTACACAAATAATGCAATTAAGCGATATATTTACACCTTTAATTCTTAAAATATCTTTCCTAGAATAAAGTCATAACTTTCTCTTCGCTCCGTATTCATGTTCCTCTTTTTCTTTGAAAGAATTCTCTAAATTTCTTATTTTTTATAAAAATATTTAAGAGTAATTTAGTCATTCTAATAAAAATCTTATCAGTACTTTTTTACCTATACATCAATTATTTATTAACAATTTAAACACTTCTATCCAAATAGTAACTACTTATTTATAAAATCAGTTTCATCACTTAAAGCTTATCATTTATTCATAATTAGCTAATACAAACAGGTTCTCATTCTAAACTCTATCACATATAAAATAATTTATAAATGGTTATGTAATCTATGTGGTTGTTAATTAGATTTGAGTAGTTTAATAATGACAATCAAAAGCTATGTTTTGTGAAAATCATCTTTTCTTTGCAATCAACTAAACTTAACATTTATTTTGCAAAATTTTATGTTGAGATTTTTTAAACTACTGGAATAAACTAAAATATAGTCAAAGTACAAATTTGTGCAACAGCATTAAACAGTCCAAAAATACTTGGTTTTAAGAATTATTCTAAGGTCAAGTACCTCAAGTACTCCCGTCTCAATTTATGTGACACTATTTATTTTTTGGTCTGTCCAAAAAAAAATGTTACATTTTTATATTAAGAAACAATTTTACTTTATGAAATGATTTACAGTCACACATTTATAAAAGACTTGTTTTGGACTACATATTTTAAAAGTCTTCATTTCTTAAATTCCGTATCAAGTTAAATAATGACATATAAATTAGGACGGAGGGAGTACCATAAATCTTTAAAGCTATTTTTTTTTTACAAATATACTGAATTACTTCGTTGCCCAGTTTTTTTCCAGGTCTCCAGATTTTCCTCTTCTCATCCTAATGTAAGTATACAATTAAGGGTTTAAATAATATATATTTATAACCATTTTAAAAATATCATATAGTTTGACTTTTTATCGTATGTACATTAACTTCTTTTATGTGTAGTTGGGTTTGGAGTATCTTAATAATATAAAAGTTTTTATGCATTGTTCGGACATAAACCTTCAAAAAAATTTAACATGGCCATTAGATTACTATTTTTATTGTTTTAGTCATAATTTTTCAAATTAATGAAACCAAAAAATAACAAGGCCACATACTCTACATGAAATAATAACAACGTACCTAATTTAATTCACAAGTAAATTCTGAATATTCTATAAAACTATTTTAGTTCATACCCCAAAAGTGGTTCTCCTCTATAATTGAATCGTAGTGGCAGGGTGAAGTTTACAGCTCAACTTATGGACAATTGTGCATTTTACTATTATAAAGCTACTATATGCACGTCCTATTATATATAGTTAATTCTTTCGGAAAAAAAATAATCCCTTAGATTATTTTCATTGATTGAAAGACTATTTATACAAGTTACATATTTTCATAATAGGAGAATCATATTCCTATTTTACTCCTAAAACCTTATTTTACTTTGATACTAACTATACATTTATAGTAATACAATTATTATGTTAATTGTACAATACTAATTACATTACAACATTACCTAAACTAGGATACTAAATATTTACCTAAACTACACGGTACAATGGGGACAAATCCGAGAGCCCAATATACACAATATACACATGCATATTGTGTGTATATTTAACACACCCCCGCAATCATAGCGGGCGGTCTTCGAACGCTGAGACTGTCCCTAAAATCTTCAAAAGGGACTTGAGGGAAGACCCTTTGTAAAGATGTCGGCAATTTGATATCTTGACGGGACATGACAGACACGTACCTGACCACGAGCAACCTTTTCGTGGACAAAGTGAATGTCCATCTCGATATGTTTAGTGCGCTGGTGCTGAACCGGATTACCAAAAAGGTAGATGACACTAATATTATCGTAATAAACCAAGGTTGCTTTCTGAATAGGTGAATGAAGCTCCAATAGCAAATTACGTAACCAACATGATTCCGAGACCATATTAGCTCGATACTCGGCCTCGGCATTGGATCGGGACAATGTCGACTGACGTTTGGCAGACCATGAGACCAGGTTATTGTCAAGAAACATACAATAGCCCGACGTAGATCGTCTGGTGTCTGGACAGCCACCCCAATCAGCATCCGTATACGAGACAAGTATGGACGTCGAGGAAGGATATAGATGCAACTCATAGTCAAGTGTATCCTGAATATACCGAATGATGCGTTTGAGTGCATTCATGTGCTCAACTCTGGGATCATGCATGAACAAACACACCAGCTGGACATCATACGTAATATCTAGTCTCGTAAATATAAGATACCGAAGGGCCCCTACAAGACTGCGATAGCGGGTCGGATCCTCGTATGGTACGCCGGCCGCGGCACTAAGGTTGGGCTTAGTATCAATTGGAGTGGAAGCAGACTTACGGGATGACATCCCAGCCCTCTCAATGATCTCAGATGCATACTTCCTTTGAGATAAGAATAACCCATCTGAATGACGAGTGACAGTAATCCCCAAAAAGTAACTCAAGGGCCCTAAGTCTTTCATAGCAAACTCATAGCTGAGCATTGTCATGATAGACTGGCGTAAGGCATCGGAAGAGGCAATCAAAATAATATCATCTACATATAACATAATATAGGTCAAGGACAAACCACGACGGTAGATGAACAAGGAATTATCCGACCTGCTGTGAGTGAACCCAATAATCGAAACATATCGTATACCATGCTCGGGGAGACTGCTTAAGCCCATATAAGGACTTCTTCAACAAAAAAACATGATGAGGATGTTTGGGATCCCTGAATCCCAAAGGCTGATGCATTTAGACTGTTTCCTTGAGATCCTCATGTACGAAAGCATTCTTTACATCTAACTGATGAATAGGCCATGCCTTCGAAAGAGTCAAGCTAAGCACAGTGCGAATGGTAGCTGGCTTGACCATCGGACTAAACATCTCACCACAATCTACACCAACCTGCTGAGTCTTACCATCACACACAAGCCGCGCCTTATGTCGAGCAAATGAACCATCTGAATTCTCCTTATGAGCAAAATCCACATAGACCTGATAATATTAATACCAGATGGATGGGGCACCAACTCCCACGTCTTATTATCAATAAGAGCATTATATTCATCGGTCATAGAAATATTCCAATTCGGGTCATTTAAGGCAGACACACATTTACGGGGTAAGATGGATTTAGGGACATTAGAATGTAAATTAAAATGTCTTTTTGGTTTAAAAACACCCTGTTGACTACGAGTGACCGGTCTATGACTCGAGGAAGAATTGGACGGATTTAGGGAATTTGCTGGGCTCGGGACGGATTGGTCAACAGGCAGTGGGCCTGCTGGCACAACTCGGTAAACAGGAGCAGGAACTGGACCAGTTCCAGAAGTGGGCTGGACTGGCCCAATCGCCGGGCGGCCCGGTGGCGGATGCGGGACGCGGTGGGTGACGGACCAGTGGGGCCAGCGGGCAGTAGGCCCGCTTGAGAATTTTGGGTGCGGGAGACGTCTGAAAAATACTTAATAATATACGGGGATATACTATCATCCAAAAAATTATACGAACTAGGCACGGGAGTATTAACTTTAGCAGATGGAAATTGGGATTCATAAAAAATGACATGACGATTTATGATGAGTTTATTAGAGGATAAATCAAAGCATTTGTAGCCACGATGATTAGACGGAAAACCCAAAAACACACAAGGAGTAGACCGGGCCTGAAGTTTGTTAATTGTGGTGGACGGGAATAACGGATAACACAAACACCCAAAAACCCGAAGATGTGAATATGAATGAATTTTATTAAATAAAATTTGAAGGGGGAGAAGAATATGTCAAACCTTTGAAAGCAATTATGTTAAGGAGATAGGTAGTCATTTGGAGAGCATGATGCCAAAAAGACGGGGGTACGAAAGCATGAATTAATAAAATCCAGACAATGTTATTTATGGAACGAATTTTTGCGTTCGGCTTTCCCATTTTGTGAAGACGTATGAGGACAAGAAAAATGAAAATTGATCCCATTATTAGCACAGAATTCCCGAAACACCTCAATGTCATATTCTTTGCCATTATCACACTGAATATTTTTGATTTCTCGATCGAATTGGGTTCTAATGAATGCTCTAAATTTTAAGAAGACGGAAAAAATTTGAGATTTTTTCGCTATCGGAAACGTCCATAAAAACTTAGAATAATCATCCAAAAAGAAAACATAATACCGATGACCCACAGAACTAAGAACATGAGACGTTCATAAGTCGCTATGAATAATATCAAATGACATTAAAGTATGAGAATTTGAGTCTACAAATGACAACTTAACATTTTTTCCTAAAGAACACAACTGACAATTTGGAGTACTACTCGTACCCTTACATGAAATAAAACTTTTTTTATCTAATGATGATAAAATAGAGGATCCCGGATGACCAAGACGAGCATGCCACAAGGAAAGAGAAATGGCTGCAAAGGCGGATGGCAGGGCTTGACTCGATGGACCGGAACTGGGTGTGATAGGATAAAGATCTCCCCTACTATCACACCCCATGAGATGACTCCCCGTCTTGAAATCCTTCACAGAGAAACCAAATGGGTCAAATTCAATAGAAACGGAATTGTCAGTAGTGAATTTACGGACAAAGTCTAAGTTTTTAATCAATCTAGGGGTGTATAGGGTGTTTTTCAAGATAAGAGGTGGATGAGGGGGAGACAAAGTTTTATGACCATAACCACGAATTGGAATAGAATTACCATTACCAACAATTATGCCACGAGGGTTGCTCAAATTGGTATAAGACGAGAGCGTACCTGAATCGGATGTCATGCGGGTAGTGGCACCGGTATCCATATACCAATTTGGGTCCAGATGAGTTAAACCAAGCATATGCATTACGGCTTCAATGTCGGTAAACGTGGGTGTCGCTGCGTGATGGGCCGAGGCCCAAGCACCCCCGCCGAGGCCTCGGCCCCCGGATCGCCGACTTTATGTGGACTGGTCGGTGGGCCTAGGCTGGCTGGCCTGGGCGACCCCACCGCCGATTGGGCAAAAGCGGCGGGCCTAAAATGCCGCGTAGGGCCTCGCCATCGCATAGGGGCCCACTGTGGGGCCTACCGCCACGCATAGGGGCCCACTGTGGGCCTCAGAACTGCTGCTGACCACCGCGAGGACCCCCACCACCACCACCATTCTGCCGGCTGCCGCTGTTGTTGTCGCCGTGTGTTTTGCCATTATTTTTCTTATTTCCTCCCTTTTTGCCGCCACTGTTGTTGCGATTTTGGCTGGAGTTGTTGGAACCGATAGGATGAAAAATGGATTCAGTCATCATGACTACGGGACTAGCCCCGTTAGCTGCCTTTTTCACCATGCCTGCTTCTTCGAGTGTAAGCATAGAACGAGCCTGATAAAATTGCGGAAGCGGATTACTTTGCCGAAGAAGCGCTCCAACACCATTATAGGCCTCGGAGAGGTCGGAAACCATTTGGAGGACCAAATTATCATTCGAAACTGACGCGCCAACGTGGCGAAGTTGGTCCGTCAATTCCTTCAATCTTTTGCAATAAGCCAAAACGTTAGGGAAATCTTCCATGTTGAGGTGGGAGAAATCCTGCTCAAGAGTAACGACTCTAGAATTTTGATTATCTTGGAATATATCACGCAGTCTATCCCAAGTCGCCTGTGCCGTAGCGTCAGGCTCAATAATTGTTTGCAAAAGGTCGGTAGAAATTGTGGAATATATCCACTGGAGGACAGTCGTCCACAATTTAGGATCATCCTCGCTTTTTGGTACCTCTAAATCCTCAGGAGCCCCGGGGATTATGTGATGGATGACTTGATGTGACAGTGCGTGAATTTTGAATAGTTCGGCCCACGTCGCATATTGGACGTTTTCTATTTCAAGAACAAGAGGGATGTTATTTTTTATGTTAGAAACTGTAAGGGCGGAATGAAACGTGTTCCAGAATGTAGACATATTGATAGAATAATATGTGATTGAGGGATTTGGGAGAAAAATTTGGGAAGATGAGGTACCGTCGGAATAAACTTTTAAGTCCCTTTTCATAATGGACACAACCCTTCTCAAAGAGATATCATTTCATAAGGTCACGACCTTTGAATGGTGTCCATCCATAAAGACACAATGTTTGAATGATGTTTATTCATAAAGACACAACCATTCAAATGTATTCATTCACAAAGACACAATCTTTCAAGTGAGTAACCTTCTACAGTAAAACCTCGATAAATGAATATTCGATAAATTAATAACCTCGATTAAATAATAATTTTCTCCGGTCCCGACTTGGGCCAATGGGATAAAATAATAACATCGATAAATGTATAAGATAATAATTTTAAAAAAAATTCGTGAGGCCCACTGAAAATATAAAATAATACTTCATTAAATACGTATGAAAATTACATATATAATTCATAAAATAAAGCACTTCCTAAACAATTTTTACCAATTTCAGGTAATGCTTCTTCAATATTCTCCATGCCAACTGAACCACTTTCACCAAACCTTCTATAAGACTTAATCCCATGTCTCGCCTTGAACCGTTCTAGCCAACCACTTGAGAAGTTAAATTCTGGATTTGCATCACCATACATTTTCTGTAGAAACTCTCTTGCTTTAGTTTGAATCATTTCTCCAGTCATGTTCACTTTCTCTTGATATTGGAGAAACCACTCGTACAATACATTTTCTAATTCAGTATATTTTGCTGATTTGTGCCTTTTAACATTGCTATTTTTTTTATCTCTTTTGACAAATATTATGCTGACCTTTTAAGAGTATTTGATATTGTTGATTGACTAATAGAGAGATCAAACTTTTGTTGAACCCACTGTTGCAAATCTTTTTGACTTGAAGAGGGATACTTATTTTTGTACTCACATAATGTTTTTCTCAACTCATTAGTTAGCGTAGACTTTTTTACATATTTCAAATGAGTAGTCATGGAAGAGAAGATATAATATATGAATTTTTATATTTTGGTATATGAAGTTAAAGTACATGTGTCTATTTATAAACTCTATATTGTGTACTTGAAACAATTCACAACACTTCATATTCTAATGTACATGCATTCTATTTTGAATCACGCCAACCCAAGATTAATAAACTTTTTTTTGACAAGATTAATAAACTTAGATACAATGCGCCATCATTAATTAATTGTTTTTTCATAGTTATCGAAAAAAAATTAATTATTTAATTTGAGAAATATAATGTACAAAATAAAAAATATTTTATAAATTAATAACCCCGTATAAGATAATAATTTTCCAGGTCCCAAAGATATTCATTTATCGAGGTTTTACTGTATCAAATGTATTTTATCTACTAATATATATAAAATTTGTGATATTTCATATATATATATAATTATTGATAAAAGGTTGTCCGACAGAGCGTGCCCACGCCTAATCAATAAAACGCTTATGTAAAAAATAAATAATTGTGAATAATATTATAATCTCACTTACAATCCCCACTAGATTGTAATATTATTCCAGATTTACAATGATAAACGTATACATACAAAGAGGTATCTTTCAATTTTTAACCTCTAATTAGTGGATGAATTTCAAAGTATCTACAAGACAATAGTGTGCTTAGCATTGAACTTTGTCTATTAAGCAAATACCGGAGATACATCACATATAAGCTATCCCAGATTATAAATTATGTTCTAATTTATTTAGCACTATTCTGGCCTTGTGCTCTATCTTGGATTCATGAGCATTCACAAGATTAAACCACGATCTTGTTAGAAACGGCACCATTTCTTATGCTCACTTAGGTGAAGTTTCAAATTTTGTCTCTAGTTACTATGAGACATGAACTTCATTAAGAGTTAGTACTCAACCTCTACTTCGTAGCTATTTTCACCGAACATCTTGGAAGGGACTAGTTATATATATATATATATATATATATATATTGGTGCCAAATCCATCACTAAATAAGGACTTGTTCTTACCCATTTAACTATGGAATAACGGTATAACTATTACATAGTTGGGTTACCATCATTGGTGACTGTAAAACTAAAAGGTTTCAGCCCCATTCCACTAGATGTATCCTTAACTAAGTCTCTTGAAAGACCTTTTGTTAAAGGATCCACTAGGTTTTTATTTGTCCTAACGTAAATCACATTAATAACACCATTGGTTATTAATTGTTTCACATACTCATGTCTCAAGCTAATGTGTCTAGACTTTCCATTATACACCTTATTATAAGCCCTAGACAATGTAGCTTCACTATCGCAGTACACATAAATAGACGGCATCGGTTGTGACCACAACTTTATATCAAATAACAAATTCCTCAGCCATTTTTCTTCTTTGCCTGCTGCTGCAAGTGCTATAAACTCACTTTCCATTGTTGAGTGAGTTATGCATGTTTGCTTCTTGGATGCCCCAGAAATGACTCCTCTAGCAATTGTAAAGATCCATCCAGATGTGGATTTATTATCACTTATATTGGTTATCCAACTAGCATCTGAATACCCTTCAAGTACTTCAGGATAGTTGTTATAATGCAAACTCAAATTCATGATTCTTTTAAGATAATGAAGTATTCGTCCAATTGCTTTCCAGTGCTCAACGCCCGGGTTACTCGAGAATCTAGACATTTTACATACCGCAAAAGCTATATCAGGCCTTGTACAATGCATAGCATACATCAAACTACCAATCGCACTAGCATATTCAAGCTGTGCTACAACTCCACCTGAGTTCTCTAGTATTTTAATACTAGAATAAAATGGGGTATTAGTTTCTTTAAATTTTAAGTGATTAAATTTAAGAAGTACTTTCTCAATATAGTGAGATTGGAACAACGAGTAACCTCCACTATTTTTCCGCACTTTTACACCTAAGATAGTATCTACTTCACCAAGATCTTTCATCTTAAATTGTGAAGCTAGATAATTCTTACTTTCTTTTACCCCTTGCATGTTCGTTCCAAAGATAAGCATGTCATCAACATATATGCATAAAATCACACCAAAATCAGTTGTAAATTTGAAATATATGCACTTATCTGCATTATTATGCTAAAAACCATAAGATAAAATGACTTTGTTGAATTTATCATGCCATTGTTTTGATGCTTGCTTTAAAGCATAAAGAGATTTGACTAACTTGCATACCGTTTCCTCATTTCTAGGCAAAACAAATCCCTCGGGTTGTTTCATATAAATTTCTTCATCAAGATCATCATTAAGAAAAACTATTTTCACATTCATTTGATGCACATGCAAATTGTTCAAGGAAGCAATTGCAAATAGCACTCTAATAGATGTTAATCTTGCTACCGGAGCATATGTGTCAAAGTAGTCAATATCATGTCTTTGTTTAAACCCTTTGGCTACCAATCTAGCCTTGAAAGTTTGTAAAGAGCCATACGTATTATACTTTCTACGAAAGACCCATTTATTTATAATTAGTTTAGATCCCGGTGGAAGATCAACTAAAATCCATGTATGATTTGACAGAATTGAATCCATTTCATCATTTACCGCCTCTCTCCAAAAGGAGGCATCTCTTGAAGTCATAGCTTCATTAAATGTCTTTGGATCTCCTTCAACATTTAGCAATAATGGTACTTTATTTAGTACATTATTTCTATCCCCTTCAACCAAGAAGAGTAATGCTTGTGATGGAATAAAATTCAGTGGTAAATCTTTTCCTTTTCTTTCACGTTGACTTCTCCTTGGTTCGAAAGATGTCATAGACTTTTTCCTTTTATAATTAGTAGAAACACCAAGAGAATTATCACATGGTTGATCAATGATAGATTCTAATTGAGTTACAGAATCATGATTAAACTTATTTTCAATAAATTCAACATATCTTGATTCAACAATGATATTAGAATCTAAATTTAATAATCTATAAGCCTTGGAACTCTTATCATATCCCACAAAAACACATTTAATACCTCTATCATCTAACTTAGATGATTTTGGGTCATGCTTTCTATAAAAAGCTAAACAATCACATACCCTTAAATACATCAAGTTTGGTTTTCTTCCTTTTCAAATTTCATAGGGAGATACATGTGTTTTTAGAGAAGTAATTATATTATGAACATGACATGCAATGAGTAATTCTTCCCCCCATAAGTTTTTTGTTAACTTAGCATTAAGAATCATAGAATTTATCATATCTGTAAAAATTCTATTCTTTCTTTCGGCCATACCGTTTTGTTGAGGAGTAAAATGTGTTGTTCTTTGGTGAATAATTCCATGTTCTTCACAAAATTTATCAAATTCATTAGAAAAATATTCACCTCCTCTATCACTTCGAACAATTTTGATTCTCTTATCTTTTTGGTTCTCAACTTCAGCCTTGAAAATTTTAAATTTCTCAAAGGCTTCATCTTTTGTTATAATTAAGTACACATGAGTGTATCTTGAACAATCATCAATAAAAGTGATAAAGTATCTTTTCCCTCCTCTAGTCAAAATACCGTTATACTCACAAATATCGGTATGAATCAAATCCAATATTTGAGTATTTCGTTTAGCACTTAGAACAGTTTCTTAGTCAATTTTGCTTGGATGCATATTTCATATTTATCATTTTTTATATCTTTGCAATTAATCAAACCATGCTTGGACATGTACTTCAAAGATAAAAAAAATTAAATGTGCTAATCTAGCATGCCAAATATCAAAAGACTCAACAAAATAAGCAGAATTGAAATTATTATTATTAATGCTTAGCTTATACATTCCATCACAAGAATACCCTTTCCCCACAAATATTGCATTCTTTGATACAATACAATTATTGCCTTCAAGAACAATCTTAAGTCCATTCTTACACAAGGGACTAGCAAAAACAAGATTCTTCCTAATAGAAGGCACATGGAAGACATTGTTCAATGTGACCTTCTTTCCAAAAGTGAAGTTAATTTCCACCATACATTTGCCAGCAACCACGGCTGAATCATTGTTCCCCATAAGAACCATTTGTCATTCATTCTTCATTTTGTAAGACTTAAATAGATTCTTGTCATTACAAACATGAATGGTTGCGTCCGAGTCGAGCCACCAATTCGAAGACTTTGTTTCAGCCATATTGATTTGGGTAATCATGCCAATTTGCATTTCGGAGACCATAGGATAAATTTCTTCAATTTTCTCCTCAATAACATTGGCCTTGTTGGAATTTTCTTCTTCATTCTTCTTGAATTTTCAGTCACTTTTGCGATGACCCTTTTTCCCACAATTAAAATAATTTCTGGAGAACTTTTGTGGGCCATTACGGGACTTCTTGAATTTCTGATTGTTCTTGACTTTGAAATTCCTTGAGAATTTACTAGCTTCAGCGACATTAACTTTGGAAGAATCATATTTGTTCTTAGAATCACGAGTCTCTTCTTCGATTCTCAAATGCTTTTCTAATTCTTCCAAAGGTATGTCCTCTCTTTTATGAATAAGTTTGTTTCTATAACCATTCCAACTTTGATGCAATTTAGCAATAATTGTCCCCACTAGAAATGATTCAGAAATTTCAACTTTCAATTCTCGAAGCTTAGTAACAATGACTTGCAATTCATGTATTTGATCAAGAACAAACTTTGTGTCAATCATGATAAATTCAAGATATTTAGATACAAGAAATTTATCCGTACCTTCTTTCTCCGTCTTATATTTATACTCGAGAGCATTCCAAATTTCAACCGGAGATTCCATCAATTTGTAGAGATCATAGTGCCTATCGGAAAGAGTATTGAGAACGTGATCTCTACACATCACTTCATCATCTTCACGCTTTTTCCTAGCAACCTTGATTACTTATGTGTCATCTTCCTTTGGCTATGGAAGTGATGGCAACTTTGGATCAAGCACATAAGCAATCTTGAGCACAATGAGAAGAAAGAACAATTTTCCTTTCCAGCGAGTGAAGTTGGTGCCGTCAAAGCGATCAAGTTGAACATTTGAATTGAGGAACGAAGTCATATCTTTAGAAGCCTCCATTGCAAATAAAACCTTAAAGATTGTTGGATTAAAAGAGGAATAAGGAGGCAAAAGAAGAGAAATGACAAAACATGATTTGAGGCGTGTAGAAGCACTTTCCTTTAAGGTTTTATTTGTCCTCACCAACACAAGGTTTGCTAAGAGTTTATGGCAAATTACCCCCAAGATACAACAAATCCTAAACACTATCTTAAGCAAATAAGATGGTGTTTCTAGAACTAATTATAAATCTATATTGATCTATATCTAAATCTGTAGTAAAATCTGGATAATTTATAGACTTTTAAGTCTCTTTTCATAATGGACACAACCCTTCTCAAAGGAGTATCATTTCATAAGGTCACGACCTTTGAATGGTGTACATCATAAAGACACAATATTTGAATGATGTTTATTCATAAAGACACAATATTTGAATGATGTTTATTCATAAAGACACAATATTTGAATGATGTTTATTCATAAAGACACAACCATTCAAATATTTATTCACAAAGACACAATCTTTCAAGTGAGTAACCTTCTATCAAAGGTATTTTATCTACTAATATATATATATATATATTGATAAAAGGTTGTCTGACAGAGCGTGCCCACGCCTAATCAATAAAACGCTTCTGTAAAAAATGAATAATTATGAATAATATTATAATCTCACTTACACAAAATACCGATATTCACCGAGTTCTATGCTATAATTTCCACGTGTTTATAGACAAGAAGAAAAACTAGAGTTGCCCACAGAAAAAAGATACTTAAAACAAAAAGACGAAAAAATTATGTGGCTAGTGAAAAAGCGAAGTTAAATAATTGAGTTTAACTATTAACAATATATTGATGTTATGAGTAATTTTTTGCACTTTATTTTTTATTTTTACTTGTAGTTGCAAGTAATTTGCCTTTCAAGTTATTTTCCCATTTGTACGAATAATCATCTATAATTATTTTGTAATTATCGGTTAAGTGATATTATAGTATATACATTCTTTTACCGTATGAATATAAACTCTACATGAAAAATTCACTTGATGTCATAATTTACATTGTTAGAAGTAGTCTTGGTTTGCCCCCCAACATGTAGGAGTTAGCAGTTACCTTTCATATGCTACGTTCACTAGTCATCGAATATTTTCTTTCTTTCCACCCATTCATGTCATAAATGGATGTCGAATTAACAAATTAGACATAAAATTCACTTCAGCAAACAATTATTATTGCATATTCATAAGTACTATAGTCAACATTCTTAATTTAAACAAAAACCTGTAAATGCATCTATATAAAAAAGATAGCCCAGCGCACTAAGCTCCCGCTATGCGTAGGGTTCGGAGAAGGGCCGGACCATAAGGGTACGCAGTCTTACCTTGTATTTCTGCAAGAGACTGTTTTCACCGCTTGAACCCATGACCTCCTGGTCACATGTCATCAACTTTACCAATTAGTCGAAGACTCCTTTTCAGCAACATAAATGTATCTACGTACATGATAAGAAATTACAGTCATTTTCGTGCTCTATAGTATTACTCCTATATCTCTGGATTAACACTAGGAATCAAATCCATCAAGTCAAACTCCTTATTCAGTTCATAAGGAATCTCCAAATCATCAAACAATTTGTCGTCCAAATCAAATTCTGCCACTTCACTAAAATCATAATCAGCAGGAATTACTTGCTCAATAGGCTCTAATATAGGTGCATTAATATTATTAAAGGCTGTATCATTGTTACTGCTATTATTAGTATTACCCTTTTCGAAATTCAAGCTTTTGATATAATTCTGGAGGAGAGAGCTTGGTTTTGGCCATTTGGTGCGACATTTTCTTCTTGAGAATTGCCTTCTTTTAGTTGCATTCCAATGGTTCTTTATGGAATTCTCAGTCCTTCCAGGAAGTCTCTTTGCTATTTCTGCCCATTTATTTCCTACTTCTGCATGTGCTTCGATTAATATCCTGTCTTCCTCCTCTGTCCAGAATTCCTTCTGCACAAAAAATAATTAAATAATAGAAAAAAAAAGGTTTAAGTTATGCATAGTATTTTTAGATCATCAAGTTGAAGGCAACTTAAAATAGTAGATAACTGTCTGTATATATAATAATATTGATATTTGGTAACAAATTAAGAAGATCAACTAATTAATAACCAATTAGAATGCACTTAATAATTATTTACGATGTCATGTCACTATGTACAAGTTAAATCTAGAGACAAGGGTCAAAAACATACCTAATGTCAGGTAGGAAAAGTGAACAAATAATAGTTTATGTGTGTTTTTAATAACTAATTGATGATAGTTTAGATAGAAAATTCTCACACCTAATAGTTCAGGTAAAAAACTAAAAAAAAGATAATACTTGAGGTGTGTTTTTAATCCTTAACTCTTAAATCTATAGAAAACATCATAATTGTGTGTAGTCTCTCACATATAAGGTGGGGGTTCAATATAATTGTCATGTTTCTTGATCTCCTTAGACCTATAGATGTAATAGAAAACTATTTAAAATGGAGTAACTTTTTTAACTACACTCAGATGTAGACGAAGGAAAGCATAAGTTCTAATTCCATATATTGACGGTGTATACAAAATTACACCACGTACAATGCCAATTAAAAGGTAATTACATAATATTAATTGATAATCTTTTATAAAGGGAAGCAATCTTCTATAAAACAGATAATCACTAATCTGGGAGGAGAAATTGTGTAATATATGTAAGATATGCCTTAGCAATGAAAGAAGAATTGGGTCACATAGACTTGACATATATGGAAAGAAAGACCTCATAGAAAGCAAAAGGGCCTTTAGATTAGAAGTTGATAAACTTGCATTAAACAAATAGATAATCACTAATCTTGGAGGAATATCCTCGAAAGAAATATTTAATAGCAAAGGAATAAAGAAGTAAAATCATACTTTGACATCAGGTCTAAGATGATTGTGCCACCTCTCTCTACATTGCTTCCCTATTCTCCCTTTCAGCATTTTAGCTATTTGTGACCACTTTCTATCTCCAAATTTCTCTACCAAATTGATCAAAATCCTGTGCACATATAATAAAAATCAACATTCCTAAATAATGTAAAACAATCAAATGAATTAATAATTTAATATTAATAAGTAACGTTGGTTTTTTTTTTGTTCCTAAAAGAGAATAAAATACTTGTCTTCTTCAATAGTCCATTGACCTTTGCCTGATTTTGACTTCTTTCGACCCCTTCCTAATTTTCTCATAGATGAAGAAGATAAACTTTTCTCATTGCTCTTTATAAGCTTCTTACTAATCTTTCTTCCACCAATTTCTTTATGATCATAAAAGTTACCATTATTATCAACAACAGTACTAGTAATGCATGAACTTTGATCAGGCACAACATTAAAGTTGATAGGCTTCACATCTTGATCACAGCTAAAGTTGTAATTCATATCCATTGAACTCTCAAAATTCTTCATGACTAGTGTGCTACCATTTTGCTCAAATGGCTTAAACTCATAACCAAAATTGAAATCTTGACCCATTGATGAGAAGTTACCCTCGTGATTGGAGAATAATGGATCAAATAACTGGTTATAACCATTATTCGTTTCAATCATAAAATTGTGATCAGGATTCGTGTTGAAGGTTAATGGTCCTCCACTAAGAGAAAAAGTAAGATCAAGGTGATGAAAATCTTGAAGATAATCTTTAGGGATTGTGCAAAAAATATCTTGTTTACTACTATGATCAAACTCCATGGGAATAAGGAATCAAGCATGAGAGGAAAAAATTTGGTGATTTCTGTTTTTCATTCTCTATTTTGCTTTATTACTTTGTTTATATATGTTAGTAGTAGAAATAGTAAAGTTTGGAGGGACATTTATTACGGTGTAAATGTATATGGACCTCTGGTAACCTGAAAGATCCAATAGCTGTTGTTTAGTTGTGACTTGAGCAAAATATTTACCAAATTGGGATTATTTTTTAATCATAATATTTCTCTTTTTGTTTAATTTTGTCGATTTGATGACATAATTTTAGATCTCTATAATTTGACTATGCGAAATTTGAGTTATCGTTAGGGGTACATTTTGGAGTTTGTTACTAATCACATTGATACAATTTCATTAGTTCTTCCATTTCTTTTGGTTGTCCCGCCGTAACTAATTGTCATATACTCGTATATGCTTAAGAGGAGACAGTAACACTAACTTGTTCAAATTGGCAAATTCACTTAAAAACAAATCTATCATTCTTTCCCTTTATTTATATATTTATTTATTTATCGATCTATTTCTTGCTTTACATTTTATGCAAAAAGTGTATTGAAAAATAAGCTAGTGCGATTTCGTCATTAATCTAATGTGGCTCAATAGTTGTTAAATTAGGAAATGTATGTAAAAAAGATCATCAACGAAAATTTGGACTCATATTAGTTGTTCTTAATAAGTATTCCGACATGACTTCATCAAATATCGCTTTTTTATTTTCATTTTATTAGAATTGTATGAAATTTCCTAATTGCTTAACTAAATGAAGTGCCATATCAATTTTAATTTTATTAGTTATACTTTTTTTTTATGTAAATTAAAATCGAGTGAATGACATTATTTTCATTTTCAAGGAAGTATAAGCTAAATGCTCCAAGAATAACACTTTTTAAAATACCATTTTTGATAAGATGTACTTTTCAAACTAAGTTGAATTTGACAATTTAGCCAAGCAAGTTCTTGGTCATGACATTTGGGATGTGGTAAGACAATCCCCCCCCCCCCCCCCACCCATAGTTTTCTCCTAATGTCCCATAAGAATTTCACAATTATAGTGCACTGATTTCTTTTCACCATTTAATAAAAAGGTCAAAATAAAGAAAGCTTATGACCATAGTCAACTAGAATGTCCTTCAATGTTTCTTAAAGACTTCTCTCTTAAAAGTCTAAGACATTACATTAAATGAATAAATCGATTTTGTAACTGAAGCTCTTTCTCTTCCTCTCACATCTTTTTCTATTGTAGCATTAAATTTTGAAATTACTAATCGTCATTTAAAGTGATATCAATACTAAATTGATCATATAATTAAGACCTAGAGGAACTTAGTGAATGCATGTTAATTGCATTAATTAAGGTTGGATTAATTACTAGCGTTGACCAGAGTATACTTTATATTTTAATTATTTGCAGTAAGTCATTAGGGAAGAGACAAAACCAACATTTGAAGTTTATGGGTTCTGAAGTTGTCATCAAATCCGTAGATTATTTCATTTATTGAGTTTGCAATTAAAGGTTCTTTGGTCGAAAATTGAGGAAATTTTACTTTTGTGTTTGCAGGTGAAATAAGCACGCTTAACTTAATTTCCATAATAAACTTAATGTTGGAAATTTGTCTTTGGTGGAGAGGTGCGTCCACCCATATTTAATGAATTAAACACTAGGGTTTCGCATGTTGGAGGCTTTGTCTCTTCACACGTGCATAATCTACTAAGTGAGTAGATGACCGTAGGGCCAAGAATCATCAAATTTCATTGAGAAATGAAAGAGATATTGGTCCACGAAGTAAGGTGTTTGAGGCATGAAAATATGGTGTGGGACAAATCTACCACATCGGTGGAAAAAAGAAGAATTGCTCTCTTTATAAGTCTCAAAATTGGCTAAGATTTGGGACCCCAAGGGGTAACCCATTGTTACACCTCGTAAGATTAAGATGATAATTAAGAACGTCATTAAGGAAGTAAGTTTCGGATATTGAATATAAGGAACGCTTACATATGTTAATAAGGGAAATTAGTGTATAAACGGATGTTATTCCGGAATAGTTTTTCTTTAGTGCTATACACGTGACGACGAGAATTAATCCTAGTAGTTGAATTTATTCCAATGGAGTTATGGAATAGTATTGTATTATAAAATTATGACATTGATGATACGAGGCTTATGAAATTCTCGGGAATTAAAAGAGGTGGGTTTAAGATTTATTAATTGAAGAACTTGGGGGCCAAAGTGTAATATTAAAAATTCAGATTTTTTTTATAACCTACACTCTTCATCTTTCATCTTCTTCATTCCAAACTTAACACAAACTCTCATCTCCTCCCCATACCCTAGCCGAGAACCCCCCCAACCCCATAGCCAAATTTGAAGTTTTTATCTTCTCTTCCTATACTACATTTTTCACCAAAAATTAGAAGCAAAACAACACCAAAAACAGTGGCAAAACAGCCACTGCTTGGCCGAAAATCTGCCCAGAAATTTGAGATTTTTTGGATGAAATTTTGGAAGAAAAACGTGTAGGGATGATGGATTAATATTGTAGAACACTTGCATGTCAATTGGAGTTGAAGAAGTGAACAAAAAAGAGGAGAAAAATTACAAAACAGTGGGGATTTTCGGACAAACAGTGGGCAGAAAATTGCGGACTGTTTTGGACGAATTTGAGGTATAAAAATTCTTCTTTCTATGATATAATTGGAATGCATGTTGTTAGGATTAAGGTAATGAATTTGTGTTAAGGAAAAATTGGAATTTAAGCATTGCATGTGACAATTTTGGGCTAGTTGTCAATTTGGGACAGATTTTGGTATTGTTGGATTCGTTGGTTATTGTTGTTATTAATATCACTAATTGCATGATGAAATTGAAAGAAAACATTGAGATTTAGTTGGAATTATTGAAATACGAAATTGGATTATAGGAATTAAGACAAGAGTTATGGAATTATGACATGTTGTGGCCAAGAACTTGCATGAAATTGTTGGACATGTTGTGATGTATATGGACTGTTTTAGGGGCTGTGTTGTGGTGTTATAATTCTGAAAATTTAGTCACCATTATGCATGTTTAAGTGTGGTAATTGCTAATGTAAGTCCTAAAGGAATAAGGGTGTAGAAAGGCATAGAAAGGCTTCGCATTCTACCCTCGTTGTTGTTGGAACATGGACTATTTTGTGGGCTGTTTTTAAGGTGGATTAAGAGGCTAAATTTACATGAGAAGTGGGTGTGTAAATTCCCTTTATTGTTGTTTTGGTTGTGCCCTTAATTGGTGCTTGTTTATTGATGTTATTAGCCTCGTTTGGAAGTTGTGGAAACATGTATAAACAGGGAAAGTGTTGCCCAAATTTTTATAGAATAAGAAGTCGTTATTCGATATAAAGTATGCTAGTGATCATAGAATTGAGGAACGTATTACCATTATTATAGGTTGAAGTTCTAAATCGAGGCGTACTCTAATATAGAGTTGATTAGTTCGTCTAAGAGGTATGTGAACTATTCCTTCTTTCTTTGGCATGATTTTTATTTAATGAAGGTACGACGGACGTACTTGATTCTTATACAGTTTAATTCCTAAAGAGGATTGTTATGAGAAGTGCCTATGATTTTTCAGCAAAGAGTTTATTATGACATTATTACAATGATTTTATTGAGAGTCATATGATAATTTTTACTTTTATATGGTTACTCATGATATTTACTCGTGCTAAGTGTTACTACTTCACCTCACCGAGTCCCGGGCCGAGTTACGTTCGTGCACAGCCTTGCATTTTCACCGAGACCCTCACTAGAGGGCCGGGTTACGTAGGATGGATCCATAGATGAGATATGACTTTACCGAGTCCCAGTATGGGCCGGGTTATGATATGATTCCACCGAGTCCCGCACTAGTGGGTCGGGTTACGTTACAGATATATATATATATGTATGTTTATGGACAGGCACTCATGTTTTCTTGACTTGACTCTCATTTTTATAAGGCAACTGACTTCTATTGTTATGGCACGGTTGGATTTGAATCCTAATTTTTTTATACTGATCTCTTGTTATCCATTGGCTACTTATGATCTCATTGCAGTATTTCATGTTTACATACTCAGTACATTATTTCGTACTGACCCCCTTTTCTCAGGGGGCTGCGTTCATGCCCGCAGGTACAAGTGCTCAGTTTGGTGATCCTCCGGTTTAGGTTCCTGCGCAGCTGTTTGGAAAGCTCCTTTGATCCAGAGCTTTACCATTTTTGTACGAAACCCTATCTTTTTTATTTATGTATATTTAGGGGCACGACGGGGCCCTGTCCCGTCATATGTCGTTATCCTTCTTGTAGAGGTCTATAGATAGTTGTGGGTTGCACTGGTGTAAGGGTTAAAAATCTGTTTCGATCAGCCATATTATTGTACTCTATGTTGGGGTGTTCCCGTGTATATGTTATATTATCTATTGGCAGCCTTGTCGGCTTGCCTGTTGTATTGTGTTGGCTAGTTGTGACTCCTCAGGAGGCAAGTACATTCGGGGGGTAAAGGCAGCCTTGTCGGCTTGCCTACCCTGGCATATGTTGTTATTGCAGCGTTATGCTGCCGAATTTCAGGCTCATTAAGTGTTAGTTGGATTATGTGTGACAGGTTAGTGTAATGACGTCATTAGGGCGGTTAGTCGCGGCCGTCGGGTCGGGTCGTGACACCCATGTATTTAAAGGATGGAGAACCTAAAGAACATATGTGATCTTGGTACTCTGGCCCACTCCAGTTGCTTAGGCAGACTGAGTGTCCAATTTCTTTTCTGCCTTTCTTTTGGCCTTCAGATCATTTAAGACCTGAAAAACTCTGGCCTACCTTACTAGGTGTCCATTACTTTTTTGTCAATGAATTCTGACTCTACTCCAGTCGCCCGTAGGCTTTGTAAGACTGAGTGTCCAGTATCCTCCTATGAAGGATCTTCTGTCAAATAGTGTGACAGGTTCAACGTCTTAAAATAAGCCATTATCTTTTAGTCTTCTTCCCTTGTGATTGGTGCCTAGGGAAATCCCTGGCGCTTACTTAAGAGTGGTAACAATTTTCGCACAGTCAGTGGGTCTATTTCCTTCGTATGTGTGAACATACTTTACACACTTTTAATAATTACACACAAAAGAACGGATCTTTTAAGTTTTGTTTACAATAGTCCAATCTTTAACCGGGAAGAAATGAGATTCAATATCTGATTTTAGAGTGTAGGGAATATAAGTTTTTAATGAAAACATTTTCTTATTCTCAGCCTTGCTTTACACACTTTTATTAAGTTATTAACTAAACTTATTATTGATAAGGAAGGATTAACTTAGACCTTTTGAATTCTGGCCCACTTCAGTTAGACTGAGTGTCCATATCCTCATTACCATAATTTGGATCATTTGTCTGAGACAGATATAGGCCTTTTGCTACATGATAGAACATCATCTTCAGCCTTCTCCATTTGTCCCAGTTTACATCCTCAGCCTCTCGTGGGCGCTTGTTTCCACCACCCTCGGGAGCGGTGACACCAACTTGTCCTTGATCTTTAGCCGTACTAGCATGACTATCAGCAGTATCTAATTAGCCAGAAGGCTCACTGCCGACCAAGCGCCGCGGCCCTGCTTGGGGTTGCCGCGGCCCTTCTCGGCTTCGCGGTTCGACCCATACCATCTTACACCTCGCACGATCCTTCCTTCGTTTACCAACGTGGAACACTTGTCATTTAGCAAATAATCGTCCATCATTCTATGTCTCAAACATTTCACTTACGTACCAATATCTTTTTCATTAACGAAATTTACGATACTTGGCACTAAAATTGCACGTGTGTGGAAACGACAGTTCCGACGTGCGGGGTCCCAATTTCCAACAAAATGTGTACATAAGAGTTACAGGCTAGAGTGTTGCTTTTAAATAGACAAAATGCTGACGATAATAAGAATAGAACTCAAGTCTCCTCAAAGAAATCTAGCCTAATATAAGAAATCATTTACTGTTAGGTTGCACTTCAGCTAAAGTAAAATCAACGAAGCTGATACCTGCGCAGATACCACCAGTCCAGTCTTGCTTGTAGCATAATAGTTTTCCTTTGAGATCATTCTTAATTCCACGGAAGGGAACAAAGGTTTCTTCCATGACCACTCAAAATTTTGGCTAATGAAAGGAGAAGCTTTGTTCTCTTTCCGTTTGACAGACAAGTAACTTGAAGAAGAGAAACTAGAACAGAATCGAAGGGACTCGAGAGTCCAATACTTAAACTAGATTTGCATAGACAAAAGAAGAATAATCTTTTGGGCAGAAAACAACACTTCCTTGATCATGACTAGAGAATTAAGGGAAGGAAGAAAAATGGGTTGATTCATTAAAGTACCCTTATTAGTGTTGGAAATTAGCCTTTGGCGGGAGTTGCGACCGACCAACTTTAACGGCTTAAACACTAGTGTTACGTATGTTGGAGAATCCGGTTCTTCACACATGCATGATGTACTAAGTACGTAGATAACCGTAGGGCCAAGAATCGTCAAATTTCATTGAGAAATGAAAGAGATATTGGTTCACGAAGTAAGGTGTTTGAAGCATGGAAAAGTGTGGTGTGTGATCAATTCTCCCTCATCGGTAGAGGAAGAAAGAATTGTTGTGTATATAATACTCGAAATTGGTTTGGGGTTTGGGACCCCAAGGGGTATCCCATGTGTTTAAAGGAGGGAAGACCTAGATGTGCTTCGGTTCAAGGAAAGACCACACGCGCGCCGCCGCCCGTCCGGTCCGGTTCCGTGTTCACGGGCTCACGGGCCTTCTGATATTATCTTTTTGGGCCAGAAAACTTTGCCAGAAGTACAGTTTGATCCCAGAAGTTTCAGATGCGCAGTTTGGACCAGAATTCTTTCAGATGTACGGTTCGGACCCGAAGTTTCAAGATGTACGCTTTGTCCCCGAAGTTTCAAGATGTACGTTTGGTCCCCGGAATTTTTCGAAAAGGCGAATTTCGACGGTCCGGAACGAAACGTCAAAGACTCAATTCGGCCATTTATTTTGGCTGAATTACACCTCCTATAATGGCCAATCCGTTGGCAATTTTCTCCATTTATGTGGTGGCTTTACTACCTCCATAATGGTCATTATTTGGCCAATAATGGTGTTATGGAGGCGATCAAACAAATCCTCTTCCTCCTATATATAAACACCCCTTACACCATTGTTGAGGCACACTTGATATACACGAAATTACACAAAGCAAGAAAGTTTCTTCCTAAATCTTCCAAGCATCATTTCGTTATTCAAAGATTCTTCACGGTAGCTTTTGAGTTTCCTTTGCTCAATAGTTCCATTCTTTGTTTTATCTTGGGAGACGAATTGTCCGGGACGTATAAAGGATACATACGGGGCAATATTGTCTTAAGGACAGAGTGCCACACTCGACTCAGCAAAAACCGCTTTCCAGTTTTCTTGTTCAACAAAATAGTAATTTCAGTTTTGTTGTTATATTGTAATTTTCAGTTTTATAGTTGAATTATAATTTCAATTTTTACATACGCAGTTACTTGTAATTTCCGTTCCTGCAATCATTGTAAACGCCAATAATTAGGTAATCACTGTTACTAGTTTTTACTTATTTTTGCATAATTTTCTTTTAAATTTATAATTTAATTCAAATAGCCTTTCAGTTCATAGGCTGGCCACGGGCTCACTGGGCTGAGCTTATAAACTTCAGTTTAAATGGACTTACAAAATCTTAAACCAACCCTGCTTTAATAGCGGGCTGGTTTGGGCTAGACTCCAGGGCCAAACCCATTTAACGGCTCTAGATGTGCTAGAAAATGACATAAAATGTGAACAATTTTACTGTTGCATTTGAATTTTTTAAAACTGAAAAATACTTTTGGATTTAATAAGTTTTTAGCAAAATAAATACTGAAAGTGGAACATATTTTCCGAGGTAGATGTTTTATGAAGAAGAAAAAATAGAAAACACTCAAATGTCAAATGCTTTGTGAAATTTTGAATCCAAAACCCATCTGCTTGAACATTTACCCAATATTAATAATCTCTTTTTATTATTATTTTTCGATTAAAATATAATTCTGTCTCATTACTGTTTCTTTTAATTTTCCTATCACGTAAATTTTTCGAAGGCCCTACTCCTCTTATGTTAGTACTCTTTTATTTTTTTTCTTTTGCAACGCATAGCAAAGTTAAAATATGACAACTCCGCATGTTTCTGGACAAGTCAAAGAGTTTATTTTCTCAAGTCGTCTTTGAATGAAGCATAGTAAAAATTTGTATAGATGACCCTTAAACCAACGTTATTTCAATTATTACTATGCTTGATTTCCGAATAAATTAGAATTGTTCTTATGAATCATCATTCCTATTCATCTCGCTCAACTTAAATTCATCTTATTTCAATATCATAAAACTTAATCGGTGGGTATTAGAAGAAGATTAGTCATGTACAACTCATCGTTATCATAACCACAAATCATAACGAGGGTGCGCCTAAATCAAAGCCAACATTTGGTACCAAATACCAATACATGACAAAATTCCATATTGATTGTGACTAAGTGAGTATGTTATTTGGTCTGGTAAGGTCCTAAATAATCATCGTCTCACAAATTGATTTTCGGATTGAGTTGTTTCAAGATCCATTTTGCATTACCACAAGATATTGATTAAACATTTTTTTTTTCATATCCTAGTTTTATCTAACCAATATAAAAATATCAATTTATCTTTCTTTTATAACAAAAGTAAAACAAAAAAGATTGTACTCTGATTAGGTCTTGAACCATGCTTGGGGTGGGGTGGGGTGGGGGTAGGGGAGGGGGGAGATATAGAGAGAGAAAGAGAACAAAAAGATAAATCATATAGAAAAGAAGAATTCCCTCAATAGGCCTTTTTTAAGTGAAAGTGTTACACCTCCGGCAGAGCCATGAATTCAAAAAATATTCTTATGCAACTTATATCTAAAAAAATATATTATTTTAACCTTATTTATATAGTATAATTTTTCAATTGAGTGAGTACAATTGATCTCTTGCACCCCTCTGGTTCCGCCCATGACCTCCTATTTGGAAATACTCCTTTTCTTGCTACAGTTTAATCCCCATCCTCCTTAAATTAATGGCTATAATATTATAACTATAATAAATTAGTACAGTAGTAATACTTAACAAAGGAAAAAAGTTTTATATTATTCTATTTCACTCAACTGCATATCAATATTTATCTCTTCCTTTTCTCTTGGTGTTGACAACTTGGTAATAAGGTGACACTGTTTGCTGTCCCAGATATGATATAAATATACATATGTTTTACTAAGTATAAATTGATCTTAAACCACTTTTTGTTTGTCGTAGTCATTATAGATAATGTTGTTGATACTATTCAGTGTGTTGGAATATGATGCATTCCTATGATATTGCTCAATATAATTCAACTTGCTCATCAATGTTTGCTTAAAAAGGAAACCAAAAAGTTCATACAATATAGTATATGCTTGATAGAAGATTATCAGGTAGCTATTCGAATAATAAAAAAAAGGACAACTCGATGCACTAAGCTTTTGCTATGCGCGAGATTCGGGGAAGGATTGGACCACAAGAGTCTATTGTATACAAACCTACCTTGTATTTCTGAAAGAGATTGTTTCCACGGCTTGAACACATGACCTCCTGGTCACATGGCAACAATTTTACCAGTTACTTCAAGGCTCCCCTTCAATCTAATCGGTCCTTCGACTCACCACAATAGAGCTTTTGATACAGTTTAATAAAGGGAACATATCTCCAAAATATTTCACTTAGTTCATGATTCACATAAATCAATTTTGCAGCCTAAATCTCTAATATGTAATCTCTCTCATTAACTAGACCACATACCTGTGATACATATAGAAATATGATCATCCAACCTATTCATTTAATTCCTAGTGATTAAAATTATTGTAAACTATCAATAAAATTGTTGAAGAATGTAATGTAAGTTTTTTTTGACATGTGATCATTATAGTAATTGACAAGTTATTTACTTTACTTTGATATCAGACATCCATAGCCCTACGCCAAAAGTTGAAAGGATATTACATATGATTAAATGCTTGTGAAATTTATGATTGATTAAGATAGAATACAACTTTTGGTAATGAGTTTAAGTTCAACGTTGTCATGAATTATAAACGTTTAAATTAAGACCTTGGCCATGACAATTGAACAAAAAAAGTTTCTTAGGTCATTCAATGATCGATTATATTTGACATACACACATAATTAGTCACCTATTAAGATTTGATAGATAAATCATATCTTAGAGTGACTCGGAGCTATAAGAACAGAAGGAAATAAATACATTATTTTTCTATGAATTCTTGAGAGTAAATTGCATTCTTCATACTATCTTCATTTAGAAGTGTTACTAGAAGAGTTCCATATTGAACCGTGATTCTTCGCTCTGATCAATTCTTGTCAAATCAAACTATGATTTTAATATCTGCTCGAACACATCTAAGAAAAATAGTAATTTGCACTTTTTCCCTATTTTGTGTTGGTCTTTAGTTTTTGTCCCTCAAATGAAACTTGTGCATATTGGGGCATAATTCTTTAAGAAATCTGACACAATATCCTTGAACTTATGCTCCAATAAACATGAGTTCCATTTGAGGGGCAAAAATTAACTACCAGCCATTTGAAGGAAAACCGTGCAATTAAAACAAGAAGTGCCTCTGATTTCAACTGGATACTCTTCGAAATAAGGCCCAACTAGAAAGAACTACATATAGGCCCAATATCTAGGTCTACATCTTGAGCCCAATTATTTTTCATCTAAACCTCAACCACTTGTCTGTTTGGACTCTCTGGAACGGTGGAACCGCCTCTCTTCTTCTTCCAAAAAAAAAAAAAAAACGGGAGCCTCATTATATATACAACACACATATCTCCATAATTCCCAAATTCAATCAATTAGGGCAAATCACAAAGATGTTGAAGCACGTCGGAAACCGAATTTTGGGGCTAGGGCAACGATTGCCGGTGACCCGAGGGGTCTTGCCGCGGCTATACCATGAAAGAGTGGTGGACCATTACAATAATCCCCGAAATGTTGGGTCTTTTGACAAGAACGACCCGACAGTCGGTACGGGTCTTGTTGGAGCTCCGGCTTGTGGGGATGTGATGAAGCTTCAAATCAAGGTCGATGATAAGACCGGGAAAATTACGGATGCTTGTTTTAAGACCTTTGGCTGTGGCTCTGCTATTGCTTCTTCATCCGTTGGTACGCTTTTCTTTTCAAGTCTTATCCCTGTATTTCCAGGAAAGGGGAAATAGCATTTTTGGTCCCTCGATTATTGGTATTATTTTTTTGGTACTTGTGATATATGACTCAACACATCTAACCTCAAATAATGTATTTGTGTGTTTTTTGTTACCCTCAAATATAGAGCAGCACTACAAGTTTAACATAACAATGGACAATTAAATGGTGGAACTGTTAATAATTCCGAAAATTTGTGAATATTCAAAGGCAAAGGGATCAGAAGTGCATATTTCGAAGTCAAATATGCTTAGTCAGAGATCGGAAGGACAAAAATTAGAATTTACCAACAACTGAGGACCTAAAGTGTCATTAACCCTTGGTAAAATAAATATGAAAAAGGGCGAATCTGTTTACCCTTTTCACATACTCCCTCCGTCCCCATTTATATGATTAGTTTGACTGGGTACAGAGTTTAAGAATAAAGAAGACTTGAATTTTGTGGTCTAAAATAAGTCAAAGATATTTGTGTGGCTATAGATCATCTCGTTAAGCGTAAAAAGGTAATTTTTGAAGTTAAATTGTTTTCAAATAAGGAAATGTGCCGACTAAAAAGGAGTGTCATATAAATTGGGACATAGGGAGTATTAGTTTGTTTTCCATCTATGTTGGATAAACTTAATCATATTTCAACGTTTCTTAAACTGATTTTGATGAGCATGTGATGCTATTAAGATGGGTATTGGTGATTCTGAGTTTAAATTTTCCTATTTTCAGCAACTGAATGGGTGAAAGGGAGACAAATGGAGGAAGTACTGTCCATAAAGAATACGTAAGTCCTTTGGACTTCCTTCTTATTTTTCCTTGTTCTGTGTATTTTGGGGTGCATAGCGTAGTTTCAGATTGTCCCTTTTAGTTTTTCCTGCTTATAAGTAATTTGACAGTTGATTCTCTTAGCTTTACGTCTTGAAACGATTTTTATGGTTCCAGCTTCGTCAATTTTTGGTGAAATTTTTACTATTTAATGGTCCTGCCGTGTTGTTATTACCTGGGCCAATACCAGTCTTGCTTTTGAAGTGGTAGAGAGTATACTCAGCGGCACCCAAGTTGAGACCATTTCAGTTTTGAAATGGTAGTGGAGGTGGTTGTGGTAATGCTTGGTGGTGGTAATAAATAGATTTGTAGGACAAGGTTACATTCATAAAACTTTTAAAATGAAAGTCTTAATGATATTAAGACTGTAAAAGATCTGAATGATTCAAACCTATTAAGATCTAGTTGCGGAAGAAGAAAAAGAACAAATGCACTTAATATACTTGCATCTGAATGATTCAGATTGAAGGGGAGCCGAGTGTCTGTTCCACATAATTTAGTACTAATGTACCTCAACGTAGATAGCCTTGAGAGATCAGTTCTCTTGTATTATGTAACTTGGCCATGATTCTGAGCAAGTTTTCTCCACTTGCAAATCAGTGTATCAGAACTGCAATTTCTATTTATTAACTGTTGGCAAATATCCTGAAATTACCTCTTGCTATATACTACTTTCATAGTATCAGATTTTATAGACAAGTCTTTTAAACAGAGATCAATTCTCTATTTACCGAGGGTACAGGCAGGTTGTTTAGCCTGCCTTGTCTTCTATAAGTAAACTAAGAGATCACATAAAGGAAGTAACTCTACCCCATCTGTAATCTCAAAAAGGAAAAAGGGAATAAAAGAAAACAGAAAGAGAATATAGTGAAATGGAGTATCCTAGGCTTAATTTTGGACATATGTCAATTTGATAAAACTGAATGGTCCAACTTACTCTCCAGAATATGATGTAACCAAAGTCAAGATGGCTAAACAACTTCTTCCTCCAGCTAAGATCAAAACTCTTCTAATCCCAACATGTGATCTTCTGACGTTTGATTCCACCACCAGAAATTTCCAAACAAGTAAATAAGTATGAAGTTTTGTCTGGAACCAAGGACATAATGCCCTCCAATCCCTGGAAAATCACAGCAGCAAAACTTGACTCTTTTCTGTGTCTACACTTACTCTTTTACTTTATCTTCCAAGAATGCTTTCTTATCTTAGGATAAGGGTGACGTTCACAAACTTTGATTTGTGGTTTTCATTCTTTACAAGAAAGATGAGGAAATACAGTGAGACATCTCTATAACAACCATCTTCTATAGTAACAACATTTCGCTATAGTAGCCAAAACGTATTTGGACAAACAATATCTTTATAGAGATTTTTTACTATAGCACTTATATACACTAACACTGTCACTGACTTATTTTTCAGTTAACTGATTCCACTTATAATGGATGAGTTACCTATGGTCACGGGTTCGAGCCGTAGAAGCAGCCACTAATGCTTGCATTAGGGTAGGCTGTCTACATCACACCCCTCTGGGTGCCTTCCCCAGACTCTGCTAACGCTCCGGGCTGCCCTTTTTTTTCTTCGTAATATAGCTGTTCTGCAAATTAGCATGTTGACCAAAATAGTTGGGTGGTATAATTCCCCCTTTTTTTGGGTATTGGTGTTGGTATTAGTTGGCATGCATGTTGACCAATACACTGGGGCATGCACATTGACCAATCCACTGGATACGTGTTATTTCTCACTAGTATGGGTACCTGAGTAATTCGAGATTTAAACAAATGAAAATTACTGTGTCATCTTTGTTGAGATTCGAACCTTGGATCCCAAGGATGTTACTTAAGTTCGTGTGATGCACTGTTTGCGTCATCCTCTTAACGCCATTAAAAGATTAAGGTTGAACTGCTTGGAGATTAGAGAGTTTTTTTTTATCTTCTATATGTCAGTTCAACAAAATTGAGGGTGTAAGGTTTTGTTTAGAATGAGGTTACTATCGTGGATATCTCAACCCACCTGTAACAGGCCAATTAGAAGGCGGGCCCTTAAAATAGGGATGATCGAATTGAGTTCGAGACTTATTTCTTTTTATGAACTTAAAACCTCGATTTTTTTGTTGGAACTTACCCAAAAATTATAATTGAATGCAGCAAGGCTTTTGGTTCAAAGGGAAGGTAGACAACACGGGGTGTGTAGTAGGCACACTCTTCATGAGTTCGAGTCCTTGTTTGTGTACCAAGTTTTGTATTTAAGTGGAAAACAGTAGAGGGGCGGGCCTATCATCGATCGAGTTTCAAAACTAAGAACTAGACATTTCTTAATTATCAAACAACCCCCCTAAAAAGGAAGAAGTCTGTTTATGATATCTGCATGCCGGTTCTAGGTACCTATTGGACTTAATATAGTTTAGACTGAATTTAATACGAGGAAATGGATATGTGAGGCTTGACCAACTTTATTTTTGAGAGATGGAAGTGTATTAGTATTAGTTTAGCACCAAGAAGGTGCAAGCAAAAGTATTTACAGGATATGAAAAGAACATCCCTCTTCCAATTTTTTCTTTTTTTGATAAGGTAAAAGTATAAAAAGTATACATCCCTAATTCCAATTTGAGGCTTGTCCAGCTTTATTAGAAAAAAAAGTGTGGATTGACTAGCTCGTGGCATTGCTTGTTAAACTTTTTGTAAGATAACAGTTATGCGTCAAAAACTTGTTTCTGATGCATGTATATTTGTGGTTTAAAATAATTTTTAAATCCCCTCTTCGTTCTCAGTTTTGACGCGGGCCATTGAGAAAATTTTAAGTGCTCAGGTTTCCTTTGGAGTAAAGCCTTAAAATTATGTTCTTTTAATCATCTTTGCCTGATTGATTTCTTTTGTTCTGATGGTTTGATCAAATTTATCAATCTTTGCTCTCTGTCACATTGCTTCTGCTCTCTTACTGTTCCATTGTTTTCAGCATTCTTTGTACATTCCCCCCCCCACCCCCACCCCACACACACACACCACCACACACACACACACACACACACACACACAAATTCTGCATGCTTCTGGCCTTCCATTATTGTGAGGAAAGCTTTTTTCTATATTGATTTTTCATTTTTATGGATTGGTTTCAATATTTCTAAAATGGATTGTTTATGAGAAAATTGATGTTCAGATTCTCTTGTTTGAAGGACCTGGTGAATATTTAAGTTAAGAGGGGGGGTTACCTAGTCCAGTTCGGCGAAGTTAAATTTGATCTATTTCCAGTTTGTTTGAAAAAAATTCTTGAATCTAATGAATAGCAGGCGTGCTAAATCACTATTATTCTTCTGTCAGTGTTATTGTCATTTATTTGAAGTATATACTCTTCCCTTCCCAGTTTATGTGACATTCTTTCCTTTTTGGCCAGTCCCAAAAGGATGACATCTTTTCAAATTTAGTAGTAATTACTCCCTCCGTTCACTTTTACTTTTCCACGATACTAAAAAAAAATCACTTTTAATTGTCACTTTTAGCATATCAAGAAAAAACAATTTCTTTTTTCCTGTTTTACCCATAATACTAATTACTCATTTCAAATCATTTTTCAAGTCCATTAGAACTATGCACCAATTAATATGATTATCATGGTAAATTATGCACTTGATTTATTATTTCTTGAGGGTCATGCGAAGTCAATGTGGACAAGTAAAAGCGAAAGGAGGGAGTATTTAGCTTCAATTCATAGACATTTCTATGGCTTATTTTAGACCACTAGTTTCAAAAGTTTTCCTTTTTCTCTTAAACTCCATGCCCAGACTGTCTTTGACTATACTTGGAAGAAAATTGTTCCATCTTGAAATTTGAAAGGATTGCTTTTTGGGGATCCCCATGAAAGCCCAGTCAAACACTTCACATAAATTGGACGAGGGAGTATATTCTTAGAAGACTGGAATTCCCATTCCGTGACTGTCTTTGACTATACTTGGAAGAAAATTGTTCCATCTTGAAATTTGAAAGGATTGCTTTTCCGGGGATCCCCATGAAAGCTTGTGCTTCCATTTGGCCAATTGCTAGTATACGAAAGACTACCTTGTGGCATAGTTCAACTTCAGCTTTTGCAACATTATTAGCTCCCAAGCTAGCAGATATGCCCGCAGTCCTAGGTTTAATTACATTGGTCCCTTACCGTTATCTTGGATCCAACTTTATTTTTTTCTGTATCATCTGTGGGGAGAGATGATTAGATAGGTTATGGGAACAAATCTGTTCTTTATATTTATGTAGAAACAGATGTATAGTATTTTGGCCTTCTTTTGTGGTGTTTATGTTTGTTCAAAGTCAAACTGCTAGAAAGATTAATTGATAGTTTATGTTTTTTTCTGGACTGCGAGATGTATTCTGAAACATATTTGACTTTACTGCAGGGAGATAGCAAAACATCTCTCCCTTCCACCTGTTAAACTGCACTGCAGCATGCTCGCTGAGGATGCAATTAAGGCTGCTGTGAAGGACTATGAGGCGAAGAAGGCAAAATTCAGTGGCAGCGCAGGAAGTGCGTCAACGGAAAAAGCAGCTGATGCTTGATATACTAGTTGAAGTAATAAAAGGCTTCCGGGCAATGAATTTTTTGAGCATAAAAACGAAAGAGATCTATGTTTATAATCTTTAACGTGATATGATTATGTAATTATTAATAAGTAGATAAATATTGAACTTTTGTTCTCCGCATCCAAATCTTGTTTAAATATAGAAAAGAAATTCAGATTTGAAAAACAACTTTTGTACTAAAACATTTACTTTCATTGAAATTTGAAAACTTTTTTCCAAAAAGTTTTTTTTTTTCCCGAAACCTAAGAGGATCACTATCCATTTTCATTTCCAAAAAAAATGTTGAGATGATGGTCAAAAGCAAAATTATCACTTTTTTGTGAGTTTTCTATTTAAAATATTAATAGTGTGCATTTTTTATTTGAATTATTATCAACTATTTATTAAAACATGTCTCGACTAATATCTGATAGTTTGTCATGTATATTTTCTTTTTTTGTTTAAAAATGATGTTAAATGACATTTCACGTGGATGATTAAAGAAACTAATTGCAGATTTTTTTAAAAAGAAAAGAGAATTGTTAAAATATATTTGAAGTACCACTTTTTTTTTTTGAGTTTTCTAATTGAATTATGAGGTGTTTGGATAAAGTATCCACGGAGAAGGCTACCATATCCGCATCAATGTGCCCTCTGTACTTCTTCCCGTCACAACAGTTTTCAGAACTATATAGCCATAAAATGCACGTATTAGTGGGAAGTTCAACAACTATGCTTCATATGTGTGTAACCATTATCTAAAAAGAAAAATCGACAAGAAAGAATACCCAGAAAAGAAATAAATCCTATTAATTGCAGTACCTGTGAATCACTGTACTTATAACACTCAATTGTATGATGATCATCATCTCATAACCATTCATGGATATGGTTCTTTCATTTGCTTAATTATGTACAGCCTGTCATCTTCTTCAATCCCCTGTTCTTAAAAAGTCGGTTATTATTAATAGTTTAATTCTTTTTGGATATGGGTTCTGGGTAGACGAAGAACCCATATCCAAACTAGTTGGAGTAAAGACAAGTGCGCTAACCAAATTGGACCCATTTGACTAAACAAGTATTGTTTGGATTTAGGAAATTGAAAGGAGAGAATTAATGGCAAATCCAACTACAGAGGACCACTCTCACATTGGAATTCACGATATAAATGAGGAAACACAACGACAGATTTCTGAGAAAGATATGGCGCCTTTACCTGGGAGCTCAATTCATCGGTCATCTTCTCGCCCACAGTTAGATGTTAGTGGTGCTGCAATTCAGGGGAATTTTGAGGAGAAGGATCCCACTATTCTCTTGCCTAATCAGTCTGATGATATTTCTCACCTTGCTTTGGATATTGGTGGTAAAATTTCATGTCTTTATTCTCTATCATTCATCAAAAACAAATTTTGTAGAGTCTAACAAGGTGTGATTTGATCTGTGCGTAATTCACATTGTTAAAATAGATACGAAGTTGGTTTTTGCTTGTTTTAATTCATGCTCCCACAGAAAGAAAGGGAGTAACAGTCATCAAATTAGTTTTATTGTTCTTTGAACCACTTTCTTTTGAGCCGAGGGTCTATGTTAAACAACCTCTCTACCCCAACAAAGGTAGACTTAAGGTTTGTGTACATCCTACCCTCCCCAGACCCCACTTGTGTGATTACACTGGGTATGTTGTTGTAGTTGTTCTTTGAACCACTTGTAATGTTGGTGGTAAATTCTTTGATTAAGTTATGATAACTTGAATATTGGATAAAACAATTGGTTTTACCATTGATATGATTGTGGATAATCCTTGGGGTGTCTCCAAATTTTGGCCTTTGTCCCAACCTTTTCTGCTTTCATATGCTTTTGGTGTAAAGCTGAAATCTTGCACTGATACTGAGTTTGATGTGGCGAAAGGCTATTAGTTCTGGATTAATATTTTTCTGATTTCTTAATCCAGGCTCGCTTATCAAGCTGATTTACTTTTCAAGACACGCGGACCGGCAAGTGGATGATAGGAGAAAGAGAAGAGTTAAGGAGAGATTGGGTGTTTCTAATGGCAACAGGAGAAGCTTTCCTATCCTTGGAGGGAGGCTTCATTTTGTGAAGTTTGAGACATCAAAAATTAATGAGTGCTTAGATTTTATACATTCCAAGCAACTTCACTGCGGTGGTATAGTTCTTTGACTTGTCCATTATTTTCAAATTGCTAATTTTGTAAATGCACTATATATTGCCCCGTGATTTTCAAATGTTCTTGATCAGCACAACGTACATTGGCAAGAATAGGGATTACTGTTTTTACATTTTATTTATAATCTTGTGGCCAGGGATTGATTCACCACGTTGGCCTTCTGATGCCCCACAAAGTGAAAATGCAGTAATTAAGGTAGAGATAACTTTTATTTGCTTAATTATGTAATAGCACACTCTCTCACGTGTGGACCTTTTCTTCTTTTGAGTGATCTATTATTCTTTTTTCTAGGGCAAACATGTTAAAATACTTCTTTGGTAACAGTTGTGTGAGAGTTAAACCTAGGACATTTATTTGCTTTGGTACCATGTTGAGCTTTGTGACCAAACTTAAACTGTTAAAGAGGGGACACTTTTATTTCTTTATTATGTATCAATGCTCTTGAGCCAGGACGACTACTTCCCATTTTAATTTGATCAGAATCGAGTTATATGGATGCAGAAGCAAATAGGTTTGAAGTACTCAAACTAAATGCAAACTAAAAAAAAGGAGAAAGAAAGAAAAGAAAAACTAAAGAATTAGTCATTAAGAAACTAACTAAATGTGCATACTATGCCCTGAGGTCTCTATGTAAAGAAGAATTTATTCCTTGTACCCCTATACAAGCATAGCTAGACCAGTCTTATTGAACAAACTAGCTTTCAGAACTGTACCTTTTTTCGCCCAAACAGTGCCCCCTATCAGTAGTAGTATTTTTTTAGCTAAACTACGGGATCATCTTGGTGTATATTTCATTTAAAATGACGTGACGTAAAAAAGGCACATAATTCTAGTTTGGAAAAGGCCCGTTGACATTTGCAAGAAACTACTAATAGGAAACTTACCAAGGACCTAATGAGATTATCTTTGCATTCTTCTATGATGATTATGATAATAATAGAATCCACCATACTAGCCCCTAAGGCTTAGTTCAAGTGGCAAAGATTGAAGAACTAGTAACTTAGGTGATAGGTTCGAGCCCTGTCCCATGCGAACTAAGCTTGGTATTTAAGTGGAGAAGGGTAGAGGGTTGGGTCCAATGTCCCCGAGTTTCAAAGGTTGCGGCTGGTCTTGAGGATTAACCCAGGCGGATTTCTTGGTCATAAAAGAAAAAAGAATCCACCATACTCTGGTTACCACTTCGGTGAAGTTGTCCCACTAGTACTTTTACTGTATAATCACAAAGTGTAATGTGGTTTTTACTTCAGCTTGCTTCTAGTTATTAGTTTTAATAATTCAAACATGCATGCACATGCCTATTTAACCAGTTTGGTTTTGTGAAAAGGCTACAGGTGGTGGGGCATATAAGTTCGCTGATCTTTTTAAGGAAAGGCTGGGAGTCGGTATAGAGAAAGAAGATGAAATGAATTGTCTTGTTGCTGGTGCAAATTTCTTACTCAAGGTAAGATCTAATTTCCTGTCCCTTGGTATTGCTCAATGTCCAACTAGAACTCCAAAAAAAAAAGGACAGCCCGGTGCACAAAGCATCCCGCGTTAGCAGGTCCCGGGAAGGGCCGCACCCCAAGGGGTGTGATATAGACAGTCTAACCTAATGCAAGCATAAGTGGCTGCTTCCACGGCTCGAACCCGTGACCTATAGGTCACACGGAGACAACTTTACCGTAGCTACTCCAGTAGACTAAAAATGAAACTTTTCTTGCTTAACTGTCTCTCTCTGCATTTTCTCCCATATTGGAAGCTTTAGATCCAAGTCCTTTGTTTGACTGAGTACAGTGCATCAAATGTTGTTTTCTTGATCGCACTTCTCTTGGGAGGAGTACCAAGAACAACTCAATGCTGATTGATTTTCAAATTTACTTGTAAATATTGTCTTATAGAGGGCTTTGTGGCTCACAATTTTAGGATACAGATCGCCATGAAGTATCTCGCATTCAGGATTTGTCAATCACTTCAACAAGATCCTCCTAATTACTGAGGCAGATTTTTACAGTTTTAATAGGATATATTGTAGATAGATCTGCTCTTTTTTTATTGCGGAATTACCTACACCCAACTTTCAAAATATACAGCAAGTCCTAACTCTCTTATATCCTTGAAGCCTGTCTGCCATAGTGCCGTCACCCTTTAGCTCCACATTAAGAATAGGAAAATTCAAGTTGTGAAAACCAGAAATATCCTGATCACCATAGCTTTAAGCTGTTCACTTAATTTATTAAATTTATTTTACTGAAGAAAGGAAAATTCAAGTTGTGAAAACCAGAAATATCCTGATCACCATAGCTTTAAGCTGAAAATGCATAAAGAATAAAGTGTTCACTTAATTTATTAAATTTATTTTACTGAAGAACATGCCAGTAGAAAATATGGAAAACTTATAGCACTTTATATTTTTATTTAGTATAATGTTTACCTGAGATGAGTTTAAATGGAGAAACATGGTCAGTGAGGATCCATATAGCTGACCTCAACTTGTTTGGAACTGAGGTCTAGTTGTTGTTTATACTTTGTATTCTACTGAAGAATGTAGACTTTGACTTCATCTCAAAATCTCTGATTAGTAACAAAACCATTTCGGACTTGATTGATTTCTGACGCAGTTGCGTGCCTGCATCTGCATGTGTCGTGCTCTTAACGAATGATATAGTTCAGTAGTAGGTCTCTGCATCTGCATGTGTTGTGCATTTTATTTTTGTTTACTGGTAGGTTTCTGCATTCCCCAGCTACTATTGAAGGAATACTGATGTTGATGGCTGTTGAATATATCAGAATGTGAAGTTGGAAACTAGTAGCTTCAGCAAAAAAACGTTTTAACAAGTTTATGCTACAGTTTTTGTTAATTGCTGATGGAATGTACTGAATTTTGCATTCTGGATACAGCGTTACATGCAAAATAGGCTTAAAGGCTCTCTTTTTCATTTACTTGACAGATAGTTTTATTTTTACAAATATATCATTGCATGGCTCTTTCATTCATTTGTTTGCACAGATAGTTTCATTCTTACAAAGATATCATTGCACACTGTACTGATATGTGCTTATAGAGGACTCTCGGTGGTTCTCATACTTTTCTTCTCCTTGTCGTGATTTCAAGTACCATAGTTTTTCCCTCTCTTACTTGGTTTAAGTTCTGATTTCACATGGGCAGTTGAAATATAGTTGTGCTCCAGTATCCAGTCAGTGAGTTGTCTAGGGAGATTCTTTATGGGGTTTACATTTCTATGCATATTTATATATCAATGACCTGCGAAAGCTGCTCTGGTTCCCTATATATCATTTTAATCATACCATTTGATATAATTACATTGTTAAAATCAAACCTTATAGTATTACTTTCTTGACCACAGCTGTTACTTTATGTTACAGAAGCTGTTTCAGAAGTTGTTTTCTACTTTATTGTCCATGTAAAAAATATCCTGTGGCTGTTGGATGTTCATGTTCAGGCAGTTTTGGCCTCAGCTTTTCCTAGTTTAACATAGTTTAGCTTGGGGGTTGTTAGGCAGTGATCTCTGACGTTTGCTTACGTTATTGTCTTCGTTGATTATATTGCTGAAAGCTTAGTGCACCAGGCTGCCCTTTTTTATTGCTGAAAGCTTCTTTTTGGTAGGCAATCCGTCATGAAGCTTTTACGCATATGGAGGGTCACAAGGAGTTTGTGCAGATAGACCAGAATGATTTATTTCCCTATCTGCTCGTGAATATCGGATCTGGTGTTAGTATGATCAAGGTACTCCGCTCTCTTTCTTGTTTGGTGTTATTGAGCTCATAAAAAATTCAAGTAACTGCTAAATGTCTTCTTTTTGCATTTTTCTAGGTTGATGGGGATGGGAAGTTTCAGCGGGTCAGTGGCACGAATGTCGGAGGTGGTACATATTGGGGATTGGGGAGGTTGTTAACTAAGTGCAAAAGGTACTTTTGATTAGATATCTTCTTTGACAATGTTCTGCCTTTGCCTCTTTTGCCTATCATAATTTGAAGATAAGAAGTTAGAGAGAAGTAGAAAGTTTGAGAATCCATGAGCACTATCTCTTGAGAATCCATGAGCACTATCTCTCACAGCACTCATTCCTCTTTTTTTGTTTTTTAATAAGGTGAAGTAAATTCTATTATATAGTACCAAGAAGGTAGTGAGAAGTATAAAGGGTAACACAAGATTACAGCATCTAATTCTCTCACAGCAGGTGTATTTATAACAATTCACAATGGGACGGTATTTCCAATTTTGTGTGAGTGACAATGGGACATTATTCCAGATCCCACTTGCTTTGGGATGTGATTTCCTAAACACTCTAATTATGGGGCTAAACATTGCATAATTATAACTGATCCGGGATCTAGCTTTGGGATATGACTTCCTAAACACACTAATTATGGGGCTAAAAAATGCATCATTGTAACTGATTTTGTCAATTCTGTCACAGTTTTGATGAACTGCTAGAGCTCAGTCAGCGTGGAGACAATAGAACCATAGACATGCTTGTTGGTGACATCTATGGTGGTATGGATTACTCAAAGGTACATTCGAATAGATCAGGATCTATAATCTAGGATTTATTTTACTGATTAAACAGAGTTGAACTTTAGTGGTCTATATAAGTGTTTAATCATGTGGGAAAGTAAAGATCCATGTTTTCTCCTGAGAGCATGTAGATGTATTTTAATTTTGTTTTATTTGGTTTGTATTTGCTATGTATCCTAATGATTATCTGCTCAAGATGTATTATATCTGTACAGATTGGCCTTTCAGCTTCAACAATCGCTTCGAGTTTTGGGAAGACCATTTCAGAAAACAAGGAGCTTGAAGATTATAAGCCTGAAGATATCTCTCTATCCTTGTTGCGAATGATTTCATACAATATTGGTCAGGTATCCCACGTTTAAGATCCCTACAAATCTACAAAGCGTTTACTTCAAGTTTTATAGTTAGGGTTTAAGTAAATTTTAGGTCTATCCTATTTTGTCCACAAGTGATAATTTGTAACACATTTGTAAATGGTTGATCTCGTAGAATGGAACTGGACCAGGAAATCATTGTTTGCATGCTTCTGCAGTTCAGACTCTAGAACATCAAAAAAAAAAAAATTGAAATAGAACATCAAAATTTTGTTATGACCGGTTTCTTGTTAAAAGTGAACCTACATGAATAAGTAGCACTGTAACGAAATAGATGAGAGGATACTAATATCGTCCACGACCTGAATAGTTTTTGACCAACTAGGATGCGGGCATCTCGAACCCCTACGGGAAATTTGAGTTCTTATTCTTAGCTTCTATTTGGTTTAAAACAAAAGCTTGCCTTGTAAATAAACCCAAAAAGAGTTTCAAGAACATAGTGCCTGAATAATTTAGAATCATGTAAATTCTTCCACCAAGTTCTCCACAACAATAGATTTGTATTGTCAGTTCAGTTGTTAGCTATATTTACTTTATCCTAAAAAGGGAAAAATGGTTATGTATATTTCTGATTCTTTCCTTTCTGAATGAATAGCTTCTGGGAAATGAGTCATTGCTTGATGGGTATTATATACTATTATATATTGCCTAACCATGAAATTTATCTTTACATGTTGTAGATAGCTTATCTTAATGCACTACGTTTTGGACTCAAAAGGATATTCTTTGGAGGATTTTTCATACGAGGTCATGCTTACACTATGGACACAATCTCTTTTGCTGTTCATTTCTGGTGAGAAATTGATTTGGTTTTACTAGGCTTCATTATTTAAAACTAGTCGCTAAGTATTTTTCTAGTTCTTTCTTTCCTCCTCCAAAGCATGTGCTTCTTTCTTTCATTCATTATTGACTCTTCATCAATTTCACCCCGACTCCAAATCTTTGAATAGGTCCAAGGGAGAGGCACAAGCTATGTTCTTGCGACATGAAGGTTTCTTAGGAGCTCTGGGTGCATTTATGAGCTATGAAAAACATGGTCTAGATGACCTGATGGTCCATCAGTTAGTGGAAAGATTTCCGATGGGTGCACCATACATTGGAGGGAATGTTCATGGCCCACCTCTGGGAGATTTGAATGAGAAGGCAAGTATTACCTTAAAGTTTTAAACTCCCGTGCACTGCATATTGGGTTTGAATGTGATAAGTTTTCCATATGACTTACTTTTATCAATAGTGTCTTTCAACAGTTTGAATGCCCTGCGAATGTTCCTTGCAGTGACTAATTTGGAAATATAGTTCTTGCTTTTTCTTTTTTGTATTTAATAAGGAATAAATGCCTAAAACTATAAAGCATATATTCCCCACTATGTACAAGGTGGGAATATGGTACCCATTTATGACCAACAATATATACAAGTAGAATAATGGGAAAAGGCACATGAAGTTGGCAATATAAGTTGAAGCGTCATGGATTGAGTAAAGGTTTCGACTCACCTCAATAAACTGACTCAGTTAGTCCAATTAACCCCGCAATTCTGCTTTTGTTGGGCGATTTGTCGCTGCAGTTTGGTACTCACCTATGCGACTATTGTACTTTAGTTCCTTTTTTTAGTATTCTGAATAATATAGTTAATGCTTTTCTGAGGATAGGTAAATAGTTCCTTGTAGAGATGGTTGGAGAAACATTCCTTCAGTAATTATATACTTTTTCTTCTCCTCCTCCACCGCCGCTTCCATAGTTGCTAGACACATTTGAACTTATAGAAGGTAAAGAGGTTTAATTTTGGGGAGATTGATTTGTTTCCTTCTTCTCCATAGTTGCTTGACAAGCTGTATTGAGTTTTGAATTTATAGAAGCTAAAGTCAGCAGGTCAACTGGTTTAACTTTTGGAGAGATTGGCTTTTTTTTCAAAGACTTATTCTTTTACCATTCTGATAAGGGAATTTGATAAATCAGATTAGAGAGAAATAAGGTGTAATCCCGCTTTTCAAGTTTACTCCATAGTTGCTTGACAACTTGTAATGAATTCTGAATGTATAGAAGCTAAAGTTTGCAGGTAAAGTGGTTTAATCTTTAAGGGAGTTTGAATTTTCTTTCAATGGGAAATTGATCATGTAGCTTGAAATTTCTTGTATCTCAGTAATCTAGTTTTTGATGGGATATTTTACATAATAAACTATATTTGGTTGCAGATATCGTGGATGGAGAAATTTGTGCGAAAGGGAACTGAAATTACTGCTCCTGTTCCAATGGCTCCACCAGCTACTACCGGCCTTGGAGGCTTTGAAGTTCCATCATCTAAAGGAGTTCTGCGACCTGATGCAAGCAAATTAAATGTTGGGGTTCTGCATCTGGTCCCGTCTTTGGAGGTTTTCCCACTTTTAGCAGATCCCAAAACGTAAGTGATTAATGAAAGTTGATTTTTGGGCAGATCTTTTGCAATTTTTGTGTGGTTCAATAAAAGGTACAGCTCTTTATTTGAGCTGGTCTTTCATAGTTCCTGGTTGCAATTGTTGTCTGTTTGTACATTCTGGTTATTTTACTTCCATTTCTTATCTCTGGTTATCTTAGTTTCGTTCCATTCTGTTTGTTTTCTTTGAAGGGGCTGTCAGTGTTTATATATCTTGGTCTCCTGACTTGGTTAGCCTGCAAACTGCTGTCATGTTAAAAGTTCTAGAAATGCCCCATTTTGTTTCATATCTTGCATTATTTGTGTAGATGTAGAGGGTACTTGATAGGGCAAGATTGTATTACTATTTCTGGGACTACTGTTTTGAAGAATATTGAAGATTATTGAGTTTTAACCAGTTCTTTGTAATTGCTATTTAACAGATATGAGCCAAATACCATAGACCTCTCAGATCGCGGTGAGCTAGAGTAAGTTGAAATTGCATACTAGAAACATGCTCTATTGTTTCTCTGTAATAGACAGACAAGCCTGGTTTTCAGTTTTTGGCCCCTTTGTTCTTTTTCTTTGACTAAAATGCTGCTGTGCTGCAGGTACTGGTTCACTGTATTATCTGAGCATTTGTCGGACCTTGTTGATAAGGTAAAATATTGACCTTTTAATCATGTCAAAATCCTTGTTTCAGCCCAAGAGAGGATGGCTTCAGTATTTTTCTAAAAATGCCTCCAAGGAAGCTCTCGACACAGGCTTCTATGCATTACGTGTCTCAATTCGTGGCCTATTAAACAATCTTTTTTTTAATTAGAAATTTGATTGCTGAAAATGCAAGACCAGTAAAGCAATTTCCTTAGTGGATAAACATGATAAGACAACTCTTATTGACCCACCAAAGAGACCGAAGTAGCACAGTTCCAAATGACTCTTTTCAGTGTCCTTATAATAAGAAGTAGAGGATCTTGTTATGGACTCTAAAATTTATGGATGAATACCATACTGAAATTTACCAAATTACCCTAAGGGATAAGTGGAGTATGGATTACCAAGATATGTGTAGAGGAACTAAATGTTTTTAACCTTGTAATATCATCTGCAAAATATTGATTCTTTTGCATGCCCTAGTATTCTCATTAATCTCTTCAGACGCTGCTTCTGATCTCTTTCTGAAATTCCTGCTACAAGTCAAGTTTTTGATACTCCTACTTTTAATGGCTAAAACAAGTCGATATTATGAGTAACTTTATTTTTACTATCTTGTAGAAAACCAAGATGTAAAAGTTTGATAAGGGTAAAGCTTGACTTGACAATCTTTCTGACTTCAGATAAAAACTAGGACAGAGAGGTTCAGATGGATGATTTCCACTCTCTTCTTTTCCCTGCCCCTAGGTCGAGGAACTGATTTGTGCTTCAGCTGTTCATTCAATACATGAAATGGCATACCCGATCTTTTGATTGTTTAGAACAATAAAGGGGAAACCGCTGTCATTTGTTTTGTATTTTGCAATGTGCGTCACTATTTACTTTTGTTCTATATTATCTCGTTATGTCTCCCATATATTCATGGTTTGAGAAGCTAATTCTTGAACTCCAGGCAGTGGCTAGTGAGGGTGGAACTGACGATGCAAAAAGAAGGGGTGATGCATTTGCTCGGGCATTTTCTGCACACTTGGCTAGGTATTATTCGTTGTTTATTTAGCTGCAGTTTCCTGCTCTATTCCCTTTTCCTTATCCATCTCTAGTTGTGTTATTTTATAGTAGCCTATTGTTATATAAGGCTTTGAGTTAATTAATCTTATAATAACTTCGTTAATTAATCTTATATTAGTTTTGTTCTTATGTAGGACACTGAGAGTATTTATCTTATATAATGTATTATATACAGTCCATTATTAGTTTCATGCACTCACTTCAGATTGTGCATTTAGAAAATGTCTAAAGTTCCAAAAATTTCCTCCTAATTGTACTGGATGCAAAATATTCACGATTTAACATATAAATTAGATAGACTCTTGTGGTCCGGCCTTTCCCGGACCCCGCACGTAGCGGGAGCTTAGAGCACCGGGCTGCCCTTTTACACTTCAGATATATCTACAGTAGACTTTTAATTTTCCTCTCTACTCATTTTAGTTAATTTTTTTTATCTTTTACCTATTTGGAACTTCTTTTAGTAATTATATCATTTGATACATCATCTTATATAATGTCATCAATGTGCGAATTAGAAGGGAGTTTTTTTAAAAAAAAGAAATCCCACTCTTTTAATGCAATAAAAAAAATGTTATCAGACATGTATAAGAAATATGCCAATACATAATTCTTTTTCTCACTTAAAGTGTATTTTTCTTTAATCTCTTATGTACCCCTCTGTTCTAGTTTATGTGGCAATATTTCCCTTTTAGTCCGTTCCGAAAAGAATGGATGCTTTCTAAATTTGAAAATAATTGAACTTAAACTTCTCATTTTATCCTTAATGAGAGCTTTTATAGCTACACAAATGTTATGCCATGTGTAAGACCACAGATTTCAAAAGTCTTATAGCCACACACATGTTATGGCACGTTGATGACGATAAGGTTCAAAAGTCTTCTGTACTTAAGTACTCCGTACCTATTCAAACTTGGCCACATAAATTGAACCGAGGGAGTACTAATTTGTGGATATAATATATATATTTGTAGTTTATTTGAATTCTATATTTATTACTTTCTTAATAAAGATAAGTTATCCACATTCAGATGCTGAAAAAACAAACAGTTCTAATTATAACGTATTCAGATCTAGATGCAATAATTTAATACTTAGATGTGTATTCAAGTTCTGAAGTCTTAATCTTAATGAAAACTAACAGGGCCTAAGGCTATATTTCTTAGATAAAAAATGGAACTACTTCACTATAAGCTCATAAGATAATTACCATATCTACTCTAGATCTTGAATAGAGGAATTCAAAAATGGAAGAACTAATTTTGTTAGTGAAAAAACAGGAGCATATAGAGGAGTGTTAGCACTTCCCAACAATATCTGTGAAGTTGCTAAGAATATCTTTGTATTTTTACAGATTGATGGAGGAACCTGCAGCTTATGGAAAGCTAGGGCTCGCCAACCTTTTAGAGCTAAGAGAAGAATGCTTGAGAGAGTTTCACTTTTTTGATGCCTACCGTACCATTAAACAAAGGTATCGTCATATGGAAGGGGCAAATTCTTGTTCTATTCTCTTGGAATCAAGTATGCTGATTGTACCACTCCATTGAATATTTTGTAGGGAGAATGAAGCTTCACTTGCAGTTTTACCTGATCTGTTGACGGAGCTTGACAGCCTGACTGAGGTATGTTTTTTCTCATATATTTCCTTCTCTACTGTTTTTTTCAACTTTGTCCTCCCTTGAAGTAGGTTAGGTAGCTCATTAAATATATATATTTTGTATTTTTTAGTCTATTTGCTGATACGTCTAGTTTTCTATCTTGTAGGATATGAGATTACTTACGCTAATAGAAGGTGTTCTTGCTGCTAATATCTTTGATTGGGGATCACGTGCCTGTGTTGATCTCTATCACAAAGGAACAATTATTGAGATCTATAGAATGAGTCGCAAGAAGATGCAAAGACCATGGCGGGCAAGTGAAATGAAAAACAATTTTAGAAAAGTAGCACTTGTGTTGTTTCTTCATTACTGCTAGAGAATGCGCATTTGAATGTGATGCTTATGTCTTTAGGTGGACGATTTCGATGCTTTTAAAGAGAGAATGTTGGGGTCTGGAGAGACAAAACCTCAGCCACATAAAAGAGCATTGCTTTTTGTTGATAACTCGGGTGCGGATATTGTTTTAGGGATGCTTCCCCTTGCAAGGGAACTTCTCCGGCGTGGAACTGAAGTATGGTTTGCCTTTAAATGAATCTAAACTTTTTAATGTTTTGCTTCCATGTAAATTACCTTGCATTTCCGTTGTTTAAGCTTTATTAATTTAGTTATATTTTCCTTATCTGATAATGTACTAGATAAGTGCTTATTTAACATGTAATAACCACTTCAATCGCTACCTTGTTTGCTTTGTATGATCCTGTCCTATTTCCTGGCATATATGCTGAACGTTTTAGGTTCCAAAGATCAAATATTCAAAATTTTATGCAGGTTGTGCTGGTAGCGAACTCACTTCCTGCACTAAATGATGTTACTGCAATGGAGTTGCCTGATATTGTTGCTGAGGCTGCAAAGGTGTGTTGATTTTCATGGACTTCCTATTAGTTATAATGAGATGTATAACTCCTCTTGTTGAACTCTTTACCTTGTATAACTCACTTTCCGAATGAGATAGCTGCATGTTTTACCTTGTTCTCTAAACGGAAATGAATCTATGCACTATTTAGGCATATTTGGCATGGGAGTATTTGTATAATATTTTAGAGCTTTCTCTCTCATATAATATCTCATTACCTTGGTAATATTGCTTTGGCTTATAGCACTGTGATATTCTTCGAGGGGCAGCTGAAGCAGGAGGCTTGCTTGTTGATGCTATGAGTAATATCCAAGATGGTTCCAAGGAAGATACACCTTCCGTTCCTCTGATGGTTGTGGAGAATGGATGTGGCAGTCCATGTATAGACTTGAGGCAAGTGAGCTCAGAGTTAGCAGCTGCAGCCAAAGATGCGGATTTGGTATGGTGTTCCTTCTTTTATACCCTAAAACATGCAGCTATCTCATTCGGAAAATAAGCGCAACTTATTGCGGATGTTTTGTGCAGGTAATTTTGGAAGGGATGGGCCGGTCTTTGCATACCAATTATAATGCAAAGTTCAAATGTGATGCTCTAAAGGTAAGGATTATAGCAGTCTTGGTTTCTGCATATTTACATATGGCTCTCATGGATATCATCATGCAGCTATCCTATTCATGCTTTATGTGATTTTGCAGCTTGCTATGGTGAAGAATCAGCGGTTGGCAGCAAAATTGGTTAAAGGGAATATTTATGATTGTGTATGTAGATATGAACCAGCTAGCTGAAAGCTTCTGTTGTCTTGTAGTTTATTGGGTTCTGCTCACAGAACTGTCACCCCATACAACAGTTGAGGTGGTGGGGAAAAAAAAACACTACCGGTTGAGGTTGATCCACAAATATGATCATTGGTTCCCATTTTCTAAGATGCTGAAGAGTATCAATATAGATGTAAAACCTTCAGAAATTGCATTCTCGTTTTTCCTATGTTTAGCCAATGGTTTAAGAGTCGGTTCATACTCGAAGGTTGTTCTGATTTCTGAATAGGTTTTGCTGTGTCTTAATGCATTAATCTGTTTATTCTAGATTGTGTTATTTTCTAGATACAAGCCAATGAAAATCTTAAGATGTTCTTTTCATTCCACACTGTTTTCTCTTTCGCCATTTCTATCTAGATACTGGAAAGATTGATTTAATGGCTGTTATCAAGAAAAAAATGTCTTATCGCTCTAAGCAGGTGGTGTTGGTGGTTGTCTTTTTTCTCCAATTCTTAAAAAATGTGAGGTGGGTCACTGTACTTATAGGTGAAATTGATTATAAAGTACAACATGTCATTTTGTTTCTTCATGAGGAAAAACTGAGATGACTGAATTCTTTACCATAAAAGGAATCCCCCCTTCTATATTTTTCGACTCTCTAACTCCCAAGGTAGAGTTAAGATTTGTGTACGCACTACCCTCCCCAAAATCCACTTGCGGGATTACACTGGGTGGTCTAAATAGTAGAAATGGCACCAGGTAACCACTTTTGATGGTTCTATTTAAAAGATAGTTGCAACTTACAGTATATGTAAAATTTAGCTAGTACTTACATTGTAAACCTTCTTTTGTTACTCTTCCTCTTCTTCTGGCTTCTTCATTACATTCCAACAGCAATGGATGAGTACTAAGATGCTGACGATCTACATAAATGAGTCATATATGAACCATTAATTGCCTTTTCCGTAAGTTCTATATTTTCAATGATTATATTCTCCTTCACTTCCTCTCATCTGCTCCCAAATACACAATGTTTCTTCTAGCAATCTCAGACTAATACCCTTCTTCCATTCTATCACGAGTTAGCTTTAAAAATAACATTCTTTAACTAACATGACAACAATGATCTATATTTGTTTGCTATCATAAGTACACAATGTAAAAGACCTTAAGGAAACTTAATACGATGTTTACAATTATCATGACTTGGAAAATTGTTGATGCATTGATTTTCATGATTCATCACAAAATAAGTTATAGCTATGTTTTGAACAACTTGCACTTGAGCTAAGGGTCCTCGGAAACAACCTCTCTACCTCCACGAGGTATGAATAAAGTCTGTGTACACTCTTTCCTTTACAAACCCTACTTGTGGGGTTACAATAGGTATGTTGATGTTGTTGTTATCAGACAGGGAAGAAGATAAAGAAAGGTCAATCTCCGAAAGGCCTTTGCAGAGTTTAGCTTTAGGGGGTAAAACCTTTGGTAGTCTTGCACATGTAAATTAACCTGGTTCTATAAACATCATAGGGCATTTGGTCTAGTGGTATGATTCTCGCTTTGGGTGCGAGAGGTCCCGAGTTCGATTCTCGGAATGCCCCCCTCAAAATGCAAACTTTCTTTTTGTTAGTGATATTTTTTAGTATTCACATATTGCACTATATCACCCCTCCAAAAGTAGTAGGAGTAACTTTTTTCAGTAATAGCATTTTTTTTAGTCAATTCGATATTTTATTTCACTTTTACCTCAATGCAAAAAGCTGTGAGGCAACTTTTCATCTTATATATTTGTCTTGGGGTTATTTGACCAGTCAAGAAATTAATCACAAGAAGGCAGTCAATGTCAGAAATCATGGTATTCCAACAATTGCTGGCGTTGAAAGGAAAAAGACAAATACCGGTTTGAATGAAATCAAACACAGGGAAAAGTAGCAAAGAGCGGGAAAACGTCTACAAATCTTGGCTTATCCAGAAAGCATCATCTGTAAAAGGAGAATCTCTTTTACTAATTCATTCTCTTGCTGGAGAAGAATGAAATTACGCATGAAAAAGATGAAGTTGATGAATTCTTACTCCAAACAGGAGAGGAAGTAATTTGTACCTATGTTGCTCGGATTCTTGAAAAATGTCAAGGGGTGCGTGCCGAATTCTCCAAAAGTAATGCATTTTTAGAGGATCCGACATGAATGTGACATAATTTTGGAGAGACCGAACAACATAGTAGCTTTGTATATATATATATATATATATATATATATGCATGTTACAACCTACCCACACTCCGTGGTTACACTAAATTATAAGTGTGGAATTAAGTTTATCCCATAAATTATTTATGACTCGAACAACTGGAGCCCCGCACGTCGGAAACGCCGTTTCCACACACGTGCAATTTTAGTGCCGAGTATCGTAAATTTCGTTAATGAAAGAGATATTGGTACGTAAGTGAAGTGTTTGAGACATAGAATGATGGACGGTTATTGGCTAAATAACAAATGTTCCACGTAGGTAAACGAATGAAGGATTGTGCGAGGTGTAAGATGGTACGGGTCGAACCGCGGAGCCGAAAAGGGTCGCGGCGCCGGAGCACCGCGGCGCTAAATGCTGCACCGCCGCGGCGCTTCCCAGGCAGTGTTTGCTCGACGGAATCCCAAAGATTTGGTTGTTGATGTGGTTTCAATGGCATTGAATCCACCCAATAATGGCCATTACTTGGACCATTATGTTGCTGCATTACTTGGGGGTTAAATGTCATCCATTAAATGGCAATTGATTGCCATTATGGGGCATTTGAAAGGTCATCTTGCACACCTATAAATTGAGGCATTTGACTCAATTCTATAGAGGACCATGAACAGAAAAAAAGTTAACAACACCACAAAGAGATCATATTTTTCTGATATCAATCTTTCTCTTAGCAATCTTCGTTATTCGTGTTCTTCGCTGAGTTCATTTTTGTAGGCTTTGCACATTTGATAGTTTGTTGTTTCATCTTGGAAGACTATTGTCCACACTTTCGTAAAGCCTATATACGGGGGAAATCTTGTCTTAAAGATAGAGAGTCATCTCTCGACTCAGCCGGTGGTGTTGTGATTATCTAATTGGTTACTAAGTGTTTCAGGTGTGAACTAGAATCTCAAAGAACTCTAACCGTTCGGATTCTCAGTGGATCTACAAGCCACATGTGTAGCAGTTCATGTTCTTGTATTTCTGAATACAAGATCCATATTTGAAGTTCCAATCCAAGATCAAAATATTGACAACTTGTTGTTGTAATCTAAGTTGTTTATTCTTTCGATCATTGTAATAGTTATTTACTATTCTTGTACGTGCTTTACTTATCCAACAATAAGTACTACGTTATTATGATTAAGTGAAAAATTAAGGATAGAATATGTATATATTAATTGGCTATGGTTTAGCAATACGAGTATATGTAAATAACCAGTGTGTTTAAGACTTTAAGAGCAAAAGAGAGCCTAACTGTTCATGGATATATATATATATATATATATATATATATATATATAAGTGCATATTTTGAATATTTCGACGTCAAAGGTGTATTAAAGGTTTATTACGTCCTATAGGGATAAACCAAATTATGAAGGTATTAATTTCAAATAGAACTGTGTACTAATTCTTTGTAGTGAAACTTAAATAATTGAAACATTTAAATGACTTCTGGTCAATCTTTTCTTTATGGATATATATATATATATATATATATATATATATATATATATATATATATATATATATATATATATATATATATATATATATATATATCGTAGTTAAAGTGAATCAGTTACCCAGTGTAATCATGACATAGATCTTAATTAAATTATAACAAAAATTTGATGGATGAAAAGTGAAATAGGACCATTCTTTCAAATTGATGATGCATGAGACTCAGGTAAATCTCCTTATCAGGTAGTCCGAGGAGGATTTCATCACTACCCATCATAATAACTAGATCTACAAAATAATAAAAAAGAAATGTACTTCCAAAGTCAAATTAAATCATATAAATTTAAAAATAAAATGTTTCTTTTTCTGTAAAAGAGTGCTAATACTGGCATATATATAGGACGAATTAAGTGTTTGTTTCCATAACTTACATTAACTCAAAAATAGGGTTGCCTGTTTATTGCTGGAATTTTGTTAAACAAAATTATAAATAAAATATTTTTAATGAGAAGTTGTGTCAAATTCACATAATTCGGTGAACTATTGAAGCTATCAGTGTGATTGATCAGACAAGTACCAAGGACTTCCGGTAGACTTCTTTCATTTCGAATTAGCTTGCAACAAGTTCTAGCATTAGTATGAGTTTGTTGACCGCGTAAAGGCAACCCTTCGTTTGGAAATTTTCCGAAAAGCTAATTATAGGTTCTTCTCTCCATCGGAATAATAGGATAGTTATGCTAATTACTAAACTTGTTGAAGAGATGAAATGGTTAGCTGTACTGAATGAATGGCGAATCCTTTCATCCTAAACTGTTTTTTACTTCTAATAGTCTCAAAAGATCGACAGGTGATTATTTTTGCAGAAAATCTATTTTTTAAAGTATTGTTCTTTTCCCCAAAAAACTCTTTCTTTACCAATTTTCTGTACTTGAAAAGCGGAAAATTTCTTGTTTTCTTAAGATAATTTTTCCACCATTCGCTAATTAGCACCATTCAAAAGGCTCTTCATCTTCATTACTAAAGCTATTTGCATAGCAATCTCACAGCGAAAAGGGATCAATTATAGCTTTTAGAAAAACGTTTAGTACATGTTAATTTATTGTGTTCTTCTTCAAACTTCTCCAACATTTATTACTGTGTGAGTTAACGTACATGAGATGCCTTTTTTTTCATATAAATAACTCACCTTAAAACAAAAGAACAATGGCAATGCTGATTGAGTAATTACTCCAAGTTCATACCAAACATTAGATCAAAATTATCAAAATTAAACTATGTACAACACAAATAATGATCGAATCTCATGTTTCCAATATTATGAAGATTACATTACCTCAAGAAAAGGAAGAATCATACATGGTCGAATTCTGCCAGGACCAGGATACTACATAACTTAGTATCAATCGGCCATGGAAGAACAGAAAACAAAAGAACCATACATCAATTATTCCACTTAGGTTTCCCACCAAAAGAAAAGAACGCATTCTACAGAATATCTCCCCCTTCAAGCTCAAATTATATATATATATTTATTACTCTTATTAGAACGCACCTTCATAAATACCATATTTTCAGTGTGGTCGAAATTTTTTACTGCAAGATTGACAAGTAACTTCCATGCACGTAGGATCAATCCGACGAGTTGCTCTTTCTTTCAATTTTTCTGCTCTTTCAACTTCCTCTTTAGCTCTCTCCCACATACTCCTCGCACGTGCGAATTCCGACTGAGCCAGCTCTATTTCTCTTCGAGTAAGTTCCCTCACACGTTCAGCGTACGCTTTCTCTATGGCTGCCAGCCGGATTTGCTCGGCAGCTTGCCATTTAAGTGCCTCAACGTAGCTCGAGTCGAATCGGACATCGTTGTAGTGATTATCATGATTTACTACTGGCCTTAGTAGGACTCCTTGTGAAGGTGGCTTTAGGGGCCTTACACTTATTGAGAGTTGTAGGTCCAAGGAAGGAGGTTCCAATGATTCCGATGATCGGTTGTTGTTTGCGGAAGAATCTGATGGCCAGGAGGAGGAATTAGCTGCATTTGAGTGAGCACACAGAAAGTGTAGCTCCTTCTGGTGATCCTCCATTGAATATGGTCAAGGATATATCTCTCTCAATGTGCTGACTGATGAAGAATGCTGATCAGGAAGTAACAGAAGAATTAGGGTACATATATACATGTAATAAGGATTAATTGTATGATGAAAGTGTCGTATTGTGCGATCAACTCATCTAAAGGTTTAAGCCTTTAATAGAGGAAGAACACTTTTATTTACTTAATTATATCTTCAACGCAAGCTCTCACGTGCGGTTCTTTTTCATGAGTCGCCAAGCACATAGAATTCTTTTTTTTATAATGAATGTGAGTGAGACTCAAATCCATGACTTATGCCCGCTTTGACCATGTTGAAGTTGTGATCAACTCATCTAAAAAGTCAAGTTTGTGGAAAAATCACATGATTTACTTAATTATATTCTGAATAACTATAAAATTGTTTTAAGCCACCATGTTAAAGTAACCCACAACAACATATAACTATTATGATAAGCCTAATTATTAATAGCCTGCTATATCAAGTTATAAATTCATAAGACATTAATATATGGTGTAAACAAATTTATATTATCAGTTTATATGAGGTAAATTGTAATTGAATATCTAATATATACGTTATTTGTGAACAAAATATACCCTCTTAGTAAAACTTATGTTAGGCGGATCCAGTCCAAATTAAAATCCACAATAAAAATACATGTAGTCCATACCTACATATGATTCCATAAATACAAATGTGTGTGTTCCTGGCCGCAAGGTTTAATCAGATACATGCCAAAGAGAACTAAGAAGAAAACTAAAAACTTTAATTTAATTGAAGTAGTATACTTTAGCTTTCAGAGGTGACATATCATTTGGTACGTCTCTAAGAAATCACGACAAAGGGCTTGCAAAATGAAGCAAAAAAATGCCCTAAAATCCCTTGACTTCTTTTTTCTCTTTTTGTAGGTTACCCAAAAGGAAGGTTAAATAGGTTATCATCTACTCTAGCTTGAGTACCAACTAGTGGATGATGTAGATTTTAATAGGTCAGCTGAAATGCAACTAAAATATTCCTTTTTCTTTTAAATAAATCTATGTGAATAAAATGATCCATACCAGTTTATAATAATCTTCTCATTTTGGGATGCTCAAATTGCTTGACACCATCCTATTAATAACATTATTGTATAGTAACAACTTTTACATGTTTCTAGAATTGATCAAATCTATTTAACTAATCAAATTCAAGTTTTGGTATGATCTTTTATTTTAAGCTAAAATTTTCAACTATAATTACTACTCCGTACTTTAATATTTTCATTACTTAGTACTATTTATACATTATAGACTAGTCAAACTAGTGCCTTAAACTCATACATTTGTACTAGTATCACATAAAATGGGATAGAGGGATTACTTTAATAACACTTGCCGTTCTGATAGGATAGAACAGACAAATGCAATTGGGATTCTAGGATGTGTGCGCCTTAATTAACCATTTTTAGCCAAAATAAGAGAATGAAATTTTCGTAGCTTGTTCAATGCTTGATTTTTTTTTAAATTTCCAGGATAAGTGTTCAATGCTTGAATAGACTGAAAGAAAGAGGTTGAGGAAATTGGCCAAAGTAAAAATATGAGCAGCTGTACTCTCTGATGTTATAACTAATATTGAATATATAGAATTTGCTTAACTCTTGTGTGCCAGGTAAATTCTCGTTATAGAGTATATCCATATGTGGTTATATAACACAATTCAAAGAGATCGTTTGAGATTCCAGTGAACTGCAATACTTTTATTGTGAAAATACAATAGGTATAATGTGACTGATATAAGAATAAAACAACTAGAAAACAAACCAAGGAGAAGAAAACTAAAAACCAAAGACAAATCAGGGAGAATCTAGCTCTCTTGTACATGGTCAAAGGAAATATTTCGACCCCAGAGGTATTATTTTCTTGTATATATATGTTCAGAATTTGATTTTTAACTCCATGGTTATGGTTTACGTGCAGCCTTTTGATAATAGTTTCAGTGATGTCATTAAATCAGATGAATGAGAATCATAAATAATTTTGCCCAAAATATCCAACGATAGGAAGAAGAAAAAAAAAGGAAAAAACTAACATTCTCTTAATCAAGGATTTTCTGTGAAAATGAAACGAGTAAAACCGGACTTAATGTGAAATAAAATGACACATACATCCAATTATATATCCAGGCATATGACTTTTAGAAAAGATATAGTAGTAATGTTAGAATCATTACCTAAAATAATTATAGTATATATATGGTCTTCATGGTCCTATAAAATTATAAATTTTTCTTTTGACCTAACTCAGCGAATGTCAAAAGGATAGAGTAGCTAGCTAACGAGAATTCAATTTCATTCTTCACTATAAATTTCCTTTCAGGTAAGTAACTAGAGACCCCAAGTAACTAATTTACTTGGAAGAGAACAGAAGAAATGGTAACTAGCTACATGATTAATTTCATGCTGCACCCTCGGTAAAATATATGTATTGTACGTAGCTGCTGCTAGTAATCATGATGATGCCAACAAATAATTCAGCTTGCAGAGAGAAACTTATTATTGGATGAGAATAAAAAACTTAAAGAGAAAATTAAAAAAAAAACGATCAATTATCATTGGAATCTAATGCACAAGAATACAATCAACAAACAGTGAGAGAAATCTTTTCCAACAATTATTTCTAAGCACGAAAAAGGCCAAGAATAAATGGAGGAAGAAGTAGTACCTTATGAGTTTCAGTAATCAATGGATTGGTATAAAGAAAGAGAAAGAGAGATGTACTTAATTTTTCTGCTTGAAAGCTCGAAATGATCAGACTATGAAGCTAGGAATTAGGTATATGAACAGAATTGAAGACAATAATTGGGAATCCCTAAAAAAGGACTTAAACTTTATTAGAAGACGTTATGGAGATCGATAATGAATGAATGAGAAGCAACAAAGAGAAAACCACTTTTAAAACCGATAGATTTTGACAACAAATACTGAGGGGTGGGGTGGGGTGGGTTGTCACATATATATGTATATATATATGGTAGAAGTAATTGTATGACATATATATACACAAAACCACATGGACGGTTTGCTAGCGTGAGAGACAGGCATTACCTACTTGCATGGGTTAAAGTGGACGTACACAAACACCAAAAATGTAATTACAAATTTCAGGAAAAAAAGTGAATGTACTATTATCACTTCTGTGGGTCACCTCATTCCCCTCCCCCCCCCCCCCCAACCCCTCAATACATAAGGTGTATATTCCCCTCTCTCATCCTCGAACTCTTTTCCAATACATTGTTTTCCTTCGGTTTTAATTTATGTAAACCATTTAATAACACACCAACAACAACAAAATATTAGTATAATTTCACAAGTGATGTTTGGGGTGAGTAGGATGTATGTATTCATTATCACTATCTTTGTGAGGTAAAGAGGTTATTTCCGGTAGATCTTCCGCTCACAAGAAGTGAAATCAAGGCAGGACGTTTAATGAAACATGAAACTTTTAAAAAATAAAAAAAATAGATTATGAAATTTGTGGTTTCTAAAAATGTTTATAATATGTGTATGGTTATAAAAGTTTGTCACGAATGATAACATATGAGGTTCAATTAATAAAGTTGATAATAAAGGAAATGTTGCCGAGAAACAGACGGCTCGGAGTATTAATTTATTAAATCTACAATTAATTAAAATTGTACCATTAGATGATAATTGGTAAGGATTCTTTCAAACTTAACTAGAGGTATGACGTTTGAACTTTTGAATCCCAAGAATATTAAAACTAAATATAATAAATGAGAGGAGTTAGCATTTCTTTTATTCCAAATTAAATGACGTATTTTCTATTTATTTGTAAGACTATGCTAACTTAGGAAGTTTCTCTTTTCACTTTGCAATATCTTTAAATATTTTATAAAAAGGTGCGTTTTGGACTATTTATTCTGTAAAATTTGCAAATAGTTATAACTTAGATCTCCAATGTTTACAATATTCTTTTATTTTTATGTAACTACCACCGTCTAATCTTAGTTGAGCCAATTATTTTTTCAAACAATTTTGAAAAGAATTTTGAAAGTGACAAAAGATACGGAATAGATGAAGTAATTAAACTTAAGTTGATCTTATCTTAATAGTAATTGACACTCAAACTAAATCAGCCATCTAAATTGGGATTGGTGGAGTACATTTGATTATTATTGCATATCGAACAGAATTGTCACATACTTTTACCCAAGAAAAAGTAGTCACGTGAGGGGAGGGAGGGAGAGAGGCGCGATGTTGAAGAAAGAAAATATAAAAGAACAATTTTTTAAACATTTTTAATTAGTTCAGAAGAATGACACGCTTAAAGTGACTAAAGATGAAAAGGAAGGGGACAAGAGAAATCAGAACCGCCACAGAATAATTCATAAGTGTCACCACCACCGAAAATTCTTGATAGGGAGCGCTTCCTCCGAATGAGCCCTATGCGGTGTGAATCCGTATATCAAGCTCTAATATAAATACTGGACATCAAATGGGAAATCAAAAAATAAAATAAGTGTCTTCCACATTATCCTAAAACATAAACGTGGAATATTAAATTTCTTTCATAAGCAACGTAACTATCAAAAGCAACTAGCAAGATTACGTTGTGACAGGAAAATCTTCTTGATTATACTACAAAAATTGTGCTACTATTCGAAATTTTAGGATTTAACTTTTATAGATAGTGTCAATGTGTTTATACCTTTCAAAAATAAAAAGTCTTTCACGTACAGTGCAAATATACTAATGGAGTACTTTATAAGAGAAAACAGGGCGTACAAAATTGTCCTTATAAGGTATAGATAAAATCTCTCGTTTATTGTAAGCTGTTCTTTTACTTTATTATTTACGCAAAGAGTAAACAACCAAATTTCCCTTCATTTCTTCCTATGATCTTCTTTTTGGATTATGATTAACCTATCTCCATGTATTTCATATTTTCTTTATCCGATTTCTCATTTTATTTGATTTCTAGCCAATCCCAACTTGCATCATATAGGAACTAATGTTAGAGAAGCACATATCTAGCGACACACACATATACTCCAAATTGAATAAGTTTGCTACTTCTTTTATTTCAATTTATGTGACGTAATTAGTGGTGGACCCAAGATTCAATGGTTCTGGGTGCTCACCTTAAAATCAACAAAAATATGTTGCTTTGAGTGGGTTTCAAACTTGGCTCCTCCATGACTTAGCCTAAAACCTACAAATTTTTAATCAGAGCACCAAGATTATTTATTATTTTATACCCTAAACCCTAAATGATGACTCTTTCTTGGATGATATTTATTATTTTATACCAACATTTTAATATTTTTTATATGTCTACATAGTATATCCGCCACGGTTAATGGATGTTCGAGTACCAAAAAATGGTACATGGGTCAGCCCCCGGACGTAATTTGATTGGACATGAACGGATACTATAAGAAGAAATGCATTTGCTCATAATATTTTTTTTTGTCATATGTTGAATGTTGTTGCCAAAAGTATTTTTCACATCAACGAAAAATTGTTGCATGCCGTTGCAATAACCTCCGATGCGAAAAGTTTTCGCAACAACAAGTTATTTTTTATTGTCATTTATATTTTTAGCAACAATATATTTATTGTTGTTAAAGTTTTGTTGTCAATTCTATATTTTCTTGTAGTGGAAATTTAAGAAATAACTAACTACTTTTGAAACTTTGCCTTAAGCATATTATGAGATTTTTATGATAGTAAAATACAGTCTTAAGGGTAAAAAGAGAACTTTAAATTTAAATTATTTTTAAATATAAAAATATACCATTTTTATAAATAGATTAATAAGGAAATATGAACCCTGGAACGGACGGAATACTATATTTTGCTTCACGTGAGCTGAGCAAACCTTGATGTCATCTATCACCTCGTCGATCAAGCACATTCATCGTATTAAGTTGACATCGTCTTCTTTTTGGTCTCTGTCTCTTTTATGCGTGGCCAGAACTCCTCAACAATAATTCTCATACTTCAATTATCAATTATTTGCTCCTCAATATCAAACTTAAGCATTTATATTACGTACACCACTATTTTGTGAAAAATGAATACATATCTCCACTCAATAAACAAAAGATGATCTAATTAATTAAGTCTTTTAAGTTATATATATCCATCAATATAAAGAAATTTTATTTCTTCAGTCTCTTTTTCAAAATTATATACATATATTTTAATTTTAAGAATGTCTACATGTAAATATCACTTAAACTACTTGATAATTGAAAAAAATTATTTATCTTCACAATATATACGGTCAAACCTTTCTATAACAACATTCATATATAACAACACTTTCACTGTATATAACAGTCATGTATTATGTAACCCCTATCTTTCATATTATGTTATGTTAGATAGTATAAATGTGAAAGAGTTAGGAAAATGTACAATAGTGCCATGAGGTGCAATACATAGAATCTACTATTTAGATAGTTAATTGAGTTTGTTAATTAGTTGAAAAGTAGTTACAAGTTATTAAGTGTAATTAATAATTGGTTAAAACATTCTAGTTATGTAGATATGTGTGTATAAATAATTGTGTATACTCTTCAATGCAATAATAAGAAATTGTTCTTCTCAAACTTGTCATTCAAGGCTCAAATCTCTTTCTCGAACCTCTACTTCTTCATCGAGTTGCCATTGATCATCTATGGTAGTTCTATCGTCCGATTACTATTCATGTTCTTCTGGAACAGTAATTTTCACAATAAATTTAATTAAGCTCTTTCATTAAATTGGAAACGTTTGGTGAGATAGTAATAATGAGATCCACACGTGCTGATCGACGAAATTAATTTCAATACTGAAGATGGAGCTAGAGGAGATCGGATTTGGGGGGGGGGGGGGGGGGGGGGTTGCATGGCCCAAATGGGTGAGGGGTACTAGCTTTATACGAGAGAGAGAGTAGCTTTATTGGTAGGGCTATGTTGTCGGGCCTCTACATATACCAAATGAATAAAGCTACTGATCTCTTAACTTTATTTGTATGATCAATGGAAGAAAAGCTAAAAAGCCCATAGGGATTGGCACGTGGGAGGTGGCACATGTGCAGTAAGAAATGAAATGATGAAGATGATGAATTTGATGATTTTGGGTTGTGTTTTTGCAGAATCTAGCTCTTGGAACCTTTATAATGGGTCCCCTTTGTGGATCCATCCTCCATGTGGGTTTCCACGATTTTGTTTGATCCTTAACATGTGCTTATACCCATGTTTGCATCAAATTTTCTCAAAATACAAAAATTTAAAAAAAAGTAATTTTATTTATTAAGATTGTGTGTACAAATATGTATATTTCTTCGATTCTTCTTTTCTAAATTTTCTTCGTAATTTGAGGATCATTAGTAATGAGTAACGTTTATCTTCAAACATAGAATGATTTAGATGTGGACTTTATCTTGGGATGTATTTGATTTCAATGAAAGGATATTATATATCTTTTTGAAGTATTTGATCGTCAAGAAATATTTAGCCACATATTTATCTCTACGTCGGGCAGCACTTTGGTATTTCGAGTTGAAGGACAATATTTGATGTCTTGATCGATTTCATTGTGAATATCCATGAATTTATGGATTTCGAGATGTCTTTCAGGGGAATATGTGTCTCTTTTATAAGCGTGAGCTAGGGTTTAGGCTAGAGTAGCTGCCAAAAAACCCTAATGGACCTTAGAGTTTGAAGATATATTGAAATAGTAGCGTAGATTCCTATTTTAAATCAGATAAAAATTTGTTGTCTACGACCCAGACTGGGTTTCAATTTTCATTTAACCTTATCAAAGGAATATAGTGTACTAGAATGAAGTTAACAGTCATTTCTTAAATTCGGGAAAACAAACTAATTATTCAATAAGGAGGAGGGAAAAAAGGAGTTAGAAAGGAGAAACAATTTTATGATGAAGCTTTGAATTGACTCTTTCGTTCTTCAACTAATTATTATGGATTACATTTGTGTGGAAGCTATTGACTTAATTAAGGTACTCCTAATCCGAGGGTGATCTATAATTAGGTATGGTGAAGAGGAAAGGAAGAAGCCATGGTAAAGGATGCAATATTGTACTTCCTCGGTTCGTTTTTTTTCCTTATCATATATGCATTTCGCACTCTTAAAAAGTACTAAATATTTATTTTACTAAAAACTACTCATATTTGTTATACTTATTTAAATTTAACTACTAGTACTAGTCCAATAAGTTTGAGAAATTAATGGTTATTTAATGATAAGGATTGAAAAAAAAAATTATTCTTTCTTGATTTGAATAAGTGGATAAGTAAAGTAAAATTTTATTTTTTGTATACTAGATTAAGAGCAGTATTTATAGATAAGAGGTGAACGATAGAACATTTTACCTTTTACCTGTTATGGAGTTATGGTCTTAAGGAGCATAAGCCGCCAACCAAATTAAATTATTTTCAATAAGCCTAAATAAGTTAATGTTTGACTTTTGACGTAAAGATGCTGATTTTGAAAAAATCTAGAAAAATGGTGGATGTAACCATTACATCATGGTTTAAGCAAAGCTAGAGGCAGCATTTTAACTAAAATGTGAAACATCTAATTGAATCCTCGTTTACAACTAACAATAATTGGAATTACTTCCAGTCCAAGATATAATGATTATTTTTGTTTTTATAAGTTGTTGAATAAATATGATCAATGAGCTCATTAATTTGTCTCGGAGAAGAAATGAGGCCTATAACGTGGGTTCGAACCCTGGTGAGAGCAATTTGCTCTCTTCTGGGGTAGGACCTGTAGGTGATATCAGTTGATCTGTTTTCAAACTCTGGTCACTCAGGCACATCCCGTGATTTACTGATAGTAGTGCTGAGGAACCGGAACTATTATCTCCAGGAATAGTCTGGCGTAAGCCGGGAAGGTAGATATAAAAAAAATGAAGCGTTAGGTATATAAAGTGCAAGGGCCTAGTTAGAGACAACCCAATTATATGACATTGTAGTTGGAATAAAAGGAGAGAGGTAGGGACAAGATGAGGATGGAGAAATAATTGAAATATTTAAAATCAAGTCAAATGAAAGTGGCCTTTATATGATAAAGGAGTCAATCTTTTCATCCTTGTTTGGTTGAGTTGGGGAAACAAATTAAAGAAAAGAAAAGGAGAAAAAGAGAAAAGATGGTAGACTTTTTATGTGTTGTTGCGATTAATTAATATAATCTTGTGATTTAGATAACGCCATCTTCCTCGAAAAGGCCATATGCCAAAGTACATTATATATTGTTAAATAATTTCATAGATAACACTAAGAGAAAAAAGAATTCATTAATAAACTACATCTTAAAGTAGCAATTTGCAAACAAAATTAAAGGTGCAAAAATTGGAAAGTAGCAATTGTTCGCGTCATTTGATAAGTTATATTAGAGACCATCTTCCAATTCCCATATTGTCTTTCTACATTTTAACCCAAGACATTTAATTAAAAACCAATTCTCATTTTGTCTGTCTACAGATTTAACACATCACATTGAATAAAAACAATTATCGAAGGGCCAAATACTATTACGTAACATTATTGAGTGACATCATAAAGTGACTTTACTTGTTTTTACTCGGACCAAATCATATATATGATCTAACAATTGACTGATCTCGGCTATATCACTATGAGAAATGAGATTTTTTTTCTGACGATTTTATACGAGTGGCGACTCCTTTTTTTGTTGACGTAGGAATCAGCAGCCGCTATTCGCTCGAGTGTGCACAGGGTAAACCCCGGACTGACGCAATAGCGTGCACAGGGTAAACTCCGGACTGACGCAATAGCCTGCAAACCACGTCAGCCGATTAACCACACTTGGCAAGCCATGTGTGACAGGCTCAACCAAGAAGGTTTATGCAGGGGATCGAACTCGTGACCTTGCGATCCCGCGCTCTACTGCTACACCAACTTGGCTACCCTTGTGGGTTGTTTGTATGACTCATTATTACTACTATTAAGAGATGTAGTTTAAAATGAGAATAATAACACGGTTATGCTAAATGAATAAAATAAAAAAATTTAAAAAATTTAAAAACGAACCTAGGAAGGGTAGCAAACCTTCAGAAACAGTACTTCCATGGCTATAAATTCGTTTGATTCCTCAGAATATTACTTACGAATTTTCTGAACAACACAAACTTCTTCTTCTTCTGCATAAACAAATTCTGTGTGATATACCGTTGTTGAGTGGTTCGCCGCTACCGGAATTTGGAGTACTACTATTCTGGTAAGATAATCGTTCTATCCTGGGAGGGGATATTTCATCAACCTCGAGTACTGTGAGGGGAATAATTTCCTTAAGGACACACTTTGAACTAAGTGGGCTCGATTATATTCTGAAAAATACTTTTATTTTTTCAACACTGATTCTGTTCATATTTCAATTATTATTGTTTACTGGTTTTTTTGGAATACAGATTAATAACAGGTACCCAATACTGTAGCTCCAAACCTGAAGATGAAGCACTTGAGAGCATAAGGACATGCTTTGCCGAAAGAGAAAAAGGGATGGATAGTGTAAGCTGGAAAGTCTTCTAAAAAATACAACTACCTAAGTACTACGCCTACAGTCCTACTTGCTTTGCTTTATTATTTTCACTCTTTAATTTGCTTCTAAATAATTAAGCATGGTTATGTACTGTACTTTGTGTGTGTTTTAACTGCAGAAAGTAAATATTATGAGTTGTAAAGATGAATTATAATGCAAGTAGGCGGCTTTAGGTCTGAACCTCTGAGGTTGACTATAAGGAGCTTTTGGTTTTTCTTCATTACTACTTAATAAGTAAACAATTCTGACAAAATCTTAAAAAGGGAAAAGATAATAACAAGTGTGCGTGATGAAGAGATCAGATTAAACATTAAAGTTGTTTTTGGTTTTCCCTCTGGTTGGATCATTAATGCATATGCTTTGGATCAATAACCCTTCAATTTTTTAAAAGCCTGTTATGTATGGCATGCAAATGACAACTAGCTTATCAGTTCGTTTACACCTTTTTTGTCAAATGGTCCATATCCTTACTTTTTTAAAATTTGGATTTATTATAAAAAGTTTTACCTTTAATTTCTGTTCTTAAGCTAATGTAAGTGAATATTAAAGGGTGTTAAATGGGTGGGAAGTCCAGTCTCATATTTGAGCGTTTAAAAATGAGTTGAATCAACAAACGGATCACGACTCAAAAGGTTTTATTGTGTCATGATGAATTGATAAACATGGACTAAACAGCATATCTTAACTCAATCAATCCAACTCAAAATCAACCTTTTCATGTTTTTAAAAAAAATATTAATCACCAAACCAAGTAAAAATGTTTTTTTTCTTTATAGATAGAAAAGAAGGTTTAAGGGCATGTTTGGAAAGCCACCCAGGTAACTGGGTGTAATTACACAGTTTGACCTGTTTGTTTGACCAAGTAATTACATAGTTAGATGGAAATTGGTTGTAATTGAGAGGGTGTAGTTACACTCTCCAATTCTCGAGGGGAGTTGAGAATTGGGTGTAATTACACAGTTAGATGGAAAATGGGTGTAATTGAGAGGATGTAGTTACACTCTCCAATTCTCAAGGAAAGTTGACAATTGGGTGATTACACACTGTAATTACAGGGTTATTTTTTTATTTCTTTCTTTTTGTTTTAATTTAATTTCTTTTTAATTTTTTATTATAATTATTTTTATTTTTAAAATTTTATTTTTCTTTTTATATTATTTATCTTTCCTTTCTTCTCATTCCCAACTTTTACTTCTTGTGGTTCCATGTAATTGCTCATTTTTAATTTTTTTATTTTTTTTTATTTTTTTATTTTATTCATTTAGCATAACCGTGTTATTATTCTCATTTTAAACTACATCTCTTAATAGTAGTAATAATGAGTCATACAAACTTGGCATATAATGAGTGACGTGATTAAAGTAGAATTTGTTGTGAATGAGGTTATAGACTTATATTTGTCCTTTATTTTGAATTATTTACTTAAGTTACGTAGGAACTTACTTATGTAATATTGAAATTTGATCATTGACTTGTTATTTCACATTGAATGTTGTTAATTTTTCACTTACAGTTGATAGATTTTTTTTGTCAAACATTTGAATAATGTTATGGCATTATATTTATAAATATTATTTTTTAGGCAAACATCCAATCCATGATGTTCTCACAAAAAAGTCTGGTTTTATGTTTAATAATTAATTAAAATTAAAATATTATTAATTTAAAATATGTATATCAAATATTTTTTATAATATTAGTTACAAATTTATGATTATTGATTAATATATTTTCAAGAAACAATGTGTTATTAAATAACTAATTTAATATTGTTTATAAAGGCGCATATTTTTTAAATATTTATTTTAAATTTTATTTTTAAATTAAATTAATTGTGTAATTACACTTATACAACCGAACAACATGCTTGTAATTACACTGTAATTACATTATGACAAACAAACATGTCATTTTAATTACAATATTGTATAATTACTACCCTAGTAATTACACAAATTCCAATTACGAGGTGGCTTTCCAAACATACCCTAAAAGTATAAAGGAAGAAATACACATCAAAGCTAAATTTTTCTATGGATTAAAAATAAACAACCTTTGTCCAAATTGACCCAATTTAACATACTTAATAATGGTTGTATTGGTATTAATTACCTATAACAATAATAACATACTCAGTGTAATTTCATAAGTAGGGCTGGATTAAAATTAATTACCTAGTACTAATATTAAAAAGGAAATGAGAAATTTACGGTTATGTATAGTTCAGCCAACTAATTTACCAACATGGTCGAAATATACACAATATATACACTATCGGTGTATATGTTGTGTATTAGATATGTATATTTTATGTATATTAGTATAAGTATGCACAACCTATACATATTTTGTAAATTAGATGACCAAAAGGTATTGGACTATAAATCTCCCATTAAGGAACATCGTTCATAGCCAAATCTGTTCAAATATTGGTGGTTGGCCGGGTTACATTTCCAGGCCGGCTTCAAATATTCGTTTAAAATTTGCACTTTACTATAATGTACATAGCTTGAGAATCAGAGAATGTAAGCGTTCAAGAGTCTGTTAAAGAATAAGAATGGAATGGATATAAGTGTTGCCAATTTGTTTGCGTGGTTTATGACAAAATACTTTTCCTTAGTAAGAGATAAAAATGGCTCAAAAGAATATAGATATTGGGCTATGATCCAAAGCGACAGAAAAATATGGGCCATGAAAATTAGGCTTACCAAATGCTTCACAAATAACTGGGCCTAGAAAGTTTGGCGACTGGGCTAAAAATCGAAGACAAGAGTACGATAACCAATGGAGTGGATTGTTGTGGACTTCTGGCCCTAAATAGTTATAGCGTTAGTCATTGAAGAAGTTCTTCTTTGGATTCTCTCCAATTCTGGGGAATGCACCCAAAACTCTCCTATTCTAAGAAATCAAATTTCTCTTCTAAAGATATACACTACAGGAAACACTGATTTATGGAGTAACTCGTCACAAGATTGTGATAAAATTTACCAATGCTGAAATAATTCTGAAGATATATGGACTCTACCACAAATTTAAGTCGGATGTATAAAATTTTATTTAATATATACAAGAAGAAAAATTATACTTGAGAAAATTCTAATTCCGCCTCTAGATATATAGTATTGTCACTACTTTTTAATAAGAAATTATAACAAATACGAAAAATTTGTTAGAAAAAAGTGGAAATTGTCAATAAATTTTGGGTGGATATATAAATTTTGTCACGAAACTTTAAACGAACTTAAAAATAACTAAACATGTATTTCTGTGGCAAAATATATATATCACTGCAGAATATTAATAGAATATCAGTATAGCAACACAAAGCTGATTTCTAACGCCGCTAAACACCCAGATGTGCATAATAGATAACTGGATTAAGTTTAGTTATGGTTTATTTCATTCAACACAATGGAGCTGTGAAATTTCTCTAGAGTTTTGGGCCATTTTATGCCAAATATAATCATCCCGATGGCCAACTGTGGACTGTGCTAACTGATATTCAAAGATTAATTATATTTGGGAAATCGATAAACAGGAAGCTGAACTAAACTCACATGACGGCTTTTATCTCATTTTAGATGCTAGAAATTAAGGCTCGTGAAATTAATTAGTCGTTGTAGATAAGAAGACTATTGTTTCCAGATTAATACTACAGTAATTGGTTCACCAAACATAGAGACGTCAGCAGAGGAAGATGCAATTATAATATTCCTTTCATAAAGAACTAAAAAGGTGTGCTATGCAACTCGGCTATCACATCTCCCACCCTCTTGCCACAATTTTCAAAGTTGAGACCCTTTAATTTTATTATATACGTAAAAAGCAAAAGTTTAAGGTATGTAGCTTCTTCATATTCATCATCTAATACCATTATAAACATATTAAAAGTCAAATTTAAAATTCATTCAATTGTACCTTTATTATATAAGCTCCGACAAAATCAATGAAGGATTATCGGTGTAACACCCCGTACTTTCGGGTAACGGTTGAACACGAATCGTAAGCAAGTAGACCCGGACCCGGGAAAGTTTATGTTGTACTTGCATATGCTAATAAGAAAATTAGTGTATAAATGGACGCGACCCCGAAATAATTTTTGATTTGACAAGTGTGACGACAGGGAACGATAATAATAATTGTGTATCCCCGAAGAGATTATAGACTAGTATTATATTATAGGAATTATGACATTAGGTATAAGAGGATTTTATAAGTCGCCGGGATTTAAAGTGATTTGTGATCGGGAATTTAATTGTGTGTATAATTAATTAATTGTGGGATTAATTAATAATAAGTGGGGACATTATAGTGGGACATTACGTGTTGTCTTATAAACACTCGGTCGTGATGATTCAGTCTGAGTAAACCGGTCGCTGGCAACTTCTAGGCCTTCGACCGATTCTCTCTTCTCCATAATTCAAACCATCAGTTCTTCAAGCTCCCTTCAATCCTCAACACTCCTGAAGAAATCCTTCCATTAGAAGGAATGAGTTCCTATTAATAGTCGCTGAAATTCCTGACCAAAACGGGGGAATTTCCGTAGGCTTTCACACAACCAAAAAGGGGAAAATTCATGGCGTTTTGAACCTGGATTCCGGTAAAATCAAGTCCTTAGACTAGCCTACACATTTCGAAGTCAGGCGAGAGACCCAGAATTTTTAAAGGAGTTCTGGGAGTCATTTTTGGGGATCTTGTTTCTGCGATTTCTGCTTGTCGGACGTTGTTTCGAGCAAAAAGGTTTTCCAACGATTCTCGTCGATGTGTTTAAAGAGGTAATCTTCCTTGCTCTTAAGTTTATACAATTTCAGAATTCGATTCTTACCACTAGTTCTAGGACGATTGACGAAAATACTAAAAGTTTGGGTTGGGTGTTATCGGGACTGTTTGTACGAAATTGGAGGTTGCATGTGAAAGTATTGTACTATTTTGGAGATTGTAGCAGTAAAAAGAAGGATTAAGAGGATTGGGTATTTCGCTACATGTATAGATTTCGATATAGAAAGAATATAGGTTATACGCGTTCAAGGTGTTCGCTAGAATGTCTCTATGAATCTATTTCTGATATATTGATTCGATTATGATTTAAAACATCCGTATGATATAGATAATCATTCATAGAGCTTACAAGGACCCGCGGAACTTATATAATTTCGACAACAAGGTATGCAAGGCTCTTTCATTCTTTTGGCATAATTCTATGTGCGAAACGTAACCATCGTGTTGCTACATAAATTACTCTACTCTTAGTAGTTGAGGATGATCATGTTATTAACTCTTGTGTTAAAAGCCTGTTTAAAAATGCTTCTAAGTCCTTATTAAGGCATACGGGAAAGAGATTGATATTCACAATGTTAGCTAAAGATTTAAGGATATTGGGCCAGGATGTGTTGTCGTCATTCATTCATTCTCATTTGCATTGCATTCATATATTACCTTGGACCACTTGTGCTATGCATATTATTATATGGTAAATATTATATATATTTATGTATAGAAATTGGGAAAAGGGAAAAAACGTTATATACGCACACCACTTGCAGATGGTACAGACTATCAAAAAAGAGCCCTAAGAGGCCAATATGATGTGATGATGTGATGTGATGTGATGATGTGATGCCTATATGGCTTATTGGGATGGGTTGCACGATCCGCAACACTAACATATATATGATATATATATATATATATATATATATACATATACTGCATTTGCATCATGCATACTTTCATTTACCAGTGTATGGTATGATGCCCACAGAGGCTGTTATGGTAAGAGAGATGCCCGAAGAGGCTGATGTAAATGTATACTGCATGGTGCATAACATTTAGGCATGTGTGTTCGAGCCCTTAGAGGCATTTACTGATGTCCGATTATTTCTATTTCAGACTGTGATATATCTCTGCTATGTTGTTTCTTATGCCTGACATACTCAGTACATCAGTCGTACTGGCGTCCTTTTTGCCGGGGGACGCTGCATTTTATGCCCGCAGGTTTATATTGAGAAAGTGACGATTCGCACTGGTAGGTTGCTAGTACAGTTGGTATTTGGAGCACTCTATTCGTTTCAAAGTTGCGATCAAGTTGTGGTATGTTTTACTCTTTAGAAGCTTGTAGATAGGTGTCATGTGGTTAGTTGTCATGTATGGCATTGCCGGCCCTAGTATACAATGTGTAAGTTGGGGCTTTTGGGTTAAAACTTTATTTAATCTATCATAGCTCAGTCCGTGTTAAATATGTTTAAAGGTGGAGTGTTAATGTGGTGCCCGGCGGGTAGGGTCCGGGTGCCCGTCGCGGCCCTCCGATTTGGGTCATGACAAACTTGGTATCATGGCATGTCTGGCCTAGGAAGTCTACAAGTCATGTCTAGTAGAGTCTTGGTTAAGGGTGTGTTGCGCGCCACACTTATAAACAAGAGGCTATAGGGCATTTAGAATTGTTTCCATTCTTTCATAATCTAGATCATTCGAAAGAGCTGAGTTGTGAGGGTGTTGGTTCCTAATCACATCTTTTCATTTGAACTACAGTAATGTCCACAATGAGAAACACCTCGGATAATAGGAGTGCGGGTACTTTCGCAAGACAAGATGTTAGACAGATACCACCCGCTGGTACGAGTCGGAGGGTTACAGAAATTGAAAGAAGAGAGGTGAGTTATACTATGGACTCAGATCCATCGGAAATCATGGAGTATGTAGAGGAGGATCCATCTGAAGATCTCTATGAGTCACCCGCTCGAACATCTTTAGTTCTTCCGGAAGGAAGTGGAGTGAGGGGAGTTCTGACCTCACCAAGGACTTTAGAATCAGTGTCTGGCCCTACTAACCAGGGGATAGGTGGAACAGCACAGGGACGGGTGCAACCGGATTTTCCTCAGATATCACGCCATGACCGGGTATGCATGTCGCTTAATGACCCCGACCCTTCTGAGATTCCGGATAGTCCTCAATCTTGGGGATCCGTTAATTAGGGTTCGTCGGTCTATGTTATAGGATACACGCCAGGGAAGATAAAAGACATGCAAGGAGAAGGCGATGGGGTAGTAAGGATAAGAGGGTCCCACTCCGAAGTGTGTCGAATCGAGGCTCCTATATAGGACCAAGATAGGATAGTACAGATTCACCAACAGGATCATAAGGCTGTCCTAGTACCTATCCCGATAATCCATAAGATCTTCAATTAGTTGCTTTTAAATAAATGATGTATTGTGTGTAACCGATACAAGGTTATATGTCTGGATTAACCAAATGAATGTATGGATTTTGTATGTAAATGGATAAGGTTGTTGAATAGTTTGGTGTGATTTTAGTTAAGTCATGAAATGGCTTTAAAACTGTTTGTATGTATAAGTTAGTCAATGATAACCTTGGTTGAACTGATTTAAGGATGACTAATGGGTGTTAGAGAAAATTTCGACTTGATATGGATCTAACCTTAGGCTAGGAGTAACCTATAACTTATTGGTTATGGTGAAAAGACTTGTGTAGCTCCTATTACCTTTTCACATAATTACCATAGTAACATTTGTTTAGTATAAGCCTAGAGAGTATGTTGGCTTATTATTTTTGGTCTTTCCGTGTGGTATTCAATGATTTGAAGTGATGTAGCCTAAGAGTGATTTCCTAATAATATGTTGAGTTTCATTTGATCCTATAATATGTTATTCTTGCTATCAATGCTTTGTTGCCTTCTATAAATGCATATTATGGTGTAAACTGCCCAGTTTTTTCCTCCACTAATTCATTGTGTTAAAAAAATCCTAAGTTTGTATAGACTTGGATCCTGTAAGCTTGTATATCTATTTTACCATCTTTATAGCCTGGAGTACATAACTGATTATTTGGAACTATAAGTGTTGAGTATGTTGAGTCTGTATAAACCATTCAGGTATCCCTTATGACTTCTATTGGTAATTTAAGTTAGACAACCTTCTGTATGCTTTAAAAATGCTGCTATGCATGTCAATGTAGCTTGAGAAAGTTTTTTTTTTGTCTCCAGTAACATGTTTCCAGTCCTATGCATATTGAAGGATTTGTGTCTACTGCAGCATGACTAAAACTCATAAGTAGGCTAGAGATGGTTATTTGAAGTAAATTAAAGCTTGTCCATTACTTAATGTGGTGTGTTGTTGGTTATAAGCCTTTAACTAGGCAAACATAGTTATAATAAACTAAATGTTGTTATGATGTATTGCAGTAGGAATATAAAGACATGTGATTAATCAACTTAGAACTAGTCTATTGAGAAGTTTCTAGGTGCAATTGAGTTAATCTATCTGCTCTTCCTCTGTACTATGTGACATACTTTGAGACTAGTGTCTGATTCTGCCCTGAAGAGACATGTCATTAAACCTATTATACCTAGTTTTAAAGATAGTTTAGGTTGTAAATGAACTTGAAAGGGGTTGTTCATCTATAGTTTATGTGATAGTATGCCTGCTTGGTTCAATGTATGAATGTTCTGGTTGCCTTTAGTTGTTTCTGTCATAAATGTTATAGCCTATGAGTATAAATTGTGGTCTAACTAGATAATATGTGTGAAGTTGCCAATGAATGGTTTTATGTATATTATTTTGTGGGCCCTTCTCTATATATATGTTGGTCTTATTTGAAATTGCACCTTTACAATCTAATTTGGCCATGGTTACACTAAACTGGTTGTCTCTTTGCATTTCTGGAGAAAGGCTGAGCCTTTGTTAGGATCTTGTGTGTGCTAATATGGTAAAAAAGTGAATTTGTGAGATCACCTATGCATCTTCCCTTTTCTAAGTAGTTAAAACTAGTGTTTCTTGAAATATTAGTTTATGTACACTCTATGGATGTGTGGTATCTGTTCAGTGCAACATATACTAGCTTGATCTCATGCTAAATCAAAAATAATAATCAAGGAACTCATTTTCTAAAGGCAATACTATCATGCACACTAGAGGGATTGCTGGACATTAGATTGGATCATGTCTACTAAAATTCTAGGATGTCACCTGCTGTACTGAACCATGTCCCCTGCAGCTCTACTCTCCAACTTCATTAAGGGTTGTGGTTAGCCTAGTTGGTACCTAGCATGTGAAGATATAAAGCTAATTATCTGATGTCACCTGTTATACTGTTTAACTGTTGTTTTGGGTTGCTGCTACTGATGTCCCTGTTACACTTTAAACATAGGTTGTTGCCTCAGTTTGTGGCAGATGTTGCTATTTTTTTTCTTTCTTTTTCTCTTTCCAGTCTCAAATGTCCTGTTTTCAAATATGTGGTGCTCTCTTAGTTATGTGTATCTTTTGTTAAGACTTGTGTGGCTCTTAAAATACTGCACTTTGAGTTATGGCTGCTGCATGTTTACTATTTGCTGTTACCTGTTGTCAGTTAATGCCCTGAGCTGCAGTAAATTGGGTAAGGTTGTTGTTGCCTTTGAGATAAATTGTGGTTATGTATTATTGTTATTTTGCTGCACATATAACCTTGTAGGACTGCCTTGTTGTGCTGAAAAGGTTGCTGATCTGATGTGCTATTGGGTAAATAATTGCTGCACTTTAGGTTGAAATAAGTTTCATGTCCTAAGACAATTGAGAGGCTTAGAGACTGATATACCTTAGCTAATGACACTTTATTTGATTTGGGTCATATATGATGTGTTTGAGTTATGTAGGAATCCAGATATTTACTCATGTGTTTCCCAGAAGATGGTATGTGTTATATTGATGAGATAAGCATACTTAGTTGAGGTAATATGTCATGTAGTGATTGTTTTGAAGTGTCATAGTTATTATAACCTTATTAGTAACCTTGGTTAACTATGTATATGTCTGGTCTAATCTGGAATTGAAATCTAGTCCTTGTGTCTCAAGACTAATATGGACCATTTGAAATATGCTTCCTTGTTGGGACTTGGCACTGTATGTTGAACTGGTTGTTGTTCTGGTTGATGTTTTGGTTGTTGTTCTGGCTGATGCTCTAGCTGTTGTTTGAGCTCACTTGTTGTTGTTGTTTGGATGCTATTTGGCTGTTGTTGGGATGTTGTTTTGTTGTTACTTACTACTGTTATCACTGTTGCATTTTGGTAAGAATTGTGCCATGTTCAAACACATGGTGCTGCCTTTATTTTGAGGCAGATGTTACTGTAAATCCTGGGCAGGGGCAGAGTTGAAACTAAACAGTTGTGTTTGCTGCACCTTAGCTTTAACCAGTGCAAAAACAAAATGATCAACTAAATTGGTAACTTGATCTGAATTAGTCATGGGATAAAAAAATAGCTGAAGCATGACTAATTGCACTGATTTGTGAACTGTTTTAAATAATTATGTTGCATAGAGGACTTTAAACTAAAATATGAATGTTTGAATATAAAGGAATGCATGAGATATACTACAAACCTAGGCAAGAATCCGTCAACCTGTTAACTTGAGTTTATGTGTTTGTTTCATATTATATATGGGGTTATACATGTAATTAGTCTAAAACTTGAGTCTATTCTTTGGAAATGATCATAGTTTGATATATATTTTTTTAAATCCATGTTCATGACAAATGATAGGTGCTATAAGTATGTAGCGACTTTAATTGCCTAGAGTTGGTTCAAGTTGGTTAAGATTTTTTTTATTGTCATGACTGGCTAAGCAATGAAGATCATCGGTGTGTTCATTTCTTTGTGACAAGGACTGGATGCGTCACACCAACATTCGAGGACGAATGTTTCTAAGGGGGAGAGGATGTAACACCCTGTACTTTCGGGTAACGGTTGAACATGAATCGTAAGCAAGTAGACCCGAACCCGGGAAAGTTTATGTTGTACTTGCATATGCTAATAAGAAAATTAGTGTATAAAAGGACGTGACCCCGAAATAATTTTTGATTTGATAAGTGTGACGACGGGGAACAATAATAATAATTGTGTATCCCCGAAGAGATTATAGACTAATATTATATTATAGGAATTATGACATTAGGTATAAGAGGATTTTATAAGTCGCCGGAATTTAAAGTGATTTGAGATCGAGAATTTAATTGTGTGTATAATTAATTAATTGTGGGATTAATTAATTATAAGTGGGGACATTATAGTGGGACATTACGTGTTGTCTTATAAACACTCGGTCGTGATGATTTAGTCTGAGTAAATCGATCGTTGGCAACTTCTAGGCCTTCGGCCGATTCTCTCTTCTCCATAATTCAAACCATCAGTTCTTCAAGCTCTCTTTAATCCTCAACACTCCTGAAGAAATCCTTCCATTAGAAGGAATGAGTTCCTGTTAATAGTCGCTGAAATTCCTGACCAAAAAGGGGGAATTTCCGTAGGCTTTCACACAACCAAAAAGGGGAAAATTCATGGCGTTTTGAACCTGGATTCCGACAAAATCAAGTCCTTAGACTAGCCTACACATTTCGAAGTCAGGCGAGAGACCCGAAATTTTATGCTCGCAGGTTTATATTGAGAAAGTGACGATTCGCACTAGTAGGTTGCTGGTACAACTGGTATTTGGAGCACTCTATTCGTTTCGGAGTTGCGGTCTGATCGTGGTATGTTTTACTCTTTAGAGGCTTGTAGATAGGTGTCATGTGGTTAGTTGTCATGTATGGTCTTGCCGGCCCTAGTATACAATGTGATAGTTGGGGCTTTTGGGTTAAAACTTTATTTAATCTATCACGGCTCAGTCCGTGTTAAATATGTTTAAGGGTGGAGTGTTAATGTGGTGCCCGACGGGTAGGGTCCGGGTGCCCGTCACGGCCCTCCGGTTTAGGTCGTGACAATCAGAGACAAGGGTACTACTTTGTTTCACATTTCAATTTATGTGGCGTACTATATGATTCCGCAATTTGCATAGAGTTTGAAAAAAATAAATTGAAGTTTGTAATTTCTAAAATATGTCATAATATTTTTGTGAATATAAATTAAAGCTTTTCATTAAAGAATAAAATAAAATAAATTAAAATTAAATTGTTTTCAAATATCACATGGTATCTTTCTTTTTAAAATAGACAAATACTAACAAAAGAAAATGTCACATAATATAATAAAACATTAAAAAGAAATAAACGGATCATTGAACTATCTTTGCGGATATCCGAAACAAATTTACAAGCAACAACTATTTATACCTTCCTAGTTACGACCAGCCCCACAAAATCAAGATTTAAGAAATATAACATGAGAATTGAGAATAACTAAAAGCAAGCAGTAATTGTAAAACATGGACTCTTACAATATCTCCCGTACGTTCACACTAAAAGTCTTCGGCATGGAGAAAATACAAGATATCGAGAAAATGCGGCCTTTCACACCAAAAAGGAATTTAAGCCAAATTAAGAACGGGTAAATATTCTTTGCCTAATTAATATGCTCAAAACATGCACTCATGATGATACTTAACATGAAACCCTAATTCACTATTTAATGTGAATCACCTTCACTTGGATTTTAGACTAAAGGGTTGGTTGCCGATGATCCATAACAGCCATTCATCAAGCCCGTCCAAGATCCTTGCCCTTGGCCACCAGTACCAGAATAATACCCAAATGATGACTCTTTGCCAGCTTGGTCATGCCATTCCAGTGACAAAATCTTGGGATTTGGCTTCACATCAACTGCATTAATATTTTGTAGTTCCTCGTGATGATGATGATTATTTTCGTAATTAGGCAACAACATTCCAAAGTTGTTCCCATTATCCATAGTCGTCGTCGTCATTCCAAATGGATAATTTGGTGCAATAATATTATCATGACCAAATCCATTACTACTCATCATTCCAATATCACCACCACCATTCCCAAGAAAATCTTGGTTTCTTAAAGTAGTATCCATTAAAGACTCGTACTTGCTTTCCATGAAATCAATAATTGGGATTTGATTCTCAATCATGAAATTACCATGATGCCCAAAGTTAGCACTACTACTCAGGAAGTGATGATGATGAGGAACAAAAGGCATTTCTGGAATATTTTGGTTGTTATTATTAGCAGTAGCTAAAGTTTCACTATTATTGGATTTTTTGGAGGAAGAGTTTTTGGTCTTACGGCAGCCACCACCAACAGGGATGTTTCTTAGGGTACCACCTTTAGTCCAGTACCTACGGCAGGTCTTGCAGAAGTAACGAGGCTGAGAGAGGCTGTAATTGTTGTAGTAACAGAATTTGGTGTGAGTAGAGTCACAACGAGGGCATTTGATCGAGTGGTCATGTGGGGGTCTTAGCCTTCTTTGATCTATTATTAACGGCCTTGAGCATGTCAGATTTATGTGATCTCCGTCAGATGGTGAAGAAGAATCCATGCCTGCTGCTGCATCCTCGTGAATTGTTCCCTGACATATAAGTAAACAAGTAAAGAATCAGTGTGGGGACATGTCAGAGTTACTAACTCTTATCACGACCATGGTACTCTGTCTGGAGACATTCTTCTGTCTTCTAATAAAAAAATGTTGATCATAAACAAGATTAGAAGTCACAGTGCTAGAGTACTGTGGCATTCCCTAGGATATACAAGGATTTTGTTCAGAATAATATGTAGATTGTTTGGGATATGTCTGGTACAAATCCGTTCATATTCATATGATAAGTTTGACCATGACACGAAATTTTAAAAATAATGATAGATTTTTAAAATTTATGACTTAAAACATGCAAAATTTTGAAAAATAATAGAAGCGGTTTGTAATTTATGACTTAAACTATGTCATATATTTGTGTGATTATAAGTTATTTTGCAATAATTATAAAAAGAAAAAAATACTCTTTCTAGACTTAGACACTTCAAAGAATGCCATAAAGAGGATAATACAAGTTATTATATCACATTTTGAGTTCTATCTGGTAAATACTTTTTCTGATTTTTTATGTCTCGTGGGATTTGTCAAATTAAGAGGGTAAAGACACTAGGCAAGTGTGAATATAGGGTTTCACATTTCTTTTTTGCACTGAAAAAGAGCTAAATTAAAGTGTATCGCCTAGTTAACCAAAAAAAATAAAGTATATCGCCTAGTTAACCAAAAAAAATAAAGTATATCGCCTACGCGTCGAGTTTCTTTGGAAGTTTTTCATGTTCAAATTAAACTCCATATATAAAGACATTAAGAACGAAATGTTGGATGATATGTTATAACACTGTGAAGACACTAAATTCACATGCATGGGGCTGGTAACTAAGACAAATGAAAGCTGCTCTATATATAATGAACCTTAAGGAAATATGCAATGGCATTCATAAACCTGTAGCCAGTCAGATGAATCCATGCTAACTTGCAAAGAAGTAATCCCCATTAGTTACTCTGATTACACTCTTTTCAACTGCGTGTGCACACAACTAACTACGTACAATCTGTGCAAATTTCTTTTAATTACGACACAGCATTTCCTTCCCTGCTAGATTTTGTGTACGTGTGTGCGACTCTAACTATTCTTATTAGTGGATAGAGGAGAAGAAGAAGAAGAAGACTTTGATAGCTGATAAATCCAAAGGGATAGCGAGAGAGAAGATTGATATGCTTTGTGGGGGTATGCAAATGGGTGCTGAGATTGTGAATAAGAAGGAAGAAAAAGGCAGCTGGTGGGGCTTGCTGTGGGGTGTACAACTTGCTGCTGCTTTGCTACTACTGTGCCTAAACTTCTTTCTAAGATGTCTATATATCGTCGGTGACAACTTATGTACGCCCACTTTTGCCACTAGAGTTTATGTCACGAGTTTAAGTTTAATCCATTCAGTGTAATAACTTTCTACGCTTCTTTAAGATATAAAAATTTAAAATCTTGGAAAAGTAAAATATATTTTTTTGGGCACAACAGGTCAAAAAAACTAATAATATAATATTAATTATATTAACATTATATTACTCCTACTTAAACTCGTACTTTATATGCAATGACTGCGCATGAAAATAATTTTAGGCAAAATTGTTCAGAATGACAAGTTCTCCTAATTCCACTATAATCAATTAACTTTCATGTTCCATATATATGTCATTTTTTTTAAAAAAACTAGTTAATTTTAAATTCTTACTATTTTTTCAATATTTAACATTCAAAAAAAATTGTCAAATAAAACGTGTTCCATGTCGAAATATCACAAATACCGCCTCGTCTTGATATATTTAAAATCATAAATATAATTTAAACTTTCTAAAACCCGTTAAAAAAGAAAGAGTAGTAATAGTGTGAGTAGCTTAAATTCTTCGAGAATAAAAGCACCCAAAATAACTCAGCAACTATCCTAGTAGCTCAGCTTGACTGCATTACGTGATAGAATTGAGGCTGGACGGCTGCGATTTTGTCCACATTCAGCTGCGGGAATGTGAACCGATGATTCCGATACGGTTTTCTACGTCAGTGACTACCAGAGTCTAACCCGGAGGAGTCTATGTCTGACGTGACAACTACTTAGGGGGGAGAATATTTGGGTCGTGGATAAAGAGCAATTTGGGCCTAGGGCACAACAAATGAGCGGATAAACCGAAAGAGCACTCCATTTGTGGACCCGATTGAAAATTGGGGGTCCATTGAAGGACAAATGGACCCCTTCTTCTTCGCTTCTTACAAGCAAGGTATAAATTCTCCTATGACGTGTCTACTCTTCTGTTGACCACGTGTTATCTCATTAGGGTTGCTAAATAATTTCTGGTAAACTATGTTCGTGTTGAATATTTGAACAATATCATGTTAGTGGTATGTTTGTTAACACATTATATTGTCACATACTATGAAAATATATAGTTTATATATGTCTACTATTTTTAAATTGAATTTAGATGTGAATGTTCTAACCATTTGAAGGTAAAATGACTTCAAATAATAGTTGTTGTATAGATTACTTTATATATCGTTTAGTTAATTTCAAGGAAGGTGCTTTCATTAGTTTTACATACTTGAACGAAATAATTTATGCAAATTTTACTTTAGCCGATTATTCATTAGTTTTAAGTAAATCAAATCATACAGCGAAATAATATATATATTGCTGACTGGTCATAGGTAGTTTAACATAAAGTAATTGGCAAATGTTCTTATTACTTCGAAAATTACTTGGAGACACTGTATTTGAGCACTGTAGAAAGGCATGTAAACTTGGGGGGTAAAAGAAGTGATTGAAACGCCTTAATTCATCTTTTCATTAATCATTTACCAAGGGAAGAAAATAAATATTTATTAATGTAGCTTCCTTTTACTGCAAAATAAATTACAAAAAGAAAGAATAATCATCATTTTCCCACATTTTGAAAAATATTATTTTCTCACATTTCACCTTTCTCCCGCTTTTCCCGGGACAAAATTCATTATAACTTTGTATTAAAAGGAAAAATGAAAAAGAAACAATAAAATATGGTCAAATTCCAAGAAGGGTTCCCTCACTTTACTGAATCAAACTTCTTTTGAAAGTTGTGGAAGGAAAAAGTAAAAGAAAATCCCTAATGCCTATCTTAAAAAGGATAAATTAGTCATCTTCAGATAACGTTAGAGACACGCCTCGAATACTTAACAAGGTTCAAAGTACAAAAGAAATTATCATAAAGTTGATTAAAAAGAAGGGGAAAAAGGAAAAAAATGATTGTGTAAAAAATTAGACAGACAGTTTTTCGCAACCACAATGATCTTCTATTTTCAAGATCAATCATTAATAGATTGATTCAAAATTCAAAACCGTGCCCGGATAAAATATTTACGTCATCCGTTTCATTTAAGTGTCTTTTTTTTTTTTTTATCTAGCCCAAAAAGATTATTTCTTCCTATATTCAGTAAGTTTTCCAGTTCAAACATTTTACATGGTAAATTTATGACCACAAAATCTAAATGATTACATATATATTTAATTTAAGATGACAAGATTTCAAAATCTCTTTATTTCTTAAATTTATGCACAATCAAACTAAGACACTTAAATTGAGACGAACGGAGCTAAATGGAATACATGTATAATCATACGGATTCTCATTTCATAGGTTAATGATTAGTACGTAGTACCATTTATTTGTTGAATTCAAGACCCAATCATTCATTTAGTTAATGATTTTTCCTTTTCTTTTTCCTGTCGTATACTCTTTTTTCTTCCTAGCTTGTCTCAATTCCTCCAACGTGAAATCTAGAGTAAGAAGAAACAAATAACGAAAATGATGGGATTGTTGATTGTTGATTGTTGGAGCATTTTAGATAATTGAGAATTGAGATGGGGTTTTACGTAGGACCAGGACCCTAGCTAGTTGTCTAGTCTTGAATTTTATACCAAAAACATTAATTAATGTAAAGAAAGAGAAAAATATAGTTTCTATAGTAGTAGCAAACTAGCAATTATGATAGAAGGGGCAAAAAAGACGAGTAAGAAAGCTGGGGTGGGTGAGGTGATAGAATTTCCTCTTCGATCTACAAAAAGTATGTACCATACTAACTAGTGAACTGTAAATTTCATCAATACATAACTCAACTCCAAAAACTAGCTTTTAGGGTGAGGATTGTCTAAGTCTATATAAGGAGTTCATGTTCACATTTCATATCCGATGTGTGACTCTTAACACTCCTCCGCACGCCCAGACTTTGTTAACTGGAGCGTTGATAATATAATTTGGGGGCCCAACATCGGTGAACAAAGAATTGGAATGGGTCTGACTCTGATATCATGTAAATAATAGATCTTGGGCCTAACTCAACCTCAAAAGCTAGCTTATAGGATGATGATTGTCTAAGTCTATATGAGGAGACCATATTCACATTCCATATCCGATGTGGACTCTTAACATGTATGATTACTCGGGTTCGGGGACATCCGATAAAAAGGATACTAGTCCGGGTTACCTCAGAGATAGAGCCATTAGGCGAGAAAAAACAACATAGTAAGTGTATGTCAATTGTAGAAAATATAATTAAATTAAAAAAAATTATATTTAACAGTTTAACTTTTAATTAAGATGGGAACTATCACACTTTAACATGATAAAAATATGTGGGTTTAAATCTCACAGTCATTACGTTCTTGACCAATTAAAACATCAGTCATGCACGTGGTAAAAATGAAATGGACATTGTGCCTAAATCAAATAAAAGCTAGCCAAAATGTGAAAATTGTTTAAGTCCATATATGGAGGTAAATAATCTACATTTAGGAATATCCCCGGAACTAAATATCTAGAGAGCGGATAGTATAAGATGGGAGTAATATCGAGTAAATTGTGAATGGGTATAATTTGATATGCTGCCGGAGTGGTTTTTTAATTGCAGGATCTAACTCCGTAAATGCATCTTTCCGTTTGAATTTGGAGACTAGTTCTTTTATACCATCGTTAAATTGTGCGCGCTTCTCATTCCTTCCTTTACAACTAAGGTTGGACGGAACATTGTCTAAGCTTTTTCTTGAATCAGTTTCTTAAATCTCCCGCTTCCATATAGTAATTTCAAAGTTAAGCTGTTCGCAAATTCTGGACAATCTTGACACTGAAGCTGTAAAATATTCTTGATGAATGATGATATCGAAGCTGGCCTACAATCTTGTTAAATAATACATAAGTATACACGTGTATACCGTGTATAGACATGTGATATACACGAGTATACCGTGTATACTTATGATACGTGTGTCACGGTTTTTGTATATAGGATGCCCACGGTTTGGGCATTATTTGGTAAGGTTTGTTGTAATAGTTTAGAGTAAATATTACATTAATTAATATTGTACACTTAACATAGTTGTAGAATTCTTATACAACTAGAATAGGATTTTGGGATTATAATAGGAATAGGATTCTCCTATTAAGAAAATTGTATATTGTATATATTCTCTTTTATTTAATGAAAATAATCAAGGGATTATTTCTTTCATGGTATCAGAAGTCTAGGTCTCAAATTCCTCCCTCCACAAAATATTTTCCGTCGGCGTCTTCTAGGAATCCGAGACTCCCTTCTCGGTTCTTTTGTCCGACGGTGTTCTTTCTATTCCCAAATTTTTCTTCCAAATCCCTACATCACGTCTTGCGTTGCTATTAATGCTAAGAACATGTTTCACTCTGCCCTTGCTGTTTCTAATATCAAGAATCACATCACTATCATTCTTGAAATAGAAAACGTCTAATATGCGACGTGGGACGACCTGTTCAAGTTCATGCACGCTCACATCAAGTCCTCCAACACATTATCCCCGCGACTCCTACGGATACAGAGGTGCCAAAACCCGAGGATGATCCTAAGTTATGAACGACACTTGATGCTACTGTTCTTCAGTGGATTTATTCCACTATTTTTGTCGACCTGTTGCAAACGATTATCGAACCAGACGCTACGGCGATGGCAGCTTGGAATAGAGTACGTGATATATTCCAAGATAATTAAAATTCTCGTGTTTTTACCTTGGAGCAGGAATCCTTCCATGTCAATATGGAAGATTTTCCTAACATTTTAGCATATTGCAAAAGGTTGAAGGAATTGGCGGACCAGCTCCGCAACGTTGGTGCGCCCGTTACGAACGATCGTCTCGTCCTTCAGATGGATGCAGGTCTATTTGAGGCATATAATGGTGTTGGCACGCTTCTTCGTCAGAGCAGCCATCTTCCGCAATTTTATCAGGCTCGTTCTATGCATACACTCGAAGAAGCAGGCTTGGCTAAAAAGGCGGCTACCGGTGCTAGTCCCGTAGTCATGATGACCGAGTCCAATTTTCCTCATTCCGATTCCAACAACTCGGGCCAAAACAGCAACAATGATGGTGGCAAAAGGGACAACAATCAAAAAAATAATTGCAAGAATCGCGGCGGCAACAATGATGGCAGCCGGAACAGTGGTGGTGGCCCTCGGGGCAGTCAGCTGCAGCAGCAGCAGCAGCCTTGGGCCCCGCAGTGGGTCCATATGCAGTGACAGTGGGCCAGTCAGTATGGGCCAAACAGTGGCGGTCCAGTGTATTACCCGAGAAACTGGGCCCTAATTTCTCAGCAGCCCAGGCCCAGTTTCTCAGGTCCAGTCTCGGGTTATCGATCAGTTTATGGGCCGGGGTAGCAGGCAAGTATACTTGGGCCTCGGCCTTCGCAGGCCCACCATGCAGCGAGCCCCACACAAACCGACATTGAATTCATCATGCACACTTGGATTAAATCTACCATACCCAAATTAGCATATGGCCATCGGAGCCACGACCCACATGACATCCGATCAAGGTACTCTCTCATCTTATTCAAATTTGAGCTGCCCTTGTGGCATAATTGTTAGTAATAGTAATTCAATTCCAATTCGTGATTATGGTCATAAAATGTTGTCTCCCCCCCCCATCCACCTCTTATCTTGAAAAATACCCTTCATGCCCCTTAATTGATTAAAAATTTGGTGTATGTCTGTAAATTCACCACTGATAATTCGGTTTTCATTGAATTTGATCCGTTTGAGTTTTCTGTGAAGGATTTCAAGACGGAGAGTCCTCTCATGAGGTGTGATAATAGGGGAGATCTTTATCCTATCACACCATGTTCCGGTCTCTCGAGTCAAGCCTTGCCGTCAACTTTTGCAGCTCTTGCTCCTTCCTTGTGGCATGCTCGTCTTAGTCATCTGGGGTCATCTTTTTTGTCTTTCGTAGATAAAAATAATTGTATTTCATATAAGGGTACGCGTAATACTCCGCAATGTCAATCTTGTTCTTTAGGAAAAATTGTTAGGTTGCCATTTATAGACTCTAATTCTTTTACTTTAATGCCATTTGATATTATTCATAGTGATTTATGGGTGTCTCATGTTCTTAGTTCTTTGGGTCATCCGTATTATGTTCTCTTTTTGGATGATTATTCTAAATTTTTAAGGACTTTTCCGATAGCGAAAAAATCTCAAGTTTTTTTCACCTTCTTAAATTTTAGAGCATTCATTAGAACCCAATTCGAACGGAAAAGAAAAAATATTCAATGTGATAATGGCAAAGAATATGACAATGGGGTGTTTCGGAAATTTTGTGCTAATAATGGGATCAATTTTTATTTTTTTTGCCCACATACATCTTCACAAAATGGGAAAGCCGAACGCAAAATTCGTACCATTAATAACATTGTCCGAACCTTATTGATTCATGCTTCCGTACCCCCTTCTTTTTGGCATCATGCTCTACAAATGGCTACATATCCTCTTAACATTCTTCCTTCCACCGGTTTGACATATTCGTCCCTCTTTAAATTTTATATAATAAGATTCCTTTGTATTCACATCTTAGGGTCTTTGGGTGCTTGTGTTATCCACTTTTTCCGTCCACCACAATTAACAAACTTCAGGCTCAGTCTACCCCTTGTGTGTTTTTGGGTTTTCCGCCAAATCATCGTGGCTACAAATATTTTGATTTATCATCATTAGTCACCATGTAATTTTTTATGAATCCCAATTTCCGTTTGCTAATGTTAGTACTCTCGTGCCTAGTTCGTATAATATTTTGGATGATGATATATCCCCATATATTATTCACCAATTTTCGAACGTATCCCGCACCCCAAATCCGCCAGCAAGCCCACTGCCCGCTAGTCCTCCACTCACAGCGTCGCCACCAGTTCTGGGTCCAGCAATTGGGCCAACTATTCTGCCCAATTCTTGCCCAGTTTCGTGCCTAGTTAACGGGTCCGATCGGCCCAAGTCTTGCTTCGATTCCGGCCCATCCGTTATATCGTTCTCGGGTCCAAGATCGCCCGATCCTCGTTCTAGTCTCGGTTCCAGCCAGTCTTCGTGTTGGGCCAGCAGGCCCACTACCTGTTGGCCAGTCCGTCACGTGTCCCGATATTTCCCAAAATCCGCCCAATTCTTCCCCGAGTCATCGGCCAGTCACTCATAGTCAACGGGGTATTTTTACACCAAAAAGACATTTTAATTTAAATTCTAATGTTCTTAAACCACCCTTACCTCATAATTATGTGTCTGCTTTAAATGACCCGAAATGGAAAATTGTTATGACCGACGAATATAATGTTCTTATTGATAATAAGACGTGGGAGTTGGTTCCCCGTCCATCCAGTGTTAATATTATTCAGTCTATGTGGATTTTTGCTCATAAGGACAATTCTGACGGATCTTTTGCAAGGCACAAGGCTCGTCTTGTAGGTGATAGTAAAACTCAGCAGGTTGGTGTGGATTGTGGTGAGACGTTTAGTCTGGTGGTCAAATCGGCTACCATTCGCACTATGCTCAGCTTGGCTCTTTCGAAAGCATGGCACATTCATCAGTTAGATGTGAAGAATCTTTTCTTACATGGTGATCTCAATGAGACAGTCTGTATGCATCAGCCCTTGGGGTTTAGGGATCCCAAATCTCCTCATCATGTTTTTTTATTGAAAAAGTCCTTGTATGGGCTTAAGCAGTCTCCACGGGCTTGGTATAAGAGGTTTGCCGACTATGTTTCGACTATTGGGTTCTCTCACAGCAGGTCTGATAATTCATTGTTCGTATATCATCGTGGTTCTTCATTGGCTTATATACGATTATATGAGGATGATATTATCTTGACTGCCTCTTCTGATGCATTACGCCAGTCTATTATGACAATGATCAGTTCTGAGTTTGCTATGAAAGACTTGTGGCCCTTGAGTTACTTTTTTGGGATTGTTGTCACTCATCATGCAGGTGAGTTGTTCTTATCCCAGAGGAAGTATGCAGTTGAGATCATCGAGAGGGCTGAGATGTCATCATGTAAGTCCACTTCCACTCCGGTTGATACTAAACCTAAGTTAGGTGTTACAGTTGGCTCATCTTATGAGGATCAGACCCACTATTGTAGTCTTGCTGGGGGCCTTCAGTATCTTACGTTCACGAGACCAGATATTACGTATGCCGTACAACAGGTGTGTTTGTTTATACATGATCTCAGGGTTGAGCACATGAATGCGCTAAAACGCATTATTCGGTACATCCAGGGGACACTTGACTATGTCGTACATTTATATCATTCGTTGACGTCTACACTTGTCTCGTATTCAAATGCTGATTGGGGTGGCTGTCCAGACACCAGACGGTCTACGTTTGGCTATTGTATGTTTCTTGGTAATAACTTGGTCTCACGGTCTGCAAAACATCAGCCGACTTTATCACGCTCGAGTGTAGAGGCAGAGTATCGAGGGGTAGTCATTGTGGTCTCTGAATCCTGTTGGTTACGTAATCTTCTTTTAGAGCTTCATTGTCCTATTCAGAAAGCTACATTAGTTTATTGTGATAATGTTAGTGCCATCTAGCTTTCTGGTAATCCGGTTCAGCACCAGCGCACTAAACATATTGAGATGGACATTCACTTTGTTCGAGAAAAGGCAGCTCGTACGCGTCTGTCCTGTCCCTTCCAGGTATCAAATTGCAGACATCTTTACAAAAGGCCTTACATCGGTCCTTTCTGAAGATTTTCGAGATAGTCTCAGCATACGAAGACCGATTGTTATGACTGCGGGGGGTGTTAAATAATATATAATTATACACGTGTATACCGTGTATATACATGTGATATACACGAGTATACCGTGTATACTTATGATACGTCTGTCACGGTTTTTGTATATAGGATGCCCACGGTTTGGGCATTATTTGGTAAGGTTTGTTGTAATAGTTTAGAGTAAATATTACATTAATTAGTATTGTACACTTACCATAATTATAAAATTCTTGTACAACTAGAATATAATTTTAAAATTAGAATAGAAATAACATTCTTCTATTAAAAAAATTATATATTATATATATTCTTTTTCATTTAATGAAAATAATCTACTCACCTTTTCATCACTTTGATTCGTTTTGAATAACCGTGCTCTAGCCCCTCCCAAAAAGTTGATCTGCATTAACTTTAAAATGAAATGATTTCATCTCGCCTTTCTTCCTGTGCAAGATTGTCTTTGCATGGTCATGGTGAGTCTCTGTGGGGTAAAAAAGAGAGAATAATATTGGATTGCAAGGTTGTCATGACTTAGATACGTGCATGGCAATTATTATGACACTAGTATAAGTAAGGACCGTCTGGATTGGATATTAAGGATATATATGTGCACTCATCATTACATCATGCTACTGCGTTTCTTGTCTTTTTAGCTTTCAACTTGTGATTGTGCACTGTGCAGTGCCTCATGCGAATCTAAAAAAGAATTGAGACAGTTTAGTAGGGGACCACGTTCTTTGCCTACCCAATTCCCTTTTCCATTTCATTGTAAATCATTATAATAAGTATTAATTTATTATAGTTCATACGAGACAGGCGACTAATTTGGACAAATCTTTTGATCTATAAGAGACTACAACCATCAAGTAATTGACCGTCGGATTAAAATGTTAAAAGAATGAATTCAGTTGGCTTTTGAGGGGCAAATCTTAGTCAATCAACTAATATATTTGGGATCAAATTCACGTTATTTCTCATCGTTTATGGAAAATTTAAAGCAGTCCAATAACGGTGAAAATATATTTGAGACCAATTCAAATGGAGGGCAATTTTATTTTGTTTTTCATAGTTTTGATTTTTTTTTTCCCTTGGGGCGAATTTACATATAAATTATGGGACACGTGAATCCATGATCTTCCTGTAAAATTAGATATTTTATATACATATTTTCTAGAATTAATATAATATTAACTACTAATACACATGCTCCAAAAAGATTGAATGATGCAATTGATTGAATGATGAGTTATTATCTTGAGGATTAGGAATCAATTACCACTTACTACTTATTTAAGTGGTGCACCCATATTCTAAAGATCTTAAATTTGGTTATATTTTTTGCCCTTTTCCCTATATACTTTTACAATATTTGAAAATGTAATGAAAGGAATAGGCAAATATCCAGCAGACGAAACATGGACTTAGACTTGGAAAAGATCATTTGTATTGTCGAATATATGAGTAGTTGAAACTTATAGAAACTGTGAAGGAATTACTTCACTTTTCATATCTTCATTTATCATAGCTATATATTTCTCTTTTCACCTACAATAACCTATATATATATATATATAACCTCAATACCTCATCTTGTTGGTTATCAATTAGGACTCCCATTTACATTCAGAAGTCATAACCGGCCCCTATGTTTTAGAATGTATCACATATGAGCTCGGCCCATTTCAAACAGTGATAGCTATATAACATTTCTTGCATGAATTTCTCTTCAAACGCACTGTTTTTAATTTTTGCTCCTTATATTTGTGATCTTTAATTTTTATCTCTGTTACTTATTTTTTAAAAATATCCGGACCTTCTTTAATTTTTGTCCCTGTTACTTATTTTAAAAAAATATCCGGACCTACTTCGCAAGGCATAATCTATGTGACATTTTTATCTTTTGAAACTGAACTTTTGTCTCACTCGGCATAAATTACATAGAAATTAAATTATCCGGCATAAGTTTGGTTTGATTTTTCAGATTATGTTGAGTGTTAAAAGTTTTGCCTTATCCGTCATAACTAGTGTGGATGTTATGATTTATATGTCGAAGTTAAACGTAAACTATGTCGAGCGAAATCTAAAATTATGCATTTATCCGACTGTTGAGTGTTGAAAGATTTGTCTTATCAAGCATAATTTGTGTGGATGTTATGATATATATGTCGAAGTTAAACGTAAAATATATCTTGCGAAATCTAAACTATGTCGCGCCAAAAATGATGAAAGACAAAAATTAATGATCTCAAATTTAAAGTGCAAAAATTAAAGACCACCCCACAATAGGAGCATGATCCGCCGGACAAAGGTTTTTTATTCAAATTTCAAACACATGTAACTCATACTGCAAGGTTACTTCCAAAATATGGAAGGACTTCCCATAAACATACATCTCTATATATATTTCCTAAAATTATAATATATCGGGACCTCTTTAATTTAGCACGATGCATATTTGAACTATTTTTAATGGTTTACATATCTTGAATCTGTTGTAAGTTGTAACTTCTATATTACGGCAAATCAGAACATTTCTCTGATTGCACCCTGCAAATCTGCAATAGTAAAGTTAAGAACGATCGTTGCTATTAGTGAATATTACCATATATTCACCATATATTTTGTAATTAATAGTAGTGTATAATTATGAAAAATATAGGATCCTATATTTACAATATATTTTGTAATTAATAGTAGTGTATAATTATGAAAAATATAGGATCCTAATTATGGTAAATATAGGATCCTTATTTCATTAGGATTCAACAATGAACACACTATATATATTTGTATTAATGAGAAAGACTTCCCAAGGGATATTAATACAATTCTACATGGTATCAAAAGCCAAAATTCCCTAAACAATATCTCCCCCCCTACTCCTAATTTTTCTGACGCCATATCTACCAGAAACAACCAATATATACACCTTGTATACGACGATATACCATACTTGCCCCTCTCTGTCACGATATACTGCACGTATACATGCCTATACACAGACGATATACACCATGTATACGACTAGTATCCCTTCATGCCCATATACAACCAGTATACACGTCGATATACACTTAGTATACGGCTGACACGGCTCATATACTGCATGTATACGCATTATATATATATATACCGAACCTCCCGTCTCTTTCTTCTCGACTTTCTGGCAGTCCTAATGGCGTCACCCGCAGCCCACACACCTTCTCCCGCTTTCGCTTCCTCAACACCCAACAGTTATCCGACTTGGGGCCGGCCGGCATGGCAAAGGCCCAACCTGTGCACTGGCTTTGGCGTCTTACCCGACACAGCCATCAGCTGCCCAGTATCCAGCAACCTGGCAGCACGAGATTTTAGGCCACTCCCCAAGCCCACGTCAGGCTCCAATTTTAGCCCAACAAGCCCATGTAGCGATGGCCCAGCAGCAGCAGGCCTTCAGCACATTAAAACACCAACAACCATATGAAAATTGGTATATAGATATGGGAACCACGTTTCACCTCACAAACAATTCTGGTAATATTCCTCACCTGTGCGATCTAAATACTCCTCAATCTATTATGGTCGGAAATGGTCATCACATTCCAATATAAGGGTTTGGCCACACACTAACCCTACCACCGCATCCTCACTTCTTCCTTAATAACATCATATATGCCACTAACATTAGCAAGAACCTAATCTCTGTCATAAAATTTACCACCAATAATTATGTATCCATTAATTTTGACACATTTAGTTTTTCTATAACGGACCTACGAACGGGAAAATTTCTTACAAGATGCAATAGTGAGGGGGATCTATATCCTTTCATATCCACGTCCACTGCCAGTGTCAATCACCCCACATATCTAGCTATCATCTCCTCCTCAACATGGCATAGTAGACTTGGACATCCCGGAGCCTATGTTTTTAATTTTCTTAGAAACCACAAGTTAATCCAATGTAATAAAAGGGACCCTTGCCCATAGTTGCTGCTCTTTTCATCTAGGGAAATATATTAGACTTCCATTTGTGTCTTCTTTGAGTATTACTTTCTCTCACTTTGATATTATTCATGAGAATTTATGGACATCTCCTATAACCAGCAATCTAGGTCATAAATATTATTTGGTATTTTTGGATGATTTCTCTCACTTCCTTTGGGTCTATCCGCTTAAACTTAAGTCTTAAGTCTACTCCAAATTTCTTGATTTTCGTACATTGGTTAAAACGCAATTTGAAAAAGACATCAAAATGTTTCAATGTGATAATGGTCGTGAGTTCAATAACTCCCACTTTCATAATTTTTGAGCGGCTAATGGCATGGTTTTCCGTTTCTCCTGCCCTCATACTTTCCCTCAAAATAGTAAAGCCGAAAGAATTCTCCGCACCATTAACAATATGATTTGTACCCTTATTTTTCATGTGTCTCTCCCCCTACCTTTTGGGTTTATGCATTAAAAATGGTATAACACATTCTTAACATCTTACCTACCCGTATGATTCAAAATCGGACACCCACCAAAATTCTCTTCCGTCGAATCCCTTCCTATGATCACCTTCGAATTTTTGGTTGTCTTTGTTATCCAAATCTGGCATCCACAGTCCCTCACAAATTAGCATCTCGCTTTACTCCGGGCGTCTTCCTCGATTTCCCGTCAAACCATAGGGGGTACTTGTTCTATGAGATATCCACACACAAAATTTTAATCTCACGCCATGTCACGTTTGTTGAGTACGTCTTCCCGTTTGACAACATCCAAAAATTTTGAGTCAATGATTACGGTTTCCTTGATGACTCGGACACCTCTCATCTACTCCAAAATGCACTACAAAATCTGCATCATTCGGCCGTCCGAACACCCATCCCGTCACGGCCCACCACACCATACCACTCGCCACTGTTTGCCCCTTCCCCATGTACACTTAACCACCCCGCAATATACCGCCACCCCACCTTCTGACCTGCATACCCCCAACACATCCGCCACTCACTGCTCATCCCCACACCACACTGCCAAATCCAACCTAACTCTTCATCACTCACTGCCATTGCCTCTCGACCCTCGACCCACTGCCCCGCCCCCGTACCCACACACCAAATAGAAACGCATGCCAAACACATGATTTTCATACCCAAAGTCCAATTTAACCTATCCACGCAATCCATATCACCAATACCTAAAAACTCAAAACTAGCCAAACTCGACCCAAATTGGAATGCGGTCGTGCATGAGGAGTTTGATACGCTCACCACTCAGTGCATGTGGGATCTTGTTCCGAGGCCGGGGGTAAATGTGATTCGTTGTATGTGGCTCTTTCGTCATAAGTTCAGATATAGTGGTGATCTTGAACGCCACAAGGCCAGACTTGTGGCAAATGACACAAGGCAGCATGAAAGTATTAATTGTGGTGAGACTTTAAGTCTGGTGGTCAAACCAGCTATTATTCGCACTGTTTTGAGCATAGTTATGGGTAAGAACTGGCTGATTCATCAACTTGATGTAAAAAATGTGTTCTTACATAGAGATTTGAAAGAAACAGTTTACATATACCAACCGCCAGGCTTTGTACATCCAGAGGTTCCTCATTATGTATGTCGTCTCCGTAAGTTCCTGTATGGTTTGAAACAATCCTCCTGGGCTTGGTATGAGCATTTCGCTACTTACATTATGCAGATTGGGTTCGTATGCAGCAAATGTGACTATTCATTATTCATTTGTCATCGAGGTAGTGACATTGCATACTTGTTACTATATATGGATGATATTGTTCTGACTGCCTCTTCTGATGTGTTGAAAAATGAGATCATTCGACTGCTTAAATCCGAATTCGCTATGACTGACTTAGGGAAGTTGAGCTACTTCTTGGAGATTTCTGTGACTAGATCTGCAATAGCATGTTTTTATGTCAGTGTAAGTATGCGGAAGAAATTGTGTACATGGCTAAAATGGCGAATTGCAAAATCATGCCTACTCCGGTCGACTCAAAGTCAAAACTCAGTGTTGCTGACGGGGATCCGGTATCCGATCCCACTCTCTATAGGAGTCTTGCAAGTCCACTTCAATATCTTACATTCACCAAGCCTGACATTGCTTATGATGTTCAGCATGTTTGTTTATTCATTCATGCCCCCAAGGAGCCTCACTTTACAGCTCTTAAATGTATCATTCGATACGTTAAGGGCACTATTTATTATGGATTACATCCCTACCGCTCTGCACTGATCAAGCTGATATCATACACGGACGTCGATTGGGCCGGTTGTCCAGACACGTGGCGTTTCACGTCTGGCTACTGTGTGGTCTTATCTGATAATCTTATCTCGTGGTCTGTCAAGAGGCAAGCCACACTTTCCCGATCGAGTGCAGAAGTAGAGTATAGATGCGTTGCAAACGTTGTAACTGAGATCTGCTGGCTTCGAAACTTCCTCTTAGAGCTTCAGTGTCCATTACATAAGGCGTCTATGGTTTAATGTGATAACATATATGTGGTCTACTTATCTTATAACCCGGTTCAGCATCAGAGAACCAAGCACATTGAGATGGATATATATATATATATTGTTCATGAGAATGTTGTTATAAGTCATGTTAAGGTGTTACATGTGCCTTCTTCGTATCAATATGCAGATATTTTTACAAAGGGGCTTTATCGGCATATGTTCATTGACTTCAGATCCAGTCTCAGTGTTCGGCCTCCTCCCGCTCCGACTAATGGGGTGTATTAGTGAATATTACCATATATTCACCGTATATTTTGTAATTAATAGTTGTGTATAATTATAGTAATTATAGGATCCTTATTATGGTAAATATATGATCCTTATTTCATTAGGGTTCAACATTGTACACACTATATATATTTGTATTAATGAAAAATACTCTCTAAAGGAGATTAATACAATTCTACAATTTCACCAAATCAGCGGGCTATGATCTTCGATAAATTGTAATTAATCACTATCCATGTTAAACCAATTCAAGCTTCCATACTGCTACAAATGAATTGTGTTTTATATTAGTAGTAATATTTAAGACAATTTGTGTTGTTTTATATAAATAAAATAGAGTTACTGTTGATATATAAATTTTATGAAATTAAAGTCCGTAAATTGATAAATTCCTACATTTAAGAAATATCAAACCCCAATCAAGGTTAATTATTTAAGTCCAACATGATTCAAATTAGGGCTTTGACATAGTTGGCTGTGTTGGAAATTTGGCGGGGAGGTGCGTCCACCCATATTTAACGAATTAAACACTAGTGTTCCGCATGTTGGAGGCTTTGTCTCTTCTCACGTGCATAATCTACTAAGTGAGTAGATGACCGTAGGGCCAAGAATCGTCAAATTTAGTTGAGAAATGAAAGAGATATTGGTCCACGAAGTAAGGTGTTTGAGGCATGGAAATATGGTGTGGGACAAATCTACCACATCTGTAGGAAAAGGAAGAATTGCTCTCTTTATAAGTCTCATAATTGGCTAAGGGTTTGGGACCACAAGGGGTATCCCATGTGTTTAAAAGAGGGAGGACCTAGATGTGCTTGGGTTCAAGGTTAAGCCCACACGCGCGCCGCCGCCGCCCGTCCGGTCTCGGGCTCGGGCTCGGTCGTGGGTCGTGGGACTTTCTGATATTATCTATTTGGACCCCCAAATTGCTTAATATTTATAGTTTGGTCCCTAGAGTTTCTGAAAAGTTGAGTTTGGGAGCGATGGAAGGCAGAAATTTTCTGCCTACCGTTGGAGTTGATTTTTGGGGGCGTTAGTGTGCATTAATCAGCCATTACTTGGCTCTTTAACTCCTCCATAATCAGCCCTCCTTCAATGACCATAAACAGCCTCACTAATGGCCTTAAACCTGCCATTAACAGTCATGTCTTGAGCAGTTGAGCAACCTCCCTTATGCTATATATTGGAGTTGTTTTGCTCAATGGTGTTACACGAAAAACACACAAACACATAAAGTATACAGAAGCTAAAGAGAGACAGAAATATATACACAGAGACAAACATAAGAGTAAAACACAGTCCAAAACGTGAGCAGTAACGTTGGGACAAAAAACAGAAACTCTTCCTTCCTTTTCCATATCTTCAGCAAATCGATTCGTATTTGTTTCTTCGTCAGGGTCAACCTATTTGCTTTGTAGCATTGATTAAAGTGTTGTTTTATCTTGGGAGACTATTGCCCGTTTAACGTAAAAGCATATATACGGGGCAATCTTGTGTTAAGGACAGAGTGCCATCACTCGACTCAGCACACAGTTGTAACAATCCAGATTTAGTGTTTCTTGATTTCAGGTTATCAAGATTCAAGACTCAACAAGCTTGCGGCAGTTCTGAACATTGGCCTATTTGTTTATCCTTTCGAACACTTGTAATACTTATTTACTTCACGTACTGCTTTACAATATCCAACAGGTTGTTCGGCTAAAAATTACATCAGTTGTTGGCCCAGAAATTCTAAATAACGACTTATAGCCGTAAATTTAACAAACATATGCTGACTAATAAAATTAGATTTGCGCCGCCCCTACCTCCCTGGCTGCCAAGATCGAAAAACAATTCCAAATATTCTTCTTCTTCCCAACTTATCCCCTACACTACAGCTCGGCCTCTCCTATATCCTTCACCATTTTTCTCAATGACACACAATATAATATATATACTGTAAAGTGTATACATTTTATATTGTACATACAATTTTTTGACATGGTATAAACAATCTATACATTCATGGTACACAAACACACTTGAAATACATTAAGGATACAATGTCAAACTCAGAAAATAATGTATATAATACTTTTATACACAGAGTATCTGATTACACGTCTTATACTATATAATAGTGCATATATAATTTTTATACAAGTGTATAATTTTACACAATATATTTTATATATACTATGTATAAACATCATATTATATATACACAACATATAGATCCTCACATAACTCCCTTAATTCTTACACTGCAAATTCGGCACAATTCCATCAAGACCACAATTAGTGTCATATTCACTTCTTCACAACAAATAAATATATAAATTTACACAATTCAGCTATAAAATTCACTTAAGATCTAAAGAAGAACCATCGTAGATCTTATAAAAAATAAAATTAATAGCAAAATATTTATAACATAGCCAAGAGATTGAAGAGGATGATGAAGAAGAGGAGAAGGAGCGACTAAAATGATATTGAGTTATAGAGAGAAAGAAAGAGAAATTAAGAGAGATGCAATAGGTTAGCTTTGGGAAATGAAATAGAGAAAGAAGAAACAAATATTTTGGTAATAGAAATAAAGAAAGGTTTAGGCTTTGGGAAAACGGACTACATAAGTGATAGAAAGTGGTATACACGGTATATCACTTGGACTGAAAGTCATTAATTAATATATCATATTCGTAGAATTCATGTAAAAGTGTAATTATAGTATTAATATTATATTAGAAAAATGTATTAGTCTTGTATTAGAAAAATGTAGATTTATTTTCTATATTTACATATTGTATATTTGTATATATACATCTTCATTAATGAAAATAATCAAGGGATTATTCTCTTTCATAGTATCAGAAGTCTAGGGCAAAATTACGTTCTCCCAGACACTTTCCGCCGCCCTCTTTCTTCTCGGAATTCGAGCGTCCGGCCGACGGCCGACACTCTTTTTTTTCTCTCCCAAATATTTTCTTTCAAATCCCTTATTATCCCTCGTTCTTTCATCATGTCTACCTCAAAGAAAATGTTTCATCTTGCCCTTACAGTGTCCAACATCAAGAACCACATCTCTATCGTTCTTGAGATGGAAAACGTCCAATACGCGATGTGGGCGGAATTATTTAAAGTTCATGCACACTCACATCAAGTTCTTCATAACATCATCCCCGCGGAAGCAGGCGAGGAGAAGGTGCCTACCGCCGATGATGATCCTATGTTATGTACGACTCTTGATGCTACAGTACTCCAGTAGATTTATTCTACTATCTCTACGGACCTGTTGCAGACTATTATTGAATCCGACCCCACGACGATGGAGACTTGGAATAGGGTGACCGATATATTTCAAGATAACAAAAATTCACGTGTTGTCACTCTTTAGTAGGAATTTTCCCATGTCAATATGGAGGATTTTCCGAATGTCTCAGCCTATTGTAAAAGGCTGAAGGAATTGGCGGATCAACTAAAGAACGTTGGTGCGCCCGTCACCAATGATCGTCTGGTTCTTCAGATGGTTACAGGTATATCTGAGGCCTATAATGGCGTTGGGACACTTCTTCATCAAAGTAATTCGCTCCCACTGTTCTACCAGGTCCGTTCCATGCTCGTAATAGAAGAGGCCGACTTGGATAAAAAGGCGGCTACCGGAGCAAAATCTGTCATGATGATGGTCACGCCCGATGACCCTCACTCGTTCTCGGATAATTCTAGCCAAAATCGTAACAACAGTGGCGGCAAAAAAGGTCAAAATTGAAAAATAGTGGCAAGAACCGCGGCAGTGGCGGTGGTCGGAGCGGTGGCGGCAGTGGCGGTGGTCGGAGCGGTGGCGGCAGTGGCGGACGTAGTGGCAGTGGACCAGCTAGGCCGCAACACCACTGGACGCAGCCTTGGGCCAGCTGGTCGTGGGGCTGGGCCAGTGGCCCAATGTGCCTTTCCCGCCTTATCCAGCCAACTAGGCCAGTTTCCAGAATTTTCAGAGGCCTAGTTTTCCGAATTCACACACCAAACAACCTATTGTGCATTGGCAGCAGGCTGGCCTGCTTGGGCTTCGGCCTCAGCAGGCCCGACGCCCACGAATATTGAGGCCGCAATACATACACTTGGATTAAATTTACCAGACGCAAATTGGTATATGGACACCGGTGTCACTTCTCACATGACATCCGCACCATGTAATCTCTTATCTTATTTCAATTTGAGCAACAATCGTGGTATAATTATTGGTAATGGTCATTCAATTCCAATTCGTGGTTATGGTCAAACAAATTTGTCTCCCCCACATCCACATCTAGTCTTAAAAATGTTGTTCATGCCCCTCACTTAGAATTTTGGTGATTGTCCGAACATTTACAACTGATAATTGGGTTCTGTTAATTTTGACCCTTTTGGATTTTTTGTAAAGTATTTCAAGACGTCGATACCTCTAATGAGATGTAATAGTAGGGAAAAGCTTTATCCAATCACCATCACCACCATTTCCACGAGTCAAGCCACACCTTCACGTTTGCCGCACTTACTCCTTCTTTGTGGCATGCACGTTTGAGTCATCCAATGTCGTCTATTATTTCTTCTCTTCGAAATAATAAATTTATTGATTGTAAGAGTACGCGTAGTACTCCTATTTGTCCTTCTTGTACATTAGGGAAACATGTTAGATTACCTTTTGTAGCTTCTACTTCTAGTACGTTGATGCCTTTTGACATTATTCATAGTGATTTATGGACATCTCCCGTTTTAAGTTCTTTGGGCCATCGTTATTATGTTTTATTCTTGGATGATTATTCTAACTTTTTGTGGACCTTTCCTTTATCTGAAAAGCCTCGAGTTTTTTCACATTCTTAAAATTTAGAGCTTTCATCCGTACCCAATTTGAACGAAAAATTAAAAACATTCAATGTGATAATGGTAGGGAATATGATAATGGGTCATTTCGGGAATTTTGTGACACTTATGGCATATATTTTTGATTTTGTTATCTTCATACGTCCTCACAAAATGGAAAGGCAGAAAGAAAAATTCATACCATTAATACTATTGTCCGAACCTTACTATCCCATGCTTCATTACCTCCGACTTTTTGGCATCATGTGTTACAAATAGCTACTTACCTCATTAACACACTTCCTAACAAAGGTTTAGCATATCAATCACCCCTAAAATTCTTTATCATAAAGACCCCTCATATTCTTATCTTAGGGTGTTTGTGCTATCCACTTTTCCGTACACCACAATTAACAAACTTCAAGGCCGTTCTACCGCTTGTGTGTTTTTGGGTTATCCATCTAATCATCGTGGTTACAAATGTTTTGATTTATCTTTGAATAAACTCATAATTAGTCGCCATGTTATTTTTGATGAAACCCAATTTCTGTTTGCTTAATTGTATAATTCTTGTCTAGTTTTAATAATTTTTTGGATGATGGGTCATCACCATATATCATCCATCAGTGGGCCCAACACTCCCGTGCTCCGGATATTCCAGCAGGCCCACTGCTTGCTGGCCCAAATGATCACGATATTGTTCATGAGTCTCAGCCCAGTCCCAGTCTCGGTATTGTTCCTGAGTCTCATCCAGTCCCAGTCTCGGTACTGTTCCTGAGTCTCGGCCCATTTCCAGTCTCGGTCCACTTTCTGCCTCAGGTTCTCGGCCAGCAGGCCTAATAAATTCTCTCCCGAGTCCAGTCCAGTATGTCCCGAGTCCACGTCCAGTTATTGGGCCAGCAGGCCCATTGCCTGTTGGCCAGTCCCGAATAGACCCACCACCTCCCCAAAACCCGTCTCCATCTATTTCGAGTCAATGTCCCGTTACTAATAGCCAACGGCGTATTTTTAAACTTAAACGACATTTTAATCTCAATTCTAATATCACTAAATCACCTCTGCCCCGTAACTTTGTGTCTGCCCTTCATGACCCGAATTGGAAAATGGTCATGGATGATGAATATAATGCTCTTATTAAAAATAAGACGTGGGAGTTGGTGCCTTGTCCGTCTGGTGTTAATATTATTCATTCTATGTGGATTTTTGCTCATAAAGAAAATCCTGACAGTTCTTTTGAGAGACATAAGGCCCGTATTGTAGGTGATGGTAAAACTCAAGAGGTTGGCGTAGATCGTGGAGAGATATTTAGTCCGATGGTCAAACCAGCTATTATTCGCACTGTTCTCATTCTAGCTCTCTCGAAAGCATGGCACATTCATCAGTTGGATGTAAAAAAAATGATTTCTTACATGGTGATCTCAATGAGACATTATACATGCATCAGCCCCTGGGTTTCAGGGACCTCGATCATCATAATCATGTCTATTTGCTCAAGAAGTCCTTGTATGTGCTTAAGCAGGCCCCACGGGCTTGGTATAAGAGGTTTGCAGATTATGTGTCTACTATTGGGTTTTCTCACAACAGGTATGATCATTCTCTGTTCATCTTTCGTTGTGATACTTCTCTGGTATATATTCTGTTATATGTTGATCATATTATATTGACTGTCTCTTCTGATAAACTACGCAAGTCTATCATGTCTCTTCTCGGTTCTGAATTCACTATGAAATACTTGGGGACCTTGAGTTATTTTTTGGGTATAGCAGTCACACGTCATGCACGTGGTCTGTTTTTATCACAGAGGAAGTATGCGGTTGAGATTATTGAGAGAGTTGGCATGTCATCTTGTAAGTCATCTTCTACTCTGATTGATACCAAACTGAAGCTGAGTGCTACTTCTGGCACACCATACGAGGATCTCACCCACTATCGTAGTCTTGCAGGGGCTCTTCAGTAACTTACTTTCACGAGACCCGATATTACTTATGCATTCTAGCAGGTGTGTTTATTTATGCATGATCCGAGGGTTGAGCACATGCATGCGCTCAAACGCATTATACGATACATACTGGGCACACTTGATTATGGTTTGCATTTATATCCATCCTCCGTCTATACTCTCGTGTCTTATACGTATGCTGATTGGGGTGGATGTCCAGATACCAAGCGTTCGACCTTTGGTTATTGTATGTTTCTAGGTGATAACTTGGTCTCTTGGTCGTCAAAACGCCATGTTACGTTATCGCGATCTAGTGCGGAGGCCAAGTATCGAGGGGTAGCCAATGTGGTGTCTGAGTCATGTTGGCTGTGTAATCTTCTATTAGAGCTACACTTTCCTATTGAGAAAGCTACATTGGTCTACTGTGATAATGTTAGTGCATTCTATCTCTATGGAAATCTGGTCCAACATCAACGCACTAAACATATCGAGATGGATATTCACTTTGTTCACGAAAAGGTAGCTCGTGGACAAGTACGTGTCTTGCATGTGATTCACGGTACCAAATTGCTGACATCTTTACTAAAGGTCTTCCCTTGGTTCTATTTGGAGATTTTAGGGACGGTCTCATCGTACGACAACCGCCCACTCCCATCTATAATTTGTTCTTGTATTTTACCCATTGTGTAATGGATCGAACAAACGTTAATGAGTTTTACCCGGTAGATTTAGCTAGATATTGATATTAAATTGCTATTAGAGTTTAAATCATATAGTATTTATTTTCGAGTAGCCACATTGTGTAGATATCCCTATAAATTAAAGACCAACTTTATTTGGGCTAAGTCCATTTTGTTGGACTCCAAAAGAAGAGTCCATCTCCCGAGCCTAAAGTCCAAATGACTATTATTAGTCCATGTTAAGGCCCATGTCGATGCCACATAACAAATTGGTGGTGCCCAATCAAATGAAGTAGCTAGTGAAATTATATCATCTGTCAAGTTACGTGGCATGTCAAATCAAATAAATCTTTCAATACAAGTTCGTCATGTGTAAAAATGATACATTATCTAGTTAATTAAAAGAAATATCATAAAATAAATAAGATTGGTTTGTAATTCTAACGAGCCAATCAAATTAAAGCAAATTAGTTTTGCTTTATCATAACTCGTATATTCTACCACTATAAATAAGGAGTTATTTAATTTAAGGCTAGGAGACACCAAAAGTACCTCAAGCAAGCAGAAAGAAAGTTAGAGAAGCTCTGAAGAATTCTTAGTCTTTCTCTGCCTATGCAATCTTTATTCATGATCAAATTTGAGGATAAAGTACAAGTCAATATTCTAAGGGACTATTAAAATTTTCTATTCGTGATAGTTGAATCTCAAATTCTGATTCATGACGATCAATAAATTGTTCGTGCACACATTAAATTCAAGATCAAGCTCTTGATTCAAATCCAAAATTTATCATGTCAATATCAAGCTCTCACGTCTTTGAATCGATGATCTTGACTCGTGAGAAGAAGAATCAGAGGACTACATCTCCTTCAATTTGAGATATATATTTTAGATAGCATAACACTCAGTGTTTTTAAACTCAAATGTTATATTATTGCACTGTTTTTTGTCTTTAGTATTTTTAGGTACGAAAATTGTATTTACAACCATTACTATATCAACGTTATGCTAAAACACAACAAGAACCTACAGTTTAGTGTTCCCTTAAATTGGTTAGTTGTTTGAGGGAGTAGAAATATCGATAAATCTAATACCATCAATTAGTTTGAGGTGTGATAAAAAGGAAATTTGAAGAGGGGATAAACACTTAATTACGAGCACACGAAAGAGAAAGAGGATACAGACTTCTATTTATTACGAGATAGAGCGACAAGAAATAGAAAGACTTCTGAAAATAAAAAGTGCTTAGTGATGCTAGTTTTGGTGATAGAATAACGATTGACTAATAACACAAAATGATTGGACGACGATTGATGAAAATAAAAAGATAAAAGAGTTCGATCAACGTTCACTAAGAATTACTCAACGTCCAATCAATATATAAGCTGAAAATTACTTTTTAACTTTTGGAACTGAATTCATAAATGTTATAACTAAAAAATAATCATATACAATCAAATCTCTCCATAGTGGCAATATTTGTCCAAAATTTTCATAACTACTATAATGATGTACTGATATATGTATATTGACATTTGATATTTAAATCTCATATAAATATTATAAACAAAAGAACACATATAATTATTTTTCTGTATTTTATGTTATAAACAAAAATAATATACTTCTTAAATTTAAAACCTCAATTGATTTTCATATATCATTAATTAAAAATTTAAAAGGCTAATAAATTACTAATAAATTCATAACTAGTTGTACCATACTAATAAAGAATTAAAATCTATAAAACATATGCATTCAAAATTAATTGAGAATTTAATATTTCAAGTTTGACGTATTCCATAATTGTAGGTTGTTTCGTAAATTCTAGGGGTGACCAGTGGGCCGGGTCGGGGCGGGACGAAACAGAATTTGGGGGGACGGGGTGAGGGGTCGGGATCGGGACTTGGCGTGCCAAGTGGGCCGAGATAGGGGGATGGGAAGAGGTCATGTCCCGTCCCACATCCCTCCGGAATAGGGGACGGGTTTTTGGGGGGGACGGGTCAGGTAGGAGGATTTGAGGGGATTTAAAAAAAATTAGACACTTAATTTAAAAAATATATATATTTAAACACTTAAATAATTGAACAAGATAGTGAATAAAAATATTTCAATGCTGTTTTTGTGCCTCTTATATTATTTAATAGAAATATGATTTTTTTTGTAATACAATTTCAAAATTATAACTTTATTTCGTAGTTCAAAAGTTGCAAATCACATAGTAAAATTGCCATTAAATTTTTTACATATTCAACCATACTTTTTCTAATTCCTCACAATCTCTTGAGGATCTTCGGTTGGAATTGAAAGTTGTTGGTCAAATTGTTCGACGTCGTTTCCTGCTCCATCGGATAAGATTTTGTTGTAGTTGTAGTCGTCTTCTTCGTTGATCTTTGGTTGACCGCACCTTCTACGCTCCGCTCTAATCCAATCTCTGAATAAAACTGCAATCTCCAAACCGTCTCCCGCCAACGAGTGTCTGTGCTCTCCTATTTGAAACCTTCCAGCAGAAAAAATGCTTTCAGAAACGGTTGATGAAGCTTGAATATTCAACACATGTCAGGACATATTTGATAGTATCATGAATGTCTCATTCTCCCTCCAGTATTTCAGCAAGTCTTCACATCCAGATTCATTGAGAATTGATTCGTACGGTACAACATCCTGTAAAACATAAACATCAAACTCGCTAATTTGTGAAGAACTTGAACCACTATACATTATATTTCTAAGGTCTTGAATACTGGAAGCAGAAACAACATGACTTTTATTATGTTGTAGTGGTAGAAGAATATGGTACAGAAGCCAATTGATTACTTGCACTTTGTTCTTGGTATATATATATTTGCATTCAGTGTGTATGCTAGACATAACTTCTTCTTTAGTTGGTTCGTAAGTTGGTTCTTCAGTTGGGTCTGTTAGAAGTATTTCTAAGCTTTCATAAATCGTTTCAACAAGTGTTTTACATCCGTCTACTTTAATAATAGGATTTAATACAACACCAATAAAATAAATAGTGGAATAGAAAAAAAAATTATAAACATTTTTTAATAGTTGGCGTATAAATTGGCTTTTGCATATATTCATTAAATAACAAAAATATTAGAGCTATATAAAATAACATAGATGAAATAGTATGTTAATAAATTTCAGAAAATTCCTTAGTGGCTAGAAAAAAATTCTCTAAAAATACTATAAGTTCTAGAATTTTATCCCAATCATCTTCTACAAGCATATCCGTTAGATTTTGATTATGGACATTAAATAATAAAGTTATATGTCTTTTATACTCGTGAGCAACAAGTAATTGCTCATACAAAGAATTCCACCTAGTCGCAACTTCTTATGAATTTTTCCATAAGGTAATCCACAATCATGACATATTTTTTTATACTCTTTGCTTCTTTGTATTTTATTATCTTTAAAAATAAAGTTGATAACAAATTATACTTTATCAAGGATGTCTTTAAAAAGTTTTAGGCCATCATTTACAACTAAGTTATAAATATGACATGCACATCTAATATGAAAAATATGGGGAAAAGATTGAGTAAATCAAGTTTTTAAAAGATTTACAACATAATCACTAGAAGAAACATTATTTAATGTAATAGTCATAATTTTATCAGTAATTCCATAATATTCACTAATTTCATGAATATTTTTTGAAATAAAAACTCAAGTGTGCCTTTCATCAATATATCTATATGCTAATATAAGTTTTTGCATAGACCAATTCTGATCTATCCAATGACATGTAACAATTAAATAATCATTACCGTTAGTATTACAACATATATCATAAGTGATAGTCACTTTGCCATTAAAATGATATAATGCATAACGTAAATACTGTTGATATTCATGTGCAAATTTAAAAACATGTCTTCTAACAATTGATCTAGAAAAACCTGTTAAAAGCATGATTATATGTTTCTCGAATGTAATGAATAAAACCAGGAGAGGAAGGAAATGAAAAAGGCAAACCCTCCACATTAACTAATTATGCTAAATTTTCCCTATCTATGTGTTAATCATATTTAGGACCTATAACGCCCCCGTCATCGGGTTAATTCGACCATGTACTTGATCGGAGACACTATGCGAACCTTGTCTAGACTCAGAAGGCATTTGCACACCCGATTTTCCAGGCAAGTATTGGTTATACCTTGCTTTGTGAGAGTTTTCTACATGTTTCATTAAACCTCCCGCCCCACCTTGACATTTTCTAGTTTTAAATTTATAAACTTCGCGACAAATTTTACATATAGCTAGTTGATTAGGAATGTCCCTATAAAAAAAAATCTCATGCATGTGGTTTTAATTTTTGTTGTTTTTGGCCTCGACTCATACTAGGGGGGAATATGAGTCATTCCGGTTTCAGTTTCAGCCTGGGGTGGAGGTGCTAGTGGGTGTGTTATCTAAATTATCTTCTAATTCATTTTCTAAATTAAAGTATGGTTCAGATGCAAAATATACCTCATGATCTAATGATATATTAATATTAACATTAGAACAATCAGTTTTATCTATATGAGTGAAATCACCGTAATTAAGATTACTAGAAGATGCACCATTACCCCTATTACCCCTAGTACCTCTACAAGAAAAACATCAAATTCATTCCATTATAATTATGCAAATAAATAATTAAAAATAATAAAATTAAATACGATAATTAAATTTAAGTAACAATAATAATTTAAAGAAGGAACAAAGGTACCAAACGCCGACGTAACATCGACGTGTAATCGAAATTAAAATTGAAACTTTGCCGGATGATCCTTAAGCTAGTTGACAACTTCAATTTCAATTTTTGAACTTTGATAGAAATTAACAAATAAAATATAATATTTAGTGTGCAATGTAGATCTGTAGAGAGAGATATTAGAGAAATGATAGGAGGATTTGTGAGAAAAATGAGTTATTTATAGTTGAGAAATAGGGTTAAAGTGTAAATATATTAATTTAGGGGTTAAAATAAATATTGAAGGGGTAGAGGGGGTTTTATGGTGTGTGTGGTGGTGGTGGTGGTGGTGGGTGGGGGGGGGGGAATGACTGTTATTAGCAGTTGCCGACGGCCAAAATCGAAATTGGCCCGTTGTGCAATAACTATTTTTGCGGGGGACAGGGATAGGTCGGGGCGTTACAGGTGGCGGTTTGGGGTGTGATCGAGATGAGCCCTAGTCCCGAGTTCAAACCCCACTACCAATTTTTTAAGGGGGTAGGGCGGGTATGCCAACCTGTCCCACCGGATAGCCTTAGAAAATTCTAGCATCTTAGTGATAATATAAGCTTGAATTGACGAAGAATTTTGTTCAAATTTTCAGTAAAAGAGAATTCAATAATTTTTTCTTAAAGACTGTCTAAGAGTTTAACATAAATATTTTAATATTTTAGTATAATTATTATAGAAAGTTAATTTTATAAAAAGTGTACGGCTATAACGACAATGATAATGTATATATGTTTGGTAAATAGATTAATATAAATAGAGGTGAAATCATTTGGTTCCAGAAAACACGGGTATGGCGTCGACCCCTCCACACTGCCTTCTCTCTACTTGAATTGAAACAAACACTTCCTTCTCTTCACCAATCCAATAAAATTGACGATAAAACCCTAAGTTACATTCTCAGATAATTGTTTTTCGAATGGTGTTATCACTATAGACGATTACAATCACTGATATGGCCAATACTGTCACGTCCAGAGATATTCAGGACATCGTCACCAAGCTCTCTTCAGATAAAGCTAAATCACGACAAGTATAAACACTTAATGTTTAATTTTAAGGTTATTTCCTTTTTTATTTTGACTAATTGGTTTTGATTTTTTCGTAAAACAGGAAGGGATTAAGTTGTTAAATGCATGGCTAGAAGAAGGCCAAAGGTCTATCGAGTTCTGTAGATACGTTGGAGAGAAGACGGCAAGGCTTAAACCAGATGAAATTCCCCACTGTGAGTATACCTTTAACATATTCTTGTTCTTTGCTGTGTATGGGTACTTGACGGATATTTGAGAGGGGTGTTTTAATTTTATGCAGCGGAGACATGGCCATTTCTTGTTACATTGCTTACTAAATGTGTGTCCCTGGAGATATCTGGGAGCAAAAAGCGTTTGCCAAAGTTGAATTTTGCAAAAACTCTTCGGGTTGTTGTCCAACGAGCAGAAGATGCTAAATTTTCAGGTACTATGTACTATAATTATATATTTATAGTCTCTGTAGATTCTTTAGGTTGTTTCTGCTTATTTCTCGTGAAATTGAATACACAGAAAATATGTGTTTGCTTTGTTCCTGTGGGGAGATCCTTTAAAGTGAACGGCATTTGCCTATGGATTAATTCCACATAGATTGTATTTGTCTGCCGATATAGACTCGAACACAGACATGAAGCAACACATAGATTAGTCTGCCTTTTGCCCCATCCAACCCAACAGCTAAAACTGTTATTGCTTGTCTCCGAATTTTCAAGTCATGGTTAATAAGCATGAGAACCAATATCTTCTCGTCTTTAACAATCTCCGACATGTGTGCACTAACTATTAGAACAGATGTTTTTTGGTAAGTGGTAAAGTATTAGAATATTGCAATGTGGGACTGCGATTTGCACATCGATTTTCAATGATCTAATTGATCTTTTCGAGTTGCACTGCATTTGTGCCGTGCAGCATCCCTTTAGTTTTCGCCAAAGTAGAATTACATCATAGGCTTGTTCTAGCGTATGCAGTTTGTTTTTCTCGCCTTTCCATCATTAATCTTTCAACTGAATTGACCAGGCATTTCAGATTATTATATCGGATGTAACTTGTATGAGTTGCAGCACCGGTGCTCCGGCGTATGAACTTAGTTAGACAAGATTACTGTTGTTGCATATGGAAAATAATCATAATTTGACCAATTTTCGCATTAATGCTGCACTTCTTTAGTTAATGCAGGATTAATTGAATCTTTTCTTGTGCCACGCACCAACCAGTTAGTTTTTTTCAAAGAAGAATTGCATCATAAGCTTGTGCTAGCATATGCAGTTTGTCATGTCATTCTTTTTTTTGTCATTAATCTTTCAATTGAATTGAGAACAGGCATCTTGGATTATCATATCGGATGTAACCTTTTGGAAGATCAAATAGTCACGTCACTGAGAGAGTCTATTCACTAGGGAGAAATATGTGAATATTTCGACTGCCTGTAAAAGGTGGAGCACCGCTGCTCTGCCGTACAAACTCACTTAGACAAGATTGCGGCTGTTGTTAATGAAAAATAATCACAATTTGACCAATTTTTGCATCAATGCTGCTCTCCTTTAGTTAATGCAGGATTACATGATTCTTTTCTTGTGCAGTGCAGCTACCTGTTAGTTTTCGCCAAAGTAGAATTACATCATAGGCTTGTGCTAGAGTATGCAGTTTGTTTTTCTCGGCTTTCCATCATTAATCTTTCAACTGAATTGATCAGGTATCTCAGATTATTGTATAGGATGTAACCTTTTGGAAGATCAAATATTGGCGTTACTGAGAGAGTCTATTCGCTAGGGAGAAATACGTAAATATTTCAACTGCCTGTATGAGGTGGAGCACCGGTGCTCTGCCGTATGAACTTAGCTAGACAAGATTGCTGTTGTGAATGAAGATAGTCAAAATTTGACCACTTTTTGCATAATGCTGCACTCCTTTAGTTAATGATTCATGTTATCTCCTATCCACATAAGTACTAACGGAAAAACATCTCACGCCCAACGTCTTCTCTTCCATCCTGTGACGTTCCAACCAAATAATGCATCCTTCATAGTATCCAATATGAGCATTGTATCCTCGACCATCTTAAAAGCTCCCACTACAGACGTGATGCCACTTGACAATGTAATAGGATATGATTCATGTTGTCTCCAGAGTGTTTACACATGAAGCACAAATTAACATGTATAATCCTCTTCTTTCTCAAGTTTTCAACCACCAGAATTGTACAACCACCAACCAAAGCAAAAAAATACCTTTCTTGGTATTATTCATGCACCAAAATGATGAGATGAGGGTCTCCCGGAAATAGCCGCTCTACCTACCAAGGTGGAGGTAAGGTCTGTGTACACTCTACCCTCCCCAGACCCCACATTGTGGGATTTCACTGGGTATGTTGTTGTTGGTATTATTCATGCACCAAAATGATGAAATTATTACAATTTTTTTGATAAAGATGATGAAATTGTTTCATATGTTTATTATGTATGGCAGGCAAAGATATGCCTCTTCTTCCCGTGGCAAAATTGCTTTTCAATCATGTCTGGGATGTCTTAAAGGATACTCCTAGTTTTCAATCCGAGTACGGAACTATTCTCCGGCATCTTTTGGCAGTGAGATCTTACCGTTTTCACATGAGGAAGCGGGTTTACTGTTGTAAGTAAGCAAGTATCTTTTTGTGGTTCAGCAAAGAGCGCCTATAACCTGACATTCCATTTCCATCTTAACTATAGTTTCGTGTTAATCTGCAGGTTTGGTGCTTCTATACATGGAAAAGGTAGAAACAAGTTTAAAAGAAAAAAGTGATGGCCAAATAAATCCAAGGGAGGAGGTCTTTCGCTGCATCACAACACTTCATTCTCTTCTTGAAAATCCCCCTGGAGATTATCCTGATACCCTTCAAGAGGATATTGTCAAGGGTTTCATTGGAATTTTTTCTTATGTAAGGTGAGAGATATTGAGGTCCTTATGCGTTTTGTTCTTTTCCCTCTATTTTTGCCCACTGCTGACCTTGTTTTTGTTTTTAAAAATTGGTTCACATTCCACTGATCTCTTTACTTACTGTGGTTTAGGGATGAAGGGAAGATTTCACGCAAGCTAATCGAGTGCATTAACATATATTTGCTGAAGGATGGCCCAAATTTGGGTTCTAAATCTCTGGAAATCCATGATGCTGTGCAGCATTTTGTCTCCCAATGTTGGATGACAACTCGTGATCGTGGCTTAAAGGTGTAAAATTTTATGAGATGCAGTACTTCATGCCTATACCTATGCATTAGACATGAATTTCTAATGTCCGTTTTTTTAGGATTCACTTGTTCTTTATGCAAGGTTACAACTAAATTTGACGAGAGATCTTGCTGATGGTAGCTCTTTATTAGAACAACTTCAGGATGTACTAAGGAAGGAATTAGATCAAATGAGCAGTTGCACCATCAATTTACCCTGGTTAGTACTGTTTCATATGGGTAGTGTAACTGTACCAAGCTGCGTGTAGAAGGCTAAACGTGAGGTCATCAATCTGTTTTCGGTGTCATGGATGATTGGTAAACATGCTTGGGTTTTCAAATATTCATGGACAAAGAATTGTGTTTTTCTTTTCCCCCTTAAACGTTCTTTGCGAAAGTATATGCTGGACACTTCAAAGTTTCACCCAAAGCTCACCTCAGTCTTCTGTCCAATCTCCACAATCTTGTTTAGGACTCTTCTAATTGTCCTCCATCCATTGTCCCATTTCTAGCCTTTCCTTCAAATCTTCAAACATCCACAAATTTGAGACCTTATCAACAGCGGTGAAGTGGTAATAAAAAACTAGAGCGCATTTCATCTTCAGGTGTCAAGTTTTTTTCTTTTGCTATTATTTCCATCTGAAATCTGTTTCTGCTAATCCACCGACCAATCTGAATCTGCAAACTCACCAACTCATTATGATCATTTGTTTGTCTTCTTTATTCATTTTGGATATCTGATTTTTGTTCAATTTTTCATATAATTCGAGCATGAAGAATGAGATCCTTTGCTTTTATATAATGATTAGCTTTGATTCTGGAGGACCTCATAGATGAACTTCTATTTGAGTTATGAGCTTGCTCGTCATGGCATCTTGGGTTCAAATGATAATTGAGCAGAGTTTCAATACCCATAACCCATCTCAGCTCCATTCATTTACAATGTGACAAGTTGCCATATTTAAATTTATTAATTATCAGATCTTATGATTTTTCTTTAGATGTCTTAATGATGTGCCCTTCTTTACAGGAAAGACGCAACCAGGGATGACAAATGTGGAAGCTTGACAGACTCTCAATGTGGTATTATGGAGCTTGCAGCACTTGTCTTTTGCCAGGTAGTAGTTTGTTAAATTTATTTTTGTTTCAATGTTGTGATCAGATGATAACGCTCTCTGTGAACTTTTTACTGTTCCCTCCATATTTCCTGTGAAATTGAGTCAGATATCTCTTGGTACTTCTATAATTCTAGTATTATCATTATATTTTTGCAAGGCTGATATGTCTATCAGATTCTTCGCTTGTAGGTCTAATGTGTATTTTTTGTAAACTTAAACAGGAATCTATATCATTATCATTCTTAATAACTGTAAGCAGTAAAGGTAAATAGGATGGCCTACTAACTTCGTGATTATGATTATCAGGCATGTGTTAGCACGCCCATAGCATCGTCATCTGAGAAACGACTTAGAAGGGAGCATGTTGTAGTCCAGATAAGGGAAAGACTCTCAAGGGGAAAGTGGCCGTGGTATGTTCTCTTGTGTGCTGTTCCTAGTCTTTGCCTCTAGCTTCTATTGCAACTTTGCAAGTGTAGTATGTGGAAGGAGACCTTCCTGTAGCTGCTGGATGAGTTTTTGTGGTCTATTGATTTAGTTTAGGGAAAATGGCTAAACACACCCAAACTATGCCCGAATTTGCTGTTACACACTTCTACTTTGCGAGTGTCCTGTGACCCCCTTTGACTATTTTAAAGTGGAATATATACCCCTTATAAAACCAAACTCAGATATGTGTTCATCAGTGTATTACACACACCTGCACACATGTATTTACAATTCAACTTTCTTTTTAGTAATTCTTTTTGTTTTTGTTTCTTCCTTCATCTACCTTCCACCAGCCATATGTCGTCATTGAGTTACTGCCGAGGATCGGATATGGTGAATCTCCATATGATTTTGGAATCCCTTTGCCCATCAATGGCAATTTGAAGATCCCCATAATTAATTTTCATATAGTATTTCCTTTAACAAAATATACAACAAAACACTCATCGTTCGTCCCTAGATTCAGTGAATCACACAAAAATTTAAAAATATGAGGAGAAATTAAAACCATTCCCACAACTTCTCTCACCTTCATGCCCCTTGTTGATCATATATTCGACTATTTTGAAATTACAACAACTATGACTTTTGACTCGAACATTCGAATAAAAAAGAAAATTTGATAAACGATCTTGAAAAAAGTAATCTATAGATGGGTCTCCTCGGCGATTGCAATTGGCGACTGAGAAGAGCTGGCTCCACTGGTTGTGGATTTTTGTTAATATGCGGTTTTTGAAAAAGAAGGCAGCAGAAGGAGATGGAAATGGTTTTGTCTATGTATTTATGTAAATTGAGAAGAAGTTAAGATGGCAAAATGTGTTGGAGGAGGTGGCGGCGGCTAATGATGATGGTGTTTTTTCTTCCTTTTCAAAAAATAAATAAACGATGGTGGTGGAGGAGTGGAGGTAGAGTTGGGGTGATGAAAATTGGAGTTAAAAAGAAAAGAAAAAGGAAAAAAGTAGGTATGAAGTATTATTTAATAAAACAAATATGATAAAAACAAAAAGTTCATTTATTTTACTTCTCACTCTCTCTTTTTTTTCCTGGACTTCTCACTCTCGCAAAGAGAGTAAAATGCACTTTCCCTTCCCACGTCAGCACTTAATGGTAAATAATTCCACTTTAAAATAGTTGAAGGTCATAGGACTCTCGCAAAGTATGAGCGTGTAACAACAAATTCAGGCATAGTTTGAGTGTGTCTTTAGGTATTTTCCCTTTAGCTTACTAATCAAAGTAGAAAGTTAATTTCATTCCATGATTCATCATCTGTTACTGTAGAACATTTAATGAGACGAGTTTGTTAGTAACATGTACCTTCTGATTTTTCCTCTTTAAGTCTTATATCTGCTGTTTATATGAATTATCTATTTATGTCTACGCATTGTCTGACATCTATTCTACTATTTTTTCATGATATTTTTGGAGAAAGCCTCTGGTATACTTCCTAATTTCCATAAGTTTTGGTTGTGGTCTGTGCCATTTTCTCCTCACATGCTGAAGTGGTGGGTAGAGAGAAAAAATGTACAAATTTTTGAAAGAGTCTTCACATTGATAAGGGGAAGGAAGCTTATTGTTCTTGTTATGCCCTTGTTTTTTCGTACACTGTTGGGCACTGCCCAAAGAATTTATACGAGGCATTCAAACATGTCTGGTAGCATCAATTTTTTATGGTCATGGATACTCCAATTGACCTGTTTGCTATAAATACGTATGCAATTATTGCTAGCACAATCAACATAATTCTTGAGAAATTCCTTAAATTTGTGAAGTTATTCACTCTGTATGTTTGAGCAACAGGCATGCAGCTTTCTGCTACCTCATCCACAGTTATTATGATCGCCTAAAGAAGGATCTGTTGATCTATTGGTTTGAAGGTATATGTGCAAGTTTTGAAAGGTTAGTTTTCTGGTGCAGATGCTTTGACTTTTTTTTGTGTGTAGCTTATGGATCTAGTATTATAAATTTAGAACTCTTTACTTTTCAATCAAATACATGAGTCAGTTTAAACTACAGATCTGGTGATCTTTGTTTTCTTTCCAGGATAATAAATGATGCAAACATGGAGCATAGTTATGGAGGTCTCCTGTGGACATTGAGGTGTGTTCTGCCTGATTTCGTCGATATATTAGCGTTATTGCATTGCATTGGACATGTGGCACTGACTAATCTTCTGTTATATGTTACAATTGTGTGTGTTACTTCCATTTACTGTTGGTAATTTCTAGCTTTGATACTGCTCCATAAGATTCTGCATTAGAATGCTAATATATAGGAGTAATTTGTTTCGTTTTTCACCTTTTCTTCTCAACTCTCTCTCAACCTATCTAGGAGTCTTCAAGGACTTTCTTTGATGCTGCTGTTTCCTGTTCCAGCACTGCAGACATCTTCAGAGTTGTCATCCACATTGAATGGGGTAATAGTCTGACTTTTTCCAAATATGTTGACATGTTCAAGTTGACACTTGGATGTTCTCTTGTTCAAGTAATTTCATAGACCTGTTTGGTCTTTTGCTGTTAAATAGTGAACGTTTTTTTTGCCTTATAGCTGGGTAAGATTGTTGTTTCAATATTCGAATCATTTGTTTTTTTGAGCTGCTCTATCTTTCTTGTAGTTGTGTGTTCATAATTTGAAAAAGTTACAAAATAAGAACCTAAAATCGGGGAAAATATATCACAATTAAATGGTGCAAAGATAGAAAAATGATTTTTTAAAATTCAAATCTGATGAAGTGACCTTTCTAACCTTTCTGCTTATGATAATTGGGAAGTTTGAGAGGGTATTTTAGCAGGACATGATAGACCTAAATCACCAATTAGCTTGCTCTCGTTTGTTAAATGTACCCTTTATGGGGAATGTAAGAACGCTCTTCTCTTGATTATCTATATTGATTTTCTTTGAATTTGGGACAAGTTTTTTCCTTGACCTTTACTTGAGTGCATAAGATGGAAGTTTCAACGGATGTCCTTGCTTTGGTGTTCTCATGTTCAAGTAATTTAAAAGACTCTCTGGTCTTTTGCTGATAAATATAGAGAACTTTTCGTTGCCTTATAGCTGGCTAAAATTGTTTTCTCCCTTTGTTGATACCTGATTAGACAACATGACATACCCTGATTAGTGTTTTTTTGTATTAGATGCTGAATTAGCAGCACAAGCTCGGTGGCCCAATATTTTAAAATCCTTTTGTGGCAAACAAATGTTTTACGCACAAGTTCTTTTTAATAGGTCACTTGGCGATTGGTGGTCCCTGGCAACAAATTTACGGAGAACCCTGTGAAATTCTTCTATTTGTTTTTTGGTTTAATTCTTGTCAATGCAGTCGCTAATTTTAGCTCTTGACTGGATTTGCAGATTGAAACAGGCTGGCGTACGATATGGACCTGTGTTATTGGTGGTCTGCCCACATTCAGTACTTTTACAGCAGTTGTAAGTTGTGACTTTATTGGTCTTCTGAAGATGAAAATCCTGTTCTTTATCTAGTATCGAGGTGTTATATAATACTATATATAATACTAGTAGCGTGCTTCCAAATACTGGCTCACTTTGCCAAGTCATCTTTACTCAATATAATATTTCCAATAAGGAAATGTGATAGAAGCCACATGCAGGATAGGTAGTAGATGCTGGGCATGTATAACTAAAAGGTACCCAAGGCAAGTAAAAAAACTCATCTAGTATCATGCTTTTTGCATCCCATTTTTTGCGACACAATTTGCCTGCAATTAGTATGGACTTAGTTCAATTTAGTGTTAAGGTGATAAACAATATATTGATTGTTAGAAGTGAACACAAAGTTAGTTTAATAGGAAAAAGTCATCACATTGTTGTTACAGTTTAAATTGGTTAATAAATCAAGAATTCTTGAAACTGATTTATGACAGGTCTTGGATGGTTCTATTTACTTGTTCTTAGTCAGTCAGCTTTTTTGTTTGTTTGATGAAGCTCGTTCTTAGTTCGTTGTTTAAGCCATGACTTCTCATTCTTTCGCCTTGTACTGCTTACTCTCCTATTGGAAGAATCTTTTACTGAAAGCAGTCATGAATATCATTTTACTTCAATTACTAAAAGTCCATTAGTTCCATTTGCCCTTTACCCTGAATGATTAATACTCACACAGTTTGCAAGGACTTCTAAGTCTTAAATACCAATTCTAAGTACTTTAAATCTGAATGTGCTTTTATTATCTGGATTTCTTCTCTGGATGTCAGATATCCTACTCAAACATTGCAGTGCAACTAGGTGATTTGTAATTGAGAAAAAAAAAACAGAATTCAAGTGAGACTTGGGGATATAGAAGTCGGTTGTCTGCCTTTGTTGACTCCAGCAGTATCGATAGACTTTTATGGATGCTTATGCCAGGACGAGTATATATTCTTAAACTTTAGTTGCTTAGATGTTATTAAACCAATGTGAGTTTTTCTCCTAATTGCTGATTATTTCATATAATCTGTATTTTATCTCTTCAAGATTACCAGCCAAGTTTGTTTCTCCAGAAGCAACTGATTACTGTTTTGTAAGAGAATGTCTAAAAGAGTACGAAATCGTTTTTTTGATAAGGCAATTAAATTTTATTAACAAATGGGCCCAAAACGCTCGTATACAAGGAGTATACCACAAAATAGAAAACATACAAAAAAGATATGGTTTTCTATGAACATCACCCAGTCATCTATACAGGGTGCAGCAAAAAGCTACAAGGGATAAGAGGCTACTCCTCAATTGACAAAATTCATCTCTACACCCTCACAACTCTCCTATGTTTTCTCTCCATATGATCCACATTAGTGCAAGGGAGAGACATTCTACACCCTGTGTCTTCTCCTCCATCTACCGCACTTCCAGCTAAAGACAACTTCTTTCACATACCCACTCAACTCTAAACTATCTCATGATCCCACAATAGTCTTGAAGCTACCTGACAATGCAGAAGAATATGATCAACATCCTCTTTGAACCCTTGCACATAAAGCATCAACTGTCATAAGTAAACTTCCTTTTCATCAGATTCTCAACCATCAAGATCCACCCCCTTGCTGCTAAGCAAGTGAAATAACACACCTTTTATGGTACCTTAGGGATCCAAATCGATTGATATGGAATGGCAACCTCTTCCCTCATCAAAAGCTTCTCATAAAAGAATACGAGATCATAACTATGATGAAGGTCAATTTTTGGTCCATACTGATATGCGTTTCATTTCCGAAACTTAATTGTTTTGAGGACCTTACCTTATGCGATGGTTTTTTCCAAAAGTACTTTAGTTATGAACGTATGTTTCGTGAATGAGCCCTTCAATTTTTCGTTTAAGAAAAATAAAAAGGTGATGCAAGCAACAGGTATCAGAACAGATCGGCTTCAACATATCTTCAGTCTGAACAACTTGTGGGAGAAAAATAAAGCAAGTGAAATGTTGTGTTAAAACTCTATCTGATATTTAATTTGTCTGCAAGCAGTTTTTTCTTGAGAAGATAATTTTCAGAGTTTCTCAAGTGTAAGCAAGTTGTTAGGCTACTTGTTTACTTTCTTGTTTCCGTGTATGTGCAGGTGGATGATGCGTTAGTGCTACTTAGAAACTTAATACTCAGTGTGAGCACTATTCTTTTGCAGACTTGTGATATTTTCTTGACTTACTTCTGTTGGAATATTTTGGAGGTCTTCCTCTTGTGGTATGTAACTATATCGGTATGTTAATGTTTTTGCTTCATTATTTCTTTTAGGATACAACAAATGCATATCTTGTGCCCCAGGACTTGTGGGATCTTCGATTACTTAAACGCGTGCCATCAATGTAAGTAATTTTTTCTTTTCATATAATTACATTGGAATTAGTATATGAGCCTGTTGTGTAAGATTCCTTATTTATTTTCTCTACATTCCTTATTCCTTTTTGGTGCATCAACGAGGTTCCTCGTTGTGTAGAAGATTGATTCTCTTTCATAGACAACCATATCTTTTTGTAGGTTTTCTACTTTTTTGGTATACCTCTTGTATACGGGCTCTGCCCATTCTTTTAATGAAATTTATTTACCTTATCGAAAAAAAAATCCTGGTTTCCATAGTATTCAATGGACTAGACTCTCCTCTTTATGTCCTCTGAGATTATATGATTATTCTATGTTTGAAGTAGTTCGATCACATATGAAACATTTGACTTGAAATATTTTACTTGTTACTCTTTTAGATCTGCATTGATCTTGATATCTCCTCATCTTTCCCCTTTGATTTTCAGATCTGTTTTGTGCTTCATTTCATGTTACTTTTCAAGGAAAGACTACCAAGTAAGTGCTCCCCTAATAAGTTCATTCTTATTTTGCTTTATATTCGTCTGTAGTTTTCCAACAAGGGTTAGGGAAGAACTACATCCTAAGTGTTTGATAAAGGCATGGTGGTAAACACAATTATCGAGATTATTCATCTTGCTCTTTTGGTGGATGCACTAAGATAATGTCTTAACTAGTTTTATATCCTCTAAAAAGTTATACACTGATAGCTTCTTTTTTGAAAATTCAACATCTCACAACAAATTAGCATATTTATTGTATCAGCACCAAGGATTTTATAATTTCTGACACTTTAGCACTGAGGATTCTGTTATACTTTTGAGTTTCGATAAGTTAGCATGAAGTTTTTTTTGTTGTGATAAAAAGCGCGAAGGGTTTTATACAAGGAAAAAACTACATTTGCAGATGAACTTATGAAAGATGATCATCTAATGGGAAAGACTATGATGACAGAAATTTGATTTATCTGTTCTTTGTCAAAAAAAAGAACCAACAAATTTGATATATCTGCAGAGACCTTTTAATACTAAGCCAATTAAGTGAAAGATGATTTGTTATATGCTATACCAGATCTTGCTCATCCTTGGAAGTCTCTCATATTAGGCTAACACAATGATAACACCTATGATAAACAACAATAAAACTAAAAGACCTAGTCATCAGAGATCTAGTGCTCTTGAATTATTAGAGAGTATCTGTTCTAAGCAGGGAATACAGTTTTTGTAGTTTTAGATCATTGCTTGGACCCATGTTTTAGGAAGCTAGCATAACTACCCTGCTGAACCCACACCGAAATAAAGGTTGTAGATTTGGACTTCCCATTTATTTTTCGCTAGTAAAGAACAAAAACAAACACTCTAGGACAGGCTCTGTTCTCAGGTGAAGGGGATTGATGTAGCATATATGTGGCCTGAATAATTGCAAGTACCATGGGGAATTTAGCTTTTTGTCAGATTGATTTAGTAGTGTATCCAGGAGCTTGTCTTCTTTGAATTTTGAGGTGGTAACTTGCAGGCCATTGCTAAATTGCTTTGCCAGACGCTCATCTTCTATTTCTTGTTTCTGATTACTGCATTCTGGTATCAGAGTAAGTTCTTGGAATTTCTGGGATTTCCTATAGCTGTATGGAATGTAGAGAACTTCTAGATATTCTGAAGAGATTGAAAGCCTGAGTTGGATAAATCATATTAAGAGGCCCATGTTGATCTTTATGATATGCCATAGGCCATTTAACCCATTAATATTCGGAGGGATAAGCTTTGAATAGTTTATTCCTTGCCCTAGTGAGGGATTGGTTTTGGCAGTATGATCATAATATTTTTGGCAATATTCTGTTAACCGCTGCAACCCATTTAAGAAAGAAATTTCTGAAAAATTTCCCTTAGGTTCAGAGATACTCCAAAATGCTTCTAGTATTGCAAATAAGTCAAGGAGATCTAAGTTAAAAAAATATTGATTTTTGAGGGAGATGGCTCGAAGAATCCTGATGATCTCTCAGAACAGTGAGAGTTGCAATTTCCACAAGTTTATGGCATTTATCCTCTTGAAGCACTTGCCAACATGTTCAATGAGTAGTGTATTCAAGGTGGCCGCTCCAGGAAAAAGTGTTCAAGGTGGACATTATTGCATAGGATCTAATTCTAGAAATTAAATTACTACTATAATCTTTTCAGCTGATTAATACTAGATTTTGTGGAAAGGAAGTAAATGCTATGTTATTGTATATTTCTGCTTTATTGTTCTTTGGTGATGCGTTTGGGAAATTAACTTGCTTACATATGTTCTTTTATTCCTGTATTTTGAAATATTATCTTCTTTTCTTCTTTTTTCTGTAGGGTGATCTCAGAGACACTTTATATTTGAGGCAAAATCTTTTGAGAGCTGTTTTGGCTCTTCCCTTCTGGAAGGTTTGTTTATAATATACTGTTGTATGTGATTATCAATTTTTTTGGATAAAGTAATATTTTATTGACGTTTTAGGGCAATGAAACCTCGTATACAAGTAGTATACCAAAGGTAAGGAACCTACATAAAAATATTGGTTCTCCAGTCTCCAAAAGATCGACAACTAATCATCTATACAAAATAGGAATTTTGTGGATTCACCAAAGCTTAACAAAAAGCAAAAGAGATCTCCTAATCTGTGTAAGATCATATTCTCCTGTTCGGATACGTATCTGTTCCTTTCCCTTCAAGCACCCGCATAAGTGTAACTATCCGTTAACTGATCTCGGCCTACGATGGTGACTGTAAATGTGAAGGACATGAAAGATGCAATAATGGTATTTCATGATTCTCCACAATCCTGATTTTCAGCCAATGATCTCCTCTACAATATCTCTTCCTCTACCCAGAACCTTCCCTCCCAAGAATCCCAATTAATCAGTCATATCTCTCACACACAGACTACCACCCTTAATTGAAGAGTTAACTTCCTTTACTCAATTGGATGATATTTTGTTCACTATGAAAATGTTCGTTTATATCTGCCATAGTAGCTCTGAAGTTGAGCACTGTGCAGATAGGTAAATAAATAGGGAACTGGAGAATCTGCTTTTGATTAGGGCAGTTTCTTCTTATGCAAGAGAATTTTGCTGCTGACTTGCTAATCTTAATATCTGGAGCTCTGGGCTCCATGCTGTGCTTTCTTTATAACTAGTTACCAAGGGCAGTTTCGAATATGTGGAGGGAAGAGAACCCATCTTGCTTCGAGCAATCTATACAAGGTTTGGGATCTTATGGAATTTCTCCCTCAGGTGATTCACTCCTTTTGCAATAATCTTCTGCTGTCTGACTTGCTGGAGCCAATTCCGTATCCCTCTTTGATGTCGCTATTGCCCATACTCTGGTGCTTTTCACTTGGATTTCTTGCGACCTCCTTCTACAGCTTTGTCCACTTGTCCAAAACAGAGAAAAATAACATGAATAAAACTGGATGTCCCTGCTCTAACCCCCTTTATTGTTACGGAATTCTGTTGGTGAGCCATTTATCAACCCCTAAAACCTGACTAGAAACATGCAAAAATTGATCACGATCTCCCCTTGGCGACAAAATCCTTTGTTCTCATAACAAACTCCAGAAAGCCCCAGTTAACATGGCAATGCACTTCCTCAAAATCAAGTGTATTTGTAACTCCAGGATCCTCTCCTTCCAGTCTGAAGTCAATCCACTCATTGAAAATCAAAGGAGCATCGTGATATTGCTTTAAGATTCTAAAGAAATTATTGCACAATGATGTTGCATATTCTCTGCAAAAGCACAAACGTATATTGCTTAATGGTGGTGTGGTGATTTCACATGTAGGAATGTTCAATGTTGAATAAACAGCTGGTTACTATATTGCCAACAGCTGTGTATGCTCTCTGTACTGGTGGTGCACCATTGCTAGATAAAGGACTTTCCCCATCACACTATGTTCCTGAAACTGTGAATGATGTGAAGGTATATATTGTTGTTTCTGGATAACTTTATGCTTATACCTATGCTCTCTTTCATGAATATTGTTAGGTTGACTAAGATGCTGAAGTACCTATTGTTGTAGGTCGACAATCACACACATGAAAGTGTGCATGACGTTTTTGAATGCTCTGTTGAAGTTCTTGCAAGGATTGGCCAGGAATCTGATCTGGAGGTGTTACACTCTTTTATTGTGTTTTCTTCTCTCTGTGGTCAAAGTACTTCATCTCAATCAACTTTTATCTGGTTTCAGGACGTTCAATCACCTCGTTGCCAAAGCATACGTCTTCCCCGACAGATCAGAGATCCACTTTGTCACGAAGTCGAAAATCACATTCTTGAAATTATTAAAGATGAAGAACATGAAAGGATGCTTCTTTCTGATGTCATCTTCCTCTGTGCTATTTTATCAAACTTCATGTATTGTTCATATAGTACAAGGTTTGTCCTATTTGATTTAATGTTCATATGTGAATACATTGATTTCCCATACTGGTATATCATCGGGAGTGAACTGATTATTGGCATTCTCTTTTTTCCATCTGCTTTTAAGTTTCATCTCCTTCTTGCAATGGAATGCCTTCATTAATTTTTCTGTTTGTGTTACACTTCATGTACTGTTCATTCTTAGGCTAGGAGAAGAAACTGTGCCTTGCCTTGCTACTCTGAGTCAATACGTGTCCAAGTTGTTGGATCGAGCTGCTTCTATCTTGGAGAAGAGTTATGATGACCCCGTTTGCGGTTTGTTGGGTTCAAGGTCAATATTCGACACAATTGGCACTATTCGTGTGTCCTTTGAAAGTTTTCTATGCTCCCCATTGTTTAAGGAAATGCAAGCCGACAACAACATAGATGTACTAGCTGCAGTAATTCAATCTGTGGAGAGGCTTCTCAAGTTTCTTGCTGAACTCTATGGAAGATCCTCAAGTAGTGGAAATAATATTCACTCAAAGAGGGGCGACCTTGACTCTTCTGCATCTATTTCTAGTCAAGATTCTCATCCAGTAAATAACCGTACTAGTGTGATCATGGACATGGAGTTGGATGCGAACATTGGTTCTAAAGATACTGATGCTGTGAACATTGAGGGAAAAGCGACTGCCGATATATTGGCTTCGTCTGCAAATCAGAGAATGGAAGTCGTATCGATCATTACTAAATTCTTTTCAGCTTTACCATTTCATACATGGGATGTCATGTTTACGCTCATGGAGAAAGAAAGTGATCCAAGGGTAATTAATTTTATTGGAATTATCTGTTCTGGGATTCTTTTTTCTGTTATTGCATTTGTTGAATATTTTGCTGACTTCTGATTTTAAATTAGGTCCTGGAATTAATCATACACGGCCTTTGTCAACATCCGTATTGGTCTTCCAGCAGAAAGTTCTTAAATTTGGTAATGTGGCTCTTTGATGTTTATTTGTCGTGGTTACTACAAGTTATTTATGCTTTGAAAACTATGACAATTACTTAATTCTTCTTGTCTCTACAGGTTACATCCTTAAATGATTTCCTAGACATACTGGCAAATCTAAAGATCCAGTCTCTGAATGTGCTAGCTGCCATCTGCAGTTTGTTGGAGAGTCTCTTATCCTGTGATGATGTTGCAAAGTACAAAAAGAGGACTCTGTCACGGGAAAAATTGTCTGAAGAGGTATAATTGGTATATCTTAAATTTTATCTGCGTATTACATGGTGCTAAATGTAATTCTTGTTAAACCAAGCTATGTATTCAAAAGGAAGTTCCATTTATATAACATGGTTCTTAGAGTTCTCCTGCAGTGTGCACTGGTAATGCTTCTCCTGTTGTATGCTGTTTATCGATTTAAGGCTTTTTCAGTTTGTATAGTATGTCAAAACTCCAGTCCAAATAATCGTGTACTTCGTATCTAGTAAAATTCCACAGGATAAACTGAAATAGTCAATCCGAATGTCTTTGATAGGAAGATGGACCTCTTTAGCAAATAGTTCACAAGCTTACAATCGGTCACAACAAGGATTCTGGAACTAGCTCGGCTGTTACAACGTTAAATTGCTTTTAAGTTCCCTAAGTTTTTATAGTTAGTTAAAGACGTGATAAAATTAAAGCTAACAAACTTCTGTGTTGCTGACCTAGGCTCTTCTTGAGAGAAGCTTAGTTGATACATCTTACTAATTATTTCCCGTTAAATCTCTCCCTTCAGGGACATCTGATAAAATTGGAATGATATGGATTCCTGTTAAATCGTTATAGAGTATATTTGTCTCAGGATTCTCACTGCAATTTATATTTAAAATTGCAAATTTCTTGCCTTGTAAAGTAGAAGAAAGAAAATCCCACTCATGATATTTACCAGTAAAGAAAAAGCTGAAGGATAGTGCTCCAATCAATGCAATTGAAACATTGGTCGGCATGAAATGGAGGAATATTTATCAAAGATAACCTGCCAGAACTTCCCCCTGACAAAACATTATTGTTATTTTAATACCTTTTTCCTCTCTTCTGAAATATTTGCTCTTTTATTGTCCAAAGGTTATATATTTTCCACCAACATCACTGATAGATCTGTGATGCAGCTTAATGCCTTACTCACATAAAGTCCTAGTTAGTTCTTTTTCAATCGGGGAGGAGAACTGTTATCCTTCGTGTTGTACTTCTCTCCGTTCTTGAGTAAAAGAATCTCTTTTTTTGTTCTTAACAAAACTTTTCAATTTGCATGTCCTGTAAAATGGGGTTGTAGGGCTTGATTTCTCTTGGAGACCTGCTGAACAAAATTGCAGACAGCGACCTCTTTGATTGGGTTGGCCGGACTAAGCTTATTGATTGCATTTGCAACTTCATTTTAGTGGATCCTCAAATTGGTCAGGTATCACCTAAAATCTTTGATAAAGAAATATTGGAACGAGATCACTTTTCCTTTTTGTCTAGTTTCTTTTTTAATTTTTGATCTACAGAAACATCATTCTCCTTCATGACACCTGCTTCAAATTTGAACAGTCTATGATTGAGAAGCTGTTGCTGTTCCTTCCCGATCCTGATTATCGAGTTAGGTTATGCTTTGCTCAACGAGTTGGTGTGCTTTTCCAAACTTGGGATGGTCATTTTGAACTGTTCCAGGACATATGGTACGATGCTTAGTTTTTTCTTTTGCTTTTTGGTGCATTATTACCTTTTTAAGTCCGTCAAAATTTACTGCTTGGCCAGAGATAACTATCCTAAAAAATCTCAAATTAAGTAGCACAGTTATCACACTCAATTATAGTTTTTACCTAGAATTTTTTGAAAGTTGCTCAAAAGTTGAATATGCATTTTAGAAGTTGAAGTTGCACTTTTTCTTTCAATTTTAAGTGTTTGTGAAGGATCATAGATCCAACCCAAAACTTTAATGTAATAGGTGGAGTAGCCCAAGACCTTGTAAAATCAATTGGAAATTTCTTACACAAGCAATTCTAGATGTTATATATGTCTAACACCATCTGACTTGGTTGTAGGGTTTACATGTTGAATATTTTTTTTCTAGTTTTTTTTGGTTAATGAGTTTAATTTTTAAGAGAGCTCAATCGGCTTGATGGTAGGACTGGTGTAGAGTACAACTCAAGAGGCTGAAGAAGAAGTTTGGAGTCGAGATAGTACACTTAGAAGTGGGCTTGAAGCAAAGTTAGTGATTCAAGTTTATGTTGAGAGTGATGGCTAGAGAGAGAATAGTTGTAATAATGGCCTTACTAGTAGAAAAATGGGTTTATAGAAGTTCGACTCTGATATCATGTATGTAAAGAAATGGATGTAAAGAAATGGATTATGGGTCTAACTCAACCCCAGAAGCTAGCTCATGAGGGGAGGATTGCCCAAATCCATATAAGGAGACCACCCATCCCTGAATGGCCAATGTGGAACTCTCACACCTCACCTCATGGCCAGGACTGGACTTCTGGTTCGTGGGCAATATAATATGGGGGCCCACCATTGGAAATGAGAATTGGGATGGTCCTGCCCTGACACCATGTAAAGAAGTGGATCATGGGCTAACTCATCCCCAAAAGCTAACTCATGAGGGGAGGATTGCCCAAGTCCATATAAGGAGACCACCCATCCCTTGAATGGCTGATGCGGGACCCTTCAACAATGTAAAAGAATATGAGCATCCAATTGAAAACTTTTTAGACAATGTGTGGAGTAGCCCAAGCCCATTATAAATTCCTTTCCGGAAACCCCTACACACTATTTTATATCTTTAACAAGTGCAATGGAGGTGATATTGTGGTCTGAAATTTGTGAAAACTGGAAGAAGGAATGGGCAAAATTTCAATGAATGAAAAGGGTATTAGAGAAGCAGTGTGGGGGGGGGGGGGGGGGGGGGGGGGGGACACCTTTTTTCTGTTTCATTAGCAACTGGTAATTCTTGATCGTTCTAATTTACTTTCAGCAATTTCCCTTGCCAACATATTTCATCCTATTTGGCCTTTAATAATCTGGTCAATTTGGTGTTGCATTGTGAACATTAACCAGAAAACATCCACTACATCTTTTACACAGTTTCAGTTTTAGGTTATTTTTCTTTATACCGTTGTCTTTTTGCAATTGTTGATCTTTTTTTTCTCTTCCGTTGGCAATAAGTTCTTGAATCTTTAGCATTTCAATTATTCACCTGAAATTTTGTTGTTCCAGTTCAAATTTTGGCACAAAGCTTGTGACTTGCTCCAGAGAGAAACTAGTGACGACGAAGGAGGTTTTAGCTTCTGGTCCTCAGCCTCGCACCATATTGGAAACAACAATTGTAACCCTAGCTCACCTTGCTCTGCACAGTGAAAAGATTGAATTGGAGGTATTCTCGAGGCTGTTTTTTCTTGAATTAACCAAATTATATCTGTCTAATTTGTTGTTTTGCAGGCTGTTTTTATGGTATGTGCTATTGCTGCAATTAACCCTTGTTTAAGGTAATCAAAAGTCATTACTTGGTCATGTTTTCCTGGGAGATCACTTGTTTCTTATATTGCCCTCTTTTCAGGAAACTTGTTATTGCTGCCCTTGATAATCTATCAAGGGAGTTAAAGTACACTTCTAGGTCAAAGGTATGAATAAATCTCTGATGATCTTTGCTTATGTTGGTTAAAGTGTGTAGGCAATCCGCCTTATAATACCTTATCAAGAAGTGTGAGATTGTCAACTTGCGTGGTCTTTAAATATTTTTCTCTCTGGCACAATCTTGACTGTTTGCAGTATATGGAAGAACTTATGGCACCAATCCTCTTTAGTTGGGTTGCTACTGGTGTAAGTTTAGCTGCTCTTCTCGAGGTAATGTTTGGTTTCCTTGTAATCTGACTCATTATCAACAATCTGTTGTGACCCGAATAGCTGACACATTAATTATACGTCACGCCAGGCAAGAGATCTGTTTGTCTTCAATATAGAACCTATCAATTTCATTCAGTCCTGTTGTCGTTGGCTTCTTCCATCTTTAATCTTGCATGGTGACATCTCCAACATGAATTGGATTGCGAAGGTTGAGTTTCTTTAGTCATTTTTCATTCAGTTACAAATTTAAGTTAGTCATATACTTGTATGATTTCTCTAATATTCATATGGTGCTTACGCTAAAGTTACATGCTTCCTCTGTTGAATATTCTCAGCTTTTAGTCACTGTTCTGTTCCATACCTGAAATTTCTGTATTTTCATCTTTTGCAGGTCACTTGTGAGCCTCTTGCTGAAATGATTAAGAATCACTTTGTGGATATATTCTCTGTTTGTATTGCGTTACATTGCAGTAAGAAGGCTGGTTGGGAGAAGGGATCAGTTGTACTTGAAAGTTCAATTCTGGATGTTGCTAAAATATCTGTTATTGAAAGAGACAAGCTTATAAAGACGCACATGGTAGGACTCTCCTTCACATACATTCGAGTTGACATTATCATGGTTTATCCGAAATTAGGTGTGTACCATGTGAGGAAGTTACTGAAATTTATCTTGTTGTATAGAGATTTGCTCACATGAACCTCACATCTGATTGCATAAGTTTGGAATAACATCTGTTTCTCTGCATAGCAGCGGCTTCTATGGAGAGTAGTCTTCGGTGCTATAATGTGTTGTGAATGTTCCATTTTTATGTCAATGTTACTGGGGTCTTCCTCTTTCACAGGAAAAATCATCTTCTTTCCCTAGTTTTTTCAAAATAATTCCACCATATGTTTATGCAGGTTTCAATCGTCAATACTATTTTCTCTCTTGCTTCAACAGCTGCAGACCCTGTTCTTCCTTTATTCTCCAAGGAGACAGTTGCACGTGCAATTATGACAGTTGTGGATGGATTCTTGGAGATGTGCAGTCTCTTCTCTTGGTCATTTTTGTAATCTTATGTCGTTGTTGGCATGTTTTCTCTAAATTTTCTTTTACTGCTTTTTTGTAGAGATGACTCTTGTAAAATTTTTGGCCTTGTTGACAAGATTAACATCTTCCGACCTGATCGAGTATTTACGGTACTTCTTGCACTTACATATATATATATATATATATATATATATATATATATATATATATATATATATATATATATATATATTTTCTCCTGTGAAATTTTTGTTTGACTGTACTCTTACCTAATAACTACTGGTAGGCACTTTCTAAATATTTTTTATCGCTATGCAGTTTATAGTAGAGATGCATTACAAAGTTGCTGCAGCTGGTCATTTCAGGCACAAATCCGACAGGCTTGCTGGGATTGAAGTGCTTATTGATGTACTAGGGCATCGAGTTGCAGTTCCTAGTACTGCCAGGTAATTTTAAATTGGAGGATTACCCCTCTGCTTTGGGGGACAGTATTTTGTGGTGAGCACAAATTCGTCTCCCTTTCTCTTGTTAGATGTGAACAAGCTGAGAAGGTCATCTGAGAAATGCAATAGCCTTGTACTTCGTGGTGTTAGATTGGAATTTCAAATGTTGATAATGATTTTTTCCCTTAGCTTTTTATGTTTTGTCAGTATAGCTGTTTATTTATTTGAGACATATGGATCGTTAATGTTAGGAATCTATCCAACTTACAATTGTTTCATACTTTGAATTAAATTACTTTGGTGCATTTTCTGTATAGACTGAGTAAAATTGTCCTCAATTTTGTTTACAACACATGGCTGATCTGAGGTAGTACTTGTGTGCTTCCCTGTATTACATAGGTGGTGCTACGTATGCTCGATTTTCATAAAACTTTTATTTCACGCTTAGAGGATTTCACATCTAACATTATTTTCTTTTCCAGTTATCTCCTCAACTTGATTGGTCAATGCTTGGACCTTAATGCTTTGCTGGACCAGTGTTTCCGAATGATTTCTTCATTGCTAAAAATTTTCAAAATCAAGCAATTGGAGGGAACCACTATTGCCCTAGGTGAACAGCTTCAGGTTGATGTCACTGAGGCTCTTATTTCTATTTATCTTATTATTTACACCTTATAGACCCTTGTGGTCCGGCCCTTCCCCGGACCCCGCGCATAGCGGGAGCTTAGTGCACCGAGCTGCCCTTTTTTTTTTAAAATTTATTTACACCTTAACTCTTCAAGTGTTTTTTTAACCTTTTGCCATTTCCCCCTACAGTTCTTAATCTCCAAGTTGGTAATGTGTTGCGTTCCTTCTGAGTCTAGTTCCAAACTATCAGCTGCCACATCATCTCAAGTTCTTTCACTGCTCCGCGAACTTACCTTGGACTCTGACTCATCTTTACACGAGTACATTAAAGTATGCATTTATGGTATTCTTATTACCTGTACAGTTTGGACCATCATAATGCCTGAGTAGCTCGTGCAATACTCATCAGCATACTAATTACTGTTTGTTACTTCAGGAACTAGAGCCCTTCCCTAACCTTGACTTATTTCATGATCTACGGATGTTTCATGAGGAACTATGCCAAAATTACTCACCTAAGGAGCACTTGCTAACCGTAAGTAACAACTCGGAACTTCAATGAACAGTTTGATGACCTTTCATTTTGTTATTCATAATGCTTTATCATATTTCGCTGTTTCAGTTAGGGAAACGATCTCGCTACCTTCCGCCAAGATTTCTTATCTGGAGGTAATTGTTCTTTTACAACCTTTACTTTTCATATCGTTTCCTTGTCTCATCAATTGTGATCCTTTTAAGCATGACTTGGTTATGTGGACTAAATTTGAGATCCCTTTTTTCTGCACACGTCGAAGTAGGTGAATAGAGCGTTGATCACTTGCTAATAAAGAACTAGTATTAATTAGTTTCCAAACTTAGAAGTAAGAAAGTGAACTTCAATGGGGCATATTGATGTATCTATACTATTATGAAAGTTCCAATGTGTTTTCAGTGTTGAGAATATAATTATGTAGATAAAAGTGTGCTCCTTTAACAACTTAAGCTTTTAGATGAGATAGTCACACACTTCGGTATCAGAGCAGAGCAGACAGAGGTTATGAGATCATATCTTTCCGCCACCCATTATAAGAAATAACTTCCACGTGCTTGACCCATGGAAAAAGAATCAGGCCCGCGCATGAGGGGGCGTCTTGAGAATAATAATTAAGTAATTAATAGAAGTGTGCTCTCTTAACGACTTAAACTTTTAGATGAGATGGTCACACATTTTAACACCCCAATTAAGAGTTAGTCCCTATGTTGTGTCTATTCTTAACAAAATATAGAGGGCAACACCCACATCCATACACTCCCCCCTCCCTTCTCCCTTACAACAACAATAACTGTGTATCAGACCCAACTATGGCTCTATGAATCCTCATAGACCATGTTTCTCCATTTTAACTCTCTCTATCCCCTTGCAATGTACTTTTTACTCAAGATTTTTTTACTCATTAGAAGTTTGGTTTGATAATTGTATTCTTTAAAAGTTTGATTTGATTACCGTATTTTTGATTGATTTATTTCAAGTGTTTGTGTTTTTGATTGATTTATTTGAAGTGTTTATGTATTCGTTAAAGCAGGAAGGTGTTTCTTTTTTTGATGAAAATTAACGGTTTGGTGGAAAACCGGCCATTGATCACTGCTAGGTCTCTTGATCCATCCTTCTGCTATTCATTCCCCACCCCTCGGGGGTTGTATAGGGCCCGCGACTCAATTCGGAATATCGGGGACTTGTTTGTCTCCTTCAAATTTTGTTCAATCTCCAACGTGGGGACAATAAGGTTCCGACTGGTTTCCCCTTTTTGTGAGTTAGATTCGGTCGGCTCTTTAGTTTCCTGGCGTTTTAAACCTTTATGATTAGTGAACCAGTTCTTTCTATCCCTCCAACTTGGTTCGCGAATCCAGGGTAGGGCTGTCTTTTCCTCTTCGTAGGGTTTTCTTCCTCTCCAAATTTCAAATTTCATGTCGCTTCCCCCTATCTGTTATAGTACTTCAGGCAATCTATGTACACCTTTTTCAACTACCCTTCTCCCCAACCACCCATAAAGATCTCCCTCCCACCTTCTTGAATAGGTCAACACACCCAAAGATGAAGCAGAAGATCCACCAAGTTTACTATCATAGTATTGTCGGAAAAACGTGAATCAACACACCCATCTTGTTCCATCACCTTCCCAGCTAGAGAAAATGACCACCGAACCACCTCTTTCCTCCATGAACTATATTAACAGACTGTTCCTCATTCACGAATCGAAGTAAGACTTGGGTGTCGCTCAGTTGTGTAATCTTCAAACCATCTGCTACTCTCCATTCCTCGGCAACCCAATTCTGATTGTCTTTGGTGATCCTACCCATTTTGTAAAAGATCCAACCAAACAAGTTTTCAAAAGACTTCTCTTCTTAAGACATATTCCTTTAACAGAGAGAAACTAGGTTCTCCCATTGATTCCTTCTTTTGGCATCTCCCCTAATCGAACCTGGTCACACTAAAACTTCCTTGAAATACATGTGCTCCAACTTCCCAGATTCTAGAGAGAAGCTTCTCTCTCTAGACTTTAGTAGTGAATTGCCAAGATAAGTGTCTCAGTGGGTTTGTTTTAAAAGCAAAAAGGAATAAAAGTAGGGATAAGAGAAATAGAACATGTAGATTGCCACATCAAAAGGTTTATATATTTTTTGGATTCCCAAGTGAATAATAGAAATTAAGTTTCACGCAAACTAGTATTTGATGTTGAAGAGTAAACAAAAATAATTACTATCTATAATGGAAGTTGCGGAGATGATGATGCTGAGATGGATGTGCGGGCATATAAGGAGGGATAAAATTAGAAATGATGATATTCAAGACAGAGTGGGAGTGGCCTCGGTGGAGGATAAGATGCAGGAAGCGAGGTTGAGATGGTTCGGGCAGGTGCAGAGGAGAGTCACGAATGCCCAGTGCGGAGGTGTGAGATGGACGGGTTCAAGAGGGGTGGAGGTAGGCCGAAGAAGTATTTGGGAGATGTGATTAGACAGGATATGGTGCAGGTGCAACTTACTGAGGACATCATCTTAGGTATGGGTTGTGGAGGACACAAATTAGGGTAGAAGGGTAGTAGGTAGTTGAGTGTAGTCCTACTTATGCTTACATACTGGTAGTTATAGTATTATTATTGTAGCCCAGCCTAGCCTATCATACTAGTAGGCGCAATATTGTTTTATAGTCCCATGTCCTTTGATTTCTGCTGCAGTATGTTCATTCATGTACTTTATTTTTCTGCTGCAGTATGTTCATTCATGTACTTTATTTTTCTGCTGCAGTATGTTCATTCATGTACTTTATTTATCTTATTTACCTACATTAGTTACTGCTTCTTTTTTCAGAATGCGCTAGCATGACATATTCGCTTTTGTTACTATCATTTTCATACTGCTTTAAATTTCTTGTCCGGGTCTGACGGTTTCTCTTGCTTTGCTGGTGCTTATGCTTATGCTTTTTCTTGAGTTGAGAGTCTTTCGAAAACAACCTCTCTACTTAACAAGGTAGAGGTAAGGTCTGCGTACACTCTACCCTCCCCAAACCCACGTTGTGGGACTTCACTGGGTATGTTGTTGTGGAATTGCTAATTTTGAGTAGTTAATAGGGTAATGTTTAGTTTCAAAAACATTTTGCTCAGTTAATATGGTAATGTAAATTCTCCCAACATTAACAAAATTACTTGCCTAAAAAAATGGTAGTGTGACATAAAGATAAGAAAATGCATATAAAGCACCATAAAATAGCGGGGGCAAGTCACCACATAAATTAGGATTTAATATATTTATATACTATGTACTTGGTGGATTTAATCTTCTGAAGTCATGATTAAGAGATAAAAGTGTTCTCTCTATTAGCTTAAGATCATAAACCCAACGACAACCAACAGTAGATTTACCTGAAGGAAGAGGAACAAGCTCCCAAGTAGGGATGGCAACGGATCGGATCTGGACCGGATCTTACTAGATCCAGATCCAGATCCGTTTTTCATACCTGAATCCAGATCCGGATCCAGATCCAGTGGGTCCATAAAAATCATATCCAAATCCGGATCCATCGGATCCGCCGGGTCCACGGATCGGATCTGGATCCACATGTAAAAAAACTTACCTTGCTAAGAATTTTTTTTTGAACTGACAAACGATTTTTACTTAGCTAACAATTTACTGTTTTTCAATTTTGAAATGTTCATATGAGATATTTTGTTCGTTGTCTCGTTTTGATTATGTGCTATTAATTAAAAATGTTGGACAATGACAATAGTTGTGGAAAATGCTGACTAGTATTTTCACAATGCAATTAACTAACTTGTATGTGCTTGGAATCTTCATAAATGAAGTGAATATAATTTTAATTACTTGTCTATGGAGATGTTAGTCATTCACTAATATAACATTGATTTTATTATCGAAGTTACCTCTTTATTTTTTTGTTTTTGAGTTAACGCGGGGATAAATTAAATTTGTTTTGAGAATTAAACTTGCAAGGATGTGCTTAGCAATTTTAAGAAAATAATTATAAAATTACATTCTAGGTTATGAATATATTTAATAAAAAATGGATCCACGGGTCGGATCTGGGCCGGATACGGATCTCAAATACAAGATGCAGATCCAGATCCGATCCTTCAGAAATGGATCCGGGTCCGATCCGGATCCGTCGGGTCCAAATTTTGAAGATCCATATCCTATAAAACGGATTTGGATCCACCGGATCCGGACCGGGTCCAGGATCCATTGCCATCTCTACTCCCAAGTACCACTCGTGTGTAAAACAGACATCTCGTTAATCATAGCCTGTCGCCATCCGGAATGAGAAAGGGCTTCACTTGTAGACTTAGAAATGGAGATAGAGGACAATGATGATACAAAGGTATAGTGGGATGATGATAGACGATGATAACTTAAAAGGGTATAATGTGGATTAGTATTACGAGTGGACAGTTTATCTTTTTGAAGTGCAATCGGCTGATTAGAAGGAGACAAGTCCACAGTAGGTGTATTGTCCGATGCAGGACATGAATCATCTGGGTCTGATGCTCGCCGCGGTCGACGATAATAAGTCATAAGTGGTGGCATTGTGATTGAAGATGTAGAAGTAACGGTAGATTCCTCAAAGGTCGGTGTAGGTAAAACCTGAGGTATAGGTAAGACCTCAAAGATATCAGGGTGATCAGATGGAGACCTAAAATAAGGTTGAGACTCAAAAAATGTGACATCGGCAGACATAAGATATCGACGGAGATAAGGTGAGAAGCAACGATACCCCTATGAACTCGAAAATAACCAAGAAAGACACATTTAAGAGAGCGATGGGCTAATTTATCTATCCCCGGAGCTAGGTTATGCACAAAACATGTGCTCCCAAAAACACGAGGAAGAGAGTAAAGATGACTGACGATATACTATGGAATATGAAATCTGATTCTAGATGAGGGCAGATTAATTAAAGAACAAGCCGTGAGGACTGCATCGCCCTAAAACGCAGCTGAACATGGGATTCAATGAGAAGAGTGTGAGCTGTCTCAATGAGATGTCTATTCTTCCTTTCTGCTATCCCGTTCTACTGAGGGGTGTACGGACAAGATGTATGAGGAATAATTCCTTGGTGAGTCATAAACGGCTGAAACTGGGAGAATTTATATTCCAAGGCATTATCACTACGAAAAGTACGAATAGAAACACCAAATTAATTTTATATTTTAGCACAAAAACTCTTGAATATAGAGAATAACTCAAAACGATATTTCATTAAGAATAACCAAGTGCATCTAGAAAAATCGTCAATGAAACTAACAAAATAATGAAATTCTAAAGGTGAACTGACTCTATTAGGACCCCAAATATAAGAATGAACTATTGAAAAATAGATTCTGCACGACTCTCAGCACTATGTGGAAAGGTAGTGCGAGTGTGTTTTCCAAGTTGACACGACTCACAATCTAATTTGGACAGACTAGACAAACTAGGCACCATCTTTTGTAGCTTGAACAGATTCGGATGTCCCAATCGTTTATGGATTAAGTCTGGAGGATTTGTAACTAAACCTGCTATGGAGGATTTAGGAGTAGAGGTAAGGTAGTGGAGGCCTTGTGATTCATATCTTACGAGCATGTCGAAACATATTACAATAACTACACTTACGTCGAGATCGGCGTACTTCACGAGTGTGTCCAAGCCTTTTACAATAACTACACTTGGGTCTATATCTTCCAAAACGGCCTCTTTCTCATCGAATTTTAGAATGTGATGTTTGATTTTCTGATCTCCTTATTAAGGGGTGTGAGTTAATCATAAGACTTGAGTTTCCAATTCTCATGTTTTTGGAATTAAAAACATCAAATTCGAGAGAAATGATTCAAAACTTTAAGAAATCTAAAGAGGATGATAATGCTCAGAAACCGTGATATAGAAGCTGCAGAAAACAGTCACCGGAAAACAATCGTCGAAAAACTAAAATGTCCGGAGTCTGAAATAAATTGTACGGTATGGCTCGGAAAGAAGAAGCGAGCTGATTGGTAAAAATATTCTATCGGAAAAGTGGTTGGAAAAAACACCGCACGTGCCGGCGCGTGACTGCGCAGATATGGCTGCGTTGGCGGCGCGTGTGGAGTCAGTTGCCGGAGCAACTGACTGGGCTTTGATCGCCGGACCTTTCGAGTGGTGGTAGTGTTTGTATTTGCAAACACTGAAGGAAAAATAGGAAACGACGGAAACAGTATTGTACCGTCGCTGGAATTTATGCACGGACTGTCTGACTGTATTTTTGTGATGTTTCTCACCGATGCTCTGATACCATGTGAGAAATTATGGGAGAATATTATTATTAAATTGTTGTATCTACATGATTACACTGAGCCCTATTTATAGACACTACATGACAATTCTTTTCCTAGTAGGATATTATATATGAAATCCTATTCCTATTCTAACATAGTCTGTCGATTGCGTCGGTCACTTTATGGTTTAAACAACCTCCTCGAGCCTGATTTGATAAATTCAGCACAGTAATTCAGGAGTTTGGCATGACTTGCAGTGAAGCAGATCATTCTGTGTTGTATCGACATTCTGTTCCAGATTTTAGTATTTATTTGGTGGTTTATGTTGACGATATCGTTATAACTGGCAATAATCAAGAGGGTATCACTAATTTAAAACATCTTTTTCAACATTTTCAGTCTAAAGATCTCGTCAGACCAAAGTATTTTCTAGATATTGAGGTTGCCCAATCCATGTCAGGTATTGTTATTTCGCAACACAAGTATGCCTTAGACATTCTTGAGGAGACAAAAATGATGGGATGTAGACCTATTGACACTTCTATGGATCCGAATGCTAAACTCCCCCAGGTCAGGGGGAGCCCCTCAGTGATTCTTGAAGATATAGGCGGCTGGTTGGTAAGTTGAATTATCTCACAGTGACTAGACCTGTTCCTATGATAGTCATTGGGATGCAGTTGTTCGCATTCCGCGATATATTAAGTCAGCTCCAGGTAAAAAACTGCTTTCCGAAGATTGAGGCCATGAGCAGATTGTTGGATATACAGACGCTTATGCATGATCAACTTCTGATAGACGTTCTACATCCGGATATTGTGTGTTAATAGGAGGTAATTTAGTGTCCTGGAAGAGTAAGAAACTGAGTGTCGTTGCTCGATCTAGGGCTAAATCAGAATATCGAGCAATGACTGTAGCAACTTGTGAGCTAGTTTGGATCAAGCGCTCATAGAACTAAAATTTCAGTCAAATGAAACTAGTAAAATGAAACTTGTGTGTGATAACAAAGCAACCCTTCCTATCACATCAAATCTTGTATTTCATGATCGGACCAAGCACATTGAGATTGACTGTCACTTTGTCAGAGAAAAGATTATCTCTAGAGATATTGTTACAAAATTTGTGAAATCGAGCGATCAACTTGCAGATATTTTCACCAAGTCTCTCATGGTCCTCGTATTAATTACATTGTAACAACCTCGGTACATATGACTTGTATGCACCAGCTTGATGGGGAGTGTTAGAATAGGAATATGAATAGGGCTCAGTGTATAAATAGGACTCGGTGTAGATACAACAATTTAATAATAATATTTTCTCCTATAATTTCTCAGAAGATTGTCATACAATTAAACATTGTGTTAGATGTGGCATTGGTCTTGTGTTCAAATCTCACTGTGACCTATTATGAAAGAAAAAATTATACGTTTGATCCATGAAAAATTGCATGTTGAAGACATAGAGCCTGTTTGGCCTAGCGGTAAAAATATGCTTATTTTGAGAAGTGCTTTTTTTAAAAGTGTTTTTTAAAAAAGTACTTTTGGTAAGAAGCAGTTTGTGTTTGGCTAATTCATTTAAAGTAGTTTGTGTTTGACTAATTCATTTAAAAAATGCCTTTGACTGCTTTTAATAAGCAGATCGTGGCTAATCTTCTTAAAAAAGTGTTTTTGAGTGTCAAATTATGGAAAATGATAGTTATCAATGAACGTTTACTGTCAAGATTATTTTACAGAGAAATTATTTTAAATATATTTATTATGAAATACTTTAATTATGTTTTTATTTTTATTTAATTAAAATTTAAAAGTACATATAAAATTTGTATCTGTTACCTATTTTTTTGGTATAATCCTTATCTTTAAAGGTTTCATATGCTCAATCTTTATCATCTACAGTTAAAAACTAAAAGATACGTAGACTTTTTAAAATTTCAAATTGTAATTAAGGAGCCTAGATAAATCATATTGCATTTTATTTTAGGTGACTTTAAATAATTAAATATTAAACTGTAGATGATTAAAGTAATTATTATAATTAATATTATAATTTAATACTGTATTATTTATGATACAACTATAATGAGAAGGAAATAATATGCAGCTTTAGAGAAATTAATGTAAAATAAATCAAAGAGTTATTAGTTAGAAATTAATGCATTAAAGAGGGATATACTTGGTAAATATGTATTTATGGTAGGGATATTTTTGTCATGGAAAAGATAATTTTCTGCTTCTGCTTTTTTCAAGAACCCAAACCGTAGAAAACTGCTTCTGCTTCTACGTAGAACCATATTTTGGTGTACGCTCTTTTTTTTTAATCCAGCTTGTATATAGGGTTTCCACTACTTTTAATAAAATTATTATTTTGATCTGGTAAATGTATTTCATTCATAAACAAAGTCAAAGAACTGACTGTATACATTATACATGTGGTATACCAAAAGGTTAAGAATCTACAAAAAGACATGATTCTCTACAAACTCCACCCATTCTTCTATACAACAAGAAACTTGATGGGTGCAACAAAAGAACTTGAGTGACCGGAGACTACTTCTAAGCTTAGTGAAACTCGACTTTACCCCTTCACAAATCTCCTATTTCTCTCTCCAAACAACCCACATAAATGCAAGAGGAATTACGTTCCATGCCCTACTTCTTCTCCTCCTCCTCCCGCTCCTCCAACGAAACATCAAATTTTCCACCACTTTTGGCATTACCCAAGAAGTTTTGAACCACCTAAACATATCCCACCATAACCTCATAGTAAAATCACAATGTAAAAGAAGATGATCGACGTCCTCGCCGGCCACCAACTGACACAAAAAGCACACCTTCCTTGGTAGCTAAGCAACAGAAAAAGCACACCTTCCTCGGTACTTGTTGAGTCCATACTGCATTACATGGAAACTTAACCTCCTCCCTCATCAAAAGTTTCTCATAAAAAGATTTAACAGAGAAAACACCGTTGTTCCTCAAACTCCACCACAAAGCATCATGATTATCAAACGGAGTAACTTGCCTTTGAAGTAGTGCCAACAAACTTTGAAACTCAATTACCTCTCAATCATGGAAAGCCCTTCTAAATCTCAAATCCGAAAGTTCTCTCCGCCTTGTGTCCCCTAATTTGGTGAACCGTCAAGTCTCCTTGACATTTTCCTATCTTTATGAATCGGACAATACAATGCTATTCCCAATATTTGTATTAGGACTCTTTACTTTTTTTGTTGGATCTATAGAAATTCCTTTCTACTGATATTCTAAACAAAATCTGGAAATCATGTTTCAGTATTATCTCCCCACACCACCTTTGTCCCCAAAAACTAACCCGCCTCCCATCTCCTACCTTAAATGAGATGTTAGCACTAAAATCATCCCATCCCTTCAATATATTCCTCCCCAAGCCATACCCAAAAGACATATTGACATCTCTAGTTCTCCATCCCCCTTCCATTACCCCATATGTATCAACTATCACCGCTTTCCAAAAAGCTTGTACCTCCCTCCCGAATCTCCGAAGGCCATTTGCCCAACAAAGCTTTGTTGAAAACCGCTAAGTCTTTTATGCCTAGACCTCATTTTTTAGGAGATGTGACCGTTCTCCACCGCACCAAGTGAAACTTCTTAGCCCCATCCGCTGCATCCCAAAGAAAGTTTTTTTGAATCTTTTTCAACTTATCTGTGACCGAAGTTGAAGCATGAAAAAAAGACATGAAATAAGTAGGAATACTCGATAAGGTGCTCTTAAAAAGCATTTCTTTCCTGCCTTTGGACAAGTATCTTTTCTGCCGTCCTGCTAATCTCTTTTCAACCCTCTGAAGAACCGGATTCCACACCCTGTGATCCTTGTTCGAAGCGCCTAATATTAGTCCCAGATAAACTTAAATAAACTTAACAAAGTTCTTTCATTTGTCCTTGCATTAGGAAGTTGGAGAGTGGATTCAATAGGAATATGTATAGCAATGAGTGTCCACTTCAACACAAACTATTATGGGATGGAAGTGACCGGTGAGAAATTCAACTGAAATGAAAGAATAATTTTAGGTGAAACTAAAGTAAAGATCGTTCATAAAAAGAAAACCCCGAAAAAGAGTCAAAGAGACTGATTTATCTTGTTTGTACACAATTTTTTTTTTTTTGATATTAGGTACCCTCTTTGTATACTCTAATTTAGAATCAGATTTAAAAAATTGTCTTTTGGAAATGTTTTTGGTACTATTAATGTTTTATCATGTATAAGAAAATTGGATTTAACTTTTAGTTGCCTAATTTGAAATTTAGAAGGAAGACAAGTACCGGAGTAGCTCAATATTATGGAAGCATATAAAACACATCTTCCATGAGTTCTTTCAATGTTTAGTAATTTTATTAATCCAATAAAAGATAATGCAAGTATATTTGTTTTGTTGTTGTTACCATATGCAATGTTCAATCATGTGGAAGAAAGGTTTACACTTGATCCTTATTGTTTCTTGTAGAGGGTCTCAAGTATGGAATCAGTGCCTTAGTGGCTTTGATAGCTGCCAAGTATCCCACATTGGTGGAGGAAAAGGGTTGTCTCCTTATGTGGTCTTGGGTAATCCTTAGTTCTCATGAGCTAGCTTTTGGATTAAGTTGGCTCCAGGTCCATATCTTATCAACCATGCAGGAGACTATTGGGTTCATGACTGAAGTTCAAATATACGAGCATTTATTTGATTTCAATAACATGGGAATCAAATCTATTCCCATATTGTATTTGCATATGCTCTAAGTTTAATTGTGGCCTCACCATTTTGAGGTGGAATCTTTTAACCGGTACAAGAGATAATGGATCTTAGAAGGAAATTAGGAAAGCTGATTTTGGAGGGTAATGCGAGTGGCATCTTTCTGTGAAGTTGGGTGGACGATAATTTCTCTCATGCTGTAGTTTGCTTTCTTGGATTGATTTCGCTTGCAGTTATGTAATGGATTTATAGCGCACATTTTCAGCCAGATGTTATATTGAATTTCTGGTCAAGTTGATCGTTCTTTGAACATTCTTTCTGGTGCAGTTAAATGTCCTTTTCTCAATATTTTCTAATTTACTATCCTTACGACTAGTCTGAAGTCATAGATGAGTATACCAATCTGATTCAGATTTCTTCCAATGCTATCTATTTTGCTCTGTTGCAAGTGACTTTAGCAGTTAAAGTTCTTCTCCTTTGGTGGCAGTCTAAAAGCATTACACAAGAAATTGTTTGAAGATGAAGCATACCCATCACAAAAGAATGAGGAAAAGATTTTTGAAGATGCATATTTGGATTCTGACCATGAAATTGTCCATACAGTCTGGAACCTGGTGCACACATGTAGGTTGAGTGGTGCTAGCAATTTTGGCGCGCTGGTCTCTGATTTTTTATCTCGGGTATTATTTTAGTATTTGCTATGATATTGGGTTATTCCTTTTGCTGTTTTTTCTTTTATCTCGGCTGTCTATTTTACTTTTTGTTTCTTCATGTGTCTCGGTCGTCTGCTTTTTAACTGCAAGTGCAGGTTGGTATTGGCGATCCCCATGGTGTTGTGTTCCATCTTCCTATCGAGTCTAAAACTGTACATGACCATAACTTCCACCTTGGTGCGGGCATATCAGATGAACTTCTGGTGGAAATTATGAGGCTTTTAAAGAAATATTTGATGGATGACTCTGTTAAGATAATTGACATAGCATCTCAGGCTTTGCGGGTGAGTCAACATATGATAAATTGTGTAATATTATTTCAAGCAAATCCCTGCCAAACCACATATTTCCATATGGTACTGTTATTCATAAGATTTTATCATAGTCTGTTTTAATGCATGTATATTCAATCAGCATCACTGATCTCTATTGTACTTGTTAGTAAAGCTGGTCACTAAGAAGGAGGATCAAGCATAGGCTTCATATCCGGTGACCTGAATTTTCGTGCCAACCAACCAATCAAACCACCCTGCCTCCTAACTTGGGAACCAAAAAAAAAAGAAGAGAAAAAGAATGCTCTGATTGAAGAGAATGGATGAACAAAAGGAAAGGAGAAGTTTGTAAATGATTACAGAGAGTTAGATAAGGTGTTAGGTTAGCAAATTCCACAGAGTCCTCCATCATTCGGGTAAATGCTATATGGTTATCTCCTGAGTCCTGAAGCTACACATTAACTGATGTTTTAATGCTTGAACTAGGTGAGTCTGTCCAAGTGAAGTTAGTGAACAGAATATATGTCATTGAAGGGATCTTATGACAATTTCACGATGTTCATTACCCTCCAAGAACAAGTTCCTTAGATCCTTCTTATGATTCCTTAGGCATCATTGGATATATGTCCAGTCTCTAGTGTTGTTCTTATGTTCCCTCATCTTTGTTAGCAGGTTATCTTTGTCCATGTTTGAGATGTTAATTTCAGGTCGATACTCTAATGTTGCATACACCTAGAAACCTTTGAAATACATATTTCAAGTGCTGCTCTTGTAAATTTTACACTGTGATATTCATTTTTGAGAATGAGGTCCTTCCCATATCTAATAAAACGAAGGTCATTCATGAGGATCTTGGTATAAAAGCTTGGTACTTCTATTGCTGTTTTCACATTCATGAGTGAATCCCAGCTTCATGTGGTGCATATCAGTTTTGAGTTCTTAAAATTGGTGCATTTTAAATCCTATTTGAGTGTTAGGATGCCTGACTCAGTTAGTCTTGGTAGAGAGTAGCAAGAACAAAGTGTATTTGTTTAAGTGAAACATTGAAGGTGCTTAATTAAAGATTCTGGTTTTACTACATTCTTAGCCATTTGATCTTGGGAGCTCACAGATTGTAACACCTGTGTCTACATCTTCTCACTTTCATTCTTTCAATTTTTTTCTTTTGTGTCATTCTCAAATATTATGTGCAACAACTGTATAGTTTCTCGAATAGTCATGGTTTCTGAGGGTACAGCTCAAAAGATCTTTGAATTCTGTTTTTTTCTAAAGCTGGTCTGTTCAAGCAGGGGATACTTTCAACTGAAAATGGTCAGAGGGCTTTGCTATCATTTGATTCTTATCAGAGATCCCTTATTGAGGTAACTGAAATTCTTCATTTATAACTCTTGCTGTTAGTTAACAATATATCTGATTAATTCTAACCTAACATCTGCAGAAGTTGGATGGAAAACAATAATAACAGATCTTTTAATCAGCAGCCTTTTCTCTTGGAATGTATCTTGGATATTATGTGCCTTTTATCTTGCTTGACATTCAATAATACTAGTTCTATGATTGTGTCAAAAATGTTAGGACAGTTTGATAAGATCAATTTAGGCAATTGTCTGGGTTTTTTGGAATTACTCTTTTGTTATCCAATATTTGCAGTTAAGCTGCTCTTGGTGTGTCTGTAGGTTCATTCCAAGGGTGTCAATGTCAACCTGGTTCAGAAACTCCTGGCAGATCTACAAAGAAAGCTTAACGGTAGGATTCAGTTCAGTCATTAAGTTTAATATTTTTCCATCCTATATGCTTCGTGCTTTCATTTGCTTGTACTAAATGTTTCTGTATAACTGTTGAATAATGAGAGGAAAAACGTATTCCCATGCTCCTTTAAAAGTTGTGAAATTGCTTTTGTTATTTTATTTCTATTAGGTCCTCTTTTGGTGGGATGTGACCGTTATTCCAGCATTCCCATCCTCGAGTTTAGACACTGCTGACACTCGTTTTTATATACATTACTTCCTCTTTTTTTTTATCCCAGACCCCACTTGTGGGAATACACTGGGCATGTTGTTGTTGAATTCCATTATCTTGAAAAAAAGGTTTCTTCCTCAAAAGGTGATGCACATAAGTTTAGTACTAATAATTAATGATATGACGAGGATAGGTTCCTGTCTATCATTTTCACTCTATGTTCTTGATTCATCTACCACAGAAGTCTTTAGTCATGGGAAAGATTAATAGAAATACAGGACTACTTGCTTTTGATCTAAAGAAGGCAGGTGTATTTTAAACACTATTTCAAGTGATTTTAATAGCTTACAGCAAGGATTAATTGCTTTAAAAACATTTATGCTTGTACTTATACCGTTAAGCGGTCCCTATTTGTATAGAGGATTGGATCTCTTTTGTTGAGAACCATATTTTGATGTAGGTTCTCTTCTTTTGGTATATGGCTTGTATACGGGGTTTCCACAATTGTTAATAAAATTATTTTCCTTACCAATATTTTTTTTTTGCTTGGAGGCCTAGCTTAGAAAAAGGAAATGATTTATTCACTCTCCTTAAAGCTAAAAACTAAACTTCTGCGCCATTGCCAAGCCAAAATTATGAGGGATCCAGAAATGTAGGTTTCGCCCTATATTGCTTTGTTTCCGGTCTGGGGTTATTCTGAGGAACTCAGGACCTTGCCTCTCATGCCTGGAAGGAGGGAAAACTGAATTAACAGGCTATCTACTGCATTTTGAAGTATAGGCCCAAAATGGTGCTAACAATGAGTGTCTGCTAGTGAAAGTTGCATTGGAAAACTGTATGTGTACCAGGACTAATCTAAATGTCTGGAGACATATATGTTCTGTATCTTCGGCTAAGTTGCTCGGACTCTCCGTTTTTGGTGCCGTTCCCGTCTCGATATGGGGATACAGGTGCGGGAGCGGGATACGGTCAACCAACTTCGGATACTTTGACTGGAGTACATCGACAAATTTGGGGGGAAATTGAGATTTTGATTCTCAAAATTAAAGATAAAACGGATTTAAGATAAGGGAAATGACATACCTTCAATATTATAGTACTTTTGTCTCATTTTTGCTGCTTCGTGTTTCAGAAAAACTAAGAATTCAAGGTCGTGTTCTGAGTTCGGAGCAGTAGCAGCGATATATCTTTATAGCTCTATTTTTTATAAGTTTGAATTTTCTTAGCTGAATCCCCGCACCGTATCCATACCTTGATACGCACCCCAAATCTTATAATTTAGATTTTGCCGAACCCCACACTTGGATCCGTACCCGTATCGGATACCCGCACCCGAGTCCGCGCAACTTAGATCTTTGGTATTACACTTGATAGGTGTGTTGTTGATTTTGTGATCAATTAGACGATAAACTGGATGGTATCTTTTATTTATTTTATCAAAAAGGCTTCATCAATTGCTATGTTTCATGTATCTCCTTGCTTAATATCCTTGCAGTGGAGGCACTTTCCCTAAAGAATTCTGCTATATGGAAGACTGATGGAAAAACATTCGAGACATGGATTTGTCCTCTTGTTTGTGCCCTGATTGAATATTGTGATGATATGATCCTGAGGTAATTTCTTCCCAGAGCTTCTACCCCTATATTTAGGACTATCAACTTTTTTGCTTTATTTTTTGTAAGCCCATGGTCCTTTCAGATTGTGTCAAGATATTGTGTTGGTGAAATCTGAAGTTGCAGAACTCTTGTTCCCCCATGTGATGGTCAATTTATCAAGTAGAAGAGACGTGGATGTTGATCTTTGTCAATTACTCTCCTCACAGGTTATTGTTACATTTTGTTAATTGTTCCATCTTGATTATCCTTGGCTTCCACTTACCTTAACAACTTTCACCATCTTGTGATGTGACATGAGCATATAAACAAAAGCAAACGAATTACTTCTTTTCAGTGAAACAACATAGAGCAAGTTTTGTCAAAAATACTTTAAAGTATATATTGCTCAATGGTTATTCTATTCTTTTTGGTGGCTAAGCCATTTAACAGTTTGGGTAACTAACATATTAGGTCCTATGTTATCGTGTACAGTCTCTCTTATCAAGTAATTAGCAGTTCAGACTGGTTTTAATTAGTCATGAAGCTCACTGGAGTATGCGTACCTGCATATTCAACATGTATGCACAGGATTCTTGAATGGTCCTCTTACTTTTGTTCTTGCAAAGTCTCCTTTACCATTATTTTCCTACATCATCCTGTATTGGTTAAAGCATCAAGAATATCTTGAGTATGCATACCTGCATATTCAACATGTATGCACAGGATTCTTGGACGGTCCTCCTCTTACTTTTGTTCTTGCAAAGTCTCCTTTACCCTTATTTTCCTACATCATTCTGTATTGGTTAAAGCATCAAGAATATCTGTAAATGGCCTTGTTTTCCACTTCTTTTGATATAACCCAATCTCTTTGATTAAACGAGTCAATTATGCCTTCTCCTTCTCTTTTAAATTGTTCAAAATTAGAAGATTCGATTGCTACTTCGTTATCATTGCACATGACTATACTACGTGGATAAATGAGGGTCGGGAATTGTAGCTCACAATCTAAGTTGTGCCGACTCTTTGATTTTGGTGCCGTCCCCGTCTCGACACGGGTCAGTTGCTGGACCGGAGCGGGATACGTCCCGGATTCAGTCAACCCAACTTCGGATACTTTGACCGGAGCCTATCGACAAATTTGGGGAAAATTGAGATTTTGATTTCTCAAAATTAAAGATAAATAGATTTACGATAAGGGAAATGACATACTTTCAATATTAAATACTCGTCTCATAATTGCATACCTACAATATACATGTAAGTTTTTCATAGAATATCTCTTAAAGTCTATAATATCTTTATAGCTCTATTTTTTATAATTTGAATTTTCTTAGCCGAATCCCCGCACCCGTATCCATACCTGGATACGCACCCCCGCATCTTAAAATTTAGATTTTGCCGTATCTGACACTCGGATCCGCACCCGTATCGGATACCCGCACCCGACTCCGAGCAACTTAGCTCACAATAGGTCAAGAAAATCAAAATAGTCAATGCCTTATAATAAAAAATATCTACCATTAAAGGATCTTAATTCCAAATAGATGTGACAGTATGTGGGAAACTATGTAGCTCCCTTTTGATAACCTGTGCTTACAGACTATATTTATCTTTCTTTATCGCAGTTGACATTATTTCAAGTTTTCCTATTAGCATGTGTTACTGAATGCACGTGTATTTTAAGCTGTTGTTAAACGTTGTAATAAGTACCTTTTTATGGTGAACCAATCTGGAGTTCTATGAATGTTTTAAACATGCGTGTGGATATCAGTTCCAGTAGGTACTATTTCATCTTTTTCGTGAGATCAAAGTATCAATATTCTTTGCTTTTGTATGTAGGTGCAAGAGAACATTCTTACCGAGGACAATAAGTTGACCAAATCAATTCAAGTTATCTTAGATGCTCTTAATGAGCTTCGATTGTGTCACGTGATGGAAAGAGGCACATCCTCTAATTCCTCTAAGCGAGAAAATTCAAAGGTTTACATGATACACAAATTCACTAATCTTCTTCGTAGAATGATACCTACTTTTAATTTGCCAAATTCATCTTTAAGTTTCCTCTGTTGCTTTTTTTTTTTTCTAAAAAAGAAATATGCTCACTCAATTGAGATGATATCAGTAATATCTGCTAATACTTTCAGCAATATGGAAGGCCTTCTAGCTATGGATCAAAGTCACGCTCCACACCTCTGAGGGCAAAGCATCAAACAACCACTTCATCTGTAGTATCAGTGTCCGCTTTGTCATGGGAAAAGGTAACTAAATCCTAGCATGTATTCTTCTGTAGCAACTCCTTCATCCTGTACATGAAACATAGTTGTTGACTCTGCAGTATTTGATTATCATTTGATAGTGTTTCTGATCTCTATTATGTTGTAGTGCAGTTGACTATCGTCATAAACTAGTATTCCCTGTTCTTTATTATTTGGCTGCTCGCAGATTAAGTAGGCGTTTGGATTTAAAATATTTGATATTTTGAATAAAGTAGTATTTGAAAATATGTATATATATATATATATATATACATATGTAGACAGGGAAATTAAAGAAAGATTAATAGTAAGAATGACTCCAATGAAGATTGTGGCAGTCTCCCATAATTACAAAAAGGAGTGGATAAAAAGCACTCCTACTCCGATGTCTTCTCATAAGGAGTTTAAAACATCAAAATAGAACTATGTTCTTCTAGGTACATCCCTTTACACCAAAAATAAAAGAGAGTTAGACATTTCATCTTCAGCTCCTGTATGTTACTGGCTTTATCTTCAAAGCACCTCTGGTTCCTTTCTTCTCATATTTGGTCTCATACTGAAGAATGCAAATCTAATTGGCTGTGCTGAGGTATTCAGTAGCCCATTTGTATAATTTCGGTCAGAGGATATGTTAAACATTCACATTTCGAAGTGTTGAAAGCTAGATCTTTTGAGAATTCCAAACTTGATGTCTTTCTCTTGGCTTCTAGTGTTCTGGAAGTTGGATTGAATTACCGATGGAACACGTTTATGACGCAAGTTCTCTACTTAGGATTACTGACTTATGCCCTTTCCGTTTCCTGTTGTTTTGCTAGATTTATTGGATTCCTATGGATTATCTTGCTGTTGCAAGGTCTGCAATTGTGAGTGCCAAACTTTTTTCATGCTCTTCCCTTTCCCCTTTGTCTTTGATGTTCTTACCTTTACCTTTAATCTCTCTCTGCGTCTCTTCAATGCCATTGCATTCAATGACAGACTTCGGGTGCTTACTTTACTGCTGTTCTTTACGTGGAACACTGGTGTGAAGAGAATTTCAAGTCCCTGACATTGGGCACTCCAGATTTCTCGCATGTTGAGATTGTGAGTTAATATATGCATTTAATTGTTTATCTGAAGTTATCATTTGTTAGAGTCTCCTATATGTTAACACTCCCCTTACGGTCGCTTAGCATATAGAAAGTAATGATTTATGCAATGAAGCTATCCTATATTTTGAAGCCACGGCTAATACCTTATCTGATGTTGCAGCTGCCGCAACACATTGAAATACTTTTATCCGCAGTGACACAAATAAATGAACCAGACAGCCTCTATGGAATCATCCAATCGCACAAGGTCAGTTCACATAAACACAAATCTTTGCTGCTTATTACATTTTTACTATCTACTCTGACCTCTTATTTTGCAATCATCTCTTGCATGCTATGGTTAATCGTAGCTATGGCTCCTGAAGTTATTGCTTCTGTGGTAGCCTCTTGTGGTAAATGAAAAAAAAGGGCAGCCTTGTGCACAAAGCATCTCGCGTTAGCAGGGTCCTGGGAAGGGCCGCACACCAAGGGGTGTGATGTAGACAATCTACCCTAATGCAAGCATTAGTGGCTGCTTTCACCTCGAACCTGTGACCTATAGGTCACGCGGAGACAACTTTACCGTTGCTCCAAGGCTCCTCCTCACGTGTGGTAAATGGTAATCCAAAAAGGAAACACGGAGATAAAAAGTATGTGGTGGACTAGTGAGACAACAAAAAACAATTGTGAAAGAATACTAATGTGCGGTGAGTGGAAGGTTGTTGCTTCTTAAAGCACATCATGGAATCGGTGTTCTTAAAAGCCATCGCTTAGCCATGTGGAATGAAGGATTATAACTTCATGAGTGAATCCATGCGCTTCAGGGAAGAATTTTCTTCAAACAATGACACACAGTGAAACTGATGGTTCTTGATCTCAACTTTGAGAAGTTGGATTAAAATTGACATTTTTGTATATTGGATGCTGAAATTAGTTTGTTAATTGCAATTTGATTATTGTAGTTCTAACTTCTTATGTTTTAGAATTTCGTAAATTGTGCACTTCGTTTCAACGAATTGTGCGCTTCACTTCTCTCTTTTCGCGTCAGCCCCCTGAACCTTCTTGATTTTGCACTTTTCGGGAGAACTTGGCTTTCTTTTACATCAAGACTACATTATTCCCTTTCATAAACCCTTTGAACTTACTTCAGCAATCTGTGAAGCTACTAAATTTTTACTAGGGATTCTAACTTTGCACGTTCAAGTGTCCTTGAACTGAATCATGATATTTTTCTACAAGATGGAAGCTTGCCTCTGAAGTCTTGTGTGATAAGAAGGTGCCACCAAAGCGTAAGGACAAGTTTTACAGAGTGGTACGGGGCGGAATGTTGGCCGGTCAGGAGAGCTCACATTCAGAAGATGAAGGTTTGAAGGTTTGAGGATGTTGCGATAGATGTGTGGGCATACTAGGAAAGATAGGATTAGAAATGAGATTATCCGGGACAAGGTGGGAGTGGCCTTGGTGGAGGACAAGATGCGGGTAGCAAGGCTGAGATGGTTCGGACATGTACAGAGGAGATGCACGGAGGCCCCAGTGCGGAGGTGTGAGAAGTTTGTTATGGATGGTTTCAGGAGAAGTAGAGGTAGGCCGAAGAAGTATTGGGGAGAAGCGATTAGACAAGACATGACGCAGTTGCAGCTCACCGAGGACATGATCTTAGATAGGAGGTTGTGGAGGACGCGAATTAGGGTAGAATGTAGCAGAGTGTTGCCGCGTGTACCCTTTCATACTAGTAGGCGTATTATTATCGTTATTCTCTGCAACTATTTGCTATCTCTTGTACTTCGTATATCATATTTGTTTGCTGCCGTTACTGTTACTTTTCTTCATAATGCTTATGTATAGTACTGTGCCATGACTTCTTTACTTTCGTCAATTCTTATCTGACCTTTTGCTCCATTTTTTTCTTGAGCCGAGGGTCTTTCGGAAACAACCTCCCTACCCTCCAACGTAGGGGTAAGGTATGCGTACACTCTACCCTTCTCAGACCCCACTTGTGGGATTACACTGGATATGTTGTTGTATTGAAGTATATAAGAAATTTTCTCTAAACAGTTAAAATCAAAATAGTTTTCATCAGTGCTTTTTAATTGTTTCTAAGTACACTTCTGATTGAAGTTGCAATAATATAGTGTCTTTTGTGTTTTAGTTTTGATTAGTGATACCTATGAATACAAAGTTGACCAAAGTCGGGACTTCGGAGTGATTTGTAACATTTCTTGAACATTAAAATATTGTCCTAATTTTAATATCAACTTTGTACTTGCCTTTCACCAGAACTGACAGATCAGATCAAAGATTAGAAAACTAGTTTGTTTGATAATAATAATGGAATTATTTATGCTGATGTCTAACAAATTATGTTATATTACAGATCTTGAAAAATCTGAATGAGCTAACATGCTTTTAGTTTAATGTATGAGATTTACATTGTTCTAATGCAATTTCCTGGAAATCTAAAAAGAAGTTTGACTTTCATCATACAAAGAAGACAACAAAATTAGAATAACAACATACCCAGTGAAATCCCACAAAGTGGAGTCTGGGGAAGGTAGAGTGTACGCAGACTTTACACCTACCATGGGAGATAGAGAGGCTATTTCTTGTAGACCCTCGACACAAGGACAAACAATTCAAAGCAGTATATATGTTCGCTGTTTAATACCGACATCAATCGTAAAAGTTATGAAATATAATATTGATAAGCAAACTTATCGAACTCATGAAATTATATTTAGATTATTATTGATCTTATATAAGTAGACTATATAACATTCAACTTATGTAATCCTCGGTCTCAATTCAGATATCAATCCCTTAAGTTTTTTAGATGAAATCTACATATTTTGTAAACTTTATAAAGGTACTATTATGTCACAATTTTCTTTAAAAATATTTGTCAAAGAATGAGCAGTTTGGTTGAACATAATAGTGTCATGTATAATGAGACGTAAGAAATTCTAAGTAAATCATAAGAAGGATACAAATAGGAAATATACTCTTTCTTCTTATAAAAGAGCAGACAGACACAAGTGATTCATATAGCTGGTCTCAACTAATTTTAGTTTGAGACATTGTTGATTGTTCTTAAAAATAGATGATGTACTCTCTTTTGTGGAATATCGTGTGTAACTGTTTTAGATTATCATATGAAGAATTATGTTGTGGTTAGTAGTCTAGAAATCTTAAAAAACCTAGATGTCTATGACATTATCCTTTGCATTAAATACTAATAGAAGGTGAATAAAGTAAATTCTATGATAAGAAAACTTTGAAACATACTTTCTCTCAAAATAGCTGGAGAAGGGCTGGGATCCGCAAAGCTTCCTACGAAATATGGAACTCCATACATGCAGCAGTCTGGTCGGTCGTATGCAGTAAAAGGAACTCCAGAGATCTTGAAGACAAAAAAAATTCTACACTTGGTCTTAAGTTAAAAGTATTCTTTTACTTTTCTTTTGGAACAACATTGCCGTTGTATATGATCCTGAAGCCATTTTTTAGTTCGTCAACTCATTGCACAACCTGTGAAGAACTACAGTTAGGTTGATACTTTTGGATGTAGCTACCAGCACTCTCTCGATGCTGTTTTCACTCAATAAAATTACCTTGTCAAAAAAAAAGAAAAAAAAAGAGAAATAGGCTTTCCCTTTCCTTTGGATATTTCTAACTTGTTCTAATATAATGTCTACATTTATTTAACATTTTGGTAGGAGTAATAGTTTTTTCTTTCATTTTCCTTCACTACCATGTGCACCACTCATGCCCCATCAAGTTGACACTCTCAATTCTGGTCTTTGCAGTTGACCTCTCAAATCATCACATTTGAACATGAGGGAAATTGGAGTAAAGCTCTTGAGTACTATGATTTACAAATTAGATCTGATCCAGTGGCTCAAGGAAGCTGTTATTCTCCTGAAAATTTTCTTCACTCATCTGATTCCGTAGTAGATCAGATAATCGAAAAGAAACCATATAAGGGTCTTATTAGATCCTTGCAGCAAATTGGTTGCACTCATCTTTTGGATGTGTACTGCCAAGGATTGACCTCTCAAAAAGGAAGGTTTCAACATGATCCAGAGTTTACTGAGCTACAGGTTTGCCTCATATCTTTTCTTTTTCTGCTAACCAATAAGGAGCATTAATTTAGACACAGTTTTTGGAATAGGTGGGCATTAGACGTGTACGACACAAAGGTGTAAAAGCAACAGTATTACCTATAATATTTTGTGATGCCTTTGATCAATGTTCCTAATAAAGATTTGGTTGAATAATGTGGATTGAAGATTTTCTTTTTTCATACTAACTCTTAGGTTTCTTTTATTGAACAAGGGCTTAATTTGTATCTTTTAAAAACTCTATTTGTACCAGGAAGAAGGATGTAGAAAACTAGGAAATAGTGCCCAATTGGTGTACAATAGTGTGGTAACAGTAACCAATTTTATTGTTTTAATAGTATAAGTTTGCTGTCACACATCTGTCTGGCTTATAAGCTTAGGTAATAGTGCCCCATTGGTGTGCAAAACTGTGATAGTGGTGACCACACTTTTTTGATAAAGTAGGTTGTTCTCAAAACTCTTAGATAACCATATGCAAAAGAAACTTGAATCTTACTCTGATACAAGAAGTGATCATTCCCTTCCAACGAAGAGAAGTACCCGAACTATTGAATAGGGAAGAACATCCTATCTAATTCATTCTGAACTTCCAATAATATAAATAATTGGAGCTGCAACCCTAAGCAGCACCACTGGCACCCTTCCCTTTCTTCCTCTGGAGTTTCTTCATGTTAAACTCAAGTTCCTTACCCTCCAAGATATAACCATCGGCACGACCACACTGGCCAGGTCGTGATGAGATTGCAGCCAATAGACGCCCACTAGCAAATTGCTCAATATGTGGGTCAATTTTGCGATCCTGTTGCCTCTTTTCCAGCTTTCTTTGGACATGGTTACTTTATTCTCTTCTGGGACAGCCTCAGCCTCAGCTTCCTGTCCTTTCCTTCTTGGAAGCAGCAGTCTTCTTCTTGTGACCAATGTCAACTCCATAGTGCTGGAGATACCATTGTTTAAATGGAGCTGCATCAACCTGAACAATTGCACTCTTCACCAGGCTTTGTGTCCTAACCAACTCATTGTTAGAGGCATTATACACCACATCCAATAAACAAGTCTTCCTTGTAATAGCCTCGCCGCCTCAAGAGTAATTCCCTGTATCCAATCTCAAAGCACGCCACTTCACATTACCTCCTCAGACTCTTATCCTTCTGAAGTCTTAGCATTAGGCACCAGCTTTGTGTTTGCTCGCTGTCTGTCAAGCTCGTGCTTTCTCTTCTTCCTCCACGCCTTCTTCTTTCCTCCAGTGGCACGTCTCTTGTGCATAGAATCACGAGAGATACCTATTGTTGCCGGTGACGGAGGACCCTATGGTTTAATTTTTTGACGGCTTTGCCTGGTGACCAAACATAAAAAGTTGTCTTTAAAGTATCAGCTTGCTGCCTGTTTACAGTCTGACTTATGCAGTGCCATACATGAGATGACTCAAATACTCGGCTGAAAAAGAGTTTTCCATGGCCAAGATGATATCATCTTTTGTATACAAACTAGTCTTTCCTACCCTGTCTGCAGCTGCATGCTGTAAACAGAAACATGTATATCCCACTGCTTCTACTGACTTTCTTAACATGCTTCATGTTATAGATTGGTTCCTTATCAAGTGTTGCTTGTGCTATTTATAGTATGAAGCTGCTTGGCGTTCTGGAAATTGGGATTTCTCATTACTTTACGGTGAATCTAATGTCCTCCCAATTCAGCATGGAAGTGAGCATTTCAATGAAAATCTCCACAGGTATGATCAGGTCTTTCATTTAATGAAGTTCTAATGGTATTTGCCATGTCATCAACTTTGATATAGCAAGACAATACATAATGGAAAAAGGAAGTATTACTAAGTTTCTAGGATTTCTCTTAGAGATATTTGGATCATTTTGTGAGTACTCCTGAAGCTAGGGAGCTTACATCTTGATTACACCCTGTACAGAGTTATACAAAGGGAAATATTGAAATTAGCTATGTACTGCTCAAATGATAAAGCAGCAAACAAAATAACTAGTGTAAAATGCCTCTGGTTCAATTTATCCAAAAAAAAAAAGAGAGATTCTGGTTCAATCCCTGCCAAATGGTGCTCAAATACAGGACCTAACTGAATTGCTGAAGTGGATTCAGCTCCTAGATCTTCTCTCTCTCTCTCTCTTCAAGTTCACCTGAAAGTGCTGTTACTACGAATTGCTAAGTTTTTACCCTCTTCCTTCTCTCATATACCGATCCTTATCCCTTTCAAATTCTATCTAAAGAGTAGGAATAGGAGATTTGTGCTCTTTTGGCACTCCAGAACATTAAATAACAGTCGGCAAATGTGTGCTTCCTTCCTTCAGGTCGACTCTGTTAAGATTACCTTCCATGCTACCTCCTTCGTGCAAAAAGCAATTGAGCCTTCAGATTTTCATACCATAGTCATTTTGTCAAATTGAATGTCCTCTATACACTCATTCGTTGAAGTTTACCCTTTCTACAGATACCCGCTCTGTGTATTCAGAATTACGGAACCTCTCATTCAGAATTATTTGACTTGCGTTAACTTTTTTCTATCTAAAATTCTTGAAGTTCTGTCTCTTTTCTTACTTCTATCTTTTTGTATATAAGACACTTACCGATATATAATTACGTGATGTTAATCCCTCTTCTTATGTCATAATTTATAATAATTTTTATGTCCTTGAAAAGGAGTTGGCAGTTTTATTTAAAACAAATCAAGCTTCAAAATCAAAATCTCTGTAAAAATTCTGTGAATTAAAGAGAGCTTTCTGAATAGATCAAATCAAGGATTGGTTGGGAAAGTCCATAACATTCTTTTGTATGTTTAATTACTCGCTCAAGAAGTTAAAGTAAATTCCTACCGGAACAGTGCTTTTTTCATCAAATTTACTTTTATACTTAAACCTGTTAAGTTCTTTGTAGAACCTATCCTGAGCAACTGTTTTGGATGGTTCTCTTTGAATATCTAGCCATTTAAATGTTTTTTTCTGAAACATCACTTACAAAAGGAAAGTAACTTTCCCTTTACATCGCATAACTAATCACATCATTCAAGTCTTAAACTAATGGAGGTTTCTATAATCTTAAGACCTAATGGAAGATGTCCGTAATTGGAAGAAATCTCTGGGGATTTGTACTTTTCCAGTTCTCCTTAGAGTTTCTGAGCTTTGTTTTTATCTATTTGTGCCTCCACATAGATAGTAACTTGTAATTCCATCATAACTCCCATCTCTTCAAAAAAAGAAAGAAATAAAAGTTAAAAAAGGGGAGATCCATCAACCAACAGAGACTTTTCTTTTGTACATTGGAAAACAAAAACAAAATGAATAAAGATTCTACAATCGTTCATAAGCAACATGGATTAAGTCCGCTAGGAGAAGAAACTCCATGTCCTTAAAAGCATGACTCCAAAGTATCAAAGCTTCTTCATGGTTGGGTCCTTCATTTGCGACAAAATCCACACACTGGTTTGCCTCCCTCCAGACATGTCTAATCGTGGCTTTGTTGGCCTTCAGCAAATATCTACAATCTTCAATGATAGGTCTAAGCGGATGATATTGTACGTCCGCTTCAGTGATAAGCTTGACAGCTATTAAGCAATCAGTTTTCCACTTCAACTGACTGATATATCTGCCAAGTTTTAGATGGTACATATTTTGATAACATTATTTCTTTGTGACATGTTACTTTTTGGATTTCTGCTGCATCCTCTCACGCTAGTTACTACTCATGTTACATGTAAATAGTCCTTTCTACCTGTTGGCTTTTTCCTCACTGCACATGCCTACTCTAATTCAGCTGTTTGAGAGCATTAAAAGAGGGTGGTTTCAATGAATTCCAGATAAAAGTAAAAGATTCCAAACAGGTAAATGAAGTCCAATGTCGTCTTTATATTTTCATAGTTGTGTGTTTGGACATTTATACCTTGTAGCTGCTTTTCAATCTCTTTAGGAGCTTTTGCTGTCTATCTGTCATGCAAGTGAGGAGAGCACCAAATACATTTATCAAGCTATAGTTAAGCTTCAGGTATCCTGATCTCTCGGGCTGGTAATTTGTGGTTTTCCATTTGCATGTATTACATTATGCTTAGGTTCCCTCTAATGAACCAACTTATCCATGAAAAGAACAACTAAATATATTATTACAGATCCTTTATAAGTTTAACCATTTTTATGCAGATACTTTATCACCTCGGGATGGCATGGGGTTCACGTTGGACCTCATCATCTTGCAGCATGCTGGATTCTTTGAAGATGCCGAATGTCTCATCTAAACCTGTACTCCCATCAAGTGCCCAGGTATTATACAGTTTCTGTTTCTTTATGATAAACAACAACAAAAAGCAATAATTACGCTTCAATCCCACGCAAGTTGGGTTGGCTGAATAAATTCTCACAGACTATGCTACTCTTTTTAAGCTCATGTTAGACCCATAATATACAAAATAATAATAATAGTGACAATAATGATAAAGAAATGGACATTGGGGTAAATAAGCTGGGGGTATCTATTTTCTAGAGCGTGGACAGTATAAGCGGGAGGTATCTATTTTCTATCTGAAGTAGCCTCTCTCTACCTTTACATGGTAGGGGTAAATAATGAATTGGAATGGGCCTGACTTCGATACCAACAACAACATACCCAGTATATTCCCACCAGGTGGGGTCTGGGGAGGGTAGAGTGTACAGACCTTACCCCTACTATGTAATGGCAGAGAGGCTGACTTCGATACCATGATAAGAAAATAGATATTAGGCCTAACTCAACCCCTCGTCCTCTTTTTCTCTCTCATCACCGCCTCCCCCTTCTCCTCTCCTCTTCATCAACACTCTCGAGGGTAGTCAAATGCAGGACTTTAATCAACATTGCAATGGCAGATATGAACCAGCACCCAACTGTCTTCCAGAAGGTAGCTAACCAGCTGCCCTTGAACTCAAATTTGTCCCAAGGTGTCCATGCTCACTATGGGGGTGTTTAGCCTGCCCTTTAACAGAGGCATTTTGAATGTCGTTTCCTTTTAAGTTTTAACACTTTCGCTAACCATGGTTTTGCACCTAGAGAACGGTGCATCTGAAGGTCGATGCAGGACATGGTCAAACCATCTCAAGCAATTTTCTGTTTGTGCTGCTTGCACCTTTTAATGAATGTTGTCAGTTCTAATCTTGTATGACCGCTCATTTATCTTAGCATGTGCTTCTAGACGACACTCATCTCTTGGATCATTCGAACTTTAGCTGCCCAACATTTGCTCCTTCTGTAGAACTTACGTTTTGCTTGTATAAGTATCGTTCCATCATATCACGCTGCCGGTAGCACTTCCTTATTCAACCATCCTCTTATATTAGCTAAACTTGCCGTACATATATTCAGTCTTCTACTTATCCTAGAACTCTTCTCTCTAGAGTGCTTCTCTACAGTTCAAGCTTTTGGTTGACATTTGACACTATTCTCTCTAGAGTGCTTCTCTACAGTTCAAGCTTTTGGTTGACATTAGACACCCTTGCTGGTTTCGTCACTATTGCAATATTAAAAATATAACACTGAATCATTCTAGACATAAAGCGTGCAGATAGTCTTAATTATTCTTTTCCGTACCTGTTTTGCCTCTGATAGCATCAGTATAAGAAGAATTTTGCTTGTATAATATTTGTGATGCTTATCATGGACCTGGTCAATAATGTACTGAATACTGTACCTTTTGACTTGGAATTGGCCAATGCAGTTATCATGTCTAGACATGGACTGGAAGCGCACTTTAAAGCAAGCGCAGTTACATATGAATTTGCTGGAACCATTTGTGGCATTTAGAAGAGTTTTGCTTCTGACTTTAAATTGCCAGAATTATACTGTACACCATTTGCTTGAATCTGCAGCTACTCTCCGAAAGGTGATTCTGCTATAATTGGTACTTCCTGTAGAAATGATCACTATATTCTTTCCTAATATATTCTTTGTGATGTATAGGTGTCTAGGTTTTCACAGGCTGCTTCAGCTTTGCATGAGTTCAAGTTTCTCTGTGCAGAAATAGGAGAACATTCCAACCTTTACTGGCTTGGACGGGTGTGAACACCTTCATTTACTAAAATAATGTTAGATGCAGCAGGACAGTTGTTCAATTTGATTATTCTGTGTGCTCTAGTATCTCTGTAGCTTGGAAATGTATTGTTGATTCCCACATCAGTTTGAGGTGTAATTTGGTCTCTTTATATGGTCTTGGTCAATCTTCACCGAATGAGATAGTTTTTGGGTTGAGTTAGACCCAAGGTCCATTTTCTTATTAGAGTATCAGCCCGAATACATCTCAATTCTTCGTTTTACCCGATGTTGGGCCCCTACATTATATTGTCCATGCTAGTCCGGGGGGGGGGGGGGGGGTATTGAGTACCACATCTGTGTGAAAGGTGTAATGTGGTGTCTCTATATATAGCCTGTTTGACCAAGCTTCTAAAATCAACTTATTTTGAAAAGTGCTTTCTCCAAAAGTGTTTTTCAAGAAAGTACTTTTGGTGAGAAGCCGTTTGTGTTTGGCCAATTAATTTTAAAAACACTTTTGAGCAGCAATTAGTGTTTGGCCAAGCTTTTAAAATGTGTTTCTAAGTGTATTTTCTCAAAAGTGCTTTTGGGGAAAAGCTACTTTTTTTAGCTTTGAAAAACAGTTTTTGCTACTCCCAAAAGCTTGGCCAAACACCTCACTTTTTAAAAATAAGCACTTTTGGCCTCCCAAATGCTTGGCCAAACAGGCTAATAGTCTTGGACAATCCTCACTACATGAGGTACCTTTTGGGGTTGATTTAGGCCAAAGTCCGTCTTATCAGGTATGAACATGGTTTTTTATTTCATGAACATTTGCAAGTGGGCAGCTCTGCAATTTAGTCCTCATATTCTATTGATGTTTCTCAGGAAACCATTAGCTAAAACGAAATCCATTTCTAAGAATTTGAGATTTTAGATAAGGTGAAGCAAATGATTCAACAAAGAATAACAAATGACACTTTAGAAGATGTTTTGATTTGAATAGCTATGCTTGTCAACTATAACAGCCAAAAATAACATTTATTTTTCATGGTGAAGTGTATATTGGTATAATATTTTAAGAAAGTGCTAATACATTTTATTATGGGTTCTGAAGGTTTACGTGTTTCCACATGTTTCTGGCTTCTTCATATTTGATGAGTTAATTGTCAAAATGCCGTATACTTTCTGTGTAGTCCATGTTATGAAAGGTCTCAAGTAGTTCTTTTTGCTCGGGTTTACTTTATAGATCTTCAGATATTTCTTTCTCTGCAAATTCTTACTCTTGTTCACTTTAAAATTTGATGCTAAACTCTGCTTACTGGTTCACTCACAACGTTCCATTATACTGTGCTACTACGGTTCTTTTCATGTGATGCAGCTTGAAGAAGCTAAGCTTCTGCGTGCTCAAGGCCAACATCAGATGGCAATCAATCTTGCAAAGTATATTTCGCAAAACAACCATATGAATGAAAATGCATCTGATGTTTTCCGGTTAATTGGGAAGTGGCTGGCTGAAACACGAACAAGCAAGTCAGTAGTATTCCAACAATGGGACTAAGTTTCCATAGAAGTTTGATGATTTTCTTCTGTTTAAGTGTGATATATTTTGACTTCTTGTCTGGCTCTCTGTCTCCCACTTGTCCTAGTCTCTGCAGCTTCTTGATCTTATGTAACTCTTTAAGACCAGTATGTTCCATCTTTATTGTTCCTTTCTCACAAGTTCTATGAGTGTCCTACCAATTACTCCCTCTGTCCCAAAAAGATTGGCCTACTTTCCTTATTAGGCCCGAACCATCTGTCTCGCTTCCCTCATCTTGTCCGCAACGGAGGCCACTCCCACCTTGTCCTACGCCCACACATCCATCTGAGCATCCTCATCTCCACTATCTTCATCTGAACGTGTGTGTTCTTGACGGGCCAACACTTTGCCCCTAACCACCCTTCTGTAGAACTTACCTTTAAGCCCGGTGACACATTCTTATCACACAGTACCCCAAACGCGGCCTTCATTTCACCCACCCCGCTCCAATACGATGTATGACATCACCGTCAATCTCCCCGTTCCCTTGGATTATAGACCCAAGATACTAAAGCTTCCTCTCTTGGGTATGACAATAATAGATTTAAAGGGTGATGCTTTATTCACCTTCCGTACTAAGAAAGACAATTTCCACTTTCTCACTCTATAGTATGGTTTTGCAGCTCAAGAACTATACTAGAGAAATACTTGAAGCATGCAGTCACTCTTGCTGAGGATTGCATGGCAAGAGGAAAGGTTTCCACCACAAAACGAAGTCAAATGCATTTCCATCTTGCACACTATGCTGATGCTCTATTTCGTAGTTACGAAGAGAGACTTAATTCCAGTGAATGGCAGGCAGCAATGCGTTTAAGAAAGCACAAGGTATGCTACCCTTCTTCCTTTTAGCAGAACTGAAATAAACCAAACAGTTATTGGAAGTCATGAAACAATGGCGGCAAATTAATAATCCCACGGTTACTCATGTAATTTTTTTTTATTTTTAGGCAAAGGAGCTGGAAGCATTAGTTAAACGATTAAGAAGTTCAACAAAGGTATGCTTAATGATGGTCATACTTTCTTTTTGGTATTACAGAGATAGGATGATTTTGATTTTGCACCTACTTAAATGTGATATTTCTCTAATACTAGGGGGAAAAGACTGACTGTTCAGCAAAAATACAAGAGTTACAGAAACAGCTGTCCATGGACAAAGAAGAGGCTGAAAAGTTGCAGGTGACATGATAATTACTCTCTTTAGCGTGTTAGCACTGATTCTCAGAAAACCTTTTTGCCTTTTTAATAAAAGTTTAAATTATAAGGTGTTCTCTGCTGTATCCCAAATGGGTTTTCTCATTGGTTGATGTGTAACATTGCAGCTTTCAATGTATTTAGTCTTAGTTTCCATTGCTAACTGTTAACACTTTGAATTTACTAATAGTGTTAAGGTACATAAGAGCTGTATAAATGATCTTGTAGGTTATACTGGGGGGGGGGGGGGATTACTATTAAAATATTATCTTTTTATTCTCTTTCAAATGAAGCACTTTGAAAGACAATTCAAGTTCAAGTAGCTATTATAGTTCTCCGCAATTTTTGTTATATTGATAAACCTTTGCCCCAGTCTTCACTGTGGTTAAAAGTTATTGAACTGTTCCTCATCCTCTTTGTTGAAAGACATAACTAAATAAATAAATAAAAGTGTGCTCTCTTTAACAACTTAAGCTTTTAGATTAGATGATCACACATTCCAACACTCTTTTAAGGTACGGGAAGAGTAATTTTAACACTTGCAATTATTTCCTGTGAGAACTGTTGCGCATTAGCTGAAGCTGATTATGTGCTTGTTAATTGTCATAATTTGCTTTCTTTACTTATCTTGACTGTTCAGGAGGACAGAGACAACTTTCTAAGCACCGCGCTTGATGAATATAAACGCTGTTTAGTCATTGGAGATAAATATGATGTCAGGGTGGTATGTATTGCTTGTTGCTTTTTGATTTTATGGTTTTTTCTGCTGAGACCAAGCTCCCTGGATCTTGTTTTGGTGGGCAGGGGGAGGAGAAGAGACGAAGTCATTTTGTTTCTAAATCAGCTGCAACAATGATTATAGATGACTAGAATGACTATTTTTTAACGTATTTAGTTACTCAAGATTTATTTAATGGATGAAATGCTTCTGCTTTACTGTTTTTCAATGTAGGGAAATAAAAAGTGTTTAAAGTTTATTTTGGAAAATCAATGTTGTATGTGGTCATTAGAAATTTCATTAAGCTGTCTCTGGCTTTATCTAGATCTTTAGAGCTACCATCGGTTTTCAGGTATTTCGACTTATTTCGCTGTGGTTTGGTCTCTCAATTAGACCAATTGTTGTGGATAGCTTGCTGAGCACGATAAGTGAGGTATACTCCATCATTGCTATAAGTCGACACCGGAAACTTTACAACGCTGTATATCCCAAAATAATCTGTTTTGTTTTTGTGTATTTTATATTAGATCTAGCTTGAAGATTATTTAGAATACAATTTATCATTTTCTTTCAGGTTCAGTCTTACAAGTTTATACCACTAGTATACCAAATTGCTTCAAGGATGGGAAGCACAAAAGAAGGTCCGGGAGCTCAAAATTTCCAGGTATAACTTGAGACTTTCACTGCTTGTGCTTTTTGCTCTTTTTTATGAAGTAAGGTAATTTCATTAAATGACATCAAGAAAATGCAATGCAAAAATTACAACAAAAGAGGGTGTCCGCTCATATACAAAAACTGCTGAACAATTAAAGAGCAGACATAATCCAAAAATAGTTCAACAGTAGTTACAAGGGTTTCTAGGTGACTGAATATGGATTTTGTATGTTGTGCAGTTTGCTTTGGTTTCTCTCATTAAAAGACTGGCCATTGACCATCCATATCATACGATATTTCAGGTAAATAGGTAGGATAGAGATTCATATATGTGAAGTTGAAGATTCCATAGTGTTTCAAACTTAGCTTTCTTCTAAATTTTACTGAAGTCCTAACTTGATGGATTCTCCTTTCTAGTAATTCATAAATATGTTTGTCAAAATACTACATCAGGATTTTATTTTCGTGGTGGTTGTGTCAGCTTCTAGCTTTGGCAAATGGTGATAGAATCAAAGACAAACAACGTAGCAGAAATTCTTTTGTGGTTGACATGGATAAGAAAGTTGCTGCAGAAAATCTGCTGAAGGAGTTATCTTCGTATCATGGAGCTGTCATCAGACAGGTAGTGACTCATTAGCATTCTGGTTAGATGGTCAATTATACTTCAGTAAGTTATCTTTGTGTATGTTTATATTGTGTGCTCCTTAAAGTGGTTATCTCTTTGGTAAACAGATGAAACAAATGGTTGAGATCTACATTAAACTGGCTGAACTAGAAACGAAGAGGGAGGTAAGCAGCTGTTTTCATGTTCTTTTTGTTTTGATATATATCTTCTTTGTGTTCCATTCTTCTTTTTTCTTTTCTTTATTTTTCTCGTTGGATGGGGGTGGCTGTAAGGATTTGTATGATAGTAACTTTTAATATAATTGACAATCATGTCGGTATTGACTTTTCTTCTACAGGTTGTTCTACTGTTAGTAGAACTGCAGCATCTTTTGCTATTTCACAACTAACAACTAGAATTTATGAGCAGGATACTAACAAAAAAGTTAATCTTCCGAGGGAAATTCGCAGCATCCGAGAACTTGAACTTGTAAGTTCAATATTTTTTTTTAGATTGTAATTCAAGTCCATATTACTGTTCTCGGCATCCACTGTCTGGGCTGCACTATGAGTGAGAAGCGGTATCTTGGATGATAATTATCTTAGGCCTTTTCTTTTAAGGGTGCATCAGCAACCCAGTTGGTAATCCTGGTTATCGGCCTGGAAATTGTTGTAACTAGACCATCATGGTATTTAGGAAGTTGAACTCTGTACCATATTTTTCAGTATACACACATCATCTGTCGAAAGTTGATCCAAGGAATAATTCATTTCAGATTGTATCACATGGACCTTCTACTTCCTGCTTCATTCACTTTCATTCAAACGAATAGTTTTTAACTTTTTGCATGTGTCCAGTTTTATCTCCTTTAACATGAATCCATTGAATCAAGACTTTCGAGATTTGTTTCTTCATTTACATTAGTGAAGCTCATGGAAAAAGCTAGGGAATTTCAACATGCATATTGGTGTCAGGCTTTACTTGTTGCGACTGGCTTCTTCATGTAGGCTAGCTTGATGCTTTTATCAGCAAAAAAGTGAGGGATTGGAATATAAGAACAGATTTTCTCTTTTGAGGGGGGGAAGGGGGAGGGGGAGTGTGTTGTGCAGTATTGTCAAAGGCTCATTTTAGGTGCTTAAGCCCAGAAACTCAGTGTAGGCGCTTCACCTCAATTAGGTTGTGCTTCACTGTAAGCAAGGTACTAAGGTGTGCGCCTCATTGCTCATATGTTCTATGTTGAAATAGAGCGGTATTAAACAATAAATATGATCGGCAAGAAGATATATTAGTCGTTAAGGAAATCATTATAAATGAAGTTGTTACTGTTTTATCGCATTACATATATATTTATCTCTTTCTTCATTGCGTTTTTTAAAACTAAGCCCACACTTTAATTGCGCCTAAAGCCTCGATGCAACTTTAGCGCTTTTGCCTTTGACAACACTGGTCGTTTTTGCTATAGAATCTTCTGAATTTAGTTTTCTCTTGTTGGAGGTCGACTGATACAGCTAGCACATCTTGGTATAATGTGTCTTCAGGTTCCTGTGGTAACAGCCAACATACCAATTGACCCGAGTTGTCAATACACTGAAGGCTCCTTTCCAAACTTTAAAGGATTAGCAGATTCTGTCACGTAAGTAACAAAGTATACATGCCACTCAGCAGCAGTTTGTTATAGTTTTCGTGTGACTTAACCGTTGTGTTTTCGGAATGCTCCAGATGTAGTTCAGATACAGTTGTCATAGATTTCTGGTGTTTTAACTATTGTGCTTTGCAGTGTGATGAATGGTATAAATGCTCCAAAAGTTGTTGAATGTTTCGGCTCCGACGGCAATAAATACCGACAACTTGCTAAATCTGGCAATGATGACCTGAGACAAGATGCTGTACGTGTTTAAACTATTGTTTCTTACATTCACTATATTTGGACAAAATTGAATTTAGCACAAAAATACATGACATTTGCTTATTTCTTTTCTTTACATGAGTATTATGGATGAGGGGGAGGGGAGTGTTAGATACCAACTAGTTTTTTTTTTCTTTTTTCTGATGAGGTCACGTAGTTATTTCTTTTCTATACATCTCTGTCAAATTTTGAAGCATGGACCAGCATGAATGCTTATAATTTTTTCTGCTGGTTATTGTGGAAGCATTAGTTCCTTTGTTATCAGTGATTTCCAGTCCTTTCCCTGATTTCTTGGTGTAATATTACCTTGTTGGATCTCAGCCATCAGTAAGAGCCTTGCAGGTTCTGATGAAATCTATTAGTTGGCCTCTTGTTTATTTCATTTCTATGGACGCCTTCCCATTTCTGCTTGTAATTGTGTTGTAGGCATTGAGCTCAAGAAATTTTATGTCATGGATTGCTAATTCCCTGCTATGGTTTTTCTTTTCCAGTGAGTATTGATATACGTTATGAACTAAATACACAGGTGATGGAACAGTTCTTTGGCTTAGTTAATACTTTCTTACAGAACCATCGGGACAGTTGGAAAAGGAGGCTGAGAATTCGCACTTACAAGGTAACATCTTAAAAGGGTAAAGCACCTTTGGTTAAAATGCAAATTATAATAGGAAGCAAAAATCGTCGACGCAAGTTCTTCTTTAAAGGGGCGCTGGCCAAAGTATTTAATTCTTTTCTGTCAAACTTCTTAAAATCTCCATGCTCTAATTACATTTGTTTTACTCGAGGATAATCTTTTTAAGTATATTTAGTATTCTTAATACAACTATTAACTTTGTCACCTTAATCTTATTGAGTAGATTGTTAAGCCTATCTTGCCTAGAGTTGTTTAAGTATTGATTCAAGATCTTATATACTTTGTCAATTATATGCTTGCTATTGCATTCCACATGGTTCGGCTGGAATGAGTTGTTATATGACCTTGTATAAATTCCCCAGCTCTAACAGTCAAATTAGTTCATTAAGCCACATTTCTTTGCACTAACACTTGAACCCATAAATACTTCCTCTGGCCACTCATTTTAAAAGTATCCTTTGGGTTTGTGAGACAGGTTGTACCATTTACTCCAAGTGCTGGTGTTTTGGAATGGGTGAATGGCACTCTTCCACTCCTTGAATATCTTATAGGCAGGTCAGTAGAACTAGCTTCTGCATTGTTCTTTACCTGTATGTTTCATGGATTGAGTTGCTTATTCAACCTTTTATATTAAAAAATCAGCACTAGAGATGGAGGTGCCCATGGACGCTATGGAGCAGGAGACTGGACTTTTATGAAATGCCGGCAACACATGATTGTGGTAAGTGCTATGTTATCTGCTTAGTTTGTTCTCCATTTTGCAAGTCTTCTTTGTAAATCTCACATCCTTAACAAGTACATGCACTCTTTTGCTAGCACATTCAGCTGGTGCCCCGGTAGTCTTTTGAGGTTTTGAAGCCTTAATGCCCTGCTAAGTTAAAATTACTAAACATTTTGACAAGTTTCTCTTCTCTTGCAACAATAGACATGGCGTAAGGATTTTGTCGCTGAACTCTTTTAGTAGACTCCATAAGCTTGTATCAAAAGGTAGGAATGCGAGAGAGGAGAAAAAAATGTATAAAGCATGATTGAGAGACAAGAAGGATAAAAACTTGAATCAAGTTTAGGGTCTTAAGGATAATTTTCCAACAAGTTTTGGTAGGAGATAAAGATCATTAGATCAATAGGTATAGAGAGGATATTTAATCAATTTCCCCACCCAAATCAAGAGGACAGCTTACATATCTCCTCACATCTGAGCAGGATAGATAACATATGTTAACTGTGGGTTAAACATTTAGAGATCTGCTTCGAGCATGTACTAGTTTACTCTAGTTATGTATGGGGTTAATCAAATATCATTCAAGGTGGGTTTCTATGGTGTATGCTATTCCCAGATTATATTTTATTAATTGATGGAACTGGCGAGAAAATAAACCGAAGAGAAGCTATCTAGAGAGTAAGGGTTTTAGAGCAAGTAAAAGTAAGACGGAATTTATGCACTGCAAGTTCAGCCAGCATAAGAAAAATAAGTTGAGGTGAGATTAGACGATTAAAGTATTTAGGCTCGGTCTTTTAAGAAAATAATGATGGACGAACATGGTGTTTTATGGAAGAATTGTGCAATAGGAGGATACTCGCTCGAGTGGAAGGCAAATGGTTATAAAATAATTGCAAGACCAACAGTACTATTGAGAGTGAGTTCTACATAAACCACCAAATGTACCAATTCATAGATGTGATACCATGATGGCTAAAGGTGTTAAGGAAAAGGATGAGGTTGACCGAAATCCACCTGGGGGAATTATCTCAAATGATTTGCAAAATAATAAAAAAAGAATTTTTGTGGACTTAGCGAAAAATAGAACACATTAGGGTGAAGTATCAGTATTGTCAATGTCAGCTATTTGGTATTGGGTTAGTCGTCATCGGGACACATTAACTAGATCCAATTGCTTACAGGAGTCTCATAAGTTTGGTTATAAGCTATTCGATAATGTAGGGAGTGGTGTGGGATTTAGAAAATTCATAGTTTTAGAGAATTCCTATTACTGATTAATTTAATGAAAGGGCCTCAAATGGAGTCCAATAGATACAGAGATTCTATAATCAACTCCATCTAGTTCTGAGTGAGTCATAATTGTTGTATCGTCTCTCAGTATATATGGTGATACCACATAAACTGTTTTCATAGAATCTGCGAATTACTAGAAAAACATCAGTGAGGTTTAAGCAGGAAAAATATTACTTACCTATGTGCATATTTGGAGGGGCTTTTGCATTTTGAGAAAATCCTTCTACCTTTTGCAAGGTTGTAGCTACCTCCAGCAATCTCTTGACATGTAGGAATACCTAAATAGGAGATAGTAAATCGACGAGAAACTTTATATGTACCTAAGAGCCATGACTTTGATTAGTGTTAAGAAAATGGACTTTGGGTTTAACTCAACTCCAAAAATTAGCTAATGGGGTGAGAATTGACCAAGAATATATAAAGAAGTAACAGTCCATTCCCTTAACCAATGTGTGATATGCTAACTCTTCGCATGCCCAGGGATAGACTGAACAATATAACGTAGGGTCCACCATTGCATAAATCAAGATTAGAGATGGTGTAGTTCTGATACCATGTTACAAAGATGGACTTTGGGGCCTAAATCAACTTTAAAAGCTAGCGCATGAAGATGAGGATTGTCAGGATCATTTTAGGAGAGATCAGCTCATTCCCTCAGGCCCCAACTAATGTGGAACATTCTAACAAATAGTACAAGCGATTGGAACTAATCTGGGGATGCAGAACGCTTGACATAAAATGAGATATAGAGATTTACGTGAAACTGCATAAAGTTGGTCTGTAATTCTTACTTTCAAGTTAGTCATACCAATAGATGTTTCTTTTAATTCATACGCATAACATTGTTCTTTTTCTTTCTTTTCTTCTCTTTTTTCGGGGGGGGGGGGGGGGGGGGGGGTTGGTCAGTCATGCTGGCTTTAGTTATCATGTTCAGTGTGCTCAGACGGCATATCTAAAGTTGGCTGTATGAGTTGGACACTAAAAGGACGTAGATATGGGCATAAACGCGTGGGACATCTATTATTAAAATTCAAGTTTGAAGCTCAAAGTGCATCAATTTAGCACTTCGAAGTTCAAACACCATATCCAGTTGGGATGCTGTCTTTTTTACTCTATAGATTCCAATAATAAAATTGAATAATAATAGAAGCTAGGTTTGTTCCGAAATAAATTTCTGTCTGGATGAACTTAATTTAATTCACTGGTAATTATGCAGCATGGTAGTCTTGACAACTAAACCAAAGATGCAGTTATGCATATAAGAGCATCCTCTTGATAAAATATGCTTGTGAGGAAAGTTTGGATCCTCTTATGGGGAAGCTCCCCATAGACAAGGTCTAACCAAATATTCAGTATGCAGTCAGGAGTTTCATATATGACTTGCTTTCAAGAGTGTTCCCTTTCTTGTGTAGGAAAGTGTCAAGCGGAATGCCTTCCAGGAAGTCTGTGATAACTTCAGGTATTACTTACCCTTTGAGATCTTGAGCTCACGTTATTTGAGCTATCTAATTTTCTTTGCTGCAGGCCTGTCATGCATCACTTTTTCTTGGAGAGATTTTTTCATCCAGCTGACTGGTTTCAAAAGAGACTTGCTTATACCAGAAGTGTGGCCGCAAGTTCCATGGTGATTCTTCCAGTGATTTAGCAACTTTCGAAAACAGTACCCTCTCTTTAAATATTTCCTAGTTAGCCAAAAAGAAAGTGTAATCATAAACATAAATTAGAGAACTGTGTTTCAGCTTAATTTCTTTCTAGATATTTAAATGTCAAGATCTTGATTTATCCAGTAGTTTTAAATGTTCATACTTCTTTTACACTCAGGTTGGATACATTGTTGGGCTAGGAGATCGGCATTCCATGAATATCCTTGTAGATCAAGCCACTGCAGAAGTTGTTCACATAGATCTTGGGGTTGCATTTGAGCAGGGCCTTATGCTGAAAACCCCTGAAAGGGTTTGTTTATTTCCATCTCGAGTACTAGTTATATTGAAGTTGGTCATATAAATATTCGTAAAAAAAAGTTAATTAGGTGTGTAATTATGTATTAGTGTCCCACGTTCGATAGATTTGTTATATACGTGAATAGAGTATCTACAAAAGAACTTAGGTGCAAGTCACTTGTCTTTGTGCATTCCTAATCTTTTCTCTCATATTCTCACATATCCTTTGTCACTTTTTTGTTTTTCTAAGATCATGTTTAAATTTCTTCAACCTGTATCTCAATTGTCATCCATAATGATCGGTTGCAGGTACCCTTCAGGCTGAGTAGGGACATAATAGATGGCATGGGCATAACTGGGGTGGAAGGGGTTTTTAGAAGATGCTGTGAGGAAACCCTGTCTGTTATGCGGACAAACAAAGAAGCACTGCTAACCATTATCGAGGTACAGCATTCAGATGCCTATTCCTACCACAGGAGTTTTAAACTGTCTGTCAGTCATGCTGATGGACCTTCGCTGCAGGTCTTTATCCATGACCCCTTATACAAGTGGGCTTTATCTCCTCTAAAGGCTTTGCAACGTCAGAAGGTATATCAATGATTTTGGCTTTTATCCTATTAGAAGTCCACTTGCAATTTGAGCATCATGTTCATTCAGAAAACAGAAATTCAAAAGTTCATTTAAAATACAACGTAAAACTGGTGCACCGAAGGGTGTGGCCTAGTGGTCAATGAAGTGGGTTGAGCACCATGAGGTCTCAGGTTCAATTCCAAGTAGAGACAAGACACTAAGTGATTTCTTTCTATCTGTTCTAGTCTTGGTGGATAGAGTTATCTAGGTGGCATGTATCCTGTAGAATTAGTCGAGATGCGCGTAAGCTGGCCCGGACACCACGGTTATAAAAAAAATAAAGTGGTCAAACCCATTTAATGATGAAATGTCATTATCTGTGATTCCTGAATGAATGGAATATTATCAATTTCGGAATCCTATGTAAGAATGGATATCAATAATGACATGACCCTCTTGCGATGATTAAATGTCAGCTGCCAAGCCAAGAGAAAAAAGGGCAAAATATAGAGTGAAGCATATTCCCTATGAACTGTCATTGCTGTTAGGATCACATTGGCACAAGAGAATGTGTTATTGTCTCCTTAAATTGCCTTGGATAAGCTATGAGCTAGATTTTTGTATTAAGTTTGGCCCGAGGTCAAAAGTTAGTCCCGTCTCTACTCTTGGTTAACAAAAAGTTGGACCCCCATGTTACTATTTCTCTTATTTTCTTGCGTCTATGGGTGGCCAACGCGGTGGGGCGGGTCCCTGCGGGACGAGACCCCACGGGGCGGGGGTAGGGCGGGACCGGTCCTCCGGCGTGACTGGTGGGGATCCGTTGATGTTCCGTCGGAAAAGGGGACCGGTCTTATCAGGGGAGGAGAACGGGGTTGGGTTTTCCGATTTTTTTCTTTTGCACTTGATTTTAAAAAATGACATATATAAACATCTCAATAATTGAATAAGATAGTGTAATAAAAAATCCCAAGGCTGTTTTTGTGCCTCTTATATTATTTAATAGAAATATAATTTTTTTTGTAATACATTTTCAAAATTGCAACTTTGTGGTCTTGAAAGTTGCAAATAACATAGTAAAATTACATATTTAAAAACACATTTTCTAGTTTCTTTATAATGTCTTGTGGTTCTTCGGTTGGAATTGGAATTTGTTGGTCAAATTGCTCGACGTCGCTTCCACCTCTATCGGATAAGATTTCGTTGTAGTTTTTGTCGTCTTCATCGCTGATCTCCGGTTGGCCGCACCTTCTACGCTTCGCTCGTATCCAATTTTTGAATAATACTGCAATCTCCAAGCTGTCTCTCGCTAATGAGTGTCTGTGCTCTCCTATTTGAAATATTCCGGTAGAAAAAACGCTTTCAGACGTTGTTGATGACGCTTGAATGTTCAACACATCTTGGGCCATCTTTGATCGTGTCGGAAATGACTTCTCATTCTCCCTCCAGTATTTCAGCAAGTCTTCACGTCCTTCTTCATTGAGAACTGCTTGGTACGGTACAACGCCCTGCAAAACAAAAATATCAAACTCGCTAACTTGATTAGTAGTGGTACCACTATACATTCTATTTCTAAGTCTTTCAATACTAGCCGCAGAAACATCATGTCTTTTTTGATGTTGTGTTGAAGAAGACGATGGTATGGAAGTCGGTTGGTTGCTAGCACTTTCTTGTTGGTAATGCCTATATCCTTTTTTGCATTCATTTTGTATGCCAGACAACACTTCTTCTTTAGTTTGTTCCTTAGGCGGTGGGTCATTTGGATTTTTTGGAGTTAGGGGTGGAAGTACTGCTATACAATCATAAATAGTTTCAATAAGTGTTTTACAACCGTCTATTTTAATAGTCGGATTTAATACAACACCAATAATATAAATAGTGGGAATATGAATAAAATATTTTTTTTAATTTGATAAACATTTTTTTAATAGGCGTCTTATAACATGATTTTTCCATATATTCACTAAGTAATAAAAATATTAGAGCTATATAAAATAATATAGTTGAAATGGTTAGGATAATATATACCGAAAAATTCTTTTGTTACTTGAAAAAATTTATCTAAAAATACAATAAGTTCTGAAATTTTTCCCCAATCGTTATCTGCAACCATAAGCAACAAGTAGTTGTTCGTATAAAGAATTCCACCTAGTCGCTCTTTCTTCGGAAATTTTTCTACAAGGTAATCCACAATCGTGATAAGTTTTTTTATACTTTTTTTCGTTGTATTCTATTACTTCTAAAAATACAGTTTATAGCAAATTGTATTTTATTAAGAATGTCTTCAAAAAGTGATAAACCATCTTTGACAACTAAGTTATAAATATGACACACATTTTGTATGAAAATGATTTGGAAAAGATGGAGTTAAAAGATCTTTTAAAATTCTAATAGCATAATTATTAGAAGAATCATTATCTTAATGTAATAGTCATAATTTTATCAGTTATGCCATAATAATCTCAAACTGAATGAATATTTTCGGCAATAAAACTATTAGTGTGCCTATTATCAATATATCTATACGCTAAAATACGTTTTTGCATAGACCATTTATAATTTATGCAATGACATGTTATCGTTAAATAATCACGGTCGTTAGTACTACGGTCTATATCAGACGTGATAGATACTTTGCAAGGAAAATGATATAATGAATAACGTAAATATTGTTGATATTCATGTGCAAATTTAAAAACATCTCTCCTAACAGTTGATTTAGGAAAACCGTTAAAAACGGGATTATACATTCGAGTATGTAATGAATAAAACCAGGAGAGGAAGGAAATGAAAAAGGCAAACCCTCCACCGTAACTAATTTTGCTATTGCTTCCCTATCTCTATGTTTATCGTATTTAGGGCCTACAATTCCCCCGTCATAGGGTTAATTTGACCCTGTACTTGGTCTGGGACAGTATGTGAATCTTGTCCCGACCGAGAGCGCATTAGCGCACCCGATTTTTCAGCCAGGTATTGGTCTCACCTAGCTTTGTGAAAGTTTTGTACATGTTTCAATAAACCTCTCGTCCCACCCTGACCTTTCCCATTTTAAATTTATAAACATTTTTACAAATTTGACATCTAACTACTTGATTCTCTTGGTCCCTATCAAAAAAAGTTCATGCATCTGATTTTAGTTTTCGTTTTGTTGGGCCTCATCTCATACTAGGGGAATAGGAGACGTTCCAGTTGGAGGTGCACTAGTGGGTGTGTCATCTAGATTATCTTCTAATGGTATATCATTAAAAAATTCAGTTTCATCTATATGTGTGTAATCAACCAAATCATCCTATCTAGGAATATGATGACTAAAAGAAGTACTCCCGCCCTTGTTACCCCTACTAGAAGAAGCACCCTTACCCTTAAACATACCTCTTATTCCTTCCATTTTAATTATGCTAATAAATAATTAAAGATAATGAAATTAAGTGTGCTAATTAAAATAAAGTAACAATAATAATTTAAAGAATGAACGAATGTACCAAACGCGGACGTAACGTCGACGTGTAATCGGGGTTGAAAATTGAAACTTTGCTCGATCGATGATCCTCAAGCTAGTTGCCAACTTCACTCCCAATTTTTGAACTTTGATGTAGTTGTACAAATGAATAAATAAAATTTAATATTTTGTAGACAATGTAAACTTGTAGGGAGATAGATTGAGAGATTGTAGGAAGATTTGTGCCAAAGATGAAGAGAAAATGAGGTATTTATAGTTTGGAAATTGGGTTAAAGTGTAAATATATTAACTTAGGGGTTTAAAATAAATATTAAGGGAGTAAGGGGGTTGGGGAGGGGGGGCCAAAAATGGTCGTTGCACAACGGCCAAAATATAAAATGGTTGTTGTTCAACGGACATTTTTTGCAAAGGGGAGGGGATCGGGCGGGACCGGGGCAGAACTGCAGGATCGGGATCGGGCGGGACGAGCCCAAGTCCCGTCCCGGTTCGAGTTTCGTTCCGTTTTTTTTATAGCGGGGTCGGGGCGGTGTCGGGACTGGGCCAACCCGCCCCGTTGGCCAGCCATACTTGCGTCTTGTGAGGATAAATATTACATTAAAGCAGCTCAAAATTTTGCTGTTACATTTGGGAAAGTGTATCTTGACTATACATAATTCTTTTTTAGTTACATTTGTTGTTCAGCGTACTGCTAAATTTCGGTTCTAAAGCTTAACTATCATTTCTCTGATGAGCTTGCACCTTCTGAGTTCTGAGGATAAGTATTGAACATTCGTTCTGCTCATGAGAAGTGTAGTGCCTACTGAATTTACTTTTTTTCTTCGAACTATTCTCTTGTTATTGTGTTGTAAGACCTTTAACTTTAATATACTTCATATTATATGTTTGTAGGAAAAAAGAGAAAGGAAGGGGAATTGTGTGAAATTATCAGCTTGAGTGTTCTCTCAATTTTTTGGTCAACACATTCTAAAATAAGAAAAAAACGGATTTTGTAGCAGTGGAGCTTCTTAATTGATATATACTATATTTTTAAGTGTTATATATGTATCTGCAGACATGCTTAACATTGGTTATTTTATTAGTTATTATTACATATGAAAATGCACTCTATTGGCTAACTTAAACGAAAACCCTGATTCTGGTTTTTGTTTTGTTACCTGAACTGTCATTCCACTTCCATTATTTAGGCATATTATCCATAATGCATCATGCACCTGACTGTTTGTCTGAAGGAGCAACTACAAGAACATTGATCTATGGGTTGTCTTGGACATTATAGCTGGTGAGACATGATATGCATTTTGACCTGACTGTTGTATTTTCAAAAAGGTTCTACATTATCTAAGAAATTGTTCTGCTTGTGAAGTTCAACGGGATTTGACAAAATCCAACTCCCTTTTTTTCTCGAATAAGTAGACAAAGTCAACTTTCTTAATGCCCAAATTTAACGTTTGTCCTTGACAGCACTCCTAATTTGAAAATTTTAGTTTGGAACAGACTTGTCAAGAAGTATGTGGCACACAGATGTGTAAAACTAATTGAACAGTAGTATGAACAAGTTGAGATATGTCCCAAAGTACACTCAGTTTTGTAGGAACCTATTAGTCTATAGGTGGTGTAACTTATTTTAAGCTAGAAGCAAATCGTCGCCTTACTATCGTAAAGCACTTGACTAACTACACAATCCCCATCAGAAGAGTCTGTATCCATGTTTCAGTTTACACTTCAAACTTAAAATACTTGTATATATGAACGGGTTGTTATCTGTAGAAGATATAATAAAGTACATTTTCGCAGTCATGAAGGCTTATTGAACTTTTCTTCTGCTTGATAGGAAAGTGATGATGATCTGGAAACTAGTTTGGAAGGCTCCCAACAAGATGACCATGAGGGGAACAAGGATGCTGCTAGAGCCTTGATGCGTGTTAAACAAAAGTTAGATGGATATGAAGAAGGTGAAATGAGAAGTGTTCATGGGCAGGTAACTGTTAAACCGGAATAATGCATCAATTCACACACACTAATAAACAGTTCCTAGTTTCCTTGTTTCTATCTTAACTACTTAAATTATTGGTCTGATTATTGATTCCATCCCTGCTAGCCAGTGATATGCTTAATTGCTCTTTGTTTATTTAAACTTGAGAGCATCAATCTTTACCTGGTCTACGACACAAATAATTACACTACACTTTATGACTACTCTTGTCAGAAATTGTGCTTTTGGGGTCAGTCAGCTCCAGTTATCATCAGTTGCTTTCTCTCGTCTGTCAGTATTAGTTTCCAGAAATGAAGAAACACAATAGTAAGAATCAAAAGAATAAGAGACACGGAGAAGTAGATAACTATGGTCCTAGCTATCAGCTAGAATCAAGGGCAGAACAAACAAATAGAATCCAACTTAATAAAATTACTGCAGTAAAAGGATTCTTGCAGTTCTAAAACAAATATTCAACAGTCAGAAAGCGGAAAATTGCAAATTCTTTCCAATAGCTATGAGGTTTTAGATTGGTCTCCTTTACTTTCACTCTTTTTTGGAAGAAGAGAGGTTTGAGTAACGAAACTAAACTTATCCTGAATGCAAGTTAGAGAAGAAAATTTAACAAACATGGTAGTGTCTTGAAGTAATATTGAAAGAATACAAGTCCAGGCAAGTGGAAGTAGAGTTCTATGACTTGCTTAGAGTACTATAGAATTGGCTGACAGGGTACTGTGCTTCTAAGACGCATATTTTCCTTTTACTCAAAGTTGATATCTCAACTTATGTTTGCATAAGAAAGTAAAGAGGTAATACGTGTCCCCCCTTTTCGCAGGTTCAACAACTCATACACGACGCCATTGATCCTGATCGCTTGTGTCATATGTTTCCTGGATGGGGAGCTTGGCTGTGAGAGCTCTCAAACTAGGAAGTGCTTTGGTTAAAAGTTTTGGTTTTTTTCCCTTTTTCCTCTTAGCTTTGGTGAGTGTAAAACTTGTGCGTGATCATAGGTTATTGGTGTAATTAGTGTCACTGTAATGAACTGACCTGTAAATATATCAGCAACAGTGTATTTTTTCTAATCTGTACGAGTTTCAGCCTAAATGTTCGATCTTTTGGTGTATCTACAACTAAATCTCTCACATCTCACGTATGATACGAAAAAGATGGAATTAGAACTCTTTCTTTCTTTTTTTTTCTTTTCAACTTTTCCCCTCTATTTGCCCTCCCACATAATCGACTCGCAACAGAAAAACACTGGAAAATAGTTATTTCCTTTTTCATGTACATATACATGTTCAAAAATCATTTTGGGGAGATCAGCAAAATACACCACATGATAGTTATGTATGATCCGTTTATTTTTGTTGTAATTGATCATAAGAGAATATCTCGTGATTATATATCTATTTACATGTTTACACCTGTCTACAACATGATAATAGTGTAAAATATGTGCGTGACAGATAATAACCTAGGAATTCTGCCGAAGAAATTTGGTCAACTACTGATTTAGCGTCAGTTTGGGTCAGTTGATTAAAAGCAAGCAAAGTGTTAAAACATATTTTTAGGTGTTGAAATCGATTTCATAAATAAGTAATTATATATTAGATAGATGTATCGAAGTTAATATTAAGTAGTTAATATATTGTAGAAACGGTGTTGAATAAGTATTTTTTTTAAAGAGACTAAAATGTCATTAATAAAATTTACAAAAAATATAACTTTGAAAATGTTTACATCAAAAAAGATATGAATGATTGAAACAGAATAGAGAGACAATTTAGGACGTTATGTTTTCTGAGGAGTGTGTCAAAGATAACAAAAGATAATAGAAATCAAATATATTTATGTAGTCAAAGTAAAAGCGTTTATATATTGAAAATGCATAAGTTGAGAGCGATCAACTTATGATCTAATTGATTTTGGTTTATAAACATTTTTGTGCAGTATTTCTTACTAAACACAGATAAATGGAGATGTATTCATAAGTTAATTTAATTAGTTTATAATTTAGGCAAATACTCTCATTATCTAGCAGGACGCCATTAAACTACGTGAGGATTATAAAACCGAAGCAGTCAAACCATTCGGAGTATCAAAAAAACAAAAGAACAAAACAAATACTAAGGACTCCCTACTTCACTAAAAGAGTGTCTTATTTTCTTTATTAGTATATTAAAAAAAGATTGATATATTTTTTATTTAGAAATAATTTAACTTTATGAGATTATTTATAGCCACTCAAATATTTAAAACTTGTTTTAGATCACATATTTTAAAAATCTTCCATTATTTTTAAATTCGTATCAAGTTAAACTAAGAAAATATGTTTGAGAGGGATCTGTTTCTCTTTCCTAGCACCTTCTTGGCGTTGACCTCATCAATAAAAATAACTTGGGTCTTCACTTTTATTACTTCCAATTTAGCTTCAACATTTCCAAAAAAAAAAAGAAAAAAAACAGATGGATGAATCAATCAATAACAAATACAAGGAAAGCCTCCTGCAAGATGAAAAATCCTCTTCAAGAACCAAAAGGAAACTACGTTTGATAATCTGTTTGTTAACTCTCTTCACTCTCATAATTGCAGCAATCATCTCTACTTCAATAATACTTAAACAAAAAATAGAGTCCAAATCACTTTCGTATTACCCAACAAACGCTATTACATCCGTCTGTGATCTCATTAGCGAAGGTTCATACTCATGCTTTGACTCTATTGCCACACTTTATTATTCCTATGAGAGCCAAAGCCCAATCTCATCATGGTTAAACAGAGATAAAATTAACCCATCACGGGTTTTTATCCTTTCGCTTTATGCTTCAAGAATCAAGCTTGAGAATGTCGCTTTATCACTTGAAAAAACAATCTCAGAGGAACACATGAGTAAGTCCGAAACTGTTGGAATACTGAGAAATTGCAAAGGAATGATTAAATTCTCTTTGAAGCAACTTAATGAATCGGAAATCAGTTTGGGTATCGACCCAGATGAGAAAATATTGGAAATCAACAAAGTTGTTTGGGATTTGCAACGTTGGATTGGTGAGGCTATGGGTCAAGTACAGAGGTGCGTTGATTCATTGGAGGAGATTCCATCGACGGTTGAAATAAGAGAGCAAAGTTATGTAGTCCAGAATTACATGAGGAATAGCAGAGAAATATTGCGAAAAGTGGATGACATTTTCGACCTGTTTTATCCGAGAATTGGATCGGCGTTAGGCTCTTTAGTTTCGGAATTTGAATATGGACTAGCTGTTTGGCTCTTTTGCTTTGAGTATTTGCTCTTGATTTTTCTTTTTTGCCTGTTGTTACGTGTATATTGATCTCCATTTACACTATGTTCTGACGGTTGTTTCATAATGTATCGTATCGTATTATTGTATTTTATTGCATTATTTTAATTGATATAATGTTAGAATAAATTGTATCATTTTTCGTCGTCACATAATCTCATACATCAATAATTTAAAGGATAAATCTATAAGAAAAGTACGGTAGTGGTAGAGCTACAATAGAAAAGGTAGGTTAAATGATAAAATAGAATTTTAACTTGTTTGAATTGAGATTAACAAAAAACTAAAAAAAGTTTCACTTTCTTTGAACTTTTCCCTCGGACTTTCACAAGAATTTGCTTTGATTTGTTGGGTTTAGCAAATTGTAGATGCTTGAACTGAGGTTTACATCTTACCTAATCCATGGAAGATTCAAATAGGTCCATGCTTAGAAATCTCCCACCGAATATAATGGTCAAAAGTGGCACTCATTCAATTGCAGATTTACATTATTGTTGGGTGGGGGGAATTAAGGTTGGTTTGGAGACACTTGAAATAAGGTTAGCTGCATGAACTAAAGTCTTAGTAAAGAATAAGAGCATGGAAATGAAATTTTGTAAGGAATTATCTGAAATAAGAGACTGATTAGGCATTATTTCAAAGACTGCCCTACAAGTTTAGTGCAAATGTCACAGTTTTGTTCCAATTGAAAAGAGCTACTATTACAATTCAGTTATCTAAGTGATCGTTTTAAACTTTGAATTTAAGTTCTGGGCACTGATTGTATAAAAATATATACATAACTAGATTACTTCAAAGGTAAATCTTTTTGCATATATTAATCATCTGTAAAATAATATCATCACAGGTTAAATTACACTATCAGTGCATTTATATCACATGCAGATACTTATTCACATTTAGTGTTTTGTTTACACCACACCGTGTAATTTTATTCTAGTTAAGTAATTTAATGAAATAAGAGTGCATATTAATTAAGTATGGTGAAGTGCTAAAGATCTATTTACAAAACACATGTTATGCGTTAAAACATAAGTCAGTTTTTACCCAGTTTCCGTCTGGTCCTCATGGTAAACAATGTCGATCAACCTCAAAGATACTTGGCTCTCAAAGAGTCAAGAGTCAACTAATCAAACTGATCAATAATAATCAATATATAGTAATCCCTCTGTTCCAAAAAAATTGTCTTAGTTTGATTGGGCATAGAGTTTAAAAAATAATGAAGACTTTTAAAATGTGTGGTCCATAACAAACCTTAGACATTGTGTGGCTTTAAATTATATCATAAGATTAAATTGTTTTAAATATAAAAAATATGTTAATCTTTTTTGGATAAATTAATAAGGGAAGTAACACAATTTTTTTTAGACCAATGGAGTAACAAGTATTTCCTGCTTGACTTTTTGGAAAAACTTGACATGATGGAAGAATTAACCCAGTCTTCAGCCTCTCACAGTTTAGCACTATCTTTTTCCCCTTCAGTGCCTTCACACAATATTTTCATCTAACCAAAAAATTCTCAAGATTTCAATTCCAATTTTGCCATAGAGTCAACAGGCTCTGCTAACAAAATCACAAAGACATCAGTTAGCCTTAATTTGAATGATCAAACCAACTCAAGAAGAAGAAAGTCACTCATGTTGTTCATCACTTTAATAATCTTTTTCATTCTCATCATCTCCTCCATTATCTCTGTTTTAACCATGATTAAACGCGATTGCGACTCTGAGTTGTCGAGTCTGGCGCTTAAATGACACATTTTCTAAGCCATATTGCCAATAGGGGTCATGGTCTCCACAATAGACCAAAACGGGTTTATCGTGGAGGAGCCCACGATTTACCCCAAATGTTAACAACCTCATTTGCCGTCCGTCAAATGTCAAGTAATTTCTTCTTTTTAAAAAAATTTTACTTTGCAAATTGTGGACCTCTCCACGATTTGCAAGATAAAATACGTTTTTTAAAAATAAAATCCTTTTGCAAAATGTGGGGAGCTCCACGATTTGAATAGGAAAATATTTGTTACTAATTGCAAAACATGTAGGGTGAAGAATTGCAAGATTTCCTTTGCAAAACGTTGGGTACCCCACGTGTTGCCCTTATCTCCTTTCGCTTTTCCTCCCCTCCATACATCTTCATCATACGAATTCCTTTTTTTTTCAAAAATTTGTTTCATCTACTTTGTGGAATTTCTTGCTCATCTTGAGCAGAAATTTGTTATCAACAAATATATCTTGAGGTATTTTCTCTAACCCATTTTTTTTCATGTATAATACTATTTTGTTATGTTAGATGATATAGTTTGAGTGAAATAAAACAAAGAGGTTATGGGTATTTGAATGTTAGTAGCTGGCAAGATTGTAATAGGTCACTAGTAAAACAAAACATAAATTGGTTTCGGTTCTTGAACTTTCTAAGTTCTTGTTGGATTCAGCTTGTTGATATCTTGAATATCTCAATTTTATATTGTCTAGTTTATAGAGGAGAGTTTATTTGGCGTTAGCACAATGTGGAGGAGAGCAAGTTGCAATTTTTTCTAGCACTTATGCTGTGAAGTTCTTAACTTGTTTGTCCCCTTACAGTTTAGTGGCACATTGTTTAACTGTCCGTACAAGTAGTCTTAGTGTTAATCAAGCATGGACCTTCTTGAAATGTTTTTAGATTAGTATATTCATGTGACTAATTTTTAGTTTGAAAATCCCCTTAGATTGTATAGGTTCAATTTTCTACTACTTGTTATTTTTATTTATAAAGTTTTGACATGATACATCATTCCAACCCGATAAAATTTATGAACAATTTAATAAGATCGGTAATATGTAGATAACAATATATATCGTTTGTCTCATAAATATTTTATTTTAATGGTAGAAGTAATTTCTCCTTTCTCAATTAATGTGAAGGGTTCTAAAATTAATATTTAATTACTCACTAATCAAGATTTAAATATAATATTTATAAAAATATAAATAATTTAATCCTCGTTGCTGTCTGGAACGACGCTAATGTTATCGTATTCATCCAATTCTTCCTCCTCCTCATTGTTGGTATCATCATCTTCATCACTCACCCACTCTTAGGTGACCAATTTCCTCCCTCCCATCCGAGAGTGTCGTAGTCCAAGCCCAAAATTTTGCATTGTTCTCTTTGTTCATTATTGTCAAATATCCATTCCTTCATAAGACTTTTGCAGCACCGGGGTATCCCCTAATTCACACTTCCTGGTAAATGTTTCTCTAGGCTATTCCACTCCGGCATGTCCAGGTAGGTGGAATAGGAGTAATCACGATGCAACTTTTGATTTTTCAACACTTTCCAACATGCTTCCTCGGTCCCTCCGAAATTAAGGTCTTTCAAAGCATGATAGAGGGCTAGAATTTTCTCTAATTCCAATATCTCCTTGTATAAAGTCATAACAATTGGCTTCTCATCCTTTAGGTAGTTCGTTTGGTAGGTTGCCGATATTGCTTGAATGATCGGAAGACCATGCCAACGACATAACCTCTCGTAGTCGCACTGCTTGGAGTATAACTCCACCCACTTGAGTTTTTCTCCCCATATGCCTACGCCGTGAGGCTTGTAGTCGTGAACCTCTCCTTCGATGATATGTCCGGCATCTCCTAGCGGTTGTGTGATATTTATTGGTTCGTTCTTCAAGGGGCGAAGAATGCCGTAATATTTTTATTGATGCAAGCTAGTATAACAATCAAACATGAATTTTTTTCTCTAGGTATGGTGTAATTAAATTTAATTTTCCGTTCCTCCCGTTTGGATTTCTTAAACTCCCTCCTCCTTTCTGTTTCTTTTTAAACCAGCCGTGGAAGAAAGACTTTTTAGACATTTTAGAAATAATCGGTGAAAGTACAGAGAAATGAATACAAAAAATACTCGTTGAGTCATTATATTTTTTGGTTAAAGTAGTCCGCTTATTTATAGATGGTTGAATGAATCTCAAGTACTATTGAATACATCATCATATATTGCATGTGAATTATGTAGGAGATTGGACTATACAATGGATAATGTGACAGCTCTTCTCACTTTTCTGACAATACGTATATGACATAATATTTCACGTGCTTAAAGTTATTCATATTAGGCGACAAATAATGTAACTTTATGACTCATCTTACTTGACGTTTTTATTTGACTAATTTTTAATTTCTTTAATTTTTTTATTTATTGGTATGGATCTTCCACGAATGACCCTACATCCGAGTCCAGAAGAGTATGATATGCTAATAATATAGGAGAAGCATTGATCACATGGTGTGTGGAATGGGACCTTGGCAGGACACAAATCATACATATCTCAACATTGTGCGGATCGCAAATTCTAAAAGCACGTGAGGCATCATCTTTTGCATCCCCGCATTCTTGACTACTTTGGCAGGGGTGAATTTAGGGGAGTAGTAGAGGTAGGATTTATCCCATATGATTGGGGAATCATCACTGCACTTATAGAGAGGTGGCGCCCTAAGACGCACACCTTTCATCTGCGTACGGGTGAGGCGACAATCACTTCACAGGATATTGAGCTCATGTTTGACATGTTGTAGATGGTGACCCCTTATTTCAAGCTAATGATAGAAATATAAACCTTCAGAGGTGGCAACAGTTGATCCACGACCTTACTAGTTGGGCACCCGCTGAGGATTATTTTGACGGTGTTAGTAGGGTAAAAGTATGTAAATTAGTTGAACATATGAACCACTTTGATGCGATTACATATCAGACCACAGAAATTGATGTGCAAAAGCTGGTCAGGTTATATTTGTTATGGCTGTGTGGCGGCACGATATTTTCGGATAAGTCCGGTGACTAGCTTAATTTATATTTTTTGCGTGACCTTAATGTAATGGCCACACAAGCTTGGGGAGCATCTGCATTGTTATATTTGTATAATTTTTCATGCCGCGCTTCGATGTCCGAGACCAGCGATGTGTGTGGATTTATTTCATTGTTGCAGGTATGTGACCTTTAAAATTGTGTGATTTTATTTAGTTTTTTATTTTATTGTTATAATTTTTATATTTTTAAATTTTTTAAATATAGGTCTGGGTTTGAGAGCGACTTATACTAATGCAGCCATCACCGCATCGTCGAGCACAGTATCCACCCGAGGCACACACGGACCTTGCACGGAAGTGGACTCATCGTAGAGTCAACAAAGATGAGACACGTGATGTGCTAGCCATACGCAGAGAAGTATTGGACAACCTAATAGAGGGACTGATATTTTATCATAATTATGTTAGCTATTGGCATTTTGATATCATAATAGGTATTTTATCATAATTTATTTCTTTTATTATCAAGTAATTTAATGTTCTTTCCATCACAGTTTGTGTGAGAGGCTTATTCAGAGGCCATCACTAATGGACTCCCCGAGTGGTGTTGGTGTGGCCGAGGTATTTGGATGATTCAAGTACCCCTCATTTGTGGGATCTACCGTGAGTGGCACATGGTAGATTGCGTTCTCAGACATTTTGGTAGGAAGCAGCATATTTCGGGATCATCTGATAAGTTGAGCCTCTTCATTTCAAACGTGGCAAGCGGTATGCCTTAAAAAACATGATCAACAATATTTTGAGTATACGGCTAGTGAATGGGAAGCTCGTAGAGTAAGGTTAGATGAAGCCAAACTTATGACTGAAGATCTAGAGGTACTATCAGAGTACTTTACTTGATATGGGCAACACTCGTGCACTTTCATAGGGAATCTAATGCATAATGTGCCTACGGGATACCAACACATGGCAGGCATGCATGAGGTACTGGTACATACATGACATTGCTTTAGATGTTTGATGTTTTTTACATGTTGTAAACCATTGTCATATCTTATTATTTTATTTATTTTAGGCTTTAGGACATCAAGAATCGTACATGTTGGCTTACAATACAAGCCAAGATCCCACTGCGTCTAATGCAGAGAAGGTATTGGCAGAGAAGTTTAGCCGCATTAATATAGAGTCTATGAATGTTGCCTCCCTGGGACGATGTTGAGTTTCGCTCCACATTATACATCACTGGGGAGTACGAGGAACCGCCTATTGTGCATGTTCCGCGATGTCCTAAGCAAACTGTACCTAGATCTGGAGCACATGGTAGAGGACGTCAAGGGAAAGCTGGTAACAGACGGGGTTGAGGCCGCGTGAATCACCAATTGGTTGATTAAGATGACGTTGTAGCTGATCGTAAGCCAGATGTGCTGACAACAGATATGCCTAGCTCATCGCTGCATGTTGTTGATCCATATTATCCGGTAATGAATTTTGATATGTCTAGCTCATCGATGTCTGGTCATGAGGTTCCCCACTACCAAACAACAACAATTGTCACTCTAGATGGGTCTTTCAGGAAATTCGCATCGTTTGAGCCTTTGAGCTTCACAGGTTTGGCCCAACGCTTCATAGCTGATTTACCTGCATTCTCCAGACATAGCTCTCCAACATGGAGGAGATTGATTTTTACCGACGTGAGTAGTCTAACCATTCAAATAACTTGTACCTTATTCAATTTTATTTATTTAATGGCTACCTTATGTGTATATATTATTTATTTTAAATAGTCTTTCATGGCATGTGATGTTAGAGCCTCACACCTTCCTACCCATATTTAGGGGCCTTAGATCTAGAGGTTTATTTTTTATTCAAATTATTTAGCTATTTTTTTTAATTACAGTATAAAAATAACATATATTTTGTATGGCATTTACAGGATGCGGCAGAGACACAAGTGGTGGTTGCCCAACGTAGACCTAAAAGGGAGCGTCGGGCAACTCGTTGTGGCACGGGTGGGCATCGATATTAGTCTTAAATGTTATGTTTTAAGTGTTTAGACTGCTATATCAAACTTTATGTTTTCATATTTTAGTATGGTGGCAGTGGTTTCATATTTTTTATGTTAGTCTTAAATATTGTAATGGACCAAATATTTATATTTCTCTTTCAGTATTTTTTTTTATATTTCACTTTTCTATTTTCGATGCCAGTCTTCATTAAATTATATATCGTTGCTTAGTATACGACTTACTATTTTTTTTAATGAAAACTGTGGAGCATGCAGTCGTCCAATCAGCCATGCAGTAGTCAAACTACGGACACTATATTTTTAAAAATAAATAAATAGTAAATCGTAGGCAAATACACGACTTATTATTTTTCTTTTATTAAAGTTGACGATGCATTCATTTGAGGATATACAGTTGCTTAGTCATGCAGTCATCAAATAAGTCATGCAATAGTCAAATCGGACAGTAGCTTTTGTTTTCTTAAAAAAATAACTTATAACTCGAAGACTATTATACGACTTACTATTTTTTTAAAAGTTAAGGATATAAAATTTCTGAGTCATGCATTCGTCAAATCAACCATGCATTTGTCAAATCAAACAGTAGTTTTTTAATTCAAGATCTCCATTATGACATTTAGAACATTAGCAATAGTAGACAAGTCGTGATTCATTTTCTTTATATCAGTTGATGATTCGCCACAAATATACGGTAAATTATGTGAGAGTAAATTTATATTTGGGTGGTGAAGTTGTGTACGAAGCAGGTTCGGTGAGATATAACCGTCGTCCGGAGGCGGTACAAAGGTTCTCAATCTCCCTCAAATACGATCGTCTGGAATGCATTTTTAAAAGCAAAGTGAAAATAACTGATTCTAACCTTTCAGTGATTATTACTGGATGATATCCAACATCGATTATGGCTAGAGGGTTTCCCATTCATGAGGAGACTCTGATTTCAGATGATGATTCCTTATCATTATTTTTTTGAAGTACTGAGGTTTTTAGTAATCATATCAGCATAATGACGCTTGACATGTATGCAACTGTTGAACGCACTACCCATGTTGAAGAACATGCTGACGATGCGTTCGATCTTCGAGGTACTATGTATCTTCCCAGTATGAATATTGGATTTGAAATAGGTATAACACAACAAGAAACAATGGTAGGTGTTTGTAGCCAATCACATAATACGAGTAACTATGACACACAATATGACGGTGTGGCTTCAAGGCATTATTATAACTTCGATTGGAGTGTGCAAAATTATGATATTGAGGGACCGAGTAATGCTCCTACACAGTTGCACAGTCCTGCTCTAATGGAATCAACTGATAGGTAAATATTATGATGTTTTATTCACTTAAATTAGAAGTGTTTTAACTAATTGTGATGACATTTGAACGCCTTGAATTTTGCTATGTTTGTAGGTGTATCGATTTTGAAGAAAATCACGTATTGACTTAGCTCACACAAATTGTGAGCAAGAACGATGTAGATAATGACCAATTAGATGAGTCGGATAGTAATAGCCCATTAAATCACGATGGGACGGATGATGAACAACCATCTGCTGATGATGGTCGTTCTTATGAAGATGTTACCGCCCGAGGTGATGGTAATGTTAGCTATCACTCTAATGCAATTCCAGATTTGGATAACACATAAGGCCCGGATGATTTTGCCTTCACGAGAGATGATGGTCCAGTTTGGCCTGCACTTTGAGATCCTAAAAAACCAGACTTTATCAAGTCAGGTTAGTATAGTGGCAATGAATTTCCAAAATGTATTATTTTATAACTTGGACTATTTTAAAGGGTTGATAATTTTTCTTGTATATGCAATTAGGTATGTTATTTCAGAACAAACAGGAAATGAAAGGCGTAGTGAGACTATACTGTCTAAAAAAAAGAGTTCATTTCGATTCAGTCCAAAGGTAAATTTTTTAAGATTATTTGTAAATGGAATATGTTGGGATGTGTGGATGATCCGTTTTAGAGAGATTTCAAGTGGTATGTGGAAGACAGGCAAAATGATTGAGCAACACAACTGTCTCACAAATGATTATAAAGAGGATCATTCCAATTTGAGCAGTCACCTTATTGCTACTAAGTTGATACCACAGATTATGGTCGACGCACACATCAATATTAAGACGGTTCAAAAAAAATAAAAGGGTTGTATCAATTTATTCGTAGTTATAGAAAAGCTCAAAAAGGGCGTAAGAAAGCTTTTGAAATGGTATATGGAGATTTTGAAAGTTCTTTCAAGGCATTGTCCCGATACATGGTTGCTCTACAATTTTTCAGTTCAGGCAGTTCTTTCAAAGCATTGCCCTGATACAAAGAGATTTGGAGAGTTCTTTCAAATTCTTTCAAAGCATTTGAGAAGCTAACTTTAATAAAAAGTTCCTCAACAGTGACCTTGAGAACCTAATGTGGTTGGCGGCTACAGAGCACCAGAAGAAGAAGTACAAAATGAGGGTGGCACAAATAAAAGAATTGTCACCTCCAGCGTATCTATGATTGTAAAATCTTCCAGATGAGAAATGGATATAGATTAAGGACGAAGGTCATAATGACAGCGAATGTCTCCGAGTCTTGCAACGGTTTATTGAAGAAAGCTTGTGGATTGCCTGTTGCTGTCATGGTCCTTTGACATTTACATTTTTTGTTGATCGGTTTGATAAAAGAAGCTCACTTACTGCTTTATTGATTGCGAATAATAAGCCTTGGCCGCTCGCTGTTGAAAAGAAGTTCCAAGAATACGTGGAGAGGGATCAAATGCACACTGACATACAACAATATAATACAGCGGAGGGGGTCTTTGAGATTCTGATATTTGCACATGAAGGTAAGGGCGAAAATATCCATAAAGTCTCTGATGAAGAGAAAAAATGTTCGTGTGGGAAGTGGAGAAACTACCACATGCCATTAAATTTTATAATATCCTTGGCATTTAGCCAAGGACCTATGTTAGCAAGTACTACAGTTGCAGGTATTACAAATAAACGTACATATTGGCCATCTTCTCCTTTCAATTTAGTTGCAACCACTGAATACGAGCGAACCTCAAAAGAGCAGAGTACAACTAGAAGGAGGAATGAAATGGATATAGCTCCTGCCCGCATGGCTAGGAAGTGTAGTACGTGCAAGCAAACAGGTCATAACAAAAATCGTTGTACCACGCGGATTCAATAGTTGTTGTTGCCTGATCGTTATTATGTTTATTCCTAAATTGTAGGTTGTTGTTTCCTTACGTAATCTTCTACGAATATGTTGTTGTCCTTATTGTAATAAATATATATTACGTTTTGTGGATTTTAATTGCGTGTTTAATTTAACATTTACTATTCATATAACGTGTTAAATTTATTTGACTTGTATTTTCGTGTTTTTTGCATGTTCACATATTATTTCACAATTTTTTAATTATTGTATGAATTTGTTAGTTTCAGATTGAGTTAAATAATTTTTAATATTAATGTGTCTACAAATTGAAAAAAAAAAACTAAAAAGTGATGTATGCAACATAGTAAAAAAAAGGTTATTCCTTTGCAAATCGTGGACCTCTCTACGTTTTGCGAATGATTTTTTTTTTTAAAAAAAGACGTAGTATACATTGCAAATTATTAGGAGGTCCATGATTTGCAAAAAGGAATTTTTTTTTTTCCTTCATTAAATCGTGGACCTCCCCACGATTTGCAAAGTAAAATTAAAAAAATAATAATAACTTTATTAACATTAACGGACATCAAATAAGGTTGTTAACATTTGGGGTAAATCGTAGGCTTTTCCACGATAAACTCGTTTTGATCTATTGTGGAGACCACAACCCCTTTTAGTATTATGACTTAGAAAAGGTATCATTTAGGCGCTGGACTGATGAATTACCTGCCAATAATCCAGAAAAGGCAATCAAATCGATTTGCAATCCGACTCCATACTACTATACATGCTTTAGATACATCTCTAATTCCCTCTACAAAAACAAAACAAAAAAATCATCATCAAAAATCAACTCATCTCAAATATTCTCAATCTCTCTTCATACTGCAATCGACGAGCTCCAAAATATCACTTACGCACTCAAATCGTATAATTCCTCTAGCGATGATCAGTCAATGCGACTATCTGTATTTCAACAGTTCATTGAGTCAATGGAAGAGTTATTTGGCGATCGATGATGAGAAAAAATCGACAACAACGATGACTATGAGATCTGAAATGATTGACTGGCTAGATACTGAAAGGCTCAAAATTACGAGGTGTTTGTATTGGTTGGAGTGCGACAAGGGAATGGACACTGAAAACGCGAACAATTTCTTAATGATTCTGGCGAATATGAACAGCATTTCTGAGATGTTTAATCCAATAGTTTTCAATTTTACTGCATTTCGAAGCTCGGGGAAAAGTATCGTCGCTTCACTTTTTTCGGATAGGGATTTCGTGGATACAGTATGTATGCGTGCAGTTTATTTTCTTGCTGCTTTTGGTCTGTTTGCTTTTACGTGTATGGTGATATATGTGCTGATTATTCAATTTTGATGTTGTATGTGGTTCGTCACTCTTTGAGTTATCCTAGAATATATGAATAAATTTATATGGGCACTTATCGTTATGTTGTCCTAGAATATATGAATAAATTTATATGGGCACTTATCGTTATGTTGTTGCTTCATTTGTAAATAACAAAGTAAATTTCAAGTTAATTAGGGAAGATAACATATAGGGAGATAGAGTTAGAAGGTTATGTACGAGTTCAACCTACATATATAGGCACAAAGCAAGAAAATATGTACGAGTTTGATCGAATTCGAGAAAATGATTTTAAAAGTCCTTAATGTATGAGCTTTGGTTCTATTTAGTCTTTAATATATAAACATGATGAAACTAATAGGTCCGTAGTGTATTTCAAAAAATAATTACTTTGGTCCTAAGCCAAAGCCATATAAGTAAAGATAATACTAAGTTACTTCTATTTGTTAAAACAAAGGGATCAGTCTATCGGCGTGTGTCTTGGACGTGAGCTATCAAATTATAAAATAAAGGTACATTTTTGTATCGTTCAATTCGATTTCAAAACTCACATCAAAATTCTTAACCTTATCTTGAAAGAACCACATAAAAACTTTCAATTTAAGGGTAGGATTTTAAAATTATAATTTTATGATGAATATATTCAATGAAATATGGAAAGAAAAAAAAACCTCGAATATCTTTAATTGTTAAGTAGGCTGTGTGTAAAGGAAGATTTCGAGGACCATAGTTTATTTTGAGAACAATAGAAGATTGATTTTATTTATGACTTAAAGATCAAATTGATCACTTTTGAAATACATTTAGAATATTTTTATCATATTTAAATATTAAGGATCAAATAGAAACAAACTACATTAGGGACCATTTTGATCATTTTCTCGATTAGCTTTATCATTTACATCATCTCCTATTATGACCCTAAAATTTGTAACACATAAAATTCAAAAAATTTAGATTTGCCTTTAAATGTATATTCTTCCGTCTCAAAATACTTATCGTCCTTACTAAAAAAAATTATTTAAAATACTTGTCGTTGTATTTAATTAAGTAGTTTTTTTTCATTTTACTCTTGTATCAATTAATAATAGTTAAGAGGTTCTCATCATTGATGAAGTAGATATTTATTAAATAGAGATTACGTGATAAAATATGTTAAGAGGGTAAAATAATCAAGATACTATTATAAATGTTTTCTTAAAAAGCATATAAATAAAAAATGCGATAAATATTTTAGTACGGAGGGCTAACTAAATTGTTTTTGATTTGTCGGCGAATTTAATACTCGTAAAAGGAAAAAGAGCAGAACGTGCTAACAATTACTTCCTCGTTTTTAATTTATATGATATCATTTTCTTTTTATTTGTTCCAAAAAAATGTTATATTTTTTATATTTAGAAATAATTTTATTGGGAAGAAGCGCATTCCTACCCAAATTCTTATCGAGTCCTCAAACCGTGTGTCTTGGCCTTAAAACTTTCCCTCCTTCATTTCCAAATACCTCTCAAATTCCAATTTTCCCGATTTGCACTTATGGAATCTATCAACTTAGTCAAAGGCTATGAGAAAGTTAATCCTTCTGAAGATTTAGCTTCTTCGTCCACTCGCAGAGCCGCCCACAAACGTCGACTCACCATCGCCCTCTCTCTCACCCTCTTCCTAACTTTACTCATATGCGCATTGGTCGGCGCATCCAATACCGAACACCACACACCATCCAACTCAGCCGATTCGCTCAAAATCGTTTGCGCAGTGACTCAGCATCCCGGGTCATGCTTTGACTCCATTTCTTCCCTCAACTCCAATCCGCCCAAACCCGACCCGGAACAATTCCTAAACCTCTCTCTTCAAGCGACCGTGAAGGAATTAACTAACGTTACTTCGTTACCGAAGACTTTGATCTCGAAAGTCAATGACCCGGGAACCGGTCGGCGTTGAAGGACTGTATTAGCCTTTTCGATGACGCGCTGAGTCAACTCAACCAGTCGGCCGAGTTAATGAATGTGGGTCCCGGAGAGAGCGCGTTGACGGTGAGCAATATGCAGACATGGATAAGTGCTGCGATGACTGATCAGGACACGTGTCTGGAAGGACTGGATGAAATGGGATCGCCGTTGCTGGGGGAAGTCAAAGCGCGGGTGCAGAATGCTAAGGAGTACATGAGCAACACCTTAGCAATTCTCAGTAATATGCCTAGCCTTCTTCAAAAGTTTGGTATCACTATGCATTGAGGTTCATTTGCACAACTTGTACGTTTTTTTTCCCGCAATTTATGTATCATTATTGTACCTTTATTTTTACTGTCTTATATATTATTTTTGGTGTAAATTTGTGCATATGTACTTCTTTTCCTTCTTCGCAGTTTAGAGTTTAGATGTTTCAAAATATAATAACACCATTTCATTCTTTTATGTAACTTTTACTACTAATAATTAAATTCATCAAACTGCTTAAGTTGTAAATTTCGAGTTGATGTGTACTTTCTCTTTTAAGATTTTTTTTACTGTCAGTAATATTATAAGAAGTGTATAAATTGGATTTATCATCTAAATCCATATGCAATTAAATATCATCATATAAAATGAGAGATATGGAGTAAATTGTCATCTCAAAATTGCTTATGTTATTATTTATTTTTTTTGTTGACGAAGGAACCCGCAGCCGCTACTCTCTCGAATGCGCACAGGGTAAACCCCGGACTGACGCAATAGCCTGCAAACCACGTCAGCCGATTAACCACACTTGGTAAGCCATGTGTGACAGGCTCAACCAAGAAGGTTTATGCAGGGGATCGAACTCGTGACCTTGCGGTCCCGCGCTCTACTGCTACACCAACTTGGCTACCCTTACGGGTTAAAATTGCTTATGTTATATATAGACATTATAAGGATCTTCTATAGTGAGTCAATCACAGTTCCTTATAAAAAAAAAGGATCTTCTATAGTGAGTCAATCACAGTTACTTGTAACTACTCCCTTTATTTTTTTTGTTTGTTTTACTTTCCGTTCTAGTTTGTGACATATCTTTAGTTTAAGACCACAAGATACAAAAGTCTTTTTACCTTTTTAAACTCTGTGCCCAGTCAAATTAAGACAAACAAATTGAAATGAATGAAGTATTTACTGTAAGATTGTAATAATTTTCCTTCGGGAGTATTCTCATTATTACAAAATATATATAGTGTGTACAAGATAGGAATCCTAATTCGGTAAGGATATTAATATACTATAAATATACAGTATTCATAATTACACAATATATGACGAATATATGGAGAATATTCACTAATACACCCCTCAGTCGGAGCGGGAGGAGGCCGAACGCAAAGACTGGATCTGAAGTCAAGGAATAATTGTCTGGGAAGTCTTTGGTGAATATATCTGCATATTGATACGACGAAGGCACATGCAACACTCTGACATGACCGAGAGCGAGCTTCTCACGAACAAAAGGAATATTCATCTCAATGTGTTTGGTTCTCTGATGTTGAACCGGATTGTGAGAAAGATATATGGCGTATATGTTATCACAGTATACGATGGACGCCCGACGCAAAGGACACTGGAGCTCCAAAAGTAGATTTCGGAGCCAACAGATCTCAGCTACAACATGGCAATGCCTTTGTGTCTTCGTAGGTTTCCCGCCTAATCATAGGGTGAGGATTGTTCAAATCCATATAATGAGTTCATGTTCCCATTCCATATCCGATGTGTGACTCTTAACACTCCCCGTACGCCCAAACCTTGTTAACTGGAGCGTGGATAATATAATTTGGGGGCCTAACGTCGGTGAACAAATAATTGAAATGGGTCTGACTCTGATACCATGTAAAATTGTAATAATTTCCCTTCAGGAGTATTCTCATTATTACAAAATATATATAGTGTGTACAAGAGAGGAATCCTAATTCGGTAAGGATCCTAATAAACCATAAATATACAGTATTCATAATTACACAATATATGGGGAATATTCGCTAATATTTACAATACGAGTGCTGAGGATGGAAAAGTATGCTACGGCCGATTAACTGTAATGCTAGTATATATAAGAGCTTTTTAGAGTGTATAAAAGTAAATTCATATCAAAATAAGGTGATTAGAATGAGAAGAAGTCCTTTCCACTTGAGAGTTAAGATACAGAATTTTGAAATGCCTATTGCTGGATCCTTATCCTCGGATGTGTTTAAATCATTTGCAAACTAGTCTGGCTTCCAAGATTCTGAGTGGTTCAGTGCGGAGACACATGTCGCCTATTAGACTGCTTCACAAGAATTTGACAAATGACAGCCATTCGATATGGTTGATTCTTGACTGCTGCAAACAGACTTCTACCATAAGATAAAATAGCTTTTAAGGGTTACTTTTAAAAAATGCAATACTGCTGGGGAGATTATATTAAATTTGAGTCAACTATGCAAACACTCTGAAGGAATTTGTGCTTGAGCAGAGCTGATGCCTGCAAACAGAACGAGTTTCATGTGTATTTCATTACCTGCTATAATTCTATGGCAGGGTCCAAGTATATCAGTTCAGACTACTTCCTGGTGGTTTGATAAAGGTTTTAGGAAAAGAGTGAATATTTGGTACACTGTCATGTAAATGTAAAAAAATTCTCAGTTCAAAATATGAGATTTGTAGGTAATCCTCCTTAAAAAATGAGATTTGTAGTTTTCAAAATAAGACAGTTTACTGCTAAAACAGGTAAAGGTGATATGATGGTGTAAAAATTTCTTATACTAACATTGTATATAACTTAAACTCTTAGGAAATTAAAAGGTAACTGCTCTTGTTGGAAAGGATAGTGCTTGTGCTGGAACAAGTGTTTCTACATTGTCTTTAAGGTTGAAGTAGAATGAAAATGGAAATACATATTAATTAACATAATTGGATGCTAAAAGTGTATGCAATAGTGGTACTTCTTAGGGACTAATGGGTGCTCAAGCAAGCACCCCTTATGTGATAGATATCTACTCAGTATTCTATGTGAAAGGCAGATGAGCAGCAACTAAGAAATTTTGGTTCCGTCTTGAAGACACATGTGACTAGTGCAAACATGGAGTGTGTGATAAATCTCTTCCATTCTACTAAACTAAATGGTCGCACCAGTTTGAGTCCTCCAGATTAATAGACTAAATCAAAACAGAAAAAAGCTGAAGAAGGAAGAGCAGGAGGTGTTAATTGTCCATGTGCTACTAATTACCAGACAGAAAGAGCACGTTTTGGACCATATAACTTTGGCAGGTACAGGACTTTTGCTAATCATTCTTTGCTGATTGCGACCAAATAAAATCACGAAATCAAGCACCTATCCTTCAATTTTCGTAATCACTTCCCACACTACTGGAATTGTTCATATTTGGTATTGTAGTCAAAGTTGTAGGCTGCTCCTAATAAATTTGTTTGTTTTGACCCATCTTTAGTTGTTCCAATTACTTTTCTTCTTAAATCACACCATTTATTTTCACGAAGTTATTATCTTATAGAAAATGATTGCGCAATATTTTTTCTATTTCATCCATTTCTTTGGGTTGGGTGAGGGTTGTAAGAGGAGTGAAGCTATGTAACCATTTCGACATCGTTTTTTTAATTTTACTTTTTAGTTCCCTTTGTTGGTGAATTTTAGAAGAGCAAGTATAGAATGAGAAAAGCTGCACCATATAAATTGAAGACAAGTTTAAAGACCAATTTATAAAGGTGGACCTTTAAATTCTACTGGCTCTTTCTTATTTCTTCCCCCCCCCCCCCCCCTTTTTCATGTACCGTTGGCTCTTGGTCTAGCTGAAATATATACAAATGCTAATATCCAAAATCTTTCAAAATTCAGACACCGATGTAGTTAACAGATTTACTACTTTATCAGTTTAAATGGTGAATTGTGTATGGTATTAACATATGTGATATCTGAATTTAGAGATGTATCTATTCCAAATCGATTAAGATTTTCAGGCTTATACATAGCCTCTGTTATGGAAGCAAAAATGAATATAAAGTTATATGCAAATTATCAATCTACTTTCTACTATTCTTGAATGTTTTCATCAACCCCAGATAAAATATTATTATAGAATGTCTTTTGTATGTTAGATACTTCAATACTCTTGGTGATTGCTGAGGTTTGTTATTCAATTTCTCGTTATCTAGGCTACTTCATGTCCAATCATTGGATCATCACAGTACCATAAAATCCAAGGTTAGCCACATTTTTCTAAAGCTCAGTGGGTCCAACTATCAAATGCTTTCATAGTAGAATTACCGACACGAACCAAATACACCAACTAAACAGAACTTATACTGTGTCTATAATATAACAAGACATAAGATATACTATAATATTTGCGACATTATACATATAAAACTCTAGGTAGAATGTAACCTAGTGAAGCACGAAGTAGAAGTAAATTAATTAATCTATGTACTAATTAATACAAATACAACCACTCATCAGAGATGCCTAGATTTTCGGGTTTTTTTTTTTTTTTTTTTTACTGTTGGAGAAGACTTAATAAAGTGTCTACAAGATCAACAGTATTGGTGTCCACTGAAGACAGTAGTTGAGATAGCTTCTCACTGAGATCATCCACCTCACTGTGCAGCATTCTGATGTAATTACACGTCTCTTCCAGTATCTTTGATGCTGGTACCTGTCATTAAAAGTTAAGGAGAAGAAAACAGATCTTAGAAGCTTTCTAGTTTAATGAAGTTGACTACATAATGATTAAATCATAAGACACTATTTGGTCGTTACATGTAGCTAAAAAGCTAAATTTCTATAGGCAATTAACAAAAAGTACTTTTGCGCGACACTAAGACTAATTCAATTTCAAAGATCTAGTCACGCAAGGAAAATTGTACAAGGGCCATATTAGGAAACAAACAACCTATTCTCCCAATCAATGTAAGACAATCTAGCTAATATCCTTTTCTCGCACACACCGAGCTGAACATTTGGAAGGTGGAGAATATGACACATGGGACTCAACATTAAATAAATTAAAAATAGGAAGGATCCGACTCTTATACTATGTGAATAAAATAGACCTTAGACCTAACTCAGACTCAAATATTCGCTAGCCCAATTTCTTACGATCATATACATTATGAGACAACAATCATCAATTTCCTTAACAAATGTAGGTCAATCCAACAGTCTTCCAACGCATTTCCTAAAATGTGTTTGCACATTAATTCTGTATCATATCTCTGTTCATTTTAAGTGATTTTAATTAATAATCACCACTTCAATTAATGACCTACTTCAAAGAATTAATGTGTGTTATTTCGTAGGATTATATTTCTGCTTACTTTTTATAACCATATAGGTAGATATAGGTATTTTTATCTCTCTGAATTGCTTCCCCATGCAGGTGTAAAATTTAGAGATGGAAAAGTAAAGGGACTTATCCAATGCTGAGTACTCTGTGGCTACTGCAAAGCCACATGAAAGTATAGGTAATTAATAGATTGTGCATTAATTAAAGTAACAAAAAGTAATGACATCAATCTTAGCTGCACAATGTCTACCATTATGATAGCAAAGAGCTAGTTAGGCCACAGGAAAAGGAGGGAAAGAAAAAAAAAGTAAATGTAGATAAGAGGATCATATATACATATAGGACATACCCTAGAGTTGCTTGAAGAGGAATTTGGCAAGAGAGATTGTAATTTCAAGACAAGATCATTAATCTCCTCTTGAGTTAATCTTGAATTATTTGATCTTCTCCTGCAAGACATGACTACTTAATTAATTCAGCTATATATCAACTCCCTCTCCACTTGCCTTTCTTTTTTCTACAATGATAAGAATAAGCCAAGTGATAAATTGAAGAGGAAGAGGTTTGATTTGCTTTATAAGGCCCTGTAGGGTGAGTTTTGGACACAATCTATATGTAAGACAAAACAAAAAAGGAGCCTAGGAGGTCCCCATCCCTACACTTTTTTTCCACCAAAAGAAAAACAAACAGTAGCAGCTACCTAAACATAAGCTAATGTTAGAATGGTTTTGTTTGTAATAATCTTGACCCAATTATGTTGGCCTTAATTAGGACAAACTATCAAATAATGAGAATATTTAAAAAGCTCAAACTCTTGATTGAATTTCCTAATTTGATTAATATTAGACACGTATAATCTTTATTAATTGGAAACGCACCCGCACTTAGTTGGGAAGTGTACATAATAAAGATGTCTCTATAAGGCTGTGTTTGCTACGAGGAAAAATGTTTTTCTGGAATATAAATTTTTTCTTATATAGTTTTTAGTTTATAATAAGTAAGCAAATAATATTATTCCAAAAGCGTTTACTACATATAAGTTAAGCAAACATTATAGGGGTGTAGGGGTGTGTTAAAAGATGGAGGAGTTGAATGTCAATTATGGAACTTGTTTTCCCTACTTCAATCAGGGAAGTCATTTCTCTCATTTTTAAGAGACTTATTTTAAAAAAAATTTAACAACCAAACATAGAGAAATTAAAAAAAAATTCCTCTGTATCAAACACACCCTAATTTGTATACCACCAGAAAGATTCCTTGTCTTCTCTTTCTGTATACCTTTTTATTTCATGGTACTTAAGCTGTGGGGACTATGCCCCCTTCTTGTCTCTGCATTGCCTTCTCCCTTCCCTTTTAAAAATTTTGAGATTTGAGTTCACATATTTCCACCAACATTTCTAGTCTAGTTTAACAAAATAAAGCATTCTTTTACAGATAGCACCTTATCGATCGATATTTTATCTGCGTGACGAATATGTTTTTAGCATATTTCTCATCTACCCTCGTAATGGTTTTGGACTATCTATAGACATAAAACTAAAAAAGGGGTGCATTTATGTTATTTTTATATGTATTGTAGACATAATGTATGTATACTAACGGTTTTGTTTTTCAGATTGGGAATAAAAAACGGTTACTTCTAAAGGACAAAATGAAAGCAATTTTATAAATGTTGATAGATGACTTGGAGGCTTTCGAGACATTCCGCTGGATGTATATTGTGTTTAATAGGAACTTTTACAACTAACATCAGGTGTTAACTGGCCATACCCTTAGTCCCTAGTTAAAGTGTCTAAATTAATTTTTTGACAAGTTGAAATGGCAGTGTATGTATTCAGCCTTAAATATGTCTTTTTTTAAATAAATAAAAAAATCTCTATTACATATGAGAGGTGGTAGTTTTGAGGCTATTCCCATCCATTTGTTTCTAGAAATGGGATACATTAATACATTTATTGTAACTTAAAACTTGATCTTTCAAGTTTAATTTGTAATGGAGGCTTAGGTCCTATGTCCCCCTCATGTATTTTCCTTTTGCAACAAATAAACAAGTACCATCACGGGAGGAAAATACTTCAGGGTGGATGGCTTCGATTTAAAAAAAAAAAAAAGATACATACGGGAGCTAGAAAGGATACTTGTCACGATAAAAATCGAACACTCACTACGATTTCTACCAGTATCACTAGAATTTAAAGCTGGGGCTCTATATTAATGTGTTCTTAAAAATTAATCTAACTAATCGCACATTTAATCGTTTAAATTAAATTAGCGGCACATTTAATCGTTTAAATTAAAAATAGCCCGACGAATACATAATATATGCATAATCCATAAACAATTATAACCGGTGAAGTCGATGTATAATTTATGTATAATGACTAAAAAAAGTAAACAGTAAATCCGGCTAGTTATTTACGTAACGATCCCTAATATTTACGTATCCTGCTTTTAAAGACATTATGATTGCCTAATCATGGGATGTAAAGGGCTTCCATGGTAGCCTTATCCAACAACTTTTGCTTACATTTAAATTTAATGGATGGAAAATGTACAAAAGAATGAAACTTTTTTTATAAGCAAATGATTGTTTGTGAAGAGTGTAAGACCACCTTATCTTCGGCCAAAAGGGATTTAAAAAATTGATGTGGTTCATTGGTTTTGGCATTCAACTGTCTAATCTAAGTTGACTATGGAGTACAGTTGGAACTTGAATTAGGAAATTAGAAATCTCCTGAATAGTTAATGTTTGGGGAAAATAGAGTTCACATAAGTTGGTTCGACCTATTTGAGGTTAGGTTTAGTATTAAGTTTTGGCAAAAGTTGAACTAACTGTTGAGACGTCTTGGTTCACTATTGCTTCTGCATTTCCATAGCTAGAATTTTTAAATTTTGACGATGAAAAAAAAAAAGATGATAGCTAGGGGAAGGTGCATTATACATTTGAAACTCTCGAGTTCATAAAAATGGGCTAAATACAATGGATCTTGGCGAAGATAGGAGTTTGGGCTAAGAATAATCGAGATTTAATGTATATGTATAAAAAAATTGATTTATATAAATTGTGTAATTTTATATTTAAATAATAAATATAATATTTCAACCAATGATGTTTAACTGATTTATTGTATGTGACTATGCCACTGACCCAGGCCACATGTTCCTATTTCTTATGATGATTTGGGTAACAGTAGAAGCTGCAAACGGACAATATAGAAGTTTAAATTTTCTGCACTGATAATGTATAATATATTTATACCATTATTAAATTACCTGATATAATAGATAATTATTTATAACAAACAATATATATTAACTTGGAAAAAACTAAAATAAATAACGTTCTATAACAAATTAATTAGGCAGTTAATTTGAGAATTTCATATAGAGGAGGCTGTTGCATAAATATAGAGATAATATCTCATATGGTGACTCAAATATAGATGTTTCACTCATAAAGTCACTCAACTTTGTTTTTTAACCAGAAAGTCACTCAAGTATGAGTGTTTTACTTCGAAAGTCATTCAACTTTGGTTTCTAATCAGAAAGTCACTCAACTTTTGGTATTTCACTCAAAAAGTCACTCAATCTATTTAAGTGATTTTTTAATTACATTTTGGTGATTTTTATTTAAAGTCAAAATTATAAAAAAAAATAAACATGTACCCATTTTAATTATTTTATTGACCCTCCCATTTGACCCGACCCACTCAAAATATATTAACCTACACCTTTTATTTTAAGTGAGACAACATTTTTATTTACTGGGAAGTTCATATTTTCGTTTAAAAATAATTTTAGTTGATTCAGTTGCATGTATCCAGCTACTTTCTTGTGTTTAAAGGGGTAAATTACTATTTTGCATTTTTTTAAACAAAAGTTAGATTACTCAAATGTATTGTGGACCATCTATAGCATACTCCCTCCGTGTCAATTTGTTTGACACTTTCGGTTTTCCGAAATTCAAACGAATTATTCTTTAATCGTAATTTTTTTATGTCTTTTAAATATTTTTAAATAATTAATCACGGTGACTTATAGTAGTTTTCATATAGTTTTCAAATATGTAAATTTTATTTTGAAAAAATTAAAGATGTTATGTTCAAATACACTGACAAAATTAAGAAGTTTGACCCTCGAAAAGCGAAAAGTATCAAAATAAAAACGTTGTCTCACTTAATAAAATGTAGGTCAGTATATTTTTAGTGGGTCAGATAAAATGCGCAGGTCAATAAAATGGTGAAAATGGGTAGTTGTTTATTTTTTATAATTTTGACTTTAAATAAAAAACACGAAAATGTAATTAAAAATCACTTAAATATGTTGAGTGACTTTCTGAGTGAAACACCAAAGTTGAGTGATTTTTCGGTTAGAAACCAAAGTTGAGTGATTTTCTGGTTAAAAAAATAAAATTGAGTGACTTTTTGAGTGAAACGCTCATAGTTTAGTGAACATTTGAGATATTATCTCCCTAAATATATAATGGTATCGTTTTGCATGTGACGAGATTGAATGCATTTAGAAGGGTTCTCATTGTAAGTTGTAGCTATGGATATGGCACATTGAAAAAACTGATCAATTTTTAATTTTTTTTTGGTGGTGAAGTTCTTAATCTGCAAGTCATTGAATTGATATATTTGTTCATGTTTTCCTTACTGGAAAATGAATACATATTCAAGTAATCTGGCCTTTGAGACGTATTTTTCTTCCTCTAGTCATGCCTACCAATTTTTCCTCCAAATGAAAAATGTGAAAAGCCATTTAGAGAAACTATGATAACATGGTAACAAGTTCCTCAAGAATTGGAAGGGCTTGACATCGAGGAAAAATATATTTATGAATTGTAAAGGGGCCGATTGTATGTGTGCAAATCATCACCTCTGCTTTCTTGTTTTATGCTCTCTCCATTTTATTTTACCTGAAACTATTTTATTATTAGTTTATTTAAAAAAAATATATTCTTCTTAATATCTGAAAACAATTTTATTTTAATTTTTTTATGCTACCCATTATATGCTTTTATTTCCATAAATTTTTCTTTAGTGTTTTTATCTTTACTAGAATTTGAATTTGAAATTTCATAATTCTCAATACACTTCATTGACCACTAGGACCGTAGTGTTAGGTGCTATAACCTAGAAATTTCATAGGGTGTTTGGTCCATAAGTCCTTTTCTTTTTCTTAATTGAAATATAGAGGGAGTAGGTCAGTTTACTAATTTTCTTTGATTAAATTAATTTTTGAAGAGTATAATTAGCTTTATTTTGATATAAGGTACACAAAATAAAATATGAGGTCTCCCATTCAAATTTCAATAAATAAAAATATTAGTTGATTTTTTCTCATATGTCTTCGTCTTGGTGTATAGAGTTAACTGATTGGTGGGAGGTGAGAGATATTTAGTGAAATTAGTTGATTACGTACAAATTGATCCGAGCATGATTATTAAAAGAAGGGTACACAAAACAAAAGAAAGAAGAGAGTTGATGTGACAAAACATAAGAGGGGAGGATGAATGACACAACTTTAGGCAACGCATGTAATACAAATACCGTATGAATGCGCCACATGAGGCAATGGCTGACCTGTGACTCATTATTTCCTTCTCATTGGTTGTTTGTTTCTGCTCGTCCTCATTTACCAAACAACCAATTTCCTAGTACTACTTTTTTTCTTCAACCCCCAAATTTTCGGCGAATTTGTTTCTTTTTTTTTTCTTTCTATCTCTTCATGCATGAATTGTACAAGGAGCAACAGTGGGCAGCTTGCATTGAGCTAAGAATGGATTGCCACGTGGGTACTAAACCTGTTTCGGTTGCAAAGCCATGTCATGCTACTTCCCTCTGATGTGGACACCGCAGCAACTAGCTCTCAATTTTACCAATGTTTCATGGTAGGGGACTTAAAAATGTACAGAACCTGTAGTGACTATGTGGCCCTTTTTATCCTTTTAGCATTTAGTATTCGAAAACAGAGACTTACCTCACGAAGGTAGGGTAAGTCTACGTACAACTTATTCTTTCCGGACTTCACTGGTGGGATTACATAGGGTATGTTATTGTTGTAGTATTTAGTATTTAAAATTCATTGGTCGAAATAGAAATCGGATATTTTCTAGCCAAATCTCATCATTTATTACAATTCTTCGGTGTAAATTCTGGCTTAGACATGGTATCTAGTCCATATTGTTATTCCTGTTTCTAGTGGAGTATGTTATGTGTTACTCTACATTGATTAATGGGTGATTAATTCAAATTCACATCGGATAAGTTCATCGAAGGTGTAAACCATTCATTACAAATAGGTTTTACATTCTAGAGACTAGAATTTAAGACTTGTAGTCAAGGTAGAGGAATGTTACCCATTTCACCACATCCCTTCTAGGTGTGATTACTCTATACATAGACCATAGTAACTGCTTTCCATTGTCGATGGCCTGATGTTACAACTCCCAAATGTACTCGCCAATTCTAGGATTCTGATTCAGAATTCCAATCTTATGATGTTGACTTTGCTATTAGTACTATGTTCAATTTCCACCTCACAAACTTACTAATACAGATTACCTAGTGGTATGAAGGATGCTCAGAGCACTCTGACTCTTCTTCCTTTTGTGCTCTCTTATCAAATCCAACAGCAATATAAACAGGCTGAAAGAGACATGGAAGTCTGAGTAACTCGCAACTATCAATCAAGGCATATGCTTTATTGATAGAAGTACTTTTACCATCAACTGATAGATTGAGTTCTAGTCATGAGGAATAAGTAAGAAACATCTCATGGGACCAGAGGTTAAAAAAAAAAAAAAAAAAAAAAGGCGAGTAAGCAGCCAAACCAGTTTTTTTCTTGCAATCCTTCAAATTCAACGTACCAACAGAAATTAAAATGAGTCACTATTACAAAATAGACGGAAAAAAATCATATTTTCCAACAAAGAAAGATGATCAGGATGATACTAAAAACTCTAGCAATATACAGTTTTATCCCCCTGCGATTGCTGGTGAAATCTACTTCATCCTCTAAAATACAGTTCACTGAAATTAGATCTGTGAGAATCACTATATCAAAACTGAATACTCCATGTTTCTATGCTGAATTTGGTAAACCTCTATCGGACTATTCCAAAACTAAAACTTATACAGGGGACAAGATTTATATCCTATTCTTTGCTACTTTTTCTGTCTCAGCTGCTGTCAAATGCCTTATCCCGTTTTCTTTCAACCATATTTCACCTCCTGCCAAACAATTCTGGAGCTGCTTCTTCCCCATTTTCAATAGCTTCAGACCTTCACTCAATTTGGGAAAGAAACCCTCAGGTCTTAAACACCAAGCTCCGAACACCCCGAATAAAACTGCCAAATCATTGCTAAGCCTCTCAACTCCGCCGTCAGAAAACTTAGCATTGGTCATCAAAATACCATTAAAAATTAACTTGTCCAGCCCAGGGGCCAAACTTCTCCAGACCCCAACAAAATCCATTCTATTCAAACCTTCTTCTAGTACTGACATCTTTCCCTGCAGATAATCTAGTGCCCCAACAAAAGACTGGGATACCATCCACCCTTCTTCACCTTTTTCCTGCCATTGCTTCTTGTTCTTTAGATAGTCTCTGCAGCAAACATCGAATCCCCTCAAAACAACCGTAGACAGCTTGTCAACCCATCCTGTTCTAAATTCTTCCAACTTCCTAATTTCTTCATAAAGAACTCCATTTCCAGATGATTCCTCTGAACCAAAGCCCATTCCATCAGTAGATGTGTCCAACTGAGTAACCTGGTCCAGCCCCAACTCAAGAAAAAAGATATCCTCGCACCATTCCTTTAAAATAGACTCAAAATAGCGTGCAGCATTTACAGACTTAGCAACTTTCATCAAAGCGTCATTATCTGTCAAGGCAGTTAACCCTTCGGCTTCTTCGCACCTGAAAAGCAAACAACCCAAAAATCTGTGTATTATTGGTGCACCCGCCAATTTCAAAAATCTTGATCTCAACTCTATGCTAGGCAGTGATCGACAACGATCAATAACAGCCAAAAAACGCTGATGAAAGGCACTGGCAATTGCTGGAGACTTATTGTCTTCTTGGGCTGATAGAACAGCCACTCCACGAACTTCTGTCGACCAACTTCTTTCATTCTCAATCTCAGGTTTCAATTTATCAAATGCATCAGTAAGCTCTATATCAGCCCACAAGTCAAGCCAATCAGGCCTGTCAATAAATACAGAAAATGATGAAAGTTTCTCTAGTTTTGCATCTTCCTGCAAAGAAAGCAAGATACCCAAGTGTGAAGCAAGAGACTGAACTCGCTTATCAAATGCTATCATCTGATCAACAAGATGGAGCCAGGATATTCTAGCCTGCGAGTGCGTTCCACTTGAGCTCTCTTCATTCAGCTGACTAGCATAAATGGGAAATATTTCTTTTGCCAAGTACGTCGATAGAGAAGTAACCATAGCTGAGATCCATTCTTCTCTGCAACTGTAACCTGACAGCATTGCCTCATCCACCAGTGGCTGCAGTAACTCGTCCATAGAATCAACATAATCCCGTGTCACCTTGTATACAAGGGCAAAGATGTACTCTGGTTTATCAACCCACTTGGAGAAGTGGCGCTGAGATGCAATTGATATAGGATTGACAAGCTCTTCAATGGCCCAAAGTGGCTGGTGCAACGCAATTTCTCTATTCTCTCCCTCAAGTTGACGAGATTTTCTTTGCCGCTGCAGTTCCTGTAGACTGCACAATGCTAGAAAACTTTCACAATATTGTTGTTTAAGGTCCCCTTTCATTGTGAAAAGTGGGTTCTGGACATCAGTTGACCCCTTTGACTTTGGGGCTAAGGAATTTAAAGTGGACAGAGGTGGCGGCCAGCCAAGGGAAGTCAGAAGGGATCTGTGATCTGCAATTGCCTGCGGTCTTAAAATGGCTAGAGATCGATCAACTCTATGATCAACTGCTGACGCAAGTCGTGTCCACTGAGGATGTGTTTTTGCCACTAATCTTAGTGTATCTTCAGTTAACTTCAGGGTTCTGATGGCAACACCCCGCATCTCCTGAAAACGAGAAATTATAGAAGGATATGAGCAGAATTTTTACAAAATATCACTTCCGTTCCAAAAGAGCACTAACTTCTGAACTTTTTGTCGATGGTTCTCTCCTCAACGTTCTCTTCACGGTGGACGAGACAGCATCTTCGATATCACCAACCAAAGAATCAAGCTTCAATACTGTCTCTGGAAATTACAATAAGAAAAAGGTCATTAGAATGAAATATTTCCAAATGAAAATGTGTAAAAGATCACAGCATTTGTTAGGCATAAAACAACTGATGTGGACTATAATCAACACAGATAAGAGACAATTGAACATGGACGGGCTGCCCCATGACCTGTAAGAAACCATGTATCTACAAGGAAAGTATACACCAGATAAACATTAGCTACGCCCCAATCTCAAGCTAGCTGTGATTGGAATAAGAATCCTCACTAACCATAACTCTCTTTCTTGGCCCATTTCAGTTATCTAATACTAAAGGTTCTCTATAACAAATTAACAATTTCCATCATGCTAAATTTTGTAAGATTACATCCATCTAACCTGAATTCCCACCACTATGAAGGATAAAGATAAGTCAAGATTACTGAAAACAAACTTAATAAACTAGGAAAACAAGAAAATCTTATAAGGAATCCAAGGCCCATTCAGCATATAGCAATCAGGTCACAACATTTATTGTCTCGAAAAAATCTTACTTGTTCAAAGTGCCACTAAATATATGTAAACTTAATGACATTGTACATCAGTGGCACTAGAGTTTAAATGCACAAGCTTTTTCTAAATATAATCTAATTTAAGTTTATGATCAAAACTTGACAGACCAAAAAAATGTGTGCCAAACTTGAAGATGCCCTCATTACCTTTTAAGGATTTAAAATTTTAAAACTGAAGATGCCCTCCATTTCGTATTGAAAGTATGTCTATAATCAGCTGTGGCAGCCATCATCTCAACTTTCTATCATGAACTTCAAGAACGGGCTAAGTCTGTATCCTTGGTCTGCAACTTTTTACCTAAATTGACCAACTTACCCTCAGGTTAGCAATATTTTCAAATAGACTACTAGAACAAAAAGTATGTGGCTTAAATTTTTTATACAAAAACAAGAAGGACAAAGGCACTCTACCAACTTTTACATTTACTTCAGGCCCAAGCATGTCCTCATTCTGTCCTACTGCCACGGAAAGGGTACCCATGAATTTAATACTTCTAGGACATGATTTCCACACATATCAGATGCAAACATCCCTGTCAATAATGAAATCTTCTCATCAGAATAATTTCCCTACTTCCCTTCATCCCCTACACCATATGCCTCTAAATCATCTTCAAACTATTGAATATCTATCAGTCTCATCTCTCCATGACAGACAATTTCTAATCAAACAATGCCTTTCGCTACTGAAGACATTCAGAATGATGGCTTTTTGCTCAATTTGAATAACAATCTTCATAATGAATGCTATTTGTTTCTTTGATACTCAACCAAGTGATTAAAATGGTACAGACATGACACAGTTGTTTCAGCAAGAAACAACAACAGAGGCAACTATTCCCACTTAGACCAAAACTCTTACCTCACTTAGTAATTAAACCTACCTCACTACTACCATGCAGATAATGTCAAGGTAGCAAAATGATACCTCACTACTACCATGCAGATAATGTCAAGGTAGCAAAATGAATATCCTCTGTTAACTTTTAGGATAAATACATTACACCCCACCAAACAAGAGCGCTCTCTCTCTCTATGAACCATGCTGATCTAACCTCAGTTTCTGAAATTTCCATGACCTATAATTTCGTGATTAAATTTTGCCATAGAATGGTTTAATATTGTCAACTTCGGACTTCAAGGAGGTACACTGATAAAGACAGTGTCAGACAACAAGATTTTAAGAATGTGGAGTGCCTTTTATTTTATATTTTTTATCACCGCGGCGTCCGGACAAGCTTGCACCTCGACTAATTCCACAAGGTATATGCTACCTCACACCAGCACAAGTACCGGTAACTCTATCCGCCAAGGCTTGGATATATGGGAAGATAACACCCAGTGTTTTTGCCTCCTCTAGAATTTTCACATGATACCTCATGGCTCTCAATCTAACACTGACCAATAGGCCACAATTTTACATAAAATTGGAGTCAACCATTATACAACATGTCAGTAAGAAGAGACTTTATAAAGTTGAGAAGTTGCACAAAATTTGACAGGAAAAGCTACAAACGAAAGTATTCATGGTTAAGGATATAGTGTTCAAATGGACAACTTGAGAAGTCTGTGTATCTTGTAGAGACAACTTCTAGTGAAAATATTTTCGCTTTAAGGCAGTAACTGTTCTCACAGTAAATATTTCCAACTTGTGTGTCCTTCAGAATTTTAAGGAACAAAATTTTGAATATCTCGCTAAGTCTACAACAATAACAACGAAGCTCAATTCCAAACATGTTGAGTCCGGCTCTATGGATTCTTTACTAACCATGTTGCTTCATTTAAGCTCAACTTAGGCCAGTATTAAACAAAATAAAAATTAGAAATAAGAAGTACTAAAATCTCTTTATATTTTCTACTGGCATATCAATCTTTAACAGGAGTAAAAGGTTGCACAAGAGTATAGGACCTAAAATAGACGTACTAACACGAGTTAAACATATTTCCAACTAATTGGTATCGCTTATATAGATCTTTTTCTTCCATTGTGTTCTACTTTTCTCTAAGCCTACATAGGATCTCACAATTAGTCTATTTGAACTTTTTACTCACAAGTTGTGCCTAAATGTGAAAAGAGAGTACCAAATAGTGGTAGCATGGCACGTCTAATCTGAGCATTAAATTTCATATTTAATCCATAGAAAAGACATTACTTCAGAAAGCAACTGTACTATACCAACACTTTTACCACAGCTTCATGCTAATTCCTATGTGTTGGACCAAAATCATAACAAATTCAGGCCCTACCTCATTGAGTATGTTAAATCAGTGGTCACAAGTTCTTCTAAGAGTCTGTTGATAGTTTAGAATTTTCCTTATTGTGGTACTTTACCTCAGTCTTCATCTTCATATGTTAATGTGTACCTCTATTGATTCATGTGCACCAAATCATCAAGTTCTTTAAGAGGTCAAAATTAGTTGCAATACTAAGAATAACCTTTTGAATGTAGGTAACACTAATCCAAATATTTTGCAAAACTAAATGAGTAACCTAATCTATACTATCTTAGTATTTTCCTATGGAATAAAAAAAGTTGGCATCCACTCACTAATACAGGTAATATAGCGAGCTATGATTTAGTATCCCAATAACTAAAGCTACTAACTGAAATTCCTTCTTATACATTTCTTTGCCCTTTGGCCTTCAACAAACACTTAGATACTCAGCTATCATAAATGCATCTCAACGTCTTGTCATGGCTATAACGCCTAGAGAGTTGGTAACATAAACTGGCTTGATCTGCTCATAGCCTGGCTTGATCTGCTCATAGCCTAGAAATAGAAGATCGAAACAAGGTCTTGAACCAGTCATCCAATTATGTGGCAAAATTTGCCAATGTAACCCGAGCTAGATAAAAAAACAAAAACTGACATCTGATATCTCTTCCCACACAGATTACTTAAAGGTTATTGCTTCATTCCCCAATACTTTTACAATATACTTCTTCCTTGTTCAACTCTGAAATTACTTATTCATTGTATCTTCTGATTATATTTTCATATCTTTTTCCCTCATTCTAATTGGGGAACCAAAGAGAACATTCAATGTCAAAAGAAAACACACACAATAGACAAAAAAAAAGGCAGTCTGGTGCACTAAGCTCTCGTTATGCGCGGGTCTGGGAAAGGGCCGGACTACAAGGGTCGCAGTCTTACCCTTGCAGAAATGCAAGAGCTGTTTACATGGCTCGAACTCGTGACCTCCCGGTAACATGACATCAACTTTACCAAGTGTCCACCGAGGCTACTTCACATACACAATAGACAAGATAACAAATTTTTCCATGTGAACTCACTCACCTGCATAAGTTCGCACAGTGTCAACCCTAGCAACCTCTTTAGCCAATGCCGGTAGCTCCTCTCCCAGTACCTTCCCTGATCCTCCATCTACACAAACAAAGGACAGATTTTTACAAGTAATTACACATGAGCATATCAATAAATACTACTAATAAATTGGCAAGTCTATGGAAAAAAATATGCATTTTGCACCTGATGAAGAAGAGCAAGAAGCTAACTGAAGATCTCCTAATTTGGCATCTATATCACGGAGAAGAGCACCAGTTCGATCCGAATGAGAAGCGTGGATGATCAGATAGTTCCGGAGCTGTGTATTGAGATCCGAAAGCCTTTGATCGAGGACATGACACTGAGTTCGGAGCTCCGAAAGAAGAGCCGGAGCCTGTTCAATGTCTTCTTTTGCGTTGAGCTTTCCGTTGAGGAAAGAAATGACCGAACCGGACAGAGATGATGGCGGAGGCAGTTTTCGAGTTATCGGGTCCATCGTTGATGCATTCGGATCACACCGTGTATAAAAAAGAATCCAGTTGAAATGTAAAGTGCAGTTAATGGGTTTGAAACTTGAAATTTGCAACAGTTTAGGAAAATTATATTACCCAAAAGTTGAAGTAAACTGGAACACAATGTCACAATACAACATTGTGACCAAGTTTTATGTAATTCATTTTAGTCCTCAAAGTATTTAAGTAATTAATTTTAGTTTTATAATTATAAGTCTTTTCATTAGTTATGTTAATTGCATAGTAATCCTCTGGATTTTCAGAAAGTGAAATCAGTTGTAAGGCTATTCATAGCCCCTAACGTTGTTTCATTGCATTAGCAATCAATACAAAGAAATTTTCTCTCTTCTTCTTCTTCCTTATTTTCATGCGCATTTGGTTACTATAACAAGTGTAATTACTCTCTTGTTACAAATGGCATCAGAGCCCGCTGCGCCGACGGCGCCGCCACAAAAAATGTTAGATATACACGAAGAAATGTGTGCTCTGAACAAGAGGTTGGAAGCCCTAGAAATCAATCAGTTGCAGTTCCAATCGCAAATGGACGAGTCAAGAGAAACAAACAAGAAACTGGAGTTATTTTTGTCGAAAATGCAACTTCGACGAGCTCAACTCCCCCGGGGAGTTCGAATCCTAGTTCCCCGACGACCCTAGGTGCAACGGCTACCTTAAGGGCAACACTAGAAGGAACACCACTGAATTTCAGCCAGAGCGAAGTAGGGCAGTCCTCAGGTACTAAGTCACCTATACCTAATACTCAAGTCATATACACTCCCTCAACCTTTCTGATGGGAAAGGGTTTCACTTTTTCCCAGCTCCACTTTTCTCGAGTCCACCCTTTATCAAAACCCTAATTTTCCCATGACAGCTCCAGTTTCACCCAACCCCATAGCCAATAACCATGACACAACCAACAACAACAGAACCCTAAAACCTAAGATAAATTTTCCAGAGTTTGATGGAACTAATCCTATGAGTTGGCTTAGAAAATGTGAGAAGTTCTTCGAGTTGTATAACATACCTAAGAAAGAAAAATTAAGCTACGCATCAGTTCATATTGGGGAGAGAGCTGATGTGTGGTTTGACAGTTACATTGTTAACCACATGGGAGTAATGACATGACCAAAGTTTTGTGCTGGAGTGTGTAGGAGGTTTGGTAATATTAAGCCTCAAGATATTGTAGTTGAGTTTAATAAGATTATGCAAGCAGGTCGGTTGATCAGTACCAAGACAGGTTTGAAGAACTCACTGGTTATATGACCATTATCAATCCTCTACTAAATGAAATCCACTATGTAGCCAGTTTCATTAGTGGGTTGAAACTTGAGTTGAAGCCCCTAGTGAAAATGACTATTCCTACCACAATTTTAGATGCTTATGAAACTGCTAAGTTGTATAAGGAGTCTTTCAGAGCTCTCATACCCTTCACCCCTCATAAAAGCTCTCAGAATAACAACACAAGACCCTTAACTATCACTTACCACAAAAATACACAAACTACCACCACAAGATACCCCACTAACTCTCCTAACCAACATCCACGAAGAATAACCTATCCTACCCAAAGAACACAAACCAAAGCACCATATAAACCAAACACCCTTCCAACCAACCTAGAAGCACTTAGAGAACAAGGTTTGTGCTATAAATGCAAGGAGAAATACTTTCGTGGGCATCAATGTAAAACAAGAGTAGTGAATACCATATAAGGAAGAGAAGGAGGTGAAGCCAAAAGGTATTTGTGGATGTAGCTGAGACATTAGAAGAACCATAGGAGGAACAAGCTGAAATCTCAGTAAATGCACTACTAGGTTTAAGTTCTTCCAAGGGAAAAATTTCACTATCAAAATCATATAATATGCTAGCAAGATACATATGACAGTTTTGATAGATAGTGGTTTCACATACTTATTCATTGACCCATACATTGTTAAGTGGCTAAGAATGGCCATGCAAACCACGAGGAAACCTATGAGAGTAATTATAGCTAATGGGCAAGAGATGAGTTGCCAATTAGAGAGTCATTCATTTGGATGTAAAATGCAGAATGAACAATTCAATTTCAAACTCAGATTAATGAAGGTAGGAGGATATGATATGATACTAGGGATGGATTGGATAATAATGTGGCTCCGGTGATCTTGCATACTAGACCACATAACATAAGTTTCATGTCTGAAGGGAGAATGATCACATTGTATTGAGAGAATGATGACGTTGGAGTAGCAACAATGAACTCTGATGGGCTAAGAAGAATGATATAATGTGGCACTTGTGAAGTGGTAGCTGAATTGTCCATGATTCAACCAGGGGTATTAGTCAAGGATAAACAAGCAGTGCATCCTGCTATTGATAAGCTTTACAAAAATATCAACTCATCTTTCAAGAACATACTGAGCTGCCACCAAAAAGAGAGTGTGATCATAGGATCAACCTTATCCCTTGAGATCAACCCTTTAACTTAAGGCTCTACATGTATTCTTATGATCAAAATAATACCATTGAGTCTATCATTGCAGATATGATCAAGGTTGCTACTATAGTACCCAGTCAACCATCCTTTGCATCACCTGCATTGTTAGTTAAAAAGAAGGACTCTACATGGAGACTATGTAGATTATAAGAGGTTAATTAGTCTAACTGTGAAGAACAAGTATCCCATCCCTATGATAGATGACCTACTAGATGAATTATTTGGGGCAAATGTGTTTTCTAAGGTTGACTTAAGGGCTGGGTACCATCAAGTGATGATGAAAGAATGAGGTGAGCACAAAACTGCATTTAGAACACACCATGGGCTCTGGGAGTTCAGGGTAATGCTTTTGGCCTAACCAATGCCCCTGTAACTTTTCAATCCCTTATGAACTGTGTCTTTAAAGAACAACTAAGAAAATTCATCTTAGTGTTCTTTGATGACATATTGATTTATAATAAGACTATGGATGACCACCTTGTACGTCTGGAGACTGTTTACCAAGTAAGGCAAGTGTGATTTTGGACAACCTCAGTAGAGTACTTAGGGTCACATTATCAATGACAGAGGAGTGAGTACTGATCTAAGCAAGGTTGATGCCATGCTAGATTGGCCATGTCATAAGACTATAAAGGAATTGAGAGGTTTCTTAGGGCTAACAGAGTATTATTGAAAGTTTGTGAAGAGTTATGCCCACATTAGCAAACCCCTGACCAATCTGTTAAAAAAAAGTTTTTGTGGAATCCTGAATCTGAAACAGCTTTCAACCAGCTTAAGGTAGCCATGTACCAGCACCCATGTACTGGCACTCCCTGACTTTACTAAGCCTTTTGTATTGGAGGTTGATAAAACAACACTGGATTGGTGTTGTGTTGATGCAAGAAAAGAGACCCTTGGCTTTTATGAGCCAGGCTATGAGTAAAAGACACCAAAGAATGTCCACTTATGAGAATGATTGATAGTACTGTTACAAGTTGTTGATAGGTGGAGGCATTATTTACACCCCACCATTTCATAATAAAGACCGACCACTTCAGTCTGAAGTTCTTACAATACCAGAAAATAACCACTTCTTTGCAACATAAGGGGATAATCAAGTTAATGGGGTTAAGTTTTGAGATTCAGTACAAAAAATTAGTGGAAAATGTGGTTGTTGATGACTTATCTAGGAAGGTTACCTCTCTAAAGGATAACAACAATCAAGCAGATACCACACAATGCTTAGTGATAACACAAGTACAACCCAAATGGATTGATGAAATTCTGGAGAGTTATAAAGGGGACCAAGAAGTGTTATAAGCCATCACCACTCTTAGTGCCAACCCTAACCCTGAACTGAACATTTCCTTATAACAAAGAGTGATGAGATACAAGGGAAATGCTTGGGTGGGGGAAAATGGACCTCTGAGGCAGCAATTGACTCAGACAATACACAAGTCAGGATTGGGAGGGTATTCAAGAGTCTGGGCTACTTATCAGAGACTAAAGGCAGTATTCTATTGGCCTGCCATGATTGAGCAGGTTAAGGCTGTAGTACAAGTTTGTGAGGTGTGCCAAAGATGTAAAGATGAGCAAACTGCATATCCAGGCTTATTACAACCTATTCTTATTCCTGAATGAGCTTGGGAGCATATCTCAATGGATTTTATTGAGGGACTGCCTAAATCTGAAGGAAATGATACTATATTAGTGGTTATTGATAGATATAACAAATATGCACACTTCATTGTCATTGCTCACCCTTTCACTGCCCCTCAAATAACTAGGATATTCCTAGATAACTTTTACAAGCTACACGGACTACCCAAGAGTATAGTGTCTGATAGAGATATGTTGTTTATTAGCAATTTCTAGAAGGGTTTGTTTAAACTTCTGCAAGTTCAGCTTTGTTACAGCTCAACCTATCATCCACAGACAGATGGCCAAACTAATAGACTCAACAGATGCTTGGAAAACTACTTAAGATGCATGACTGGCCATAAACCTAAAGATTGGCACAAATGGCTCTCACAGGCAGAGGTACAATAACAATCATCGCACATCCTTGAAAATGACCCATTTCAAAGTGTTGTATGGTTATGATCCCCCTCAGCTGACTTTTGAATTCATTTCTCAATCCAAAATAGAGATTGTAGATCAGATGCTTAAGGAAAGACAGCTAATGGGCAAGGTGTTGAAAGAGAACCTGACTAAAGCACAAAACAGAATGAAGACTAATGCATACAAGAAAAGAAATGAGAGAGAGTTCAATGTTGGATATTGGGTGTTCTTGAAGTTGTAACCCTGTAGGCAAATATCTATAGCCATAAGAAAGAGTCTCAAGCTAACATCAAAATTCTATGGCCCTTACTAGATCCTTCAGAAGATTGGACCAATGGCATATAGGTTAGCCTTACCAGTGACTGCAAAAATACATCCATTTTTTCATATCTCTCAACTCAAGAAAATGGTAAGATATCACATTATACCTTCTGTTGACCCTCCTTTTTGTTCAGCAGAAGGCCAGATACTAATAAAACCAGTTGCAGTGTTGGATAGGAGGATGATCAAGAAAGGAAACAGAGCTACCACTCAAATTCTGGTTCAGTGGGCCAACTTACTACATGAGAAAGCTACATGGGAAGATTATCAGTTCATGCAATCACAGTTTCCAAACATAACTGAGTTTTAAAGGAAGAAGCTTGTTCTCAAGGAGGGTGGGGTGTCACAATAGAATGTTGTGACCAAGTTCTATGTAATTTATTTTAGTCCTCAAAGTATTTAAGTAGTTAATTTTAGTCTTACAATTATAAGTCTTCCATTAGTTATGTTAATTGCATAGTAGTTCTTTGAGTTTTTCAAAAAGTGAAATCAAGTTGTAAGGCTATTCATAGCCACTAACACTGTTTCATTGCATTAGCAATCAATACAATCCTTATTTTCCTGGGCATTTGGTTACTATAAAAAGAGTAATTACTCTCTTGTTACACCCAATTGGGAAGAAGATGCTTTGCTGATTATTTCCGGCACCTTAGCGACCAGAATGCTTTGGAGAGGAGTTTTGGCTTTTGCAGAAGGGAAAATAACGATTGTGGTCCCTGAATTATTTCGTTACTTTAGTTATAGTCCTTGTATTGGTTCAGTTAATCACATTTAACTTTCAATTAAACTAAATATGCCGTGTTAGTCCCATAATTCTTGTTGCATGACGAGTAATGTTTTAGTTAGGTTGTGCAGCTTTCACATTCCCTAGTTATTTTATGAAACATTATGGATGTACAGAAGGATTTTGCGAGGAGGGTTATCGGAATAAAGGATGTTACTTACATCTTTTGCATTTTTGGTAAATTTTCACTTCTCACGATGATTTAATATTTTTCATGTAACATTTGACTATTTAAAAAAGCCATCCTTGCCTCATGTATCACTTTTTTATTCTTAACATAAAAGAAATTATATTGGAACGAATCTCTAAATATTTGCTTTAGGAAAAGCTAACACTTTTTGTTAAATTTCCTTTTTTTTATTAATTAGCGAATTTTGGTCAATGGCAGAATCTACAATGACTTTACACATAAAGTCATTTAATTTTATTTTCTAACACAAAAGTCACTCAACTAAGTGTAGTTCACTCAGAATGTCATTCAACTTTATTTTTTTGCCCGAAAGACACTCAATTATTGGTATTTCATTTAAAAAGTCACCTTATCTATTTAAGTGATTTTTTCATTAAATGTTGATGATATGAAATTTATATTTAAAGCTATTTTTTAAGAAATAATAACATACGCATTTTAACTATTTTATTGACCCGACCCAACAACAACATCAATAATATCATACCAGTGTAATTTCATAAGTGGATCTAATTTTTATTGATCCGACCCGCTACAAATATATTGACGAAGAGCAAACGGATACAACTTACATAAATTAACAAAAAATATATTGAAAAATCAATTCACACAAAATAAACAACAACTACTACCCAATGTAGTCCCACAATGTAGGGTCTGGGATGGTAGAGTGTATGCAGAACTCATCCCTATCATGTAGGTAGAGAGACTATTTTCGATAGACCCTCAACTCAAAGAATGCAAACCATAACAATGAGGAAAAGGAAATAATCAACAGGAATGAAACCATGAAATGCAAAATAAAGAATGACAAAGCAGTCTGAAAAAGAGAACAACAATGAACTACCACGCAATCATATGTCAATCGAAGTATAAGACACAACAAATAATAACAGGAATTAAAAGATAATAAACTACAAGGGTAATATGAAGCGTGACACGGACAACTACCTATTAACCTTCTACCCTGATTCGTGCCCTTTATAACCTCCTATCTAAGACCATGTCCTCGGTGAGCTGGAACTGCGCCATGTCCTGTCTAATCACTTCTCCCCAGTACTTCTTCGGCCTACCTCTACACTTCCTGAAACCATCCATAGCCAACCTCAAACCTCCACACTGGGTCATCCACACTTCTCATCTGCACATGTCTGAACCATTTCAGTCTCGCTTCCCTCATCTTGTCCTCCACCGAGGCTACTCCCACCTTATCCTGAATTCATTCATTTCTAATTCTATCTCTCCTCGTGTTCCCACACATCCACCGCAACATTCTCATTTCCGCCACCATCATCTTCTAATAAAACTGCAATCTCAAATCTGTCTCCCGCCAATGAGTATATGTGCTCTCCTATTTGAAACCTTCCAGTAGAAAAAACACTTTTAGAAGCTATTGATGACGCTTGAATATTCAACACATCTCGGGGCATCTTTGATAGTGTCAGAAATGTCTTCTCATTCTCCCTCCAGTAATTCAGCAAGTATTCACGCCCATCTTCATTGACAATTGATTCATATGATACAACACCCTGCAAAACATAAACATCAAACTCGCTAATTTGTGAAGAACTTGAACCACTATACATTCTATTTCTAAGGCCTTGAATACTAGAAGCAGAAACATCATGTCTTTTATTGGGTTGCAGTGAAGTAGAAGAAGATGGTACAGAAGTCGATTGATTATTTGCACTTTGCTCTTGGTATATATATATATATATATATATAAAACTTCTTCTTTAGTTGGTTCGTTGGTTGGGTGTGTTGAAAGTATTTCTAAGCTTCCATAAATCGTTTCAACAAGTGTTTTACAATCGTCTACTTTAATAGTAGGATTTAATACAGCAGCAATAAAATAAATAATGGGAATAGAAAAAAAGTATTTTTTTAATTTTATTAACATTTTTTTAATAGCTGGCTTGTAAGTTGGTTTTTTTTTCATATATTCATTAAGTAACAAAAATATTAGAGTTATATAAAATAACATAGATGAAATAGTAGGATAATAAATCCCACAAAATTCCTTAGTAGCTAGAAAAAAATTTCTCTAAAAATGTGAAAAGTTCCAAAATTTTATCACAATCATCATCTACAAGCATATCTGTTGTATTTTGATTATGTGCGTTAAATAATGATGTTATATGTCTTCTATACTCGTGAGCAACAAGTAGTTGTTCATACAAAGAATTTCACCTAGTCGAAACTTTTTTTTGAATTTTTTCTATAAGGTAATCCACAATCATGACAAGTTTTTATACACTTTGCGTCTTTGTATTTTATTACCTTTAAAAATAAAGTTTATAGCAAATTGTACTTTATCGAGAATGTTTTTAAAAAGTTTTAGGCCATCCTTTACAACTAAGTTATAAATATGACATGCACATCTAACATGAAAAAAATCGGAAAAAGATGGAGTAAATCGAGTTTTTAAAACGTTTACAACATAATTATTAGAAGAAACATTATATAATGTAATAGTCATAATTTTATTAGTAATTCCATCATAATCACAAATTTCATGAATATTTTGTGCAATAAAACTTTCAGTGTGTCTATCATCAATATATCTATATGCTAAAATACGTTTTTGCATAGATCAATTATGATCTATCCAATGACATGTTACAATTAAATAATCATTACCGTTAGTACTACGGCCTATGTAGAAGTGATAGCCACTTTGCTATTAAAATGATACAATAACGTAAATATTGTTGATATTCATGCGCAAATTTTAAAACATATCTTCTAACAGTTGATCTAGGAAAACCGTTAAAAGCATGATTATATGTTTCTCGAATGTAATGAATAAAACCAGGAGAGGAAGAAAATGAAAAAGGCAAACCTCCACAACAACTAATTTGCTAAATTTTCCCTATCTATGTGTTTATCATATCTAGGACCTATAATTTCCCCCGTCATCGGGTTAATTCGATCATGTACTTGGTCGGGGACACTATGTGAACCTTGTCACGACTCAGAAGGCATTTGCACACCGATTTTTCAGTCAGGTATTGGTTATACCTTGATTTGGTAGAGTTTTCTACATGTCTCATTAAATCTCCCGTCCCACCTTGACCTTTTTCAGTTTTATATTTATAAACTTCGCGATAAATTTTACATATAGCTAGTTTGATTATCAATGTCCCTATCAAAAAAATCTCATGTAGCTGATTTTAATTTTAGTTGTTTTTGGCCTCGACTCATACTAGGGGGAATATGAGGCATTCTAGTTTCAGTTTCAGGTTGAGACTCAGTCTGAGCCTGAGCCTGAGGTGGATGTGCACTAGTGGGTGTGTTATCTAAATTATCTTCTAAATCAAAGTCTGGTTCAGATGTAGAATAAACCTCATGATCTAATAGTATATTAATATTAACATTAAAAAAATCAGTTTCATCTATATGGATGAAATCATCGTAATTAGGATTACTAGAATATGCACCCTTACCCCTATTACCCATAGTACCTCTACCAGAAAAACGTCCACTTCGTTCCATTATAATTATGTAAATAAATAATTAAAGATAATGAAATTAAGTACGATAATTAAAATTAAGTAACAATAATAATTTAAAGAAGGAACGAAGGTACCAAACGTCCACGTGTAATCGAGGTTGAAAATTGAAACTTTGCTCGATGATCCTCAAGCTAATTGCCAATTTCACTCCCAAATTTCGAACTTTGATAGAAAATAACAAATAAAATATAATATTTAGTAGGCAATGTAGTCTTGTAGAGGAGATAGAGAGATTAGAGAGATGATAGGAAGATTTGTGAGAAAAATGAGATATTTATAGTTTAGAAATAAGGTTAAAGTGTAAATATACTAACTTAGGGGTTAAAAATAAATATGAAGGGGGTAGGGGGGCAAAATTGCCGATATAGCCGTTGCCAACGACTAAAATTGAAATTGGGTCGTTGTGCAACAGATACTTCTGCAAAGTGGGAGGGAGAGGGGCAGGTTGGGGCGGGTCTTGGGCGCGATAGGCGGGATCGGGACGGGCGGGACGAGCCCTAGTCCCGTCCCCGACACCTTCATTTTCCATTCCATTTTTAAGGGGGCTCGGGGCGGGTAGCGGGATGGGCCAGATCGGGACCGGACCGACACGACCCATTGGACACCCTTAATTTAAATCAACCACTTAATTAGACTGTTGTACTATAATATTTTTCCTAAAGAAATATTAATACCGTTAATTCTCTGTTAATTTTATTATTTAACATTAACATTAATTCATTATTTCTCTCATATTGTTATCTTATTTATGTTACACTTATATATTAGGCGAGGGAAATGGTTAATCTGAGGATCCTTTTCAAAATACAAGAATATATGCACTGTTGGAAATAGGAAATAATTTTAAAAGATTAGAAGCTGCTTGCTTTGTTTATCTTTTTTCAGCCAATTATAATATTCAACGCATATTTTTCTCCATTTTATTTGATAATGTTCTTATGAGAGTACCAGTAATATTTTGTAGTCAACGTGGTATTTCTTCGTTTTAATTTAATTTTGCTTCTCTATTTGTTTGATAGGCATATTTCATTAAAAAATAAACTTAAGAGTAGTTAAAATAAACCTGAAAATTACAAAACACATTTTGCAAGTTGATTTATCTAGTTAAATAATATTAATTGCTAAAATGATATTCATCTCTTATTACATATAAAATTAATTTATTAGCTAATTATTTTTTACCAATTTTGTGTACTATCTCGCTAATGGATAAATACATGATTGTATATATGCATATCTTTTTTCTTAATTTGAAACTTAAAAGTACATTTTTAAAATAATATTGGACATACACAAACTACTAACAAAATCACTTATCAAATGGTTTAGTCAAACATAAACTTTTACTCTCAAAAAAATATTGTTTAGAAAGCACTTTTAATGAAAAGTACTACTTAAAATAAGCTGATTTTGACAATATTATCAACTGCAAAAATTTGAAATAAAAATTTCCCTTTCTTGGCGATATCTCTTTTCTTTTAAAAATATATATTGAAATTCACTTTTTATATTCATCGATCAGTTTCACCTTCTTCTTTTTTAGTTTCAAAACGTTTTAACGGGCAATCTAGTTTTTTCTAATCCACTATTATCAATGGTGTTAATTAAATTTAGAATTTGTAACAGTATAAACTATAAAGTGTTCGGTTTAAGATTTATGAGGGGTATTTCGGTGTCATTTATCGAAAAATAAATCAAAGCAAAAAAAAAAAAAAAAAAGGACTTCTCGAGGTCACGTGAGATTCATGATTGGAGAACAAATGTATAATAAGTACCAACAAAGGTACCCACGACGTCGTATTGTCCAATGATTTTTCAGCGATCAAACCTGTGCTGGAGTGTCAACGAGAAAGCAGAGAAAGGGTTTAATGGGGAAAACCGATTAAATAACAAAAAAATTCAAATTCCTTGATTTTGATTAAGTGCTGCTAATTGATCTATTTTGGTTTCTCAAATTCCAATAGAGTTGAGTTGATTGGTAAGAAGGAGGAGGATGGTGCTGGTATTAGCGTTGGGGGATCTTCACATCCCGCATAGGGCAGTTGATCTTCCTGCAAAGTTTAAGTCTATGCTTGTTCCTGGAAAGATCCAACATGTCATATGTACTGGTAACCTCTGCATTAAAGTGAGTTCTTTTCTATTGCCTTTGTATTAGTTTATCGCATTAAAGCTAATTGGTATAAATTATTGTTATTGTGTATGTTAATTATTTCCCATCTGCTTCATTCAACTTTGCTGGAGATGTTGGGCTGTTTCTATGCTGGAGAAATCATACTTGAATATGTACTAGAGTGAGATTTTCCTTTAGAAGAAACTAAAACCCTAGGATTTTTTTGGGGTAATTTTTGGACTCTAGTCTACATTATAGCTGGCAAGTGGGCCGGGTTCGGGTCTGGCGGGCCGGGTTTGGCGAGGTCGGGGTCGGGGCGGGATGGGCGAAGGGGGTGGGGTCGGGTCTGGTGGGGTCGGGTTTGGCAGGACTTGCTCCAGTCCCGTCCCGGTCCCGATCCCGATCCCGATCCGTCGGAATCGGGGCGGGTTCCGGCGGTTTTTTTTTTTTTTAATAACATATGTAAAAAAAAAAACTCAATAAACAAGACAAGATAGTGTAATAAAAACATCCCAGTGCTGTTTTTGTGCATGTTATATTATTTAATAGACATATGATTTTTTTGTAATACAAATACAATTGTCTAAATTGCAACTTTGTGGTGTTGTCCAAAAGTTGCAAATTACATAATAAAATTGCAATTAAAAAAAATTACATTCTCAAAAAACCCTATTCTAATTGCTTGATAATTTCCTGTGGTTCTTCGGTTGGAATTGGTATTTGTTGGTCAAATTGATCCATGTCGCTTCCACTATCTTCGAATAAGATTTCGTTATAGTTTTCGTCTTCTTCTTCGTTGATCTCCGGTTGACCGCACCTTCTCTGCTTCGCTCATATCCAATCTCTGAATAATACTGCAATTTTCAAGTTGTCTCCGGCTAATGAGTGTCTGTGGTCTCCTATTTGATATCTCCGCCGGTGAGAAAAAAGCGCTTTCGACGCGATTGATGACGCTTGAATGTTCAAAACATCTCGGGTCATCATTGAAAGTGTCGGAAAGGTCTTCTCATTCCCCCTCCAGTATTTCAGCAAGTCTTCATGTCCATCTTCATTGATAACTTCTTGGTACGGTACATAACCCTGCAAAACAAAAATATTCAACTCGCTAATTTATAGCGGTACGACCGCACATTCTATTTCTGAGGCTTTCAATACTAGCCACAGAAACATCATGTCTTTTGTGAGGTTGTGTTGAAGATTAAGAAGATGGTATGAAAGCCGGTAAGTTACTAGCATTTTCTTGTTGGTAAAACTTATATATTTTTTTGCATTGATCTTCTACTCTAGACAATACTTCTTCTTTAGTTTGTTCAATAGGTGGTGGGTGATTTAGATTTTTGGGACTTGGAGGTGGTAGTACTTCTATACAATCGTAAATAGTTTCAATTAGTGATTTAATACCGTCTATTTTAATAGTCGAATTTAATACAACACCAATAATATAAATAGTGGGAATAGGAATAATTTTTTTTTATTTTGATAAACATTTTTTAATAGCTGCCATATAAGCTGGGTTTTCCATATATTCACTAAGTAATAAAAATATTAGAGTTATATAAAACAACATAGTTGAAATAGTATGATAATATATACCGGAATTTTTTTTTGTTGCTTGAAAAAAATTCTCTAAAAATACAATAAGTTCGGAATTTTTTTTCCCAATCGCTATCTACAACCATATCAGTTGGATTTTAATTATGAGAGTTATAAAATAAAGTTATATGTTTTCTATAGTTATAAGCAACAAGTAGTTGCTCGTATAAACAATTCCACCTAGTGGATACTTCTTCTGAAATTTTTCTATAAGGTAATCCACAATCGTGACAAATTTTTTTATATTCTTTTCTTTGTTATACTCTATTACTTTTAAAAATAAAGTTTATAGCAAATTGTATTATACTAAGAATGTCTTGAAAAAGTGATAGATCATCCTTTACAATTAAGTTATATATATGACACGCGTATTTTATATGAAAATGATCTGGAAAAGATGGAGTTAAACTATTTTTTTAAATTGTAATAGCGTAATTGTTAGAAGAAGCGTTATCTAATGTAATAGTCATAATTTTATCGATTATTCCGTAATAATGGCACACTTGATAAATATTATCTGCAATAAAAGTACCAGTGTGCCGTTCATCTATATATCTATACGCTAAGATACGTTTTTGCATATACCATTTATAATCTATCAAATGACAAGTTACCGTTAAATAATCATGGACGTTAGTACTACGACCTATATCAGACGTGATAGATACCTTGCTATTAAAATGATATAATGAATAACGTAAATATTGTTGATATTCATGTGCGAATTTAAATACATCTCTCTTAACAGTTGATCTAGAAAAATTGTTAAAAGCAGGATTATATATATCTTTAATGTAATGAATAAAATCGGGAGATGAAGGAAATGAAAAAGGCAAACCCTCCACAAAGAACTAATTTTGATATTGCTTCCCTATCTCTATGTTTATTGTATTTAGGGCCAACAATTCCCCCCGTCATAGGGTTAATTTGACCCTGTACTTGATCGGGACAATATGTGAACCTTGTTCCGATGGAGCGGACGTTTGTGCATCCGGTTTTGAAGCCTGGTATTGGGCATACCTAGCTGGATGAGCACTTACTACATGTCTAATTAAACCTCCCGTCCCACCGTGATCTTTTTCCGTTTTAAATTTTAAAACATTTTTACAAATTTTACATCTAGCTACTTGATTCTCTATGTCCCTATCAAAAATATATCCGATTTTAATGGCATTTGATTCGTCTCATACTAGGGGGAATAGGAGGTATTTCGTTAAGGGTGTGTTGTCATCAACATTAGTGGGTGTATCATCTAGATCATCGTCTAAATTAAAGTCTTCTTGAGTTCTAGAAAATAGCTCCTCGTCTAAATATAATGGTATTGTAGAAAAATGTTAAGTATCAACAAAATCATCCTGTGTAGGAATAGGATGACTATAAGAAGTACTCTTGTCCTTATTGCCCCTACTAGAAGAAGCACTCTTACCCTTAAACATACCTCTTAATCCTTTCATTTTAATTATGATAATAAATAATTAAAGATAATAAAATTAAGTGCGCTAAATAAAATAAACAGACAATAATAATTTAATGTAGGAATGAATGTTCCAAACGCCGACGTGTAATCGAGAGGTTGAAAATTGAAACTTTGCTCGATGGAAGATCCTCAAGCTAGTTGCCAACTTCACTCCCAATTCCCAAATGTATAAATACAATTGAATATTTAGTAAATAATGTAGACTTGTAGAGAGATATATTGAGAGATTGTAGAAAGATTTGTGAGAAAGATGAAGAGAAAATGAGTTATTTATAGTTGGAAAATTGGGTTAAAGTGTAAATATAATAATTTATGGGTTAAAAATAAATATTAAGGGGTAGGGGAGTTGGGGGGGGAGGCCAAAAATGGCCGTTGCCCAACGGCCAAAATTTAAAATGGCCGTTGGTGCAACAGTTATTTTTGCAAAGGGGGACTTTCGGACGGGCTCGGGATTGGCGGGCCTGGGGCGGGCTCGGGACGGGTCGGGACGAGACATTGTCCCGTCCCGATTCGAGTCCCGCTATCGATTTTTTTTTATTTTTTTATACTAATCGAGCTCGGGGCGGGGTCGGTGCGGGTCGGGCCGTCCTGGCCCACTTGTCAGCCTTAGTCTACATTAAAGGTTAAACAATTGCGGAGAGGATTTTTCACAGTTAAATTGCTTCAGCTTTGTGCTACTGAGATACATTTGATAAAATGAAGGGAAACAACTGTTTAATGGTAGCTTTCCTTTTCCAGTATTGTTGCAAGCATCAGCATTGTTTTTAGGATAAGTTTGTCTGCGGAAGATAGTTCTCCTTCCGCAGAAGAAGTTGTTTAATTTTTTTCCAGCGAAGTATTATGATTGAGTAAACAAGGGAATGATGGATGGGTTATTATTGCTAGAGATAGATGTGTCTTGACTGAGTTGTTTAATGTCATTTTTAAAACGACAAGTATTCCCGAAGAATGGAGGTGGAGTACATTGATTCCTTTGTACAAGAACAACTGTGACATCCAGAGTTGCAACAACTATAGAGGTATCAAGCTGCTAAGCCACACTATGAAAGTTTGAAAAAGGGTCGTGGAGATGAGGGTGGGAAGAGACGTGTCTATTTCTGAGAACCAGTTTGGATTCATCCCAGGGCGTTCGACTACAGAAGTCATTCATCTGATTAGGAGGTTGGTGAAGCAGTATAGGGAGAGGAAGAGAGACTTACATATAGTTTTTATCGACCTCGAGAAGGCATACGACAAAGTCCATAGGGAGGTTCTATGGATATGTTTAGAGGTTAGCGGTGTACATGTGGCGTACACTAGAGCGATCAAGAATATGTTTGATGGAGTCAAGATCAGGGTACAAACAGTAGGAGGAGATTCGGAGCACTTTCCAGTGATGATGGGGCTGCACCAGGGATCAACTCTTAGCACATTCTTATTTGTCTTGGTGATGGATGGATTGACGCGACAAATTCAAGGGGAGGTGCCATGGTGTATGTTATTTGCAGATGACATAGTCTTGATTGATGAGACTCGCAACGGAGTGAACACTAAGCTGGAGGTTTGGAGACAGACTCTGGAGTTTAAAGGGTTCAGGCTGAGTAGGACCAAAACAGAATACTTGGAGTGCAAGTTCAGTAACTAGAGCGATCATGAGTCAGACGTGGAGGTGAGACTTGGTACTCAGGTCATTCCAAATGGAGGAAGCTTCAAGTACCTTGGGTCTATTATCTAAGGGAATTGAGAGATTGATGACGACGACACACATCGTATTGGGGCAGGGTGGATGAAACAGAGGCTCGCATCTGGAGTCTTGTGTGATAAAAAGGTGCCACAAAAACTTGAAAGCAAGTTCTATAGGGTGGTGGTTAGACCGATTATGTTGTATGGGACCGAGTGTTGGCCAGTCAAGACTTCGCACATCCAAAAGATGAAAGTTGCAGAGATGAGGATGCTGAGATGGATGTGTGGGCATACAAGGAGGGATATGAGTCGAAATGATGATATGCGGGAAAGAGTGGGAGTGGCCTCGGTGGAGGATAAGATGCGGGAAGTGAGGTTGAGATGGTTCGGGCATGTGCAGAGGAGAGACACAAATGCCCCAGTGCGGAGGTATGAGATGTTGGCTATGAACGGGTTCAGGAGGGGTAGAGGTAGGCCGAAGAAGTATTGAGGAGAGGTGATTAAATGGGATATGGCGCAGGGGCAACTTACTGAGTACATGACCTTAGATAGGGGGTTGTGGAGGACACAGATTAGGGTAGAAGGGTAGTAGGTAGTCATACTTACACTTACAAACTGGTAGTTGTAGTGTCATTATTATAGGCCTGCTTAGCCTATCATACTAGTAGGCGCATTATTGCTTTATAGACCCCTATCGTTTGATTATAGGCCATTCTACATTGATTATGTCCTCCCCATCCTCCAACACACCTCATCTTCACCCCACCCCCGTAGCCCCCATCCCCCACCTCCCGTAGTATTTGTCTAAATTATACTCCCTCTGTCCCAATTTATGTGGCACTATTTGACTTGACACGGAGTTTAAGAAATAAAGGAAGATTTTAAAAATATGTGGTCCAAAACAAGTCTTATATAAATGTGATTGTAAATCATCTCAAAAAGTTAAATTGTTTCTAAATATAGAAATGTGACATTCTTTTTGGGACATGCCAAAAAGGAAATGGTGCCACATAAATTGGGACAGAAGGAGTATAATGCATTTAAGATAATAATTTTTTCTTACGTACCGAACGCAAGAAAATTAGTAAGAAGTTCACTTATTTTCCTAGGAAACGTTTTCTACCGAACACACCCTTCCATCAGTGCTGTTTTATCTGTAGAGTACTTCCACAAGTGTGCTCTAATATAAACATTGTGCTTCTAGGTTGTATTGAGAAACTTCTAAGAATAACTATTCCTACAATTTCAGTGATTACCTTAGCAAATTCGTTTTGTTTTTCACTCCCAATTATATACTTCATTCGCTCTGGACATTCATGTTCTAGATCTTTTAGCATCCAAGTTGGACGTAGGTTCTTTATGAAAATGTACTGACTACCTCATCCAAATTATATGTGCAGGAGGTTCATGATTACTTAAAGACTCTTTGTCCTGACTTGCACATCACTAGAGGTGAGTATGACGAAGAGACACGTTACCCTGAGACCAAGACACTAACGATTGGTCAATTTAAGCTTGGATTATGCCATGGCCACCAGGTCTGATTCCCCATTTTTTTGTTACTCTTGCTGTCCTGCTTTGAGCTGATGAGGTAAAACATTTGGGTTATTCAGGTGACCTGAATTCTTGTCAGGGCCAAAACTAACATCTAAGTACTCTGCTTAGTTGTATGTTATGTAGCAGATACATATGTATTAACATGCACCCTGGCCCCTGCCCTATCTCTGTGCATGTTTGTCCTTCTCGTGGTTGCAGGTTCTTATGTCAGCCTCGTCATATATCTAAGTGCTCACACTATTCATCTCGCTAAGAACTTTTGTTAGTATGTTATTGTAAAGAGAGTAAATTTACTTGCAATAACATTCTTGCTTAGCATGAGATGAGATTTGAATACATTTATCTACACTGCCAAAATAGACATTCTGTATTTATTGTTGGTCTTTCCTCAAGTTATAGTACCATGTCTGTCCAATATTTCCACAACTAACTTAAAGGAATATCAGGGCTAAATTTGTCCTCTTTTTTTGGCCTGTCATTCAACTTCCACTCTTTGACCCGCTATCTCCTGCTATTTGTTGTCTTTAACCTTTTTGCTTACAATTTCTTAGAAAGTCTTCCACTTCGAAATTTTTAGCACTCTAAGAAATAACCATTTAAGAATTATTTGAGAAATATGCGTACTCCACAAGCATGCCATCCTTCTAGTAGTAATGGTATCTTCCACTTGTTGTCTTGTCCTACACTCCAGGTTATTCCATGGGGTGACTTGGACTCACTAGCCATGCTTCAAAGGCAATTGGATGTAGACATACTTGTGACCGGGCACACCCATCAGTTCACAGCATACAAACATGAAGCAGGGGTTGTTATAAATCCAGGATCTGCTACTGGTGCCTACAGTAGCATCACATATGATGTCAACCCTAGCTTTGTTCTCATGGACATTGACGCCCTGCGTGTTGTGGTCTATGTTTATGAACTCATTGACGGAGAAGTCAAAGTTGACAAGATTGATTTCAAGAAGACGACAACACAGAATGCTAATTGAATAGCAGAACCTGTAATTCAGCGGATTTTAGTGGAGTCCTAAAAGTCGATAAGACATTATAATCCTTTGTTTGCTTGTTTCCAAGGCTTTCTCTACCGTCTTTGTTTATTTTCCTGTTGCTTCTGATTATTCAGGTTTATGTCCAGTTACTTGAGTTGGTCTGCATTCAAAATTCAGTTGGTTAATTGGAAAAGATCTTCTCGGGAAAAGTCTTCACTGTTTATTGTGCTCCTAAAATTCCCTTATTTTAATTTTATCTGTTCGCAAGTTGATAGACTGATTGTGGCTTTCACAAGGTTAGCAAAGTAGAAGCCTATAACTTGATAAATGTGTCTATTGTTCTCTTCGTATGTAAGCATGGATGGATCTGTCTATCTTGAAATTATGCTCTTTACATCTGTTATCCGAAGTCCATTAGCCTGATTATTCCAAATTCAGGCTGGGAAGGCTCACTTAAACGGTCCCTACTAGAAGGTTCTTTACTCCCAGAGCCCGGACTCCAGATTTCTTATTACCATTTCATCGTATCCCTCGGTGGTTACCTTGAAATTAGTTGCCGCAACATTGTGACTGACCAGCTTCCCTGACGGACCATTGAAGAGACTCCGTTTGGGAAGATTATTTGCTTTGTGAAGAGCTTCATATACATCCTACAGTTATGACAGAGTAAATGGATTTAAAGAGAATTCAAATTCTATTGCGGCCATGAAGACTTGGATAAGGATATGATACACTCTTGCATATGCCGAATATGAATCTGGATTTAGAATTCAGAGATTTGTGTGTATATTATGTTTTCTGTGAATTTTATTAGCGAGATCCTTTAAAGCACGATTTATGTACTGCTAATGTTTTCATGAGTGGAATTTGCTTACAAGAATTCAGAACGGCGTATCATTAACATCGACAGCAATCCAACAAAAAGTAAGGCATTACGTACATCCAGTTGAAAATCTATAAATGATCAATGAAATATGATATCAAACTGGTAACTTTATTATTAAAATCCAGAAGCATAAAAATAAGCTACTCCTAATATAAATGCAAGTGATGCTAAACAAGAAAGGCCCCTCAACTGTACTGTTACCGTGAAAAATCTAAAAGTTTCTATAAGGCAGTGAACCTATAAACCATAATGTGCTTATAAGTTTCTCCTGGATTCACAATCTGGGAAGGAAAATTGGGATGATTGACAGAATCTGGGAATCCTTGTGTCTCCAAACAAAGTGCACCATACTTATGGTAAACAAGTCCACCCTTTCCCTTGGCATTCTCCAACATATTACTTGTGTAAAACTGCACACCAGGTTTATTAGTCCACAGCTCCATCTTTCTACCCGATTTGCTTTCGTGGACAATTGCAACCCTATGCAAATGCTTGCCCTCAGTATTATCCAACACATAGTTGATATCATATCCACCTGGGATTTCACTGAACTTGCTCCCTATCGTCCGTGGTTGGAGGAAATCGTAGGCTGTGCCTTTCACCGGAGTAATTTGTCCGGTGGGGATGAGCTTATCATCAACAGGAGTAATCTTGGATCCGAAAATCTGAATAGTGTGGGAGAAAATGTTGCCGCTGGTGGCTCCACCAAGATTCCAGTAAGTGTGTGATGCTAAATTCACTGGTGTGGCTTTATTTAGAGGAGTTGCTTGCATGTCTAAGGCTAATTTGTTTGCCCCAATGAACATGTATGTCACCTTGACAGAAAGGTCACCAGGAAATCCTGTTTCACATCATTTGATTATCAAAATTTGTCTAGCTAGAGATAAATAGTAGAACAAAGGATTCGATTTGAACAAATAGATGTCTCTCATCCAGCTATAACAATGAGAATCTTTTTAATTTTTAAATGGCAGACAAAAAACATCAACAATTGCCAGAGACATCAGTTATCGGTCCATGTTGGATAGATCTATTCATAATCATCTTATCTTTATCTACCGCACAATCTATTGGTTTAATTTCTTTTCAACTGGTCTATTACGCACTAGGACCAATCTACTACATGCTAATGGTCTTTAGAATTTCATCTCCTGCAAAAATTGTAAATAGTTGGCCGTTTGATCGAGTCCATCCCTAGAAGTTATTCCTTCAAGCATGTGTGAGTCTTTTCTCGATTTACAATAATGCTGGCCGAAATTCGACAAGTCAGTTATAGTGATGCCGTTACTGTGAAAAATATGTTAGACTTGCTCAATTGGTTGAAAAATTTGAATTGGTTCGTAACACTTTGAAATATGTTGTATTTTCATAACGCCTTCTCGTTGATTAAACAAGATAAATATGTTTACCTTGTTCACCATCAAAGCTATTGTAGGTAAGAGTAACATGACTATCTTCTTGATAATCTTCAACAGTCCATATTACATCACAGAATCCTCTGCTACCCCCTGATTTAAAAAGATTTTCGACTTGTTAATCAAGTGTTAAGAATTATTAAAATGGAGAGACTTAATTAACAGAAAAAAGGATAAATAATTATAGAAATACCGTGGAGTGTGTTTCCATGATCATTAGCTGGTAATTTGTATTCCACACCATTCAACTTAAATTTTGCTCCTCCAATCCGATTAGCCACTCGTCCAATTAGGCCACCAAAGTATGTTGTGTCGTTCTACAATACATTAATAACTTCAATCAAGAATCCAACATACAAAAATTCCAGATCTTTTACAAAACTAAAAGAGAAATAAACATATGGATATCCTCAGGAAAAACATTAATATGAAAGATGACCCATAACCCATATTATTTAGGGGAAGTTACACATTTGATCACTCAGCCAAAAATATTTACAGCCGCTAACGAGTATACATATATTATACACTAATTCTACGTGTATTATACATATGTCAGCTATTTTTTTTGGAACAACTATTTAATTATTATATATTAACTCAATGTCCCTGTAGAACCATAAACTTCAAATTTTAGATCCATCTATGAAAAAGAGAATCTTAGAGGCTAACCTTGTAGTCATTGATAGAATTGTACCCAAGAACGACATCATCCAATTTTCCTTAAAACAAGGAATAAAAGTGAGTGTTAGGAGAAACTTAAGATATGAAATTAACAGTGCATAAAAATGCAAGAAGAAAATCAAGAAGTAGAGAGAGAGAGAAGCAAACCATGTTTATCAGGGAGTATAACAGAAAGAACTGTTGCACCATAGTTAGTGATCTTCACAGAAAAATCACCCTTCTTTAACTCGTACACTTTTATTTCTTCAGTTGCTTTACATACATTTTCAATAATAAGAATGATAAAAGCAAAACAATAAAGAAGAGAGGTTTTGGCCATTGTTGCCGGGGGGGGGGGGGGGGGGGGGGGGGGGAGATAAATCGTTGGTAACTTACTAGGGGCCTTTGGGATTATAGACAAGTGAAGTTTTGGATTATGACAAACTGGTAGTACATACTAAAAAAAATACTACAAGGTTTGGTACAGATAGAGATGTTGATAAGGAAAGATATGGAATTGTGGATAAAGACAAATATTCAAACTGAGCAAGTAGAGACATATTAGAATTTTAGATCAAATATGATGCCATATTCTCGAGATTCCCCATCAATAAATGTATTTGTTAGCTAAAAATAGCCGAAAATATGTACTAAAGTATTTCTAACTTTGCTCTTTTCTTAGTGAAAGTAAAATTCAAGTAAAATTAAATTACTTCTAAATATAAAAAATAACGTTTTTAGTACAGACTAAAAAAATGATACATTGAGTCCTCTCTAATAAAACAACGTTGCATTTCTAATTTTTCTAAGAATTAACAAATTTTCCACTTACTATTGAGTCCTATAAATAGTCTTTTCATCTAGCCGAACGGTTTTGATATTTCTTTTCGGATGTAGGAGATTTGAAATGAACATTTACAGAAAGATAAGATTACCAAGCCATAGATTCAGTCACGGTTTGTTCAGATGCCGGGAATGGAAAGTTTGTAAAAGCAGTTCATATTTTCTCTGTCTTTTCTAGTAGTGTTCAATTTATTGAAAAAGAGACTTGTGATTAATTCCAAGCACGAGCTTTGACTTCTTTTGCACTATTTGCAATTTGATTTGTAAATAATATATCTTGGACCTAACTCAATCAAAAAATTAGCTTGTAGAATGAGGATTGTCCAAGTCCATATAAGGAGTCCATGTTCCCATTCATATCCGACGTGAGACTCTTAATACTCCTCCGCACGTCCAGATGTTGTTAACTGGAACGTGTTATAATTTGGGGGCCCAACATCGGTGAACAAAGAATTGAAATGGGTCTGACTTTGATACCATGTAAATAATAAATCTTGGGCCTAACTCAACCAAAAAACTAGCTTGTAGGGTGAGGATTGTCCAAGTCCATATAAAGAGTCCATGTTCTCATTCCATATCCGATGCGAGACTTTTAACATGATTTTTCCGCTCTTTCAAAAAAAAAAAAATAAAAATGTGGGAGAGAAGTTGATAGGAGAAAGGATAAGTTAAGGGGTATCGCGAATAGGATATTAAAAGATTGATTAATTAATTACTTATCCCACAATTTTTTTTCATTATGCAATTTCATTACTCCATTTGAATTCAACTCAACTTCATATACTTTTTTTTTTTGTTTTCAAATATCAGTAAAATGATATCCAAATGGCTAAAAATCAAACCTGTTACGTTAACTTTTTAATACTTGGGAGATTTACATGATACCTATGAAATAATTGAGATGCGCGCAAGCTGATCCGAACATGACACTCCAACATTATAAATAACTGAATAAGTATCAAATTGACATTACACCTGTAACTGGTAAGGTACAAAGTGTTGGTTCTACCATGAGTTTCACTCAATTCTTCTCTTACAACATTAATCCATAAAATATAATATCCCAATTCTGTTTCCTTATTTATTTCCCATATAAGTATATATCTTTCCGACGACACAAGTATATTGTGTTACTTTAAATCGTTCAAACAAATGTGCTAGCCTTCACATAGAAAACGTATGAACTACCAATAAGTCAATAACACATACGTGATAGTCTAGCACCGACACTTTTTTGGCTCATATACAAGCTTTCAATGTTAATACTTTTAAATTTCAAGACTTTGCGTTCAATTACTAAGTTGAACAATTCTATAAATTACGAGGATTAATAGAACATTAAAAAGAACTTAAAGGAAAGTGAAAAGAAGAAAGAAAGGAGATAAAAGACGAAAATAAATTCTGAAATTATAGTTTCAACTTTTTGTGCACTATTTTAGGCGATAGTTTTAGTTCAGCTAGCTAGGGCTCTCTCTCTTACAATTCATAGGTTTACCCAACCCAAAATTCCTAGAGAGAAAAAAGAACCAATTTTTTTCAGTAGAAGAACTAAGGCTGGCCAGTGGCCCGGGTCTGCCCAATCCCCCTAAAAAAAAATTGACGGTGTCGGGACTCGAAACTGGGACGGGACCTAGGCTCGTCCCGCCCCAGACCCAATCCCGGTCCCCCATCCCCCTTTGCAAAACTAACCGTTGCAACAACGGTCAAATTTATATTTTGGCCGTTGTGCAACGGTCCAAACGGCCATTCCCCCCCCCCCCCCCTCCAATCCCATAAACCCCCTAACCCCTTAATATTTATTTTTAACCCCTAAGTTAATATATTTATTCTTTAACTCAATTTTCAACTATAAATACCTCATTTTCTGTTACAAATTTTCCTACAATCTCTCAATCTATCTCTCTACAAGTCTACAATTACATTGCCTACTAAATATTTTATTTTATTTGCTCATTTGTATAATTGTATCAAAGTTCAAAAATTGGGACTGAAGTTGGCAACTAGCTTGAGGATCATCCATCGAGCAAAAAATTTAATTTTCAACCTCGATTACACGTTGACGTTACGTCGGCGTTTGTTACCTTCGTTCATTCTTTAAATTATTATTGTTATTTTATTTTAATTATCACACTTAATTTCATTAGCTTTAATTATTTATTTGCATAATTAAAATGGAAGGATTAAGACGTACGATTATAAGTAAGGGTAAGAGTGCTTTTTCTAGCCTATTCTAGTCATCATATTCCTAGACATGATGATTTGATTAATTACACTCATAGAGATGAAACTGATTTTTTTAATGATATACCATTAGATGATGAGATATATTCTGCAACTGAACCAGACTTTAATTTAGAAGATAATCTAGATGACACACCCACTAATGCACCTCAACAACCTCAACCTCAGACTGAGTCTCAGCCTCAAACTGAAACTGGAACGCCTCATATTCCCCCTAGTATGAGACGAGCCCCACACAACGAAAATTAAAATCAGCTGCATGAGATTTTTTTATAAGGACCAAAAGAATCAAGTAGTTAGATGTAAAATTTGTAAAAATGTCTATACATTTAAAATGGGAAAGGTCAGGGTGGGACGAGAGGATTATTGAGACATGTACAAGGCTTTCTGTCACGACCCAAATCGGAGGGTTATGACGGGCACCCATATCTTAACTGCCGAGTACCACTAACCATACAGTCAACACCTAATCATAATTAAATACGGACTAAGCTGAAAAATAACTATGTAAAATTTTAACCAGAAAGCCCAACTTATATATATATACACATATCAAGGCCGACACGACCATACATGACTGCTACACATAGGACATCTGCCTACAGCCTCTAAAGAGTACGCAACATCAAAAAGGCTGGGACAAGGCCCCGCCATACCCATATGTACATGCAAAAATATCATACTGAGATTAGACCGACACTCCGATACAAGGGGAGTGCTCCAATATCCGCTGAGTCAGCAACCTACTAACGTGGATCGTCGCACTGTCTACGTGAACCTGCAGGCATGAAACACAGTCCCCCGACAAAAAGGGACGTCAGTACGACTGATGTACTGAGTATGTTAGTCATGAGAAATAGCATAACAGAGATACATAGATAAACTAAAACAGAAACAACGACAAAAACAACTGACTAGTAATGAATGCCTCTAAGGGCCATAATATGCCTAAAATGTCATGTACAATGCAAATGTGGTATACATACATACATACATACATATATATATATATATATATGTATACACACATATATATATGTATACACACACACACACACACACACACACACACACACACACACACACACACATATATATATATATATATATATTGGCCTCACAAAGGCATCTTCCTTCCCATAACAACCTCTGTGGGCATCATTCATTTAGGCCTCTGTGGGCATAATCATTATCATATTGGCCTCCTTGGACATCTTCTTTTTTGTGATATCTGTACCGACTGCATGTGGTGTTGCATATATAACGACATTCCCTTTTTCCATCCCTTCCATATATATAATGCGTACCATATAGTAGTGTATATAACACATGTGGGTCCAAGGTAATACATGAATATAATGCAAATGCATGAATGACAATAAAACATTCTGAACTTATCGGATGGCATAATATCCTTGTACCTTCGGCTAACACTGTGAACATTAACATCTTTCACATATACCTTAATAAGGACTTTAGGAACATATTTAGGCATGCTTTCAATATAGGAATTAACAACATGAACATTCTTAACTACTAAGAGTAGAATAATTTATGGAACAACATTACAGTTACGTTTCGTTACATGGAACACGCTAAAAAAAAGAAATGATTTGCCTTAACATACCTTGGATATCGACCCTTCAATAACCACAACAAATCAGTACGTACTTCCCTGAGCTTCCAAAAAAATAAGGGACTATGTCAACTACAAAATGAGTACAACGTTTGTTGCCTACAGTCTCGTCGCTGCCTCAATTATCTTGGGAGCAAAATTTAATTCAAGATGAGCTACAGTAAATATTGCTAGACTAATTAGGTAATGTTATTGCTTTCGTGTGTGTCTCCTACCTATCACGTTTTGCTACCTACAATTTCCTATGAAGTGATACCTAAGATTAGTGAAGTGTGCTGAATATATATATATATATCTTAAATGAATGATGTTGCTCCACGGTTTCCTCCCCACTGATTACCCCACTTCATTTATTAATCTCACAAACTGCCACCGCACCCCTCTTTCATGCATTATCACTACTTTATGACACCTAAACATCCTTAGGCTTAGTTATTTTAACAATTCTTTTGCCAAAAACCACTTGCCAACTTAGTCATCCATCTAATACTTGTCCCATTTTCCATTAATACCACAATTAATTCTTTGCTCTCCCACTTTATTCCAACATTTAACCAATTACACACATAATAAATTTCTTGATCTCAATTCACTTAAATTTTAATGACTTATAAAACCTTCATATACTCAATGTCATAATCGTGCAATATAGCACTAGTTCATAACCTCTTTGGGGACGTACAACTATTATTATTAATCTCCGTCGTCACCCTTATTAGGTTCTAAATTATCTCGGAACCGCGTCCTTATTTATACTAAGCTCCTTATTTGCATATATTTAAATGCTTAACTCATCATCTGAAAGTACGGGGTGTTACACTTTCACAAAGCTAGGTGGGATGAATACGAGGCTACAACTATTTATGATTGTATAGCAGTACTTCCACTTCCAACTCCAAAAAATCCAAATGAACAACCACCTAAGGAACCAACTAAAGAAGAAGTTTTGTCTAGCATACACGATGAATGCAAAAACGTATATATGAATTACCAACAAGAAAGTGCTAGCAACCAATCGGCTTCTATACCATATTCTTCTTCAATACAACCTTATAAAAGACAAGTTGTTTTTGCGGCTAGTATTGAAAGCCTTAGAAATAGAATGTTTAGTGGTACCACTGCTAATCAAGTTAGCCAGTTTGATATTTTTATTTTGCAGGGTGTTGTACCGTACCAAGCAGTTCTCAATGAAGAAGTACCTGAAGACTTTGTTAAATACTGGAGGGAAAATGAGAAGACATTTCTGATACTAGCAAAGATGGCCCGAGATGTGTTGAACATTCAAACGTCATCAACATCGTCTGAAAGCGCTTTTTCTGCCGGAAGATTTCAAATAGGAGAGCACAAACATTCATTAGCAGGAGACAACTTGGAGATTGCAGTTTTATTCAGAGATTGGATACGAGCGGAGCGTAGAAGGTGCGGTCAACCAGAGATCAACGAAGAAGACGATTTAAACTACAACGAAATCTTGTCCGAGGGAACTGGAACGACGTCGACCAATTTGACCAACAATTTCAATTCCAACCGAAAACCACAAGACATTGTGAAGAAATTAGAAAATGTGTTTATAAGTATTATGTAATTTTTTTAATTGCAATTTTACTATGTGATTTGTAACTTTTGAACAACACCACAAAGTTTCAACTTGGAATGTTTTCATTGCATTATCTTGTTCAATTATTTAAGTGTTTATATTCACAGCTTTTTTGAAATTAAGTAGGGGTGAGCGTATATCGGTTTATATCGATTTTGTATCCGAAAAATATGAACCGAATAAAAATCATTTAAAAAAAAAAACCGAATCCAACTTTTAAAAAAAATGATATGTTCGGTTTATATCGCCGAACGTATCGGATTATATCGGTTTTTTCTAGTGGGCCGAGGCGGTCGGGTCAAGGAATTGTTTTTTTTTTAAATTGAATTTCCAACACTGAAATTGGCATTCACACCTACACTACCATGAAATTTCGACGTTGAAATCTATTGTGTATCGTGAGATATTTACTAAAGAAAAAGAAAAAGAAAAATTAGAAATCGATTTGGGGGAAAACACAAATTGATGGGGGAAAACAGACATTTTCATAAAAATTGGCTGCGCCAAACTGCCTTGTGGCCTTTTGGCCGGCCGCGTCTCAAAAAAATACGCAAAATTAAAAAAAAAATCGGGTAAAACGGACATCCAAGCGCAGAGTTATGACCATTTAAAGTTTTGCCAATTTACAACTATTTTCACTCCCTACATTTTATGTCAATGCTTCCGTGATATGTTAATCAAGTTCATACCGCATTCGACTTCCATAAAAGCTTCATAGATTGGCTTGAATGGCTATGATTCAAGAGATAGTAGTAGCCTAAAATAAAAAAATAAGATTAATTACATATTTAATTCGGTTTTTCGGTTCGGTTCGTATCCAAAATTAAAAAATCGAACCGAATCACTAAATCCTGATTCGGTTTTTCAAAAAATCATTTTTTTAAAACCGAACCGAACATCCGGTTCGGTTCGTTTTTTTCGGTTCTCCGGATTTTTTGCCCACCCCTAAAATTAAGCGTCTAAAAAAAAACCGGACCCGCCCCTAACCCGCCCCGCCAATACCGGCTCCCTTTTCCGGCGGGATGAGGGACGAGGCGGGACATCGGCCGTCCCGCCAATTCTGGCTAGCAGGAGGACTGGTCCCGACCCAATCCCCAATCCCGCCGGATCCCGTCTCGCCGGGACCCGCCCCACTCCTAAACCCGGTCCACTGACCACCCCTAGAAGAAACTAAGCTATAGCCTATATTCTAAAATTAGCAGCATGGTCCCAACTGTCCATATCTAAACTGAATAGTATTGAAGTATAGTGTGTTTGAATTTCACGGTTATATTAATTATTTTCACAATTTGATGAAATATTTCTAAATTCATCACAATTACATTAAATTAAAAACATCAACAGAAACAAATACAGCTAAATTTGCAGCCCTTTCCTAGACTGTTTAAATTTTACTCCCTCCGTCCCATTTTATGTGTCACTTTTTGCTTTTCGAGAATCGATTTTACAAAAAAATTAAAATTAAAATTAAATTAGATTAGATTAACTCAATACTTTAACATTAAAATTGATATATTTGAAAACTTATGAAAAGTACTATAAGTTGCAACTTCTCTCATATCAATTTGGCGAAAAAATACATTTTAAAATATTTGTCAAAATTCATGTGGTTTGAATCTCGAAAATCGAAAAGTGACACATAAATTGGATAGGAGTAGTAAAGTTCCATTGGCGTCATGCATATAATATAACATATGTACCCGCATTCCTAATTTGACAAGATTCATAGGCAGTATTCCAGCAACATTTTACCCATTGATGCTGCCTGTTGTGATTATCAAACTCTCACCAAATATACTTTCTGCTGAGTCCACAAGAAACGTGTCCATAAGAGTAGTCATTTACATGAGAAACAAAAATATATAGACATGTGAAACAATTTTGAGTCCTCGACACTTCTGTATGAAACAAATGTTGGGAAGCGAACTGTATTATCACAAACTATTTACATTATTCTCAATGTACCAAAAAAATTATATCTACACGAAATAAACCTAGTAACACAAACGTATGATGGAGTGATTCAGACAAAATCTTCACAAAATGAAAAAATTGAGCCGCAATAAAATGTTGAGATTGGTGCTACTAGGGTGTCAAGAGAGAACATTGAAAGCCTGAGCAGTGCGAGCAACCTTGATAAACACGTCCTCCAAAGTTGTATCAGCCAAACCCCAAGCATAAACTGTGAATTTACTCTTTCCTTTTTCAACAGCTTGAAATACATCTGCAATTCTAACCTCTTCCTTTGGCAACTCAAACTTCTGTGTCCCTGATATATGGTATATCCGGTTGGCATTTGGGGATAGGCGTTGCACCATGTGCTCCACTTCCTCCTCGTTATCTGATGATGTTGTCATCGTAAACACATAAGACCCTCCATATCTCGCCTTCAACTGTCACCCAACAGGGGAGTACATGGTCAGAACAGTTGGAAAATTAATGGTATCAGATGGAGAGGTCGAAAAATATTGACTCCACACTTGCAAGCATTATATTTCAAAGCTAAACTTCTTAGCCTACCAAGTCTCCACTTCCCTTCATTCTTACTTATGTACACATTATTATTTCTATCAGAAGAATACCTGATCCACAATCTCATAACAGCGAGGGAAGCACGGTAAATATACTGGATTTCCAGAAGTTCTTAAAGGCTTAAAATTACCTCTTTGGGGTTTCCTACACACTGCAAGTTGCCATCAACGAATATTCCTAGTCGATCACATAGATGCTCCGCTTCTTCCATTGAATGAGCTGAAATTGTTATCCTTATGAGTAGTCATATTCATGATCTCATTAACCAGTGGTAAAGAACGAACAAGGAAAGAATTCAGGTGTTCAGAGTCCAATATATGTTGGGCTAGGACATATGAATCAATGTGGAATGACAAGAAACTGGCGTACGACGCATAATATCCCATTATTAGTACTTTTAATATTTCTTTATATTGTTGTGAGAATAATTCCTCTATCTTGCTTTGCACGTTTGACAACATTCCACAAATTATTTCGTGAAGCTGGATCGAGTCCAGTACTGGGTTCATCCATGTAGACAACCTGGAAAATTTCATAAACCACAAAAGAATATCAATACAGGTCTCTGATTGTCTTTCCACGAGTGGATGGCAGCACTAACATACCTTGGGATCTCCAATCAGTGAGATAGCAACACTTAGCCTCCTCTTCATTCCTCCACCGTATTTCCCAGCTTGCTTGTCAGCAACACCTCCATGAAACAAGTTGACACTCTTAAGAGATTCTTCAACAGCCTGTAGGCAGAGAAGTATAAGTAACCCCTCAAAAAGAAAAAAAGCATCTGCTTTGGATGAGAAGTCAAGTTCATCAACATTTTATCTTTCAGTTGCTATTCATTGCCCTTATTCCAGCCCCAAAACTTGAAGATCAATTTAACCAGCTATGCTAATTAGCTGTAACTTAGCTGACTCAACATTTCTGTTCTAACAGCCTTTGGATGTTAAGTTTCAATTTTACAAGCGGTCCTCATAAGCCCGAGTAAAAGTTAAGACATGAGCCATTAAATTACTTGTGTCAAGACTGCTCCTTTAAGATTTTTAAGCCTTCCATAGAAAAGTAGGTGCTCTCTTCCTGTTAATTTTTCCCAGTAAGCTGACATAAATTTCACATGAAAAAAGAGACAATTAGTATTACGAAACTGGTATTTGCAGGAAAGAGAAGGGATCACATGTCAACTTGACTTAAGAGAAATGAGGTTCTTACTCATGCTGCGGACATACACTCATGTTGGTGTATATCATATCCATGTATGTTCGTATATCCATACCCTGAGCATATGCAGTACCAGAGCTTAGTTTTATGAGCCCAATCATCTGTTAGAAGAAAAATGTTACTAAGGTGGGGAGAGTTTTCAGTTTTAGCGATCTAAGAAATGAAAAAAGAATCAGTATACATTACATCTGACTACAAAATGAAGGGCACTAAGAATGTGTTTTTGAAGTTAGTTGAACATAAAAGTCACATCCTTGAGTGACTAAATCTTAAGCTTTACAAAGATACATGTAACACAAAACAGACAACAGGACTAACCATGTTAATAAAAGTAGTTTTGCCAGCACCATTGGGACCTAGCATACCAAAACATTCCCCTTGAGGCAAAGCAAGTGACAATCCTCTCACTGCAAATTTTTCAGGGTTCCATCTTTCCTGGATAAACGTTTTTCAAATTGTCACAAATGATGGCATGACTTGTACTTGATTCGAGCAACTGTTCAACTCTCTCCCTCTGTTGAAAGGAGGTTCAGTATGGTTAGTTTTGTAGATAGGGGGAAATGTTTTTCACGAGAAATGTTAAATGTTTACCTCCTGAGCAACATCAGGTTTCTCCATCTGTATGAACACTTTAGACTCCTGCCTTCCTGAACTAAGTTTCCTGACAGGAGGTGAAGGCTTCTTCTGTGAGCTCCGCAAGAAAAAAAGGGGATCTTTCCCTGATGATGCAATCTGATCAAAGTAATAAGCAAGAAAGAGAAACAACAACCACTGCACTATCATAATTATTAGGATCTCCTTCATCCCATTTTTTCCATCACTCAAATCTTTCCATGTCATACCATCTGTGTTCCCATATGATTACCATTGAAAGCATATAGGGAAAACTCTTATAATCCACGAAAAAGAGAAAATCCAGGATAAAGTTCCATCACTATAATCCAGACTCCTACAAAGTCATGACATTACCAGAAGATTAGCATACAAAATCGAAAAACAAAACCAAACAAAAAAATTATTAAACAACTCAACAAAATACCAGGGGAAATAAAGGCAAAATAATTAGACCACTATCTCAATTTTAACATTATTTTTGGCACAGAGGAGAACAAGTTGGTTTTCTTCACCTAATGAAAGTATATAGTTCCCATGCTCCTTGGTAAAGGATGGGAATATTAGAAGGAACACATTAATTGATCCCAGCCTGCATATGGTGGATAGTTTGGACAGAGAGAAACTCAAGAATTTTTTAAGATACAAGCAATTCCATTCACAAAATTAGGATGAAGTGTCTTAGACTTTTCTACTTTTCGTGCAAACACAAACTTTTGGGGGATACAGGGGATTTGATAGATCTAGTAGGCAATTGTAATCTTGCAGCTTTATAGTTCTGAGCAGTATTCTTTGGGCTCTTATATGAGCTTGTAATTACCCTTTTCAGCACTACCCAAGTGCTGCCTTTTGCAATATATACAAGATTGTTACCTTTCTCAAAAAAAAAAGAAGGAACACAGTAATTAGTTCCCTATTTTTATTAAAAGCCCGGAGACATTAAAATGCATCAACACGGAACGGTGTCGCTAACCATGAATTGTTCTATTCATTTTCTTCTACATATCTATAATCCATCCCCCTAGGGTATGGTAAAACTACAATCTGAAGATCAAATTAGTAAACCAACATTGCAGTAACAACAACAACATACCCAGTGAAATCCCACAACGTGGGGTCTGGGAAGGGTAGAGTGTACGCAGACCTTACCTCCACCTTGGTAGGTAGAGCGGCTGTTTCCGGGAGACCCTCGACTCAAGACAAAGCATAATTACAAGCAAAGCAAGAGAAACAGTCAGACTCAGACAGGGAATTAAAGCAGTATGGATAATATGAACATGCTGATAACACAATCGAAATACGCCATGGTAACGCATTCTAACAACAGGAAGCAGTAACTAACACAGCTAAATAAGATAAACAAAGTACACTAAATAACACATAACAGCAAAAATCAAACTACAGGGGACTATAAAACAATATTGCGCCTATAAGTGTGATAGGCTAATCAACCTATAGTAATAACACTACAACTATAATTTTGTAAGCGTAAGTAGGACTACGCTCGCCTACCTACTACCCTTCTACCCTAATCTGTGTCCTCCACAACCGCCTATCTAAGGTCATGTCCTCAGTAAGTTACACATGCGCCATATCTCGTCTAATCACTTTTCCCCAATACTTCTTCAGCCTACCTCTACCCCTCCTGAATCCGTCCATAGCCAACCTCTCACACCTTCGTACTGGGGTATCCGTGTCTCTCCTCTGCACATGCCCGAACAATCTCAACTTCGCTTCCCGCATCTTATCCTCCACCGAGGTCACTCCCACTTTATCCCAGATATCATCATTTCTAATCATATCTCTCCTTGTATGCCCATACATCCATCTCAGCATCCTCATCTCCACAACTTTCATCTTGTGTATGTGCGAAGTCTTGACTGGCCAACACTCCGCCTCATACAACATAGTCGGTCTAACCACCACCCTATAAAACTTGCCTTTAAGTTTTGGTGGCACCGTTTTGTTGCACAAGACTACAGATGCGAGCCTCCATTTCATCTACCCTGCCCCAATACGATGTGTGACATCGTCATCAATCTCTCAATTCTCTTGGATAATATACCCTACTTGAAGCTTCATTTCTTTGGAATGACCTGAGTACCAAGCCTCACCTCCACGCCTGTCTCAGGGTCGCTTCCGTTGCTGAACTTGCACTCCAAATACTCTGTCTTGGTCCTACTCAACCTGAACCCTTTACACTCCAGAGTCTGTCTCCAAACCTCCAGCTTGGCGTTTAGTTCACTGCGAGTCTTATCAATCAGAACTATGTCGTCTACGAATAACATACACCATGGTACCTCCCCTAGATTTTTCGCGTCAGTCCGTCCATCACCAGGGCAAATAGAAATGAGCTAAGAGCTGATCCCTGGTGCAGCCCTATCATCACTGGGAAGTGCTCCGAGTCTCCTCCTACTGTTTGTACCCTAGTCCTGGCTCCATCATACATATCCTTGATCGTCCTAGTGTACGCCACAAGTACACCTCTAACCTCCAAACATCTCCATAGAACCTCCCTAGGGACTTTGTCGTATGAATTCTCGAGGTCGATGAAATCCATATGTAAATCTTTCTTCCTCTCCCTATACTGCTCCACCAACCTCCTAATAAGATGAATGACTTCAGTAGTCGAATGCCCCGGCATGAATCCAAACTGATTCTCGGAAATAGACACACCTCTCCTCACACTAATCTCCACGATCCTTTCCCAAACTTTCATAGAGTAGCTCAACAGCTTGATACTCCTATAGTTGTTGCAACTCTGGATATCACATTTGTTTTTGTACAAGGGAATCATTGTACTACACCTCCATTCTTCGGGCTTTCTTGCCGTCTACAAAATGACGTTAAACTCAGTCAACCACTCCAAACCTGCCCTGCCTATGCTCTTCCAAAATTCAACTGGGATCTCTTCAGGCCCGGCCGCTCGTCCCCTACGCATCCTGCGAACAATACCCTTAACCTCCTCAACCTTAATGCTTCTATAAAACCCAAAATCTCGGTACCTACCAGAATACTCCAGATCTTCCAGCACAATGTCTCCATCTCCTTTCTCGTTCAAGAGTTTATGGAAGTAAGACTGTCACGTCCGCCTAATATACGCTTCCTCCACTAGTACTTTTCCGTCCTCGTCCTTGATGCACCTCACGTGATCCAAGTCACGAGCCATCATTTCCCTTGCCTTGGCTAGTCTGTACATCTTCTTATCCCTGCCTTTCTCCTCTAATTCCACATACAAGCATTCAAAAGCCGCCGTTTTCGCCGCCGTAACCGCTTGCTTTGCCTCATTCCTCACCATCTTATATAGTTCCATATTCGTCCACTTCTCCACCTCATCCTTGCTTTCTACCAATTTCACATACGCCGCTTTCTTCGTTTCCACCTTCTCTTGAACTTTACCATTCCACCACCAGTCCCCTCGATGCCTACCACAGTTACCCCGCGAGGCCCCTAGCACTTCTCTAGCTACCTCCCGAATGCAACTGGCCGTCCTGTCCCACATACCGGTCGAATCCCCACTAGCACTTAAAGATGGGTGGACGCAACCCCCATCAAAGGCAAATTTCCAACAGTCCCCTATTGAAAGAGAATTGGTGCACACAGGGTGCCAAACTTCTGCAGTCTTTCAGCAGAAAGATATTGAATCAGGAGAGGTAGCTTCCGCTTTGAACGAACCTTCCCTAGTTGAATACCACCGGATTTACTTACTGCGCGGTGAACGTGATGTCTTGAACCGTCAGTGTTTAGTGTAAGCCAAGACAATGATACCAACACAATAACTCCCCTTATTCGTTTTCATTCTAATTGTTCTGTCCGTTGTGGCCGTGGACACTTGAATTCTTAAGTGCGTTCATTTGAGGCGGCATGTTCTCGTACTTAAATAGGTGATCTCCTACAAGGTATCCTTCTGTACCCCACTTCACAAGTGTTAGGAGTCATTAAAAGTTTTCCCACCTTAACTTCAATCGTTTGAGGATCGTTAAAGGTTTGGAAACTTAACCTTTACCCACCATGCAGGCAGCACCTTAATGTCTATCACGGGAACAACTTTGGATTCATGTTTCCTTATAGAAATCATCATCTGAAGTGCTCTTGCTTCCACCGAAGCGCTCAACTGAACCTTTTGCAGCTTAGTTTTCCCATTGAACCAAATTCTTGGGCTCTCCAATCAGTATGGTTGGTTAACCACCGCAAAGGTTCGTATTGTTAGGGTTTTTAAGCCTATTCCCCTAGACAAGCAGAATTCTTGATCTTCGGGTACTCCCTTAGTTAAAGGGTCCGCTATATTATCCTTTGATGTAATCAACGGGAATGGCACCCGTGGTGATCAACTGCCATACGGTCTTATGTCTCGACAGATATGTCCAGACGCCGTCATCCGTGACCTTCCTGAAGCCGACCGGCTAGCCATAGTGTATAACTGCCGAAGGCACAAGTTTCTCCCAGTAAGGGACGTCCTCTAAGGAGTCGTGAAGTTACTCAACTTATTATCATGCTTTGTTTAAAGCGATGAACTCCGATTCCATCATGAATCGGCCGATGCAAGTTTGCTTAGAGATTTTCAAAGACACATCATACACATCCACTTGTGGCTTTGGTGTTCTTCAAGTCCGATGTCCAGTTTGCATCACTGTGTTCTCCCAGAACCGCTGGACATCAAGAATACCATAATCCGTAGATAAGCGAATATTTAAGATATCATCATATCCGATTTAACGCTTCTATTGATCATTTTTAGAATCACGAGTGAACCTTAGTTCAACTGATCTACTTTGTAAGCCGATACCAGGTCGGTTGTAGTTGTAAAATACATTGAACTACATGTGACCTGCGCATATCGCTCCTGGTATATGGATGCACCATGATTCCAATCAATTCTATGATTCATATCCATTGGTGGCTTCAACGAGACTGTCAACTACCTCACAAATGAGTTTGGAATTAGACCAGTCCGTTAGATGTCTTAGAAATTCCAATTCCTAAGATGTCATCTGTGATACCCATATCTTTCATATCGAGACTTTTGTTTCAATGACTTCCACTTTCAGACTGTTGGTTTTCCAACTGTTGGCTTTCTAACTTCATAGTCAATGTTTCTGTTGTCAGATTCATTGTTTCTGTTTCACCTGAAACTTCCAGGACCAAAATGTAAACATTTCAGGGACCAAAAAGAAAGTTCAGGAAGAAGCTCAACAGTCCAACAAACCAACTCTGATCCTCTCCTTCCAACTCTCCGGTTAGGAAGGTTGTATCAACATCCATGTCACGCAAAACTGCAATGGCCCTGGATGTTAAGTTATTCACACGGGAGCACACGTCCAAGTAGCTGAGGCCTTATACTCGACAGTAGATCCATCTACTTTGCACTCAATTTGAGTATCCACTTTTACAACCCAAGGGTTCTTTTCCCGGAGGAAGGTCAACCATTACACAAGTATGGTTCTATCCGATGGAATCTGTAGCTTCTTTCCAAAGCAACGCTTCTGGAGATGACAATTCTTTGTTAATTGTCCATGTTTATTCTCAACCATACAAGCTAGAAGGCCTGGAACAAGTCTTTGTCCCCTCTTTGCTCCGTCTCGGTTCAACATCTAGAATCCCCGAGTTTTGTAGATCTGGAACATGGAAGGTTATCCTTATCCTTATGCGGGGTTCTGTTGAGAATCGCATTAGCGGTAAGGATCGCCTTGCCCCAGATATTTTGGGCGTACGCTTTGCGCTTGGCTAACACTGTTAGACTGAGGTGAGTAAGGAGCAGTCGTTTGATAAACGATGCTTCACATTCTTCCCCTCTATCACTACGAATTCCTCAATCCGTAGGCTTAGTTGATTTTCAACTTCTGCTTTGTAACGCTTATCCGCTTCAACAACTTCATCTTTGCTTTTCAACAGACAAATGATGCAATACGTTGTACCATCGTCAATAAAGGTCACAAAGTACTTGTCTTGTACAAACTTCAAAACACCCATGTAGGTGTGACTAAGTTCTAGAGGAGCGGTGCTTCTTTCGCTATTCCTTTGACGGAATAGAGAGGTGATTTTGCCTTTTCGCCCACCTCACATCCATTTTGAGGGTTTATGTCGACAGAAGACAACAATCTCAACTTAGTTAGTTTTTGAATGACTTTCTATTTAACATGTCTTAATCTATGATGGCATAGATGCACGAATTACAAATATATCATTCATTTGGCTACAGACATACTGTACCATTCTTAGTTATTACAGACATGTTGGACTAGTCTCAAACCAGCTTGACAAACGTCCCTGAAACCAAGTTTGGGACATGTATCACCTCCTTTTAGAGTGATCCCATTCCCTGAAGTCCTTTTGAGGACAACCTCTCCAACCCCTTCTACTTTAGAGGTGGCGTTGCTTCACATGAACAACCTTTTGCCCGTGGTTAGGGCGTAACCGGATCATATGTGATCTGGATACCCTAGCCCACTCCAGTTGCTTTGGCAGACTGAGTGTCCAATTTCTTTTTTGCCTTTCTTTTGGCCTTCAGATCATTTAAGACATGGAAACTCTGGCCCACTCCAGTCGCCCGTAGGCTTTGTACGACTGAATGTCCAATATCATCCTATCAAATAAAGGATCTTCTGTCAGATAGTATGACAGGTTCAACATCTTAAGATAAGTCATTATCTTTTAGTCTTCTTCCCTTGAGACTGGTGCTCAGACAGTTCATGGCGCTTGCTTAAGAGTGGAAACAGTTTTCGCAAAGTCAGTGGATCTCTCTCCTTCGTATGTGCGAACATACTTTACACACTTTTAATAATTACACCCAAAAGAATGAATCTTTTAAGTTTTGTTTTCCAATATCCAATCTTTAACCGGGAAGAAAGGTGAGATAAAACTTCTGATTTTAAAGCGTAAGGAATATAATTTTTTCTAGAAAACATTTTGATATTCCTAGTCTTACTTTAATTCCTTTTAATCAGACACCATTAAATCTCATTTTTGACAAGGAAGAAAAATAACTTATCCCAATTTCGGATTCTGGCCCACTTCAGTCACTTCGTCGGACTGAGTGTCCATTTTCTCCTTATCATAATTAAGATCCTTTGTCTTGGACAGATATAGGCCCTCTGCTACATGATAGAACAACATCTTCAGCCTTCTCCCAGTTGACATCCTCAGTCTCTCGTGGGCGTTTGTTCCCACCACTCTCGGGAGCGGTGACACCATCAACACCTTGATCGTCAACAGCATAATCAGAACTGTCTTCTACCAGAAAACCAGAACCATAGCCAGATTTGGTCACACAAATGTTGACCGACATCTTTCGAACACTAATACAATCTTGTCTTAAAATTGTTGGAAGTATAAAGCAGTACGGAAAGTAAATAAATATTACAAGTGCTCCGAAAGGATAAACAACAAAGATTACAACAAGAAGTTGTCAATCTTTTAATCTTGTACTAGAACTTCAAATCTGGATCTTGTATTCAGAAATACAAAAACATGAACTGCTACACTTGTGGCTTGTAAAATCACTGAGAATCCGAACGGTTAGAGTACTTTGAGTTTCAAGTTCACACCTGAAACACTTAGTAACCAATTAGATAATCACAACATCACCGGCTGAGTCGAGAGATGACTCTCTGTCTTTAAGACAAGATTTCCCCTATAAATATTTTTACGTTAGCGGGTAATAGTCTCCCAAGATAAAACAACAACTAATCAACACTACAAAGTAAATAGGTTGATTCTGACGTAGAAAACAAACATGAAACGACTTGATGAAGAGTGGAAATTTAGAGGAAAATGAAGAGTTTCTGCTCTTCTTCAAGACTTGTGTCTTCTCTTTCTTTTCTTTCTCTCTTCTATTTTTCTGTCTACTGTTTTTCTGTCTACTGTCCTCTCAAAATTAGAAGTAAGGTTTTCTCTATATAGTGTTTAGGAGGAGGAGAGGTATTCAGAGGCTGTTAAGAGGTACATTCTGTTAGAATATTATGCAATCATATAATTATTATGTATTAATGTAGTATCATTTATATATGGTAGGTAGTAAAATGTTAATTAGGAATATTATGTTAATTAGGTAGAAGATTATTAGGAATTGATTAGAAAGATTAGGCATGATTGACTCTTCCTAATTAATGTATATGGTGTATATATTGTACCCTTAAAGGATGAATAAATTGAGAAAAATATTTTCAAAGTCTTATATGGTATCAAGAGCTTAAGAAAATATCCAAAATTAGTTTAATTTCTTCCAAATTTTCGGTCATCTTACTCTCTAGAAACCCTAGTGGCCGAAAATTTCTTCATCTTTTTTTTTGTTTACTCCATTATTGATTATCCTTCATCACAACTAATTATGTCTGAAACCAAATCATCCTTTCACCCTGCCCTTGCTGTATCAAACATCAAAACACATGTTTCCATCAAACTAGAAATGAAAACCGTTCATTATGCGACTTGGGCGGAATTATTCAAAATATGTTGTCGTGCTCACAAAGTTCTTCATCATATAATTCCTCCAAAAGATGGTAAAAGGAAAGACATAACAAACGATGCAGACAAGGAATTGTGGGATACACTTGACGCCACAGTCCTTGGTTGGATTTATGCAACAATCTCCACTGACTTGTTGCATACGATAATGGAACCGGATTCCACAGCCATGGCGGCGTGGGAACGCTTGCGAGATATTCTTCAAAATAACCAAAACTCTCGCGCTGTTTCATTGGAACATGAGTTCTCAACCATTGACATGGCGGATTTCCCTAATGTTTCTACATATTGTCAACGACTCAAAGTGTTGGCCGATCAATTAAGAAACGTTGGTTCAACGGTTACTAATAACCGGTTAGTCTTGCAACTGGTCGCCGGTCTCACCGACGCGTATAGCAGCGTGGGAACTCTAATCCTTCAAAGTAATCCTCTACCACAATTTTATCAAGCAAGGTCCATGCTTGTACTTGAAGAGTTGGGCTTGGTGAAAAAGGCCTCAACTACTTCAAATTCCGCCATGCTTGCCACTCCTTCACATGATGGTAATTTTTTTGACCCTTCTCAACAAATTAAGGGACAAAAAGGACGTCATAACAATAAAAATAAGGGTGGAAATCGCGGAAATAACAAAGGTGGAGGCCACCGAAATTCCGGTGGCGGCGGTAATGGCGGCAACACCAACTCCGGTGATGTCAAAAATGCCTTCCTCCATGGATACCTTAATGAGACTGTTTACATGCACCAACCGTTGGGATACAGGGATCCTAAATATCCCAACCATGTGTCTTTGCTCAACAAATCATTATATGGCCTCAAGCAGGCCCCCAGGGCTTGGTAAAAGCGGTTTGCAGATTTTGTGTCGCGCATGGATTTTTCGCACAGCCGTTCAGATAATTTTCTATTTATCTATCGTCAGGGTAATCATACTGCTTATCTCCTTCTATATGTGGATGATATTATTCTAACAGTATCTTCAGACTCTCTTCGCAAGAATATCATGTCACAGCTTAGTTCTGAATTCGCTATGAAAGATCTTGGCCCACTCCACTACTTTCAAGGGATTGCTGTGACCCAACATACATGTGGATTATTTCTCTCCCAGAAGAAGTATGCATCAGAAATCGTGGAACGAGCTGGGATGTCTTTCTGCAAACCTTCGGCAACTCCGGTCGACACAAAGTCAAAATTGAGTGCCATCTCTAGCAAACCTTTTACTGATCCAACATTATACCGCAGCTAGCAGGAGCTTTACATTATCTCACATTCACCAGGCCAGATATAACCTATGCAGTGCAACAAGTGTGTCTATTCATGTATAATCCAATGGAGGAACATATGCATGCTCTGAAACGCATTGTGCGATATATTCAGGGCACTCTAGAGTATGGACTACATCTATACCCGTCCTCTGTTTCCAAACTTGTTACTTGCACTGATGCAGATTGGGCAGGATGTCCGGATACAAGACGATCCACCTCCGGGTATTGCGTCTTCCTTGGTGACAATTTAATCTCATGGTCCTCAAAAAGGCAGGCCACGGTATCACGCTCAAGTGCTGAAGGAGAATATCATGTTGTGGCCAATGTTGTATCTGACTCATGTTGGATTCGGAACCTGTTACTTGAACTTCATTGCCCTATTCCGACTGCAACAATAGTATGTTGTGATAATATTAGTGCAATCTACCTCTCAGGGAATCCCATCCATCATCAACGCACTAAACATATTGTGTTAGATATTCATTTTGTACGCGAGAAGGTGGCTCGCGGACAAGTTCGGGTGCTACATTTTCCAACGCGTCATCAAATCACAGATATCTTCACAAAAGGACTTCCGCTGATATTATTTGAAGATTTTAGGGACAGTCTCAGCATTCACCGCCCTCTAGCTTCGACTGCGGGGGAGTGTTAGAATATTATGCAATCATATTATTATTATGTATTAATGTAGTATCATTTTATATATGGTAGGTAGTAAAATGTGAATTAGGAATATTATGTTAATTAGGTAGAAGATTATTAGGAATTGATTAGGAAGATTAGGCATGATTGACTCTTCCTAATTAATGTATATGGTGTATATATTGTACCCTTGAAGGATGAATACATTGAGGAAAATATTTTCAAAGTCTTACACATTCAAGGCCAGGAACGTTTTGTAATTAGTACAAAACGTTGCAGATGGTTAAAGCCATCCAAATTGTTGACTTTCCGGTTGCACTAAGCAGTTTGGGGTCCAAAAGGATAATATCAGAAATAGCACAGCAGCCCACGACCTGAGCCCGGGCGGGCGGGCGGTGGCGGCGCGCATGTGGGGCTAGCCTTGAACCCAAGCACACCTAGGTCCTCCCTCCTTCAAACATAAGAGTTACCCCTTGGGGTCCCAAACCCTTATTCATTATTAGGCTTATAAAAAGAACAATTCTTCATTTTTCCACCGATGTGGGAGATTTATCCCACACCATATTTTCATGCCTCAAACACCTTACTTCGTGGACCAATATCTCTTTCATTTCTTAACGAAATTTGACGATCCTTAGCCCTACGGTCATCTACTCACTTAGTAGATTATGCACGTGTGAAGAACCAAAGTCTCCAACATGCGGAACCCGAGTGTTTAAGTCACTAAAGATAGGTGAACGCAACCCCCATCTAAGGCAAATTTCCAACAATTACTAAATACTAAACAAGGCAGTTGAGTGCAAGAAAGTTGTCTAGGAAATGGTTAGCTGACAAGTTGGCATCCACGATAGCATTAATAGTAAACGGATATGTCTGCCATGGAGATCGAAAATTGAACAAGTTCCATTACGGTAGAACAGGACAAATTTCCTTACAGGAAAAAGTTGTGAAACCACCCATGTAAAGAATAGTGGTCCCAGTAGAGAAGCAAAGTCCAGCCTGAGTTTTGTTTCTGGTTTGGGCATTTCTTTGACAAACTCGAACAGCATTCTTGCAGAAGGTCCAAGAAACAACTGAAGGTACGCATTTGATGCCTGTACGTAACATTTAGCAAGAATTTAACACCTCAATTACATGAATAAGTCCAGTACAACTATAATTAGTCTTTCATAAATTAATAATCAACACAGATTGGAGATGTAAATAGTCATTCCGTTCATTCAAGAAAAAGTGCTATTTGAAGCAAATCAGTTCAATGGCCTTTGAATTGCTAGCGGGATAATGAACAGACAACTTGATATTTCTTAGTAATGGTTAATGCTGATACAATATGGTTCTTGCTAATTAACTGGACAATTCGACAACATGATGAGCACCCACTTACATTTGTCAATGCAAAAGAACTTATTTCATGCAGTTCCACTACGAAGCACAAATATGATCAGAACTACCACTTCCAGCTCTTTCAAGAACAGCAGCTTCTTGTCATAAACAAGTACTACTCTTCTCTAAACTTACTAAGAGAGTAAGGATATTAGACAATCTATAGTATGGTCTAATGAGCAATCAAAAGTATTAAGGACAGGATTATGGTCCGTCCAGCTAGTACCATATCTAGACAAGGCAGTCATAAAGTATTAAATTAAGACAAGTCTCTTTCTGACTTTAAAAGCATACCAGCAAATCTTACTTATATACCTGTGCATGTGCATGTGCATGTGCATGTAGAAATGTAAATGCATTTAATTACTTATACACACTGATGACTCAAGATTATGGGCATCACAAAGCAGGGGAAAAGCGGAACAACAAAGTTAAAGCTAAATGCACTGAGTACTCCAGATATTCATCCCATTCCTTGACATGCCCTACTCAAGTAAATGGAACTAATTTTCAGGAATCTCTTACTATCTATTAAGGATTTCGTTCATTGTGCTATGATCTCAATACAAATTTTACAAGGGTCAAGGACAATTTACAGAAGAACATGGGCAGTAGAAAGTGGAAAGTTTACCAAATTCACTGAACGAGAAACCCTTGTCAATGCCATAGGTCGATTGCCTGTGTCATTCTTATAGGTAGAGTTATACCAAATACTCACATCGAAACTATTTCTATTTGAATTACGGAAATCATATGCTGCAAAAAAGAGGTAATACATAGTTAAGATGATACTGGAATAGCATGGGTATGTATAAGGACATTTTTGCAGAGGGCGCCAGAAAAACCTGCTATTATCTCATTTATCTTTCCCTCTGGATTCCCCTTCCTGTAACCTTTATAAAGCTCGTCGTTGATCTCATCAGAACTATTACGCCACAAGTGTAAACCTTTTACACGACTTATCTCTGCAGCAGACAATTAACAAAGCTATAAACTACAAAATCCAATATGGAAAAGACATACGCTTGTTCGTGTGGAAGGATCTCACTTTTTTTGACATTACTTTGCTACTTGTATACACAGCAGCTTTAATCTTAGATGGAATGTCAACACATTTGCTTATCTTCCCATCGGTTACAAATGCATCAAGTAAAAACCTAAGAATTCAATCAAATGGTTCGAAAAGCATGTTCGGGCTGAACTACAACATCTCAAAGCTAAAATATCTTCCGTAATATATAGAAACTTTTCCTACTGGGATCACACCATAGCCACGACATTTAGACTCAACTACTCTTGCTATAGCTTAAACTAACCCTACATTAGTTATGCACCAAAACTGGTCAACGATTTTGACCTAAGCATTATGCCTTCTTCCTCAATTTAGACATGCAATATCTAACATAAAAAAAAGATAAGGCTAGCCAAAAAACAGTAATGAACATAAGTTGACTACCTTGCTAAACAGCTACAGAACCAAATTTCAATGGAAGAGAAAACGTGGAGTTTGGAGAACACTGCGATCGAACATTGTAGACAGGAAGGTTGGAGAAGAAAGCTGCCTCAAGAAAATTCATAAACTCAGTTGGTGACTCGGAACCCTGAAAATTCGGAAGTCAATTCATCATCAAACAAAAAGTAAATTCTCAAGGGAATAAAAAAAATAAAAGAGCTAAATGAAGAGAGGCTCACCAAGGTATTATAGGCTAAGCTATAAAAAATGTCAGAGGAATTTAGAGTTGATCCACTGCTGAACAATTTCTTCCCAGACCTATTAAGTTCCACATTATTGGACATACATTAGGAATGATATAACAGAAAATAATCAGTTAACAACTAGTATACTAGGATCACAGAAAAACAATTCATACTTTCTCCAAAAGTCTGATTAGTTCCAGTCAGAAGTATAGTAGCTGGACAAGAACCCGATATTTTGCACGAATCATTCCCCAAATGAAGTAAAATCAGTTCGTACAGCACCATATTTTGGTGCAGGCAATCCGGTGGACTAGGAATCGGACAGCTGCTGGCTTGGTCCAAATCTGAGTAGTCAATACCACATTTTCCATCACCATTTTGGTCAACACATTTGCAGCCACATCTGTTTGATGGTTCTTGACCAAATTTTGAATGAGAACTAGCATTACACAGAGTATGATAGGAAACCAAGATGAGCCGAATATTTGACAAAAAGTAAATACATGAAAGGTTAAGAAGGAAAGAGTTAAATATACCATTTCAGACGGGGAAAAAAAGTTCATCTAATTTTTGCTTCAGATACAAACGGAACCACTTAATTCGAAAATTACTGTTCTGACAAAAAGGAGAAACTCAACCTTTAAACGCCAGTCATAAATTATACTCCCTCAGTCCCACTCTTCACTTTTCGAGAATTAATTTAATTAAATTTTAAAATTAAATTATATATTAACTAATTATTAATATCTAAAATTTATTTATTTGAAAACTATATAAGTTCTATCTTTGTTTGAAGTTAGTGAAAGAATGTTCGTTGAGAAATCGGAATTCAGAATAAAGAGGCGTTTCATTCAATTTACCCAATCTCCTTATATAACAGTTGAGGACTCATTTTTCTTTTCAATTTAAGATGGTTGACGAAATTGCCCTTTCGTATCCTTTCCATTCCGTTAAAGGATGCTGCCTAAATGACTAAATTGCCCTCTGTGCATCACGTGCTCTGATTTCTTCAATATTTCCTTTTGTTTAGAGGTACGCGCCGAAAATAATTTTCTCTTGTTCTTGTTGATCAAATGATAAATCTGGTTAGTTCCATTCCATCGCCTAACAAGTAACGACTAATGAAATCCGCATGGGCAGCTCAATTGGATTTCAAGGGGATATTTAGAGCAAAGAACAAGGATCGAATCCCGTCAGCGGCAGTGTGGGGGTTTCTTTGAAATAAGGAGAGGCCTTGTGCGCGGCGTAGCAGATGCTGGTCTAACCTTTGAAATTAATTGAGTCACCATGATTTACCTCCTTCACAGACCTGTCGGATCGGGGTGTGGGGGCTCCTGGGGTGGGAGATTCCACCTTTTGAAGCAAAGTAACGACTAATGAAAATGAACTTAGGAGCTATATTATGGAGGATGAGCTGATGCTTCCGGTGGTTGTACCGGTGCAATACAAAGCAGGTATAAACTTGATCTTGAGAAGAAGAACACAAGTTTCAAAAGCCTTTGAATCTAATTTTAAAAAGTCATATGTCTCGACTTAAATAAAAAAGGAAAAATCAAGATATCACTATTCTGCTTGAGTCACATGCAACGAATTGAAGTTTTGAATTATTTAACAAAATCTTCTATTCAAAGTCTAACTATTAAAATAAGTCACAATTAACTGATTTACAGTCGAACACGGATTCAAGAAGACGAGCATGACAAATACATTTGCCCCATCATCTGATGTTTAATACAGGTTTTAGTTATATGTTAAAATTTTCTTTTTCTAGGTAGTCATGCTTTGTTTGCATTTAATGGAGGTCTGAATTCAGACCTTAGATCATTAAGTGTATTTGTTTACATTAAGATCTAAGCATTTATTTAGTTTGAATAGGTCCCAATTATTAAGATCTTGAATAAAGTCTTAATATCATTAAGAGTTATTTTGTATGGATAATTTTTACCACCGCTCTATCTACCCCCACTCAACCCCACCTCACTACACCCACCCTTACCACCCACTCCAACCTAACCCACCACCAACCCCCACCGCACCCCACCACACTCCCACCCCACCATCACCATCGTCAACCACCAGCCACCACCATCACTAATCATCTTTGCCATCAAAACCACTATCATTGTTAATTCAACCACCATCACCATCGTCAACTACTGGCCACCACCACCAATTACTTCTGCTATCATGACCTCCACTAGCAACCACCACAACTGACAACCACTATGTCAGTCTCTACCCACCTATCATCTGAATTATTATAATTATATCAATAGCCATATCCATCACCACTATCACTATTGTTGCAGTCGCAACACCAACTAGCTTTACCATCACAACTATCACCACCATCATAACTAGCCACTAGCATCAATTGTCACTACTACTAACACTACAAAACATCTCCATCATCACTAACAAACATAGTTTCATTTTTATAGATTGAACTCATCGCGGGCCCCTTGTGGTCGGCATAATTTTTCACTTAAACACCTCAAGTAAGTTTTGTTCCATTAGACACCTCAGGTGGACTCTTACTATTTCATTTAGACATTTTTCGTTGACTCAGCCAAATATGTAAAGAGTGTGTAACACTCGCTAATGACGTGTATATTTGGCATTTTAAATCCGAAATAATAGTTAAAATCAATTATGAGAAAAATATATTTTTCAGCAAAAACCAAAAAAAAAAAAAATCGAAACAGACTCCACATATTTTTCACCGGAAAATAGATGGCTTTTGCCGGAAAATTTTCCGGTGAACTTTTTAAAAAAAAATCAGGTCTATTTTGTTATTTCTACTGATTTATTGGGCTCGTCTGCGATTTTTTTTTTATTATTATTAAAATTATATGTCTATGAAAGAGAAAAGATAAAATGTTTACCCAAAAAAATTATTATTTGAGATTGTTAACGCCTGTGGGGTGATTCTTTTCTTTTTTGGCTGAAATTCTTTTTTTTAAGAAAAACTTTAAATTTCATTTTGACATTAATGATCTCAAATAATAATTTTTTTCGGGTAAACATTTCATCTTTTCTCTTTCAGAGAATGGTGACAATCTTTATTTTTTCGGTGAGCAAGATAGCAATGGTGGAAGATTTGTTGATGGTAGAATATTAAGTGGAGAAGAAAGGGAAAAAGAACAAAGAAGGAAAAGAAGAAGAAGGAAATAAAATGAATTAAAAATTTGTTTTTTTAGCCTTTCCACGTGTATGTTCGGTGTGAAAATCACACAACTTGCCAAGTCAGCGAAAATGTCTAAGTAGAACAGTAAGAGCCCACATGTGGTGTCTAAATGAAACAAAGCTTACTTGAGGTGTTTAAGTGAAAAATCTTGACGACCACAAGAGGCTCTCGATGGGTTCAACCTTTTTTTATCAAATAAAAATATTAATTTAAATAAAATTATATTTATTTTTTAATATTTAGTTATTTTTGTATATTTGAATTATATATTTATTATGTTTATATAAATACATTATGGTATTCAGATGCTGAAAAATAAATAATCTTAATTATTCATTATTCAGATCTAGAGACTAACATCTTAATTATTTAGATTTGCATTCAGATTTAAATATCTTAATCTTAATGAAAACAAATGATTCCATAGTTTCATTTTCTTAAGTGAGAAGAAAACATGAAATTTCATGAAACTTTAATGTCCGTATAATAAATAAATAAGGCATGTTTATTTTTGGACCACAGCTTAAACCGTTGAGTTTGACTTCACCTTGTTCAGTTGAATAACTACCCTTGATTAGTAAGCGTTTATTGAACTTTATTTCACGTTAAAATAACTCAATGCTATCTTTCCCGCGCCCCCTAACCCCCTCCGCCTCCATAAAGTTTGAATAAATTATACTAGTATTAGTATCTGCGTGATGCACGGATCAGTAATATAGATATGAATATTCTCCAATAATATTTTCAATTTACTTACTAAACATCATAAATAAATAAGAAAATCACTTACTTTTAGAAAATAGTTTCTGAAAAATACATTTTCAGTAAAAAAAATAATTTACTTCATATCAAACACACCCACATTTCTTCTTTCCTCGCTGTTAATTAACTTGTCAACTTTTATGTAATATACTTCAATTAGTTCACTTCTGTGACCAAGAAACTTATTTTAAGCTTAAACAATCTTTGAATCAGATTTCTTTCTTTAAATGAAAAAAGGCATCAGAGTTAAAGAGAGATCAAGAGCTCATTATTTTACTCTAAATCATAGTGCATCATGTTGGAGTTTGGACTTAGTTGATTTATAACCTAAGAATGACAGTGGCTTGACCAGATAGTAAATGAAATATAAGGGATCCTAATTTGATTATACGTGGGATAAATAAAGATCTTACTTTAATTATGTGTAAGATAATTAGTAAGGCCATTAATTATTGGCATATAATGTTAGAACTCTTTAGTCTATGTAAATTGAGATCAATCCCACCTTGGGCCCACTCAACAAATGTTGTAGTGAGATGAATCTCTTCATCCTTAATAAGATATTTCGAGTTTGAACACTGAGAATGAAAAAATCTCATTAGGAAACGATTTCCTTTAAAATAGACTCATTTCCATTGAGAGAACATGGTAACTAACGGGTTGCTAATGTTTCATTTATTTAAGTGAAACTTACACAAATGACTATAGTTTAGGAGTTTTAAATTTGTCATAACTATAATTTCAATATTTACAACTTTTTTACTTGATGTATTAATAAAACGGCTCGCTGTATTCATAAAACGATATCGTTGTATTCATAAATACAACGAGTAAAAATGTATTCAAAATTCTTTTCGTTGTATTCAAGTCAGATGTATTCAACTCAGTTGTATTCACGTCAAATGTATTCAACTCAGTTGTATTCATTTGTAGCTACTTTTACATTGTATTCAATTTATTGTATTTAAAAATCGATTGTATTCAAACAATATAAATACAAAAAATATTGTATTCAACTTATTGTATTTCAAATTCGATTGTATTCAAATAACATAAATACAAAAAAATAGATTCAGATGTAATAGATACATTAAAATACTGAATACAAGAAAATAGATACACTAAAAATTTAATAAATACAAGAAAATACTGAATACAAGAAAATAACAAATTGAATACAATCTAAAATTTAACAAATAAACTCAAAAACTTAATACAAAAAAATAACAAATATACAAAATAAAATACCGCCGAAGTTTGATCCCTCTGCCGTTGAAGGAATCGGAACGTGACCGGAAGAAGCTCAGACTGGAACGATCCCTCTGCTGCCACACTTGTCATCTAAGGGTTCCGTCGTCCCCTCCGCCATCGTACTTGTCATCAATGTGTTGAAGGAATCAGAACGTGATCGAAAGAAGAAGAAGAACGTGACCAGAACGTGATCGAAAGAAGACGAAGAACGTGACCGGAACTCCAGATCTGGAACGTGATGGTGGGTCACGACGGAGCGGAACTCCAGATCTGGAGGCGCCGGCGGTGGGTCACAAAGGGAGTGTAAAGCTCAGATATGGAGGCTCTGGCGGGCAGTGAGTCACGACGGAGTCCATTGCTATCAGATCTAGAGGCGCCGACAGTGGGTCATGATGGAGCGGAAGCTCAGATTTGATAGCAATGGATTTCGCCGGAGCTCCGGCGGCAGTTCGTTGTGGCCGACGGCAGCGGAGAGCAGAAACAGATTCTCAGTCAAGATAAAAATAATAAAAATAGAGTATTCTACTTTATATATATATATATATAGGTAATTCAAATACACATTATAGTTATACTTTGTAATTTAATCAAACAATAGTTACTAAAGCTTAATATGTCCTAGAGTTAGCTATGAGATGTAATTATTCCTTTATTTAATTCTAACTCAAATTGATGTTTATGTTTTGTGTCTTAATTCCTCCTATGCTTTTAGTTAAATTTCTTACACGTCAAGGTGCATTAATAAACAAAAATCTTCAATTCAAACGATTCAAGGTGCATTAATAAACATTACTTTTCCCCATCAAAATCTTCAATTCAAAGACTGATGATTAACACAAGTCACAATTAACTCATCTCAACACGGATTCAAGAGAAGTGGCAGCAGACACATTACTTTTCCCCATCATTTGGTGTTTAAAAATCTTGAATATAATGCCATTCTTTTCATTTTCGAAGTTGTTTCTTTTCTTAAATGAGAAGAAAATACCTTAATGTATTTACGTCAAATAAACAAAACTGTCTGGGGAAGAAATAGGTTTGTGTTGTACATTAGACTTTGACCGGCACACAGAGACATATAATCTACAACAAACAACAACATTCTCACTGTAATCCCACAAAGTAGGGTTTGGAGAGGATAGGATGTACGCAGACCTTATCTCGACCTTTATGGGGTAAATATATTGTTTCCGATAGACCCTTGACTAAAAAGGAAGCAGTAGATGCAGAATTGCAAGGGAAATAAGACAACGAAATATCCGGACATAAAGCAAATGAAGCAATACACACATAAAGAGTAGGGATATACACGATACCTAAACAATACGATAAAACATATAATCTAGCTATCTATATTATATTAAATATATATTATATTAAAAGCAGAAAGTCCTTAACTTAAAAGTTGAATTACCAAAATACCCTTCTAAATAGTTTAAATACCCTACTTATAATAATAATTATTATTATTATTATTTTTAATAATAATAATAATTAAATAGAAAAAAGAAGATTTTTTTTTCTGAATGGTTGTGTATCTCAAAATGCTTCGGATCAATAATGAATATAATTTCAACCGTTGCCTCTAAATAAAGTTACAAGTTACAAGTTACAACTGATGGCGTTCTAAAACCTCATCTAACTTAATATATCGTATCTATTAACGTATATTATAAAATTTACTCTATATATTTTATAATATTTAGTGTTCTATAATTATGATAGATAATCCTTATTGTATTATGATTTCATATTGTACACATTATATATATTTGTATTGATGAGAAAGACTTTAATAGAAATTAATACAATCTTATATTGTATCACAAGTCAAAACTTAAACCCTGTTTATTTCTTCCACCCGCAGCCTCACCTCGATTTCTTTGACCCACGGCTGCACTGCATGTCAGATTTTTTCCCTCTTTTCTCGGCTGTTTGATTTCCTCTGCTCGAGAAGCATAGTGATTCGTGTCAGCCTAACAATGCTTTGCTTTAATTCTTCTCTTTCGATTGTCATAAGCACCTCACCAATTGTCTGTTTGTTCTTTTTTCCTTTTCCTTTACCCAAGAACAAAGCTTTGTCCTTTTTAGTTTCAGTAAATCCTATTTTTTTGTATCAGCAGGAAGTTTCTGTTTTGTTTTCTCCTCCTTGCCCTAGAACCAAAGCAATGCGTCTTCCTTTTCGAATAAATTGTAGAAACAAAATTCTTTGTATGTTTCTTTCTTCCTTTACCCGAGAACAAATTTTGTCTATTTTTTTTCTTCAACAAAAATAATCCACTATAATGATTTCTCCCACAATCTCGGGTACTCAATCTCCGGCCCAATTTCTAGTCTCCAAACATACCGATTCAGCATAGCCGACGGGCCACATAAATCAGACCCAATTTCCTGGATCCCATCAGTCTGTTCCTGGTCATCTCCAATCAATTTTGGGCCAGGCTTTCGGCACTTTGACTCTTCGGCAGCTCGATAATGCGTGGTATATGGATACGGGCGCCACGTCTCACCTCACAAATAATTCTGGTAATATTCTTCAACTGCGAAATTTAAATACTCCGCAATCTATTATGGTCGACATCGGTCATAGCATTCCAATTCAACGGCTTGGTCACACGCTAACCCCTCCACCGCATCCCCACATCTCCCTAAATAACGTCCTATATTCCCCAAATATCATCAAGAACCTAATCTATGTTAGAAAATTTGCCACGGATAATTACGTATCAATAAATTTTGACCCCTTTGGGTTTTATGTAACGGACCTACGTACCGAGAAACTCCTTACGAGATGCAATAGTAAGGGGACCTCTATCCTTTCCTCTCCACGTTCGTTGCCAGTGTCACCCCTCCCACATCTCTAACAACTTTTGTCTCTCCTCCCACCGCTTTAGCAACAATCTCTCCGTCAACATGACACAATAGACTTGTACACCCAGGAGCTCATGTTTTTAATTTTCTTAGAAACAATAATTTAATTCGTTGTAATAATGGAAAATCTGTCCAACAATGTCTTTCTTGTCCTGAAACTTCATCAATTTTGAGTTCAGTCAAACGCATTCACATAAATTAAGACGGAGAGAGTAATAACTTTTAATTTCGTGATTAATATTTGAAAGGAGAAGTTAAAAGTGGCTATTTAACCACTTCATCCTTATATTGATCGTTTTGGACCAAGCCACACATTTTTTTTTTCAAAATACATCACACTATTAAGAATATTCAACACCTTATAATAAAAAGCTTCTTTTTCTGATTTACTTTTCACACGCAACAAGGCAACAACGAGTACATTATACTTTACGGTTAGAAAATGTGGTCTAATATCACCAGTTGATTTTATACATTTTCTAATTAACAGAACATACGTGCTTATAAGGTCGGCTTGAGATCCACATAACATGAAATTCTCAACTCCTACCAAATACCAATTAATATGGTATAAAGGGATATGCCATATGTGTAAAACCCCAATTAAGTGCCCTCCACGACATAAAAGGCGATGTAATATGACCATGTTTTCCATCCATGTGGAAAAAAAAAGTTATCGGTAAAGGGCCAAAATTGTTTTCTGGATTATGCGCAAATAGCATAATATTGTCCCTCATTAATAATTGTGATGGTCAATCATGCCCTTGTTGTACACAATTGGTACACATGTGCTCTTGTAGTTGAGAAACGATTTACTTTTACCCTTTTTACTAATAAAACCATTAAACAATAAAAATAAATTAAAAGATAAAACAAGGAAAACATCCAACTTTTTTTTGGTAATAAACTGTGAATATTACCATACCAACCAAAAATATTTACAACCTAAAGAGCACCTAGTGCAGCAGCCACCTTCCAGGAAGGGCGTACTGCCTCTAAGCCTCACTCAGAAACCAGAGAAAACAAACAAACAACCACTAGCTACATCTTATTTGACTTCTAGACTACGAAATACTAAGTGCATAACCTATACCTATGTATCAAGTATTGAATCTTGTGAGCTCTCTTTACTGTTTGTAACATTTATATCCTAAGTCGTGTTTTCCTTTGTATCTGTACTATGACAATATAAATACAAAAAGTATTTGTATTTCAAATTCGATTGTATTCAAATAACATAATCTACAACAAAAAATTTCAATTCCTGGTCTTCCATGTATCATTGCACCCCAAACTGCTGCAACCATTTCCTTCTTGATTTGCCTCCACTGTCTCCTTCTCATCCATTGTATACTCTGTTTGACATCCTTCTGGACAATTTGGATGCCTAGCCATGCAGAGAGTCAATTCCTTACTGTTGTGATCCATGAGCAATCTGCAAACAAATGTTGATGAGTCTCTGTAACATCTACATCACATAAACAACAAGTATCATCATCCACTTGAATCTGCAACCTCTGTAGCCTAGTTCTGGTAAGAAGTCTGTTCTGATTAGCTAACCATATGATGAATCTGTGTTTATGTTGTAGGATCTTAGACCATATTAGTTCTTCTCCCTATAATCTATCTTGCACTCTAATCAATGCGTTATAGCTTCTAGTCACTGAATAGTCTCCATTTAAAGTGAGTTGATACTTTCCATCTTGGTACCATGAAGTCATGGTTCTCTTTAGAGAATTGAGCTTCCTCCAGTACCAACTTGAGTCTGCTGGATGTATATGTTCCCACAATGTACCCGATTTTATGTATATTTCATGCACTCATTTGACCCACAACAGATGCCATGTTCCATACCTTGCATAACATTTAGTCCTCCATTCTTCTTAGGCACACACACTTATTCCCATGAAACCAATGCTATCTTCCTATGACCTTCAGTACTCTCTATTAGCGAATATTCTGAGAATATTCTCCGTATATTTTGTAATAATGGTAGATGTATAATTAAGGTAACTTAGGATTCTAACTGTATTAGGAATCAACCATTATTACAAAATATACGGAGAATATTCTGAAAATATTCGCTAATACTTTCAAGTATTGCAATGTTGGACCTGTCATCCCAGTTTCATGGAGAAGGTGACAGAAGTGTAGAAAACACCTATGGATGGATGTATTATGTTACAGGCAGTAAAGAAACTCAAAGCTTTGAAGAAGAGTTTAAAGGAGCTGCATAAACAACACTTCAAGAACATCCTGACTGAAGTGGAGGAAGATAGAGAAGAATTGAAGCAAAGCACATATGGCACTGCAGCAAAGTCCATTGGACCCAGTTTTACAAGCTCAGGAACAAGCACCGTATCAGAGATTCAGAAGGTCTTCGTATCTTGCAGAAATGTTCCTACAACAAAGTAGCAAAGCAAATTGGATTAAATTGGGGGGTGACAATCGTAGATATTTTTACTCAGTCACTAAACACAAGAAGCTGCAACATGCTATTGTTCAGTTAAAAGATCAAGCAGGAGTGGTTCAAACAGAACTAGAAGCTGTTGCAAATGTGTTTGTGGAATTCTATAAAGACGTGCTAAGAAAGAAGGATAGGTGCAGAATCAGAGCTTTCAGAAGCTTTCTTAGAAATGGCCATACTCTGACAGTAAACCAACAATTCGATTTAATCGGGGATTATAGTGAGAAGGAGGTCAAATCAGCTATGTTTAGCATTAACAGTAATAAGAGCCCTGGGCCAGATGGGTATGAGAGTGATTTCTTTTAAAAAGCATGGAAAGTTATAGGGATGGATGTACCTGAAGCAGTGTTGCATTTTCTCAGGAATGGGCAACTTCTAAAGCAGTTGAATTCTACTTTGATATCACTCATTCCAAAAGTTCCCCAACCACAAGAGGCAAGTCAGTTCAGACCAATTTCCTGTTGCAATGTGTTATACAAATGCATTTCTAAGGTCATCTGTTTGAGATTGAGGAAAGTATTGTCTCACCTGAAATCTAACACTCAAGCAGCATTTGTTGAAGGAAGGTTACTTGTGCACAATGTGTTGATATGCCATGATATCATGAAACACTATACTAAGAAAACATCAGCTAGGTATCTTATGAAAATTGACCTAAGGAAAGCATATGACATGGTTAGCTGGGAGTTGATTGAAGAAGCACTGTATGGATATGGAATTCCTGAATCTTTTACTCAGATGGTTATGATGTGTATTTCTTCTACAAAGTTTTCTGTGAAGGTTAATGGTGGAAATTATGGGTATTTTGAAGGTGGAAGAGGGTTGAGGCAAGGGGATCCTACATACCCATTGTTGTTTGTGCTTGTAATGGAGTACCTCACAAGGATTTTGAACAAGAAGAATGAGCTACCTGACTTTAAATTTCATCCAATGTGCAAAGATCTTAAGCTCACCCATTTGATATTTGCAGATGATATAATGATCTTCTGGAAAGGGGATGTTAGGTCTGTGGAAAGAGTAATGGGAGCTTTGGACCATTTCAGCAATGTCACTGGTTTGAGGGCAAATGTGGACAAGTCAAATGTTGTCCTGGCTGGAGTTACAGAGGCAACACAAGAGGCTATCCTAGCTCATACAGGGTTCTCTCTAGGTTTGCTACCTATTAGATATCTTAGGACTCCTATTGTCTTCCAAGAAATGGGGCAAGATGGAATGCCATCAGCTGGTGGATAAAATCACAGATAGGATCTCTAATGCTTATTCAAAGCACCTATCATATGTAGGAAGACTACATATCATTGTTGTTGTTCTCTTTTCTATATATAATTTTTGGGGGGGTTGTTTTTAAACTACCTCAAAGCATTTTAAAAGAAGTTGATAAAAGGTGTAGGGAATATTTGTGGGGGGAGAGTGAAAGATGGAATAATTTTTCTTGGGGATTCCTTTCATTATTCACAATATATATAGCCGTACAAGGTTGATTCCTAATATGGTACGAATCCTAACTTACCTTACAAAGGTTGATTCCTAATACAGTTAGAATCCTAAGTTACCTTAATTATACATCTACCATTATTACAAAATATACAGAGAATATTCGAGAATATTCGACGGAGCGGGAGAAGGCCGAATGCTAAGGCCGGATCGGAAGTCGGTGAAGAGTAAAAGTAGTCCCTTTGTGAAAATCCATGCATCCGATAAGAGGAAGGCACGTGTAAAATTTTGACTCGACCACGGCAACCTTCTCTCAGCACAAAGTGGATATCCATCTCATATGCTTAGTCGATGTTGGTCGGATTATGAGACATATAGATACCTAGATATGTTGTCACAATAGACTATAGACGCCTTGCGCAATGGACACCGGAGCTCCAAAAGAAGATTTCGGAGCCAACAGATCTCGGCGACAACATTAGCAACTCCGCGATATTTCGCTTCAAAGCACTCGAACGGGATAGCGTGGCCTGTCGCTTGGCGGACCATGAGATAAGATTATCCCCTAGAAATACACAAAGACACGAGGTGGAGCGACGTGTGTCGGGGCATCCCGCCCAATCCGCATCCGTGTAGGCTAGCAACTTGGTTGGGCGAGAGGTGTATAGATGTAAACCAAAGTCTAGTGTGCCCTTAACATATCCGATAATACGTTTGAGGGCGGCAAAATGGGACTCTCTCGGGGTCGTGCATGAACAGACACACCGCCGAACGGCATATGCAATATCGGGCCTAGTGAATGTAAGATACATCGAAGAGCACCGCTAGACTCCGATATAGAGTGGGATCGAAGCGGCGCACCGTCATTAGCACTAAGCTTGGATTTTGAGTCCATCGGAGTTGGCATAATTTTACAATTTGCCATCTTGGCCCCGTACACTATCTCTTCGCATACTTACGGCGACACGGGAACATAGTCTGCGCAAGTCTTGTCACCGATATACCCAAAAATAACTTAGCTTGCCAAGTGAGTGTCATAGCAAATTCAGTTTTGAGTAGACAATGATTTCATTCTTCAACCCGTCAGATGAGGCAGTAAGAACAATGTCATCGACATATAATAGCAAATATGCAGTGTTGCTACCTCGGTGAAGCGTGAAGAGAGATGTATCACACCTGCTACATACAAAACCAATCTGCAGAAGATACCTGGCGAACCGATCATACCAAGCGCGGGGTGCCTGTTTCAATCCATACAATGATTTCCTGAGACGACACACAACCGCGGAGTGCCGGATGAACAAAGCCGGAGGCTGATGCATGTACACAGTCTCTTTCAAATCCCCATGAAGAAACGCATTCTTGACATCAAGCTGATGAATCGGCCAATGCATGCCCATAGCAATACTGAGAATAGTCCGAATAGTGGCCGGTTTAACAACCGGACTGAATGTCTCACCACAATCAATACCCTCCCGCCGATTAGTGCCATTGGCAACTAGTCTTGCCTTATACCTCTCTAAGTCACCATTGTCTTTGAACTTGTGACGAAATAGCCACATACACTGGATAACATTCACACCAAACTGGTCTAGGTACCAAATCCCAAGTGTTTCGCTTGGTTAAAGCGTTAAATTCCTCGCACATGGACGCATTCCAATTTGGGTCCAGCTTTTTGCTAGTTTTGGATTTTTTGAAATTGGTGATAAGGTTTGTGTGGAGAGATTGAATTGAACCTGGGTTTGAAGATCCCGTGTTGTGCACGAGTCTCCATGCGATGTGAGGGCAGGTGGTGGGTCGGGGGCCTGTGAGGTTCGGTCCACCGGTTCCGGGACCGGTGGGCGGCGATGTCGCCGGTGGCGCGCAGTGACTCGACCGGGGGCCGTAGGGGTGAGCAGGGAGTCGGTGGGGTGGTGCGGACATGTGGGGACCGTCGGAACAGTTGGGTTTCTTTGTTGGTATAGATTTTGGATGACCGGGGGGAGAGACTTGGTTCATCGAGAAAGATGTAATCGGTGGTCCGAAATTTCGGGAGATTTGAAAAAGGAAAGGTTGTCTCGTCAAAGGTGACGTGACGGGAGACGATGATTTTGCGAGTAGCAATGTCATAGCACAAGTAGCCCCGATGATTAGGAGATAGACCAAGGAAGACACATGGAAGAGTGCGAGGGGCAAGTTTGTGGGGTGCGGTGGAGGCTATGTTGGGGTAGCATAAGCATCCAAAAATACGTAGGTGATCATATGATGGTCGCCTACGGTATAAGATTTCGTAGGAGTTTTGTTTTGGAGTGTGCTAGTTGGTAAAATATTTAGAAGGGATTCTACCATTTTGACAACATAGACCCAAAAGGCGGTAAGTAGTGTGCATGAAATGAAGTGTGCGGACCATGTTATTGATGGTACGTATAATTCTTTCACCTTTCCGTTTTGGGAAGAAGTATAGGGACAAGAAAAACGGAAAACCATGCCTTGTTTAGAACGTAAATTGTGAAATGCCGAGTTATTAAATTCACGTCCATTATCACATTGGAATGATTTAATAGGTTTTTCAAATTGTGTCTTTATGAATTTTTGAAACTCGAGGAATTTTGCAAAAACTTCGATTTGAATTTCAAAGTGGGTAAATCCAGACAAAATGTGAAAAATCATCCAAGAATACTAGATAGAATTTATGACCCAAAGAGCTAGCAATCGGAGATGTCCACAAATCGCATGAACAATATCAAATGGAGAAAAAGTAACACTGTTTGATGACATAAAGGGAAGACGAGTATGTTTGCCTAGTGGACAAGAAAAACAGTGTTGGGCAATTTTCCCATTATTACATTGAATACGCTTAGAAGTCCTAAGAAAAGTAAAAACTGGGTCTTCGGGGTGTCCGAGTCTGTTGTGCCAAGTTGAGGGAGAGATCGCCGCAAGGGATAGAGGTGCTTGCGGTCTGTCAGCGGAAGATTGAGTGAATGGGTAGAGATCTCCCACACTATTGCGGCGTGTAAGAATTTTCCCCGTATTGAGTTCCTTCACGAGAAAAGGCAAAAGGGTCAAATTCGACGGCACACGTAATTATTGCTAGTGAATTTTCTAACAGAGATTAAGTTTTTAATGATGTTAGGTGTGTATAGGACGTGGTTTAGGGAGAAAGGTGGGTGTGGATGTTTGGTGTGTGTGTTACCGTAACCTTCAATTGGAATGCGATGACCATTGCCGACAAGTAATAAATTGAGGACACTTTAGCCGACGTAGTTGAGATATGTTACCCGACGACCGGGTGAGGTGAGATGTGGCTCCGGTGTCCATGTACCAATTTTCGTCGGCCGTTGAAGGTTCACGGTGGTGTATGCCCGGCCCAAATCCGAGGCCGAGGCCGTGCCGCCGGGCCGCCGCGCAGTCCGCCGGTGCTTTGGATTGCGCGGGGGGCCGGTGGCCGGATTGCAGCGTGGGTCGCCGTAGCCGCCGCTTTGGGATCGCCATCGTGTGGGCTCGCTCGGTGGTGGGGCATGGCCCAGTGGCCGCCGACCAAGGCTACCGGAACCGGACCCTACGGTCGGGCACGGCATGCGTGCGAGGCCCGATTCGCCGGGTTGGGCCACCGCCGCAGTGTCGCCCGGTGGTTGGGCGCCGTCCGATCCACCGGGTGCGTTGGCCCTTTCCGCGGCCCTTGCCTTTGTTGTTACGACCGCCGCCACGACCTCCGCCACTCTGCTGCCGCTGCTTCTTCTTCTCGCCGGAACCGCCGGTCGCAGTGTTGCCATCCCGTCAACGGCTAACGCCTTTTGATTATGTTCCTCTTGTTTAGCACGTCTAGTTTCTTCCAACAATAGTTGTGAACGTGCCTTGTTGAAACTTGGAAGAGGGTGCTTGTTGAATCATTGTTGCGAGTGTGTCATATTCACCTTTCGGTAAACCCGCAACAAGTTGAAGACCATCTTGGTTTTCGAAACGAAGTCCCGACGTTGGATAGTTGATCGGTTATGAGTTTCGCTTGCTTACAATATTCGGACATGTTGTTAAAATTCTCGAGGCGGGTATTATTGAATTGCTCTTCCAAATATACGGCCCGAGTATTTTTATTGTCCTGAAAGATTTCTTCTAGCCGGACCCAAAGTTCACGTGCCGTAGCACCTGTTTTCATGATAGTGCACAACAGGGTCTTTGGAGATGGTGCCGTAGATCCATTGTTTGACGATGGCGTCAAGACGACGCCGATTGTTCGTAACATCGGTGGGACGAGGAGAGATTCGTCAATATGATCGAGCACGTTGTATGCACATGCATGAATGTAGAATAGTTCCATCCACATGAAATATTGACAGTCTTCTTGGTCAAGAATTATAGGGATAAAATTCTTGATGTTGTTAACGGCGAATGCCGGATGAAAAGAAGATACTGAACGTTGAGAGGGGTTGTCAATTGTGCCAAGTGGATGAACCGGAATTTGGGGGGAAGACATGGTTGCCGCTCGCCGAGGGAAGGAATTTTCTGGTTTGGCCGAGAAAGAGAGGAAGAAAGCAGGGGGAAAAAAAATTCTGCGAAATCATAAAAAAAATTGCTAATTTCGGCCAAGAATAAGGAAGAGGAGGGATTTAGGTTTTAGGCTCTTGATACCATGAAAGATGGAATAATTTCCCTTGGGGATTCCTTTCATTATTCACAATATATATAGTTGTACAAGGTTGATTCCTAATATGGTACGAATCCTAACTTACCTTACAAAGGTTGATTCCTAATACAGTTAGAATCCTAAGTTACCTTAATTATACATCTACCATTATTACAAAATATACGGAGAATATTCTGAGAATATTTGCTAATAGAGAGGTCTTTGTGGCTTCCTAGCATCTTACAATTTCTCTATCTTCACTATGAGTATCCCCTTATTTTGATAAATAACATTATAATATTGTGTACAACCAATTGGAGTTCACAAACATCTAATCTATCTTTGAATACACCCTAGCCCCTTCATGCTTATCACTCCATGTATATCTGTTTCCTTTGGGAGGAAGTTCTATTAAACCACATGTTGTCACACAATCTTGAAAATCCATCCGTTGGGATTTGAACCGATCTCTGAGCCTTCTGTTTTTCGGTACCTGTGACTCCTCGATGCCTCCAATTTGATGCTAACGCCTTCAGGGACACTGAAAGCTGACTTGGATCTGACTCATCCCATTTTACCATGTATCATGATATAATTCGTTTATCTATACAATACGAATTTTACCCTATACAATTATCTCTAACAAGAAAAAGGCGAAAAGTATAGTAGTGGCAAAAAGGAGTACTAACGAGGATGAGGGGACTATGAGTCTATGACCAAGTCAAAATAGGATAAAAAGATGGAGTTAAAAGAAAATAGTTTAAAGGATAATATGAGATTATTAAATAGGCAGAATGAACTAAATGCCACCTAAACTTGCATCGGGTTTTAAAATTGGGTTATTAGCTCCGGTATTTATTGATGAAATGATTACTAATAAACATCTCCGGGTCCGATCATGTGTATTTCCCTGCATCTACAAAACAATTCTCTTTTTTCTGGACAAAACAAGTTTGATTGTTAGAATTATATGTCCATCTGACGAGAACTTTGGATGACTATTAATTTAGTTCGTTTCAACTTTCTATATGAAACAAATATAGAGGAGAGAATTGTATTACCATAAATAAATATTATTTACAGCGTTATTCAAACAAATTTTTCATAAAATGAAAAACTTGAGTGGCCATAAAATGTAGTATAGATTGGTTCTGATATGGATGTCAAGAGAGAACATTGAAAGCATGAGCAGTGCGAGCAACCTTGATAAACACGTCCTCCAAAGTTGTATCAGCCAGACCCCAAGCATATACAGTGAATCTACTCTTTGCTTTTTCAACAGCTTGAAATACATCTGCAATTCTAACCTCTTCCTTTGGCAATTCAAACTTCTGTGTCCCTGATATATGGTATATCTTGTGGGCATTTGGGCATAGGCGTCGCACCATATGCTCTACTTCCTCCTCGTTATCTGATGATGTTGTCATCGTAAACACATATGATCCCCCATGTCTTGCCTTCAACTGTTGGAAATACATGGTCAGAACAGTTTGACACTTAAAAAGAAGCAGATGGGGAAGTCGAAACTGACTCAGCCCTGGCCATCATTTCCCTTTATTCTTACTTATGTGCACGCATTATTATTAGTATAAGAAGCATATCTAACTCCAGAATCACCAGCGAGGGAAGGCACAGAGGCGAACCACAACACCAATAATAGGAATATACAGGATTTTAAAAGCTTAAAATTACCTCTTTGGGATTTCCTATGCACTGCAAGCTGCCATCAACAAATATTCCTAGTCGATCACATAGATGCTCCGCTTCTTCCATGGAATGGGCTGAAATTGTTATCCTTATGAGTAGCCATATTGATGATCTCATTAACCAATGGTAAGAAAGGAATAAGGAAAAATTCAGGTGCGCAAAGTGCAACATATGTTGGGGCTAGGGGTCAAATTCACATATGAATTAATCGAAAGTATATTTATATCCCAGAGACAATCTGTATTAGGACAAATGTACTTTATACACATTCGTATTATTATTAATGGAGATTAATATTTAGTCGACATGTGGTCCGCATCACATCCTTAGAGGATGTAGTATGTCTCACACCTGCTACGGGTAATGGCTACTCGTGATGGACACATGGATACTTTGGAAGTATTGGTATACCCTCGATATACCGTTTGTTATACTTGTCTAAAGTATGATCAGCGTGTGGGAGATAGAAGTCCTTAGACTTGAGGTTAATACACGCCTTGTCTACAAAGTAATGTACTTTGATCCCGTCCTAAGCTCAAATGCCTTATAGATTGAGATACGGCTTGTATTGGGTACATTACGATGTGGATTGAAGGTGGTAGTTGAGCCAAGATTAGGATTCATTCCTCGAATGTATATTCGAGAGAACACTCGGATTCTCAGTGATATTAGGTTGACTAAGTCGTTGGCCAACACAATAGACATATTTAGAATATGGTCTAGTCGTCAACTAATATAGATGAGATACAATGATTAAGCCATTTGGATAGACACTTGACAAATCCTAAGCTTGATCGAGTGTGAAATTAATGTGTCGAATGACAACAAACTGGTGTATAATGCATATATCCCATTATCATTTATCAGCACTTCAAAGAATACTTTATAACGTTGTTTAAAGAACATGTGAATTTGGAGAAACCCTTCATACAACTCGTTAGTACTGCCCTGGTGCACATATATTTTATTCATGTCAAGGGGAAACAAAGAAACAAGATGAGTATGTTTAAATTACTTGTGAGAATAATTGCTCTATCTTGCTTTGCACGTTTGACAACATTCCACAAGTTGCTTCGTGAAGATGGATCCAGTCCAGTGCTGGGCTCATCCATGTAAACAACCTGGAAAGTTTCATAAACAACAAGCATATCAATACACATCTCGGAATGTCTTCCCATGAGGATGGATGGTAGGGACTAATATACCTTGGGATCTCCAATCAGTGAAATAGCAACACTTAGCCTCCTCTTCATTCCTCCACTGTATTTACCAACTTGCTTGTCAGCAATGCCTCCATGAAACAAGTTGACACTCTTTAGAGATTCTTCAACTGCCTGTAGGCAGAAAAGTATAAGTAACCAAATTGGATATGCTATGGATGAGGAGTCAAGACTATCAAGGTTTTGTCTTTCAAGTTGCCTCGACGATTCATTGCCCGTAAAGAATCAAACAATTGCTTGTGCTATCGATTGAATAATATCAGTAAAGATATATTGGAGTTGAGGAACACAATCAATTTAATCAGTTATGCTAGATGACTGTAACTTAGGCTGAATCAATATTTCTGTTGTAACAGATTTTGGATGATAAGTTCAATTTTATAAGCACTCATAAGCCAGAGTAGAAATGAAGAAGTGAGCCATTAACCTACTTGTGTCAACTCTGGTCCCTTAAGATTTTTAAGCCTTCCATAGAAAAGTAGGTGCTCCCTTCCTGTTAATATTTCCCAAACCAAGCTGAAATAAACTCCCAAATGAAAAAGACAATTAGTATTAGGACACTGATATTTGCAGGAAGGGCAAGGGATCAAATGTGAAGTTGACTTAAGAGAAAATTGATTCTTACTCGTGCTGTGGACACACGCCCATGTTGGTGTATATCTTATTCATGTCTGTGTGTATATCCATACCGCGAGCATATGCAGTACCGGAGCTTGGTTTTATGAGCCCAATCATCTGTTAGTAGAAAATTATCACTAAAGGGTGTAAAGTTTTCATTTTTAGCAATCTAAATACATAAAAAAAGAATCAGTATACAGCACATCTGACTACAATATTAAGGGCACTTGGAATGTATTTTTAAAGTTAAAGTTGTGAATACACTAAGATCACATCCTTGAGTGACTAAAACTTAAGATTTACGAAGATATATCTAGCACAAAACGGACAGCAGGACTGACCATGTTAATAAAAGTAGTTTTGCCAGCACCATTGGGACCTAGCATACCAAAACATTCTCTTTGAGACAAAGCAAGTGACAATCCTTTCACTGCAATCTTTTCAGGGTTTCCATCTTTCCCTGGATAAACCTTTTTCAAATTGTCACAAATGATGCCATGATTTGTACTTGATTCGAGCAACTGTTCAACTCTCTCCCTCTGTTGAAAGGAGGTTCTGTATGGTTAGTTTTGTAAATAAGAACAAATATACTGGGAAAAATGTTTTTCTCTAGAAACGTTAAATGTTTACCTCCTGAGCAACATCAGGTTTCTCCATTTGTACGAAAACTTTAGACCCCTGCCTTCCTGAACCAAGTTTCCTGATGGAATGTGAAGGCTTCTTTCGGGAGTTCAACAAGAAAAATAGGGGATCTTTCCCTGATGATGCAATCTGATCAATGTAATAAGCAAGAAAGAGAAGCACCAACCACTGCACCAACATAATTATTAGGACCTCCTTCATCCCATTTTTTTCATCACTCAAATCTTTCCATCTCATACCATCTGTTCCCAGATAATTCCCCTTGAAAGCATAGTAGGAAAACTCATAAAATCCACGAAAAAGAGAAAAGCCAGGATATAGCTCCATAACTATAATCCAGCCTCCTACAATGTCATGACAGAGTTCATCAGAAGATTAGCATACAAAAGAGAAAAACAAAACCAAACAAAATATAAAACAACTCAAACAAAATACCAGGAGAAATAGAGGCAAAACTATTCCACCACTATCTCAATTTTAACATTATTTTAAGCACAGAAGAGAAGGAAAGGAGAAGAAGTTGATTTTCTTCGCCTAATGGAAGTTTATAGCTCCCATGCTCCTTGGTAAAGGAAGGGAATATTAGAAGGAACATAGTAATTTGTTCCCCATTTTCATTCAAAGCCTGGAGACATTAAAAAACATTGACAGGGAACAGTTGCTAACCCCTGAATTGTTCCATTCCCTCATTTACTTCTCCCCCTCTCCTACTACTTATCTATAATCCAGCCTCCTAGGGTTTGGTAAAACTACAATCTGAAGACAGCATATCAGAAAATTGAACATTGCAGCATTAAATTCAACAGAAACTGGTAAAAAGACCACAGCTGTATAAACTTAATTTGGGAGTACTATAGTAGAGTCCTACCGAACTTGAATTAGTACCTCTCATCCCATTAGTGCTGAGAACTGAATAGTGTTCGTGTCCAAAAGTGAACAAAGCCCTAGCTTCCCTTAAACAATATTTAGTATTTTCTGAGAGCTCTAGTAAGCAGATAAAAGAGACAACCATGCCATTAATTTTCACATTAGAAATTGAATGATGCAATCCCCTAAAAAGTCCCAAATGAGCTGCAGGTACAAATGTACTGCTTCAGTAAAACAGAGTTGTTTACGAATTTGGAGGGTGACTAGGTGGTGCAACTATGAAAATCATGATTATAGTTCCAGCTAGATGATCAAAGAGTTAGCAAGACAGCCGTAATAGTCCTGAACTTACTGGAAAATGATTCATCCTGGAGAAAGAACTGGAAAAGGAATGCTGACAAGAGTCCATTTGCAAACACCATTATATAGCCGATAACTGTTACAATGCCAAGGAAGCATAATCAGTCATAACATATTAGTTGCTGAAAGTTTATATGAAAAATTGGTTCATCCTTATCATAAATGTTCTCTTCATATGCCCAATCCTTGCAATATTAACAGCAACTTCTATTGCAGATACCAAACCTGTGGCTGCCTTGACATTAGAGAAAAATGCAGCAACTAGAAAAGCAAGGGACGCTTGCAAGTTTATGTAGATGAAGTAAAACACGAACTGGATGATGTAATCATTAAGCAAAAAGAACTTCAAGCCTGCAAAAGGGAAAAAGGGGGAAACAAAGGAAATTTGTATCAGACAACTCCAGTTAACAGAAAGGGTTCAACTGAGTAGCTGGAGCATTACCTATTAATGAACCGAAAATCACAAAACAAATCATGTATATAGAAGATATGACCAGAAAATAAGCATAAGAAATCATCCAATAGGGACCATCCCCAAGTCCATGCATCTTCATCATGATTCTCAGTTTTTGCTGCTTCTCATAAACTTGAGCTATCAAAATAACCTGCACACAATTAATCATGCAATAAGTATGACAAGCATAAAATATTAAATAGAATCATATGATAAATAAAAATATAACATCTGTTTAAAGGCTAATAAGTATATGCAATTACACTGTTACAAATTAACAACAAAACAACATACCCAGTGAATCCCACAACGTGGGGTCTGGGGTAGTGTGTACGCAGACCTTACCTCTACCTTGGTAGGTAGATCGGCTATTTCCGAGAGACCCTCGGCTCAAGACAGAGCATAAGCACAAGCAAAGCAAAAGAAAAGCAAGAGTAAAGCAAGCAAGAGAAACGGTCAGGAAAAATTTAAAACAGTATGAAAATGCTGGTATCAAAAGCCAATAAGCCATGATAGCGCATTCGAAAAAGTAAGCAGTAACTAGCGTAGGTGAATAAGCTAAACAAAGTACACTAAAGGACACATATCAGAAGACAAGCTACATGGACTATAAAGCAGTATTGTGCTTATTAGTATGATAAACTTAACCAGACATGATAGTGTCTCTAAAGAAAATAACCAGTGAGGAGTTTCAGAATTGAGCGTTGAAAGCTGCAGTACATTCTGACAACCTTCATGATTGACAGTGTTGAGCTAAAAAAGCCCGACACTTTGAAAGAAGTTGAAGCCCCAACATGTTCACTATGATGAATTCTTATTTCTTGGAGTGGCCAAAATAATAGTTTAAGGTATGAGAAACCTTTCCCTCTATTTCATTTTAAGTGTTTTGCTTTGTATGAGCACGGAATTTAAGAATATAAAGAAGACTTTTTAATTTTATGATTTTAAACTAAAGGTGTGTATAACATACCAAAATACCTTTGAATCTTGTGGTCTTAAACATGCCATGTCATTCCTACACGGGAGTGTCATTAAGAGTAAAATATGAATGTTGGAGATAAAAACTTACTAAATATAGAGAAAGGATACCTTTGAGACAAACTAAAAATGAAAAAGACACATACATTGAAATGGAGGGCGCAAAGTTTTCTTAGCTCTTCTATTGAATAAATCAGATTTTTATTCCCGTACATGAACCAAGAAATAAGCCATCTTCAGCAAAAAAAAAAAGGCTTAAAATCATATACTGTGACTGAATAAGGAGTTAAATTTCACTCCTCGTGACTCCAAGACATAAAAGGAGATAAATACTAAACAATGCAGTTGATGAATGCCAAGAAAGTTGTCTAGGAATTGGATTGCTGACAAGTTGGCATCAGTGGATAGCATTAACAGAAACAGATTTGCCTGACATGATTGAGACGGTCAATTGAAAAAGTCCCATCACGATAGAACAGAAGCAGAACATACTTACAGGAAAAAGTTGTGAAACCACCCATGTAAAGAATAGCGGTCCCAGGAGAGAAGCAAAGTCCAGAGTGAGTTCTGTTTCTGGTTTGGGCATTTCTTTGACAAACTCAAACAGCATTCTTGCAGAAGGTCCAAGTAATAACTGAATGTAGGCATTTGATGCCTGTACATAGCATTCAGCAAAATTTAACACTTGAGTTACTTAAATAGGTTCATTACAACTATAACTAATCTTTCACAAATAATCAAAACAGAGTGTAGGCGTAGCAGTCAAGAAGAAGTGCAACGTGAAGAAAATCAGATGACCTTTGAATTTGCTAGTGGTGTAAGGATTAGACAACTTGATATTTCTTTGTAATGTTCAATTTGATACAATTTGGCCTTGCCAATTAACTAGACAATTTCACAACTTGACGAGCTCAAAGTGACATTTGTCAATGCAAATGAAGTTATTTCATCCAGTTCCACTATGAAACACAAATATGATCAGTGTTATCACTTTCAACAACAGCTGCTGCTTGTCATAATCAAGTATAACTCTTCCTTGAACTTACTAAAAGAGTAAGGAAATTAGTCAATATAGAGTATGGTCCAATAAGAAAATCAAAAGTAAGATGCTCAACTGGATTATGGTCCCATCCAGCTAGTACCAATAACTAGACAAGGCAGTCATAGAATATAAATTTAAGAAGAGTCTCTTTCTGACTTTAAAATCATACATCAAAATTTATTTATTATATCTGTGTGTGTGCGTGTAGATATGAAATGCATTCAATTATTTATACAGACTCATGTCTCAAGACATATATAAATGTATTGAGAGATTAAGGTCACCATAAAGCAGGGAAAGGGGAACAACAATGTAAAAGCTAAATGCACTAGAGTTCTCAAACTATTCATCCCTTGCCTAGTCATGCCTTACTCTAGTAAATGGAACTAATTTTTGGGAATCTCTTAATACTATTAAGGATTCCCTTTACTTTGTTATGATTAGGACAATATGACAGTATTCAGAGTAATTTGACTACTGACGAGAATGACAGTCGAAATTGGAAGGTTTACCAAATTCACCGCACGAGGAACCCTTGCCAATGCCAAAGGTTGATTGCTTTTGCCATTCTTGTAGGAAGAGTTATACCAAATACTCACATTGAAAACATTTCTGTTTGAGTTAACGAAATCATATGCTGCAATAAATGAGATCACACATAGTTAACGTGATACTGAAATAGCATGGTTATGATTGAAGTCATTCATGCAGAGAGCACCAGAAGAACCTGCTATTATCTCGTTTATCTTTTCCTCTGGATTCCCATTCCTGTAACCTTTATACAACTCATCGTTGATCTCATCAGAACTATTACGCCACAAGTGTAAACCTTTTACACAACTTATCTCTGCAGCAGAAACTAACAAAGCTATAAACTGTATAGACCCAATATGGACGACATAAGCTTGTTTGTGAGAAAGGGACTATTTTTTTTTTACAATACTCGCCTAATTGTATATATAGAAGCTTTAACCCTAGACAGAATGACGGTGCATGTGCTTATCTTCCCATTGTTTACAGATGTGTCAACGTAAAAACCTAGGAATTCAATCAGAAACTTATCCTACTTGGGTCACACCATAACCATGAAATGTAGACTCAGCTTCTACAGAAACACTACGTCACTTATGCACCAAAAGAGGTTTACTTTTTCAGCTAAGCCTTGTGCCTTTTTCCTGAACTTCACATGCAATATCTAAACATCAAAAAGGTTAAGGTTCGTCAGAAAGCAATAATGAACATAAATAGACTACCTTGCTGAAAAGCAAAAGAACCAAATTTTAATGGAACAGAAAATGTGGAGTTAGGAGAACACTGCGACCGAACGTTGTAGACTGTCAGATTAGAGAAGAAAGCTGCCTCAAGAAAATTCATATACTTAGTCTGTGACTCAGAACCCTGAAAATTTGAAAGGTGATTCATCATCAAATAGTAAATTTTGAACCTATATACGGTGAATCTCAAGGGAAAGAACAAAATAGAATAAGCTGAATGCAGAGATGCTCACCAAGACATTATAGGCTAAGCTATAGAAAATGTCAGAGGAATTTAGAGTTGATCCACTGCTGAACAAATTTCTACCCAAACCTATTAAGTTCCACATTCTTGGACACACATTAGGAATGATATACGAGAAAATACACTAGTTCACTTATGGTGTACTAGGATCACAGAAAAACAGTTCATACTTACTTTCTCCAAAAGTTTGATTAGTTCCGGTCAGAAGTACAGTAGCTGGACAGGAACCCGATATTTTGCACGAATCATCGAGCAAGTCTCCATATGAAATAGAATCAGTTCGTACAGCACGATACTTTGATTCTGGAATTTGTAACAAGGGTGGCCATTCCATTGGGCTAGGAATGGAACAGCTAGTGGCTTGGTTCAAATCTGAGTACTCGATACCGCATACTTCTTCACATTTGCCATCACCATTTTTGTCAACACATTTGCAGCCACATCGGTTCCATGATTTAATCAACTCTTTATTGACCCAATTTTGAAGGAGAACTAGCAATAAACAAAGTATTATAGGGACCGAGATGAGGCGAATATTTGACTTGCCATCTCGTATCTACAACAAATAAGAAAGAATCATAAAAATAATTTACTTGAGAAAATTACAGCCCAATGCCTATTGGTGATCTAGTTTACAAAGTATGACCAAATGTATAGGTTTGGTATATTTATACGTATACCACAACAACATACCCAGTGTCGTTCCACCAGGTGGGGTCTAGGGAGGGGGTAGAGTGTACGCATACCTTAACCCTACCAAGGAGGTATAGAAAATGTTTCTGATAGACCCTCGGCACAAAGAAAAGCAAACCATAGCAATCATGATATATTTATACGTATAATATACATATACATATAATATACATAATCAGTGTATAGTTTTTATATATCACCCATATTAATAAATAAGCTTGGCCAAACTGTATATATTTATAAGTTTCCTGATAAAAATACTACTTAAGACTAGAATCATGAAAAGGTACAGAAACAATATGCAAATATCACATACATTTTTACAATATCATGGACAGAAGTAAACCTAACAAATGTACCAACAAAAAAAACAAAATTACATCAAACAACAGGACAAAGAGGTAACTAAATATTGAACTTGCATTGCAAAATAACTCAATATAACCATATTTTGAGAGAGCGTAAAGAACACATAAACAAACCTGAAAAATAAAATTCTTTCTGAGCAGAGCATTGGCTTGAGTCCAGAAGCTCGCTGGACCATGCACTAAATTCGCCATGGTCGCATTCAACTTTTTTTTTTGAATGCAAAGTGTTTTACTTTTTTATTTTTAAAGTTGTTTGAAGTTAGTGAAAGGAAGTTCGTTGAGAAATCTCCATTTTGAGAAACTTATAACGACAAGAAGTTCACTCAGTGAACTGAATCTCTTATATGTGCAGTTAAGTGTCCTCTTCATTTGCTTTTGAACTTACCTAAGCTGACGAAATTGCCCTTTCATGTCGTTTTCATTTCTGGGGTAAAGAGGCCGCCTTAATGACTAACTTAACCTTTGCATTACGCCTCTAATCTCTTGTTCTTGTTCAAATTATCTTATTATCTTGGTTATTTCCATCACCTAACTAGTGAAAATTAATGAAATTTGGAATGGAAATATTAAAGTAGTACTAATAAAGGAACGGACATTTACTCAGAATCAATCCCAAAAGTTAAATCATAAGGGAAAATTACTATAACACTATATAGGCATGCGGGGTAGAACCAAGTGGGAGCAATGGGTTCATCTGAACCTTTTTCGATGAAAAATTATATCGTATATTCAAGGTTATTTTTTTTATGTATATATAGTAGACGTTGAATTTTTTTAGCTTGTTATGTATTTACTTCTTCTTAATTTGGACCCTTAGTAAAAAATCTGGCTCTGTCAATGTATTTAGAGACAAATTTTCCTTCCACAACCAATGTGGGTTTACTTTAACACCCCTCGCATATCCATGATCGTGAACAATATAGCATGAAGGCCTAACAATGGATAAACTTGATACTATTGATAAAAAATGAATTTTATGCCTAACCTAAGTTCAAAAGTTATACTCAAAATATGAAAATTGCATATGACCATATAAACTAATTTCCCCTTCCTTAACTAATGTGGGGCTCCAACGTAAGTAATAGAAAATGTTTATATTGAATAATTGATCCACACGAAAGTGAGATTATCACGTTTGATCTTGGACAAATTAAAGGCTTCAGTTCAAATATTGAGCTACTTAAATAGAACTATGGTTTAATCAAGCTACATATGTTTTCCTACTCATGATATGAATAAAATGGCCGAGAGGCCACGGACCAAGGTGAAATATACGTCTGGGAAGTTAGCAAATTACGGTGAGACCCGAATTAAAAGCATGTGAGGCATGATTGCGTGAGGGAAACGTAGTTAAATAACAGTAAAATAAGCAAACATAGATAGACTATTATATTGTGTACGCAATTTTCGTTCATAACGCCTACTCACATGCTCTACTTTTTTCCACATTATACTGCAAAGTTGTGTATATGAATACTGATAAATATACCGTGATATACACGGTATATACACTGCCTTGTGTATACCATGTATATCACGGAAACACAAGAACAACACAAGTCGTGTATACTTGTATATTTAGGTAATATATTATTGTATTTAATTAGCATTATACACTTACCATAATTATAGAATTCTTGTACAAATAGAATAGGGTTTTGGGAGTAGAATAGGAATAAGATTTTTCATATTATGGAAATTGTAAAATGTATATATACTCATTCATTAATGAAAATAATCAAGGGATTATTTCTTTCATGGTATCATAAGTCTATGATTAAATTACTTCCGCTCCTCTCCCAATTTTTTTCTCGGTTTCCGACTATCCCTTCTCGGGCGAGATTGCCTCGGAATCCGTGCTCATTCTGGATTTCGTGCCAATTTTACCTCATCTCTTCCCAAATTTTCTTCCCAACCCCTTTAGTCTTTCGTTATGTCGACGTCAAAGAACATGTTTCATCCTGCCCTTACTGTTTCTAACATCAAGAACAACATGCCTATTGTTCTTGAGATGGAAAACGTCAAATATGTGACGTGGGCAGAGTTGTTTAAAATTCACGCAATCTCACATCAAGTCCTCCATCACATAATTCCTCCCGATATCGCTCCTCCTGTGGAGGATCCTCAGTTATGGATTACTTTTGATGCTACCGTCCTTCAGTGGATTTACTCCACTATTTATACCGACCTTTTACATACGATCATTGAACCAGACACTACGGCTATGGCTACCTGGAATAGATTGTGTGATATATTCAAAGATAACCAACATTCCCGCGTTGTCATCCTTGAGCAGGACTTTTCCCAAGTCCGCATGGACGATTTCTCGAATGTTTCAGCTTATTGTAAACGGCTCAAGAAATTGGCGGACCAACTCTGTAACGTTGGAGCATCTGTTACCAATAATCGTCTTGTTCTACAAATGGTTGCATGCCTATCTAAGGCATATAATGGCGTTGAGACTCTCTTCCGTCAAAGTAATCCATTTTCACCTTTTTATCAAGCTCATTCGATGCTCACGTTAGAAGAAGCCGGCTTGGCTAAAAAGGCAGCTACTGGCACAAGTCCCGTGGTGATGATGATTTCATATGATAATTCTCAAGGTTTTGTTGACAATTCGGGCCAAAACCATACTCACGGTGGATGCAAGAAGAATCGGAAAAATAGTGGCAAAAATTGTGGTGGCAATCGTGGTGATACCGGCGGTGGTGGGGGAGGCCAAAATATTGGCAGCGGGCCTCGGCACGATGACAGTGGGCCGCATGCCAAATGGTCCCGGGCATGGCCCCCCTGGTAGTTGGGTTGGGCCAGTGGCCAGTGGCCCAACAACCCCTATTTTCCAGCCTCAACTTTCCCTAGACAGTGGGCCGCCCAGCAGCCTTTCAGGCCTAATTGTTCCCCTCAGTCTAGTAGGTTCCGAAACAGTACTGGGTTTGGACAGCAAGGAGGCTGCTTGGGCTTCGGCCCCCGCAGGCTTTCCATGCTACGGGCCTTAATCTGATCCCGACACCTACAGATATTGAGGTCTTCATGCATACACTTGGATTGAATCCTCCAGACGTGAATTGGTACATGGACACCATACGCAAAGAATATGATAATGGATTGTTTCGGGAATTTTGTGAAACTAATGACATAGTTTTTCGTTTCTCTTGTCCTCATACGTCCTCACAAAATGGGAAAGCCAAACGAAAAATTCGTATCATTAATAATATTGTCCGAACTTTATTGGTCCATGCTTTCGTACCCCCTTCATTTTGGCATCATGCTCTACAAATGTCTACCTATCTTCTTAACATACTTCCTACCAAAGGGTTGGCATATGCGTCTCCTCTTAAAGTCATCTATAATAAGAATCATTCGTATTCGTATCTTAGGGTCTTTGGGTGTTTATGCTATTCATTTTTTCCGTCAACTACTATTAACAAACTTCAAGTCTGTTCTACCACTTGTGTGTTTTTGGGTTATCCATCTAATCATCGTGGTTACAAATATTTTAATTTATCATCTAATAAAATCATCATTAGTCGCCATGTTATTTTTTACGAAACCCAATTTCCGTTTGCTAAAGTGAGTAGTCCCGTGTCTAGTCCGTATAAATTTTTGGATGACGTTGTCTCCCCGTACATCGTGCACCACTTAATGGGCCGATCTAGTGACCCGCCACAACCCACTATTTCTGTCCCAGTTTCTGCTGTTGGGCCGGTTGCCCAGCCCAATACCGAAACTGCTTCTGCCTCGAGTTTTGCTTCTGACTCGGCTTCGGTTTCCAGTGTTTGGCCAGTAGGCCCACTGCCTGCTGGCCAGTCCGTCACCCATCCGATTTTTTTCCAAAATCCACCCAATTCTCCCCCGAGTCACAAACTAGTCACTTGTAGTCAATGGGGTATTTTTAAACCAAAGAGACATTTTAATCTAAATTTTAATGTTCTTAAATCCCCCTACCCTGTAACCATGTGTCTGCATTAAATGACCCGAATTGGAAATTGGCTATGAATGATGAATATGATGCTCTTATTGAAAATAAGACGTGGGAGTTGGTGCCCCGTCCTTCTCGTGTTAATATTATTTGGTCTATGTGGATTTTTACTCATAAAGATAATTCCGATGGTTTTTTTGTGAGACATAAGGCTCGTCTTGTAGGTGATGGTAAAATTCAACAGGCTGGCATGGATTGTGGTGAGACATTTAGTCCGGTGGTCAAATCGGCTACCATTCGCACTATTCTCAGTCTGGCTCTTTCAAAGGCATGGCACATTCATCAGTTAGATGTGAAGAATGATTTCTTACATAATGATCTTAAGGAGACCGTTTACATGCATCAGCCCTTGGGTTTTTGAGACCCCGGATATTCTCATCATGTCTGTTTATTGAAGAAGTCTTTGTATGGGCTTAAGCATGCCCCTAAGGGTTGGTATAAGAGATTTGTAAACTATGTTTTGTCTATTGAATTTTCTCACAGCAGGTCTGATAATTCATTATTCATATATCATCGTGGTACTTCCCTGGCTTATATTCTCTTATATGTGGATGATATTATCTTGACTGCCTCGTCTGATGTTTGCGCACGTCTATCATGACAATGCTCAGTTCTGAGTTTGCTATGAAAGACTTGGTGCCCTTGAGTTACTTATTGGGGATTGTCACTCGTCATGCATGTGGGTTGTTCTTATCACAACGGAAGTATGCCGCTGAGATAATTGAAATAGATGGTATGTCCTCGTGTAAGTCTACTTCCACTCCTATTGATACTAAACTCAAGCTGAGTGTTGCGGTTGGCTCACCTTACGAGGATCTTACCCACTATCGCATTCTTGTCGGAGCTCTTCAGTAACTTACTTTCACGAGACTTGATATTACATATGTAGTACATCAGTTGTGTTTGTTTATGCATGATCCTAGGGTTGAGCACATGAATGCGCTCAAACGCATTATACGATACATCCAGGGAACACTTGACTATGGCTTGCATCTTTATCCGTCGTCGACTTCTACACTTGTCTCGTATACATATGCTAATTGGGGTGGTTGTCCGAATACCAGACGCTCCACGTTTGGCTATTGTATGTTTCTTGGTAATAACTTGGTCTCATGGTCTGCGAAGCGATAGTCTACATTATCACGCTCTAGTGCGGAGGCCGAGTATCGAGGGGTAGCCAATGTGGTCTCTGAATCATGTTGGTTACGCAATCTTCTCTTAGAACTTCATTGTCTCATTGAGAAACTACCTTGGTTTATTGTGATAATGTTAGTGTCGTCTATCTTTCTGATATTCCGGTTCAACACCAGCGCACTAAACACATCGAGATGGATATCCACTTTGTTCGCGAAAAGGTAGCTCGTGGACAAGTACGCGTCTGCCATGTCCCTTCCAGGTATCAAATTGCAGACATCTTTACGAAGGGTCTTCCCTCGGTTCTATTTGAAGATTTTAGGGACAGTCTCAGCATACGAAGAACGCCCGCATGCGCGGGGTGTGATAAATATACCGTGATATACACGTATATGACTATTGCCTTGTGGTGTATGTCATAATATTTATCACACCCCCCGTGATATACACGGTCCCTAAAATCTTCAAATAGAACCGAATATATACATTGCCTTGTGTATACCGTGTATGTCACGGAAACACAAGAACAACACAAGTCGTGTATACTTGTATATTTAGGTAATATATTATTGTATTTAATTAACATTATACACTTACCATAATTATAGAATTCTTGTACAAATAGAATAGTTTGGTAGTAGAATAGGAATAGGATTTTCCATATTATGAAAATTGTAAATTGTATATATACTCATTCATTAATGAAAATAATCAAGAGATTATTTCTTTCAAATACTCACACTACATAAATGTTACTTTAATTTAGATTATATGGAACAAAACTTTAGATTTTATTTCAGGAGCGCGTTTTGTTTCCATTGTCGACAATGGAAGTTTATGATTTTTATAAAGCTTAGTCGTTGCGAAACTACGTTTGTTACGTATTATTTCTGGTTTTAGAGACAAAAAACGTTTATTTGCGTGAGAAAAATGAAGGCGCGTCTTTTCCAGGTAAATCTGTTTTTAATTTTTGCACCTACGTTTTCTGTTACTCCAATTTACTCTACATGCCACTGAATCTTGATGGTAAAATTTACGCGCATCATATTTAAATCTAATTATACTAATTTATCATGATTTAATAATAATTATCTATGTGAAGACATGTGTTAGAAATGAAGCTAAGAATTTTATAATTAAATGTGTTCAAAATTTAATATATACTTATTTTCAAATTATTCATAGTATTACTAGCTTTATGATTAAAGTTAGGGATGCTGCCTCATTTGTTTTTATTAAGATTAAAACGTTTGAATATGAATATAAATCTGAATATTAATATTTGAATATTATAATGGAGACTTTAATTTCTTGACATTTGAATGCATAAAAGTTGTCTTTATTTAAAAATTAATAAATATATTAAAATACTAAATTAATCCAATACTATATCAACAAAATATATTAAAAAATTATATGATGATTGATGACGGTGATGTCTGGCGGTGGTGGTTGTCGTAGTGTCTAGTGATAGCTGATCGTTGTGGTGGCATTAGTAGTTAATAGTGGTTTTTATTGTGGTAGTTGATGATGTTGTTGATACTTGTGGTGGATAATGACGATAGTTAATTGTGGTGGTGAATGATGACGTGGTTGATGATATATAGTGATGGCTGATTATGGTGATTGTAGGTAATGATTGGTGATTGATGGTGGTAATTGTAAATGATGACCAATGATGGTGACAGTTGACCAATGGTAATTGGTGGGGATCGTGATTGTGGTTGAGGGTGGTCGGTGGTGATAGTTGATATTGGTGTGCGGTGCCGTTTAGCTATCAAAATGGATGTAGTAACAATGAATTGATATTTTTGTTGAAATCTTAGAGTAGACATCTTAATAATATTAAAACTTTATCTTAATCTTTCAGATTCATTAAGTGGTTGTAACGTAAAAAAAAAGTTAAGAATTTAATGATTAAAATTAAGATCTTTTATTAAGTGCAATAAAATAAGATTTTAAAGTCATTCAAATGTTTAATTTAAGGGGTGCGTTTGGAGCGGAGAGATCTAGTAAAATAGTAGTAGTAGTAAAAATCTAAAATATATAGATCTGCCCAATGATTGGGATATTCAAGGGATTCAGAGGAATAAGCAAGTACAAATAGCCATCAAATTCGGATCTCAACAGTATTAAAAAGTGTATAATTGCTTCTTCCCTTGCAGCTAAACTTGTGCGGAGATATAGTAATTAATATACTATAATTAGTCCTTCACTTCTATTTTCTAAAAAGGTGGAACTCTCACCCCAGGAGCCCTCACATCCCGGTCCGACGGGTCTGTAAAGGAGGTAAATCATGATGATTCAATTGATTTCAAAGGTTAGACCAGTAACACGCTGCGCACAAGGGGCCCTCCTTTATTTCAAGAAGTAAACCCACACTGCCGCAGATAGGATTCGATCATTGACCATTTTTCAAATATCCCTGATAACCAATTTAGTCCTTCACTTCTATGACCAGACAACTTATTCGTTTTAAGAGGCAAAAGCCTTTAAATCAGATTAAAAAAAGTCGTTTGTTCTCAAAAAGAGAAGTCATTATTTCACTAGAAATCACGGTACATCAGCATGATTATTAATTAATCGAGAATCTTCTATTCAAAGTCTAACTATTAAAATAAACCACAATCTAATCCACGTCTGGTACTTTTTCTTTTGAGTTTTACTTTTATTATATATATAAAAAACAGCTCTAAACATCTCGCCTGGTAAATTTGTTTTACTCCATAAGCCACAATTAACTCATATGAACGTGAATTCAATAGAAGTGACAAGCACATTTGTCACATCGATCTTCTGTTGTATAATACGATCTCAAGTAATGTTATATTTTCATCCTCGCCATAGTTTTATTTTCTTAACTGAGAAGAAAAATATGAATCATAAAATCTTAATGTATGTATAAAGTCAAATTAACAAGATACTATGGAAGAAATAGATTTGGGTTATATACATTGGACTTTTACCAGCAATGGCAAACATATACTACGAGCAAACATAAGACTTTTGTTATAAAGATTTTAATGTAATCCAAGTTATATCCAATTGTATTATCATCATTAGTAATTTGTTAAAGAGAAAATGGATTAATCTTTTTTCTAGCTGATGATAGAGGGATCATATATATATATATATATATTCGACTTTTATGAGCACTGGCAAACGGTAACACGACGAAATATAAGGTTTTAAGTATTGTTGGTATTATTAACTTTTTGTTGATAATGAAAATTTAAGATTTTTTTGGGTTCTTGCCATCTAATTTTTTTTAATCTCATGTACAAGAAAGAAGTCCTCATAAAAAGACTTAAGTTATTTGAGCATTTTAGATATAACTTTTTTATAGGTTTAGTTGAGTGTCCTTCATACTTATTGAGTTTAAGCTTATCATTTACACATGTGGCGCCGCCATCATATATTGGAAAAAAAGACATGTCATTCTCTCAAGTTGTTCTTCTCTATTCTATTTTCTAGGTTAATTACTTTTTCTATAAATTCTATGTTGGATATGTAAAACAGTACGGAAAGTAAATAAATATTATAAGTGTTCAAAAGGATAAATAAATAGGCAATTCAGAACTGCCGCAAGCTTGTTGAGTCTTGAATCTTGATAACCTGAAATCAAGAAACACTAAATCCGGATTGTTACAACTGTGGTTGAGTCGAGAGATGTCTCTCTCTTTTTAAGATAAGATTGCCCCGTATATATGCTTTTACGTTAACGAGCAATAGTCTCCCAAGATAAAACAACAACTAATCAACACTACAAAACAAATAGGTTGATTCTGACGAAGAAAACAAACACGAAATGACTTGCTGAAGAATGGAAAAAGAAGGATCTGTTTTTGCTCACGTTCTGGGTAGAATTTCAGTTGTTCTCTCTTCTGTTTGTCTCTGTGTTGTATATTTTGGGGTCCAAAGAGATAATATCAGAAGAATCCCACGACCCACGACCCGTGACAGGTTGCGGCGGCGCGCGTGTGGACTTAGCCTTGAACACACACACATCTAGGTCCTCCCTCCTTCAAGCACATGGGTTACCCCTTGGGGTCCCAAACCCTTAGCCAATTTTGAGATTTATAAAGAGAACAATTCTTTCTTTTCCCACCGATGTGGTAGATTTGTCTCACACCATATTTTCATGCCTCAAACACCTTACTTTGTGGACCAATATCTCTTTCATTTCTCAATGAAATTTGACGATTCTTGGCCCTACGGTCATCTACTTACTTAGTAGATTATGCACGTGTGAATAACCAAAGTCTCCAACATGCGGAACCCGAGTGTTTAAGTCATTAAAGATGGGTGGACGGAACCCCCATCAAAGGCAAATTTCCAACACTCTAAACATCCAGTCAAGTGAGTGCATGCGTTTTTAGGAGTGTTGTGGAATCTTGAGGAACGACTGATCTCAATCATTTGCACCCTAATTGACCCTATAAGGCAATGACTCGTCATAAGACACTATTATTCAATAAGTTATTTTTATTCTCATTTTGTTCATTATCAACCTGATAATTTTTCCAAGTATAAAGGATATCATACGATAGTTCCAATTGTATTATATAATTAATTTGTTATAATTGCTTCTGCCCTTGCTCCTAAATAATTTTCAGCATTGTTTAGATATAATATAGTAGTTCAATTAATTCTTTTTGACCAGACAATTTATTCGTTTCCTATTTTTATCGTCAAAATCCTTTGAATCAGATTTTAAAAAGTCATGGTTCTGCTTGAGCCACATCGAGTTGAAGTCACCATGAATTATTTAACACAGAATCTTCCAAGTATTCAAAGTCTAACGATTAAAGTAAGTCATAATTAACATATCTGAACACAGGTTCATGAGAGTGACAAACACATTTGTTCCAAAATCTGTTGTCAAATACGAGCTTGAATAATATTATATATTTTTCTTCATTTTTCGACGTGGTTCCATTTTCTTAACTGAGAAGAAAGCATGAAAGTTCATGAAACATTAACGTACATAAATTCAAATAAACAAGACAGTCTGTGGAGGAAATTGGTTTTGGGTATATATTTTGACCAGCACAAATTTTATACGAGCCAACATAAACTTTCAGTATAAAGCGATCTTTACGTAATTCATAAATTATATTCAATTGTCTTATCGTGTATTAAAAAAATTAAATTGTTAAGAAAAATCAAATTTATTTATTTATTTTGGAGCACATAGCTTAAATCGCTGACTTCAGCTTATTCAGTTGAATAACCACCACTGACATGCTTGCTTTAGCATTTATTTAATTAATCTATCGTTCTTTTTTTTCCGTTTTAACTTTTAAGTGACAGAGTTTGACAGGTATAAATTATACTCCACCCGTCCCAATTTATCTGGCATCATTTAACTTGGTACGGAGTTTAAGAAAAAAAGAAGATTTTTGACATGTGTGGTGCAAAACAAATCTTATATAAATGTGTGGCTGTAAATCATTTCATAAATTTAAATTATTTTTAAATATAAAAATATAATATTATTTTTGGGACAGATCAAAAAGGAAATACTGTCACATAAATTGACACAGAGAGAGTATTATTTAAATTTTGGTTTAAACTAAGGTTGGCCAGTGGGCCGACCCCGACTCCACCCCAATCCCCCTAAAAAAAATGGTGTCGAGACTCGAAATCGGGACGGGATCTGGACTCGTCCCGCCCCCGCCCCGACCCCTCCTTTGCAAAAATGACCGTTGCACAACAACCAAAATATATTTTGGCCGTTGTGCAATGGTAATCCCCCCCCCCCCCATAAACCCCTACCCCCTTAATATTTATTTTTAACCCCTAAGTTATTATATTTACATTTTAACCCAATTTTCAACTATAAATACCTCATTTTCTCTTCATTTTATCTCACAAATCTTCCTACAATCTCTCAATCTATCTCTCAACAAGTCTACAATTACATTGCCTACTAATATATTTTAGTTTATTTGTATAATTGTAGCAAAGTTCAAAAATTGGGAATGAAGTTGGCAACTAGCTTGAGGATCATCCATCGAGCAAAGTTTTAATTTTCAACCTCGATTACAAGTCGACGTTACGTCGGCATTTGGTACCTTCGTTCCTTCTTTAAATTATTATTATTACTTTATTTTAATTATCACACTTAATTTCATTATCTTTAATTATTTATTTGCATAATTAAAATGAAAGGATTAAGAAGTATGTTTAAGGGTAAGGGTAAGGGTAAGAGTGTTTCTTCTAGTATGGGTAACAAGGGCGGGGGTACTTCTTCTAGTCACTCTATTCCTAGATAGGATGATTTGATTGATTACACTCATATAGATGAAACTAAAATTTTTAATGATATATCATTAGATGATGAGATATATTATGCAACTGAACCATACTTTAATTTAGAAGATAATCTAGACGACACACTCACTAATCTAGATGACACACCCACTAGTGCACCTCAAACTGAAACTGGAACGCCTCATATTCCCCCTAGTATGAGACGAGGTCCCACACAATGAAAATTAAAATCATATGCATGAGATTTTTTTGATAGGGACCAAGAGAATCAAATAGTTAGATGCAATTTTTGTAATAATGTTTATGAATTTAAAATGGGAAAAAGGTAGGGTGGGATTAGAGGTTTATTGAGACATGTTCAAAGCTAGGTAGGATGAATACGATGCTACAAAGTCGGGTGTGTCAATGCACTCTCAGTCGAAACAAGGTTCACATAGTGTCCCGGACCAAGTACAGGGTCAAATTAACCCGACGACGGGGGATATTATAGGTCCTAAATACGATAAACATAGAGGTAGGGAAGCAATAGCAAAATTAGTTGCGGTGGAGGGTTTGCCTTTTTCATTTCCTTTATCTACTGATTTTATTCAATATATAAGAGATATGTATCCTGCTTTTAACGATTTTCCTAGATCAACTGTTAGGAGAAACATTTTTAAATTTGCACATGAATATCAACAATTTTTACGTTATGCATTATATCATTTTCATTGCAAATTATATATCACTTCTGATATAGGCCGTAGTTCTAACAACCATGATTATTTAACTGTAACATATCATTGGATATATCATAATTAGTCTAAAAATGTATTTTAACATATAAATATATTGATGATATGCACACTGGAAATTTATTGCAGAAAATATTCATCAAGTTTGCGATTATTATGGTATAACTGATAAAATAATGATTGTTACGTTAGGTAATGCTTCTTCTAATAATTATGTTGTGAGACTTTTAAAAGATCTATTAACTCCATCTTTTCTAATCATTTTCATATAAAATGTGTGTGTCATATTTATAACTTAGTTGTAAAGGATGGTCTATCACTTTTTGAAACACATTCTTAATAAAGTACAATTAGTTATAGACTTTATTTTTAGAAGTAATAGAATACAAAGAAAAAAAGAATATAAAAAAACTTGTCACGATTGTGGATTACCTTTTAGAAAAATTCCTGAAAAAGTAGCGACTATGTGAAATTATCGGTATGAACAACTATTTGTTGCTTACAATTATAGAATACCTATAACTTTATTTTTAACGCCCATAATCGAAATCCAACTGATATGCTTATAGATAATGATTGGGAAAAAAATTCAGAACTTATTGGATTTTTAGAGAATTTTTTTCAAGCAACTATAGAATTTTCTGGTATATATTATCCTACTATTTCAAGTTTTCAACTATGTTATTTTATAAAGCTCTAATATTTTTGTTACTTAATGAATATATGGAAAAACCATCTTATAAGGCACCTATTAAAAATGTTTATCAAATTTTAAAAATATTTTTTTCTATTCCCACTATTTATATTATTGGTGCTGTATTAAATTCGACTATTAAAATAAACGGTTGTAAAACACTTATTGAAACTATTTAAGATTGTATAGCAGTACTTACACCTCCAACTCCAAAAACCCCAAATGAACAACCACCTAAGGAACCAACTAAAGAAGAAGTTTTGTCTAGCATCCACGATGAATGCAAAAAAAAAAACGTATTACCAACAAGAAAGTGCTAGCAACCAACCGGCTTCTATACAATCTTCTTCTTCTATACAATCTTCTTCCTCTTTTTCTTCATCTTCTTCTTCCTCTTTTTCTCCTCCTCTTCTTCTTCTTCCTCTTCCTCTTCCTCCTCTTCCTCCTCATCTTCCTCATCCTCCTCCCTCTTCTTCCTCTTCTTCCTCGTCCTCCTCCTCCTCCTCCTCTCCTCTTTTTTCCTCCTCCTCCTCCTCCTCCTCCCCCTCCTCCTCCTCCTCCTCCTCCCATTCCTCCTCCTTCGTCGTCGTCCCCCTCCTCATCCTCTTCCTCCTCCTCGTCCTCTTCCTCCTCCTCATCCCTCCTCCTCCTTCGTCGTCCAACTCCTCATCCTCCTCCTTCTCCTCCCCCTCCTCCTCCTCGTCCTCTTCTTCGTCGTCCTCCTCCTCTTCCTCGTCCTCCTCCTCCTCTTCCTCGTCCTCCTCTTCTTCTTCCTCTTCTTCTTCCTCTACGTCTTCTTCCTCTTCTTCTTCCTCTACGTCTTCTTCTTCCTCTTCCTCATCTTGTTCTTCGTCTTCTTCTTCTTCCTCGTCTTGTTCTTCGTCTTCTTCTTCTTCCTCATCTTCGTCTTCCTCCTCCTTCGTCCTCCTCCTCCTCCCCCTCCCCCTCCCCCCCTCCCCCCCTCCTCCCCCCTCCCCATCCTCCTCTTCCTCCTCCCCTTCCTCCTCCTCACCTTCCTCATTCCTCCATCCTTCTTCCTCCTCCTCCTCCTCCTCCTCCTCCTCCTCCCCCCTCCTCCTCCCTCATCCGCCCCCCTCCTCCCCCTCCCCCCTTCTCCTCCCCCATCCTCCTCCTCCTCCTCATCCTCCTTCCTCCTCATCCCCCTTCCTCCTCCTTCTTCCCCATTCTTCCTCCTCTTCCTCCTCCTTCCTTCTTCTTCTTCCTCCTCTTCCTTCTTCCTCCTCCCTCTCCTCCTCTTCCCCCTTCCCCCTCCTCCTCCTCCCCACCTCCTCCCTCTCCTTCCCCCCTCTCTTTCCTCCTCCAAATCCCCCCCCCCCTCCTCCCCCTCATCCTCCTCTCCTCCTCCCTCCTCCCCCCCCCTCCCCTCCTCCTCCTCCTCCCCTCATCCTACCCTCATCCCCTCATCCCCTCCCCCCCTCCCTCCTCCTCATCCTACCCTCATCCCCTCATCCTCCCTCCTCCTCCTCCTCCTCCTCTATACAATCTTCCTCTTCATCTTCTTCTTCCTCCTCCTCATCCTCTTCAACTTCTTCAAAGACATGTTGTTTCTGCGGCTAGTATTGAAAGTCTTAGAAATAAATGTTTAGTGGTTCTACTACTAATTAAGTTAACGAGTTTGATGCTTTTATTTTGCAGGGTATTGTACCGTACCAAACAGTTCTCAATGAAGAATGACGTGAAGACTTGCTTAAATACCGGAGGGAAAATGAGAAGACATTTCCGACACTAGCAAAGATTGCCCGAGATGTGTTGAACATTCAAGCGTCATCAACAACGTCTGAATATCGCTTTTTCTGCCGGAAGATTTCAAATAGGAGAGCACAAACACTCATTAGCGGGAGACAACTCAGAGATTGCAGTTTTATTCAGAGATTGGATACGAGCGGAGCGTAGAAGGTGCGGTCAACCGGAGATCAACGAAGAAGACGACGAAAACTACAACGAAATCTTGTCCGAGGGAACTGGAAGCGACGTCGATCAATTTGACCAACAAATTTCAATTCCAACCGAAGAACCACAAGACATTATGAAGAAATTAGAAAATGTGTTTATAAATATATAATTTTTTTAATTGTGATTTTACTATGTGATTTGCAACTTTCAACACCACAAAGTTGCAATTTTGAAATTGTATTAAAAAAATATATATTTCTATTAAATAATATAAGAGACATAAAAACAGTATTGAAATATTTTTATTACACTATCTTGTTCAATTATTGAAATGTTTATATATATTGTTTTTTAAAATTAAGTGTCAAAAAAAAAATCAATCCCGACCCGACCCCGCCTCTCCCCGCCAATACCGATCCCCCTTTCCGACGGGATGAGGGACGGGACGGAACGTTGGCCAGTCCCGCCAATCCCGGCCCGCCGGTCCCGCCGAAAGACCGATCCCGACCTCCCCCAATCCCGTCGGGTCCTGTCCCGCCGGGACCCGCCCCGAACCCGCACAGTCAGACACCCCTTTAAACTCACATGAGTATTGTGATGGATAACAACCGAGTAATTCCAGAAAGTGTGACTATGGAGTGGGATTAAGGGATATTTGTAAAACCCCAAAGTGCCCCCCACGACATCAAAGCAAAATGACCATGTTGTCCCGTCCGTGGGAACCAAAATAAGTTATTCATAAAATCCCTATCAACGTGAAGATCACGACATATTTCATATCGACGCGATTTGTTGGTTGACTTATGGGGGATCGTATTGCGGCGAACAATGTGGATTTCCTCCAATTAAAAATAAGAAATTGCTAACTCGTCGAAATATACGCAATAATTATGCTTTAAATCCAAATAGATTAGAATCGACAATATACATATTTCTCCAATTAGTTTGTCGACCACTACATAGAAATATTGTAATCAAGTTTTTGACGAGCAACACATAGAATAATGTACAAATGATTATTGGATTATTATACTTGTTAATTCCTTATGTGAATGAAATCATGCCAATTTTTTTTTTACTGACCAACAAGTTCTAAATCGTTACTTTAACTTATATATTTTACTAGTAATATTATAAATTAACAGTTCAGAAGTTAATTTAATACAAAGCTCATTACCTTGCTTGAAGTTTAAAAATTGAACTACAATTAAATGAAGTTAAATTCTTAAAAATTGTAATTAGTACATAAGTATTAATTTATTAATAGAATAAAGTTAAACATTTCGAAAGCGGGCTTACTGATGAGAGATTCTATGCAACTGTAAAAGACAAATTTTAAGATGGTTACTGTGACAGCTATATCTATAGATCTTGGAATCATCATTGTAAAATTTTTCATAGGATAAACAGAAGGACAATAGAATTCTTAAAGTATGCATTCCCAATAATTATTGTTGAAATTTTCTTCGGAAACAACAAGGACCGATTCCATTTTTTAACTTTGCAACCTTATTTTCTACTCCTATTGAATTAATTTTTTATATAGACTCCATGAATATAATATCTTTTATTTTCTTTTCTGTTTGCACATGAAGTGCATCAACTAACCATAAAACTGAAACTCTTTGGTTAAACAATATTTAGAAGCCATGGAAGTGCAGAGGGGATTCCCTTTGCTAAAACAACAGTACAAAGCATTACTAAAAAAGAACTATTTAGTGGCATGGCGAAACAAGACGGCGACATTCCTTCAACTTTTCGCATCACTCTTGTTCATCTTCCTTTTATTTATAATCCAAAGAGCTATCGAAGCACGCTTCTCTTCTTCCTCCTCGTACAAGAACGTGCGGGATCCAGAACAACTGGTGTCGCTACCAATTCCTCCTTGTGAGGACAAAAACTTCATTAATTTTCCCTGTTATGATTTTGTTTGGAGTGGTTCTCAGAGTCCGAAAATCGGGCAAATTGTTAGCGGAATTATGGCTAATAATCCTGGCAGGTCAATTCCTTCATCCAAGGTATATACTTTCTCAACTGATTTATTGATGATCGCATTGGTTTTTAGATATGTTCTGCGGAATGGTTATAATTTGGGGATGATTGAGTTTGAGCGAGTTCGGGTTTTTGAAGGGTTAATTTGCAAATAAAAAAAAAGTTATATTTTTCTTTTTATAGGAATAGTTAATTACTAAGGGTGTAATTCATTCTGTGAACTTGGAGTTGAATAAATTGTGTTGTTAGATTTATTCAAAAACACTTAAAACCACTGCAATGGAGAAATTATCTTTTCAAATAATTTAAAAAGATTAATTTTTGTTTGCCTAGATAAATAAATCTAGAATTAACTCTTAACAGTGTGAATCACGAAATATACTCGACGAGAACTATTACGATTATCCTGCTAGGTTGCCTCTTCATGTCTACTTTTTCTAATTTGATTTTCTTTTGTTCAAACAGTGCCAGTTTGTTAGCATAACATCTATACCTTCTGTGGTTTGTGTCTTCCTCGCGTTTTTTTCCTACACTGATTTATATACTTCTTACTTTATTTGAAAATTCTTGTGAGGGAAAAATCTGTTAATCATCAGCCAAAATGATGTTATTTTTACAACAACAACATACCCAGGGGCCTAGGGAGGGTGGGATGTACACAGACGTTACCCCTACCTTCTGAGGGGTAGAGAGGTTATTTCCGATATATCCTCAGGTCAAAAGAAAAATAAGACCGCAAAAATAGCAAGATATAAATTAAATGCAGTAACAAATATTGATAAACTTTGAAGAATAAGAAACTAGGCAAACTAAATAATACTATACTAAACAAGAGAAGAGGAGAGGCAGAGGCTTGCCCCCATCCTCTCCCACATAAAGTGCGACAACACTCAGCTACAGAAATAGCAAGATATAAAGTAAGTGTTACTTTTGTTATCCTATAATGTAAAAGTTTCCGATAATATGAGATAGTACAGCTTGCTGGAAAGCAATACAGTCACTTTTCAGAAAATAAAATTCAGAAAATAAAATTACAGAAATTTACCACTTGCCATAAATGCTGCTGTTCTCTCCATGTTATAAGTATAGTGCAGCTCTTTACTAGCTTATATTGGCAATAGTATGGTTGGAAACTTCATGTCTCTTTATGTTAAGGGGAAGTGGTTAGTATCTTATGTCTCAAGGAGTCTCTTAGGGTCCTAGATGTACAACTGACTGATGTACTAGTTATCTTTTATTCAAGAGCGACCCATTTTTCACATAAAGAGCAGCAGTTAGTAATGCTGTCCCTGATGAACTGGCTTGTGTGAGATTGTGAAAGTGACTTGTGTTGTGTGAAAATGTGAAAGTTAACCTGTTCTTTAGAGATGCTTTTTCCATGTTGCGGAGGATTTGGCATTGACTAAATATATGACGTAGAGAGACATGGTGTCTTACCTCCTCAACACCTGTATGAGAAATGAACCTTTCCATTTCCTTACACAAAACATGGTGTGCATGAATAATATTAGTAATGTGCTTTAACAGCATGAGAGTATGCAAAGGCGACTCCCCTGAAAAGAGTGAAATTCCCGCTCTTTTACATATTCTTAACAAAAGGATTGCCTAAGCTAAAATGAAGGAATACGAGAGGATTCCTGTCCTTTACAAGTTGATTAGAATACAAAAAAGTAGAGGTGAAACTTCCATATCAAAATCTGAGGTTGTTTGCTTTGTCTGGCCTAAGACTGAAGTTAATCATCTGTATCTTGTCCGACTTGAACGGCCTCGAACTCTCTCGGCGGATCGTCTATCTTGAAAAACATGGTTGATTCTAGTAATGCAGTCACCTGATTTGCCAAATCATCCTCTTCACAATTTGCCTCCCTAAAACAGTGAACATTCTTTATGTTTCTTTGCTCAAGAATCTGTCCAGTGTTCACTATTAGCTTTCTCTATCGTGATGGAGGTGATGCGACTCCTTCAACATATTAACTACAAACATAAAAACTAGTTTAAGAATTGCATCGGTAAAGATGCACCATTTTTTAACTCCATTAAAAGATAGATCTTGCTGTCCATTGAGTGTGCGCACGTCCTGTTTACCACTATATTTCATGTAATGGCTCCTTTAATTTGGTGTACTCTTTAGTTTAATACTTCAAATTGAAGTCCTTGTTGGAACATTGACCTATCATACCATTCCTTCTTTTTCACAGGTTTTGTCATTTAAAACACGAGATGAAGTGGATGAATGGCTTTTCAAGAACCCTATGCGTTGTCCTGGAGCTCTACACTTTGTTGAAAGGAATGCTAGCGTAATCAGTTATGGTATACAGACAAACTCCACTCCAGTTGTCAAACGAGGAGTCTTTGAAGATCCAACTTTTAAGTTCCAAATCCCACTTCAACTGGCAGCAGAACGTGAAATTGCGAGATCTCTGATTGGAGGTATATAAATGTGATGTTTACTACTGGCTTTGATCCGGTAAATGGATTATGATAGTTTAAATCAAGTTCTCCTTTTCCTAAGCTCACCTTTATCCTATGATTATGTACATTTTCAGATCCAAATTTCAGTTGGGTTGTCAGTCTCAAAGAATTTGCACATCCTGCTTTTGAAGTTTTCTCTGCCTTGGGTGCTGTTGGACCTACCTTTTTCTTGGCTGTTGCTATGTTTGGTTTTGTCTTCCAAATCAATGTTTTGGTTATTGAAAAGGAACTCAAACTTCGGCAGGTATCACCTCTCTGGCATTTTTGTAAGAGGTAATACCATTCTTCTACTTCATGGAAGATGTTTCAGTTTCTAAATATCACATTTTTCTTACAGGCAATGACTATGATGGGTCTCTATGATACTGCCTATTGGTTGTCATGGTTCACATGGGAGGGATTCATCACATTTCTCTCTTCTCTTCTCATAGTTCTCTTCGGGATGATGTTTCAATTTGATTTTTTTTTGAACAACAGCTTTCCCGTTGTGTTCCTTCTTTTTTTCCTCTTCCAACTTAATATGGTACGCTTCCACCAGTCAATTTAACAATCCAAAGACAATCTGCATTAAGTCACAACTTCTAATGAGGCAAACTACTTTAATATTTTGTTCACTGAGATAGAATTTCTGCTCCTGTTGCCAGATTGGTTTTGCATTTATGCTGTCTGCTTTTATTAGCAAGTCATCTTCAACAACAACTGTGGGATTCTTCACCTTTATCGTCGGTTTTATGACTCAGGCAAGTGCTTATCTTCGAATTGATTACTATCCATTACTGACTCACTGGAATAACATATTTCTCATTTTTCCCCCCAGCTTGTAACAGCATTTGGATTTCCCTATAGCAAGAAATATTCCAAGAGCTATAGGATCATTTGGTCATTGTTCCCACCAGATCTTCTTGCTCAAGGTCTTCAGTTACTTGCTGATGCAACTGCCACTCCTGAAGATCCTGGTGTCAGCTGGAATGGGAGGACAAAATGTGCTTTTAATGATACGGAGTGTGTACTAAATATGGTAAGACTCCTACTGCAACACTAAGGCTTTGAGGAGTAAGGACTTTGTTTTAATTAGCTTTACAAAAGTTGGTAGAAGACCTTACCTATCCGACCACTATTGTACTTCTTTACAGAACTTATTCCATGAAACAAGGATCACACACCCTTTACAAACTAAGCAAAATATTAAAAAGGAACTATTAGACTAAAGACTATCTCGAAAACTCTCATTTTACTAACAGTTAATTCTTTCTTAGTGCAATATTTCTTTCAGTCGCATACATCCATCTTGCATCTTACATAGACCCATTATCTGTTGTTTCTCTTAACAGAATGAGATTTACATATGGCTCGTGTCAACATTCTTTCTGTGGCTTGTTCTTGCTATTTACTTGGATAACACAGTTCCGAATATTTCTGGTGTGAGAAAATCAATGTTCTACTTCTTGAATCCTGGCTACTGGACGGGAAAAGGTGGAAATAAGGTGAAAGGTAACCAAAATTTCATTAGCACCTTAATATCGATCATACTGTGACAAAACTTTAAGGATGTTCATTTTGTGTTCAGAGGGTAGTATTTGTAGCTGCACAGGTTCAGTGCCACCCCTGGATAGTATTATACCAGATGATGAAGATGTTCTTGAAGAAGAAAACATTGTTAAACAGCTAGCTATGCAAGGTGAAGTTGATTCTGATGTTGCAGTTCAACTACAGGGCCTTGTAAAGATATTTCCTGGAACAACAAAGATGGGCTGCTGTAAATGCCAAAGGAAACCTCCTTATCATGCCCTCAAGGTATTTTATCTATTGGTCTATGAGAAGCTAACATTAGCTGTTTTCTCTGTGCAAATCTAATTCATTAGTAGAGAAAAGAAAATACTGTTTATGCATTCATATTGGAGACAAGCATGGAATCTAGTTTGACACTTGTCTCAAATTTTTTTTTAGAAAAAAAATCTCACCTGATACTTCTTGGATTTCCCTGGAAATTTGTTCAAATCAACATTTGTGTTTCGTCTGCATTCAGTACATGTTTTACATGTGTAAGAACATCATATGGGAAATGAGAAGTCCACATTTCAAAAGATAAAGAAGTAAATCGGTATTTAATAATCCTCCGGAGATCCAACACCTTTACCCTGGCTGCATCTGCATCTCATTCTTCGGAGTCAATACTGCAGGGCTTATGGGTGAATCTTGCAAAGGATCAGCTATTTTGTCTACTTGGGCCAAATGGAGCTGGAAAAACTACTGCTATTAATTGTTTGACTGGGATTACACCTGTTACTGCAGGAGATGGTAAAATGGTTTTCACACACTCACATTCTTTGTTCATTGCAAGTTACTTATGTGTAACATGACGCTGCTTTTAACAGCACTAGTATATAGTCAGTCCATAAGAAGCTCTGTGGACATGTCAAACATTCGAACGATGATAGGGGTTTGTCCCCAGGTGACTATTTCTTATCTTTATATGTTTCTATCTCAATTTTTTCATGGAACTGACTAAGACTCTACACCAACAATATTTTGTTTTCATAAAAGAAATTCAGTTTCATTTTTGTAATTTTATAGTTTGATATTCTTTGGGATGCATTATCCGGTCAAGAACACCTGTATCTTTTTGCCAGCATTAAAGGTCTACCCCCTGCTTCAATGAAAGAGGTGAGAGCATATAAACCTAATCTATGTGTAGCTTTTTATGCCTTTCTAAAGATCTGATGAACAATATCAGCACCAAATAGAGTGATTATAAAATCCTGCTTAACCTATTCTTTGATCAAATGACAGGTTGTAGAGAAGTCACTAGCCGAGGTAAAACTCACAGATGCAGCCGGAATGAGAGCTAGTAGTTACAGTGGAGGAATGAAACGACGCCTCAGTGTCGCTATAGCTCTTATTGGTGAACCGAAATTGGTCATTTTAGATGAACCGGTAGGTTTTGGAATATAAAGTTTTCTCCTGAGTTAGTTTTAAAAAAAAGTTTTCTCCTGAGTTTATCAGAATTATGCTAAAAAAGTTTATCATGACATTCTCTTCTCTAAAACATGAAAAACCTTCATAGACTACTGGTATGGATCCAATAACTAGAAGACATGTCTGGGACATAATTGAGGATGCGAAAAAAGGGCGTGCTATTATCCTGACCACTCATTCAATGGAAGAAGCTGACATCTTAAGTGACCGCATTGGTATCATGGCAAAGGGTAGACTTCGTTGCATTGGAACTTCAATAAGATTGAAATCAAGGTTTGGTACTGGTTTCATTGCTAATGTAAGCTTTTCTAGTGGGACAAATGGGACTCCTGAAAGAGAAGACACTTTGAGTACATCTCAACCTGAAGCTGTGAAACAGTTCTTCAGAAGTGTATGTCAAAGATGCCTTTTGCTTTTTCTCTTTCTTTTCTGAAACTATTAGAGGAACTGGTTCTGATTTCCAAACTATGTCCACAGCGTCTGGACGTGGTGCCTAAAGAGGAAAACAAGTCATTCCTAACCTTTATTATTCCCCATGACAAGGAGAAGCTGTTGACGGTAATATCTTTACAGCAACTATGAGACTAGATTAGTTTAACATCATTTCTGGTCTAATGTGGAATTATATGCACACGAGTTTTGGACTTTTAGCTCATTTGGTGATCATTGGCTTTTACCCTCAATCAGAACTTTTTTGCTGAGCTACAAGATAGAGAGAAGGAATTTGGCATAACAGATATCCAGCTCGGGCTTACAACTCTTGAAGAAGTTTTTCTGAACATTGCTAGACAGGCAGAATTGGAAGATGTGGCTGAAGGAAGCTTCGCAACTCTTACTTTGAATACAGGGCTCTCCCTTCAAGTAAGTTGATTATCATATTCTCAATTTCCTAATTCTCATGATGATATTGCATGCGAAAACTCTAATCCCTGTGCAATAAGTAACACTATTTCATTTATGATGTGACTATTTAGGTACCTATAGGAGCAAGATATGTGAAAATCCCAGGAACAGAATCAGCTGAGAATCCTATTGGTACTATGGTAGAAGTGTATTGGGAACAAGATGATTCTGGTACACTCTGCATTTCAGGTCAGTCGGACGACATGCCAATACCAGCTCATGTTCAACTAAGAGATCCTCCAACAGCCACTTCAAGTAGAGGCTTTTTACGACGACGGAAAAAAATTCATGGGATTGTTATTGACCCTGCACAGATCATGGGTGCAAGTTCATAATAAAGATAGAACTTAATAGTCACAGGAAAAATGTTTTACAGAACTATTTTTGTGTATAGGTGAATTGCTGTAAATGTGATTACTACCTGGAATATCTGTTTGTCACCAGAACATTTTTCCAGGCAGGTTCCTTGTATGTTATATCTTCGTTTTTGGTTAACATTAATTTATCTGCATATTACAAAATCATACCAGTATCATGGTTGTAGCATTTACTGTCTTTTTATACTGAAAACATTTCTATTTTCAAATTTTTGATAAATAATTAATGCCTATATCTTTTTTCTCATTCTTTATGAAATGAAAAAATAGTCATTCAATTAGAAATAAGGTCAATTCTAGTTGAACAAACTTAACGATCAAAAGGGACGACCTAAAGCAGAGTAACGAACTCATTGTACATTTCTCAAGAAATTTAATATCAAACTCATTGTACATTTGAAATTTTGATAAAATAATTAAATTTGTTGAGTTCATCTCTCAAGATTTTTAACGTACATTTGAAATTTTGTACAGAGTTATGTTGGTCCTATGAATGAAAATCAGGAGCAAAAGAAGACAAAAAGACATAAAAAGTGACATACTGACATAGCACCACGAGTAAAGGAGAAACATTTGGTTTTACCGAAGATTTCAAATGCTAATGTTAGTACATAGAGAACTTCTCCTTTAATATGGTAAAAGTGTTTTTTTGTTTTGTGTTTTCGTCTCCTTTGATAAATATTACCTATGTTTACACCTAATTAATTCAACTTATTATGGTTAAATAATTTAATATAGTAATGCTTTGAATTGCTTATTCTTATACAAACGGTCTACCGGAAACAAACTCTCTATCTCTCAAGGTAAGGTAAGGTTAAGTACACTTTATCCTTCCCAAATCCCATTTTGTGGTATTTCAGTGAGTATGTTGCTGTTGTAAGTAATAGTTATACATGTTTAAGCACATATCATGTATCTACTGATTAAATGTAAACACCCAATGTGAATAAATATTATACTCTCATTTTACTTTGGTGGAGAAATATAGGAAAGACAGATAAAGCTTGTGGATTAAGTTTATATAATCAAGTCGCTAACTCAGCACTAACGGTTGGTGTATTCAAAATTTGAAACCAATATGATAAGAGCGTGTTTATTGGGCCCATTGGATGGGCCCAGCCCGAATATCCGTTTCCGCAGAATTTTTCGATTTTGATTTTAAAGCAATTGTAACACATTTCCCGCCCAAACACCACTGCTATCTCCTGTGAGTATATATAGCAAGCCCTAAGATAACTCTCACTTCTTCGGTCTCTTTCGCAAATCATTTCCTTCATCTCTCTTCCGAAAACCTAAAATTCTCAATGGAAGTCACCGGAAAAGATCAATCCTCTGTTTTTGGTAGTAGTCTCCACTTCAATTTTTCTGTGTTTGATGATCTTATGATTGTGCGTATACGTGTGCGTCTGTATGTATGTATGTATATATGTGATTGACTGCTAGTTTTTTTTTTGGTTGCAGCGAGTGCTAGCCGATCGTCGCCGGCGACAAAGCTTCTTCGATATCCACTGCGATCGGCCGCTAACCCTAAGGAGGAGAAGCCGCCTCTGACTGATTCTTCTAACACTTCGGCTCCTAGAAGGTATGTCCTTAGTGCTGTTGTTATTTCATTGAATTTTAGTGTGTATTTCGAATTTACTGCTATTAGACTGTCAAAAAATGGCTGTTGCATGAGTGCACGTTGTTAGAATGAAGATTTTCCTGATTTCGATATCACTTATTCGCTGGTCCTTTTCAAACCTAGAAATGCTAACCTACCTTGGCCCATTCGCCACAAAATACCAATTTGTTCTGCATATGAAAAAGCAGAAATTAACTCAATTTGTTTCAATTTTGGAAGAAGAAAAAGATATTGCTGAATTTCACATACATGATATTCTGCTATGTGTGTGAAGGTCAATCAATCATATAGACACTGGCCTGTTGAGAAGCTATTGCTTAATTGGCCTATACACCTTATCCAGCGAAGAGTTTTCCTCTTCGATTATGTTCCTCTGAAAGTCCTTCTTCATGCTACTGCAGCATACTACTTTAAAATAACTAGGAGAATTTCATAACACCTAAAACTGCTTCTTTGAACTGCATGATAATTTTTGGTCTGGAATCAAGTAAATCCCCCTATTAAATTTATTTAGTGAACACATAGATGTTAATCAGTTTCCATAAGATTTTATAGCTTTCTGTTGTTCCTCATAGTGATAAATTAGGTCTTGGAGAACGAACAACCTAACATATGTAAAATAGAAGAGAATGGTTAACTTTTTTCCTTTGTAATAGAAATGATTTTAAAAAAAAACTAATGACATGTGCACAAGCACAGAGACTTCAAGGTTGTGTATTGTTCCAAGTCATTTTATTCTTACTTCATTTGCGGTAGCCAAATATTCGTCTCCTCTGATTTCCATGATTGCTTAGTTTTTTTCATCTCCTATTGTAGGGGAAAACCTGCCTCAAGTGTTAGTAAGAGTGTTAATGTCCTTGATCTCTCTGGTAAGGAAAAATCTGCTGCTAAACCTCCAAGAAGGCTGTCTATTCAGTCAAAACCAAGTGCCAGCCCTGCCTCGAGAGCAGTAAGCACTATCACTCCTATTTCTGAGGCTAGAGCAAGGAGATCCTCGATCAACCAGGGAAAAACTAATACACCGCTTTCAGCAGTTCCAAAGTCATCAAATGCAAGGGAAAGCAATCGTCTATTCTCTGCACTCTATTGGCTATCCCAGATTAAGCTCTCTGAATCTGCAGCCAAGCATTCAATTTCTCTTGGTTTTTTCAAACTTGCTTTGGAAGCCGGCTGTGAGGTAAGATGTATGTTCCACCAACACTATATCACGAGCTAATGAAGATAATCTCCCTACTGTGTACCGTGAAGAATAAAGGCAGATAGCTACTTTTCATTTTTTTCTAATTAAGTTCACTGCTGTTAATGATTTTACTTTTTTTCCCATTGCAATGCTGTAGGAAAGTTCAAGACTGCCTGTAGTTGGTGAATTAAGTTATATGAACTGACTACTTATCTCTTACCTTTTTCTTTGTCTCTTTTATTTCAGCCTCTTCAACGTTTGAGGGATGAACTGAAATCCTATGTGCAACGCCATAACCTTGTAGATCTCGGGGAGCCAGTGAAAGAATTGTTTGAGAGCTACAATATTTCGCAAGGTTTTGAGCAGTTGCAAGTATCTGAGACTTGTTCCCATGTGCCTGAAGATGGGACACCTTCATGTGATGATGAAGCGCATATCTCTTCATCTGTTGCTGGCTCTGAGAAATCGGAACATGAAGTGTTGAACAAAGATGCTATTGAAACTTGCCAGGTGGCAGAACCAACTAAGGAGACTTCATCAAAGAAGGAAATTGCAACTAAGAACCGTAGATCTGTAAACAAGACTGCTGCTACTCCAAAATCTACAACAGAAGTTTCCAAAAAGAAACTTGAAAATCCTATTAAGCAAGAACCAAAAAAGAATAAGGGGAAAAGACAGGGAAAGAAATCTGCTCAAGTAGAAGGTAAATATATGTTTGTACCTTTCTTGGTCAAATGTCTTGCTGTTTCTGTTAATGAGGTTTGTTAACATTCTTAATTATAGGTCCTGCTAACGCTGACACTGCAGAGAGAGTCCCTCCAGAAGACAAAGAGAATATGGTAAGAAGATAAAATAGAGTTTAACCTCCCTTTTGACATCCTTCTATTATTGAGTTTCAGAAACTTTTAAAGCCCTTTTCAGTAATTAATTCTCTCTGTTACTATTGATATCATTTTTCTTTGTGTTGTCTGATCAAATAATGACATGGTTTTTTTAGCAAGGACTAACTGTTACTTTCTTCATTGCAATTGTAATCATATACCTTATAATACCATAGTTAACTTAGTTATCACTTTTTTGCAGGATGCTCCACAGTCAGTTGAGATCAATACAGAAGTTTAAACAGATGTATGGAATCAAAGAATGTTGAACATACTTCTATTATGGTTTTTCGTTTTGGTGTTCATAAGCAGGAAGCTTTTCCTTGTATAGATAATAGAAGGGTCAAGTTGAAGTGTCAATCTGGGGTGTGCATTTTCGTTTGTTTGTTTCTAGTTTGACCCAAGATTTTAGGGCATTATACATGTCTATGTTTTTGAATTGCATTTCGTTTTACAATATTATACTGGAAATGTTTTTATCATGCTTCTGTTCTTTGTTGTGAAATACCGCGTGAATAATTTTTACGAGTTAGCGCGCTTTGTACTTGCAATATATTGCAGTAGCCTATATCTTTGATATACTAGTGATTTTCCTCTGCCAAATTTTAGATCAGTACAGAGCTCGACCCGTTTGTGTCTTGTTCTTACGTATATACGAATGGTTTCTACATGTTTAATGAACTTCGCATAAGTGTGCTGACTAGGACTGTAAGACAATATTGAACTTGTTTCATGTTCTCCTCGGCCCTTGTAGTTCTTCTAGCTTGATTTGTTTCATGTTGCGTAGTCATTGCTTTGTTATGTATCATTCTTTGTCCAATTAAACTATTGCCTCTAGGAAGTGATGTTTCGGCTTTAAGTGCAATGATTGTTCTGCGCGACTTCTAACTGTAAAGCAAATACTTTCGTCTGCGGTATGATCACGTCGTGGACTATATTACCACTCTATACAAGGGGCTAGAAGCACACACCTCTTGGTCAACATGTGTGCTTACCGACATGGGGGTATTTCCGGAATTGTAGAGTTTTCATGCTTTGAAGAGGTTGTACTTCAATGGAATGATATGTGTACCCTTCCTTGGTTGGACGAAAAAAACAATTTCTTTTATTTAATTCCGTTGTCAGCGCCATTTTCTAGAAGATATCTCTGCAGTCACGCGCCACGCTTGTCAAGTACTGTAACATATTTGAGACTTGAACCCATTTCATTCCAAACACTTATGTATACAATGTTAACATTACAATAGAAAATCTTCCAATTCACATTTTGGTACAAACATAAGAGCATCAAATTCATTTTCTTGCATCATGTTTCCTATAATAAACAAATAAAATCTGGTAGGATAGTTATTTTTAACAATTATTAAATCTCTTTTTCTTTATTTTCACAATAAAAGCATTTTAAAAAATTACCTTAAAATATTAAATAGTCATGAATTCAAAGAAAAAGTGGCATTCAATCTCATATTGCAAGAAATTCAAGAATTTCTGGGGGCACTAGCACAAGCAAAAATCAATATAGAACTGGATAATAAAAAAATGCGTCTCTTTTTTGTTTTTTTTTGGAATCATCTGTCAATAAAAAGTTAAAAAGAAAACCAAAATAATGATGTTGTGGCAAAAGTTGGCACTATAATAACAACTGAAATTCTAAAAATTGTATACCTAGGATATCTAATTTGATATTAATAAAGATTGGCCCGTGCGTGCTGTCACAGAGCTTTGCATTTAGTATACAACAAATATAGACAGTAGAACACACCGAGTCAAAGTAGATCCGTTGAATCACACCCCATAGAAATGATTGCGATAGATAATACATTTATATTCTCCATATATTATGTAATTATTATTTTGATGTATTATGTAAAGTAGATATCCTCATACAATTAGTATTATAATTGTAAATACCTATATATATTGCATTAATGAGAAAACTCCAAATAAGGAGAATTACACAATTTTATATGGTGTCAAACCCTAACCCTATCTCTACCCTAAAATCGGCTCAACCGGTGCCCCCATTTTTTCTTTTTTGCATCGCCGAAACAACCAATCTTCATGGCTTCTCCCGAATCTCCCTCCCCCACCCATGACGTCACACATCCTTCTCATCCACCCCCCCTCCTAACACCTTTCATCCGGCCTTTGCCGTGACGAATATCAAAACTTTATCCATTTGGTTCTTGATCAAGAAGATGGACAATATTCATCGTGGGTTGAACTATTTCAAATTCATGCATGTGTCTACAACTTGTTTGATCACATCGTGCCACTACCCCCGTCCACCCGACATCGACAACTCGACGTGGAAACGGCTCGACGCAATCGTCAAACAATGGATATATTGCACCATATCCAAGGATTTACTTCATACTATTATGAAGACATATGCTTCAGCTCACGAACTATGGACAAGGCTAGAGGAAATCTTTCAAGACAACAAACATACACGTGCCGTGTATCTAGAGGAACAATTTAATAACACCCGTCTTGAGAACTTTGCCAATATGTCCGACTAGTGTAAACAATTGAAATTAGTTGCAGATCAATTATCTAATGTTGGTAATCCGATTTCAGAAACAAAGATGGTGTTGCAACTAATTAACGGTTTGCCGAAGGTTGAGTACGATACAATTGCGATGATGATCCAACAAGCTGATCCCCTCCCTAGCTTCAACAAGGCCCGGTCACAATTACTATTAGAGAAAACTAGACGAGCCAAACAGGACGAGCACAATCAACAAGTGTTGGCGGTCGACGTACCACCAACCGCCGCTACACCCACCAAACAACTGCAACACACGAACCACCAAAATCAAAGTGGTGGCCGAGGTGGATGCAGGGGATGAGGCTGCGGAAATTGGCGTAGCGGCAGAGGAAAAGGACATGGCGGAAAGTCAAATTCCGGTGGACAAACTCAGCCGGCCCAATACCCCTCTCCATGGTACATTTCCATGATAGAAATTAACACAAACGACCAAACAGTTAATAGGAGGCATCACTTTTTTTTCTTTTGTTGATAATTAAAGAGGTGCATCACTTAAAGTAACACACCAAGCAAACGAATAAAAATTAATGAGTATTCCATCTGCCTGCTTAATTAAATCGATCCTTACAAATTGAGCTCAAAATCCAGCACACGACATCGCGAAAGCTGGAAAAAGGTGCTGAAGAGTTGTGCTCTTAGCTAAAATTGATTAATTATGGCAATATACACTGAGATACTAAAAGGTTTTATCTTTGATTGTCACAAGAAAACCAAAGAAAAAATCCAAGCCAAAAAGTAACGAATACTAATTCATCCTTAAGTCACGTGATGCAGCTTATCATAATGAATACGATCAAAAGAAAAGTGAAATTCAAATGCTTTTTCTCGAATTCTTAAGATTCACCGATAATTAAGCAGAAAAAAAAAACCTAAAAAACAGAAACAGATGATCGCACACATAATATAAGAAGAAATTCAATTACCCAACAGGGAAAAAACAAGGCGTGAGCTAGGGTTTGTCGAATAATGGCAAGAATGGAAGTAGCAGTAAGCAAACAAACGGGGAAATAGAGCCTGGGAATCACTTCTTTGTCTTTCGGAAATAGCAGGTCGCAGACTCACTCCACATTACCAGATATGCTGTTGTTGTTGCATCTCACACTTGAAGACACACACCCCCACCCCCTACCCTACCCCGACCCAAAGCAACTTGCATTCCGCGCTAGTCTTTATCCCTTATTATTGGTTATGGAAAATTCCAGAAGGCATCTCCTCTACTTTCACGTCATTAACAATAGACTATATAGTAATAGTACACCCAAAATAGAAACAGCACTAGTGAATTGGGAAAGTTTATTTGTTCAAGTAATGGATTCCAAAATGCACACTTTTAGGTTTAGCTACTTTATATTTGCATGCATATCCTTTTTAATTACTGTATTCAAATTGCTTACTAAGGCCTCGTTTGGTAGAGTGTGCACTATTAATATATTCTTTGGTACTCTCTATGTTCTAATTTATATGATGTAGTTTTGTAAACGTATACAAAAGAGGAATTCTAGTCTTACCATAATTATATTTACACAATATATGGAAATATTCTAATTATGGGTTGGGAATATACTGTTTCCTATATTTACACAATATATGAAAATATTCTAATTATGGGTAGGGAATATATTGTTTCCTATATTTACACGTTTACAAGTTTAATTATGCATAAAGTTTAAAAAATAAAGGAAAACTTTTGAACGTTGTGGTCTAAAATAAGCCAAAGATATCATCTCGTTAAATGTAAAAGGTAAAATTTAAAGTTAAATTATTGTCAAATAAAAAAATGTGTCATACAAATTGGAACAGAGAGAGTATATTTTTCACCCTATATATAACTAATACAAATATTAGTTATACACTCTATGTGATATTATTCAATGTATAACTAATACCTAGCAAATCATGATATTAACAATATCGAGGTTATCAATGCATGCATAAGCTTAGTTAAAGACACAATTGTCCATGTTAAATATAGGTTTGTATATATTATTTTGGATTAGTGCTCCACGGTTGTGTACCGTGATTAGGTAATAGGTTAGGGAATATTATGGTGTAAATAGTGTTGTACACTTAAAAAAAATTGTATTACCATAATTGTATAGTTAGTGTCCAAGTAGAATAAAGTTTTAGAAATAGAATAGGAATATGATTCTCATATTATGAACATATGTAACTTGTATATATAATCTTTCAATTAATCCAAAATAATATATACAAACCTATATTTAACAGTCCGTGATTTTTAATTTCTCTTGTATTTCTTTGTGATCTTTATTTTTCATCACTAATTTTGTTTTCTTATATATTTGCGGTGGACATGTGGGATGGGACGAAAAGCAGCAAATTTATTTTTACCTGAATTCCAAATATTGAATTAGTACCGTTTTCATCTTTGCTTATAAAACTTAAAGGTACTTTTGTTACATTTAAAAAAAAAATCATCTAATATATGCACTGTGTTTTGCTTAATATATATAAAATTCTGCATCGTTTTAAAAAAAGTTAAAGTTAAGGTTATGACTTATGACTCATATAACCATATAAGAATTGATAGCAAACCAATTATTCATTGGTGAAAATGGTTAAAACTTGACAAAATTCTACACTAATGATTTTTAAAAATTGTCATCAACTGTAACTCGACAACGAATCATATTTGCAATTGTACAAGTACAGTACTGTTACGATAAAATTAGTGAACAAAGCTATAAGTATTTTTGTAAACAAATAATATTTTAGAAATTATGCAATGTTTTAATACACCAAATTAAACAGTGCATAAAAATGGTGTCAGCATAACTAATGCATGCATTACTAATACACTCTATTTAACACTATTCGTATACATCCTACCAAACGATCCCTTAGTATATCCAAACTAGTGAAAGCATTTATCTCATTCTTCTGGATGGCAAATTAATTACTCCTTTTATTTCAATTTATGTAAATTAAAAAGACTTTAAATCTTATGATTTTTAAATTAAAGATATATGTAATATATCAAAATACTTTTTAAATCTTATCATCTTAAACATATCTGTAGATTATATTAGAATTAGAAAGTTACCAAATATAAAAATTCTTTTAAAACAAAATAAAAATGAAAGTGAGCTTCTTAAATTAAAATGGAGGAAGTACATTTAGTACAACGTGTTGTTGCCGGAGATTTGTAATTTCATTATGTTAAATTGTGGAATTGAATGCGGTTTGATATTGCAAATTACATAAGTTATAGTTCAATCTTGGACATTTGGTAAATGTGATGATATATTCAGGTCGAGCTAATACTTTTTTTTTCAAACAAACACCATGATTATATGTATATATGACTATTAATTTTTTTAATATTTCAATAGAGGATGCCCAATTTTCTTTCGAAGACAGAGACTTTTCATTGATATGGGAAAAAAATCAAGGGACTTCCATATATATAATTTAAAATACAATTTTAAACGTAATCAAGTAAATCATACGCAAGACCTTAATTTCTAGTTCATATTACACTTAAAGACATTGAATAATGATATATTGTGATGTTTATTGAATAATTTTATATGGTAGATGTTTCAATAATTGGTTCGGGTTTTCCACTTCTAAAAGACAAACAAATTGCATAGTAACATATGAGACTAAAACAATGACATCAAGACAGTATTGTCAAACTAAATATGAATTTTGTCATCTAATACAATTAGGAAAACCAATTAAAAACAAAGGATGGTTTTTATAATTAACGAGAGAGAAGCCACATGAGGAGGCTAGCCGAAATGAATGATACAAGTATTATATTATTCACAATATAAATGATTAAATGACCTTGTAATCATAATTGGATTCAAGTTTTGAATTTTAGAAATTTCTACTTGGAGTTAATATTTAATAATGATTGAATACATATAATAATTGAATTCATAAATTTATAATACATATATAAAATTTAGACAAAAGTTGCTGAATTTTGCTAATTAAATAGTATAGGCTCATAGTCCAATAATAGAACATTAGCAAGTAACTATCGCCCCATTTGGACCTACCAATTAACCAATAACCTTTTCCTTGGTATCGACAAAACGAAAACAAGAAATTAGAAAACGGCACAAAATTAGCTAATCTGAATTCTGAACTACATCTTATTTTAGACTTTTAGTCATCGTTTTAAAACTTCTGCTTGAAATCTGATTAAGATTTCTTCGTCTAATATATTTGTACGTAATATGTTTGATTTAAATAATGATTATATGGACTTCGGCTTTTAGTAATACGACGCACCTGCAATTTCCAACTATTACTATTAAGAGAATTGAGCAATTCAAAATCGTTATGTTCAAAACAAGGTTATTCTATAATTGTAATCTTAGGTTTATAATCGGATAATTAAATGATTTTACATTCTATATGAGATAGACTGATTCCATAATTTTTTATTCTATATTTAACTGATACCTACCATCCAATACTTAGCAAATCTAATACTACCAAATTTTATACTGGGATAATCCCTAATGCCGATAAAAAACAACCTCGTCTATCTTGCTTTGTAGTGTTACATTGATTTTTCTTATTTTGTCTTTAAAATGTTTTTATCATACACGCTTCCATAAGTATTCTTTTATTACTTTAATCACATGGAAAACCACCAGTTTGAGAAAAGGAGAAAGCGATGTCCAGTTCTCATCTCTTCTTGTGGACAAATCCATTCATCAAAATCATAGTAGTCAATTAATCTACCAATCAAGGATCTTAATTCTTACAATGTAAACGCTAAAATATTAGTGACTTCAGCAAAACAAATTGTAAATTAATTTAATGAAACTAAATTATCTTTGGAATGTCATCAAAATTGGCCAGACTCTCCCAATGAACATTGTAAGTATTATTAAGGAGATTACTATTAACTCTCCTAATCTTGAGGACTATCCAATCTGTACTGTCAACACGGATGGGAGATTTATTAGTAAATCAGCCTGGGAAATTATCAGAAGCAAGAATAATCCTATTTTTTGTAACAAAATGATATCGCACAAAAAAAAATCCTTTTAAATTTGGAAAGTCTTAAGGAATAAGGTGGCAGTCGATTTAAATTTGATTAAGTTTAAAGTACATATTCCTTCTAAATGTTTCTGTTGTACTAACTTTGAACAAGAAGATGTGGAACACCTATTTCATAAAGGGAAGATTGCTCAGGAGATCTGGAGACATTACAACAGAATGTATGGAATCAATACGGGTCAAAATAGCCTCAGTATCAGATTGTTACTTGGTGGTTGACTAAGGAAAACGGCTGATCCAACTACAGAAGACATCAAAAATAGAAAGAATCCAGTTCAAAAGCTTATATTTCAAATTCTGCCTGGCATCATCACTTGGCAGATATGGAGGTTCAGATGCAAAAACAGATTTGAAAATGTCAAGATGAACTCTACTCATATCAGGCAGCAGATCAACATGCAGACTACTATGATTTCACACAAACAGTTCAAGCACATCAACTCTTTCATGCAGTGGGACCTATTCTGTACAATTGTAGATCAAGCCAAGGATCATTTTGATCATATTCCAATTAGATAGACATGTCCAAGAACTGGTGCTTTGAAACTAAACTCAGATGGATGTGCTAAAGGCAATCTTGGCCAAAGTGGTGGTGGAGGTATCATCAGAGATGAGAAGGGCTTTATGAAGGTCGCATATGATAAATCTTTTGGTATTAACACTAATAATATGGCTGAAACACTTGCTATTGAGCTTGGTTTAGAATGGTGTGTAACAAATGGAGTCAGAAACTTAGAAATAGATCTGGACTCTAAACTGCTAGTAGAATGGATTAGCAATAATTCTAATCCACCTTGGAAGATCTGGAGCTCTATTAGAAGAATTCAGACCTGCTCGAAAAAGTGGAAAGATGGAATGTTTTTCATTGTTTCAGGGAAAGCAATAAGATTGCGGATGGTCTTGCCAACTGGGGAATGCAATTCAATGACACCAAATGGATATCAAACTCTCAACAGTTACCCAAGGAAATCAGAGGAGCGTTGAATATGGACATAATGAACTACCCCTCCTTTGGAAAGAAGCAAGTCCAAGACACACTTTGTATTGATAGAAACATGTATAGGAGCTACTCTTTTGATGTCCCCTAATATACTTTCTCTGTACATAGGGGTTGAGCATCGTTAAATGCGAATTTTTGTGAGCTTAATGGAAATCCTACTTGATTCAAAGTATGGAGCTTGTTCCATACGAAGTAGGTACAGGGAGGTTGTTCTCCTCTGTGGTGTACATTTTGCTCTTAATAAAAAAGGCATCCACTCTCAATAGAGTTGGATGGATGATTTTTAAAAATAATTAAAAAAATATCTACCCTTTGGACTTTGTACCTCCAAATCATTAGAAAAGAATACACCTGATGATTAATAATGACGTTACCAGTTTCTAACTTCAACAAGCAAAAATCTAAATAGAGTAACAAGTAGTAAAAATGAATTATCAAAGTGTGTAGTCTTTGTGATGACCAAGTGAGGTGGATTTACTCTTGGAGGCTGCAAATTGCATTGAGGTCAACATTAAATTTTCAGGCTGTGTATTTCCCGAAGAAGAGCACTTAATTGGATCATTTGAGGTTGATGGGAAGCTACAAAGCACTGGAAATGGCTCAGTAACCTTCAAATTCTGGCCAGATTTATCATCAATATGATGATTATTTCCGCCACGTGAGCCAATAATAGATGTAAGAGCAACGGCCAATGCTGATTGAAACTTTGGGTCGGATGTTATTGCTTTTGTTGCAGCTGCAATTGTATCTTGTGGTAATAAAGATTGTGTAGACTTTGGGTTATTAATGTTTTGTAGATAAGATTGAGAAAGAATTTCTTGTGACCGTCTTGAGAAGCTGAGAGAACTAGGGTCTTGGTTCTTGTTATAGGCGTGGTTTCCGTTACTCCAAGACATTGGAAGAAGAGGATTGGATTCCAAGAAACTGAAGTTGAGAATGTTCGTGGAAGAACTATTATATCGCGGGGGATAATTACTACTGCTCGTCCTGTTATGGTTGGGCAATAAGGAAGTGGACGAGCTTGAGGTTAAATCAAGAGTGATCGTAGGGTATTGAGAGTGCGATGTAGAAGAAATGGACGAATTTGGAAGGTAAAATGGCTTTGGTTTTGAGGTATCGGAGAGATAGTAGTTGAGTGCATTGGTAGTAGCGGAGGTTGTGGTCCTTGCGGTGTCAGAGCTCGAAGAAGCGGATAATAGCATGGAAGCGGCTGCTGAAGTGGTGAAAGCCATTGATGTGGCTGAAAGAGGAAGTGGATGGTTATGTGTTCCCTCATATGTAGTGATCAAGATTGACATATCCTCCATGCTTCTTTGAACCTGAAAAGCAAGATTTTCGGAATCATGAGCTAAAATGTAGAATTTATGCATGCAATTAGATACATCCTGTTTTCCCAAGACATTTTTCATGATTTATTCTAATACAAAAAAAATTCAGAAAATAACTTCCATCATATCAAACACATATATATTACGTACCTGTTTTCTTACAGGGCAGGATGGTGCTACCGTGCAACGGTAGTAAGCTCTAGGACACGGGTTTCCTTTTGCAATTTTTTGTCCATATTTTCTCCATTGGCATCCATCGTTCATCTGATGAGGAAAAAAAAAGGTTAACACAAAATGCATGGGCTGTATTCTTTTAATTTAACAAGTATATATAACTTCATGAAATGAATTTTTCTTAGATCCTTACCGTTGGGGTATCACATCTAACTCTAACAGAAACCTTCGCTCTTTTAGTAGGATTTTGTTGTGCGACATCATCCTCTTCATTCCTCACTGTCTTGAGAATTTTATGGGGTGGCCATGTTTCAGCTCCATTTTCATCTTTAACTTCTCCTAAACTATTCTCTGGACTGAGATTTGCAGGTGATGAAGATTCTGGAGGTGTATCCACAGACGATTCGAACTTGCAATCCAATCCTAGGGTTAGGCCATTTTTATCATCTTCTATTGCCTTATCTTTGCTCAATATTTTGGACAACTTCTTTTTTGTGTCGCTCGAAGTCCTTCCTATGCTAAGGGACACAAGTTCAGCTTCATCACATCTAATATTTGTATTAGATTTTTCAGTATGTCTTTGAACAACTTCGTGGAATTGCATCTGAAGGTTTCGATAGTCTTTCATAATTCGCTCTAAGTGCGTCTTCAGCCTTTGATTTTCTTCCATTACCTCTTCCATATCGCCTTTGGCTGATTCCAGCTGATCGTCCTACAAAATCAGACACACCCAAAAAGGAAATGAGAAATTTGATAAAAAAAAAATTTAGATGTATGATGAACAAGGATCAACGTGTTCTTTTTGTGATAATTAGTCTTACCCAGTAACAATGGCAAGAAGAAGATAATATAATGATAAAAATAAACTTTTGAGAGTTATCATGTGGTGTATTATTAGAAAATAGTACTACTAGGATTCTAAAACCTTTGTAAGGTAAGTTAGGATTCGTACCATATTAGGAATCAACCTTGTACATCTATATATATTGTGAATAATGAAAGAAATTCCCAAGGGAAATTATTCCATCTTTCATGGTATCAAGAGCCTAAAACCTAAATCCTCATTCCCGGCCGAAATCAGATTTTTTTTTCTCGCTTTCACGAAAAAAAAAAAAAAAAAAAAAAAAAAATTTCGGTTTCTTCCTCCATATTTCGGCCAAACCAGAAAATTCCCTTCCCTCGACAGGCGGCAACCATGTCTTCCCCCACAAATTCCGTTTTATCCACTGGCACACTTGAAAACCCCTCTCAACGTTCAAGTAACTTCTTTTCATCCGGCATTCGCCGTTAACAACATCAAGAATTTTATCCCTATAATTCTTGACCAAGAAGACCGTCAATATTCCATGTGGATGGAACTATTCTACATTCATGCATGTGCATACAACGTGCTCGATCACATTGACGAATCTGTTCCCCGTCCCACCGATGTTACGGACTCAATCGGCGTCGTCTTGACGCCATCGTCAAACAATGGATCTACGGCACCATCTCCAAAGATCCGTTATGCACTATCATGAAAAAAAGTGCTACGGCACGTGAACTTTGGGTCGGCTAGAAGAAATCTTTCGGGACAATAAAAATACTCGGCTGTGTATTTGGAAGAGCAATTCAACAATACCCGCCTCGAGAATTTTAACAACATGTCCGAATATTGTAAGCAACCGAAACTCATAACCGATCAACTATCCAACGTCGGGACTCTGTTTCGAAACCAAGATGGTGCTTCAACTTGTTGCGGGTTTACCGAAAGGTGAATATGACACACTCGCAACAATGATTCAACAAGCCGACCCTCTCCCAAGTTTCAACAAGGCACGTTCACAACTATTGTTGGAAGAAACTAGACGTGCTAAACAAGAGGAACATAATCAAAAGGCGTTAGCCGTTGACGGATGGCAACACTCGCGGCCAACGGCAAAGCGGTTCCGGCGGCAAAGAAGAAAGCAGCAGCAGCAGCAACAAGAGCGGCGGAGGTCGTGGCAAAGCGAGAGGTCGCAACAACAAAGGCAAGGGCCGCGGAAAGGGCCAACGCAACCGGTGGGATCGGACAACGGCCGGCCCCGGCATCGGACAAAGAAGAAGGTGGTCCAACCCAGCAGCAGCGGTGGCCCAACCAAGCGAACCGGGCCTCGCCGCATGCCGTACCCGACTGCAGGGCCCGATTCCAGCAGCCTTGGTCGGCGGCTGTTGGGCCCTGCCCCGGCCACCGAGCGAGCCCACCACAGCAGCGCAGCGCCCACGACGAGCCCAAAGATTGCGAAGAAAGAATCGCAGCGGCGGCAAGCACGGCAGAAGAAGAAAGACGGCGGCAGCGCTGCCACCGGCCGGCCCCGACCGATTTGGGCTGCATACACCACCGTGAACCTTCAAATGCCCGACGACAATTGGTACATGGACACCGGAGCCACATCTCACCTCACCCGGTCGTCAGGTAACCTATCTCAACTACGTCGGTTAAAGTGTCCTCAATTTATTACTGTCGGCAATGGTAATCGCATTCCAATTGAAGGTTACGGTAACACACACACCAAACATCCACATCCACCTTTCTCCCTAAACCACGTCCTATACACACCTAACATCATTAAAAACTTAATCTCTGTTAGAAAATTCACTAGCAATAATTCTGTGTCTGTCGAATTTGACCCTTTTGGTTTTTCTCGTGAAGGAACTCAATACGGGGAAAATTCTTACACGCCGCAATAGTGTGGGAGACCTCTACCCATTCACTCAATCTTCCGTCGTCGGGACCGCAAGCACCTCTATCCCTTGCGGCGATCTCTCCCTCAACTTGGCACAACCGACTCGGACACCCGGAGACCCGGTTTTTACTTTTCTTAGGACTTCTAAGCGTATTCAATGTAATAATGGGAAAATTGCCCAACACCGTTATTCTTGTCCACTAGGCAAACATACTCGTCTTCCCTTTATGTCATCAAACAAAGTGTTACTTTTTCTCCTTTTGATATTGTTCATGTCGATTTATGGACATCTCCGATTGCTAGCTCTTTGGGTCATAAATTCTATCTAGTATTCTTGGATGATTTTTCACATTTTGTCCGGATTTATCCCTTTGAAATTCAAATCGAAGTTTTCGCAAAATTCCTCGAGTTTCAAAAATTCATTAAGACACAATTTGAAAAACCTATTAAATCATTCCAATGTGATAATGGACGTGAATTTAATAACTCGGCATTTCACAATTTCTGTTCTAAACAAGGCATGGTTTTCCGTTTTTCTTGTCCCTATACTTCTTCCCAAAACGGAAAAATTTGAAAGAATTATACGTACCATCAATAACATGGTCCGCACACTTACGTTTCATGCCCGCCTACCACCGCCTTTTTGGGTCTATCTTTGTCAAAATGGTAGAATCCCTTCTAAATATTTTACCAACTAGTACACTCCAAAACAAAACCCCTACAGAAATCTTATACCGTAGGCAGCCATCATATGATCACCTACGTATTTTTGGATGCTTATGCTACCCCAACATAGCCTCCACTGCACCCCACAAACTTGCCCCTCGCACTCTTCCATGTGTCTTCCTTGGTCTATCTCCTAATCATCGGGGCTACTTGTGCTATGACATTGCTACTCGCAAAATCATCGTCTCCCGTCACGTTACCTTTAACGAGACAATCTTTCCTTTTTCAAATCTCCGGAAATTTCAGACCACCGATTACATCTTTCTCGATGAACCGAGTTTGTCTCCGGTCATCCAAAATCTGTACCAAGAAGAACTCTTGTTCCGACGCCACTCGTCGCCTCCAAAGCGGTGTCATCGACCCTCCCGCAAGCAATGCTACCACCCGATCCGGCTCCCACACCACCCATGCCGCACCATGTTGAGTCTAATACACCACCAACACTGCCTCCGGTCCGGCAAATCCAACACCCCGTCGAGTCTCTCGCCCAGCAAAGCAACTCGCTGCCACCTGATCCCCGCGGCCCCAGTGCTCGCCTACCGATCCAAAGAACCGGTCCCGACCTCCCACTGCAGCCCCCCTCACCGCATGGAGACTCGCGCACAACACGGGATCTTCAAACCCAAGGTTCACTTCAATCTCTCCACACAAACCTTATCACCCATTCCAAAGAATCCAAAACTAGCTAAAGCTGGACCTCAATTGGAATGCGGCCATGTGCGAAGAGTTTAACGCTTTAACCAGCGAGAACACTTGGGATTTGGTACCTAGACCAGGTGGTGTGAATGTTATCCGGTGTATGTGGCTATTTCGTCACAAGTTTAGAGACAATGGTGACTTAGAGAGGTATAAGGCAAGACTAGTTGCAAATGGCACTAATCAGCAGGAGGGTATTGATTGTGGTGAGACATTCGATCCGGTTGTTAAACCGGCCACTATTCGGATTGTTCTCGGTATTGCTATGGGCTTGCATTGGCCGATTCATCGACTTGATGTCAAAAATGCGTTTCTTCATGGGGATTTGAAAGAGAGCGTGTGTACATGCATCACCTCCCGGTTTTGTTCATCCGGCAGCGACTCCACGGTTTGTGTGTCGTCTCGGGAAGTCATTGTATGGATTGAAACAGGCCCCCGCGCTTGGTATGATCGGTTCGCCGTGTATCTTCTCGCAAATTGGTTTTGTATGTAGCAGGTGTGATACCTCTCTCTTCACTTTTCACCGAGGTAGCAAGACCTGCATATTTGCTATTATATGTCGACGATATTGTTCTTTACCGCCTCATCGACGGGTTGAAGAATGAAATCATTGCTCTACTCAAAAGCGAATTTGCTATGACCGACTTGGGGAAGCTAAGTTATTTTTTGGGTATATCGGTGACTAGATCCGCGCCAATATGTTCTGTGTCGGCGAAAGTATGCGAAGAGATAGTGTACGGGGCCAAGATGGCAAATTGTAAAATTATGCCAACTCGGTGGACTCAAAATCCAAGCTTAGTGCCAATGACGGTGCGCCGTTTACGATCCCACTCTATATCGGAGTCTAGCAGGTGCTCTTCGATCTTACATTCACTAGGCACGATATTGCATATGCCGTTCGGCGGTGTGCTGTTCATGCACGATCCCCGAGAGTCCCATTTTGCCGCCCTCAAACGTATTATCGGATATGTTAAGGGCACACTTGACTTTGGCTTACATCTATACCCCTCTCGCCCCAACCAAATTGCTAGCCTACACGGATGCAGATTGGGTGGATGCCCCGACACACGTCGCTCCACCTCCGGCACCGTGTATTTCTTGGGGATAATCTTATCTCATGGTCCGCCAAGCGGCAGGGCCACGTTGTCCCGTTCGAGTGCTTTGAAGCGAGAATATCGCGGAGTTGCTAATGTCGTCGCCGAGATCTACGTTGGCTCCGAAATCTTCTTTTGGAGCTCCGGTGTCCATTACGCAAGGCGTCTATAGTTTATTGTGACAACATATCGCTATCTATATGTCTCATAATCCGGTCCAACATCGGCGAACTAAGCATATTGAGATGGATATCCACTTTGTGCGAGAGAAGGTTGCTCGTGGTCGGGTCAAAATTTTACACGTGCCTTCCTCGTATCGGTATGCGAGATATTTTCACAAAGGGACTACCGCGACGACTCTTCACCGACTTTCGATCCGGCCTTAGCATTCGGCCTCCTCCCGCTCCGTCTGAGGGGGAGTATTAGCGAATATTCTCAGAATATTCGTCGTATATTTTGTAATTATGATAAATGTATATTTAAGGTAACTTAGGATTCTAATTGTATTAGGAATCAACCTTTGTAAGGTAAGTTAGGATTCGTACCATATTAGGAATCAACCTTGTACATCTATATATATTGTGAATAATGAAAGAAATTCCCAAGGGAAATTATTCCATCTTTCACTACTACTGTATATAACCAAATTTGGTTATCTAAAAGACAAGACAGGTTGGTTCTGATCAGTAGGGATAACAATGCCCTACTTCAATTGCTATGGTCAAAGGTTTGGAAATTAAAGACTGAAAATTAATGTTTGACAACTCTGCTTGTTACTATGAATTTAATTTTCCTGCCAAAACATGCCAGAAACAAATTGGTTGACTTATCGTACGTGCATGTGATCTGCAGGAGCCTCCAATTACTTTAGGTTTCACATTTTCATCAAATTCCATTTGGCTCTTTTCTACATACGTTCTCAAACTGTATGTAATAGGAACGTGCCTTGATGTGGAAGGCACCAACCGTTTCGGACGTACTTTCATGTAGGGATAGATTTAAGATTTGAAATTAATGAGAAATTTTTACATTGATATTAAATTAATATATAATAATAATTAGATTTATATTTTGTTTGAGTGGCTTAGTATGTTTGAGTGGTAGCTGTCGTTTGGGACTATGTCCAAATGATAGTTTTTTTACCTGTACTTAACTTCTTCACTTTGATAATAAAAAGTCTCTTTATTATAAAAAAAAATTAATAATTGAGTTTATAATCAAATATTTAGTATATTCGTAATATATACGAGATATGAGTAAAAGCTAGAATTTTTGTGAACTCGTATGTTGTACTCTGCTTCCATATTATATGAAGATTTTGCGATATAACACTAGTAATTAGTTTATATGTGTACTCATTTCCCTCCTCCAAGCCATTTATAATCAACTACTACTATTATAAAATATAACAAGTTACACAAATTGAGATAGAAAATAGCCATGCAGAATAAATCAAATATCACGAACAGATCTAACTCAAGAAAGTGGACAAGATTGAGGGTGACAATAATACCTCCTTGTCATTGGAGAGATCATTTTGCTGAGAGGACTTTGAATTATCGTCCTCGTGGGCTTTTCTTTCCTTTCCAACCTGAAGCATGGTATAGATATCATCCCGTGAGATCTAATACGAGGTTAAAGCTGAATTAGAGTTAATTTAATTCCCATCATAGTTCGTGTAGTTTGGATTAGTTAGGTAATCATTTCTAGAGATGTCCTACAATTTTTCTCCTATCCTATTTTCCTTTCGAGCTAGGATTAATAGTTTCATCACAATTTTAGAACCATGCAGACATTTTCAGATGCATGTGGACTTCATTATCTTATTTTCTACTATACTAACATATAACAAGTGCATGACTACTTCTGTATAGATCATATATTCATCGTCTCGTTGCATGATTGAAATCAATAAAATCCAAATCGCAAGTAGCATATATCTGGAGGATTGAAAGAATTGGTTACCTTAAGAACATTAATATCTTCAATAAAACCTTCCTCATCCGCTTTGACTATACCTCCATGAATAGATTTTCTGAAAGAAGCCTCCATGTCTATCTTCCTCTTATCTCTTCTCTTCTGGCTCTCTTTAATTGTCTGTGAATTCTACCTTTAGCTATATCTGAAAAGCAAGTTATGGTCTTCTTTATAAGGATGAGCCAACAGTATTTGACTTGTCCAAAATAATTAAATTCAAATCCATTGGCTTACCGGCACCACAAACAAAACAAAAATGTCAAAGGCCCAGTCGCACACAACTTAGGAATATACTCATATTTAATTAATTATTTTTTCCTAAATTATAAAAGTCCAAAATTAACAAAAATGCTTGAAGAAGAAATCAACTTCAAAAATATAATAGGATTAGATATAACATGTCGAAAGAGGGTTTTACTCCGCAAGAGTCGGGTCTCCACACCGTGTTTGGTTAGCTTTATATTAGTAGCAAGTTGCAACATCTAATATTGTTGAATCTTCCTACGTGAAGGGAAGTCACATGGCCACACTGCTATTGCTGGTCAAACAGGTAATCAGCCATTTTAGGATTTTGTCTTTCATAAGTTAATTAAACGTAGTACCTTTGGGTCAATTGTCAGTAATCCATGAGTCCACTTTTGGATATTTCAACAGATAATTAATGGCACCCGCTATTTTTAACCATATCATAATATGGTGAGGAAGAAGGCAAAGTTGGCGGTTTCGGCGGTAAAAACGACTGCTTTTGAACGCCTATATGCTGAACTAGAGGACAAAGGTGGGGATAAGAAGTTGTTCAGGCTAACCAAAGCGAGGGAGAGGATGGCGTGTGGTTGGATCTAGTGAAGTGCATCAAGGACAAGGATGGAAAAGTATTGGTGGAGGAAGTTCTCAATAGACAAAGATGACTGTCATACTTCCATAAACTCTTGAACGAAGAAGGAGAAAGAGACATTGTGTTTGGAGATTAGGAGCATTCCGAGAGGCGTCACGATTTTAGGTATTGTAGGAGTATTAAAGTTGAGGAGGTTAAGGGTGTTGTTCGTAGAATGGGCAGGGGAATAGCGACCGGGCCTAACAAGATTCCTGGAGAATTTTGAAAGAGCGCAGGCACAACTGATTTGGAATGGCTGACTAGGTTGTTTAATGTCATTTTTAAGACAACGAGAATTCTCGAAGAATGGAGGTGGAGTACAATGATTCTTTTGTACAAGAACAAATGTGACATCTGGAGTTGCAACAACTATAGGGGTATCAAGTTGCTAAGCCACACTATGAAAGTTTGGAAAATGGTTGTAGAGATGAGGGTGAGAAGATACGTGTCTATTTATGAGAACCAGTTTGGATTCATGCCGGGGCGTTCGACTACAGAAGTCATTCATCTGATTAGAAGGTTGGTGGAGCAGTACAGGGAGAGGAAGAGAGACTTACATATGATTTTCATCGACCTCGAGAAGACATACGACAAAGTCCCTAGGGAGGTTCTAAGGAGATGTTTAGAGGTTAGAGGTGTACTTGTGGTGTACACTAGATCGATCAAGGATATGTATGATGAATCCAAGACCAGGGTATGGACAGTAGGAGAAGACTCAAAGCATTTTTCAGTGATGATGGGGATGCACCAGGGATCAACTCTTAGCCCATTCTTATTTTCCTTGGTGATGGTTGGACTGACGCGACAAATTCAATGGGAGGTGCCATGGTGTATGTTATTTGCAGACGATATAGTCTTGATTGACGAGACTCGCAGCGGAGTTAACGCTAAGTTGGAGGGTTCGAGACAAATTGTGGAGTCTAAAGGGTTCAAGTTAACTAGGACCAAGACAGAGTACTTGGAGTGCAAGTTCAGTGACGCACCTCATGAGGCTGACGTGGAAGTGAGGCTTGGTACCCATGCCATCTAAAAGAAAAGTAGTTTCAAGGAAACGGGGAGATTGACGATGAAATGGAGGCTCGCTTTCAGAGTGCTATGTGATAAGAAGGTGTCCCCAAAATTTAAGGGCAAGTTATACAAAGTGGTAGTTAGACCCACTATGTTGTATGAAACATAGTGTTGGCCAGTTAAAATCTCTCATGTTCAAAAGATGAAAGTTGCATAAATGAGACTGTTGCGATGGATGTGTGGGCACACTAGAAGAGACAAAATTAGGAATGAGATATCTGGGACAAGGTGGGAGTGACTTCAGTGGAGGACAAGATGTGGGAAGCGATACTGAGATGGTTTGGGCATGTGAAGAGGAGAGACACAAATACCCCAGTGCGGAGGTGTGAGAGGTTGACTATGGACGGTTTCAGAAGAGGTAAGGTGTAACATCCCGTACTTTTGAGTCACAGTTTGAATCGCTAGGCGGGGGTAAATAGACCCGAGCGTTGGAAAAAATTATGTTATATTTACGTATGCTAATAAAGAGCTTAGTATATAAAATGATAAAACCCCGAAATAATTTTGGACGTAACAAGTGTGACGATGAGGGTTAATAATAATCGTTGTATATCCCCAAAGAGGTTATGGACTAGTGTCATATCACAAATTATGACATTGAGTATATGAAGATCTTATAAATTATTAAGATTGAAGTGAATTGGGATCACGAAATTAATTATGTGTGTGATTGATAAATTATACGGAGGCAGATCACTTACTTAATTAAGTGGGGTGCATGTAGTGTGTATGTGTCGTAATTAGTAAACATCTCATTTTAAGACATAGGTAGATACAACATTCTCTTCATTAATTAGCAACATAAACTGGAGGCACCGATATTTTCACGTCGTAGGCAGTAGCAAGAATTGTTCTTGGCAAGTTCAGGTATGTTAAGGCAATTTTTTTGGCATGTTCTATGTAACAAAATATAATTGTGATATTGCTCCATAATTTATTCTACTCCTAGTAATTAAGAAAATTCATGTTATTGATTCATATGCTAAAAGCATGTCTAAATATGTTTTCAAGACCTTATTGAGGCATATGGAAAAGATATTGATATTCACGGTATTAGCTGAAGGTATAAGGATATTATGTCATTCGATAAGTTCAGAAGTTTCATTGTCATTCATGCATTATATACACACACTAGCATATATTGGGACGGGTCGCACGATCTGCAACACTAATATATATTGGGACGGGTTGCACGATCCGCAACACTAACATATATTGAGACGGGTTGCACGATCCGCAACACTAACATATATTGGGACGGGTTGCACGATCCGCAACACTAACATATATTGAGACGGGTTGCACGATCCGCAACACTAACATATATTGGGACGGGTTGCACGATCCGCAACACTAACATATATTGAATCGGGTTGCACGTTCCGCAACACTAACATAGATTGGATCGGGTTGCACGTTCCACAATATATTTATTAGGGCCCTCAGAGGCATTTACTGTTGGTCAGATGTTTTTGTTTCAGTTATTATTATGTCCATGTTATGCTATTGTTCATGCCTGACATACTCAATACATCAGTCGTACTGACGTTCCTTTTGTCGGGGACGCTGCGTTTCATGCCCGCATGTTCAGTTAAAGAGGGTGACGGTTCACGCTAGTAGGTTGCTGGTTTAGCTAATAATGGAGCACTCTATTTGTTTCAAAGTTGTAGTCTGGTCGTGGTACAGTGTTTTTGCATACGCATATGGGTATGGCGAGGTCCTGTTCCGTCCTTGTGATGTCATGTTTTCTTTAGAGGCTTGTAAACATGTGTCATGTGTGTAGTAGTCTTGTGTGGCCTTGTCGGCCTTGGTATGTGTATGTATATATATAAGTTGGTTATCTGATTTTACATAATCCTTTTTCGGCTTAGTTCGTGTTTAATTATGATTAGGTGTTGATAGTGTGATTGGTGGTACCCGACGGGTAAAATCCGGGTGCCCGTCACGGCCCTCCGGTTTAGGTGACATAAGGGTAGATCGAAAAAGTATTGGGGAGAGGTGATTAGACAGGATATGGCGCAATTATAGTTTACCGAGGATATGATCTTAGATAGGAGGTTATAGATGACTCAAATTAGGGTAGAAGGCTAGCAGGTAGTCTTGCTTATCCTTTCATATCAGTAGTCACAGTATTGCTCTATAGTTTCGTGTGCTTTGATTTCTGCTACTATCTAGTATTTCTTGTACTTCGATTATCCTATTTAATATGTGATAGCTACTGTCCCTTTTTCAAACCATTTTACCATGACTTAGTCGTTTTCGTTATTTTCATTTTCACACTGTTTTGAATTTCTTGTTCTTATCTAACATCTTTTTATGTTTTTTTTAGCCGATAGTCTTTCGGAAACAGCTTCACTACCTTGATAGGGGTAAAGTATGCGTAACATACCTTGATAGGGGTATGTTGTTCTTGTATCATAATAGCCAATTCACTTACCCGACTAATTCAGATCTCGTGAATTTTTAAGCGTACTCTATTATGTTAAGAATAGGTGCAAACAAGCTCCAATTATATTATATTATAAATATATATATATATTATAAATTTATTAACTATTGCTCAGTTCAGACGTGCAGGATGACAATCCAGTTACTTTAATAGTACAACTCTGTTAGTGTACACCCTATATAACCAAAATCATTTTATTAATACTTCTCACAGACATTATAATATGCGAAAAGTAGTAAAATTAATCAACTTGCAATCATCCAATATAATGGCAAGAAAGAGTCTTGAGTTTTATATTTGGTCTTAATATACATTGCATATTGTCCTGCTAAAAAATTATTTAGGGACGAATAACTTCCTATCGCTAAACAACAAAAAATTTCATCGTTAATCCTATTTAATAAGAAACTAATGATGAATTATCAAAAAATCATATGAGTTATTTGTTAACAAATTAATGATGAATTTCGCAGTTCATTCCCGTTTATTTTTATAGAGTGAAGTAATATAAAATGTCTATTGAGCTGTGTGAAAAGTGAACAACTAATAATTGAAGTGTGTTTTAATAAATATATAGTTGGTAAAAATTCAGATAAAAAACTTGCACACGATGATTGATATATAAAAACTCACTAAATAATGATATTTCAATTGAGTTTTTCACCGTTAACTCAAAGAGAAATGAGGAAGGACGCGTCTGCAGCTACCTATACTCTTTATCACTATTACAACAAATTTATGCCTTTTTTAGTAAATGTACCACGTGATTTATGTTTTCATTTCAACCGTCTTTGTCAAATTCAACTGGGGAGAGTACCCACTTGGTGATGGAGGATATTAATATATATTCTTAATTTGACCTGGCACTGTTTTAATTTTTTCTTGCTGGTTGAGGACTTTTCTTGTTTTGGACCATAAAAACTTTATCCTAAAGTCAGCACATAATTATATACACCAATAGCCACCTGCCTCTCCACCACGTCCCATAATAAAACTTCAAATTTGTAATTGATGTGATTGTTGGGCTAAAATAATTCAAATATATTCTTGACATGGTGTGTAATATTGTCGGCTTTGAATCAAATTCTTACATTTTTCCTGGTGGCTTCACAATATTAAAAGTGTGTCCAAATTATAGGTAGCTTATTTTTCCCTTTTAGTAACCAACGTGGAACTTTATTCTCACGCAATCAATAATGGTGAATGCATGAGTGTTGATTATTATGTAAAAGCAGGAAGCCTGAGTAACATCATGAATCAAAAGTTATTTATATATTGCAAGGAAAACATGAGTTGCATTTGTTCACAAAGTTTAGTTTATATAGTAATTGGTGATCAATTTCTCTCTCAATCCCACATTATAACAACTAGTACGCCATAAAGAATTAAGAAATTAAAGCTGGCATAAAAGTTGTTTAACCTCCCCCCTCCCCATCTATATTCATTAGGAATGCAGATAGCTAATAAGGAACTAATGCAGGTAATGCGAAAAGAATTGCAAAAAGTGATTAAATTTGGAAGCATATATATATAGTTATATAGATATATATATAGATATAGATATATTGTCCTTAAAGATATTCATCCGATAATATATATATATATATAGAGAGAGATAGATATATTGTTCTTAAAGATATTCATCCGATAATAAACAAATTAAGTGAAGTATTCTCATAATTCTCAAATAAATGAATACATGACATAACCTTAGGCAGATTGATCAGTTTTATACTTCTATACAATTATTTTATTTAAAAAGAACTGCCTCAATAAGAGCGGGTTAGCCGATAAAGCAGATCTCTAGCAGTAAATGAAATAATGAATAAGCAAATAAATAAAAGGATGGGACTAGAAATATACATGTCTCCGACCTGTATGTGTAAAAACTTTCAGTAAATAAGTAAAAAATAATAAATTTCAAACTTAATTAATCGAATGAATTGTGATAGAATTAAAACTCAAATTCATAATATTTAAATCCTACTTCCTCATCTGAATGGGACACATTTAGTTTTTCCATATTGATCTCTCTCCATTACACGTAATTAATTGTTGGGTAGAATACCTACTCTCTCATGGTTTTTCTTTTGCAATGGTGTTACCATTTATGTATTTAAACATTTTTGTGTTTTTCGGTTATCATTTTCTTTGGGTTTCTCATCTGATGTTCGGTATTCATATGGGGTCCAACTAAAATCCAAATTCACGTCGGAAAGTTCCACATTAAGTGGCAAAGCGCTCCCTAATAAAGACAACTCCATACCCAAAAAGATACAACCCTTGTTGGTCTTCTCCCTTATCGTATACTTATAACCTTGGCGAAACCAAACGTCCCTATGAAACACAGGGGCGGCTCAAGCATATATGTGGCCTAAAGCCAATATTAATGAGGGGACTTAGATTTTGTTTAAAACGACTAAATGTTAGAGCATTCGAAATCTATTTTCCTAACATCTTGAAATACAAATTTATTTTAACTTTTTTAAATAATTTTTTGAATAAGCAGATTCATATTGTCGACATATTTAAATTATAATAAATGATTGAAAGATAATATATAATTATAAAGTGAAAATAACAAAAATAACATATATGTGATAAAAATAAAACTTGAAAGTAGAATAATAGAATGATCCAAAAAATTGATGAGTTAATTGCTAGATTTATTTACCAAATTGTACACATATAAGGTTTGGAAAGTGATTCGTATTTATCAAATTTATACTCAAATTGTCACTTCTATTAGTCACACATCTAAAATTTATTTTTCCTTATATATATATATAAAAACCTACTTTTCTACTACCCCAAATATGGGGGCTAAAGCACTGGGGCTTCACCCTAAAGCCGGCCTCGATGAAACACTTTAGGTTGAGATATATTTACAATTAGTAGCGATAAGGACTAGGCCAAGGTCACTGTACTTTTCCTAGATTTTGTGGGTCATATTTACATGCATTTTGATTTCTATACATGTTTCCACACCTATAGCTAGCTCAGACGCACATATTGATAAAATGTAGTAGTATATATATAGATATATCTATTTGTTTGGATCTCTTGGGTTGTGAGCAGAGGCGAATATAAAGTATACGGATTTATCTAAACCTAATAACTTTATATTAAAGTCTATATGTATGTTAAAATATTCGCTAAATATTGAAAGTTCGTTGACCTTAATTATGATAATTAATTAATACCACTCTATGGGAAAGAGGGGAAGAGTTGGTATGCCTAACATGTAAGCAACAATATCGCCTTAGCGTGTTATTAATTACTATCATAAGGTCAATGAACTTTCAATATTTTATTATTGTATTATTGGGATAAAATGTATAGGCGTTATATATCTAAGTCGTTCCATCATGCAGATATTTTATTTTTATCAGTTTCTTTGTCTTGTTTATTCAGAAACATGATCCAAGAACTAACATATTTAAATATTAATACAGTTTAAGACTTTGTTTCCAACCAGTCATACAAGCAACTTAAAATAGGAGCGAAATAATAGAGAAACAAATTATCCAACTAATTATATTGTGGTAACTAAACAAATTTAACAGCACTATGCGGATCAAAGGTGTTTTAAAATTTTAACTTCATGAGTTTAAATTTTAAGTATTTTAACCCTGAACCCATTGTACTTTTAAATTTATAAGCTCGAATGTACTGTTTGATACAAAATTTAGTAGATTCTTAACACATAAATTTATATTTTGCGTCAAAGTATTTAGTTTAAATAAATTCGACGTCTGCATCCGCATAGACTTTTTTTTTTGTGCTAAATTATGTTAGCTAAGATGTGGTTTATAAAAATAAAAAGAAGGTCAATGGTTTCTGATAGTAGCATCTAATTAGTTTAAGCGCTTGCTTAAATAACTGAGATTTCCTTTTTTAATCTTGCTCTGAAAATTATCTTTAACTTTTGCTTTTATTATAACTGATCGTAAGTCAATATTAAAAAAAAATACTCCTATATGTTTTGGTTTAGATTCATCCTCTTTGGTCTAAAATGGCTAGACATAAAGACAAAAATATTTTTTTCCAGCAAACGGTACCTTATCCAATGCTAGTATTGTTTTTCATTTCATTTAATTTCCAAATATGCCTTGAGTTAGATGTGAAACTTTGAACTTTATGAATTTTAGATTTTTTTAATTATAGGATTTTAAATTAATTATATGTATATATTAGATGAATTTTCATAATAAATATGAAATTTGGGCTAAAGGTCCTAAATTTTGTCGAATCCCTACCGTCAACTCAACATCTGCCCGGCCTTGAGTTCCAAATCAACTCAATTTTTTATCCAATCATAACGTATGGGATTTAACTTTTACCAATTGATTATCCAATCATAACGTATGGGGTTTGACTTTTACCAATTTTTAAGTAAATTTACTTTGTGCTTCTAATATAGTTTTACAAATATCATTTTCTGGCTTCACACTTCACATAAGATATTGTTTGAATAGAAACCACTCGACAAAGGATAGGGAAAACGAAAGGAACGGAATAGTAAATAATTACCAACTGATTGGTTCATTTAGTCATCACTCATCATTGAGATACTCACACACAAAAATTTCATCAGCTAAATTTTTACGCAACAGGAGAATAGAAGATCCTGTTTAATTTAGTTTGGACCATTAGTTAGTAAATGTATTTGTTAATTTGCTAATTAGTAAAAGTTGTGTTCTCAGATACTACATTAAGGGATGTGTATGGTAGTAAGGGAAGGAGCATAAGTGGTTTTTTTAAACCTATTTTCAAATATTTAGTAAATAAGCAGAAAATATTATCCCAAAACACATTTATATATAATTTATGTAGAATCGGCTTGAAATGCTATTTATATAACTTATTTGTTCTAAAAAAGATATTTTGGTCAATCAAGTATGAAAAAATCTAAAACTTTTTACCTTTGTACCAAACACATCCAAAATGACCAGGGATTTTCTATTTGAAAAAAAATAAATCATAATGATTTTAAGGCTGTCGCACTAAAACAGGAAAAAAAAAATTAAAAAGACAAAAAGGGGGTACGCAAATGTGGTGGAGGACTAAAGGAAAGGGAGCACCTAATTAGATCTTGCACATGAATACAACTAATTCCCCTTTTTTTTTTTTTTTTTTTTTTTTTTTTGCATAGGCCAGACTATATTATTGAATCGTGTGAAAGTCAATGATCATCAACCATTTTTCAAACTTAAAATTGTTTATTCCTCATGTCAACTAAAACTAGCCAATCACAATACAAGCTGATCAAAATGTCAATGAGTTTTACGTAGTAAAATATTTACAATTTGGACTTGAGTGGTACCAGGTCAAAATTATTATATATCCTCAGCATATTATCTAAATAATAATAGTTGGACACGACTTTGCTTTGCTGTTGAATTTCACATTCATATAAAAAATCGGCGCGACAATATCTATGTTTAGGACAATTTTTAGTTGTTTAATCTAAACAGTTGACCACCAAACCAAATTAATGCTTACGCATACCTGCATTTGTTTCGTAGATTAATTGACCATCATATTTGCTTAGTCATTTCATTAAATTTAATTACCGAAAACTATTCACCGCCTCTCTCGTGGTTACGTCTTGTAATATTAACATTTCTTATGGGTTTAAACGGCGTCAACGGAGAGGGATATTTTGGACCCTTTGGCTTTGGAAACGCGGGGGACATTTTTGCTCTAATAATATAATAGAGGGAAAAAATTCAACATTTTAGAATATTACAAAGACAAATTTTAATTCAACTCTTTTTCCTAATTTAAATGATACATTGTTTACAATATTTCAGAACACTTCTTATGCTAGTTTTTGTTACACAAACAAACCTTAAACGTATGATGGCTATAATATTCCATATTACTTCAGCATACCGTTGGAAATTAGCCTTTGGCGGGAGTTGCGACCGACCAACTTTAACGGCTTAAACACTAGTGTTACGTATGTTGGAGAATCCGGTTCTTCACACATGCATGATGTACTAAGTACGTAGATAACCGTTGGGCCAAGAATCGTCAAATTTCATTGAGAAATGAAAGAGATATTGGTTCACGAAGTAAGGTGTTTGAAGCATGGAAAAGTGTGGTGTGTGATCAATTCTCCCTCATCGGTAGAGGAAGAAAGAATTGTTGTGTATATAATACTCGAAATTGGTTTGGGGTTTGGGACCCCAAGGGGTATCCCATGTGTTTAAAGGAGGGAAGACCTAGATGTGCTTCGGTTCAAGGAAAGACCACACGCGCGCGCCGCCGCCCGCCCGTCCGGTCCGGTTCCGGCTCACGGGCTCACGGGGCCGTAGGTGCGCGGCCTTCGATATTATCTTTTTGGGCCGAAAACTTTGCCGAAGTACGGTTTGATCCCGAAGTTTCGGATGTGCGTTTGGACCGAATTCTTTCGGATGTACGATTCGGTCCCCGAAGTTTCAAGATGTACGTTTGGTCCCCGAAATTTTTCGTAAAGGCGAGAATTTCGACGGTCCGAACAGAAACGTCCAAAGCACTCAATTCAGCCATTTATTTTGGCTGAATTACACCTCCTATAATGGCCAATCCGTTGGCAATTTTCTCCATTTATGTGGTGGCTTTACTACCTCCATAATGGTCATTATTTGGCCAATAATGGTCTGTTATGGAGGCGATCAAACAAATTCCCTCTTCCTCCTATATAAACACCCCTTACACCATTGTTGAGGCACATTAGAGATACACGAAAATACACAAAGCAGAAAGCAAAGCAAAACAGTTTTCTTCCTAATCTTCCAAGCATCATTTCGTTATTCAATATTCTTCACGGTAGCTTTTGAGTTTCCTTTGCTCAATAGTTCCATTGCTGTTTTATCTTGGGAGATGAATTGTCCAGGACGTATAAAGGATACATACGGGGCAATATTGTCTTAAGGACAGAGTGCCACACTCGACTCAGCAAAAACAACCTTCCAGTTTTCTTGTTCAACAAAATAGTAATTTTCAGTTTTGTTGTTATATTGTAATTTTCAGTTTTATAGTTGAATTGTAATTTCAATTCTTACATACGCAGTTACTTGTAATTTCCGTTCCTGCAATCCTTTGTAATACCCAACACATACAATACAATGAAAAGATGTAATCACTATTTTAAATTATATATAGATCATTTACAAGAGGGACAAGTGCACAAAAGGTTTTGAGGGAACTTATTTAAAGAATAGCCAAAGTTCATACAATTTTATAAGTTTAATCATTTTAAAATTAACTTTAGACTCGCGAGTAATTTGATGTTTTAAGGACATATAAATTCGAAGTTGAGTTTATCAAAGCTTAATTTCACGTATGTACATTTGAAGTTGGAATATTGCTTGCGCAATTCGAACTTCAAATAATTATACCTGAAGTTAAGTTTAATAGTCCCTAAATTCGAATCTGTTTATCTGAAATTTAAATTACCAAACAAAAGATCCATAATTTCCGTGATAAACATCATCAACTTAGTACTTATTTATTATACTTTCATTGTATATGAGGATGTGGTAAATAATATTTTGATGTCATATAGTCATTTGTATCCTACATTTGAAGAAGAGCAAATGACAAAAAAGGTTCTCTCACGCCGCTTATTGTTACTAAAAACTGATTAGTTTTAATTATATTTCAAATGGTGACCAAAATATTGAATAGCGGCTCAGCAATTGGCCAGCCCATGTCATTTGTATAGTTTGTTCGGGAAAGGAGGACCCACAACTTTAAAGACGGGTCCGGTTATAAAGAAATTGCACGTTTTTCCCTTATAATGGGCTGACCTTTAATTATTTTTCTTTTAGCAATCATATTTATGTCAGCAGGGCATAAGCTCACTAAGCACAAAAGTCTGTAGAGAATAACTTGTGAGATATATGATATTTTTTAGATTGACATAGTTTAACTTAGTACAAACTTTAAGAAATAAAGGAAGACTTTTGAAATGTGTAATCCAAAACAAATCTTAGATATTTGTGTGGTTTTAAATCATCTCATAAAGTTAAATTGTTTCTAAATATATAAAGGAGTGAATCTTTTTGGGACAAACTAATACGGAAAGTATGCCAATTTTTTTGGGACATAGAAAGTACAAAAATATAAACTTATGACCCGTGAAAAAAATATTTGTTACGGGTTAAAAATTAAAGACTTGCACAAAATAGGGGCATAAGTGGATCATCCGCACAAATGCCCTTAATTCGTGTTGGTCTTCAAATTTCATCCCTCAAATTTGTAATTTTTAATTTTTGGCCTTTGGTATTTTTTGACGCAACATAATTTAGATTTAGCAAGACATAGTAAATATGTAACTTCGGCATTTGTATCATAACATCCACATAAATTATGCCGGACAAGACATAATTTCCAACACTCAATATAATCTGAAAAAATACTATAAAACTATGTCGCATAACTTAATTCCTACATAATTTATGTCGAGTGACACAAAAGTTCAGTCGAAGATAAAAATGTTATAGAAATTATGTCTTACAAAGAAATTCTGAATATTTTCATTAAATAAGTAGCAGGGGATAAATTAAAGGGTAAAAATTAAATACCAATGTGTTTGAACTTTGAAGGGAAATACGTGCAAAAAATGGCTTAAGTGCCAATGACCCGCTGGAGCAAGTCCATTCATTTGTAGGCCTTGTAGTTGGGGGTTGATCTATATATGTCTGGGCTTGATAGTGGATTCTCGAGTTATCCATTCTCATTCTTGTCTAATAAGACGGGCCCGCCCACGACTCAAATTGTGTTTAGATTTTATCATTTTATGCTTAACAATGAAGTTTTGACAAATAGTGATGCTCATACACACTTCTTATCCAAACACGACAACAGTACTCTTTTAGCTCAATATACTTAAATGTTTTTATTACATTTTTATGCGATTGCATTTATTATTTTGTAGTTTCCCATATACCTCTTGTCGGCAAAAACATTTCATTTCACTCTATGGAGACACATCGCATATATTATCAATTCAAGATCGCACTGGCTTTTGTTATTGCAAAGGTCTTAAAATAAAATTATATAATATGACGTTGGTCACGTGCCACACAAATAGAAAATTCCCAGCATTCTTCGAATTTTTTTATTATGGTAGAGGCACACCCAACAATAATTGTGTGAGGGCATACTATATTTGTGACAAGTGGCTTGAGTTAGACAAGCAGAGAAGGATCTTATGCCACTGGTGACCGGCCTGTCTATCTAATATCTAGTACTAGAACTAGGACTAATAGAGTAGAGACACTACTGGGCTGGGCATCCTCGATCACAGCTTCTCTAACTGTGTGTTTCTATGGCCCCCCTTGTCAGCACATCTCCTTTTCACTTGCATTCTCTGTTTCATTTTTTTCGTTCCCTTTCTAACACTCCTCCTCCTCCTCTTCTCCTATATTTATGTTTTGAAATTGACATTTTAGTTTACTTTTAAACTGGTTTATTGTGTAATTAGTTTACAACTTGTTTGTTACCCAAGCAAGCAAGATTGTTTTGGTTGCTAAATTATTCAATATATTAAACATGTAGTTTAAAATATTGAATTAAATAAATAATTTTTGTTAAACTATTATCAAGTTATATGAGAAAAAATTAATTACAAAATGACGTTTTTTTAACGTCTCGTCATGAACAGAAAAGTAAGTTTGTTTGGGTCCGATGTTGCCAGCAACGAGTCGAAGATGAATAAAACATACGTAAAAGAAATTGTCTATGGTTAAAAGTAGCTTAGGTATAATTGTCTACTATTCATATTATTTTTTGTGTTTTTAGATACAATTATTTTTGTTGTTTATAATTTTCCTATTTTGTCCTTGTAAATAATTAAAGATGAGATTAGTTATGATTTTGTAATGAACTATGGAAAATAATATAAGGTGTAAATTACAAAAAGCACATGTATTAAGGGTGTATAATTAAGAACTATCAGTCATACACTTAAGATTACAATTATTTTACCTTTTGAGTGATTTTTTATTTATTGTTACTTTGTAAGATAAATATATTTACTAATATGTCCTTAATGGAATAAAATAATGATAAAAGATTTTATTAGATAATTCGAGGAATTAACTCGGGGTTTAATTTGTTAAAAATCTTAAGTTATAAAGTCTAAGTAAATATTTGAATATGCGATTTCATTTTATGAGATGAAATTTCAAATCATCGCCACAGATACACTTATCACAAATATAAGATGCCCTCACACAGTTATTGTTAGTTGTGCCTATAATTTTTTTCTCATTCTTCTACTTGAGAACCACCCACTTTCTGGGATTCTAAAAAGTTATATAGAAAAATCAAGGAAAGAAGACCCCCTTCAACCGCCAAACAGAGTTGACAAATAGAGGAAGAAATTAAATGGCTTAGTCGACTGACTTTGTATTCTGATATGGCTATGCGAAGAACTGAACAGTAAAGAGATCGCCCAATCGGAGCACAAGATATTTTGGCTATTACTGTAACAAAATATTTTTCCAGAAATATTTATTTTGCTATAAATTAAATAATTAATCAATCCTAATTACAAGAAAAAAAATATAATTCTACCTAATATAGGAAATGTACAATTAATTATTGTGGAAATATTCTATTACACCCCCGCAGTCAAAGCGAGAGGTCGGTGTATGCTGAGATTGTCTCGAAAATTTTCAAATAAAACCAGCGCAAGACCTTTTGTAAAAATGTCGACAATATGATAACGTGATGGGACATGTAAGACACGTACTTGACCACGAGCAACCTTTTCGGTAACAAAGTGAATATCTAACTCAATATGTTTAGTGCGTTGGTGGTGAATCGGATTCCATGAGAGATAAATTGTACTAACATTATCACAATAAACCAATATCGCCTTTGGAACCGGACATTGGAGCTCTAAAAGAAGGTTCCGTAGCCAACAAGATTCAGACACCACATTGTCAACTCCTCGGTATTCTGCTTCGGCACTAAATCTGGACAAGGTTGTTTGCCGTTTAGAGGACCAAGAGGCCAAATTATCACTAAGAAATACATAATAACCAAACGTGAAGCATCTGGTATCCGGACAACCACCCCCATCTGTGTATGAAACAAGAGTGGTTGTCGGAGACGGATATAAATGCAAGCCATGATCGAGAGTACCCTGAATATAACGCACAATGCGTTTGAGAACATGTATGTGATCCTCCATCGGGTTATGCATGAATAGACAAACTTGTTGTACAACATAAGAGATGTCGGGTCTCGTGAATGTGAGATACTGCAGGGCCCTACAAGGCTGCGGTAATGTGATGGATCAGCATATGGTTTGCTGGAAGAAGCACTCAACTTCGGTTTAGTGTCAACCGGAGTAACATACGACCTACACGATCTCTGCTACATACTTCTTGTGTGATAAAAATAAATCACATGCATGACGTGTCACAGCTATCCCCAAGAAGTAACTCAGTGGTCCTAGATCTTTCATTGCAAACTCAGAGCCAAGGAGTGGCATTATAGACTTGCGAAGGGCATCAGATGAGGCAGTTAAGATAATATCATCCACATACAAAAGAATGTAAGCAATAGCAATACCCTGACGGTAAATGAATAGAGAATGGTCAGACCTGCTGTTAGAAAACCCATTATGTGAAACGAAATCTGCAAACCTCTTGTACCAAGCCCTAAGATCTTATTTGAGCCCATATAATGATTTCTTCCGCAAACACACGTGATTAGGATAAGTAGGGTATATGTACCCCATAGGTTGATACATGTACATTGTTTCATTGAGGTCTACATGCACGAAGGTATTTTTTACATCAAGCTAATGAAACGGCCATGCCTTCGAAAGAGCCAGATTGAGGACCGTCCTGATAGTTGCCGGTTTGACCACCGGACTGAAAATCTCACCGCAATCCACACCAACTTATTGAGTCTTCCCATCACCTTGTGAGGACGTCATATGAGACGTTGCACCGGTGTCCATGTACCAATTTGCATCGAGCGAAGTAAGCCTAAGAGTGTGCATCGCGACCTTGATATCTGTCGGGGTCGTACCTACCGAGTGGGCCTGCTTCCACTGGCTCGACAATGGCCCAAGGATTCCCGCACCGGATTGCTGGGCCTGCTGACTGGTCCGTTGTGCACGGGATGCTGGCCTGGCCCATTTCCCGCGGGGAATGGGTAGGGAGGCACGGCCCAGGGACCCAGGGCCACTGCCAGGCCCACGGTACCGGCCCTCTACCTCACTGGGTTGGCTATTGCTGCTGGCCGCCGCCCCTGCCGCCACTGTCACCACCTCCACCGCGACGGTTGTCACCGCCCTTTCCACCACCGCGCCGCGGTTTTTTCTCCCATTACCGCCGTTTCGACCCTCTAGCCATGAATTGGCGGCAAATTTTCAAATTGTGACGAATTCTCATCGATGGAGCGGCAACCAAGGAGGAATTTGACACGGTGGTTGTCTTCTTGGCAAAACCCCTTCTTCGAGGATCAGCATATAACGGGCTTGATAGAATGGCGGAAGAGAATTGCTTTGATGGATGAGCGTACCTACTTCACTATATGCATCAGTAAGGCCGGCAAAAATTTGTAACACGAGTCGATTGTTAGTTACCGGCTCCCCGACGTTCTTGAGTTAGTCTGACAGAACCTTGAGTCGTTGACAGTATGCGGACGCATTAGAAAAATCCGCCATATCAGTGGTGGAAAATTTCTGCTCAAGTGTTACGGCCCTGGAATTCTTATTGTCTTTGAATATGTCACGTAAACGTTCCCAAGCTTCCATAGTCGTGGAATCAGGCTCAAGAATAGTATGTAGTAAATCACTCGAGATTGTGGCATAGATCCACTGGAGGATCGTTGCATCAAGGGTCAACCATAATTCCTTCTCATCATCGGCCTTCGGCACCTTCTCCTTGCCTTTTTTCGACGGAATTATATGATGGATAACTCGGTGTGAGCGACAATGAATTTTAAAGAGTTCCGCCCATATCGCATAATTGACGTTTTCCATCTCAATATTTATGGAGATATGAGATTTGATATTGGAGACAGCAAAGCTGGGTGAAAATTAAATTTCGAGTCAGATATGGCTGTCAGACGGAGAAGGGAGGCTGGCGGCGCAAGGAAGAAGGGGGGGGGGGGGGACAGTATATAGAAAAGTTTAGGGTTTAGGATTTTTTCCTAGAATCTGATACTATGTAAGAAATATTCTTCCTTGATTTTATTCAGTAATGATTTACAATATATATAGTGTTATAGAAATATTTACTTTGCTACAAACTAGTTAACTAATCAATCATAATTACAAGAGAAATATAATTCTACCTAATATATGAGATGTATAATTAATTATTGTAGAAATATTCTATTAATTACCATCCGGTTTTTCTTGATTTCCGATTGACGAACAAGAAGGAAAATGAAATAATTAGAATTAGAATCGCTCCCGGCTACGTGTCCTTTGGATCCTTCCAGCATACTTTAGTTTCCGGGCCAAGGATCATATATTCTACTTTTGGTTAGAAGATAGCTTTTTTTAAGCCCACCCTCCAGTACTAGCTTTAGTAACGTGGCAGCAAAGAAATAATTAATTCGAAGAGTTATATACATACATAAAAAGGGCTGGTTCTGATTTATATTTTAATTCTAGGACCGTCATATGTTCCTCCTAACACCACGAACTGTTCATTTCGTTCTTCAAGCCATGCATATCTTGTCCCATCTTCCTTCAGCTCCAATTCTTTAACATCTGCAGTTCCATTCGCTAAATTATAATTAAATAAGTAGCAGTTAATAGAGGCAAAAATATAGTATTCCACGAGGACAAGTTGTTATCGTACCGGAACATGCGTCATAAGTGTAATCTTGATAGTATGTACAATGACGGCCTTCACCTTCGGAGTAAGGTGGTCCTAAAACATCGAGTAGGATACAAGGTGTTAGAGCCTTGAAGCAGTGCATATTGCCTCCTGATTCCGGAAATAGAACTGAAGCATTGCATGGTGCACTGAAATCTGCGTCAACATGTACTTTTGCAAGCCTCTTTCCAGATTCCTGCTGCCTACCCGTTGTATCGAAGTTTAAGAAAGAAATGAAAACTTTTAAAATTTATAATTTTATATGTGTCATAATATTTGTCGTGGATATAGCTTGTGGTGTAATTAAATACAGTATGCTATAGCATTTATGTGGCTATAAAAGTTTTTCACTAAGAAAATATGAAAATTTATCATTTTTTTAACGGATTAATAAGGAAATCGTGTCAAACAAAGTGAAGCAGAGGGAGTACATATAATATATTATATATAGCACCGATGTAAAACTATTTTACATTATTACATCACCTAAATAATTATCGCAGGTAAGTGCTGATAATTAGTGAAATTAGTAATCCAGATGAGTAATATTAAGGTAAGTAACTTGCTATACATAAATAAATATATAGTACTGATCATTTGCTATATTTATACCGGTTAAATCATGATGCTCAATTCGTGTTAGTTATGCACTAAAGTTGTAATTTACTTTATTATCGTGTTTAAACAGATGCATAACTCATAAGTATATACGACAAAATTAAATGATTTTCTTACACTGGTTAAACTGGTCGTGATTCTGCACCCAATCATATGATTTGGCATGCATGGTTCCTACTAGAAGCTTGCTGAACACAGTCATGCCGGGATGATTATGAAGAGGAATAACCCCAGAAGGAGGTAAACAGAAGATCCCTATCTACGATTATAAAAAAAATGAGTTAAAACTAATTACCAAAGACCAAGAAGCATTTTTCATTAATTTAAGAGATATAGAATACCGAAAATTTGTTGCATTCGTGGAGCTTAATGTAGGTAACAAGAGGAGCTTCCTTGGTTCCAGGATTGGTACTCGAAAATTCCAAGCTTGGTGCTGTAAACTTAATATCTTTTGGTTCAATATTATCTGGCATTAGCAGAAAATTAAAGTTATAATTAGGCATATGCAACAAGCTTGATTCAATTAAGTCACATAGCGGAATGTGAAAGTTTTGAATTAATTAAAGAGAGAGTAGGGTTTCAACAAAGAGGAAATTAATTAATGGCTTGTGAATTCCATACACTTGTAAGTAAATCATTGATCACATGACAAAGTATCACATCTGGAAAAGAAATAAAAGAACAAGAAGGAAAGAGAAGGGAAATATATGGGGTCGTTTGGTTACTGGTTAGAGTTATGCGGTATTAGTAATGTAGGAATTTGTCCTAAGAAAATCTATGTATTATTTTTTACAGTAATTACTAATTAGTTATGCAGGGTTTAGTCATATATTAGTTCCGTCTTCTATTCTGCATAAAATAATACATAGATTCTCCTCGTATATAACTTATACATGTATTAGTTATACGAATTTCTAAATTACAAGCCAAACACTATATTAAGTGTGTTAAATTTTATACATAGCAAAAAGAAGCGATCAAACATGATAGTATTACTTGCAAACTTTAATACATAAATAACTTAGATTCTAACCAAATACTGAAAGCCTTTTTTTAGGTCCTGTAATAGGGAGGTGTAAGCCTCGAAAGCCTTTGGTATTTCGGTAGGGCGAGCGACTCCTAAGACCTATCCTCCATATTAAAAAATAATACTACTCAATATGTCTTGAGTAAGCAAAGAACAGATATATACATACGGACACTATCTAGCGTTTAGTAGAAAGTTTATTAGGCGTATGTAATAAGCTTCACGTAGTGAGATGTGAAAATTTTGAAAGAAAGTAGTGGTCAACAAATAGAGGAAGGGTTAAAGAGTCCCACATCGGAAATTAAATAGGAACATGGACCCCTTATATGAACTCCGACAATCCTCATCCTAACGTGACCCATTGCAACCTTCTCATGAACAAAGTGAATATCCATCTCAATATGTTTGGTTCGCTGATGTTGAACTGGGTTATGAGACAAATAGACAGCAGATATGTTATCATAGTAAACCAAAAATGCCTTACGTAAGGGACAATGAAGCTCAAGAAGGAGATTTCGGAGCCAACATAGTTCTGCAACAACTCGATATTCTGATTCTGCACTCGAACGCAAAAGGGCGGCTTGCCGCTTGGCAGACCATGAAATAATATTATCCCTAAAAATACACAATAGTCAGACGTAGAGCGACGGGTGTCCAGACAGCCTGCCCAATCTGCGTCTGCATAAGAAAGCAACCTAGTCGGTGCGGAGGGATATAGATGTAGTCCATGTCTTTAACGTACCGAATGATACATTTAAGAGTTGTAAAGTGAGGCTCCCTAGGAGGTGCATGAACAAGCACACCTGTTGAATAACATATGTAATATCGGGTCGAGTGAATGTGAGATACTGAAGATCACCTGTGAGACTCCTATAAAGAGAGGAATCGCTGACCGGGTCTCCGTCACCTGCACTGAGTTTTGACTTTGAGTCGACAAGAGTGGACATGATCTTACAGTTTGCCATTTTAGCCCTGTAGACAATCTCTTATGCATACTTAAGCTGATATGATCTTCCAAAAGCTAGCTTATAGGGTAAAGATTGTTCAATTCCATATAAGGAGTCTATATTTCCATTCAATTTCTGACGTGAGACTCTTAACATTTAATAGCTCGTAAATTCCATATACTTGTAAATAAATCATTCACTTTTTTTTTGTGGAGATGTATAAAATGCAATGTTATAACTCAAAAAAATGAAGTGTCACGTCGATCATATACCTGGCCCAAAAAAGAAATAAAAAGACCCCAAGAGAATGGAAAGAAAAGAGTTATAAACTATATATATGGAAAGGTGAGTTGTGATGCAGCAGATTCAAACCTTAAACTTTGAGATCTGAATGTGGAAATGTATATTTAACTCTACTCATACTTATTTTGTTGCATATAAATATACATATAGTGCTTGAACTCGAAACACTAAGATCAATTAAGTGCATAATAAACATAATGTCTCATGAGCAAGGGTAGAGTTAAGGGCGTAAAGAGTTCATCTAGAGAGGTTGAATTCTCTAAATTTCTTCATGTGTTTGTGTTTCGAACTTTTTATATTAACCAATGCGATACATACATACCTAGTACCGAGGTTAGTCGTTGGATGTCGGCAGGAGGAGGAACATAGCCAGCTTTACCATTGGCAAACACTTCCTTGCAAGTATTATACAAATTTTGAATCATATTCTCCCTTGATGATGATGTTGTTCTCTTTCTCATACTCCTCTTCTTCATCTTCGTCAAATAATGTCCAGATAGACTTGTTTTACTTAGCAAAAAATCCTCCCAATATTCATGCAGGTAATTAATAACAAGTGCCTGCTGTTGAATATCCAAGATTCAACTTGCACAAACAACTTAATTAGCACACATCGAATTCAACAAATTAAATTTGTACTGCAAATCTTGATGGGAAAACATGTTGGGGGTCAGGTGAAGATAGGTAGCACTAGCAGCCAGGTGGTGGGGGGTTGTTTGATAGCTGTAAAATGACGAGGATTTTAGAATGTAATTATTATATGATATTTTTACTTACTTTGTTTTAGTCCAACGTTATAAAACCAGGGGCCATGCAAAAACCATTACTATGTGCTACCAGAAACAGAGTGGATTTTATTTCATTTGGAATGGTCTCTCCTATTTAAACAATTGAATTAATTACCATTCGACAAGTTTCACTACTAATTTCCCGGCTTACGCACACCATAGTGACCAAACATGACGTTATGAATTCATAGTTCAAGTCTTAAAAATTCGTTTGAAGCCAACCCTTTAATCTTAGGGCTCCGAATTTATGACCCGAAAGACAAGCTCAATCTATCAATTAGGGGTGGCAATGGGGCAGGTTAGGACGGGGCAAACCTTGACCTGCTAAGATTTTAACCCGTCCTAGCCTGCCCCGTTTAGCATTTTCAAAAAATTTGCCCTGTTTTGTCCTGCTCTGCCCTGTTTTGCCATGCTTTGCCCTGTTTATGTTATTTTTCATTTTTTACTTTCAACTTGGTATTTATTTTGTTAACTTCTTTTAATTTTTTTTAAAATGGATGAACAATCAGTCTATTGTCATAATTTCTTAATATCAAGTAATTTATGAACTGAGTTTATATTTTGTGTAAGTAAATCCTATATTTTCTTGCCATTGCATGATAACGAACTACAAGCTTATTTTTTCTCTTATACAAAGATTACCGAACATCGGCTTAGCAAGAACAAAACTCGGAGATTTTCTTTAAAATTTGAATTTATAATATCATATACTCAAACTAATAGAGATAATTGGCAAGAGAAGTGGATCAGACAATCTCCATCATCTTGTTAGTAATGTGATTTTCCCTAGTAATTTTTAATTAGCAATTGAGGAGATTGAGTTGTCTCATGGACACCAAATACAGAACAGAAGACTAAGATTTTTCATCTCATTAAATATTAATTTTCATGTACTACGGTGCTAGTTATATTTTTATGCATTCGTAAAACATTCACAATTACAACTAAATTTAATGGTAAAATGGAGATAATAATGCAATGTTTTTTTCTTTTAAAACAAATAGTAATACTTAATAAATGAAGTGGAAGAGGACAAGGCAATTAAACAAGCCGCCGGGAATTTGTTTGTGTGTGTGTCTGTGAGGGGGGGGGTGTTGGGGGATGGGGGAGATTTTGAAATCTTGAATTTTGCTGAAATACTTGTATCAGTAAGAGAAGGAAGCTCGTTTAAATGTAAAATTTATTTTTAGAAAAAAAATATGGCAAATTTATTGTGCTGAATTTCAACTTATCTTTAAATTTGCACAAAGAAAGATATGCCCTATTACCTGCCCTGCCCTATTTAGAATTTTCTAAAAATGTGTTTTGACCCGTCCTGCCCTGCCCCGTTTAAGCATTGCCCTACCCTGCCCCATTTAACCTTTGACTTGTCCTACCACGCCCTGCCGCGCCCCATTTGCCATCCCTACTATCAATTGAGCTAACCTCTAAAGGCTTATTTTGAAAACCTCTAAAGGCTTATTTTGAAAAGTATTTTTTAATCAAAAGTATATTTAAAGAAAGTGATTTGGGAGTGTATTTTGATTTTAAATTGTGGGTATATTTTGTAGGAAGGAAAATGTTTTTCATGATAAATATTTTTTAAAAAATGGGTTATCACCTGCTGAGTAATACTCTATTAAGTGATGAGATTGAGGCTGAGCTATCAATATAATAGTTTCCAACTGAGTCATCACCTGCATAAAAGAATATCTGCTGTCATCACACTGGTCGCTATTTTGGACTATCCAGACCTTGATTCTGTAAGAGCAAAGTTGATGTCAGTTTTCTACCACTAGTGGGGCAGAACTCGAAAATCCTATTTTTACAGATCAACCTTTTTTTTTTTTTTTTTTTTTTTTTTGCTGACTTGCTCTAAAAAAGAAGTGATTGATATTTTATTACATACATACAATATTCCTAATGCGCTATTGGTTCATTGAAAAATATTCAATTTCACCAAATAAAGGTTAAATACAAATCAGATACCCCCACCCCCACCCCCCACAAAAAAAAATCTATCAGATGCCCCGAACTGGTTCCAGCTTCATTTTAAACTATAATTTAGCATAACTTCCATAGCAAAATTTTCCTTCCACTAGTGCTCTTCGTGCAATCGGCCAAATGATAGAAGGGGAAAGAAAAAGGAAATGTCCAAAGAAGCTGATACATAGCTTTGGCCTTGCATCAAAAGCCTTCTGTAAGCGCAAAAACTCTGCCTGCCAAAGGCGGAGGTATTGCAGAAATAACCTCCTGAATAACCTGATAAGAGAAACAAAAAATTGTTAGAATGGTACAGAAGCAATGAAACAAGTTAGTCCTAGAGTTAGATCCTTTCTCTACTAGGGGAAGATTGATTAATTGGTAAACCTTGAGAAAAAGAGATGGTAGGAAGCCGCACTTCCCTAACACACTTGAACGGTTCCAAAATGCTGTACGAAAGCACTAATGTTGTTAAAAACAGATGATAAAAATACTAAGTGGTATGCTATTAATTAGTTTTTGAAAGAATTAAAAAAGACCACAAAGGTGGATAGCTACAACCAACATAGTGAAGACAGACATAAGAAATTAAACACAGTTAAATTCCATTTCTATCCTTGATACCAACCTCCCACAAACAAAATAAAAGTAGATAGATAGATAGAGAGAGAGAGAGAGAGAGAGAGAGAGAGAGAGATAAATTCCATTTCTATCCTTGATACCAACCTCCCACAAACAAAATAAAAGTAGATAAAATAGGTAGAGAGAGAGAGAGAGAGAGAGAGTAAAAACTTGAGAGTATGCCATCTCATGAACGAGGAAATATTGCTAGACTTCTTAGGAAAGCTCAACCAGACTAGTTTCTAGAAGCTCTGCAAATCTAGGACACTTGGTTTAGATGGTGTGTGTGTGTGTGTGAGAGAGAGAGAGAGAGAGAAGCTTACATCCAACTGATAGCGGGCTGAAAAGTGGATTAAAAGGATTGCTTTGTTCTGAAACATGTCTGCGCAATTGATAATCTGGTAGGATGTCATTAAAGCATTAAAGTATATCAGACTCCTAAATAATTTTATAACATTCAGGATTTTATTTTTCAATCTTCTAGTAAAATCTTGAGGTTAATAAAAAGGGAATATCAGGAATTGATGCAAAAAGAACCACCTCAGACAGATGAGTATGTCCATATTCTCTTGCGTTATCAGCTGTCGTTTTGTCCTCCACATAAGTGCTCTGTAGAAGAATTACAAAGAACTTATGCTCTGGAACCAATAATGCTGAAAAGGCAAAATGAACAAAAGATCTTCCCACTGCTAAATTTATTGTACCAGCTATGATGTTATTACTTAAGTAAGAGGGAGCACAAGTAACTATACTACACCGAGCGAAAGTTATTAGTAAAAGATTACTAGGTTAATCCAATTGTGTCATCATCATAACTAATAAGTGATGTATACTAGTCAGCAACATTGTAACAACTCCAACTATGTCCTCCATAAGTTGATGAATTCATGCTCTTGAAGTTGGATTATACAGAAAATGCTTAGGAGATCTACTAAAAACTAACTCAGGAAAGTGTCTAAGTTGAAGATGACAAGATATGAAATGAGAATGTTAAAAATCTTCTTTTTTTTTTTGATAAGGTAAAAGTTTAAGAATGTTAAAAATCAAATAGTGGTCCTCAATGTCTTACGTTATCCTCCCTGGAGTGTTTGCTAAAAATTAAGAAAGCTACTGGAATCATTAGAAGTCCAGATAGTAAATATTAGATATATAGACCAGAAGTAGAAGAACCACATAAACTTCATTATGAAAATAGTTCTTTCAAGGGAGATAAAAATAACTGTAATGAGTCACATAAATTGAGCGTCATGTTACAGACAAGGTATTTTGGCAGGTGTTATTTTTGTGGCAAGTGTTAAAGACACGTAATTTACCTCCATTATGAGGATTTTTGCCCTCAAAACATCAACATTTTCGGAATCCTTAATGAAGTCTGACGTTGTATCTCCTGTGAATGCAACTTCAGGTGCTGTTGTAGTGTACGTGATCTGTAATAACCAAAGCTAATCTTTATCATACTGATATAATATATGCAGGAAGTTTATTGCAGCTGCATTCTCGTGCAAGGTTATATACCAAAAAAGGCTGCACCTGTGCCAGAAAGGAATTGCTCAATGTAAAAGCATACAAACTGTTTAAGCCATAAAAAGGTCAAAGAGGATTAAATCTTCAAATTCGTCCAAAAGTTCTGAAAGAAACATGGACATCCCATTGCATATGAGTTTTTTATCCTTGATACAGAAAAGAGAAAAAATAAGCAAAGAAGGAAGAAAGTAAGAGAATATCTATGTTATAGTATAAAGATTCTTTGGCTGTTTTGCCCAGCAATAGAACACTCCAACATCATGAAGCTTACCAGAACCAATAAGATGTACAGAAAGGGTACAAAGATGGAGAAGAGGCAGGCCCGTTCAGCCAATATATAAAATGGAAAAAGATGAAAAGATATTCTCCATTATGATAGCGAGGCTGTCATTCACATTGTTGAGACCCCGATATTTCACGAACATACAAAACAAAAAGAGTTGGACCATATTTCTGTCTGTGACTAGAGATGGGCTTATTTTTTTTATAATAAGGGAACCCGCAGCTGCTACCCTTCGGGTGCGCACAGGGTAATCCCCGCTCAAACCACACAGGAGAGATAACACGCACTAGGCAAGCCCTGTGCGACGAGCTCGACCCAGAAAGCAAATCCCCTACTGTCCTAGGCAGGGGGGTTTCGAACCCGAAACCTCCATTATAGAAGTCCCATGCTCAACCAACTGAGCATGGGCTTATTTGACTTCACTATGTGCCTTCCTTGCTCCATCTTGCAAATATTTGACTTCAATCAGTCCATTTTGTCCAAGTTGGGTGTTGCTTCAGACCCCCTCCAACTAGGGTGGGGGTGGGGGTGGGGTGAGGGTTGGATGACTTACACATTTAATTTAATACTTGTACAGTTAGTTTTAATCATTCTACTATCCATAATGTAACTCAATTAGCTTAGGTGGTTGTAAAATGTATTGGGATCTTAGGTCGGTTATGTATTAGCACCATATAAAGTGCTCAGATATTCTAAGAGTGAGTGAATAGTCAATTTTTCATTTACGTTCTCTCGAACCTGTCATCTCCTCTCTCTACGAAACTCTAGTTCCTTAAGTTTTTAAAAGGAAAGTTATGGATCAAGCAACAAAATAATAGGGTCATCCGGACTACGAAACCTTAGTCCCAGGAAATCCCACATTTTGATGGATGTTTATGTAAAGGATTAGAAAACACAATAAAGTACTTATGAAGCAATGACTGATCTAGGTGTTTCAGAAAATAATGAAAACAAGTGAACAACTTCTCAAACCAAAACAAGTTGCACCAAAGGCCTAGCTTCAACTGAAGTGAGTGAAAACTTTGAAAAGCAAGGTTCAATTTCCAGCAGAGACAACACTAGGTGATTTCTCCCCATCTAACTAAGTGTTGGTGGTCAGAGTTAACTAGTATATGCATTGGTGGAAGGTAGTAGGTATGTGGAATAGTCGAGGTGTACACAAGCTGACCAGACAAGCCGTTATCAAGAAAACAAAAAATAAAACTTCTCAAACCACAAGAAGTTGAAATTACCGAAAATGGTGTCAAGTATCCAAGACACACCTTGGGTTGGAATTTAACCAGCCTTTAGAAACAAATGCAATCAGATAAAATTCTATTCAACTATGATATCATGACAGACACAGACCTCCACACCTGATAACTTTAACCTCTTAATCTCATCTCCTGGAAGGCCAGCATATTCTTGCTTAAGCTTCTGTTTCACTGAATATACTATATAACCCTGCAATATACCATAAAAACAGGGTGATTAAAACCTCAAATAGACACCACTAATATATGTAGAGATCAAAATGCACAAGGCCACAACATCCTACTATAGCATCTGCTTCCTCTCCTGGAAAGCACAAGCACATTTTGTGCTGCAAATCCACTTTATACCGGCAAACAAGAAGCGTGGGTAGGAAAAATAAGCAATCGAAGCTCAGAGCATTAAGAAAAGTACTCAACCTGGCTAGGAATGACATGATAAGTCTTAAATGCTCTAACTTTAAGATCCTTCCTCAAGTAGAATTCTTCTCCTGTGTATGCACAAAGAAGTATTCACTTAGATTGTGAAATAAGAGCTAACTCCAACTTTGTAATAGCTAATTAGAAGAGCTATAGATCGGTGAGCTTCAAAAAGCTTCTTGACACTTTCTTTGATAACTTTTGGTACAATAATAGTAGGAGGTTGCATTCTGTAAAGTGAACGAGTCGCTACGTACATAGGTAGTCCTCCAATGTGGTCCATGTGGCCATGAGAGATGAAAAGGAATTGCTGGGAGATGGCACGCTGAGGGCACTTGCCAATATCAAAGGCTAAGTTAAGCGAGGGAACTATTATGCATGTCTCATGACCTGCTATTGATATCCCTTCTATTGAGTATCCTTCAATCTGCAAGCCCCTTTCCCTCTTCAGGCTACTGTCACCCCTCCGATTTGAATTGATCGATTCAGAATCTTTCGTTGTTTTATTTTCCATTTTGCGTGCTGATGGACTGCAACTCTGAAAGAGATTAGAACAGAGGAGACAATAAAAGAAGACTTTAGAATATCACTATACACTTCCTTCTACTTTTGTTATATACGTAAAAGGTAAATTTTAGTAATGAAATCATTCAGTACCAAGCTAGTACTAAACTATACAGAAAAACGAATCCTTTATATTAAGGATTCCAGAAAATCAAAAATAGCACCAGTCACATTAGAAAAGTCAGCATTGCACCACACTTTTAGGACACTACTATACACTTTCTAACAATTACTAATATTTTCCGTAGACGAAAAATTTACTTCTACAGAAGATGCGAGATATTAACTATCAAGTTGTCTAACACACTCATCTTAACTCATACGTCCATTAGGATAGATTAACTTGGATTTAAAAGAAGCATTTGAGAGATCAAATATTTATTAAGATGACTAGAAATTAAACCTGGACTTTTGGATAATACGAATTATTTGGTAAATGACTTAAAAAATTAACACGTTCACCAATGTCACTAATACAGTGATAAATATTTTGATCTTGTATGACCTTGCTCTCTTTATTTCTGCTTAAGGGAATATAACACGGGGACTGTCACACACTTGAACGCTCACGCACTTATTCCTCCTAGGTCAAGAGGTATGTACAGGCTATATGAAGTTTCATATATAACTCTGGAAAATAGCTTTTGAGGTAACAATTCAACATATAACAAATGCATTGTTTGTAATACTCATCAATGAGTTCAATTCTCATTAGTACCTAGTTTCCTACCAATTTGCAAAAAACAAAAGTCACGAAGTATCAAGATGCTTGAATAATTAGACTATAAATTAGTCGTTAGAAAGAGATGAGGGGAGAGATTTACAGTATACAGTGCCAAGTGACGAGGGAGAAGCTTTGACTGTAAGTTAAGGTCTCGCCGGTTAATTTGCCGGTAAGGATTTCTCGGTGCGAGTGTTACCGCGCGAAGCAAGGAGTATGGGACTAGGGCAAGTGTGGTTTGATTTAAAATTACTAAAATGGTCACTTATGTTTGAGGTAAGTTTAAGGTAGTTCCTAAAATGTATTTTTGAGCTATTTTGGTCCTATACGTTTATAAAAATGAGCACTTTTAATCTCCAACGTTTAATAAACTTTTAACTATTGGATTTTACGAGAATTGTATTAGAATAAATTCTCCTATATAATAAGTGGGAGTGGTACAGCTGAAGCAGGTAGGGGTGGCGTATATCGGTTCATATCAATTTTGTATTCGAAAAATATGAACCGAATAAAAATTATCTTAAAAAAAAAAGAATTCAACTTTAAAAAAAAATGATATGTTTGGTTTATATCGTCGAACATATCTGATTATATCGGTTTTTTCTAGTGGGCAGGGGCGGGTCGGGTCAGGGGATTTTTTGTTTTATTTTTTAAATTGAATTTTCAACACTGAAATTGGCATTCACACCTACCCTACCAAAAAATTTCGACGTTGGAATGTACTGTATATCGTGAGATGTTTACTAAAGAAAAAGGAAAATTAAAAACCAATTTGGGGGTAAAAACACAAATTGATTGGAAAATTGGACGTTTTCGTAAAATTTGGCGGCGCCAAACCGCCTTGCGGTTGTTTGGTCGGCCACGTCTTGTAAAAATACGCAAAATAAAATAAAAAATCGAAAAACGGACATTCGAGCGCAGAGTTATGACCATTTAAAGTTTTACCAATTTATAACTATTTTCTCTTCCTACATTTTATGTCAATGTTTTCGTGATATGTTAATCAAGTTCATGCCGCATTCGACTTACATAAAGGCTTCATAGATGGTTATGATTCAAGAGATAGTATTAGCCTAAAATAAAAAATAAGATTAATTACATATTTAATTCGGGTTTTCGGTTCGGTTCGTATCCAAAATTAAAAAGCCGAACCGATTCACTAAATCCTAATTTTTTTATTCGATTCGGTTTTTTCAGTTCTCCGAATTTTTTGCCCACCCCTAAAAGCAAGCATGTCTTCGTTGACATATCCCTGCTTAGCTATGGAGGTTAGTTTTGATATTTCAGGGACATTATGCTTTAGATCATTGTACTTGATGTTACAATGTTTGTATCTTTTCTCTTTTGGACAAAATAATTCTGCTACTTACATTTGCTTTATCCATGCGGACCAACGTGAACTTCATTGCTTTGCACCTGTACTTCTACGTGTACATTGCCTAAGAATGACTACTGAAGGGACATGTACAAGAAATGTGGGGCCTGCTCTAATTTTCTTGTTCTTCTAAATTGGATATTTTTTTGTTTTTGTGTTATAAAAATTGGATACCTTCTCATTTCTCATTATTGGTACGGCAATATCAACTCCCAATTAATTCTATCATTTTTTTCTAAATTAATTTTACAATTTAACGCTACAAATGTATTAAGGCTGCTTTTGTTTTCTCTTTTCTGGAATTCAAATATTATTGCCTTTTAATCCATTATCTCATGTACAAGGATATAGGTGATTTCATTTTTCACATGGGCCACTTTATCTAGACTAATTACATTACGTATATTTAAATTTTTCATATAATAATTAAAATAGTTGAAAGTCACTAATTAGTCATTGGGCCCGTGCACAGCACGTGCAGCTTTCCACTAGTTAACGAGAAAAACCGCACCAAACTGACACTGAAAAAGCACACCAAACCAAATCGTATTGAGTCGCTTGAAAAGCCGATATTTTGTTCAATTTGAATGTAGAATTTTAAAAAATCGATCATATTTGATTTGATTTTAAATCACAAAAGAATGAAAAGATAGAATAAAACAGACTAAATATATATACATGCTCTATAAAGCTAAATTTATGTTTAATCTTGATCACTAAATGGTCTAAATACTCAAAATCATGGAAAAATTTGTTTCTTTGCATGTTATTATGATTTCACACATTGTTCCTATTTATGGTCTACCTATGAAAATATTGCTAGTATCTGTACTTCCAATTTTCCCAGTTCGATTTTTGGTGAAAAAACAGAAAGTGTTATTTTGATTTATAACTCGTTATATGTATTATTGTATGTACTAATACTATTTTTTTTAAAATTATGAAAAATCCTAGAAGTAAATATGTAAAGGGTTAACATTTGTGCTCTTATAGTTTGGATAAAAGGAGAAGAAAAGAGCAGCTCGATGCACTAAACTCCCGTTATGTGCGGGGTCTGAGAAATAGCCGATCCACAACTATCTATTATACCCAATCACTCAGCCTTAACTTGTATTTATGTAATAAAATGAGAAGAAAGAATTAGGATAATACAAGCAAGTAAAAATAAGAAAGTAGCAACAACATACAAACACTTTTAACGGTAATGCAAAAGTAACGAGAAATAAGCTTATTATTCTTGGATTTGAGTGATGAATCGAGGGAGAATCATATGATTAAGTCTCTTGTTTCTAAAGTAATTTGATTTTTCTATCTATAATGTTAGACAATTTTTGTGATGATGATCAAGAAGAAATTGTACAAAAACACATCAGTTATATTTATTAAGGAGTCCACTCAACTTTGACTCTCCAATAGGCTCCAACAAAATTAGAGGAGGCTGGCTAAAAAATTGATACTCTCTGGTGGAATCTTTTATTAACGCTAGTGCACTCGTAGTCTGTAAAAGGGATCAAAAAAGAATTAAAACAAAATCTGTCGTCACAAATTTAGAGGGCGATGTAATATTAGAGAAATTAGAAAACAGATAGACTAACTGTTGGACCATTAGAGTGAAAGTGGTTCTCCACTTTTCCCTCTCAACTTCTTAATTTACTTTTCCTCTGCTCTTGCCTCATAACTGTGGAGGATATTAAGCTGAACTCTATCCATTTCTATTACAAATCATCCAAAAGGAAGCAAAGGGAGAATTTAAAAGTGAAAAACAATTTGTACTTATGATTATCAAAAATGGGATTCACAAAGCATAATTTGTTTTTATTTTTGTTTTGGTTTTTCTAGTTGTTAGCATTGAGGCACACATTAGGGAGTTTGATGAGGTGTTGCGGAAGCGAGCCCAGCAAGCTAAGAAGGCCGCTCGCCACGGTTCGGGAAGGGTCGCGGCACCGAAAATATATTAATTAATAATTATATATTATAAAAAATAATTGATAATATTTTCATATTAATAATATTTTGATTTAAATAATTATAAAAACTAAAAGCATACAATTTGTAAGAATATCATAGACGTATGTTTGAGAAAAAAAATTAATATTTATAAACATAATTTCATAACATTATTCAAATGTTTGATAAAAAAAATAGTTTATCTATTATAATTGAAAAATAAACGTCATGCAATGTGAAATAACAAGTCAATACTACTAAAACAAGTAAATTAGAATAAAAAAATAATAGAAATTCAAAATTCTATTTTATTTAACATAATACTCTTATGTCAAGTTCCAGCAAAACATAAATAATTACCAAATAACTTAAGTAGATATAGTTTTAAAAAAAAGAAAAACATAAGTTTGAAATTTCATTCAACAATGAAATTATACTTTTAAGGACAACACTCGTTATATGCCAAATTTGTTAATGACTCTTTTTTTCTTCTTATATTAGGAGGTGTAGTTTCAAAATCTAAAATAACATAGTATGCTAAATGAAGAAATAAAGAAAAATAAAGAAGAAATAAAAAAGTGCGAGCAATTATATGGAATCACAAGAAGTAAATGTTGAAACACGAGAAGATAAACAATGAGAGAAAAATATGTAAAAAATATATTTTAAAATTAAAACAATTTAAAAGGTACTTTAAAAAAGAAATTAAAATAATATGAATGAAAAATAAATTTAAAAGAAAGAAATTAAAATTAAAATAAAAAATTAAGAAATTAAAATGTTGTCGTGTAAATTACATGGTGTAATTACATTCCGTTCTTAATGAAAGATAGAATAATTTCCCTTGGGGATTCCTTTCATTATTCACAATATATATAGCTGTACAAAGGTTGATTCCTAATATGGTACGAATCCTAACTTACCTTACAAAGGTTGATTCCTAATACAATTAGAATCCTAAGTTACCTTAAATATACATCTATCATAATTACAAAATATACGAGAGAATATTCGAGAGAATATTCGCTAATACTCCCCTCGGACGGAGCGGGAGGAGGCCGAACGCTAAGGCCGGATCGGAAATCGGTGAAGAGGCGTCGCGGTAGTCCCTTTGTGAAGATGTCGCATACCGATAAGAGGAAGGCACGTGTAAAATTTTGACGACCACGGGCAACCTTCTCTCGCATAAAGTGGATATCCATCTCAATATGCTTAGTCCGCGATGTTGGACCGGATTATGAGACATATAGATGGCGGATATGTTGTCACAATAGACTATAGACGCCTTGCGGAGTGGACACGGAGCTCTAAAAGAAGATTTCGGAGCCAACGGATCTCAAAGAACTACATTAGCAACACCGCGATATTCTCGCATCAAAGCACTCGAACGGGATAGTGTGGCTGCCTCTTGGCGGACCATGAGATAAGATTATCCCCAAGAAATACACGGTACACGAGGTGGAGCGACGTGTGTACGGGCATCATCGCGCCCAATCGCATCCGTGTAGGCAAGTAACTTGGTTGGGGCGAGAGGGGTATAAGTGTAATCCAAAGTCTAGTGTGCCCTTAACGTATCCGATAATACGTTTGAGGGCGGCAAAATGGGACTCTCGGGGTCGTGCATGAACGGACACACCCGCCGAACGGCATATGTAATATCGGGCCTAGTGAATGTAAGATCGAAGAGCACCCGCTAGACTCGATATAGAGTGGGATCGAAAGCGGCGCACCGTCATTGGCACTAAGCTTGGATTTGGAGTCCACCGGAGTTGGCATAATTTTACAATTTGCCATCTTGGCCCTGTACACTATCTCTTCCGCATACTTACGCCGACATAAGAACATAGTGGTGCAGATCGGTTACCGATATACCCAAAAAATAACTTAGCTTGCCCAAGTCGGTCATAGCAAATTCGGTTTTGAGTAGAGCAATGATTTCATTCTTCAAACCGTCGGATGAGGCAAGTAAGAACAATGTCATCGACATATAATAGCAAATATGCGGTCTTGCTACCTCGGTGAAAAGTGAAGAGAGAGTTATCACACACCGCTACATACAAAACCAATCGCAAAAGATACACGGCAAAACGATCATACCAAGCGCGGGGTGCCTGTTTCGGTCCATACAATGACTTTCGAGACGACACACAAAGCTGCGGAGCTGCCGGATGAACAAAGCCGGGAGGTCGATGCATGTACGCGATCTCTTTCAAATCCCCATGAAGGAATGCATTCTTGACATCAAGCCGATGAATTGGCCAATGCATGCCCATAGCAATACCGAGAACGATCCGAATAGTGGCCGGTTTAACAACCGGATGAATGTCTCACCACAATCAATACCCTCCCGCCGATTAGTGCCATTGGCGACTAGTCTTGCCTTATACCTCTCTAAGTCACCACTTGTCTCTCGAACTTGTGCCGAAATAGCCACATACACCGGATAATATTCACACCTTCGGGTCTAGGTACCAAATCCCAAGTGTTCGCTTGGTTAAAGCGTTAAATTCCTCGCACATGGCCGCATTCCAATTTGGGTCCGTTTTGCTAGTTTTGGATTTTGTGGAATGGGTGATAAGGTTTGTGTGGAGAGATTGAAGTGAACCTTGGGTTTGAAGATCCCGTGTTGTGCACGAGTCTCCATACGATGAGACAGCGTGGCGGTGGATCGGGGGCGGGAGGTTCTTTGGTCCACCGGTTACGGACCGTGGGCGGCCGATTCACCGGACTGGTTTCGGTGACTCGGCGGGGGTTGTAGGGGTGAGCGAGGGAGAGTCGTTGGGGTGGTGCGGATAGTGGCGAGGCTTGTCGGAGCGGTGGGGCTGCTTTGTTGATATAGATTTTGGATGATCGGGGACGGACTTGGTTCATCGAGAAAGATGTAATCGGTGGTCGAAATTTCCGGAGATTTGAAAAAGGAAAGGTTGTCTCATCAAAGGTGACGTGACGGGAGACGATGATTTTGCAAGTAGCAATGTCATAGCACAAGTAGCCCCGATGATTAGGAGATAGACCAAGGAAGACACATGGCGAGTGCGAGGTGCAAGTTTGTGAGGTGCAATGGAGGCCATGTTGGGGTAGCATAAGCATCCAAAAATACGTAGGTGATCATATGATGGTAGCCTACGGTATAAGATTTCGGTAGGGGTCTTGTTTTGGAGTGTGCTAGTTGGTAAAATATTAAGAAGGGATTCTACCATTTTGACAGCATAGACCCAAAAAGGCGGTGGTAGGCAGGCATGAAACAGAAGTGTGCGAACCATGTTATTGATGGTACGTATAATTCTTTCAGCCTTTCCGTTTTGGGAAGAAGTATAGGGACAAGAAAAACGGAAAACCATACCTTGTTTAGAACAGAAATTGTGAAATGTCGAGTTATTAAATTCACGTCCATTATCACATTGGAATGATTTGATAGATTTTTCAAATTGTGTTTTAATGAAGTTGTGAAACTCGAGGAATTTTGTAAAAACTTGATTTGAATTTCGGTGGGTAAATCCGGACAAAATGTGAAAAATCATCCAAGAATACTAGATAGAATTTATGACCCAAAGAGCTAACAATCGGAGATGTCCACAAATCGGCATGAACAATATCAAAGGGAGAAAAAGTAACACCTTTGTTTGATGACATAAATGGAAGACGAGTATGTTTGCCTAGTGGACAAGAAAAACGAGTGTTGGGCAATTTTTCCATTATTACATTTAATACGCTTAGAAGTCCTAAGAAAAGTAAAAGCGGGTCTCCGGGGTGTCCGAGTGCATGTTGTGCCAAGTGGAGGAGAGATTGCCGCAAGGGATAGAGGTGCTTGCGGCGACAGCGGAAGATTGAGTGAATGGGTAGAGGTCTCCCACACTATTGTGGCGTGTAAGAATTTTCCCCGTATTGAGTTCTTTCACGAAAAACCAAAAGGGTCAAATTCGACGGAACACGTAATTATTGCTAGTGAATTTTCTAACAAAGATTAAGTTTTTAATGATGTTAGGTGTGTATAGGACGTGGTTTAGGGAGAAAGGCGGGTGTGTATGTTTGGTGTGTGTGTTACCGTAACCTTCAATTGGAATGCGATGACCATTGCCGACGGTAATAAATTGAGGACACTTTAACCGACGTAGTTGAGATAGGTTACGACGACGACCGGGTGAGGTGAGATGTGGCTCCGGTGTCCATGTACCTATTGTCGTCGGTCATTGAAGGTTCACGGTGGTGTAGGCTTGGCCCAATCGGTCGGGGACAGCCGCCGGGCCGGGGCTCTTCGCCGCTTCTTTGCGATTATTCTTCTTGCTTTATGCTTTGCTTGCCGATTCTTCTTCTTCTTCTTGCTGCAGATCTTTGCGTCTTCTTAGTCTTTGGTCTTCTTCTTCTTCAGTCTTTGCCGAGTCTTCTGTAGTCTTGTCTTGGTCTGCTGCAGCGGCGCTTCTGCCGCTTCTTGCTGCTTCTTCTGCTTCAGTGGATCTGCAACCAGGTGGTGGTGGAAGCTGCTGCCTTTGGACATCTTTGTGATGGTGGTTGCCTTGGCCGCAGTGTTGCCATCCGTCAACGGCTAACTTTGTTGATTATGTTCCTCTTGTTTAGCACGTCTAGTTTCTTCCAACAATAGTTGTGAACGTGCCTTGTTGAAACTTGGGAGAGGGTCGGCTTGTTGAATCATTGTTGCGAGTGTGTCATATTCACCTTTCGGTAAACCCGCAACAAGTTGAAGCACCATCTTGGTTTCGAAACGAAGTCCCGACGTTGGATAGTTGATCGGTTATGAGTTTCGGTTGCTTACAATATTCGGACATGTTGTTAAAATTCTCGAGGCGGGTATTGTTGAATTGCTCTTCCAAATACACAACCCGAGTATTTTTATTGTCTGAAAGATTTCTTCTAGCGGACCCAAAGTTCACGTGCCGTAGCACTGTTTTCATGATAGTGCATAACGGATCTTTGGAGATGGTGCCGTAGATCCATTGTTTGACGATGGCGTCAAGACGACGCAGATTGAGTCCGTAACATCGGTGGGACGAGGAACGATTCGTCAATGTGATCGAGCACGTTGTATGCACATGCATGAATGTAGAATAGTTCCATCCACATGGAATATTGATAGTCTTCTTGGTCAAGAATTATAGGGATAAAATTCTTGATGTTGTTAACGGCGAATGCCGGATGAAAAGAAGATGCGAACGTTGAGAGGGGTTTTCAAGTGTGCCGGTGGATGAAACGAAATTTGTGAGGGAAGACATGGTTGCCGCCTGTCGAGGGAAGGGAATTTTCGGTTTGGCCGAAATATGGAGGAAGAGACCGTAATTTTTTTTTTTTTTTTTTTTTTTTTTGTGAAATCGAAAAAAAAAAATCGATTTCTACGGAATGAGGATTTAGGTTTTAGGCTCTTGATACCATGAAAGATAGAATAATTTCCCTTGGGGATTCCTTTCATTATTCACAATATATATACCGTACAAAGGTTGATTCCTAATATGGTACGAATCCTAACTTACCTTACAAAGGTTGATTCCTAATACAATTAGAATCCTAAGTTACCTTAAATATACATCTATCATAATTACAAAATATACAGAGAATATTCGCTAATACTTAACCCTCTTAAGAATTGAAGAATGGAATTACACTCTCTCAATTACACCAAATTCCACTTTAATTTGATAATTAGTAATTACCTTATCAAACAAACGGTGATGTAATTATATTAATTACACCCAATTTCAATTCCAATTCCCTTATAGCTTTCCAAACATGCTCAATACATTAAAGCATAGAAAAAAAAGATCATTTGTATCAAAATCTTATAGCGCACTATGTGCTTCAATCAAATTAATCAGAGGATAGCGTAGAAAGACTAGGAAAGGGAGATCCTTATTTTTAGGAAAGCGAGACCTTATCAAAAAATAAATACATAAGTTAAAGACAAGAAAAAAAATAACTTGGGGTGGGAATTTGGAAGAGAAATTGAGTTAGATGGCAAATTTCAATAGATCTGAAACTAGCCAAAAAACAAAGTAAAAGAAACTCAAAAACATTTATTAATAAATTAAATATATTTATTAAAAAATTATTATTTATTTTGTTTTTTAAAAGCACAGCTAAAAGAAAAAGTGTGGAAACGTTTTAATAAATAGGCGAGGCTAAAGACGCATGCACTGACACACTCCACTTTAATTGATCAATCAACCGCTTTGCGAACCCTAGGTAGTCACCGCGCATGACATGGATCCCTTCGCCGATTAACAACTTGCTGCTAACAACAAAATTTAGAATCAGTAATCTACACAATAGTGTCTTCAAATTTGAATCCGTTTTAGAATCGATAATCTACACAATAGTGTCTTCAGATTTGAATCTGTTAACACTAAAAAAATACTTTGTTTTAGTCGAATCAAGTGATAGCTAAAAGTGAAAACTCGTAGCCGAATTTATTAGTCCTAATCCTCGGCTAGAAAAGCTTCATCGGTTATTTCGATAACATGACCGAGTTATAATTTCAAAGAACGACTGAGACCCACACATATCTGGACGCCTCGAAGACCAAAGTCAAAATATGTTCTAGACCCCAAGAAACGGAAACAAACCGTCAACAGCTAGAAGGAAGTGCCGTCGCATCGGCACCACCTCCTCATAGTTGACTAGTGGATTTAGTGGGTGATTTAGTGACTAACATAGGGAGATCACGTTTTATTTCTTGTAGTATAAATATATGATCATTTGTAAGGACAATCCAATCAATCAAAAAAATGATTTTTGCATATCTCCGTTCTATTTTTATCGTCTTTATTGCACTCTAGTTGTATTTATGTTTCTTACCACTTAGTTTATTCAATCATCATCCTAACGCTTTTTGGAATAGTTGGGGAACCCATTGATGGAACTTAGAGCTCCGCTTCCTATCCAAACCTCTTAGTTAAGAAATCAATTTATCATCCGATAAAATGACAAACATTTCTGACGAAACAGAATCCGTTTGATCTCTAGTCCAAACTTCATTTTTTCATGGAGGCAAATCATAGAATGACCCCATAATTATGACCTCTAGCTCCTTTATGTTAAAGGAATCATGAGGTTATGTATTGATTATTTATAAAAGTATCGCTTCTATTTAATAAGATGTTAGTAATTTGTTTGCTATACATTACCTTCGATATTGTTATAAATTTTTTATTTATTAATATGAAGATTTGATTTATTTAATTCACAGATATAGAATATATTTGGTAAAAGTAAATAGCTTTCTTTAATTCTTTCTTTTCAATAACGAAATAGGACTTAAAATACGTTGAACTATCAAGAGATGGTACAAAAATGCTCTACATTCACCTTTGAACCCCAAATACCTCGTCATTCACCTATGAGGTCTACTTTGCTCTTATTTTTAACGACCCCGTTTCATTACGTGACATCTTTTCATTGGGTAACCATGTAGGGAAAGCCATACCTTTTTAGCTATGCGCTTCTAAAGTTCATGACACATTGGAACCCAAACACCCATCAGATTAAACTTTCCATGGCGGCTGAATAACTATTACTCTAATGAGATAAAAAGGAGATTTTTATATCTTTTGTAGCTAGCTGACATCCAAACTTTAGCATTAGATTTGTGTGGCTCTACAACTAACTAAAAGTAAGGGTGGGGCGGGTTTGGCGGGATCGGGTCGAGATGGAGGAAGGGGCGGGACAGGTGGGATTGGGATAGGCGGGATTTGCCGAAATCCCGTCCCGATCTCGATCCCGTCGGAATCGGGGAGGGATCGGGATCCGAGTTTTTTTTTTTGTACTTAATTTAAAAAATAACATATATATAAAAAAGACTCAATAATTAAACAAGATAGTGTAATAAAAACATCCCAAGACTGTTTTTGTGCCTCTTATATTATTTAATAGACATATGATTTTTTTTGTAATACAAATGTTAAAATTGCAACTTTGTGGTGTTGTTCAAAAGTTGCAAATTACATAGTAAAATTGCAATTAAAAAAATTACATTTTGAAAAAACCTTGTTCTAGTTTCTTGATAGTTTCTTGTGGTTTTTCGGTTGGAATTGGTATTTGTTGGTCAAATTGCTCCACGTCGCTTCCACCACCTTCGGATAAATTTTCGTTGTAGTTTTCGTCTTCTTCTTCGTTGATCTCCGGTTGACCGCACCTTCTCCGCTCCGCTAGTATCCAATCTCTGAATAATACTACAATCTCCAAGATGTCTCCTGCTAATAAGTGTTTGTGCTCTCCTATTTGATATCTGCCGGCAGAAAAGCGCTTTCAGACGCCGTTGATGACGCTTGAATGTTCAAAACATCTCGTGCCATCATTGAAAGTGTCGAAAGGTCTTCTCATTCCCCCTCCAGTATTTCAGCAAGTCTTCACATCCTTCTTCATTGAGAACTGCTTGGTACGGTACAGAACCCTGCAAAACAAAAATATCAAACTTGCTAATTTGGTTAGTAGCGGTACGACCGCCGCACATTCTATTTCTGAGGCTTTCAATACTAGCCGCAGAGACAACATGTCTTTTGTGAGGTTGTGTTGAAGAAGAAAAAGATGGTATGGAAGCCGGTAGGTTGCTAGCACTTTCTTGTTGGTAAAACCTATATATTTTTTTACATTCGTCTTCTACGCAAAACAACACTTCTTCTTTAGTTTGTTCAATAGGTGGTGGGTGATTTGGATTTTTGGGACTTGGAGGTGGTAGTACTGCTATACAATCATAAATAGTTTCAATAAGTGATTTAGTACCGTCTATTTTAATAGTCGGATTTAATACAACACCAATAATATAAACAGTGGGAATAAGAATAAAATATTTTTTTATTTTGATAAACATTTTTTTAATAGCTGCCTTATAAGCTGGTTTATCCATATATTCAATAAGCAGTAAAAATATTAGAGCTATATAAAACAACATATTTGAAATAGTAGGATAATATATACCGGAATTTTTTTTTGTTGCTTGAAAAAATTTCTCTAAAAATACAATAAGTTTGAAAAAATTTCCCCAATCGTTGTCTACAACCATATCAGCTGGATTTTGATTATGAGAGTTAAAAAATAATGTTATAGGTTTTCTATAGTCATAAGCAACAAGTAGTTATTCGTATAAAGAATTTTACCTAGTGGGTACTTCTTCTGGAATTTTTCTATAAGGTAGTTGGCATTCGTGACAAGTTTTTTTATATTCTTTTCTTCGTTGTATTCTATTGTTTTTAAAAATAAAGTTTATAGCAAATTGTATTTTACTAAGAATGTCTTCAAAAAGTGATAGACTATCATTTACAATTAAGTTATATATATGTCACGCACATTTTATATGAAAATGATCGGAAAAGATGGAGTTAAACTATTTTTTAAAATTGTAATAGTATAATTGTTAGAAGAAGCGTTATCTAATGTAATAGTCATAATTTTATATGTTATTCCGTAATAATCGCACACTTGATAAATATTTTTGCAATAAAAGTATCAGTGTGCCTATCATCTATATATCTATACGCTATGATGTGTTTTTGCATAGACCATTTATAATCTATCCAATGACAGGTTACCGTTAAATAATCATGGTCGTTAGTACTACGGCCTATATCAGAAGTGATAGCCACTTTTCCATTAAAATGATATAATGAATAATGTAAATACTGTTGATATTCATGTGCGAATTTAAATACATATCTCTTAACAGTTGATCTAGGAAAACCGTTAAAAGCAGGATTATACAAATCTCTAATGTAATGAATAAAATCGGGAGATGAAGGAAATGAAAAGGGCAAACCCTCCACAACAACTAATTTTGCTAATGCTTCCCTATCTCTATGTTTATCGTATTTAGGGCCTACAATTCCCCCCGTCATAGGGTTAATTTGACCCTGTACTTGGTCCGGGACAGTATGTGAACCTTGTCCCGATGGAGCGGACGTTTGCGCACCCGGTTTTGAAGCCTCGTATTGGGCATATCTAGCTGTATGAGCCCTTGCTACATGTCTCATTAAACCCCTCGTCCCACCGTGACCTTTTTCAGTTTTAGATTTTAAAACATCTTTACAAATTTTACATCTATCTACTTGATTCTCTACGTCCCTATAAAAAAATGTCCATGCATCTGATTTTAATGTTCGTTTTGCTGGACCTCGTCTCATACTAGGGGGAATATGCGACATTTCAGTTGAAGGTGCACTAGTGGGTGTGTTGTCATCTACATTAGTGGGTGTATCATCTAGATCATCGTCTAAATTAAAGTCTTCTTGAGTTCCAGAAAATAGCTCCTCGTCTAAATCTAATGGTATTGTAGGAAAATGTTCAGTACCAACAAAATCATCATATGTAGGAATAGGATTCTGTCTAAAAATAGGAGGACTAGAAGAAGTACCATTGCCCTTTTTGCCCCTACTAGAAGAAGCATGACCCCTACCCGTAAGCATACGTTTAAATCCTTCCATTATAAATTTATAATTATACTAATAAATAATTAAAGTAAATGAAATTAAGTGCGCTAAATAAAATAAACAAACAATAATAATTTAATGAAGGAACGAATGTACCAAACGTCGACGTGTAATCGAGATGTGGAAAATTGAAACTTTGCTCGATGGAAGATCCTCAAGCTAGTTGCAAACTTCACTCCCAAATGAATAAATAAAATTGAATATTTAGTAGACAATGTAGACTTGTAGAGAGATAGATTGATAGATTAGAGAGATTGTAGGAAAATTTGTGAGAAAGATGAAGAGAAAATGAGATATTTATAGTTGGAAATTGGGTTAAAGTGTAAATATAATAACATATGGGTTCAAAATAAACATTAAGGGGTAGGGGGGCTTGGGGTCGGGGGAATGCCAAAAATGGCCGTTGCACAACGACCAAAATGTAAAATGATCGTTGGTGCAACAGTTATTTGTGCAAAAGGGGGGGTTTCGGGCGGGTCCGGGATCAAAACGGGCCTGACGGGATTGGGCCGGGCCGGGACTAGACCATGTCCCGTTCCGGTTCGAGTCCCGATACCGCATTTTTTTTAAAGGTCGGGACCGGGGTGAGACCGGCCCGACCCGGCCCACTGGCCAACCATAATTAAAAGAATCATATGACACACATTGTAGGAAGAAGTGTATAAAGGGATTAAGAACTAAATTGCTCTAACAATACAAAGATTGGAAACAATTCAAGAAGCATAGGCAGTGGCACTAATCCATGGATCACCAATAACCTTGCAATTTCTGTAATCAAAATGATTCGAAATAAACTGAGAGGAGAATTCTAACGGTAGAGTAGTGCTGGTTAAGATTCTTTATTTTCTTATTAGCATCATATGTCCGATTATTATGTATATGAACGTCTCCGTAGCAACAAATGATCAGCAAAAATGATGGTAATTTGTTTCAAACATGGAATTACATAAAGTTGACACTTGTTATCTAATTAATCCTACTCATTTCTAAGATTTTTAAGGCATCATTAAAGTACATTAATGAAGAAATGACCATTCATATACAACTAAATGAATTTGGTCTGCATTAAATTAATTACTTTTTGTAATTCCTTAGCTTCTCCATATATTTTTAACATAAAAAATTAGTAGAATTTGAAAGAATTAATAAAGCTTTTGAAGCAACACTTCATTATGTAATTCAACAAAGACGCGGAACATGTAACTGCGAATAACTGCTTTTGATGGTATGGAAGCCAAAAAGAACAGCAATTAAATCTCAATAAGCATGGGAAGATGTAGAGCCCTCCTGTTTCCAATTTCGTGTAGCTGAAATATTATTTTATTCACTTAATAGAAGACTTTATTTAAGAAGGGAAAAATGGTTGGTAATTCAGCTTTAGACATGAGATCCTTCCACTTTTAGTATAATACATACTTTCTTTGTCTAAAATTATTTGTCATGGTTAATAAAAATAGTCGTCCCAAATTACATGTCATTTTAGAAATTTAAGACACAATTAATAATTTTTCTCATTTTATCTGTTGTCATTAATGGGGATGACAAGTCCGCTTGGGCAGCTCAATTGGTTATCAAGGGGGATATTTGGAAAAATTAATGGGGATGACATGTAAATAGAGTACACATTTAATAAAGAAATTATAATTTAGATATAAATAAGAATAAAAATAATCAAATATTCATCCTAATTAATACTCCATCCGTCACAATTCATATGATGATTATTATGTTGAAGATAGGCCAGCTGGGGCAGCAGTACTTAAGTTGGTTCATATCAAATTTACCTTGAAATTTTGTGAGAGACAACCAAAAATACACAAATATACTTGCTTTATTGCAATAGAAGAACCTGAAATTATCCTCTGTTTGTGGAAAGATCTACCCACACTTACAAGCTAAGAAAAATGTATAAAAATGTCAATAGATTACTTGAAGAATGGCAACATATCACAACTTTGAATTCTATCTCTTTTTGACCAATTGTAATGAAGTAAAGCACCGAATAAAAACATTGCCTTTCTCAAGAAGAAATATGGACTTTGCCTTAACAGAGTCCCAGGGTAAAAGAATAGAATAAAAATTGCAGGATCTTTCAAGAAAAGTTATCTGAATATGAATCTATGATCATAATAAAATAAACAATATAGCACATTCGGGCTAAATTTTATCGTGGATTTTCTTGTTTCTGGCAATTATATATATACTATTCAATTGCAATAGAACTCATCAACTAATAGCTTCATCAATAAAAAATTTACACAATAAGTTAATCGACCAAGTCTAAACAATGGCACATTATGGGGATTACAGAGGAGGGGCTAATTGGACAAGTTCAGTCAAATCGGTATATGAAGATATTGAACCTTCATCTGGCTGGATAGAGGATCCGGAGAACCATTATTTTCTTATTGATCTCCCTGGTATTCAGAATTCATTGTTTCTTCAATTTTGCATTCGAAAATATCCGCTTTTTAAGTTATCATTTCGATTGTAATTGACAAATTTTTGAGTCAGAGTAATATGTTCGCATAAATTATTCATTCAATCGTTACTATTATCTGCAGTGATTGAATTTTGCTTATCAATGATGATGTTGAATCTTTTGTGATCTTGCTCTTTTTTTTTTTGTTTTGTTAAGAGGGATTCAAAAGGGAGGAAGTGAAGCTTCAAGTTGATATATTTGGCAACATAACAGTAAGTGGAGAAAGGAAGGTAAGCGAATATAAATTTGTTCGATTTCAGAAATCGACTAAAGCACCTGAAAAATCGAAATCTGAGGATACCAGCGCAAAGCTTGAAGACGGGATTCTGTATGTCATGATCCCAAAAGAATTACCAGAAAACAATGAACGCGACGAGGCAGCAATTGATAGCTCGGCTCAGGAAGAGAATCAACAGAAGAAAACAGAGGAAATAGAAAGTTTAAATGGCGATGAAACGGACCAAAAAGAAAATGACAAAGAAGGATTGAATGGAACAAGCTATGAAGAAGAATTTCATGATGCAAAAATGGCGAAAAAGTGGCATGAGGGAGAAATATTGGCAGCAGGAAAAGAAATTCTGAGGAAGAACAAAACGATTGTAATTACAGCATTGCTAGCATTTTCTTTCGGGGTTTTCGTTTCTCAAAAATGTCAGTCAAGTAAAATTGAGTAACCTTTGTAACTAGAATTTCTCCTATCATCATGTGACCAATAATTCAACTATACTGTACTGAACATATTCAACGTGCAATGAACATCAATATCAAAACACATCGGTTAACATCATTTAGTTTTTGCACACTGAAAATTTGCATTTCGACAACATCAATTCAATATTGCCACCAGTAAATGTACTGCACTTTACAAAAGTTATAAGAAGTATTGGCATAACTACTTTAGAAGGGAAAGCAACAAATATCCAAGTCAATTAGGGTAGCTAGGGACTCATTTGATTCTGATTGTAACAAGAGAAAGATCCACCAGAATAAGCATCAGTTCAAAGTTTCATTTTATCTTAAAGGGACCTGATTCCTCATGAAATCTATCCACCATTTCAGAAAAGGCAGAAGACACTGTGTATACTTCTTACTTTATCCTTATCCCTTGGAATATTGTTGCGTGTGAGAACGAAGTCCAGCATTGACAGTTGAAAAGAAAATATGATACATATATAATTGAAGGTATACATGGTCAAAATCGTGTATACCATGGACCGAAAATTAATGGTATAAATTATTATATTTGTAAAATTCTTGTACAAGTGTAATTATGGTATTATTATTATATTAGGACTAGGTATTAGTCTTGTATTAGGAAAATATAGATTTATTTTCCATATTTAGATATTGTATATCATGTATATATACTTATTCATTAATGAAAATAATCAAGAGATTATTTCTTTCATGGTATCAGCAATCTAGGGCAAAATTTTCCTTCTCCAAAATCCCTCCTTCCGCTGCCCTACTTGCCATTGGCCGTCGGCCAACCTCCTCCTCCCTTCAACTTTTGTTTTTTCTTCTCTTCCAAATCCCTACTTCTTCTCTTGTTCTTTCATCATGTCTACCACAAAGAACACGTTTCCTCCTGCCCTTATAGTCTCCAACATCAAGAACAACATCCCGAACGTTCTTGAGACGGAAAACATCCAATACGCAACGTGCACAGAATTATTTAAAGTTCACGCACGCTCTCATCGAGTCCTTCATCACATCATCCCCTCAAAAACAGGCAAGGAGAATGAGCCTACCACCGATGATGAAATAGAGTTATGGGCAAGTCTTGATGCTACGGTACTCTAGTTGATTTATTCCACTATCTCTACAGATCTCTTGCATACGATTATTGAACCGATGCCACAACAATGGAAACTTGGAATAGGGTGCGTGATATATTCCAAGATAACAAAATTTCCCGTGCGGTCACTCTTGAGCAGGAATTTTCCCATGTCAACATGAAAGATTTTCCGAATGTCTCAGCCTATTATAAAAGGGTGAAGGAATTGGCGTATCAACTCAAGAACGTTGGTGCACCCGTCATCATTGATCGTATTGTTCTTCAGATGGTTGCAGGCCTACCTAAGGCCTATAATGGCGTTAGGACGCTTCTTCGTCAAAATAATCCACTCCACACCGTTCTACTAGGCCCATTCCATGCTCACAATAGAAGAGACCGGCTTAGCCAAAAAGCAGCTACCAGAGCAAATTCCGTCATGATGATGACCACGTCAGACGACCCTCACTCGTTCATGGATAATTCTAGCCAAAATCGTAACAACGGTGGCGGTCAAAAGGGTCAAATTGAAAAAATGAAGCCAAAAACTGTGGCGGCGATCGCGGCAGTGGTAGTGGCAGTGATCGGAGCAGTGGAGGACTTGGTGGCAGTGGGCCAACTGGGCCACAACACTACCGGCCACATACTTGGGCCAACTGGATGTGGGGCTGGGCCGGTGGCCAGTGGCCCAATTCCCCATTTTCGGCGTATCCAGCGAACTGGCTAATTTCCAGAATTAGTCCAGGCCATGTTTACCAAATAATCAGCCCAAACAGCATGCTGGGTCTTGGCAGCAAGCTGACCTACTTGGGCCTCGGCCTCAACAAGCCTTCGCTGCTGCAGGCCCAACGGCAGTTCCGACGTCCACGGATATCGCGGCCGCGATGCATACACTTAGATTAAATCCCTGTACGCAAATTGGTATATAAACACCGGTGCCACTTCTCACATGACATCCGCACCAGGTAATCTCTCATCTTATTTCAATTTGAGCTACAATCGTGGTATAACTGTTGGTAATGGTCATTCAATTCCAATTCGTGGTTAAGGTCACACAAATTTGTCTCCCCCGCATCCACCTCTAGTCTTAAAAAATGTTCTTCATGCCCATCGCTTAATTAAAAATTTGGTGTCTGTCGAAAATTCACAAATAATAATTGGGTTTCTGTTAATTTTGACCCTTTTGGATTTTATGTGAAGGATTTCAAGACGAGAATACCTCTAATGAGATGTAATAGTAGGGGAGAGCTTTATCCAATCACCACCACCACCATTTCCACGAGTCAAGCCATACCTTCAACGTTTGCCGCTATTGTCCTTTGTGGCATGCACGTTTGAGTCATCCGGGGTCGTCAATTATTCATTCTTTTCAAAATAAATTTTTTATTGATTGTAAGAGTACGCATAGTACTCCTATTTGTTCTTCTTGTCCATTAGGAAAACATATTAAATTACCTTTTGTAGCCTCTACTTCTAGTACGTTGATGCCTTTTGACATTATTCATAGTGATTTATGGACATCTCCCGTTTTAAGTTCTTTGGGCCATCGTTATTATGTTTTATTCTTGGATGATTATTCTAATTTTTTGTGGACCTTTCCTTTATCTAAAAAGTCTCAAGTTTTTTCAACCTTCTTAAAATTTAGAGCATTCATCCGTACCCAATTTGAACGGAAAATTAAAAACATTCAATGTGATAATGGAAGGGAATATGATAATGAACCATTTCGAAAATTTTGTGACACTAATGACATATCTTTTCAGTTTTCTTGTCCTCATACATCCTCACAAAATGGGAAGGCCGAAAGAAAAATTCGTACCATTAATAATATTGTCCGAGCCTTGCTAGCCCATGTTCCATTACCTTTTTTTTTGGCATCATGCATTACAAATGACTATCTACCTCCTTAACATTCTCCCTAACAAAGGTTTAACATATCAATCCCCATTTCAAATTCTTTACAATAAAGATAGTTTGTATGCTCATCTTAGGGAGTTTGGATGTTTATGCTATCCTATTTTCCCATCTACTATAATTAACAAACTTCAAGCCCGTTCTACCGCTTGTGTGTTTTTGGTTTATCCATCGAATCATCGTGGTTACAAATGTTTTAATTTATCCTCTAATAAAATCATAATTAGTCGCCATGTTATTTTTGATGAAATCCAATTTCCGTTTGCTAAATTATATAATTTCGTGTCTCGTTCGTATAATTTTTTTGATGATGGGCTCTCATTGTATATTATCCACAATTTATTTGAGTTGTCCCGTGCCCAAAATCCGCCAGCAGGTCCACTATGTGCTGGCCCAAATATTACCAATCCAGTCTCTGATTCTCGGCCAGCAGACCCACTGTCTGCTGGCCCAAATTCTCCTCCTGGTCCAGCACCGTCTCGGCCAGCAGGCACACTGCCTACCGGCCCAAATTTCATCCACCCGAGTCCACTATTTCGGCTAGCAGGCCCACTGGCTACTGGCCCAGTTTTACCGTCACTACCTCCTGTAACTAGGCTAGCATGCCCTTTACATGTTGGTCTAGTTTTACCCAACCCGACACCTACCCAAAATACGTCCCCTTCTATTTCGAGTCAAGGGCATGTTACTCGTAGCCAACGTGGTATTTTTAAATCTAAATAATATTTTAATCTAAATTTTAATGTCAACAAATTACCCCCTACCACGTAACCATATGTCTGCTCTTCATGACCTGAATTGAAAAATGGCTATGGATGATGAATATAATGATCTTATTGAAAATAAGACGTGGGAGTTAGTGCCCCGTCCGCATGGTGTCAATATTATTCGTTCTATGTGGATTTTTACTCATAAAAGAAATTCTGATGGTTCATTTGAGAGGCATAAGACCATTGTAGGTGATGGTAAAGATGTTGGCGTGGATTGTGGAGAGACGTTTAGTTCGGTGGTCAAACCGACAACCATTCACACTGTGCTTAGTCTGGCTCTCTCGAAAGCGTGGCCCATTCATCACCTGGATGTGAAAAATGCTTTCTACACGGTGACCTTAAGAAGAAGTGTACATGCATCAACCCTTGGGTTTTAAAGACCCCACGTATCCCCATCATGTTTGTTTGTTGAAAAAGTCCTTATATGAGATTAAGCAGGCCACACGGGCTTGGTATAAGAGGTTTGCAGATTATGTGTCTACTATTAGGATTTCTCACATCATGTATGATCATTCTCGGTTCATCTATCGTCATGGTACTTCTCTGACATACATTCTGTTATATGTGGATGATATAATATTGACTGTCTCTTCTGATAATTCTGCGCAAGTCTATCATGTCCCTTCTCAGTTCAGAGTTTGCTATGAAAGACTAGGGGCCCTTGAATTATTTTTTTGGTATAGTTGTCACTCGTCATACAAGTGGTCTATTTTTTTATCACAGAAGAAGTATGCGGCTGAAATTATTGAGAGAGTTGGCATGTCATCTTGTAAGTCCTCTTCTACCCCGGTTGATACCAAACCGAAGCTGAGTGCTACTTCTAGCACACCATATGAGGATCACACCCACTATCGTAGTCTTGCAGGGGCTCTTCAGTATCTTACTTTCACGAGACCAGATATTGCTTATGAAGTACAACAAGTGTGTTTATTTATGCATGGTCCGCGAATTGAGCACATGCATGCGCTCAAACGCATTATACGATACATATATGACACACTTGATTATGAATTGCATTTATATTTGTCCTCCGTCTCTACTCTCGTGTCCTATACATATCTATCCGATTAAAAAAAAAAAAAAAAGAAGGAAAACCCGACCCCCCCGCCCGACCCGAGCCCGACCCGAGCCCGCCCGAGCCCGCCCGGGGGGGTCCGGATACGGACGGACGTTCGACCTCTGGTTATTGTATGTTTCTTGGTGATAACTTGGTCTCTTGGTTGGCAAAATGCCAGGATACTTTATCGTGATCCAGTGTGGAGGCCGAGTATCGAGGGGTAGCCAATGTGGTGTCTGAGTCAAGTTGGCTACGTAATCTTCTGTTAGAGCTTCACTTTTCTATTCAGAAAGTTACATTGGTCTACTGTGATAATGTTAGTGCAGTCTATCTCTCTGGGAATCCGGTCCAACATTAGCGCACTAAACATATCGTGATGGATATTCACTTTGTTCGTGAAAAGGTAGCTCGTTGACAAGTACGTGTCTTACATGTCCCTTCAAGGTACCAAATTGCTGACATCTTGCCTTGGTTCTGTTTGAAGATTTTAGGGACAGTCTCAGCGTACGACAACCCCCCGCTATGACTGCGAGGGTGTGATAGAAGTTATACACGGTCAAAACCGTGTATACCATGGACCGAAAATTAATGGTATAAATTATCATATTTGTAAAATTCTTGTACAAGTGTAATTATGGTATTAGTATTATATTAGGACTAGGTATTAGTCTTGTATTAGGAAAATGTAGATTTATTTTCCATATTTAGATATTGTATATCATGTATATATATCTCTTCATTAATGAATAGTGTAAGACTTTTGGAGAAAATCTTATGAACATAATCTAAAATGCATAATATTAAGCAATATTTAGAATAATTTTGATTGTTTTAGCACAATAGAAGCTTTTTCGGCTCGTGTGCCAGAACAGTGGGTTGAAGAACCACAAAGTGCTAAGGGGCCAGAATCCCCATTTTATATAGGTGAGCATTACATTACACTTGTATTCCCCATAAGAATGTTCCTATTTTATATTTCAGGAGACAATTTAAGAACACTAGTTCTGGAAATTTTATTGGATACTTCCAGCATTGTGCAATCAGGGTAAATTTCTCAACGTTAGTCAAGCTAAACCCATTTATTATAGGTATAATTATAAATACAAAGTGTATAGGGGAGACATTAGTCGTAAAGTGGAATGGAATTCGAAGCTTGAGGCTAATGGAATTCAAAAATGTAACTTTTCTCAGCTATAAAGTAGGAAGATGGACAGTATGTAGCAAAGTACCGTATTATGTTCCTGTTAATAGGATAAATTGCTATGTCTAGTGTTTTAAAAGGTGTTTTTTGTGTAAGTCGTGAGGCAAAGTGCACTAATAATGCACCAACGCGTACTGACGAGTCACAAGTATTGTCGGGTGTAAGTTCCCAACCTCCCAAGCATTCGTTCAGGCACAAGCTAGCCCCAACGTTCTGGTAGGTTGTTAGTAGAATTTTTTTTTCAAATTTGAGCCAAAATTGATTAATAAATTATTTTTAATACTTAAGAACTCAAAAGATAATTGATAGTAAATTCTTAATTAGAAGAACTCAAAACTCAAAGGCCTTTTTTAATTACTTGCTCTAGTCTCATAATCATTTCTTTTTGTAGTTTACTAAGTAACAAATAATCTTTGCCTGTTTATTTACGAAGTGCAAATTACATTTTCCTACTAATTTTCCAACTTTCTTGATTTTTTTACAATTTTAATATAACTTTTTATTTTACTAATTTATAAGATACTATTAAAAAATCACTATCCATGGCTCCGTATGAAATAAAACGTTGTACCTCACGGTCACGCTTTTTAAAACACTGCCATGATTGTCCTCGTAGAGCTTAATGAATAGTTTCAAATGTGAAACTAGTAGGCGAAAAGAGTTTCTACAAGAATTTGACAATATGGCATGTAATCTAATCGGAGTGGCATAATAGAGAACGGAGGCAATCGCCCCCACGGCACATGCGAGTTGGTAAATGGCAAGGTGATTGGGGTACAACCACTCCGACGTTGCGGGTTCGAATCCGTGTGGTGACAGTCTTTCCTGAAATATTGCAAGAGTTGCTGGGTTCGTGTCCCGTTGGTCCTCTCCTTGCAGGACTGCCACTCGCGCATATCCCTCAATTTACATCCCACCTGGCCAAGGAACCTCTGATACAGGTGAAAGAGTTTCGCCTTCGGGACTTTCCCTTCACAGAGAGAACGGAGGCAATCTATTTGACAGCTACATTTGTTGACAATAGGTGGTGAAGAAAAAGGGGTCCAGAAGAGAGAAAAGGGGATTCTTTTTCACTTACCTTTGTTTTCGACAAAAAGGAAGGGCCCATTGTTGGGCAGTGGAATCGTGCGCCAAAGCAAGCATTTTTCTCTTATTGCATCACTCACTCACACTAACATTGGGAGAAACCATGCACTTGGATTAGCTCAATTGGTAAAGGTTGACGGACTTGTGTTAAGGCCGCAGGTTTGAATTAAATGAACCAAGTATAGTAGAAGAATGGGTTTATCTATCTCAAATTTCATAAACTACGATTCACTCAAAGGATAGACTCTAGACGGATTTTTATATCATTACAAGATAATATTTGGAGCAACTATGAGAACCTAAGCTACCGCTATAAAAGAATAGATGCTCTAAAGGGAACTCAAAAAGTGAAATATCTAATGAGAATAATTTCACCTGTTACAACGACATACTTTGGTAAGCAAAATGAGCTAAATTGCTGCTAAGTCCAATACTTCTTTGTATATTGACAAGAGAGCAATGACAAACGCTATACAGACAGTAACAAGAAGATGATATTGCGGAAATATGATACGACGACCCTTATTCATTTTCTCTATCCAGTTAATGTCAGATGACTTGTATAAAATTAATTTGATATGATGCTCATCTGATTGTACCATCCATCACTAAGTATCACTTTTTCTTTTGTAATCACATACCTTAGATTTATATAGTTAATGCTGAAGATGATGTCTTATCCATGACGTAACTAAAAATACCGATTTAAGTACACAAATTATATAAAAGCATAATACGATTTCTATAGATTATATTAAGGAGTATTAACGCTATCAAATCAATCTCAAAAAGGGCCTGAAGATCTACAACAATTTGTTTAAATAGTTAGCATTTCAATAAAAATGTAGGTTGTATCCAAAGGTCAAGGGGTAACTAATTTGAGCTGTACTATCATTAGTTAATGGTTCCTTTAATGGAGGATAACTTGAGACAAACTCCATGTCTGCCTCACCTTAGCTCTCCATAAAGCATAAAGCTAAACTCAATTTTTAAGAACCTAAACTTAATTAGTTCAGTAGAATAACTTAATACTCCTCCATAGTACTTTTTGATATTTAAAATATACAATTATTGGATGTTCCCGTATTCAAAAACAGAAAAAAAGAAAGAAAGGAGAGAAGCCGAAAAGCAGAAGAAAGAAAAAATAAATAAAGGAAACTTGAAGAGAGAGATTGGAATATAATCCTTTATCTCTATTTCTCAACCGTCTAGATCGCATCACTACGGCATTTGCTGTCACAGTCACACACACCTCCATAAACATTCTCTAAAATTACCATTTTACTACTATCACACAAACAGAAAAACACCAAAAATTGAAAAAAAAAGACTTGAAAATAGCAAAGGTAAATAACAGACAAAAAGTAGCAGAAAAAACAAACAAATCTCTTCCATCTTCACACTTCACCGCCATTAATGGCAATCTCCACACTATGAAACCATGAATATGTCAACTGGGCCGCCGCCGGAGCAGCAAGCGCAACAGAAAGAACCGCCGCAACTAGTCCGGAAACTTGTAGTGGAAATCCTTGACGCAAGGAATCTACTACCGAAGGATGGGGAAGGCAGTTCTAGTCCATATGTTGTGGTGGATTTTGATGGTCAAAAGAAACGGACTTCGACTGTTAGTAGAAATCTTAACCCAGAATGGAACGAGGGTCTGGAATTCATTATTTCAGATCCCAGAACGATGGAGTTTGAAGAGCTGGATATTGAGGTTTTCAATGATAAGAAGCTGAGTAATGGGAATGCAAGGAAGAATCATTTTTTAGGGAGAGTAAAGTTGTATGGCAGTCAGTTTGCGAGGAGGGGCGAAGAGGGTTTGATTTACTTCCCTTTAGAGAAAAAGAGTGTTTTTAGTTGGATTAGAGGTGAGCTGGGTTTGAAGATTTATTACTATGATGAAATGGTGCAAGAAGATGAACCACCACCGCCACAACCGCAACCGGATCAGCAACAACAGCAACAGCAGCCTCCCCAGGAAGAAGTAAGGAAGAACCCTGTTTATGTTGTAATGGAAGATACCCGACATCATATGATGCCTACTGAGGTTGCCATGGAAGCTCAAGAACAATCTCCACCGACTGTTACTATCGAGGAATCTCCTCCACCGATGAATATGCCACCGGAACAACAGAAACAGTGTATTCACAGGCCTGAAGAGGGCACACCAATGATGATGAATGGGCCACCACCACCTGAGTTATACCCACCACCGGAAGTGAAAAGGATGCAAGCAGGTAGAGCTGGAGAAAGAGTGAGAGTCTTGCGACGGCCAAACGGAGATTATTCGCCACGTGTCATTTCCGGTAAAGTCGGAGGTGAATCCGAAAGAATCTCGGCCTTCAACCTTGTTGAACCAATGCAATACCTATTCGTTAGAATTGTGAAAGCTAGAGGTCTTGCACCAAGTGAAACCCCATTTATAAAGATCCGAACATCAACCCATTTCGTCCGGTCCAAGCCCGCTATTATCCGACCTGGTGAACCTTTATCCAATCCAGAGTGGCAACAGGTCTTCGCGTTAGGGTACAACAAACAAGAGACTACCAATTCAACTCTTGAAATTTCAGTTTGGGATAGCGGGTCGGATCATTTCTTAGGTGGGGCCTGTTTCGACCTTTCCGATGTACCAGTGAGGGACCCACCTGATAGTCCTCTTGCTCCTCAATGGTATCATCTTGAAGGTGGTGCTGATGACCAACACAAAGTTTCCGGCGACATTCAGCTTTCCGTTTGGATTGGTACTCAAGCTGATGACGCGTTTCCTGAATCGTGTAGTTCAGACGCGCCCTACGTGGTTCACACGCGCTCAAAAGTGTATCAATCACCTAAGCTATGGTATCTAAGGGTTACAGTAATTGAAGCTCAGGACCTTCACATAGCTCCAAATTTACCACCGTTGACTGCGCCGGAGGTAAGAGTTAAAGCTCAGTTAGGGTTTCAATCTGTTAGAACTCGACGAGGGTACATGAATCATCATAGTTCTGCGTTCCACTGGAGCGAAGATTTAATATTTGTTGCTGGTGACCCACTTGAAGATAGTCTCATCTTACTCGTGGAAGACCGTACGACAAAGGATCCGGTGCTTCTCGGGCACATAGTAATTCCCGTGAACTCGATTGAGCAACGGCTCGATGAGCGTCTTGTGCCAGCTAAGTGGTTTGGATTAGAAGGTGGGCCAGGTGGGGCCTACTGCGGGAGGGTGCACTTAAGGATGTGCTTAGAAGGAGGGTATCACGTGCTTGATGAAGCAGCTCACGTGTGTAGTGATTTCAGGCCCACTGCTAAGCAGCTATGGAAGCCTGCTGTTGGTATTTTAGAGCTTGGTATTCTTGGAGCTCGTGGGTTGTTGCCTTTGAAATCCAAGGGTCCGGGAAAAGGATCCACTGATGCTTACTGTGTTGCGAAATATGGTAAGAAATGGGTCCGGACCCGGACTATAACGGATACTTTTGACCCGCGTTGGAACGAGCAGTACACGTGGCAAGTATACGATCCTTGTACAGTTCTTACAATTGGAGTTTTCGACAATTGGCGTATGTTTGCTGATGGGGGTGATGATAAGCGTGATTACCGTATAGGAAAAGTACGTATACGAGTCTCTACATTAGAGAATCAGAAAGTGTACACAAATTCCTATCCATTACTAGTTCTGTTGCCGTCGGGGTTGAAAAAAATGGGTGAAATTGAGGTAGCAATTCGATTCGTTTGCCCATCATTGTTACCAGAAACATGTGTTGTGTATGGGCAGCCAGTGTTACCAAAAATGCATTATCTACGCCCGCTTGGGGTGGCTCAACAAGAGGCATTGAGAGGGGCAGCTATCAAAATGGTTGCAGCTTGGTTAGCTCGATCCGAGCCACCTTTGGGCCCAGAGGTAGTTCGGTACATGTTGGATGCGGATTCTCACTCATGGAGCATGAGGAAAAGTAAGGCTAATTGGTTTCGGATTGTAGCCATGTTAGCTTGGGCTGTTGGTTTAGCAAAATGGTTGGATGACATTAGGAGGTGGAGAAATCCAGTAACGACCATACTAATCCATGTTTTATACTTGGTGCTAGTTTGGTATCCAGATTTGATTGTCCCCACCGGGTTCTTATACATCTTCTTGATCGGTGTATGGTATTACCGGTTCAGGCCTAAAATACCCGCGGGTATGGATACCCGAATCTCCCAATCAGAAACAGTCGACCCGGACGAATTAGACGAGGAATTCGACACAATACCAAGTTCAAAACCACCAGAAATAATTCGGATGCGGTACGACAGATTGAGAATATTGGCAGCAAGGGTACAAACAGTTTTAGGTGATTTTGCAACACAGGGTGAGAGGGTCCAAGCATTGGTAAGCTGGAGGGACCCAAGAGCGACGAAATTGTTCATAATCGTGTGCCTAATTACAACAATAGTGTTATATGCAGTGCCACCAAAAATGGTAGCAGTGGCCCTTGGTTTCTACTTCCTGCGACATCCAATGTTCAGGGACCCAATGCCACCTGCAACTTTGAATTTCTTTAGGAGGCTTCCAAGTTTATCTGACCGTATGATGTAGTACACAGTCACTACACACTGCTGAGTAAATAAAAATTAGTCAACAAATCTTTTTTTGGCCCCATAAATTGCGGAGAGTGTGAAAATCTCCTTTTTTTTTTCCACAATGCTGGAAAAGCTGATGTTTTTCATTACAACATCGGAAGAAGTGAAAAAGTGTTGGGTGAAAGGGCAAGTGTGGATGATTGACTAACTGTTGGAATAAGAAAAGAAAGGAGGGAGCTATGGGGCGGGCAGGAAGACTAATAATGGAGTGCGAGATTAACGGGAGAGGATTTTTGAAAGGACAAGATTATTTTTGGCTGTAATTTTTGTCGTGAAAGGTATTTGACATTGATTTCTATTCCACAAATATAAAAATGAAAGATAATGATATCTTTGCTCCAAAAGGTGGAATCTCCACCCCATGAGCCCCACACCTTTGGTCCCGACAGTGCTGAAGGAGGTAAATCATGGTGACTCAATTGATTTCAAAGGTTAGACCACTACCACGCCGCGCACAAGCAAGGGCCCTCCTTTATTTCAAGAAGAAACCCCACACCGACGCCGACGGGATTCGATCCTTGGTCTTTGCTCCAAATATCCCCTTGAAACCAATTGAGCTGCCCAAGCGGACTAAGATAATGATATCTTTCTTTTACTGCATTTCAAGCTTTAGACCCAATTATGTTCCAACTTTGACAAGCGTTCGATTACTCAATTTTTAGTTCATTTATTTGAGATATATACACAAACGAAAGTTCCATTTGTTGAAAGAAAAAAATTGGAGGTTATATGCATGTAATTTGAGGTTGTGTCGTGTGCACAAATGTGAGTTGAGTTTCTCCGAACGTACAAGTAATTTCGTTCCCATTTCTAATAACAAAACTTTCGGCTGTAGCACTGGCAATTCCCATCTTTATAATTGGAATCTGGGTTCTCAAATCCCGGCAGCGGAATAACATTTTGATTATATTTTCCCTTATCATTTGTGTAATTTTATCTTTTTAGACTTTTCATTCAATAAATAAATATGTTATTCTCACTATTATTGAGAATTCAAACACTTACAAATAAATAAATAAATAAATAAATCTCTAAGGGTGTTTGGTTGAATAAAATAGAAAGTCTTGTGGTATCTTTTGAACCAAAGAGATTTTCCTGTCTACAAGTCGTTTTGTCTTATTAATCTTTTAGTCAATCAAAAATTAACTTTAAATTAGATTACTTAATTAGCATTAGTCTAAATTATATAACTGTCTGATTACTATTCCTTTTGTCCCAATTTATATGACACACTTTTCTTTTTAGTCAAAAAAAAAAATGACATGTTTCTTTATTTGACAACATTTTAACTTTATAATTTACCTTTTACGCGTAATGAGATCATCTATAACCATACAAATATCTTTAACTTATTTTAGACTACAAGATTTAAAAACGTTGTTTCAAAATTAAAGCCTACACTGTTATGCCTATCGGCCGCTCGGATTAAATATAGCATGATTTGTTGGTTATAACATCAGCCAACTTTGAAAATAGCTACACCGTTCAATATGTTACTTCTTTTATGTCCATGGCAGAGAAATAGGGTCTCGGATGGAGCCTCTCAAATCTTGGTGTCCTATTTATCTTCAACACAAATTGACCATAGTTGAACAAATTCCATCAAGAATCAACATATTGAAACTATTTCAGGTCTGTTAATTCATAATCATCATCATCTCTTTCCAGCAATGTTTAGCATCATCATCATCATCAAATAGCACTCTAGTGGTAAATTAAACTAGCAAGGTAACAAATGCCAGAGACGGAAGATACAGAGAAAAATGGCGGTGCAACCAAAACTGAAATTGAGAAAATTTATGAGAAGAAGGAGAAAGAAGATAAGCATTCGGATGAAGATGGAAAAGACGATAAAGATGAGAAGGAAAGTAAAGATAATAAGAAGAAGAAGAAGAAGAAAGACAAGGATGAAAAAAACGACGAAAAAGATAACAAGAAGAAGGATAAAAAAGAGAAGAATCCCAATGATAAGAAGGACTTAGAAAAACTTAAGCTTAAAGTGGAGAAAATTGATGCCAAAATGCAGGATCTTGAAGACAAGAGGGAGGTAATTCTTGAGTTGTTTAATGAAGCTGGGAAAATTGCAGCCAATGCAAGTGCTGCTCGTCTTCCATTCGATCCATTATCAAGCCACTTGACGAAGAAAAAGAAAAAAGCCAAGTGATGTTGCTGTATTTTTGTATGTCAGAGATTAGGATGAGCTCAAGTAAATACTATCTAGAGCCCTGCCTAAATTAGAAAACTAAAGTATCTGCCGCATTGTAAAGAGGATAAGACAAATAATGATAGGAAAATACAGAATTGTAATGAATTAGTTCGGAAGGCAGTTGTAAATCAATTTAACCACATGAAAGCAGAAACTGCACATGTAAAAATTTCCTGATGGCCAATATTGAATTACTTTCACATTTTTGTTTTCATTGTTAAAGTGCACGAACAGTTGACACTGATATTTCGAGAGTCAATTCTCAAATGTTCATTGAACTCGTTAAAAGTCCCACTAAAGTAACTTTTGAATTTTTCTAAAAATATGGTCATCAAACTATGCTCATATTTCAAAAAAAGTAAAATAATCCATTTTTGGACATAAAACCCCTTAACCTATTTTTTTGAATATTTATATTTTATTTTCAAAAAGTGAAGAATATTAATTTGAATAAAATTTCAGAATATTGCAAAATTGTGTCTAAATAGACAATACAAGGATTCAGTTGAATGGTAATAGAACTGAGCACGGTGCTTGACTATAGGTTTTTTTAACTGATTGTAAATAATTTTCCCTGATATATAAAAGTTTCAATTATCAAAAACAAATATTTAGTATTTATATTTTTATTGGAGATGAACTTTTAATAATTTGATTTTATTTAAGTTTTATAAATAAATGGATTACAATTAATTTTAAAATGTACAGCTAATTGTAAAAATATTATATACAACTAATTGTAAAAATGTACCAAAAATGTTTTATTATTTTGATTGTAATATATAAAGTTTTAAAAAGCATGTATACAGTTAATTGTAAAAATATTTTCATTTTGACAGTATTATCCAACATGATCTTTTTTCTTGAGAAAATTTATCCAAATATTCTACCAATAAAGCAAACCCTATTCTAATTCTTACAAACTAATAATAATAACATGCATAATGAATTTATACAACGTCTTATGTGTTTCAATTATGTCCTAGGCTTCTAGCACTTTCATTCAGTAAAATGTTTAACTTTCGACTTTGAACAATAGAAAAAACAATATCAAAATAGTTCAAAAGAAGTTGATATAACAAACAAACCTTATAGCATACTTAAAGTTTGAATGATTATATTTTTTTTATTCTTATAGCTTGAAATATTAATTGATTTTTTATTATTATTAAAACATAAAAAATATTAATTTCAACAAGAATTTTGAAGTATCTAAAAATTGTGCCTAGATAATGAATTTTATAATTTTAAAAACAAGTTAAAGGGTCTTATGTCCAAAAATGGAGGTGTTTTACTTTTTTAGAAACATGAGCATAGTTTAATGACCTTATTGTTCAAAAAAATTTAGAAGTTACTTTAATGAGACTTTTCTACGTTCAATCATCAATGACATTTGAGGAATTGACTATTTCAAACACGATTGAAACAATGTTCATCTGTTTGACCTGCAACTTTACTAGCAAGTTATTTTATGTGCCTATTGTTTGTCTTAATTTACTGCCATAAATTACGTATGGAACATTCATGGATTTCAGAGATGTGTCAAACTGAAAACTAAGAAAGCAAAAGAAATAAACTATTTGCAGAGTTTAATATCCATGTCACACCTGCACAAAAATTCATGAAGAAAGTTTTAGATGTTATTTTTGTCACGAAACGCTCAATACTCGTTCCTCTTTGTCACCATGAAGAACAATTTATGGTAAATTTGTTACATAATCTCTCTTGTACTATCATCCAAGGGGGAATTTCCTACCCGCAAGGGTAGCCAAGTTGGTGTAGCAGTAGAGCGCGGGACCGCAAGGTCACGAGTTCGATCCCCTGCATAAACCTTCTTGGTTGAGCCTGTCACACATGGCTTGCCAAGTGTGGTTAATCGGCTGACGTGGTTTGCAGGCTATTGCGTCAGTCCGTGGTTTACCCTGTGCGCACTCGAAAGAGTAGCGGTTGCGGGTTCCTTCGTCAACAAAAAAGGGGGAATTTCCTCGAATCGAATCTCAAATCTTAAGGAAGCTTCGTATTTGTCTTGTTATTACCTTGCTTGCAGATATCAACTTCAAATATAATTTAGAAAAGGAAGGACCAATTAACAGACTAGGATTTCAATCTTGAGGCCTAGAACAAAAAAATGAGCAGGCAGCCAGGAATTTATTCTCATAGTGGCAAAAATGCAACAGGTACTTGCTGTCGTTCATTTCTACTGCTAATTCTTCATGCACATCCAAATATTTGCTAGTGATAAAATGAAAAAAATGCTCTTCCACTTTTGATTTCTATCGCGCTTCAGTGCTGGAAATCTTTTTATTCGAATATTTATATATTTTATTGAGTTACTTTTTTACATCAGATCTTCTGTATGGAGATTATATCAGACAATCGCCAATTCACTATCACTACAATGTGATCAATTGGAGCTTATACTTCAAGTGTCAAGGTATCTATTGTTATTTCTTCCCTTTTTTTTTTCTCTCCTATTCTGCTTTCTGAAAATTATTAGTATATGATCATTGTAGTTGGTACCATTGTACCTGGACTAAGTACACGTCTCAAGTTGTTTATACCAGATCAGAGTTCTAATAAGGTAAGAATTCTTTGCTTTCTTTGGCATTACAATTCTTTATGACAAGTATATTTTTCCTTTGGTATGCCTAATATATGCATTAACAGGTGGAAGTGCAGTACATGAATAACTATTTTGGAGTTACAACAGGCATCAGTTTGACAAAATATCCCCTGTTAACTCTATCTGGTGTCACACGAATTGGATTTTTCAGCATTGCAACAGATATCTCTTTCGATACAGCAACGAAAACACTGAACGAATACAATGCTGGTTTGAGCTTCAATACAGACATTCTCACTGCTTCACTCTCCCTGTAAATTTCTCCAGCGCGATTTGAGAGAAAATGACAAAAATTGTTCCTTATGTTTGATGGTAGGTTTAAAATAGTCCCTTTTAAGTATGCATTGAACAATTTCGGTCCTTTGAGTATACCAAAATTTAATACTTATAGCCTCTATCAAATATTTAACAATTTATGTTCGTTAGATTTGATGAAAGCAATGGAAAAAAGATTTAACTTTTGGCGAAGTTCGATAAATATTTGGCAAAGTTCGGTAAGTATGCCCAAGAAAGTTCCGTAAATATTTGACGAATACTAAAAGTGTTTAACGTTTGGCAAATTTGAAGGATCAAAACTGTTCATTGCATACTTAAGGGACTATTTTGAACCTACCCTCAAACACAAGGACCATTTTGTCATTTTCTCCCCATTTTGATATCAGGATTTTTTTCATACTAGGTATGCATTTTTATCTTGCAAAGTTAAGAATGCTCAATGTTCTGATGCAAGTAAAGTTTGCAGGAGTGATAAAGCTGATACTTTGAAAGCTCACTTTTACCGGCCAATTCAACCCTTAGCAAGCACTGGGGTTGCAGCCGATTTAATGCATAAATTTGTCAGCAAACAGACGACTCTAACACTGGGAGCTCAACATTGCCTGTTTCCTTTCATGCTCATAAAAGCTCGAGTTACAAGTGATGGTAATTTGGGTGCTGTTGTCCAAAACAATATTTTCTCAGCACTCTCTCTGACTATTGCAACAGAGTTGAATGTCCTGGATACCATGAAACCTGCTAAACTGGGACTTTCACTCTCTCTTAAGATCTGAGTCACAACAAAGATAGTAATCTCTCTCATAGGCGTATCCAGAATTTGAAGTTTATGGCTTTCTACAACAACCTCAAGTTAATATTACATTAATAATTGGTTTCATAGGGCCTGGGCAAAAGCTACTGGGTCCATGTGAACTTGTATATAGGCCTCTAGGTCTGCCCCTGCTCTGAACTGGTTATAAGTTGCATGTTAAAGAGATGTTATTTTGTTAAAATGATTATACATTATAGAACTCTTTCTGAGAGAAATTCAACAACACTGATCCAAGCTTTAAAACAGCATTCAGCAACAAATTTCTTTATCATAATAAAGGAGACATGGGTAGTGGAAGTTCTGATGGCGCTGAATTTGAAGGATTAGCAACAAACATAAACATTCACGGAATAGAGACTTGTGGGATATTTATGGAAACTCATCTCATTTCACATTTCACATTTATCAAAAACATATGACCCTGTACCTTAAACCTGTAACAAAGACCAATAGTCAAGAATAAATAAAAGAAGAGAACCTAAAACATAGCACACTTATGGAAGTGCCAGCAACACTATACATCACACTTCACAACTGTATATTTAAATCAAAATGCCTGATAGGCAAAATACCTACTAATGTGAGTCGAAACTTTGGTATAATTATCCAGTACTACTCCATGTAAATATTGCATGGGGTTCTTGGAGAAGAGTCTTCAAGTACCATGATATGAAAGCTCAAAAAACACTTGAGAAGCCAAAATTGTCCCAGCAGAGCAGGTAAAAAATGGGTTATTTCTGTTAAGTGTATTGGGACTGTAGGACATGGTAGTCGCAAAAATATGCGACGCTGTAGAACAATCATATGAAACTTCAAAATTCTTTAAACAATTCTTCTGTAAATATTCAAAACCTTACCAAACCGAGTATAAACATAGACAGTATTGGGCTTCACCAATATCTAACAAAGTCAAACTCACCACATATTTCCATATATTTAAGAAAGAAAAGACTACAAATTAACAAAAGCTTGCTTTGACGGGAAACCCATTAACATTCATGAGCAGTAATATTTAATGCTGAACAGAAGCCTGAAGAAGTCCATCACGAATCTGCTGTGCCACATCTTTTACAGCACCAGGCCCGTGGGGGATGAAGACAGCAGAAGTTTTGCTGGAAGCGCCAATTTCTTTCATGGTGTCGAAGTACTGAGTTACGAGGACCATGTCCATAACATCTTTCGCCGTAGTTCCAGGCACATTGACTGAAAATCCTAGCACACTGTCTCTCAGTCCATCCACAATTGCTTGACGTTGTCGTGCAATACCTAATCCTGAGAGATACTTGGACTCTGCCTCCCCTTCAGCCCTCTTAATTTGCAAAATCTTCTCGGCCTCTGCCTTCTCATTAGCAGCCACCCTCATCCGAGCAGCTGTAGAGTTGAAGATAGTTAGGACATGAAAATAGTAAGGAAGTGAAGATAGTTAGGACATGAAAAAAGTAAGGAAGACTGAATAAGAGTATCAAAATTTTCAATTTGGAAAGCTAAAATTCTCGAATTGCCACCCTCAAAGCCTTTGAGTCTCTGTCTATACACCAAAATATTAAGCAGAAAGAAAAAAGACTGGTCTTCAAGGAGCTTGGATGCAAAACATTGCATCCATGTTTAAATATCTTTTTCCACAAAAGATCATTATAATGGTAAATGAAAAACCCTTCAACTGGAATGTATATTCCTCTCTATTAGAACAGTTGAGAAACAGTAAGCATGCAAGGCAGGCTTAATCAGAATAAATAATTTATTTATACCAGCATTGATTTCATTCATAGCTCTCTTCACATGCTCATCTGGTACTATATCAACTATAAGTGTCTGAACAATTTCATATCCATAAGCTGACATAGCCTGTAAAAGAGCAAGAAAGCACTTATATGATCAAATTAACGATTCAGATCAATGATTCCAATGAAAATAATCAAGAATTCACTTACTTTCTCAAGTTCCTCCTCAACAGCCTTAGCAATTTCATTTTTTTGCTCAAAGACATCATCAAGATTGAGTTTCGGAACACTCGCTCTTATGACTGACAAAATAAAGAACAGACAAGTCAAAATCTGCAATATCTTATTCAATCGTATCAAATGAGCAAACATTAATGCAGGAAATAAATCATCATAAATAAATAAAGTGAAAGTTTAGTTACTGACCATCAAAAACATATGCCTGAATTTGACCCTTAGTGTTACTTAGCTTGTAGAAAGCTTCATTTGCTTTGTCTGCAATGGCACGGTACTGAATTGATGCAACAACATTGACAAATACATTATCCTGAATGTTATTGCAACAAATGTATTAGCATAACACATAAATTTGGACAAACTTACACCTGCTAGGTTTATGCTACTACTAAATAGTACTCCGTGGTTGACTTTGATAGTTAGTATATAATGCTACCTTATTTATTTCAAGGCAAACTAATTCAGAGATAGGAAAGAAATAGACCTTAGTCTTGGTTTCACAGCGCACATCTAGTTGCTGCACCCTGAGGGAGAGATGACCAACCAACTGGCTTCCGAGGAACCAAGGTACACAGTGGCATCCTGGCTCAAGCACATCCTGATACTTACCAAATTGCTCCTTAATCGCAACCGTGGATTGATCAACTTGAACACAGCAGAACAAATTGCCCATATTCTGGAAGGACAGCATAAACAACAGATTAAGAGTCTCTAGTCCAGAAGATATCCACAAATTGGCCCACTAAACCTGATAGAATATTATCAAGAATAAATTGGACTGCGTATAGTTGTCTTTGTAACACTAACCAGCAATTTAGGGAAATTTCAGATTCCAGTAGAAAAGTTTAACCTTCCAGAGATTTGTCAAACACAAAATTGGACAAAAGAAACACCAATTTACAGATTCCACTTGAATACCACAAGGTCAGTAGTTCAGAGAATTCACAAAAGAGTAATTTAGAGGTTATGATTCAGTTTTCCCCTGGTTTTGCCTTTCCTAAGATAACATGCCAATAGGGTGGGCAACCTTTTGAGAGGGAAAAAAAACACTTCTTGGGAGGGAAGGCTTTAAGAAGTTTAGAGCAAGAAATTGTGATAAGTTCTTGATAAACACAAAGTTAATAATCAAGAATCATGATTTAGAAAACAGCAGCAAATTATGAAAGCTATATCCCACCAATTGAAATTAAAGTTGCAGTTACCTGTCAATTCTCATGAAAAGTAGCTATTTTTTCCTACTTTTTTCTAATAACCAAATAGTTTGTTTAATACTCCCTGTGTCTCAATTTATGTGTATAGTCCAAATTTTGGGAGTCAAATTTCTTATTTTTGCTCCAAAAGGTGGAATCTCCCACCCCAGGAGCCCCCACACCCCGGTCCGACAGGTCTGTGAAGGAGGTAAATCATGGTGACTCAATTGATTTCAAAGGTTAGATCAAGCACCACGCCTGCGCACAAGGGCCCTCCTTTATTTCAAGAAGAAACCCCCACACTGCCGCTGACGGGATTCGATCCTTGGTCTTTGCTCCAAATATCCCCCTTGAAACCAATTGAGCTGCCCATGCGGACGTCAAATTTCTTATTTTTGATAGTAAATTCCGACATAGAAACTTTGTTTTTTTGAATAAAATACAACAACATAGCCCGTGAAGTGGGATCTATAGAGGAGGCAGAGAGATGATTTTTTTTACATATTTGAAGATTATGTTAACACTAATTATAATTTATAAGTCACAAAAATTAATAAATTTAAAATATCTAAAGGTATAAGAAAAAATCACAGAAAAGAAATTCGAAATCCAAACACCAAGGGAGTTTTTTCAACTTACTAAACCTCATCAAACCCCAAACCACCTTTTAGAGAGAGAAGTAGAAGGAATTAAAATCGATGGCATTACAGAATTTGAATACCCTTTTCATTAAATTATTTGATGAATTAAACGAAGCATTTCGATTTTACTAGCAAGCAGATCTTCATGCAATGACACACAAAAAGGGTAGAGAAACTTAAAGATTACCGATTCAAGAAAACCATGGACAAGCGAAACTACATCATCTATACAAATAAAAAATTGTATTTTAATATATTCAGGCAGAGGAACTGAGGGTAGAAGAGACTTACGACTTATGAAGCAAAAAATCAACAACTGTAAGATTGATACACTTTTGTCCGCTGCTTTGGGTTTAATGGGCACAAGAAAATCTACTTTCATGGTACCCACTCTATACTTAACTAAACAGCAACAATATCGCTTAAGTAATTGATGGTCTTTGATAATAGTCTAAAAACAATTAAAATTCAGAAAAATGGTCAAAAATATCCCCAATTATTGGAATAAGAACAATTTTGCAATTCGTTTCGTTTTTGAAACAAAAATGTACTTTGCCATTAGTTCGAAAATATTCTTATACCCTCCTCATTAATGATAGCAACAGAATAAGAAAAGCTGATCAATCTGTTCGGTTAAACTATTTAAAATGGGATAATTTGCCCCTCATTTATATTATCAATCTTTAGACCACAAGAATTAATTATAATTAAATGAGAAAAAGATAGTCATACTTGATTAATAAAAGCTTAGTCATTTACTCTCATGTAATTTCACCCGTCATATAAATCCTTTTGAGTTCCAATTCTACATATGACATATGACTCCATGATAGTATCCATTACAATTAGATATAAAATTCATTTTTGGTTGGTGCAGCAATAAAGTGAATTACCTTTTCCTCTATTTTTTCTTCAATCTGAGGAAACATTATGTAGACGTCATAGATACGGTTTGGTCCTGATAAGGACTGATTTGTTAACTACAATTATCCAAAATACTGTAATAAAGTAGTCATCAGAATTATTCTATAGGTCTAGATATTAATGGGAAATTGATTGATGCAAACAAAGGAATCGACTTTTAGATGAAGATCAACGGTTTCCACAAGGTGGATGTATCGTGTATGTGGTACATCTTTAAAGATTTTTCCATAAAATGGAAAAACAATTTATGTGTAAACAAATCTACATATTAATTGTTTTGCCAATTATATTATGAAGTATGAAATTCTTCGTCACCTTCACCATACATTCCACGCAATTGTAACGTTGTTGAATAAAGATCTTCATCGATCTCCACTACGGCTGTCACTCCTACAGGATCGAGATATTTTTTTACGTATTACGAGAATATTGTTGAAGTAGGATCGCTAGAGGGATACAATACAATTTCACTTCAGGGCACGACCAAAAAAAGAAAGAGCTTCGCTCGGTTGGCCTTCCTACGCTGACAAATGCCCCCGCGAGTAGTCGAACAAGTGAGAGGTTGTCGACGAAGGGGTCAAAGGTTGCGCTTGCTAGGGGTGTTCGTATATCAGTTCAGTTCGATTTTGTATCCGAAAAATATGAACCGAATAAAAATCATTTTTAAAAAAAAAAACCGAATACAATTTTATTTTTTTTTAAAAATCGATATGTTCGATTTATATCGCCGAACGTATCATATTATATCGGTTTTTTCTAGGGCTAGCCAGTGGGCCGGGACAGCCCGACCCCGACCCGAGCCCGTCCCGAGCCCGCCCCGGTCCCGCCAAAAAAAAATAAAAATTTACGGGGGCGGGACTCGAACTCGGGACGGGACGAGGTCTCGTCCCGCGAGACCCGAGCCCGCCCCAGGCCCGCGAGACCCGAGCCCGCCCCGACCCCGCCCTTTGCAAAAATGACCGTTGCACCAACGACCATTTTAGATTATGGCCGTTGCCCAACGGCCATTTTAGCCCCCCCCCCCCCTCCCCCAACCCCCTACCCCTTAATATTTATTTTTAACCCATAAGTTATTATATTTACACTTTAACCCAATTTTTCAACTATAAATAACTCATTTTCTCTTCATCTTTCTCACAAATCTTCCTACAATCTCTCTAATTACTCAATATCTCTCTCTACAATTCTACATTGTTTGCTAAATATTCAATTTTATTTATTCATTTGGGAATTGGTAGTGAAGTTGGCAACTAGCTTGAGGATCTTCCATCGAGCAAAGTTTCAATTTTCAACCTCTCGATTACACGTCGACGTTACGTCGGCGTTTGGTACATTCGTTCCTTCATTAAATTATTATTGTCTGTTTATTTAGTTTAGATCACTTAATTTTATTGTCTTTAATTATTTATTTATTATCATAATTAAAATGGAAGGATTAAAAGGTATGTTTAAGGGTAAAGGTAAGGGTGCTTCTTCTAGTAGGGCAACCTGTGGCAATGGTACTTCTTCTAGTCATCTTATTCCTACACAGGATGATTTTGTTGATACTCAACATTTTCCTACAATACCATTAGATTTAGACCAGGAGCTATTTTCTGGAACTCAAGAAGACTTTAATTTAGACGATGATCTAGATGATATACCCACTAATGTTGATGACAACACACCCACTAGTGCACCTTGGTGAAATACCTCCTATTCCCCCTAGTATGAGACGAGGTCCAGCAAAACAACCATTAAAATCAGATGCATGGACATTTTTTGATAGGGACGTAGAGAATCAAGTAGCCATATGTAAAATTTGTAAAAATGTTTTAAAATTTAAAACCGGAAAAGGTCACGGTGGGACGGGGGTTTAATTAGACACGTAGTAAGTGCTCATCCAGCTAGGTATGCCCAATACCGGTTGCAATTTAGATTTTAGACAATTGTATTTGTATTACAAAAAAATCATATGTCTATTAAATAATATAAGAGGCACAAAAACAGCCTTGGGATGTTTTTATTACACTATCTTGTTTTGTTTATTGAGTTTTTTTATACATATGTTATTTTTTTTAAAAAAAAAAAAAAAAACCGCCGTATCCCGACCCGAGCCCGAGCCCGCCCCGAGCCCGCCCCGACCCGAGCCCGACGGGATCGGGACGGGACTTGCTCCGGTCCCGCCGGACCCGACCCCGCCGAGCCCGCCGACCCGACCCCGCCCCTTCTCCCGTCCCGCCCCGACCCCGACACCGCGCGGACCGGCCCGCCGGAGACCCGAGCCCGGCCCACTGGCCACTCCTAGTTTTTTCTAGTGTGCCGGGTCGGGTTGGGTCGAGAAATTTTTTATTTTAAAAAAAAAATTGAATTTCCAAAACTGAAATTGACATTCACACCTACACTACCATGAAATTTCAACGTTGAAATCTATTGTGTATCGTGAGATATTTACTAAAGGAAAAGAAAAATTAGAAACCGATTTGGGAAAAACACAAATTGTTTGAAAAAACGGACATCTGAGCGTAGAGTTATGACCATTTAAAGTTTCACCAATTTACAACTACTTTCTCTCCCTACATTTTATGTCAATGCTTCCGTGATATGTTAATCAAGTTTATGCTGCATTCGCCTTCCATAAAAGTTTCATAGACTGACTTCAATGACTATGATTCAAGAGATAGTAGTAGCCTAAAATAAAAATTAAGAATGATTATATATTTAATTCGGTTTTTTTCAGTTCGGTTCGTATCCAAAATTAAAAAACCGAACTGAATCACTAATCCTGATTCGGTTCTCCGATTTTTTTGCCCACCCCTAGCGCTTGCTATAATTCGAAGGTTGCGCAGACCCCTTCAGCTGATTAGGAATGTGAAGGCCTCTCATTCGAAAGGAGACCGGGAAAAGAAAGAGTTATGCTATTGACCGAGCCCTTTCGTCTCTTTCTTTATCGGGTTATAATGATTTTGTGACTTTTTTGGATTCTTTTTCTCGTCTTACTACGGTTTATCAACTAATATCGTTGGATGATGTTCGTTTTATCCTTAGAACCCATAACATAAGAAAGTCGTGGAGTGCATAAGCCCCTTTAGAGATAGGGGCGACTTTCTTGTGATAGTAATTGCGAATGAGCAAGTAGGGGGCGCCTACCGAGCGAAAGCGGAGTCTCTAGAGATCAATCAACTGAACGCCTTCAAAGTTGTATCCAAGTTGTAATAAAAGAAAAAAGAAAGAATAAGAATACAACTAGAGAATTGAAGCTTCCCCTTCGAATGAATTGGATTCGCTGCCCCTCTAATAGAAGCGGAAGATACAGACTTAGAACTTTCATCCCGCTTTCCCTATTTCAATGGAAAAGGGCGAATCGCCAATCTAATAGCCCTTTCTTCAGCAACGGTCTTTCCAAGCTTTAATCAGTTTATTGAATTATGTTACTCCCTCCAAATAAAAAAGAGTGTCCACTAAATCTCCACTAAACTCTTATTTTTTAGTTAAAAAGGAGTGTTCACTTATCAAATTAAGAAAGAATTTCATATTTGTTCTTATTAAGTGTTAACTGACCAACTTCCAACACATATTTAATGAGGGTAATTTGAGAATTTAGTCAAATTACCTATTTTTGTCTAGAAGTTAGTATTTTTTAAGGGTGTGCAAATGACAAGTGAACATTCTTTTTTATCCGGAGGGAGTATCAAACTATTAATCATATTATATTTATTGATCTTTAAGGCCCAAGGTATTATTTTCCACAATATTAGTAGTACTACTATAGCATTTATTATTGGCTTTGCTTCTCTATATCACACGCTAACATTTTAGAATGTTGTTATACATTATTATTGGAAATTTGAAACCAACGGTAATTTGACCAAGTTATTCCTACTCTTTTTCTTGATCACCTGGAACGCACTTTTTGTTTAGGTTTAATTATTATGAGGTAATCATGCTTTTTTGGCAAAGATAATAGGGGATAACATTGTATGTCTGTTTGGATAAAATATTTATCCGAAATTGTTCAATTTTTAACTTTTCTTTCATCTTCTTCTCTCTCCTCCTAACTTCTCACCCCCCAAATTTGCTCCACCACAATCACCACCATCGTCCATCTTCCCCAGCCCCTTCATCTTCATCTCTCTCTTCGTCTCAACCGCCCACTGCCACCCCAAACCTCCACAAATCGCCACCTAAATTCCACCGCGATACCACCCCCATCGTCCATCACCACCATCTTCCTCATCAGCCACCACAACACCCAACTCAACCCCCACCCCCATTGTCGTCTCCTCCCTGAAACCTACCAACCGCAGATTGCCAACCATCCTCCTCCGCGTACCACCCCTATTTCCGTCACCTTTCCCACTGTAACACAGATCTGCCCGAAAACCTGTACTTTCTGGTGACCTTTGACTGCAGTGGCGGTGGCGGTAAGGCTAAAACACCGGATATAGCCAGATCTGGACGAGGACATTTGTATGAGTTTGTATAATTTTGTATAACAGTGTCAAAGTGTGTTTAAATATTTCTTATACACTTTTATACAAGGTTGATACATTGTCTCCACTAAATACATACAGTTGTATATTATTGTATAATATTATATATACTTTTATACACGTTTATGCATTGTCTACTCCATATGTATAAAGTTGCATACCGTGAATATGTAACTATGTAAATGTAAATTAAAAATATGACTATAAAAATATAATTTATTATGTTAAATTGTATATTATTGAAATTATCCCATAAATAATATAATATATTAAATTACTTGATTTGGTACAAATATAAGTGCAAGTGTCTTTTTTCAAAAGAATCTTATTCATTCTCACCTCTTGGTTCAGTTAACACAAGTAATTCACGCGTCTAAAGTTTTATTAGTCTAACTTAATACAAATCAAAGATGGATGAAGCGTTGCGACACCGAATTAATCTGGGCTTGATAATTGTGATGCATGACATAAATTTACATATAAAAAATTACTAAAATTGTAACATATATTATTAGATCTGAATCACAATTTTAACACTACAATGAATAAGATAAAAACCTTAAATATTAAACCCATAGAGTTTAAATCATATATTAGTTTCTGAGAACAATAAGCAATAACATTACTGATACGTGAATCCAGTGACCTGCCCTAAACGTAAAACAACCTGATTAATATTTTATATAACCAACTCAACAATTGTACGTGAAATGCTAACAGCCAAATGGAGACAACAAGCTTAGGGTGGGATGACAATGTTAAACTTCTTACAAATTCCATTGCCATCGAATATCAACAAAGTCATGGACGAAATCGAAAGGAACTGAAAAACTATGTAGAAGTAAATGCCAAATGCATATATAGTTTTGTCAAACAAGAAAATAAAGGAAATGATCAAAGGATCCACCCTGGTGCTTTATGTCAAATTAATTAAAAGACTAATTCAAGTGGAGATATTACTCTTGAAGAAAATTATCTGTTATGATTCATGAATGTGTTTAATAAGGTCTATCTTATTATCCTAGTTGACTTGCCCAATTTTCAGTTTTTTTTTTGGTATTCTGTTTTGTTCTAGTGCTAATGACCAATTTATATTAGGGAAAAGGTCAAAAATACCCCTCAACTTTGGGGAAAAGGTTAAAGATATCCTCCGTTACTAATTTGGAGTAAAAAATACCCGTCTCGTCATTAAAGTTTTTAAATATACACATCTCTTAACAAAAATTTTCAAACTAACCCGATTTCAATTTTTAAACCCGCTCCACTATTTAACCCGACCCAACTAAGTTTACTTTGTTAAGTCCATTCCTGCATCACTGAAACCATGTGTTTAACTTTTCTTTTCCGGTTGCAACTTGTTCAATTTCCTTTTGCTTATCTAGAATGCTGAGATCCACTTTTACATAAATCAAAACCTTTGACTTAACGAGAATTTGCTTATTGTTATGTCTTGTTATTAACATTGGCATTTTCTCTACAAAAAAGTATAGTCCCATCCACCTTACCTATCCTGCATATGCTTCTCTTTTATGTCGTAAAAATTGCGGTCTTTCAGGATTCGGTGAAATGAAACTTCCACATTGGATAGATCCTAAGTAAATGATTTTTATGATTCCATAGACTCAGCTTGTTGCAATGGCCTTTCATAGTGCAAAATAATAATAAAATTACTTGTACTGGATTCCCCTTTCTTGTTTGAGCACCATGGAAAAAAAGAAACTTGGAGATCTTTGTTTTCACCATTTGTTTATCCAGGGCGATTTTGCACATGCGTGGTTATAATTTTCTTGAGATGTGGTCTTAACTTTTTCGGGTTATTTCTCCAAAAAAGGTGGAATCTCCCACCCCAGGAGCCCCACACCCCGGTCCGACAGGTCTGTGAAGGAGGTAAATCATGGTGACTCAATTGATTTCAAAGGTTAGACCAGTACCACGCTGCGCACAAGGGGCCCTCCTTTATTTCAAGAAGAAACCCCCACACTGCCGCTGACGGGATTCGATCCTTGGTCATTTCTCCAAATATCCCCCTTGAAACCAATTGAGCTGCCCAAGAGGACAACTTTTTCGGGTTATGATGTTAGAAGGTAAGGATAAGTTTACTTAGTTGAGTCGGGTTAAATAGTGGAGCGGGTTTAAAATTAAAACGGATTATTTTGAGGGATTTGAGAATTTCCGTTAAGCCGTATATTTGAAAACTTTAATGACATGAGAAGTATTTTTTATTCAAATTCGTAACGAAAATTCGTAACAAAGGGCATTTTAGCCTTTTTCTCAAAGTAAAATGATATTTTTGACCCTTTTACCTTTATATTATGGTCAATCAGAATAAGTGCAAATTTCACGTGCATATATATTTACTTCAGATATACATTATCTAAAGTTAGGTTTGACAAAACCAAAATTCAAACACACATATGAGTGAAGTTCATGCATTTTCGCTTGAAGTTCGGGCAAAAATGACTAAATTTCAGTTACATATGACTGAAGTTCGAACAAAATTTTGTTGAAGTCAGGCAAAATATGACTGAACTTCAGCCATATAAAATTTAAAATATTGTGTTTGAAGTTAGATTTTGTCAAGACTAACTTCAGACACCCTATGAAGTTGTCCGAAGTGAAGTACACCTAAAATTGAGTATGCAACTATGCATGCAGCCATGCACTATGATTTGATAATTATAAAGCCTACCAATGGATTGCAAATTTGAATTGGACCACTCTCAAAAGCGAGTTCATGAATCATGATGAGTTTAATTGCGTTGGCAAACTTTGTTGATCATGCAAGAAAGCATATCTTTTTCTTTGTGCGCAAATCAGTAGAAACCATAAATACACAAAATAACTTTTTGACAATATGTTTTTTCATCAAAGGGAAATCTGATGTGACCACTTTGATTCAAGTAAATATGACATCGTTAATTGTTTTTATTTCTTTCTCTTTTTTAAGGCAATAAATTACATCTCTCTCGGACATGTAAAATTAGAACAAGTTAGTCCCCCGGGCATAGCTGGATGACAAATGAGGAAAACTTAAAATTCAGCTGGAGGCCTGCAACGTGGGTTCGAACCCTGGTGGGAGCAATTTGCTTTCTTCTGGGGTAGGACCTTGTAGGTGATATCAGTTGCTCTGTTCTCAAACCCTGGTCATTCAAGCACATCCCGCGATTGATAGTAATGCTGAGAGACCGGGTCTACTATCTCCAGGAATAGTGTGACGTAAGCCGGGAAGCTGGATATAAAAAAAAAGTTTGGAAAAAGATATTATGGCCTGCAAAAGATTATGGACAAAGTTCAAGCCTGTTAGACAACACAACACGTGAAAAACGTAATTACTTTATTATTGTAGAAGTAATTACACCAAGGCTTGAACACTATAACTTGATCACAATATACACCAAATTCTTACTCTTTTATTTTTACCAACACTTGACACTCACACTTTAGCTTACACACACTTTAGACTCACTTGGACACTTTTTGGATGCACACTTAGGACTTAAGTACTCACTTCTTACTTGAGTACAACTTACTTGCTCTCATTTCTTGAAAACTTCTTACTCACTTAATTACAATTCAAATAGACCACATCTATTTATAGGTGGTGATGGAAGAATCTAGTTAAGATGCTTAATTACTACTCTATTCTAGAATATTCCTCACTACCTTTTTCTAGAATCACTCTTCTATTTATTTCTAGAGTTATTCTTTCTAGACTCCACTCTAAAACTTTCATCCTAAAGTTCTTCTTTCAACTATTTGAACATTCTAGATTGATTATCCATTGTCTTGGATATTAAGTTAGATGATGACTTTTAAGTTTTAACACAAGCCTACTGGTGACGTGATTGGTACCAAGTACCAACCTAGCGGTTTAAATTGCCCAATTTGGAGAGCGAAAAAAAAGTAGCTAGAAATTGCACGGCTTGTCTTTCAAATGGACTGGTCTTCAATTTTTGCCTTTAAAATGGAAGTTATGCCTACGTTGTTTATGGGATTCGACACAAATTATGTCTAGTAAAAAACTTATGCCCCAAAAAGCATAACTTCTATTTGAGGAGCAAAAGTTAAAGACCAGTACAAAATAAGAACAAAAATGCAAATGTCCCAAAAATAATGGAAGGCCAAGCTTAAGCTTGGATCAATTTGCAAATAATAGCTGGAACCTATACACCGCGTGCCCTAAGAGCATGTTTAGTAGGGATGGCAATTGGGCGGGGCGGGTGCGGATACCCCCTCCCCAGCACTCGTACCCACCAGAAAATTTTATACCCGCCACCTACCCGCCACTCGTGGCGGGTATAATTTTCAACATCCATACCCGCATAGGCGGGTATATTCCTAAATCCACACCCGCTCCACCACCCAAGTGGATATCCGTCACCCGCCAATACCCCCGCCTGCCATATTTCGTAATCAATTCATTTGTGATCAATTAGTGATCAACATGATCCAAAAAATTCAAATTTCAAAAATTATCCCAAAAATTTGAGTCAAGAATCAATATCGCAATCTTATTTTCTTTGGGAGAGAGGGAGGAGAATTCCAGATTTTTTCACCATCAGAATTCACCATTTTTTCCACCTCTTCTCTCTTACACAACAAAGAATCAAGAAAACAAAAAATTATCCACCCAAATAACTATATATTACAAATGTAGACAAAACCCAGATATTTTGGGCTTGGGGCGAGTATAAGGCGGGCGGGTAGGCGGGCGGATGCGGGGCGGGGGAGGCGGTATGACTGCAAATCCACCACCTACCCGCCTACCCGTGACGTGTACATTTTCAATACCCATACCCGCCCCAACTGGGACGGGTGCGGTGCGAAATCCGCAAAATTATACTCACCTGCCATCCCTAATGTTTAGACGGGCTTATGACATAAGTTATGAATTATTACTTATAGCATTTCCCTTATTTTTGTTATTTTAACTTAAAATAAGTGTTTAAAAATACTATTTTATTTTATCCAAATACTATAAAAGTACTTAAAAACTATTTTGACTTAAAAACACCTAAAATAAGTCAATCCAAACATCCTCTAAATCTGTTACAATTGGCTATCGGCCAATTCAAGGAATTCCCAAGTCAAGAGTATCCATTTATCACGAGGAAGGTGTATTATTAAAAAACTGAAGATATACCCGAAGCAAAGACTATTTAATTAGACAAGGACTACGATCAACCGTCAAGTCAGTCAAACCAAAGACTTGTTAGACTCTCCGAGAATCAGCCCCCGAAGCCACCTCATTTACATCTGATAGCAAAAGCTCGGAACGATCCATCCGGAAAGGTTCAAAGTGCACGAGCCGGAGACAAATCAAACAATAATCATATTATGAGATTTACGATATTTTATTTAACCTTATTTAATACGCATGATCTCAATCATGTAACAACTGAAATAGGCGAGGATCACGGAAGCAGTTACCACTAACTTATCCTATAAATTCCATCATTTCCCCACTATTGTTATCAATATGAAATCACCTGCTACGCACAACTTTATACTTATTTTCTCTCAATTTTATTGTTCATCATTGTTCTTCAGAGATCTTCATATGAGCTAGGAGAATCAATACGAATTTCTCTATCTCTTACTTTCTCAATCATCTCGCTTTGTTATTCTTATTACGTCATTTTCGTTATATTCACATAGTCAAAGGAATAACACAATTTGAATTAATTATATTGTTGTGACCTCATTATTAACAATTTAGCTAATTGACCTAATAAACGAATTTTAGGCTTTACAGTAGAATGTCATGAAGAGGGCAAGTCAACTTCAACAATATTGAGGTTTAGCTCAAACACTCGTGCATAAATACAAGAATGCAACACATAGAAGGCTAGAACTTCTGGCCGGGGTGGGGGGTGGGGGGGAGGGGGAGCTAGGTAGAATGCAAGAGTATACCGTGCAAGTAAGCAAAATGAACTCCTCTGCATATATATAAAATTTGACATCCCGGGATTATAGAATTCCTAACTCCCTCCAGCAGTTACAAGACAACATACGGGGAAGGCCGAAAACCTTCCACACTAAGCAGCAATTAGTCCACTGGGAGATGTGAATCATTCCTGATCTAATTAGTACTACATTAACATTAGGAATGATTGCTGAAACCACGATTCATGAACAACGATACACGATGGATGTAGGCGTAAATCAGTTGTAGTTTGGAACTGATGCACTGCAATCCAGCTTCACGGCAAAGTCCTCTTGGGAGGTCCCAAGTATCTGTCTAAAAGTAATATTGCTAACCTGTACTGCTGAATCCTGCAACAACAAATGAACTACAAGTTTAAGAAGCCGATTTCACCAGAAATTAAACTATGTAAATAGAAGTTACCTACATGTTTTGTACATTGTTCATGATCACAATAGAACTGGTCGATAATAATAGGGTTATAAGAATCTTGTGACAATATTCTCTCAAAAATGATTTTCCTAGCATGCCCTTGGCCTCCCTGATTAAACAAAACAAGAAAATTATTAAACAACAAAGCATTACCTGTATTTAAGGCTTTAAGCTGCTCTATCTTTTGAGCTCAATTTACGCATGATTAACTTCTTTTCCAGATTATCCAATGTCAAACTTGATCAGATTATCATTGAAAGTATATATATTAGTAATACAGTAACACCTACCTGCCATGTCTTTATCTGAGCACCATTTGTAGATTTTATGAACACGACGTCACTAACAACAATGTTTTCAACGTTGTCATTAGATCCATGCTTGCCTAGACTTCCAATACTGCATTCGGATTCAGTTTACCTTCAACTATTATTCCATTCTCAAACACAGAAAATAAATTCAAGAAGACAAAAGTGAGGAGATAAAACTAACCTTATACCATGCCCTGGTCCGCATATTATGTTGCTGATTTTCAGATTGGAACATACATCTACAATTGAGATACAATCATCCCCTGCATTTTCATGAAAATTTAGGGCGATCTTCACAAAAACCAAAATTACTAAGAAGAGTTTATCCTTAAAGTTGATAGACATATATGTCCAAAATTACCAGTTCCAATTCGACATTGATTAAAGGAAACATCTCTGCTGCCTGAAACATGAATACCATCAGTATTAGGACTTTTTGCTGGGGCATCTTTGGTTATGTTTGATACTGTGGCAGATTCCGCGCTCTCAATATAAGCATGCATGCGAGGGTTGTCCTTAAAGCTCAGTCGCTTAGACTAACGTTTATGGAATGTGAAATTTCGAAAGCCTACAAAAGAATCTTGTTATTAAATGCCAAATATATGCTATATCATAAGTCATTATTACAAAAAAATCATGTTAATGAAAGGTTTCCATAGCATCCAAAACTTACAGTTGGTCTCATGCGGTCCTGAAAATAGAGGTAATAGAAACTGTTAGAAACCTAGAAAGAATCAATAACAAAATATAATAGAATCCCACTTGAACTATGGAGGATGTTTCACTTCCACACCCTAAAACACAAATACCTTTTGAAAGATTTATGGAATCAACCTAATAAAAATATAAAATCTACTGAATTGACTTACATTATCATCCCACCATTTGTGTCCGCGACCATTAATTGTTCCATTCCCACGTACGGTAAGGCCGTTAACATGTTTAAGATGAATCCACTTATCACAACGATTGGCCAAACACCTCCATTCCGAGGGTTCACTTGGTCCAACTATATTTCCATTTATCTGCAAAATCAGTAAATTAAGGTAGGAGGTACTTAGACTCAAAAAATTACTAATACTTAGGATAATACAACCTGATAAATAAGAATTACCAGATAATTAAATACCTCAATAGTGACGCCTGATGATACGCAAGGGCCAAGGGATGAAGCAAGAACGTATTGCCAGAAGGAACGTACATTGTCGGAAAAGAAGAAGATGATGTGCATGTTGCTTCCCATGTTTTGTTGAAAGCCTATAAACAATTTGCAAAAAGAAAAAGCTGCTTAGTCTATTAATACCTCCTAATATCTAACACTAAGTAATTCATCTATTCATGGATTGTTATTACATTAGTTGCATCGGTCGAGCCATCTCCAACTGCACCCTAATCAAGAACATTGAACACTGGAGGTCTTGCAAAAATCAATGAAGGCAGAAGTAAAGCAATAAAGAATGAGATTAACATCTTCATCGTGATCTTCTGGAAATTCGAAAAATTACGGAGAGCTTATTGTGCGATCACAGAAAAGTACTAGCAGCAAGTTATAACCTAGCAAAATTTATACTGATAATGCATGCAATTAAAGGACTTATCTGATTCCTAAGTGTTATTATCCTAGTAAAACTAGTCCATGTCGTACATTAATTCTAAAGTGACATAAATTAGGAACAAAGTAAGCAATTGAAAATCCGAGTCCACGAGTAAATTGAACTACTACTAGTCTACTATAGAAGTGTTGGAAATTTGCCTTTGGTGGGGAGGTGCGTCCACCCATATTTAATGACTTAAACACTAAGTTTGCGCATGTTGGAGGCTTTGTCTCTTCACACGTGCATAATCTACTAGGTGAGTAGATGACCGTAGGGCCAAAGATCGTCAAATTCCGTTGAGAAATGAAAGAGATATTGGTCCACGAAGTAAAGTGTTTGAGGCATGGAAATATGGTATGGGACAAATCTACCACATTTATGGGAAAATGAAGAATTGTTCTCTTTATAAGTCTCAAAATTGACTAAGGGTTTGGGACTCCAAGGGGTAACCAATGTGTTTGAAGGAGGGAGGACCTAGATGTGCTTGGGTTCAAGGCTAAGTTCACACGCGCGCCGCCCACCGGTCCGGGCTCGGGTCTTGGACCCCCAAATTGCTTAATATTTACAGTTTGGTCCCTAAAAAGATGAAATTGGGAACGACGGAAGCCTGTCGTTTGGGTTGATTTTTGGAGCATTAAAACTCCATTAATCTGCACTTAATCTCCTCCCTAAAAGCTCATTTATGTTGCACTAGTGGCCATTACTTGGCAGTTGAGAAGGCCCTCCCCTTATACTATATATTGAAGTTTTTGGCTCAATTGTGGAGACTACTACACAGAGATAAACAGAAGAGAGAACAATCGAAATTCTGTCCAAAACGTGAGCAGAAACAGTGGACAAAAACATAAAACTCTTCTTTCCTTTTTCATTCTTCAGCAAGTCGTTTCGTGTTTGTTTTCTTCGTCAGAATCAACCTATTTGTTTTGGAGTGTTGATTAGTTGTTGTTTTATCTTGGGAGACTATTGCCCGTTAACGTAAAAGCATATATACGGGGCAATCTTGTCTTAAAGACAGAGAGTCATCTCTCGACTCAGCCACAGTTGTAACAATCCAGATTTAGTGTTTCTTCATTTCAGGTTATCAAAATCCAACGCTCAACAAGCTTGCGGTAGTTATGAATATTGGCTACTTATTTATCCTTTCGAACACTTGTAATATTTATTTACTTACCGTACTACAATTTATTGTTGGAAATTAGCCTTTGGCGGGGAGATGCGTCCACCCATCTTTGATGAATTAAACACTAGTGTTTCGCATGTTGGAGACCTTGTCTCTTCGCACATGCATGATCTACGAAGTGAGTAGATGACCGTAGGGCCAAGAATCGTCTAATTTCGTTGAGAAATGAAAGAGATATTGGTCCACGAAGTAAGGTGTTTGAGACATGGAAATGTGGTGTGGGACAAATCTACCACATCGGTGGGAATAGGAAGAATTGCTCTCTATATAAGTCTCTAATGTGGTAAAGGGTTTGGATCCCCAAGGGGTATCCCATGTGTTTAAAGGAGGGAAGACCTAGATGTGCTTGGGTTCAAGGCTAAGCCCACACGCGCGCCGCCGCCCGCCCGTCCGGTCCGGTCCGGTCCGGTCCGGTCTCGGGCTCGGGTCACGGGTCACGGGTCACGGGTCGTGGGCCGTGGGCCTTTCTGATATTATCTTTTTGGACCAGAGAACTCTGCCAGATGTACAGTTTGATCCCCGAAGTTTCATATGTACAGTTTGGACCGTAATTCTTTTATATGTACGTTTGGTCCCCGAAGTTTCAATATTTATAGTTTGGTCCCCTGAATTTCGGAGACTTTTTCTCGCCTACCGTTGGGATCTGTTTTTTGAGGAATTAATCAGCCATTACTTGGCTGATTAACTCCTCCATTAACAACCCATTACTTGGGCAAGTTGGGCGGCCTTTCAATGGCTATTAACACCATTACTTGGCTGTTTTAATGCCCTCCTAAATGGCCATTAACAGCCATGTTTTGGCAGTTGGACAGCCCTTCTCTATGCTATATATTGAGCTTCATTTGGCTCAATTCGAGGCAGAATATAGACGAAAAATAGGCCACAAAATAGACGAAAAAGACACCGAAAAATCAGCAAACCGGTGGGCTGAAAAATCAGCAAAAAAGTGGCTGAAAATCGGTCAAAAACAAGTGACCAAACCCTCACGTATACACAAGATATACACTACAGAGACACACTATATACACAGAGACAAAAGAGAAGAGTAAAGAGAAACTCTTCCTTCCTATTCCATATCTTCAAAGCAAGTCGAGTCATATTTGTTTTCTTCGACAGCTCAACCTATTGGCTTTGTAGTGTTGAGATTAAAGTGTTGTTTTATCTTGGGAGACTATTGCCCGCTAACGTAAAAGCATATATACGGGGCAATCTTGTCTTAAGGATAGAGGGCTATCCTCGACTCAACACACAACGTTGTAACCTTCCGATTTAGTTGTTTCTTGATTTCGGGATATCAAGATTCAAGACACAACATACTTGCTTGCGGCGAGTTCTCAAAGTTGGCTTTGCAAGGTGATCAAGATTCAAGACACAACGCACTTGCGGCGAGCTTTGAAGTTTGACCATTTATTTATCCTTTCGAACATTTGTAATAGTTATTTACATCCCGTCATCGCTTTATAAAGTACGATAGAGTACCAACAACTTAAGACAAGATTGTATAGTATTACTATTAGTGTTCGAAAGATGTCGGTCAAAAGTTGTATGACCAAATACGGATATGGCAATGGGTTTCGGTAGAAGAGAGTGATGATGATGAACGTGTTCATGGTGTCACCGCTACCAAGACTCGGTGGGAAAAAACGCTCTCGAGAGCCGAGGATGTCAACTCGGGATAAGAGGAGAAGATCGAAGATGTACTTCTATCTTGCGGCAGAAGGCCCGTATATATCCCGGACAAAAGATCCGAATAATGGTGAGAAGGAAATGGACACTCGGTCCGATGAAGTGACCGAAGTGAGCCGAATCCGAAATTGGGATAAGTAGTTTTTCTTACTTGTCAAGAATAAAGATTAAATTATGTCCGATTAAAAATGGATTAAAGTAAGGAGGAATATGAAAATAATTTATATTCCTTATGCTTTAACAAATCGAAGTTTAATCTCATCTTCTTTTCTCGTTTAAAGATTGGATTTTGTAAACGACTTAAGAAGATCCGTTCTTTTAAGTGTAATTACTAAAGTGTGTAAAGTATGTTCGCACATACGAGGGAGTAAGATCCACCGATCGTGCGAAAACTCGTTACCACTCTTAAGTAAGCGCCAAGAATTATCGGGCACCAATCTTAACGAAAGGAGTCTAAAAGTTAAAGACGTTGAGCCCGTCATATTATTTGGCGAAGATCCTTCATAGGATGATATTGGACACTCGGTCATACAAAGCCTCCGGCGACCGGAGTGGGCCAAAATTCCTTTGATATGATTATATTGGACACTCGGTCATACAAAGCCTCCGGCGACCGGAGTAGGGCCAAAATTCATTTCATAGGAAAAATAATGGACACCTAGTAAGGTGGGCCACGTTTCCGTGTCTTAAATGATCCGAAGGCCTAAAGAAAAGGCAAAAGAAATTGGACACTCACCGCCAAAGCAACCGGAGTGGGCTGAATATCCGGATCACATATGATCCGGTTACGCCCTAACCACGGGTAAGAGGTTGTTCATGTGAAGCAACACCACCTCTAAAGTAGAAGGGGTTGGAGAGGTTGTCCTCAATAGGACTTCATGGATTGGGATCACTCAAAGATGAGGTGATACATATTCCTAACTTGGTTTAAGGGACGCCGTTGGTCAAGTGGTTTGAGATTAGTCCAACAGTGTCCGTGATAACTAAGAATGGTACAAGTATGTCCGTAGCCAAATGAATGATATATTTGTAATCCGTGCGTCTATGCCATCATAGATTAAGACACGTTAAATAGCAAGTCATTCAAAAGCTAACGATGTTGAGATTGTTGCCTTCTTCGACATAAACCCTCAAAATAAATGTGAGGTAGATGAAGAGGCAAAATCACCTTTCCAAATTCCGTCAAGGGAATAGCGAAAGAAGCATCGCTCCTCTAGAACTTAGTCACACCTACTTGGGTGATTTGAAGTTTATACAAAATAGAGGGGAGACAAGTACGTTGTGATCTTCATTGATGATGGTACAACGTATGGAATCCTTTGTTTGTTAAAAAGCAAAGATGAAGTTGTTGAAGCGGATAAGCGCTACAAAGCGAAGTTGAATATCAACTAAGCCTACGGATTGAGAAATTCGTAGTGATAGAGGGAGAATGTGAAGCATCGTTCATTAAACGACCGCTCATTACTCACCTCGCCTAACGGTGTTAGCCAAGCGCAAACCCGTACGCCTAAATTATGTAGGGCAAGGCGATCTCACCGCTAATGCGATTCTCAACGAACTCCGCATAAGGATAAGGATAACTCTCCGTGTGAGACATGGAAATGATCTCACATACAAAAGTTGTGATGTGGGATGGCTTGGTAGAAGTTGGACTACCGAGACAGTCAAGTTCGACCTAAGATCGTAGATTGCATATCCACCGGATCCGTAAATAACGAAGAGTGCCGATCGCCTCTTGGCATCAAAGAACGTTGAATTCTTTTAAGATAGCTTTCCTTGAAAAAGGAAAAAGGAGTAATTGCTCAAGGTTATCAAGAACCCGCGAGGGCCTGACTGTCCGGAACTGGACGTTCCGTATCTACAGGACTCGAAAGTTGCTGGCTATCCGGAACTTAATATTCCAGATCCGTTGAGAACTCGGGATTCTAGATGTTGAACCGAGAAAGAGCAAAGAGGGGACAAAGACTTGTTCCATACCTTCTAGCTTGTATGGTTGAGAACAAACCACGGACAATTAATAAATAATTGTCATCTCCAAAAGCGCTGCTTTGGAAAGAAGCTACAAAGAGAGAAATAGACTCTATCATATAGAACCATACTTGCGTAATGGTTGATCTTCCTCCGGGAAAAGAACCTTTGGGTTGTAAGATGTGCTCCTCTGTGAGTAGCTTCACATCCAGGGCCATTGCAGTCTTGCGTGGCATGAATGTTGAATTAGCCTTCCCAACCGTAGAGTTGGAAGAAGAGAATCAGACTTGGTTTGCCGGACTGTTGGGCTTCTTCCTGAACTTTCATCTTGGTCCCTGAAATGTTTACATTTTGGTCCTGAAAGTTTCAGATAAAACAGGAACAATGAATCTGACCACAGAAACATTGACTCTGAAGTTAGAATGCCAACAGTTGGAGAATCAACAGTCTAAAAGTAAAAGTCATATTGAAACAAAGTCTCGATATGAAAGATATGGGTATCACAGATGACATCTTTGGAATTGGATTTCTAAGACATCTAACGGACTGGTCGATAGTTGACAAGTCTCGTTGAAGCCACCAATGGATATGAATCATAGAACTGATTGGAATCATGGTGCACCCATAGACAAGGAGCGATATGCTCAGGTCACGTGTAGTTCAATGTATTGTACACACTACAACCGACCTGGTATCGTCTTCCAAAGCAGATCAGTTGAACTAAGGTTCACTGATGATTTCAATACATGATCAATAGAAAGGCGTTAAGTCGGATATGACGATATCTGAATTATTCACTTATCTACGGATTATAGTATTCTGGATGTCCAGCGGTTCCGAGAGAACACCGTGATGCAAACCGGACATCACTATGAAGAACACCAAAGCCACAAGTAAATGTGTATGGTGGTTCTTGGAAAATCCTCTAAGCAAACTTGCATCACCGATTCATGATGGAATCGGGGTTTATCGCTTTATACAAAGCATGAAAGAAGTTGAGTAACTTCACGACTCTTTAGAGGACGTCCCTTATTGGGAGAAACCCGTGCCTTCAGCAGTTATACATCGTGGCTAGCCGGTCGGCTTCGGGAAGGACACGGATGACGGCGTCCGGACATATCTTTTAGGATCCGTCGGAGACATAAGCACAGTATGGCGTTGATCATCACGGGTGTCACATCCTTGTTTACTAACTAAGGGACTACCCGGAGATCAAGTGTTCTCGCCTGTCTAGGGGAATTGGCTTAAAACCCAAACAATACGAACCTTTGCGGTGGAAACCCAACCATACTGATTGGAGATCCCAAGAATGTGGTTCAATGGGAAAACTAAGCGGCAAAAGGTTCGGTTTAGCGCTTCGGTGGAAGCAAGAAGCACTTCGGATGATGATTTCGTACGGAAACATGAATCCAAAGTCGTTCCCGCGATAGACATTAAAGTGTCGCTCGCCGTGGTGGGTAAAGGTTAAGCTTCCAAACCTTTAAAAGATCCTCAAACGGTTGAGGTTAAGGTTGGGGGAACTTTTAATGATTCCTAACACTTGTGAAGTGGGGTATAGCAGGATACCTTGTAGGAGATCACCTATTTAAGTGCGAGGATGGCCGACTCAAATGAACGCACTTAAGAATCCAAGTGTGTCCATGGCCACAACGGACGAAACGTAAGAAGGAAAATGAATAAGAAGAGTTATTGTGTTGATATCGTTGTCTTGGCTTACACTAAACACCGACGGTTCAAGACATCACGTTCACCGCGCATAAAGTAAGTAAGTCCGATGGTTTCAACTAGGGAAGGTTCAAAGCGAAAGCCACCTCTCCCGATGCAATATCGTTTCGCCGAAAGATTGTTGAAATGTAGGCACCTTGTGCGTGCGCCACAATCTCTCTTTCATAGAGGGGATTGTTGGAAATTAGCCTTTGGCGGGGAGATGCGTCCACCCATCTTTGATGAATTAAACACTAGTGTTTCGCATGTTACTGAGACCTTGTCTCTTCGCACATACGCATGATCTACGAAGTGAGTAGATGACCGTAGGGCCAAGAATCGTCTAATTTCGTTGAGAAATGAAAGAGATATTGGTCCACGAAGTAAGGTGTTTGAGACATGGAAATGTGGTGTGGGACAAATCTACTACATCGGTGGGAATAGGAAGAATTGCTCTCTATATAAGTCTCTAACGTGGTAAAGGGTTTGGATCCCCGGCGGGTATCCCATGTGTTTAAAGGAGGGAGGACCTAGATGTGCTTGGGTTCAAGGCTAAGCCCACACGCGCGCGCCGCCCGCCCGTCCCGTCCGGTCCGGTCTCTCGGTCACGGTCACGGTCGTGGGTCGTGGGTCGTGGGGCCGTGGGCCTTTCTCGATATTATCTTTTTGGACCGAGAACTCGCCGGATGTACGATTTGATCCCCGAAGTTTCATATGTACGTTTGGACCGAATTCTTTTATATGTACAGTTTGGTCCCCGAAGTTTCAATATTTACGCTTGGTCCCCGCAATTTCGGAGACTTTTTCTCGCCTACCGTGGGATGTTTTTTGAGGAATTAATCGGCCATTACTTGGTCGATTAACTCCTCCATTAACACCCATTACTTGGGCGATTGGGCGAAGCCTTTTCAATGGCTATTAATGTACCATTACTTGGTCGTTTTAATGCCCTCCTAAATGGCCATTAACGACCATGTTTTGGCAGTTGGACGACCCCTTCTCTATGCTATATATTGAGCTTCATTTGGCTCAATTCGGAGGCGTAATATAGACGAAAAATAGGCCACAAAATAGACGAAAAAGACACCGAAAAATCAAGCAAACCGGTGGTGAAAAATCAAGAAAACGGTGGTGAAAATCACCAAAAATAAAGTGACTAAACCCTCACGTATACACAAGATATACACTACAGAGACACACTATATACACAGAGACAAAAGAGAAGGGTAAAGAGAAACTCTTCCTTCCTATTCCATATCTTCAAAGCAAGTCGAGTCATATTTGTTTTCTTCGACAGCTCAACCTATTGGCTTTGTAGTGTTGAGATTAAAGTGTTGTTTTATCTTGGGAGACTATTGCCCGCTAACGTAAAAGCATATATACGGGGCAATCTTGTCTTAAGGATAGAGGGCTATCCTCGACTCAACACACAACGTTGTAACCTTCCGTATTTAGTTGTTTCTTGATTTCGGGATATCAAGATTCAAGACACAACATACTTGCGGCAGCTTCTCAAAGTTGGCTTTGCAAGGTGATCAAGATTCAAGACACAACGCACTTGCGGCGTTTTAGTTTTGAAGTTTGACCATTTATTTATCCTTTCGAACATTTGTAATAGTTATTTACATCCCGTACTGCTTTATAAAGTACGATAGAGTACCAACATTTATATCCAACAAGAAGTGCAGCCATACCACGTGAGGTAAAAATTAGCAAAATTAAGGGCATCTTTGGAAATTTGATATTTTGCAAGGTCACGTCATCTAAAATCGACCAGTCCAGATAGGATAAGCAGCAATTTGGAGCCATAGATTTCTGGGGAGAAGAAAGAGTTTGAATCCAATGAAAATTTTATGTGAAGCAAGAGTTATTGAGAGAAGCTGAAACTCTTCTCCAATGGCGGCTACAACAACTGCTTCCCTGAGAAACTTAGAGCATGGCTTTAGTTCCAAGTCCCGATTTAGCCGTTTATTTCCCGTCAATAGCGCCCCGCGATTCGTGGCCATGGCTCCTAAAAAGAAGGTATGCAATAAAATTTTGTCAATTTAAGCAATTCCCCATATTCTGTCGGTAAGATAAAGATAATTACCTCCGTTTATTAAAATCCTTATTAATCTGAAACAATCAAATTTAATTGAAGCAAAATTATACTTCTACATGAGGTATATTGATAAACTTGATTCCATGAGCTAATTTTCTTGTAATCAATATCATTGTACATCAATCAATTATGCAGTTACATGAACCCCCTTTCGCTTTATTCTTCGTAGGATTCATATAATTGAACTATTTTAATTGCTTTATCTTTGGCAACTGCAAATAAAAGAACAGTAGAAGAGAAGGCAGAGCTATCTTTAACTTTAAACATAAATGTGTGCTGAAATTAATCTTTTGCTCCAAATTTGAATTTTTGTTACGATGTCAATTCTTTTGAGCACATAATAGACTCCATATTCAGTAATGATTGGTGCAGTGATTAATGAAAGAGTTTAAGTTAAATTTCATCTTCACTTATCAATAGTCAAAAGAATGTCAATCTGTAGCAAAAGTTGGGACCGTGTTTCGCACTCACAAAGAATTACAGAGTACCGTAATACTACTAACTAACTACTTCCTCTGTCCCAATTTATGTGTATAGTTCAAATTTCGAAAGTCAAGCAGTTTAATTTTGACGGTGAATTCGGCATGAAATCATTCTTTAAATTTTTTGAAATAAATTTTACATATTTAAAAACTAAATAATAAGTAATGTAAAAATATTTAATGCAGGTGAACAAGTTTGATGATAATTGGAAAAAACAATGGTTCGGAGCGGGATTATTCTACGAGGGCAGCGAACAAGTGGAAGTCGACGTGTTAAAAAAACTGGAGAAGCGAAAAGTTTTGAGCACTGTGGAAAAAGCTGGGCTTCTATCAAAGGCCGAACAACTAGGGTTAACACTGTCATCCATAGAGAAATTAGGGGTATTTTCAAAGGCGGAAGAACTAGGGTTGCTTAGTTTGCTGGAGAAGGCGGCAAGTTTCTCGCCTGCTGCTTTGGCGTCGGCGGCGCTTCCGATTTTAGTGGCGGCTATTTTAGCAATTGTGTTGATACCCGATGATTCCGTGGGCCTTGTGGCGGCCCAAGCCGTTTTGGCTGGAGCATTCGGGTTGACTGCAGTCGGGTTGTTTGTCGGGTCAGTCGTTTTGGATGGGTTGCAGGAGGCCGATTGAAAAAAAAATTAGGGTTCCTGAAAAATATCAAATAAAGGGGATATTTTTGTAGTTCTCACTGTGAGATTTATATGGTTAATCTTGATTTATTTGGGGGTTAAAGTGTAATTACTGTTATTTTACTTTTTAGTTGCTACATGCCTTAGTTGACATTAGATTTCTCTTGAAACTAAACAACTCCTCAGGTTATGCTCATGAATTCATTTTATGTAGTTATTGTATGTGAAGCAGTATAATCAAATACTTTTTCATCCATGCTAAGCTAATTAGTAAAAATTTCTGAATTCACAGAGAAATTGAGTTTTCCTGCTATTTTATGAACAAAAGAGAGGCTTTCAGGGGAGAAGTGGAAACCCCAGAACAAGCTACAATGCTACATACAGAATATAGATTGGAACGCTGAGCGAAATAATTTAAGAAAAACTATTTCAACATGTCTACCATGAGTTTAACCAAGTGATTAATGTGATCGCAAGGGAACCTTATGGCTTATGATTTTATCTTTTTCTTTTGCAGATTTGTACTGATTCCATGGAGATCATTAACATGTTTCAAATTGATAACCAATCTTAATCAAATCTTTTTGAAGATTGCAGGCAACTACTGCAAATAACAGGGGTCCAATAACCCAGTGTAATTATAACTTTATAAGTAGCAAATCAAGTGGCGAACTTGTTAGCCAAGAATGGTGTACTAGGATGTAGTAGTAGTTTATGTTTCTGGACAGTTCCTCCTATATAAAGTAGGATTTTTTATTAATCGGATAGCTAAGAGTAAGACTTACAAATAGACCCTTGTGGTCCGGTCCTTTTCCAGACCCCGCGCATAGCGGGAGCTTAGTGCACCGGGCCCTTTTATAGCTAAGAGTAACTCTAATCAACTCTTTGGAAAATTTGATACCTCTGTTGGTACTTTCTTCCATAATGATCCTATGGCTACAGGTACTATTAGTGGTGCCTCATCCCGTACTGATGCATAATCCCAAAGAGTAGATGATTTTGGGGACATTATGTTAAATCTAGTTGCTGCTGCTTTTGTTTCTTCATGTTTCTGTACTGATCCCATTGGATTTATATATCAAAGGAAGATCAAACTATGTACTGGATTTAACTATAATCATATTATCCATGTCACCAAACAAAAATTATAGGAGGAGAACATTCAAAGTTAACGCACAAGTCACAAAACAAATAGTAAATAAAATGGAGTTAACGCACAAGTCAGTGAAGAAAAGAGAAAAAGCAAACTTGAAAAAGATATGAGATGCGGTGTATCCCGTACCTCTCGCATGCTAAGCGAACGCTCTACCATATGAGCTACAACCCCTGCTTGTTGCTGTACCCAATAGATTCATAGTTATTTGTTTTTCGTCGCCCGTCTCCTAAAGTACACACATGGCCCAGTGTGCGCATCTTTCACGAATTCTTCAATTCTGATGAATTAATGATGCATTATAGCATTTGCTGCAAATTTTAGTGTTCGGAATTGCTAGTTCCGTGCGTATCAAAGTTCTCCGAAGCCTCGAAAGTGGTGCAGAGGTGAACCAAGCAATTGACAAGGACGAAAATGATGGAGATTTTCTACTACAGTTGTTACTGAACATTTAATTTGGTTAGATACACTTAAGCATATACTGCGTTTTCATATGGCTAATCCCAAAAATTTACCGGGCTTTCCTGTCAATTTTATGCAAATAGTCTCTCGTTCTAGTTCTCAATTCTCTGATCCAGTGCCAATTTTTTTGAAGTTCTCTGTGTTGTTCTTAGCATTAGTAGCTTAATTGAATGCATGATATTCGGATAACCTTGACTTTTACATCAGTAGCTGACTAGTTCAGATGCTAATATATGATAACTATCCTGTGTGAAGAAAATTACATGTTCTAGAAATCATGGAGCAAATAGAAAATATAGTGTAATAGCATATTCGATTAGTAATACAAAGTAATTGGCATTTACAAAGCTACCAAAACACCTGAGGGTAAAAAGTGCTCCGACTTTTTTAGAAACTTAAAACATTGACAATTTGGCTAGAATGCAGACAATGTATAATAGCATTTGAATATGAGATGTGAGCAACTACAATTAGGCTTCTGATGGTGTGTTATCACCTTGGTGTCTCTCGTCATCAGGCTTTGTTGATCTGTATTTGTAGCGAGTGGCCCATAGGAGATAATGCAAGAAGTTTAATCCACTTAATATGCACATTAGCCAATAAAATCTTTCAAGGTGATAATGATTCAAATTACTCCCGTAGAGCCATGGTGTTCGCTGAAACCTGCCAGTTATATGGTTTACAATTGATACGATCACTGAGCTAAGGTAATATCCCATGGCTAGTGATGCCCAAGAGAGTGCTGTTGCCAATGACCTCATGCTTAAGGGGGCCTCTGTAAAGAAGAATTCCATCAGGCCAGCTAAGCTGAAGAGATCAGCTGATCCCAGGAACAGATATTGCAATGCTACCCAAAGAAATGTAATAGGCATTGGTTCAGTAGAATTCATTAATCCAGATTGTTCAGCCACTCTCTTCCGCTTCATCTCCACCAAAGCTGCAACAGCCATGGCTACAATTGATAGGAAAAGCCCGGTTCCAATTCGCTGTAGATGAGTAATGCCCATTTCATTCTTAGTCACTGCCCTGGCGAAGGGGATTATAATATGGTTGTACACTGGTGCCAGTATCATGGTGAATATGACTGGAAATATTGGAAGAGAAGCTGGTGGAACTTTTAGAGCACCGATATATGTGTTCATGGTGGCTGCTTGTTGTACAGAAAATGTGGAAAGCTGAGCCAGGCAACAGTTCAGCATAACGGTTGACATAAATATTGGCACGACCTGGACGACTATTTTCACATCTTGTACTTGTTTGACTGTGCAGTGCAGTGATGGGTAGGGTGCGTTGTTAACTGTTGCTTTACCAATGAACTTGAGGTCTTTCACTTCAGTTTGAATTTCTGCCTTTCGTTCTCCGTGTCCTTCTTCTTCCTCACTAATCTCAGAGTTTTGGGGGGTTTCCCTCGTGTCCAACACATTACCAATAGAATTCTTAGGAAAGAGAGAGTTGGAAAATGCTGCCACAAGAACCTGTTCAAACAATTCAAAGTGAATTACTCTACCTTATTTTAGTATGCATGTACAGGATGCCTATTAATAGAACCATACCTTAAAAATGGTTGTAATTGGGCTTCCTGTGGGAACTTTGATCCTGTAAGTCCCAGATCCGAGGAGGAAAATGGCAATTGAGCTCAATATTGCTACTGTTGAGATACCGAAGCCCCACTGCCAGCCTTTATTATCTTCGACCCACACTACGAATGTCACTGCGATCAATGCTCCACAAGCAAGACTAAAGATGTAATAATTGAAAAAGGTAGATCTGTGCTTCCTTCCTTGTGGCGAATTCTCATCGAATTGCTCCGCTCCATGTGAAGGAAGTGAACCTTTTATCCCTCCAACACCCAACGCCACCAGGTAGAGGCCAGAAAATAACATTGCTGTGTGGCCACTAGCTACTTCTTTGCATGGGGTATTTCTGTTTACTGATGCACAGATGGGCGGCCTCAGGGAAGGTATGCGAGCTTGCAATGTCAGCATCAATAGTCCCTGTTCCAGTATTTTCGATTAGTAACAGTCCGTGCGACATACCATCCTACTATACGTCTCATGCTATAATTTTCTGAATGGATATCTTTCACTTGAAAGGAGAAAGGCCGTGTGTCACGTTCTGTTTGGCAGGCTAACTAAGTGCTAAAGAAGCATAACATTCATCATGATGTTAGGAAGCTTAGGCACTTCCTTTTAAGATCCTTAAAGTTGTTACTGCAAAACTAGTAAGTCCATGCACAGAGTCCATCTTTTTCTGGGACATGAGAAAAGCCATGGACGGTTCTGCACAAAAAGCCTTGATCACTTGAGAATTTTACCAGGTGAAGTCAGATGATGGGACTGTGGTCAGGTGGTCAATACCTGTCTTCAGCTACTTTTTTGATATTGTGTTTGCTATATACTGAGCTTTCCATTATTTCTCCATGAAAGGTAAAGTAACATTTTATTATTGGTATGTCTTTTTCATTAAAAATTAGCCTGAAAATAAGCTATACTGACTTTTGTGCCATCGGTCATCAACCAAGTGATTGCGCCAGAGGCCCCTTTTTTGCATTCCTGATCTCTAACTGGACAGAAAAATTCAAGACATGTGGAATTTGGTGTACAGCATTTGTTCCTTAAATAAATAATGTCTGTTTTTTTATCTCAAAAAAAAAAAAATCTTTTTCTTCAGTTTGAAAAAGAAATAATTTCTGTTTCTGTTATGCTGCTGACCCCACAAGTTATTAAATGGTGTGGATAGAACTATATGTGATGTGGGGTAGGTAAAGTTATGAAGTGAGTTTTATGTTTGCTAATATATTCTTAGCGTATTTAGGACAACTATTTGAGTGTGGACCGTTGCTTCTTCCACAGAAGACCTCCCAGATCCTTATAACAATATCTTATGGAGACCTAAAAGAGCTGAATGTTTTTTCATAGTGCTGTAATGGTTAATGATGCACACCTGCAAATGATATTCTGTTCCTTTTGTCCATTTTCCTGTGATTGTTATTAAGGTCTAGATTGACATTCTACTCTATCTACTTGTGTCTTTTGATATAGCAGACTGTACAAAGCTGGGGGGGGGGGGGGGGAGAATGATCTCAAAGCGGTCAAACCATTTATCTGGTTAGTTCATGTTATCGAACAAAAGATAATGTCAAAGAGACAGATATCTTACCATAAATTCAATTGTTGCACTTATGATATAGATGTAATAGGTGGAGAAGAAATCAGATGAGAACCCGCCAAGTAGAGCAAGGAGGAAAGAAGTTCCCATAAAGTTCGTAACTATGTTAGCTGAAGCAGATGGAGAAAAATTCATGAATTTTGATAGATAAAGGACTAGATTGCTCGCATTTGCCAGGTATGCTAAGTTCTCCAAAATCTCCACCACTACGTCCACAATCGAAAAAAATCAGATTGATAGTTGTTACAAGCTATATCTTAATATGAATAACTAAGTTTAGACAGATTATAGTTACTAATTCATAAAGAGAGATGTGGTTTACAGACCCAATACAAAGGAGGCAGCAACAACTCCACCATGACATCTTTTAATGGCTGACCTGTTTCTCCAGTCCACATAGCCTTCCCACATGGTGAAGCCCTGCTCATGATCCTGCAGTATAGTGCATGTAGATTAAGTAAAGATTTGCTGGAAGGAATATAAAAAAGAGGTATGAGAGTTGGAATGTGCACCATCTCACTCTCTGTATGTAATGTTCCGGAAATCTTAATGTAGAAGTCCCAAGTTAAATGTTGTCCAGTCTAACAAGGAAGCCACGCCAGTGTCACCTTTAAATACTGGAAGGACGAGGATGTTCAAATTGTGTGGAAACATCTGGATCTCTGACTGTGATCCTGCACTAAGGGTGTGTTTGGTATGAAAGAAAATGTTCTCCACGGAGAATGTTTTCCTGAAAAATAAGTGAATTTTTTACCTATGGTTGATACATAAGCAGAAAATATTGTCATTTTATATAATCTAGACAAACATTACGGGGTTGGGGCGAAGGTTAGGAGTGTTGGGATGGAGGTCTAATGGGGGTAGGGGTAGAAGTGAAGTGTGTTAAAGGTTAGGGAGGAGACAATTAATGTGGAATGCCATTTGTATAACTTGTTTTTCCAGTTTCCACTTGTAAAGATATTTTCCTTATTTTCTTAAAGAAAATATTTTTCAAAAATTTTGACCAACCAAACATGGAATAATTGAAAAACATTCCTCCATACCAAACACACCCTAAGTGATATCTTTTTTTATCACTATGGTAAAACCTCATATCTTTGTGTATACATGCTTCTTAGTGCATATATTTTGTGTGTGGGGGGGGGGGGGGGGGGGGGGACTTCTATAATTTTCAGAATGGTATCGAATATCGGTTACATAGTTGACGTTGAATAATTTACTGTTTATTGAATTTAATTGCTTGGTTCATTTTAGTTATTTTACCGTAGACGATTTTTTTTTTTTTTTTGGTATGTGTGTGTTATATTTCATCCTTCTATCACAAATTGCTACCTATTCTATGTAGCATATAATGTAGGTGAGGATGGCCTGTTGTACTCCTTTAGTTTTAACTTCAGCTTCACCTCAACCCACCGTCTCTTTTGTCAATCAAGACTCAGTTACCTGTTCCCCTCCCTCTGCTTTTTGTTTCCTCCCCCAGGTACATGTTAACTTACCTCGAGGGAAAGGGCCCTGTTTGAAGTATAAGCTTCAAATACCATTCTGTAACCTTATTTCTTTTTGTGTCTGTGTGAGTACAAAAAAATTGACTGGGAATCCTGAGGGACCTGAAAGGGAGAGGAGAGGGAACAGGGAAGTGGTTCAGCTGGAAAGTGAAGAACTGAACAGCTACTTTAAACTTCACCTCCTGCTTGTATGCTGTATTACTATAGTGTTGTAGATTTCTAAGCAATGTCTCACATTGGTGAGGAAACACTAAATTAAGGTTTTTCTTATGGGTTAAGATATATTTGGACAGAATTAATTAATTGATTAATTCAGAAAATTATGAAAAAACACCATTCTTAACCATTGGTTTAATCTCAAGAGGCACCATGAAAATGCACCATTCATAACCATTGGTTTAATCTCAAGAGGCACCATGAAAATGCACCATCTATCTATAAATAGATTGTCATATTCCCATCAGAAAATCAATCAAAATATCAGAAAAATTCTCGATACGGTAGGAATCAAACGTTGTTTTAGTGCAAACGATATTTGATTAGACTTCTTAGTATCCCTAAGACATTCAATCCTTCCCGGTGCACTCTATGGAGGTGAAATAGTCTTAAGGGGAGAGTTCGTACTCGCTTGTGAAGTCGGTTTTTCTACATTTTTTACATTTTCTGCAATCTGTTTCTAACATATAGTTTGAACACTCCTATAATGGAGTAATCATTTCATTTTGTTTAATAATATTCTTTATTCGATTTTTTGATATTTCGTGAAATAAGCTATTAGAATTGCTCTTTGTCTTGATGCTCTTCCGTAAAATGTTTTTCATTATAGTCACTGTCTATATAGATCAGTCAGTTTCTACTTCACGTGATTGTTGTCCTTGGCTGTGTCTTAGGAGGGTTTACAATTCTCTAGTTGCTTCTTTTTGGTACTTGAGTTATCCTGTTAATTTCAGCTTATCATCTAGTACTGAAGAACTTTCTAACTTCAGTACATCTGAATGTTTTTTGCATTACCATAACATAAGTTTGATAGTAAACAGGTAATGATTTGACGGAGGTGGTGTTATTTTTTGGCCATCAAACTGAAATGTTACGATTAGGTTCTGGTTTCATGACGTGGATTGCAAATTTACAAGGCACTGTTATTCATATATGGTATATTGAGACGTTTAGAAGAGTTGGAATTTGTGAAATTACTGTTATGTTTCGTAACTGTGTTTCCCTCTTGTTTATAGGGATTCCTCATTTATTACGTGGTCTATTATTTTTTTTTGTCATCTTCTGCTTTCTGGTAATAATCTCCTATAATCACATCTGAAGTCTTCAATACTTTATGCCTATGATCATCCACCATCCCTTTAGTTTTGTTGACTTCCGATGTTCAACGTTTATGCTTAACTAAAGGAATTGGAAAGCCTTCATTTAGGGCATGTCCGGTTATGCCCAAGTTGACAATGCATCTCTTAAGTGTCTGGAATCTGGATTCTTATCCATAGTCCCAGCTTATGGTAAGCTGATCATGCTGCAACTAACCTTAGGCCCATAAATAGTTAGAATAATAAATATGCTTATGGCTAATGCTTTTCCTAATGGGACCTTATCCGAGCAAGTTGTGCTCAAGTCTGAAAGTTCTCGTTGTGGCAGGGAGATCTTAGTAAAAATAATTGGTGTATTTGGTCTAAATTTTCCTCCTTGATCCTTTCTGTGGTTCGCAGACTTTTGACTGTGTTACCATTGCATATTTTTCTCTACTACTAAGAAGAAGTGCATCTTTTTTCTTTTTGTTTTAACTTCAGGTTATTGCTTGGCTGAACTTTTGATTGATTCCTTGATTGTTTACTTCATTATCTTGGGGAATTTCAAGACAAAAAGCAAGTAGCCACAGTTTTTAACGCTAGTGTTTTGTGCCTATCATTTTGTCGTAGAGTTCCTTTATTTGTCCTCTGGAGAAAGCCGGGGAATTGGAGTGGGATGTGAAGTAAATACAAGTGTACTATTTTATGACAGAGATAGGACTTATTTGTTATGAAAAGGATATGGAGAGGAAAAGGCTTACCTGATTGGTTGCTTGGCCTCAGCACATGTGCCCTTTTCCTTCTGTAAGAGGGAACCAATTGGCGCTATCCTGAAATGTAAGTCGACCATTTGAATGTCCTATCTGGAACTGGAAGATGCCAGATACATTTTCTAAAACAAAACAAAAACAAAATTAAATCAGTTTATAGCTACACCGCAATCTAAAATTTAGGAGCCTGGTGTAAATGTCAGCAGATGATTTATTTTCTAACAAAATGTTCAGCAAAATTAGTTCCAAAACACTGATAAAGGTTTCGAGGAACAATCTGTTGCACTTGATATGCCTAGCATGAACAAGTTTGATGCCGTTAGCTCAATTGTGATCAGTTCTTTTTTCCTTACTGGCCCGAGAGGCGCAGCTAGGTCACTATTATTTTGTTATAGAGCTAGGTTACTATTATTAACATGCGAATGAGTTAAACTCGAGACGAGCTATCAATCAACCTGTTTATTCTTATCCTTGTTGTATGACTATTGTTGAACTTTCTTTAAGCTTCATTGTGCTTGTAGTCTCTTTTGATTTAACCCAGAGTAGTTAAAAAGGTAGCTCAGTTCCTGGAAAACAGTCCTAAGCTTTCTTGATCTAATTCATTAATTGAGGAATGAAAAGTTCACATTTGGAAGAGCCAGTCTGATAAGTGTTTCACATTTGTAAGATGGAGTATGAAGAAGATTACTATATGGGCATGAGTGGAACTCCTGGGGCTTTTTGCCCGTTTAGAAGTTTTTTTATTTTTGGTCTCTTACTGGCATATGTAATATTTTGGAGAATCTTCTTCACCTTTCTTGGAAGTTCTTTTAGGTATAGAAATATTTAGGAAACCGCCCCATTATGAAGACATGCAAGTACTACTGAGAGGTTAAATGTTACCCCTATAATTAATGACAGAAAGTATAAGTTCTCATTTAGTTGCCGGTCATGAGTGTTTTACTCTACCATCAAGGGTTATGTTGGGATACATAAAATTCTTCCACGCTTAACCAGAGATCTCAAAGTTGAGTTCTGGATATAGAAAAAATCCTGGTGGGAGCGTTTTTCCCCTTAATGGCTGTTCCACCATGTGAATTCTAATTCGAAGGGGCTCCAATATGGGTACTAGATAACGAGTAGGAAACCAAAAGAAAACTAATTTTACTTTCTTTCGGAATGTTGGTAGGAATGTGTTCAAATCAGGCATTTTCGTTGGATGACCGACCTTTTTTTTTGAAGTTGAAAAGACACCAAATTAAGGAATCTGATGGTAGATTTCTTACTAAAAATATATCCCTGGACACACTCATTTGATAGTCTAAAGGTCCGTTTGACCTTCATGAGACGCAAAATGCTAATTAATCTGACCGACAGTTGTACCAACAAATTTGGGGGGTCACAACTGTTGGGAGATTTTGCTCTATGGTACTTTATAAAGCAGTACGGGAAGTATTTAACTATTACAAGTATTCGAAAGGATAAATAAAGATTTCAATAATTCAACTAGAAATCGAAAATTACAATATAACAACAAAAGCGAAATTACGATTTTGTTGAAGGCGAAAAAGAATGGAAGCGGTTTATCTTGAGTCGAGTGTAGCACTGTCCTTAAGACAATATTGCCCCGTATGTATCCTTTATACGTCTGGACAATTTGTCTCCCAAGATAAAAAAAGACAATGGAACCCTTGAGCAAAGGAAACTCAAGAGCTACCGTGAAGAATATTGAGTAACGAAATGATGCTTGGAAGTTGTAGGAAGAAGATTTTTTACGGTTGTGTATTTTCGTGCATATCAAGTGTGCTCAACAATGGTGTAAGGGGGTGTTTATATAGGTGAAGGAGGGGCTGAAAAACTGCCTGAAAAGCGCCTCCATAATAGCCAAATAATGGCCATTATGGAGGTAGTAAAGTCACCAACATAAATGGTGAAAGACCAACTTGTTTTGGCCATTATAGGAGGAGTAATTCAGCCAAAATAAATGGTGAATTGAGAGCTTGGACGTTTCGCTTTGATCGTCGAAATTCCAACTTTCTCGAAAAACTTCGGGGACCAAAGCTGTACATCTTGAAACTTCGGGGACCAAAGCGTACATACGAAAGAATTCGGTCCAAAGCGCACATCGAAACTTCGGGATCAAAGCGTACTTCGGCAAAGTTTTCGGCCCAAAAAGATAATATCGAAGGCCACGCCCGTGACCCGTGACCCGTGAACCGTGAACCCGAGAACCCGGACCCGAAGCCGAGCCGGGACCGGACGGGATGGGCGGGCGGCGGCGGCGCGCGTGTGGTCTTTCCTCGAACCGAAGCACATCTAGGTCCTCCCTCCTTTAAACACATGGGATACCCCTTGGGGTCCCAAACCCCAAACCAATTTCGAGTCTTATATACACAACAATTCTTTCTTCCTCTACCGATGTGGGAGAATTACACACAATACCACACTTTCCATGCTTCAAACACCTTACTTCGTGAACCAATATCTCTTTCATTTCTCAATGAAATTTGACGATTCTTGGCCCTACGGTTATCTACGTACTTAGTAGATCATGCATGTGTGAAGAACCGGATTCTCCAACATACGTTACACTAGTGTTTAAGCCGTTAAAGTTGGTCGGTCGCAACTCCGCCAAAGGCAAATTTCCAACAATCCCCTCTTGAAAGAGATTTTGGCGCACTCACATGGTGTCTTTTCATTTAAAGCAATATTTCGGCGGACCGATGTTGCATAAGGAGAGGTAGCCTCGGCTTTGAACCTTCCATAGTTGAATACCATCGGACTTACTTACTCGCGCGGTGAACGTGATGTCTTGAACCGTCGGTGTTTAGTGTAAGCCAAGACAACGGTACCAACACAACAAATTCCCCTTACTCTCTTCTTCGTAATGTTTTGTCCGTTTTGGCCATGGACAACGTCTTGGATTCTTAAGTGCGTTCAATTTGAGGCGGCCCGTCCTCGCACTTAAATAGGTGGTCTCCTACAAGGTATCCTGCTATACCCCACTTCACAAGTGTTAGGAACCATTAAAAGTTTCCCAAAGACCTAACCTGTCCTGGTTGAGGATCATTACAGGTTTTGAAAACTTAACCTTTACCCATCATGAGATAGCACTTAACGTCTATCGCGGGAACGGCTTTGGATTTGGTGTTTCTTTTCGAAATCACTATCCGAAGTGCTCATGCTTCAATTTGAAGCGATCAACCGAACCTTTACAACTTAGTTTTCCCATTGAACCAAATTACCGGGATCTCCGGTTCGTAAGGTTGGGTTTCCACATTTGTATTGGTTCGTATATTTTGGGTTTTAAGCCCATTCCCCTAGACAGGCGAGAAAACTTGATCTCCGGGTAGTCCCTTAGTTAGTAAATAAGGAAGTGACACCCGTGATGATCAAGCGCCATACGGTCTTATGTCTCCGACAGATATGTCCAGACGCCGTCATCCGTGTCCTTCCTAAAGCCGACCGGCTAGCCACGATGTATAGCTGCGGGCGAAGGCACGGGTTTCTCCCAATAAGGGACGTCCTCTAAGGATCCGTGAAGATACTCAACTTCTTTCATGCTTTGTATAAAGCGATAAACTCCGATACCATCATGAATCGGTCGATGCAAGTTTGCTTAGAGGATTTTCCAAGAACTACCATACACATTTACTTGTGGCTTTGGTGTTCTTCAGATCGATGTCCGGTTGCATCACCTTGTGTTCTCTCGGAACCATTTGGACATCGAGAATACTATAATCCGTAGATAAGCGAATAATTCGGATATCGTCATATCCGACTTAACGCCTTCTATTGATCATGTATTAAGATCATCGGTGAACCTTAGTTCAACCGATCTGTTTGTTGGACGATACCAAGTCGGTTGTAGTGTGTACAATACATTGAACTACACGTGACCGAGCATATCGCTCCTTGTCTATGGGTGCACCATGATTCCAATCGGTTCTATTATTCATATCCATTGGTGGCTTCAACGAGGCTCGTCAACTATCGACCGGTCCGTTAGATGTCTTAGAAATCCAATTCCTAAGAAGTCATCAGTGATACACATATCATATCGAGACTTTGTTTCAATATGATTTTCACTCTCGAACCGTTGGTTTTCCAACGTTGGCTTTCTAACTTCAGAGCCAATGTTTCGTGGTCGATTCATTGTTTCTGTTTTATCCGAGACTTTCGGGACTAAAATGTAAACATTTCGGGGACCAAAATGAAAGTTCGGAAGAAGCCCAACAGTTCAAAGCAAACCAATTCGATCCTCTTCTTCCAACTCTCCGGTTGGGAAGGTCATTTCAACACCCATGCCATGTAAGATTACAATGGCCCTGGATGTGAAGCTACTCACAGGGGAGCACTTTTTACAACCCAAAGGTTCTTTTCCGGAGGAAGATCAACCATTACACAAGTATGGTTCTATATATGGAATCTATTTCTCCCTTTAGCTTCTTTCCAAAAAGCATTTTTGGAGATAACAATTATTTGTTAATTGTTCATGGTTCGTTCTCAACCATACAAGCTAGAAGGACCTGGAACAAGTCTTTGTCCCCTTTTGCTCCGTCTTGGTTCAACATCTAGAATCCCCGAGTTCTGCAGATCTGGATTATTAAGTTCGGATAGCCAAGCACCTTTCGAGTCCGAAGATACGGAACGTCTAGTTCCGGACAGTCAGGCCCTCGCGGGTTTTTGTTAACCTTGAGCAATTACTCCTTTTTCCTTTTCCAAGGAAAGTTATCTCCAAAGAATTCAGCATTCTTTGATGTCAAGAGGCGATCAGCACTACTGTTATTTACAGATCCAGTGGATATGCAATCTACAGTCTTAGGTCGAACTTGACCTGTTTCGGTAGCCCATCTTTTACCGAGCTACCCCTCATAATTTGGACGTACGGCTTAGCGCTTGGCTAACACCGTTAGACCGAGGTGAGAAATGAACATTCGTTTAATGAACGATGCTTCACATTCTCCCCCTCTATTGCTACGAATTTTGCAATCCATATGCATAGTTGATTTTCAACTTCAGCTTTGGAGCGCTTATCCGCTTCAACAACTTCATCTTTGCTTTTCAACAAACAAAGGATTCCATACGTTGTACCATCATCAATGAAGATCACAACGTACTTGTCTCCGCCCTCTATTTTGTATAAACTTCAAATCACCCAATTAGGTGTGACTAAGTTCTAGAGGAGCGGTGCTTCTTTCGCTATTCCCTTGACGGAATTTGGAAAGGTGATTTTGCCTCTTCATCTACCTCACATTTATTTAGAGGGTTTATGTCGACAGTAGGCAACAATCTCAACATCGTTAGCTTTTGAATGACTTGCTATTTAACGTGTCTTAATCTATGATGGCATAGACGCACGGATTACAAATATATCATTCATTTGGCTACAGACATACTGTACCATTCTTAGTTATCACAGACCTGTTGGACTAGTCTCAAACCAGGTTTGACCAACAGCGTCCCTTTAACCAAGTTGGGAATATGTATCACCTCATCTTAGAGTGATCACAATCCATGAAGTCCTATTGAGGACAACCTCTCCAACCCCTTTGATTTTAGAGGTGGTGTTGCTTCACATGAACAACCTCTTACCCGTGGTTAGGGCGTAACCGGATCATATATGATCCAGATACTCTGGCCCACTCCAGTTGCTTTGGCAGACTGAGTGTCCAATTTCTTTACTGCCTTTCTTTAGGCCTTCAGATCATTATGACCTGGAAACTCTGGCCCACCTTACTAGGTGTCCATTACTTTTCCTATGAAATGAATTCTGGCACCACTCCAGTCGCCCGGAGGCTTTATATGACTGAGTGTCCAATATCATCATATCAAAGGAATTTTGGCCCACCTCCCGATCGCCGGAGGCTTTGTATGACCGAGTGTCCAATATCATCCTATCAAAGGAATTTTGGCCCACTCCGGTCGCCCGGAGGCTTTGTATGACTGAGTGTCCAATATCATCCTATCAAAGGAATTTTGGCCCACTCCAGTCGCCCGGAGGCTTTATGTGACTGAGTGTCCAATATCATCCTATGAAGGATCTTCTGTCAAATAGTATGACAGGCTCAACGTCTTTAGCTTTTAGTCTTCTTCCGTTATGATTGGTGCCCAGATAATTCTTGGCGCTTACTTAAGAGTGGTAAAAGTTTTCGCACAGTTAGTGGATCTTTCTCCATAGTATGTGCGACCATACTTTACACACTTTAGTAATTACACTTAAAAGAACGGATCTTCTTAAGTCGTTTACAAAATCCAATCTTTAAACGGAAAAGAAGATGAGATTAAACTTCTGATTTGTTAAAGCATAAGGAATATAAATTATTTTCATATTCCTCCTTACTTTAATCCATTTTTAATCAGACATAATTTAATCTTTATTCTTGACAAGTAAGAAAAACTACTTATCATTTAATCCTTATTCTTGACAAGTGAGAAAAATACTTATCCCAATTTCGGATTCGGCTCACTTCGGTCACTTCATCGATCGAGTGTCCATTTCCTTCTCACCATTATTCGGATCCTTTGTCCGGGACAGATATAGGCCTTACGCTTACAAGATAGAATAACATCTTCACTCTTCTCCTCTTGTCCCGAGTTGACATCCTCGGGCTCTCGAGAGCGCTTGTTTCCACCAGTCTTGGTAGCGGTGACACCATGAACACGTTCATCATCATCACTCTCTTCTATCGAGAAAACCATTTCCATATCAGATTTGGTCACACAATTTTTGACCGACATCTTTCGAATACTAATAGTAATACAATACAAATATTGTCTTAAGTTGTTGGGAGATTTTGCTCTATGGTACTTTATAAAGCGATACGGGAAGTATTTAACTATTACAAGTATTCGAAAGGATAAATAAAGATTTCAATAATTCAACTAGAAATCGAAAATTACAATATAACAACAAAACTCGAAATTACGATTTTGTTGAAGATCGAAGAATGGAAAGCGGTTTATCTTTGAGTCGAGTGTAGCACTCTGTCCTTAAGACAATATTGCCCCGTATGTATCATTTATACGTCCTGGACAATTTGTCTCCCAAGATAAAACGAAGAATGTAACCCTTGAGCAAAGGAAACTCAAGAGCTAGTGAAGAATATTGAGTAACGAAATGATGCTTGGAAGTTGTAGGAAGAAGATTTTTCTGCTGGTTGTGTATTTTCGTGCATATCAAGTGTGCTCAACAATGGTGTAAGGGGGTGTTTATATAGGTGAAGGAGGGGCTGAAAAAGCTCTGAAAACGCCTCCATAATAGCCAAATAATGGCCATTATGGAGGTAGTAAAGTCACCAACATAAATGGTGAAAGACCAACTGTTTTGGCCATTATAGGAGGAGTAATTCAGCCAAAATAATTCAGCCATTATAGGAGGAGTAATTCCAACTTTCGAAAAACTTCGGGGACCAAGCGTACATCTTGAAACTTCGGGGACCAAAGCTGTACATCCGAAAGAATTCGGTCCAAAGCGCACATCTGAAACTTCGGGATCAAAGCTGTACTTCCGGCAAAGTTTTCGGCCCAAAAAGATAATATCGAAGGCCCACGACCCCACGACCACGCGCCCACGACCGGGCCGGACGGGCGGGCGGCGGCGCGCGCGTGTGGTCTTTCCTCGAACCGAAGCACATCTAGGTCCTCCCTCCTTTAAACACATGGGATACCCCTTGGGGTCCCAAACCCCAAACCAATTTCGAGTCTTATATACACAACAATTCTTTCTTCCTCTACCGATGTGGGAGAATTACACACAATACCACACTTTCCATGCTTCAAACACCTTACTTCGTGAACCAATATCTCTTTCATTTCTCAATGAAATTTGACGATTCTTGGCCCTACGGTTATCTACGTACTTAGTAGATCATGCATGTGTGAAGAACCGGATTCTCCAACATACGTTACACTAGTGTTTAAGCCGTTAAAGTTGGTCGGTCGCAACTCCCGCCAAAGGCAAATTTCCAACAACAACCACAAACTAACTGATTTTTAGATTGTCTTAGCACTATAGATTAGTATTAACTAACTTGTGTTTTATTCATCTTCTTCTGGTTTGGTATATGGATCCATCCTAAAAAAGGTACTCCTCCGTTCCAATTTAAGTGTCTTACTTTTCTTTTTGTGTTTGTCTCAAAAGAGTGTATCTTTCTATATTTAGTAAGTTTTTTTCAATCCAAGTCAAGTTTAAGACTACAAGATTTAAAAGAGCACACACATCTTGAGTTTAAGACCACACGATTCAAAAATCTTCCTTTATTTTTTAAATTCCGTTCGAAATCAAACTAAGACACATGGAGTATTTGGAAAATTTATATTGGCCTTTTAACCAAACAAGTGAGCCGTCCAAAATTTATGAAGCAAATATACTAGGCTGTCTTGCTGATTAGGTCATGCTTGCACGTCATGAATTCTTAACTACACATGTTTTGCACATTCCTGCAAAACAATTTGTCTGTCTCAATTGTAAACTATTATGGATTCAATTTTTTTTTTCTTTGGTGGTCAAATGAAGTACATTGAATCTTAAGTTTCTATAACTCCAAACTGAATATTGAACTGTTAGGTTTTTAATCAAAATGGTCCTTGAAGTATTTGACTTGAATTCACTTGGTACCTCTAATATGCTGGTGAGAAAGGTTTGCTATGCATTAGACACAGTTGGAGAAAGGTTTGGTATGTAAAAGATTTCCCGTGAATATGGAAATTTTTTAAAGGGATTTTTATGCTAGTGGGATGGGAAAGCAAATTTAGTTTCTGATGTGATGTGAAATGTAGAGCGGTGAAGTGCTGGTATGGCGAGTAACGTGTCATAATCTAGCACAAATTTTTTTTATATAGTTAATAAATTTTTATAGTATTTTAACATGATTATTTTACTTCTGTCATCTATTATCTGACATTTTGTTATGTTTTTTTTTGAGTTGAGGGTCTCTCTAAAATAACATATCTTTCAAGGTAAGGGTAAAATCTACGTACACTCTATCCTTTCTGGACCCCACTTGTGGAATTATGTTAGGTATGTTGTGGTTGTATTAATTATAGTTGATAAATTTAATTACTTTGATATAACAATTTTAGCTTCGTTGACATTGAATAATAATTAGAAATCATAATGTGAAATTTGGTATGCAGAGTAGTGCCTGAGCACACACTTGTCTTATAATTGAGCACCGGCTGAAATATCTAATTCTAGAAGGGAGATGGCAAATAATCGAAATTAGGAAAACGTTGTGCTTAGAGCTGAATACAAAGATCTAAACTCGCACGTCCTCACATTGACGCTCAAGTTCCTTTGGGCTTTCTTTAACTTTTAAATTATTTTATTTAGGTGGTTTGGTAATTATTTGATGAGCTTATCAACGTCTTGAAGGACCACTAAACATCAAAATTATATCGATTCCATCTTTAGCTTCTCTTTCATTTTTCAAAAAGAAACTGAAGGTAATTTTCCCAATTTTCACCTTATGAAAGTGATCTATGTCAATTTATTTTCTATAATTAGTCAAATTTGCTTTTAAGAAAGTGAATAAATAAGGTTGGTAAACTAGGAGGAAAGGCACAAATGAGTGGTGGAAGAAAATCATGCGTATGAAATTGTAAATGTGAAGATTCAAGGTACCTATGTGAGGAATATTTTTCATATTTGAACATGTTAATGAAGAAAGTCTTGTTCTGCTATAAAGATAAAGTGAACAAGAAAAAATTATGATGAAGAAGAAAGCCTTTGAACAGGCCTGGTTTCTCTATTTTTGGTACTCTTGGACAAATTTTAAATTGGGCTTGTTGAAAGTGTCCAAAGCATACATCCACCATTTAATTGCACGTTTGGCCTCTAAATGGGCTGGTCGACATAAGTTCTTTAACTGTGCGAGGGCATAACTTATGAGTATTATAATACAAAAATATAAGCTTATAAGTTATTTATTATGAAGGGACAAAAACAAAAGTGCAAATGACCCTACATCCACTCCATCGTAATCGCGAAGCCCACTGAAATCAATATGACAACAGTTTTACAGGGCAAGACAAGTGTACAAACAGTCGATCTGGGACTGCTATTTAAGTCATAATCGAAGTATAAATTATATATATGTATTTTTTAATTATGTAATTCAACTAATTTTTTGAACTTTTGTGTATGACACATATTGTTACATAGTTCAAGAGTGAAGTGCTTAGGAAAATCTTATGTTTTTAGGTAATTCGAGACTTATCATGGAAATGAAATTCTCAACCATGACATCTGCAATCCAATACCCACCCGCAAATAAATATTAGTATATGTGTATGTACAGTTTTATGAGTATTAAGCTACGTTTCGGAAAATTAAGGCAAAAGAAGAATCCATGTTATAAACATTTTATTAAAAAGACTGAATTTCCTTAGCTTCTTGTTCATTAAAAATTACCAGAAGATCAAGAACTTCAGGAACAAGTAAAGTGCTTTGATACAACCACATCCACATGATAGGTAATTAAATAAAATGAAAAGAAAACTATTTGTTTTTATCCAAACACCAAAAAAGATTCCCCTCTGTCTCTCTTCTTATGGTTTGCTAAACTACTCCTTGTGTGAAACAATATTACTATTAAAGAAGAAAACAGAGGCGAATTCAGTAGATGGGTGGACCATTACTTTTAACACAAGATAAAAAAAAAATTAGAATGCATCAAGTTAGGTTCGAACACTGAACCTTAAAGAATTAAACACAGTACATTAATCAATGCACCACTTAACAGAGCCGTCTCAAACATTTTGGGGGTCCTGTTCTAATTAGGAGTGGCCAGTGGGCCGGGCTCGGGTCTGGCGGGCCGGGTCTGGCGGTGTCGAGGTCGGGGCGGGACGGGAGAAGGGGCGGGGTCGGGTCCGGCGGGCTCGGCGGGGTCGGGTCCGGCGGGGACCGGAGCAAGTCCGTCCGATCCCGATCCCGTCGGGCTCGGGTCGGGGCGGACTCGGGGCGGGGTCGGGCTCGGGTCGGGATACGGCGGGTTTTTTTTTTTTTTTTTTAAATAACATATGTATAAAAAAAACTCAATAAACAAAATAAGATAGTGTAATAAAAACATCCCAAGAAATTTGTTTTTGTGCCTCTTATATTATTTAATAGACATATGATTTTTTTGTAATACAAATACAATTGTCTAAAATCTAAATTGCAACTTTGTGGTGTTGTCCAAAAGTTACAAATTACATAATAAAATTACAATTAAAAAAATTACATTCTCAAAAAACTGTTCTAATTGCTTGATGATTTCATGTGGTTCTTCGGTTGGAATTGGTATTTGTTGGTCAAATTGATCCACGTCGCTTCCACTACCTTCGGTTAAGATTTCGTTGTAGTTTTCATCATCTTCTTCGTTGATCTCCGGTTGACCGCACCTTCTCCGCTCCGCTCGTATCCAATCTCTCGAATAATACGCAATTTCCAAGTTGTCTCCGGCTAATGAGTGTCGTGGTCTCCTATTTGATATCTGCTGCAGAAAAAGCGCTTTCGAGACGCGAGTTGACGACGCTTGAATGTTCAAAACATCTCGAGCCATCATTGAAAGTGTCGGAAAGGTCTTCTCATTCCCCTCCAAGTATTTCGGCAAGTCTTCATGTCCATCTTCATTGATAACTTCTTGATACGGTATGAGAACCCCGCAAAACAAAAATATCCAACTCGCTAATTTGGTTAGTAGTAGAGGTACGACCGCACATTCTATTTACGAGGCTTTCAATACTAGCCGCAGAAACATGTCTTTTGTGAGTTTGTATTGAAGATGAAGAAGATGGTATGGAAGTGGTAAGTTACTAGCATTTTCTTGTTGATAAAATCTATATATATTTTTGCATTGGTGTTCTACGCTAGACAATACTTCTTCTTTAGTTTGTTCAATAGGTGGTGGGTGATTTAGATTTTTGGGACTTGGAGGTGGTAGTACTTCTATACAATCGTAAATAGTTTCAATTAGTGATTTAGTACCGTCTATTTTAATAGTAGGATTTAATACAGAACCAATAATATAAATAGAGGGAATAGGAATAAAATATTTTTTTATTTTGACAAATATTTTTTTAATAGCTGCCTTATAAGCTGGTTTTTCCATATATTCACTAAGTAATAAAAATATTAGAGTTATATAAAATAACATAGTTGAAATAGTAGGATAATATATACCGGAAAATTCTTTTGTTGCTTGAAAAAATTTCTCTAAAAATACAATAACTTCGGAAATTTTTTCCCAATCACTATCTAAAATCATATCAGCTGGCTTTTTATTATGAGAGTTAAAAAATAAAGTTATAGGTAATTTATAGTCATAAGCAACAAGTAGTTGCTCGTATAAAGAATTCCACCTAGTGGATATTTCTTGTGGAATTTTTCTAAAAGGTAGTCCACAATCATGACAAATTTTTTTATATTCTTTTCTACGTTGTACTTTATTACTTTTAAAAATAAAGTTTATAGCAAATAGTATTTTACTAAGAATGTCTTCAAAAAGTGATAGACCATCCTTTACAATTAAGTTATATATATGGCACGCGCATTTTATATGAAAATGGTACGGAAAAGACGGAGTTAAACTATTTTTTAAAATTGTAATTGCGTAATTGTTACTAGAAGCGTTATCTAATGTAATAGTCATAATTTTATCGGTAATTCCGTAATAATCGCACACTTGATAAATATTTTCGCAATAAAAGTACCGGTGTGCCTATCATCTATATATCTATACGCTAAAATACGTTTTTGCATAGACCATTTATAATCTATCCAATGACAAGTTACGAGTTAAATAATCATGGCGTTAGTTAGTACTACGACCTATATCGACGTGATGGATACTTTGCCATTAAAATGATATAATGAAAAACGTAAATATTGTTGATATTCATGCGCGAATTTAAATACATCTCTCTTAACGAGTTGATCTAGGAAAACCGTTAAAAGCAGGATTATATATATCTCTAATGTAATGAATAAAACCGGGAGATGAAGGAAATGAAAAAGGCAAACCCTCCACAAGCAACTAATTTTGATATTGCTTCCCTATCTCTATGTTTATTGTATTTAGGGCCTACAATTACCCCCGTCATAGGGTTAATTTGACCTTGTACTTGGTCCGGGACAATATTAGTATGTGAACCTTGTCACGATGGAGCGGGCGTTTGCGCACCCGGTTTTGAAGCCTGGTATTGGGCATACCTATTTGGATGAGCACTTACTACGTGTCTAATTAAACCCCCGTCCCACCGTGACCTTTTCTAGTTTTAAATTTTAAAACATTTTTACAAATTTTACATATGGCTACTTGATTCTCTACGTCCCTATCAAAAAATGTCATGCATCGATTTTAATGGTCGTTTTTTGGACCTCGTCTCATACTAGGGGGAATAGGAGGTATTTCGGTTGAAGGTGCACTAGTGGGTGTGTTGTCATCAACATTAGTGGGTATATCATCTAGATCATCGTCTAAATTAAAGTCTTCTTGAATTCGAGAAAATAGCTCCTGGTCTAAATCTAATGGTATTGTAGGAAAATGTTGAGTATCAACAAAATCATCCTGTGTAGGAATAAGATGACTAGAAGAAGTACCCTTGCCCTGGTTGCCCCTACTAGAAGAAGCACCCTTACCTTTACCCTTAAACATACCTTTTAATCCTTCCATTTTAATTATGATAATAAATAAATAATTAAAGACAATAAAATTAAGTGATCTAAACTAAATAAACAGACAATAATAATTTAATGAAGGAACGAATGTACCAAACGCCGACGTAACGTCGACGTGTAATCGAGAGGTTGAAAATTGAAACTTTGCTCGATGGAAGATCCTCAAGCTAGTTGCCAACTTCACTACCAATTCCCAAATGAATAAATAAAATTGAATATTTAGCAAACAATGTAGAATTGTAGAGAGATATATTGAGAAATTAGAAAGATTGTAGGAAGATTTGTGAGAAAGATGAAGAGAAAATGAGTTATTTATAGTTGAAAAATTGGGTTAAAGTGTAAATATAATAACTTATGGGTTAAAAATAAATATTAAGGGGTAGGGGGGGGGCTAAAATGGCCGCGGTTGGCCAACGGCCATAATCTAAAATGGCCGTTGGTGCAACGGCCATTTTTGCAAAAGGCGGGGTCGGGGTCGGGGTCGGGGTCGGGGCGGGCTCGGGTCTCGCGGGCCCGGGGCGGGCTCGGGTCTCGCGGGACGAGACCTCGTCCCGTCCCGAGTTCGAGTCTCGCCCCGTAATTTTTTTTTTTTTTTTTTGGCGGGGTCGGGGAGGGACCGGGGCGGGCTCGGGACGGGCTCGGGTCGGGGTCGGGCTGTCCCGGCCCACTGGCCAGCTTTAGTTCTAATTAGTAAAAGTGGACCCTTAATATAAGATTTTAATAATTAGATTGGGCTAAGACCTGCGAATTATGGGTCTTTACAGCAAATTCTGACTAATACTATTTAATAAAAAATGAAAAAATGGGGCCCAAAAATTTTTCGCTTTTCGGGGGCTCTGTGCGGTAGCACAGCTCGCACGGGGCCAAAGACGCCCCTGCCACTTAATCTCTTTTGTTCATAGATTTCTTCAGATAATATTAGACATATTACGAATTATACACATAATTTATCAAATTTAGTCGGATGACCATGAGTTCACGTGAATCAATTTTTGCACTTAAATTCGCTCGTGCCTACAATGACATGACAACTAGATAGGATGTATAAGAGAATTTAGCCCCACCTCAAGCAAAATATTATACTCCCTCTGTCCCAAAATATTTATCACATTAAGCTTTTCAAGAGTCAAATTATATAAATTTTGACTAATATTTTAAGTTATATTTTTTATCATATTAATATGAGAAGAATTGCAACTTATAATACTTTTCGTATAGTTTTTGAATATCTGAATTTCAATTTTGAAATATTGAATTTATATAATCTAATTTAACTTTGAAATTTAGTCGAATTGACTTTTTTTTTAAAAACATGACAAGTATTTTGAGACGGAGAGAGTATATAGCACTGATTTGAGTAGTAAGACGCCCTAGACTCATGATCATAGCTAGGTATCGCAAGGAATTATTCGTCAGAAAAATTACACTCTATATATAATAGACGTTTAAATCACTTCCCACTTTGAAAGGCTATTTTAAAAAAATAAAATTCCTTTTGACAATCTTAGACTCCACCGCTATCTAAACTTGGTCCAAAGCTTATAAGAGGATACCAATTTTACTAGGAGTATATACACATGTATGTATCAAATGTTGAATAAGGTAAAGGTGAAAAAATTGATGGTTCAGCTCCAATACCTTACTCTTTCAGTTTCACCGATCCCAACAACAATAACATATCCAGTGAAATTTCACAACGTGGGTCTGGAGAGAGTAGAATGTACGCAGATCTTACCTCTACCTTAGCAGGTAGAGCGGCTGTTTTCGAGATACCATCGGCTCAAGACAAAGCACAAACACAAGCAAAATAAGACAAACAAAGCAAATAAGTCATGATATTTCATTCTTAAAAAGAAGCAATAACTAATGCAGGTAAATAAGACAGTTTCACCGATCCCAAGCCTCCTCAAATCAAGAAAAGTAAATTAAGGGGAAAAAAACTCTCTTATCTTCACTATGTAACCTTAAAAGAAGGTTGATAAGTGTATCAGATGCTAATTCCAGCATCATTCTTTCTCTCCTCGTTTATGTTCTGCCATATCTTTTTATCTTCTTTTATATGTATATATGTCTTAATATTTTTGTTCCTTTCTCATTCAAGAAAATTCTTTTTATTTCCTATATTGGTCTCTGCTGCTACATAGTTAGCCACTTGTACATTTGCCTCAAGTGAGTAGATGAAACACATCGATCTCCATCAGGAATTTCTAAATTCAATTAGCACTATGAGACTGTGTAAACATGTGATGGGATTCTTTCGTAATGGACCACAAATGTTACGGAAAATGACATTTCAGAAAAGCAACTAATGTATAACCAAAAGTATTATTTCAGAATATGTTTTTATATTGCCAGCTCTTTTAAGTTTTAACTCACTTTGTTCCAGAGAATTGACCTTGGTTCTTCACTTACTTTCGTCTGGTTTAAAAAAAATAAATTCTAATTTTAAAAAATAAATTGACACGTAATATTGTTAGGATCTAATTCTTTGTTATATTTGAATGTATTGAATAATAGGCAAAACAAATGGTTTAAAATAACTTTTTATGAAAGTTAATCACAGTCGACTAGAAATCAATGTTAAGAGTTCGTTGTTTAAACGTGACTAAACTATTGGAAAGAGATGGACAAAGCTATTTTTCTATTTTTGATTAAAAAAAGTCACTTTAACTTTTGCTATTTCAAAAAAGTTGCGTATCTTTTGCTATTCACAGATCAAAAGGTCACTCAAACTAGAATTTGATAATATTCAATTACTTTTTAATGACACGATATCTAATTTTTTTAATTTAAAAAGTAGAAAACATTACACCCGATTCATTTGAACCAAAAATCACCTATTACATTAAATTTTGGAATAGAGCCAATTAATATAGAACTGCTAAAGTTGGAAACAATGCAAAGCAGAAAGTGAGAAACTCCCATACATCCGCATTTGAATCCCTTGATATGCTAAACAAATGTGATATAATTGAGGCTCCATTAATGAAATCTAACAAGGTTGCAGAACATTTTTATTTGGATCTGCCAATTTCCCGACGTACTTTAATAACATTCTTAATTAGATTTTTTCCGTCAAAGAAGGAAAACAGAAAAGATCGTTAGTCCGTCAAGTTTATTAAGTTAGTCCACCCACTATGAAACTTATGTTAAGCTCCACGTTTAGGAACAGGTAATGGCCAAATGCCCCTATTTTAGACTGGTCTTTAATTTTTGAGCATCGAATTTTTTGTCTTTAATTTTAGTTCTTCAGCACTTTAAGTCAAAAATAAGAGGATGAAAGTATTCTTGACACCGAAATAACAAATAATTTTTTTCGCGGCATAAGTTTCTTTTCGCGCGGCGTAAGCTTATATTTTTGCATTATAATATTCCACAAGTTGTGCCGAACACAGCAAACACTTTCAAAATACTATACAACTTACGTTGCATAAATTAATTTCTATAGAACTTATGTACAGCGAAGCAAAAGTTCAATTTCAGAAGATAAAAAAACTCTATAAATGTTATACAACTTATACCGAGAGGGCATTATGTATTTCCCGAAAAAACATAACACACAGATCCACATATATACTCTACCATCCACGGTAGCTATCAAAGTTTTTCTCTAAAAAGGATAATTAAAGAACATATGCCCAAAAAGCATAATTTCATTTTCTGAACACTATAATAAATTCTGGCGAAACTACGCAATTTATGTGCATAACTTAGTTCCTATAGAATTTATGCTGAGCAAGGCAAAAGTTCAGTTTCAAAAAATAAAAATCACAGAACTTATGTCGAGCGAAGCACGTCTAGATAGATAATGATATCTTTGTCCACAAATGTTATTAAATAAGCAGTAAGAACAAAACTAAAGATTACTGCTAAGAAGGAAAAAGTTAAAGACCAATGCGTTTGAAGGGGTGTGTATAGGGCAAAATTCGTATAAGACAATTGTACGAATTATAGTATGACACGTGGAACACGGTGCTGAGTCAAGTCCACGTCAGCCTAAGGCACTACTGATTAAATACGAACAGGGCCGGGAGCGTTATATGCAAAGTTGGTATCGATAATGCAGAAGGTCGGAAAGCCATTTGAATTACAACGGGCGGCAGTTACCGAACCGGTCGTACATCTTTTAATAGACCATTAATGACATTTATTGAGATACTAATTGTCCAATTATTACAACATTTATTCTCCTGTATTAATGAGGACATATTTCGTGGGCTGTGTAACCGTGTAGCTCATGTATAAATAAGACGCTTTGTTCAATTGTAAAGCATGAGATTCAAGATATTACAATGCACACACTCATATTCTCTCGATTAATGTACTTGCATACAAGTCATCGTAACTTTGCCCATAAGTTATTTCAAGGCACGGACTAATCATTACTTTTTTTGTCTTATTATTACTTGTTTTTAGTGTATTTTCATCTAGAATTATTATCAAACGTGTCACTTGAGATCCACGTTCATTGACCACGTATACAAATTCAACTGTACCATTTTACGGGTAAACAATTTGGCGTCTACCGTGGGGCCTGGACAATTGTGGTGTCACAGGTGACCCCTTTACTAATTTCATTTTCGCTTTGAGTCTTGTTTTTCATTCAGAACAAACAGGATGACAGGAGTAGGAGAACACGGAAGAAATCACAATGCCGGGGAAAACATAATAACCTCCCACTCGATCCAGATAGTTTGCCGACATGATCCACGAGACCCGAAGACCAGATGTTCGCAGACAGGGTCACTTCCGGAGGTAAACAGGCGTGACATGAGGATGTTCCCACCGACAAAACGCCCGAAGAAGCCATACAGAACTTGAGGGCGCAAAACGCTACTATGAGTGAACATGTGGAGCGTCTAATGCAATTTCAAGCGGAGTATATGTCTAAAAACGCCAGTAGTACTCCAACAAATGAACCGGCACCTCCACCAAATGCTCATGGAGAAACCGCAAATGATCAGCGTAGATAAAAAATGATGGTTCAGAAAGCGAAGTCGCCCATGAGAATGTATTCCAAGAACAAGTCTTGAAATTCATGAAAGATATGACTAATAAAGTTGAAACCAACGCAAAGAAGGCAGAGAAAACCGCCGTGGAGTTTCGTCACCGGTTCTGTCAAATACCGGGGGCCTTTCTGTGGTTGACAGTCCAGAAGCAAGGAGGTACATTCAGTTAGCATACAAGTTAGAGATTGCGCCGAACTAATCCCCAAAAGGTTTAAAATGCCTTTTGTGGCCAAATATGATGGGACTATTGACCCACATGATCATATAAAGGCCTATACTACAGCCGTAAAAGAAAATGATTTAAGGGAACACGAGATAGAATCAGTTCTGATCAAGAAGTTTGCTGAAACGCTTGCTAAGGGAGCTTTGGCATGGTATTCAGTCATACTTGAGCACTCAATCAGATCGTTTGCCCAGCTCGCCGACATGTTCATAAAAGATCATACGGGGGCTCGGAAGGTGAAGACGCACAAAGCGGATATCTTTCGTATTGCACAAGGAGAAACGGAACTCCTTAGGGATTTCGTTACTCGATTCTAGAAAGAACGAATGTTGCTACCCGCAATCCCAGACGAATAGGTTGTGGAGGCTTTCATAAAGGGTTTGAATCCTTCAAGTTCAGACGACTCCCAAAATCTCAAAAAAATCACTAGAAATTTCAAGTTATGACCTGGGAAGATGTGCACAACCAGTATGAGTCTAAGATCCGGATTGAAGATGATTTGCTGGGATCTAGGGCCGGGAGTATCTTTGCAAGGCCTGATAAAGGAATCAGAGTCGACCGAAATTCCTTGAAGAATTGTTTCCAACCTTATCCTACCCCCCGAGAAGCAGGGGGTGGACAGGGCTTTCTCTAATTTGAAAAGTCAAATAACAAAGGAGGTTTCGGATGAAACAATCAAGGATTGGTGAATTCCGATAAAGGAAATTCGTTTAACTCAACTAAAAGTATCGGGCACCTGAAATTATTCGAGTACAACTTCAACATCGACGAAGAGCAAATGGTGGCGGTGCTGAAATCATTGCAATCATATCCTAGCAAAAGAGATCGGTCCATTCTGTGCGATTTCTATGGCACTCACGGGCATAAAACTACATATTGCAGACACCTAGGAGAAGAGGTGGCAGGAATGCTAAACAAGGGCCACCTCCGAGAATATTTGAGCGAGAGAGCTCGAAACAATTATGAGTGGGGACCACCCACAGAAAATAAGTCAAATCCGACTACACCACCCCATGTTATAAACATGATTTATGGTGGGTCAATGATTGACGCTATATCTTTCACCACGGTCAAGAAGACAAAAATCTAAGTAACCTAGGAGAAGAGGTTCCGAGAGATACCTGATGAACATACTATTACTTTAGCTCGGATAATGACTCTTTCTTTTAGCTGTTATTGGCTGTTACCGCTTCTAGGGGTCCGAAAACCCTTTTGACTTGGTCGTTGATGCGTCTGCATCTGAGTGGGTTCCAATCATACCTCTAACTAACAACTCGGCTAAGATGCCGTAGTAGTTGATGAAGTTCTTGTAGTCGAGGGCTAGGAATAAATACGGCTTTGGAACAGTTCGACTGTCGCTGAATTCGATTAAACACTTAAATTATTTTTTAGTGTTAACACCCTTTTAAAAAAATTTAATTCTATCAGGCCAGCCCGATAAATACTGCAAATGGACGATACCTACTCACATAAGTCAACTCTTCTATCCTCTCAACATGCGAGATGTCATTAAGACTAAGTTACTGCCTGACGTTTTCTAGTTTCTATCACCTTTAATTTCATCATAATTAATTTCACGATTATATTGCTTAAGTCAAAAGATTCGTTCCTGTCAAATACCAGGAAAAGAAAGTCTGAAGAATGGTTAGTGTCCACGTACGAATACTAATGAGCTACGGCACTATACAAATTCATTGAGAGGGGAGAAGAAAAAGAAACACCAACATATATACAATTAGATTGCCCAAGTCAAAGGATTAGTTCTAGTCAAAATAGTATTAACCCAGAGAGAGGAAAAAGGTACACACCAAAATAATAATACATCAATTAAGGTATTCAGGAGTGTTTAAAGTTTATTCTTGCTCTATTCACCCACATAACTTTTATTAGTTGTTTCTTTTTAGCATAGTACTATATTTAACATAACAATCTATAATTAGGAGAGCAAGAAATTTTGACTAAAATAATGTACCTGGAGCTGGAAGATCGAGCAAATTATATCTCACCTACTGAAGACCATAATTATTTCCTCTATAGATATTACTCCCCGTATCAAATTATTTGTCCTTTTTTAAGTTTACACGTTTCTTAAGAAATATTAATTATGAAGTGTATTTGACCTACTTTACCTTTAATTAAGTCTAAATTATAATCTCTCTCCATTAAATATTTACTCTATTTATGTGTTATCTTCATTATTGACAAAGGGTAAAATGGAGAAAAATAATTAATTATACCTTGAACTTCTAAAATGACAAATAATTTGAGACAACTATTTTTTGTAACTACGATAAATAATTTGAGATGGAGGGAGTATTGCTTATCTGGTATACAGTCAAACATCTCTATAGTTACAGCGTTTGTCCGAGAATTTCATGGCCGCAATAGTGAGGTGTTGCTATATATGTATATTGACATTTGATGTTTAGATCTCATTTAGCCGTTACAAATAAAAGTACGCAAAGAATTATTTTTCTATACTTTTTATGCTATAAACAAAAGTAATATACTTGTTAATTTTAAAATCTCAATTGAGTTTCATATCTCATTAATTAAAAATTAAAAAGATTAATAAATTGTAAATAAATCCATGACTAGTTGTACCATACCGATAAAGAATTGACATCTAAGGAACATGTGCATTTAAAACTAATTGAGAATTTAAACACAATTTCAAGTTTGACGTAAGAATTTTACAATTGTGGGTTGTTTCGTAAATTCCATTCTCTTTGCGATAATATAACGCTTGAATTGACGAAGAATTTTGTCCAAACTTTCAGCCAAAGGGAATGCAGTAGCTTTCCCTTGAAAGATGTCTAAGAGCTTAACAATTGACTCTTCTATCTCACCTCAAGTGACAATAGGTTGAGGCTCTTCATCAACACTTTAGTTGTCACCTTCTATATTTGTTGTCTCTTATTCTTCCACTCCAATCACTTAGTGTAAGTTTCAAGGATTGAAAGAGTTGCGTCAAACCCCTATAAGTGGTAACATCCAATGCTTGATTGATGTTAGGATATGGGACTTGGGCTATAAGTAATGACACACTACTAACATCTTCAACAACTTCTTACAAATATTATTACAGAATATTTGAGTATGACTGTTATAGAGAGGTAATTTTATATAGAGTGCACCGCTATAATGAATGTCATTGTTGTTATAGGTAGAATGTTGTTATAGAGAAGTAAAATATAATATGAAAAATCGGTTACGGAGAAAATCAGGTTGTTATAGTGAAATGTTATTATAACGAATGATAATTATAGAGAGGTTTGATTTTACTACTATTTAACATATTTATTATTTTCTTGATTTTAAAGTGCCAGTTTTATCACATTCAGTATGTACTATGTTAAGGTCATCATCGTTTAGTAAAAAAAAAATGTAAGTACTATGTAAGATGGTGTTACTATTATATTGACATTTAACGTGTATTTCATAATGTGAATATTGAAAGAATTGAACCGAATACTTATAAGGATGAGATTGGCCGCTATAGATATGATTTCAAATATCTAAAATCATATTTTGAGTTTATTTTCATAAGTGATTGTTTAGTTCATCATTTGAGCTTTAATTTTCAAATAGAATTTAAAGCTTGAAAGTCGGATTTGAAGATTATTTTAAGTGAAATAATTATTTTTACTTGTAAAATCTTAAAAATAAAAATAAAAAAGCAAGTGCAGTTCATGTTCAAACTTCAAACACTACTTTTCTTACTTTGATTCTTAATTTTTTATTAAAAGGAAAGGGTCGTCAATTGCTGCCAAGCTTGAGAAGAAAAGAAGCAAAATAATAGATTCATTGGAATCTTGGCTTTTGATGAAGATGAATTGTTAATAAATATATGGCTAGGACATGTAAGACCTATTTAATCTATTAGTGATAGTGAAAGAATATTCAAAACAACATAGTTTAAGAAGTTAATTTGAATTTCAATATACACCACATCGTACCAAATTTTTAGATATAATGGAATTATAATTTACACTCCTTCACTTTTATTTGTTCATAATTGACTTTACATACCCCTTAATAAATAATAAATGAAATGTATAATTTACTATGATATTATATTAATTGGTGCATAATTTTAATGGACTTGAAAAGTGATTTGAAATGAGTAACTAATATATGGGTAAAACAGAATTTTTTTTTATCTTCTCTTGATATGCTAAAAGTGATAAATAAAAGTGAAAATCTATTTTTAGTACTGTAGACAAGTAAAAGTGAATGAAAGATTACATTTAACATATCAAGAGACAAATAGTTTATTTTTCTTGTTTTACATATATCATTAATTAATTATTTATTTTAAATTATTTTTTAAGAGACATGCAAAGTCAAAAGTATTAAGTAAAGATAAATAGAGGGAGCATATATATGCATAAGTGAAAAAATTTATTATAAGCTGAGTATGTTATAAACTATACCCAAGTTTGCTGAGAATGCTAAAGTTACGCCATCACAAACATGTCATTTTCCTATGACGGTAGTATAGATTATAGAACCGTAACGTGTCGGTGCAGTGAGTAACAGTCCGTCTGTGTAAGTTGACCTTTCAAATTTTTAAAAATTCAGGAGCTGGGGGCCTTTATTTATTTTTTGAAAAAGAAATTACTCCCTCTATCTAAAACTTACATGATATTTTTGCTTTTAGAGATTTAAATAACATATTTCTTATTAATATTATAATTTTTTTTATTAAATTAAAATTAAAAAATATAATTTATAATATTTTTATGTATTTTTTAAATATATTTATTTTAATTTTAAAATAATAAATAAATAAATTTAATTTAACTTTAAAATTTAATGAACGAAAAATGAAAAGTATCACCGAAGTAGGAATTGGAAAGGGAGGAGTAGCTAGTAGAAAAGAATCTAAAGGCAAAGTTCACCTCAAATACGTCACCCCATTGGGACTTTGTTTTCATCTGTATATTTTTCTATTTTCTTAAATTTACCAATTTCTCCCCAAGTACATCAACAACTTTTACCAGAATTCTAACAAATGAAAAGAAAAACAACTCCTCCCCCAAGTAGAAAGAAATATTTTTAGAAAATTCGAAAAGATAAACTTCGGTGAAGCTGATTTGAAAACAAATCGTGTTTCGTGATGTGAGATTTCAGTTTAAAATTATATTTTTTAAAAGTGACTTATAAGTTAAAATTTAAAAATCATAAGTTGGGCCTACGCAATTTTTAGCTCATTTTGTATTTTTTAACCTAAAAGTAAGTGCTTAAATCACTCCATATCTCACCCAAATACCTCAAAGAATAAAAAAGAATTTAATAATAAAAAACACTTAAAATAAGTCAATCCAATCACCCACTATATTAAATATACTAGATAACTGAAGTATAAATGCTAAAAAATTTAAAAAGGTGTTAACATTTTATACCACATGGATATTCAAAGTTTTGATTTGACGAGTTTATATTGGTAATTTTATAAGTATGATTTCAAATTTTAATAGTTGTTGAGTTTTAATGGTTTTTGACATATATATTACTACTGTTAACTGTAGAAAAATATTGTGTTCAATTAAATCTTTAGAAGTAAAACTCTATGATTGATTTATAAGAATATACGTACTTGTTTTTACGCTTCTTTATTTCTTTAAAATGGTGACCATTTTCTCTTTGTGTTCGCGCCCAAGACTGAAAAAACTTTTTGTGGTGAACTCTAAATTTTGAAATATTCGTGATGCGCATTCTACACTACATATTTTCGAATTAAATTGAGTAATGGTATTAGACTAATAAGTTTATTTAAATGATTATATTATGAAAAAATGTAATTAGATGGTGTCACGATGAGATGTCTGAGTTTGTCAGTTAGCTATTATGAAAAATGTGGATTACGATTAAAATAGATTTATTAGTCATAGTTAGTGTTTTGCTGGAAAAATTAATTACAATCAACTATTAAATAGTAATTTGAATTAGATATGCATAAAATAGTTTTATTATGCAACCCAAAGAAGCCTACTTTGTTAGTGACAACACTAACTAAATTCATATGTGAAATTAAAAATCACAAAGGACAAAGGAAATAAAACAAATTTTCTCCTCATAAGCCTACCTACTTAGTGAACATGAAGATAAAAGGTTTTTCTTTTTCTATATATCTTTTCTCTCCTCCCCACTTTCTTCCAATTAAAACAAAGTTAATTTCATTTTTCTTCTCTTTCTCATTTCCTTCATAATGATTGCTAAACAACCAGATAAAAAGAAACAAAGATTGTTTGAAGGGGCATCATGGTAAATAACAATAATGTGCCCACTAAAATATTTGAAGAATATTGCTTAGTACTTAGTAGTAGTGTTCCTCGGCTTTACTCAAGTTATAGGTAAGATAAAAATTTAATATGTAATTTGTGGCTAGTGTTCGTACAAACATCAAGTACTTACTCCTCAAGTATTGTACTCCCCCATTCTATCAATATGCTTTTTAATTTATCTTTAAAATGCAACTTTTTAAATTGAAAAATAATTTAATTTTAAAATTTTATTTTACGCTTAATATAATAATTTATTCATACAAATATCTAAATCTCATTTTGGACAATAGGTTTTAAAAATCCTTTTTTATTTTCTAAATTTTAGTCTCGATCAAATATAATCACATCATTTACAGAGAATTATAAATTAAAGTGAACCTCCTATTTTATTATTTATGGTTAAAGGATAAAAACTTGTTTAAAAATATAATATTCCTACATACACTCCCTTCGTCCACTTTATGTCAAACGGTTTGAAGTGAGAGTTAAATTATTTAATTTTTGTGTAACTTAAAAAAATAAAAATAAATTTTTTTTTAATATTTACAAACTAATTAAAAAATACAATAAGACATAATAATTGACAGATTAAAAATATTTTAAAAATATATAGCAAAAATTATGATAATTATTTAATGTTTTAAATAGTAACTGCACTTCAAGGGAGTAATTCACTTACCAACATGGGTTGTGAATTTATGGTGAAATAGCTAGACTTTTAATTAGAGGGATTAGTCTCTATGACTATAAAAAAGTTTTATTAGGAGCGCTTATCATAGAAATGGGCCTTAAAATTTGGTAGGATTTTAATGTGGATATTGAACTTCCGTGGGAAAGAAAAAAGGAAGTAATTCACTTTTGCTATCATTGGATTAGCTAAATTATGTCTTTATAACCCCACGGAGGACCTTAAGAACCAAACGATTAGTCACTTAATACGCTCTTGGTATCTAAATCATCTCACTCCCCTTCCTCTGTTTATCTTCCAAAAAAACAGAGACTTTTGAGTGCTAATTCATATCTCTCTCTGTCTTGGCCATCCTTGGGTTGAATAGTAAAAAAGGGTGATGATGTTCAGCAGGTGCTCTCACACATCCCACATCACCGAAATCATAATCACCAGCTTCTTCCGCCATAAGCTCTAGATCTTTACATAGTTTTTCAGGAACTCCCCAGATTCTTGATTACATAAGGGGAAAGGGGCAGCTATGATGGCTCCAGGGATGATCTACGGTGGTGCTGGTGCCACTAATTATTTCGATGGTGTGAGGGTTATGTCTTCTTCTACTGCTACTGCAAAAGAGCATATTGGTTCTCTTTTTACCCCTGCCTCTTCTTCTTTCTTGGGTACATATCTCTACTACTGTTTGTCTTCTTTCTCAAGTAGCGTTGACTTTTATTTTCTCTTCTATTTTTGTCTTTTAGATATGCTAGAGCAGTCACATATTGACAATTCCCCCTAGCTAGCTACCACGCAATCGATAAAAAGAATTGTTTATAATTGTAGTTTGAGTCTTAATCATAAGCTTGATGAGTGGTGTGGTTATATCATAACAGTTCTATCTTTTAGGGTAAGTCTTTGAGAAATAAGTTTATTAGTGAATCGAATTCTTGTACAATTAGTTTCTAAATGTAGCCTTCGTTTCTCACATGTTATAAATTTCTGTATTTGGTTAATGTTGGTATAAGTATGAATCTTGACTCTTTGAACGAATTTGTGATAATTCCCAGCAATATATAGAATTGAATCACACTGTCGGAATAACTATCATTTTTGGTTGTTGATCATGTGTGAGCCATTTGGTTGACTAGCTCTAGGATTGGATTCGGTTAGATAGGTGTTAAACATATCAAGTGATGAAATTGAATATGTATAGCGAATTGTAGCAGGAAAAAAGATAGAAGTGCAACTGATGGTGTACAGATATGATATCTTGATTGAAGAGTACTAGATTTTGTCAAAATTGACACCTTGGTAGTAATTTGTTCTGTGGCTATTTTATCTTTCAGGATCCAGTTCTATGATCAGTTTCGGCGGTGTTAATGGAGAGAAGAGGTCATTCTTCGGCTCGTTCAATCAGGATGACAATGAAGCTGATGAATTGGGTGAGTATTTTCATCAATCAGAGAAGAAAAGGCGACTTACAGACAACCAAGTCCAGTTTCTTGAGAAGAGTTTTGGGGAAGAGAACAAACTGGAACCTGAAAGAAAAGTCCAGCTTGCTAAAGAACTTGGTCTGCAGCCTCGCCAAATTGCGATTTGGTTTCAGAATCGTCGCGCACGATGGAAGACTAAACAACTTGAGAAAGATTACGAGAAAATGAGAAATAGATATGACACTCTCAAATCAAATTACAATAATCTTCTCAAGGAAAAGGAAAATCTTACAGCTGAGGTAAGGAGCTTTACACTTTAAATTAGTACAAGCTTTATTTTATTTGCATCATAGGGGTAATTAAATGTAATTTCATTTTCTTGAGCTCGTGGACTATGCTTATTTATGGTTTAAATCATTTTTTAGGTTTTCCAGCTCACCGATAAGCTGGTTATCAAAGAGAAAGGAAATGGGCAATTGGCTTTACGCGATTTCCAGAAACGCTCTGATGCATCGCCAAAAGAAATCAACGATGACCCAATTTCCAGGGTTGAAATGTCCAATGTGCCAGCTGGGGTTCTTAAGAAGCAGCAGCAGGAAGATTTAAACTCCGCTAAGAGCGATGTTTTTGACTCAGAGAGCCCACATTACACTGGTGATTCTGCTCTTGTATTTGAAACTGAACATTCAGAATTATCACAGGATGATGATGAAAACTTTAGCAAGACAATGCTTTCTACTGCCAACCTGCTTGGCAAAGCCGAGGATGATGATTATCCGGTGACATCCTTACATTTGACCTACTTCGGATTTCCAGTTGAAGACCAAGGTTTTGGTTTCTGGACTTATTAAGTTCGTGGTTGTATTTAATAGTAATGCGGAATACTATTTTATGTGTCTAGTAATGTGTCGTATATTTGGAGACGTTGTATAGCAGCACAATTCTGTAATAAATAAAGTCCTATGTATGGGTCCAGAATCCAAATGAGGTGATGAGTTCTGGTCACAAAACATTTGGGAACTATGGCTATGGCGCTTTGTAAAACTGTTGTGATAGCTGGTGCTTTATGTTGTGAAATCTGACTTTTGTTTGTCAACTAGGAGATGATGTATTTCTGAAATTCTGCTATTGGAGTCACTATTTTCATAAAAGGAGTGATCACGAATTCAATTATACCATGACCAATTTCAGATTAAAAGGCCCACAATGTTCTAACTTTGCCCTTCGTTAGAAGTTTGGGGCATCCATGTGCTTGCCAGCAATTTTGGCTCGAAATTTCTCTCGATCACTAATGGACCAATATTATATAGAGAAAACGTTCAAATTTACCCTTCTACTTTTGAATATTATCTACATTTACCCTTTGTTATACTATAGAAACATAATTTACTCTGGGATTAGCCCATAGCCCTAACAGAAACACCCAATTCCCAAATTCCTTTTATTTAAAGCGAAAAGGTCCAGACTTGCCCTTGTGATTTACGACAAACTTTGTCCTCTGGCGAAATGAATTATGCAAAGAATTCACTCATTTTCACAGCACATTCCTCTTTCACTTTAACCACGTCACCATCGGTCATTCCATCGGCATTAACAATACCCAATTCCACCGTCCCTCGATCAATTTCACTTCACAACTAACTACTCCATATATTTCCACCGGCATTAACAATACTCTATATATCTACGCGTAGTTGCACCTCCGCCTCAACACGCTCTTGAAAAATTCTCTCTTGATTTTCTCTCATATGCAACATCTCTTCCTCAAGCAGTTTGATGTGTTCTTCAGCAGCAGTTACAGCAGGCAAATTCTATGAAGTGGCAGAAGTGCAGTCCTGATACAAAGTCAAAGCTTGAGAGCCAATCCATACACACATCATTTTTTCTCTCCACCCATAACATCCAAGTATATTCGATTTACATCGAGTTCTTGGACTGCTTGTGAATCATCTGATGAGCTTGAAATAGCAGCAGTCACCCTAGCCTCCATTTCATCCTACATATTTATCATAGATAATTTAAGATGTCTCTCAGTGACAAATAATCAACTCCACAAACAGATCTTTAAATGGTACTACAGTTTACAAACTACTAAACACTAGCACACTACAAAAACATGGATTTATAATCCGAATAACTGATACAATTCATATTAAGTTTATAAAACAGTTGTCATTTCACCAGACGCGTTTCTGAACAATCAGTAAAGCCATGCTTAAGAAAACCAAAATAAACCGAATGAAAATAATCGCAAGAAAACCAAAACAAACATACTGATAGTTTTTTTTTTTTAAAACCCAGTAACTGTAGTAATATTTAAAAAAAAAACAGGGTGAGAGCAATTCTTGTGGACTGGCTGATAGAAGCACACAAAAGTTTGAGTTGAGGCCTGAAAGCCTCTACCTCACAGTTAACATAATGGACCATTTCCTGTCAGAAGAGATTTATACACCAGTTTTAAACTACTGATACACAATTCGGCGATGTTTTATGTTGAAACCGGTGATAATATTGTTATCAGGCTATGCGATTGTAGACGCTGAATAGGGCTCTAGTGTTGTTTAGCATCAATTATTGCATGAAGTTACAACTCTGATAGAACAAGAAAAGGGAATTCATGCACTAGTTTCTTTTTGCTAAAAGGGATTTATACACCAGTTTAAACTTGATCTTTGTGGGTCTTTCTTGAAACTCTTGATCTCATGTTTTATTTGTACTCTCATCTTTGCAGGCTAATAGTGATTTTGATGAAGAAAAAAGAGTAAACCTTGATGTTTAGTGCTGCTTAGTGTTGTTGGTGTTGGTGGTGGTAGGGTTTAGTTTTGTGTTAACAGTACGTATTATTTTTGTGTTATGGATAGGCCTTTAGGCTACTGTTATGATGAAGGCTAAGTATAATAAGGAGACAAGACTAAGTAGTAGTAGTCTTGGGAAATATAACTACTGCAGCAACCCAAGAAGTACTAGAAGAAGAATTAGGGAGAAGCTTATCAGCAGATGTTATCTTCCATTGGAAACATTCCATCAGATCCTTCACATATCTCTCTACTGAAAAGTAGTAGCAGTGATTAAAGGCCTTCTAATCCTGTAATAACCTAGTAGATCTGTCCAGCCAGTTAATCACTTTATTTCTTAACAGTTCTTGAAAGATTGTTGTATTTTAGTGAAGTAACTTCTTTCTATATTTTGCTATTCTAATGAGAAAACACTCCTCATCAAATACCGCTAACATTTACAACAATTTCTTCTAATTTAAACTCAGCTAATAACTTCAAGGACAACAACTGAGAGACTGCTCTCCTCATGTAGAAACATAACAGCTCTGAAAACACATTACTTAAGAAAACTCTGAAAATGAAGACATACAAAAGAAACTTACATTAATGCTCTTAGATTTGGTATCAACAAAGCTGTCATCCTTTCTTTTATGCAGCTTCTTAAATATATCTCATGAATTTGCTGGACGACGTAGTTCTATTGCCTGAAAAATAGAGTTTAATAATGAAAAATAGAGTTTAATACCAATTTATAGTATGATCCACTGTTGATCTAGAACCACCAGTATGCTTGCTTGGACCAGTGCCTGGACCATCAGTTTCACTGCGTGGGTTCTGAGTGGCGATACGAGATTTGTCAAGCCACTTCTCAGTGGCCCAATGTGTCTTCCAGCTATCTCATACATCCTGAGGAATAAAAACAGGTCTGGTACCTTTCCAACGATGCATTCTCTTGTGTATAAAGTGGATGCCACTTTACCCCAAGTGTCTTCGATTATGGCATGCTCAGAAGGGTTCCACTGATATAATTTCTGGAAAAGAAAATTTTAATTAGTGACATAAACACCTATAGACATATGCTAAATAAATTATTTATAAGTTCTTAATATAAAGAAATAATTATCATAAATTCATGCCAATAGAATTTACGAGTGGATGGACTGACATTCTTCCATGTATAACCTGTAGCATCTTATCTTCCTTGAATGTTTCTGTGATGGTCGTCGAGATAGAATGACCATTAAGAACGAACCTGGAAAAAAAAAAAAACAAATTTCATGATATTTATATTTTAAAAAGTTAAACTATTTATAAAGAAACATCTTTTCTTACTTTTTTCCCACAACTGAGATGATCAACCGACTAGATATTGATGAGCCAGTAGCAGACCCAATAGAGACATCTTAAGTACTAGGAGTACTAGGAACACCCACAACTGATAATAGCGAATCAGTCATATTCTTAAATCTCAATTACCTATACCTTGCACCTGACAATCATGACTCTTCATACCAAAGAGCTTAAGCTTGTTCATGTCAACACATCTTTCCATGTTAGACACATAACCATTAGGAAATCTCAACTCTTCCAACCACTTACAAAGCACTTCTTTTGCATTATTCTCTAACATATAACAAGCTTTTGGATACTTTTTGGTATTTTCATCCTGATGCAACTCAGGACGATTGCAAAGTACTTTTAAATTTGCTCTAGATTTGGCATTGTACTCTGTTTTCCTTTTGACATTCACCACGGTGCTAAAAATGTTATCAAACACATTCTTTTCTATGTGCATCACATCGAGGTTATGCCTAACAAAATTTGTTTTCCAGTAAGCTAAGTCCCAAAATATACTTCTTTTCTTCCAACCACAACCATTATTCTTTGCGATTCTTGCATTTATCGCTTCGGAACCAAGTTCTATGACTTTCATGACACCCAAATCCTCCATCTCTCTAAGTATTTGTAAACCCGACTGTTCAGAACATACAACCTTATGTACTTCATGACCCTTCTTGAACCATCTTTTGTTCCTTCGCCACGGATGATCCGGTGGTAAGAACTTTCTATTATTGTCAAACCACGAGATCTTTCTACCATTGGATAGTGAAAAAGCATCCGAGTCTTCCTTGCAATAAGAATAAGCTAATTTTCCTGCTGTACTCCAACCCGACAACATTGAGTACGCTGGAAAATCACTTATTGTCCACATCAATGCAACTTTCATTTGAAAATTATTCTTACTTGAGACATCATATGTTTGGACTCCCTCCACCCATAATTCTTTTAATTCTTCAATGAGGGGTTGCAAGAAGACATCAATTTTCTGTTTTGGATTTTTTTGGACCAGGAATAATCACAAATAAAAACATGTATTCATCCTTCATGCACATTCAATGTGGCAAATTATATGGCGTAACTATCACATGCCAAGAAGAATATTGTTTGCCTGATTAACCAAACGGTTGAAACCCATCAGTGGACAAAACCAATCTAATATTTCTCATTCTGATGCAAAACATGGATATGTCTGATCAAAATGCTTCCAAGCAGGAGAGTCTGAGGGATGACGCATGACACCATCCCTTTCATGCTCAGAATGCGATCTCATATGATTTACTGTAGCATTAGATGCATACAACCTTTGTAGACGTAGAGTTAAAGAAAAATAATACATATTCTTATAAGGAATATTACTTTTCTTCTTGGAACGTTGATGTTTTGATTTCTTGAATCGAGGCTGAGCACAAAACTTGCAATTGACAAGTTCACTATCTCCACGTCAATAAATCATACAACCATTTTTGCAGCAGTCAATCTTCTCTACCGGCAAGTCCTCATAACAGAAGTGTTCATGTGATCTGATGTGGTTGATGTCTTCATTTGTGTCACCTTTCAGGGGAAAAATTGTCTCCATGAATAACACATCCCTCCTCATGAAGAAAGTTCTATTCTCCATGTCATAAAGTTTATACCCTTTCTGTGTAGATCCATAACCAAGAAATACAACTCTTACTGCTCTTGGACTAAATTTATCCTGTTTAGTCAGAACAGTTACAAAGCACAAACAACCTATTACTCTCAAGTGATTAAGTTGTGGTGTCCTGTTGTATAACATCTCAAAAGGGGATTTATTCTTTATAACAGTAGAAGAAATTTTGTTTATGTTATACACAACATCCTCCACACACAATTCTCAAAATTTGTCTGGCAATCCTCCTTGAATCTTTATGGCTCTAGCTGTTTCTAAAATATGTCTATGTTTCCTTTCCACTACATCATTTTGTTATGGTGTATGTGGACAAGAACTCTCATGCACCACACCATATTGCAGAAACAATTCCTTACAATTATGATCCATGTTATAAAACTCCTATAACAAAGCACCTGGACTTTTCCTACAATCAAAGGTGTCTCACGGAGTATAACTACCTACGTTCGTTGAGGACTTACTGACCCCGGACCATCCTAAGCAAAAAACCTCGGAAGAACCCAAACCTCTAACAAGGAATCTCATTTGATCTGGGCACTATTCTCTCTATCTCTACCATTTATGACTCTGATACCAAACTTAGGCCGATGATCTAAAGGGGATAACAGACAGGGAAGGAATCGAGATATAAGGGATTGAAGAATCAATGGATAATTGAATTATGAAGAAAATAAAGTAAGATTAACTTACAATTAATGTTAGTTAATCTTACTTAGGCCTTTGGTATCAAAGCCAGGCTCTGATACCAAACTTAGGCCGAGGATCTAAAGCTTATTTTGACAAGATATTTTTTTGACGTCATCTGTCTTAAGACAATAAGGAATTTTTTTGGGATCTCTTCAAGATGTGGGTTATCAGAAGGTCCTTCTGGATTTTCAGAGTTAGAATTGTCGGACTCAGAACTGGACTCAGAACTCTCCTAGGTTTCTTTTGAAAGGATTATTTTTATTTATAGAGAATCTTGTTCTTGTTTTTCTTTTAGAATCTTGATCTCTAGCTTTATTTGTTTTATCTCCTTTTGAAGTTCTAGAACTGGTGTTTCTCTGGAATCTTTCATTTTTTTACCCCTTTTCAGGATTTTGGTCAAGTCGTAGGTATTTTTGAAAGTATTTGGTAAAATTATATTTTTGGTATCTTTTTTCTCGTCTGTAAAGGATTTGAGGAGTTTATTCAAATTATCAATTTGGTGTTCGACATCTATGTGTTTAACCATATCTAACATATATTCTTGGTCTTTGGTTAAAGCACAAACATGCTTTCCCTTACCCTTATCAGATTTTCAGATGAACTGGTCGTGAGCAATTTATCTATTTGGAGGGCTTTGTTGTCTTCAGAAGACAGAGAAAAATAGTCAGCTTCTGACTCGGCATTTGAATCGGAGGAATCAATGAGAAAATTGGAGATTTTTTGGGTTACCTCGTCGTCTAGTTTCAATTCTTGTAATTTTTTATTCATTTTACAGAATCTCGAAGTATGACATTTTTTGTGACATTTGTAACACGAAATGTCTTTGTATTTGGAATCAACTTTTTGGTGATTCAGTCTATCTTTGGAATAACGAGTATTTTTGTAAGGATTTTTGTAATACTTTTCGTTAGTCTTGCTGAAATCTCTCTTTTTGTAACCTCTTGAAGTACTCTTAAGGGATTTATGAGTCTTGCTACAGTTTCATGTACAACTAGAAGAGGGTTTTGTGAAATGCATATCAAACTGTTTGCAAAAAGTACCAAGTTCGAACCTAGTTCTCTTTAGCTCCAATTTGAGGTGTTTTTTGAAAATTGTTTTTGAGAAAGGGTTTTTGAAGTCTTTCTCGATTTTTGTTAAATTTTGAGAGGTTTTTTCCTCTCCTGGCTTTGAGCAACTTCTTGTTTGGAATTTTGAAGTTGTATCAATGTCTGCTGTAGTACCGGGGATTTCGCAAGAAGTTGTAGAAGATTCTTAGCAGTTATTTCATGTGTTGGTGTTTATTGCACAGATGTTGCGGCATTTTCATTTTCTTCTTTCATCACTGCGTCATACCATGTCAGGGGTTTTTCAGTAAGAGGTTTGGCAAGGAATTTTTCTTTTTCTTCTTTTATTAGTTTGGAGTTAGGGGGTTTTTTGGGGGCCATGAAATTTGTTTATTGTTGTGGTGCAACAACTGGTGTATTTATTGGTGGAGGGATATCATCTTTTCTCTTTTGGAGCAAGGCTCCACACATCTCATGGTTACAGTATTGTCCGGATTCCCGCATGTCATTCATGAATATTTTTTCTTTGTAGCCCAGACAGTGGGGCAAGAGACAGTGATAGGACATCTCTGTGTTGCAACCAGTATTAGAAATCTGTGGGTTTTCTCTCCTGTCTTTGAGGAAATCACTGGTTAAAAGATTTATAAAGCAAAAAATATTAGGAATCAATTTGCAGAAAATATTTTTAATACAATATTTTGAAAATATCTTTGATATTGTAAATCATGCTTCAAAAGTTTTGTGTATGTAAAGACATCAATTATTTTGATGGAACTGGTATCACTGTATTTAGGGGACTCAGAATTCTGATCTAAAAAATTATTTCTTAATTCTCCTAGATGACAAGAATAAGTTTTATCAGATTGAGGTCTCTAGCTTTTGGTTTTGTCAAAAAGGGGAATTTTAAATTCTTATTATTGGAATCAAAAGAGATGAAATTATTATCAACCTTATAAGGGGTGATAAGATTTATAAACAATGTTTCTAAGATAACGGAGTTGTGAATGTCATTTACTAAAACAAACGTTGTTGCTATAGAAACTCCATCGTTAATAATAGAAGCGTTGGTTTGGGAATTGATTTCTAACTTTGTGTTATTAGCCGCTGCTAATGTTTCCTAGGTATTTTCATGGAATTTATCAGATATTAGACCTGTTTTTATGCAATTCAGATATGCTCTGTGTTAAAAAGAGCAATCGTAGTGATTTTAAAATTGCCTGAAATCTAAGTTAATCTTACTTTACTTAAAAATCCCAGATGACCTCCATGCTTGCAACGATAAAAAATCCATAAGAAATGTAGGCCATAATTCTGAAGTTTGCACGTCTTCATCAGCAGAAGAAGAAGAACTAGAAATTGATATTGAAGACAATTCAATTTTCGGCAACAATGGATTTTGAAAGAGATTGCCAAGAAAAGATAAAATACCCTGAGTAAAGATCAGACAAAATTCTGATAAAAGAAAATGCCCTAAAAAGAGACTTTCAGAAAGCAAAAAGTAAAAGCAAAGTTCGAGCAATAATTCGAGAAAATGCTAACAACAATGATGTCATGGATGATGTAATTCTGCACTCAGATGAATAGTCATTCTCTACTCGGATGAATAGTTATTCTCTACTTAGATGAATCGTTAGATTCCTTTTTAATTACCAAAATACCATGTAAAACTCCTATAAAAGGAGACTCTCTCTCCCTTAGTAGGATAAGTTTTCTTTCTTGTAAGATTTTCCTTTCAACTCTTTTGTAGAGAGAAGTGAGAGCTCCAAATAAAATCCCCTTTAGGTTAGATCAAAATACCTGTCATATGACTCATATCATATGATCCAAAATATCTTAGAAATTTTCAAGGTATATCTCTTTGATAAAATACTTTATAAATTTTAATATTTTAAATGAATATGATTATGCACGGTATTACCTCCTAATCATTTAAATACTTCATGCTTTTAAATTCTTAAATTTCTGCATTAAATACTTGACTGGTTCTACCGCCTATTTGATTTAAATTCCTGCTGAACCTTAAGATTTTGGTTTTCTTAACTGTAACTTTAATGGTAAGTTAATCTTACTTTACTTTCTGCATATTTCAATTATCCATTGATTCTTCAATCCCTTATATCTCGATTCCTTCCCTGTCTGTTATCTCCTTTAGATTTTCGGCCTAAGTTTGGTATCAAAGCCAGGTTTATATATATATTATATATATATGATTCAAGCTTGATAGGGAAAAAATGAAAGTTCACCGGAAAAAATGGGAACTTGCCGGAATGAGTTCGAAATAGTGGTATTTTAAATGAATTTGGTGCTGGATTTTTAGTGGGTGTGCAACATTAGTTTTAGGCGGAGAGATAGAAGGATACAGTGGTGTTATGGTGGCTATGGCAGAGAGAATAGATCCGATCTATTTTGTAAGAAATTAAAAGAAAAAATAAATAAAAACCCCCCGAAAAGAAAAAAATAATTAAATTGGGGGGTGGGAAAGTCACTCCCTTTTTCTTTTTTCTTTCTATTCTTTTTACCTTTATTTGGATTGCCCCTGGCTCCTTTTTCATTTTTATTTATTTAATTGCCACATCAGATGTTACGGTGGTATTAGTTTCATAAAAATTAAAAATAAAAGGGTAATAGATGCTCAATTAATTAGTATATGAATTCGATTTTTTTAATATAGTTGAAGGTGCAATCCTATATTTTATTGAGAAGAAAACAAAAAAGTAAGCAATGGACCAAAAATCAGAAACTTAAAAGAAGGCACACGAGGAATGGTAAAAGTATATATCGTACAAGAAAAGCAGAAGTATTAATGTCAGATATGGATGGGATTTAATACTGTGCCCTGGGTTGCTCCATGTTCACTCATTTGCTGTAAATTAAACTGTACATCTGTTGAGTGCACATGTTCTTGTTTTGTTATCAGTGTGGTACGCTCTCCTCCAATATTTAAGTATTGATGAGTGATGGACTTTAATGTTGTATGACATAAATATACTCATGCATGTCTTTGATTCAATTACTCCATTTGGATTACTAAACCTTATTTAATTTGCTCCCATTTTCATGGTTTCTTTTCTGGCAGGTCGACAAAACCAGCATCAACACGAGTCTCCAACAGAGTCTTTCTCCTCTTTGACTCTTCATAACTTTGAATGTAACGGCTGGCAAAGAAATGGAAGTATATGAAGTTTAGTACTGCCAATCCAGCAATAAGAATGTAGAAACGTTCGAGCTTGTTTTGATTAAGGTCATGACTTCCTAACCACGGCTTTCTGCCATGTAGCCCGCTTAACATGTCAACAACATTGACAATGAGTGTGTTGAGGTAGCTGGCAATGCTTAGGCTCAAGAAAAAAATTGCTCCAGCGACACTTCTCATGGTCTCGGGTACTTGGTTATTCAAGAATTCCATCACAGAAACTGCAGCAAATGCTTCTGTCAATCCTGCTAGAATGAATTGAGGCAAAAAGAATCCAATGCCAAGTGGAGAGATGAATACGCCTTCTTTCAGGGCCAAGTCTCGGCGCCTTGTTTCAACCAATGCAGCTACTGCTAAGCAAAGAATTGACATGAAAATGCCTATTTTCATTCTTATTTGCAGGGACAATCTTGCTTCCTTCTTAGAGATTTTCGATGCATTAGGAACGTATACACACTCGTAGATGAAGATCCAGATAGCCAGGGAAATCATGGATGCTAGTCCCATCCACCCTGGAGGAATCATGAAATTCCCAACTTTTGTGTTGGATTGAATTACTTGAAGAACTCCGAATGTATTCATCTGTTCCATGGTGATGAAACAAGTGATTCCAGCCAGCCAAACCGGTAAAATTCCCACGACACATTTCAGCTTTTCCACCTGTTCAACATTGCAGAGTCTCCAGCTATCTTTAGCAACTCCTTCAGCATTCAATTCACTGTTGGGATCAACAATCACAGCGGCCTTGTCAAGGAATTTGAATCTGTCAGTGTGCCTAAGCACCAATAGCTCGTTTTCTGATTCCTTCGAGGCACGATCATAAAAGGAATCCGCTGTTAGTACAACAGGAACGTGTCTCTTTCTGCAAGCTGCATTTATAACCTTTGCCATGTCGATAAAAACACATCCTTGTGGCTTCAGACTAATGTAAGTGTTGCGACCAATCAAGAAAATCATAATGGAAAGGGCTAAACAGCAAGTTGGAATTAGGAAGCCTATAAACCAACTGATATTGGTCTGGATGTAGATAACAACTGTGAGGGCAATGATGAGAGCTAATGTGAATGAGAAGTACCACCAATTGAAGAAACTTTTGAGCTGAGACCTTCCCTTCTCTGTATTAGTATCGAATTGATCAGCCCCAAAGGCGATGTTGCAGGCTCGGATACCTCCTGAACCTACCGCCATAAATCCAAGACCTGCAAAAAGGTACACGAGCTGCCATTTTTGTGGCTCGGGACAATTAAGGCCTTGGCAACTAGGTGGCCTGAGTTCATCGACTCCAGCTGTTAATGTCACCATTCCCATCCCCTGCCAAAAAAAAAAAAAAAAACATGAATTGAGGGCTTTCAAGCGTTATTTACTACTCCCTACGTCCCAAAATACTCGTCGTGTTTCACTTCTCGAGTGTCAATTTGACTAATATCGGAACTAAATTCGATTAGAATAATTTTATATTTTAAAATTAAAATTTTAAGTATCCGAAAACTATACGAAAAGCACTATAAGATGTAATTCTTCCTATATCAATATGGTGAAAAAATACATCTTAAAACGTTGTCCAAAGTTTATGTAGTTTGATTCCCAAAAAAAGGAAATAGGACGAGCAATTTGGAACGGAGGGAGTATTGTCTTACTGTTCCCTGATTAGGACAAAATATCTTGCTAATAGACTCAGATACACATTGAAACTTGAAACCCATATTCAAATAGCAACTTAAAGCTAAAATATGTGCAAAAATAAGGCATACCAATTTGGATAAATTAATCTGTAAATTGCAAGAAACAAATAAAATAAAATAAAAGATTTAAGAGAGCATGTAAGGAAGAATAAATGTACCAGGAAAGAAGCAAGGGAACCAAAGAGGAGAGTGAGGAATCTGCCAAGATGAGCATCAGCCAAGAAAGCACCGACTAAAGGTGTGATGTTGGAGCAGCCAGACCATATACTGACAACGTTCACCAAAAAAACTCCCCCCATATTGTATTTGGTCCGCAAATAAGTGGTCATGTTTGATATCAAACTTACGGACGCCAACTTCTCAAACGATTCATTCCCTTCATACAAAGAGATCAACATGGTCGTTACATATTTAACTTTTTGGTTAGTTACGTACAATTTTATTGTCTGTCGATAAAATGATAGGATCATTTGATGTTTTTGTGTTTACCAAGAATGTATGCGATGGCTGTCCATCCTCCTTTTTTTCTTGCGGAACGAGGAACATTTGGAGCAACATGTGTTTCTTCAGAAGAAGAATGACTTGCATTGATAATCTCTTCAGCCATTTCTCCACTCTAGCAAAAGTGTTGTCTATTTGCAAATTGCAAATAATCAAGATTTTGCTTCTTTCATTGATACGGTGAATAACTAGAAAATGTGATTATAAAAACAGAGGAGAAGGAAGAAAATAAGGGACAAAAGTAACCGATATTTTCTCAGCATTCAATGATAGCAAAAAGAGAGAGAGGGAGGAACGAATTAAATTGATGGTTTACGTACATTCACCATCACCTTCAGAAATTTGTGGGGGAAATACGCCTTCATTATTTCCCTTTTTAAGTTTTTGTAAAAAAAAAGTACTGCCATTCATTTCATCTCTTTGAGCATAGCTGGTTCTAAATTTGTAACTAAAAAAAGAAAACGCTTACAATAAGTTGATCCAATTGGAGAAAATAGTTTGTGACCTGACTATTAAATCATGACTATATCCGCTATAGCTATATCCATAGTATCTTTTACGACATTTATGTACAACTTCAACTAGTTTAATTAGAATTGACATGTAGTAAATTAATTGATTGTCATTTGATTTGCTTTCTATTTTTAATTAAACTTAAAATGCAGCTCAATAATTGCTATTCAAGCTTGCTTCTTTTTAAAAAAATTACAGAAAAAAGACCATCGATTGCAATATGCAGGAAGCATCGGAATGCAGATATACACGTTCAACTTATCTTGCACTCCTTTTTTCTCTTTCAATTTATCGGACTTGTAAAGTGATAGTTCATCGGAGTTTTGAAGCAATGCACCTATAAAGATGTGTTGTTCTGAAAAAAATTACTGTCATTATATAATATTGTTACGGTATTAAAAGACTCAAGTGTCACTTTTAATTTAAGACCCCCCCAAGACTACCTTGGATGAACAAATTTATGCTCCTTGTGGATATTTGACCGTTGACAGAACTTTTTTTGGTGTAGAAACAACGTTAAAAGTAGTTTTTTTCTAGGGGTTGCGTAGGGATGTTCATAGAAAACTTGCAAAACCAAATTGATAATTCTAATTAAGCCTGAAAAGAAAAGAGTAATGATTTGGTTTGATTTAATTTGATATTGAAGAAAAAAAAACATATTTAGTTTAGTTTGGTATTAACTATAAAAAGTCACATAGAAATCACACCAATCCGATATTATATATTTATAATTTTAAAAATATGTTTATACATAAAAATATACTTATTATAACATAATTTATAAATATTTCTTAAACTTTTTCATAGTTTTTTGTTTTTTAATATAAAATATTTCGGGTTTGGATTTAAAATTTTGAATGATCCAACAAATTTTATAATTCATAGTTGCACCAATCCGAAGTTGTTATAGTCTGAAGGGGCGATCCCCAGTGGAATCTAAGACTGAAGACAGATAACCGGAGGCGGGAAAGCTAAGAGAGAAAGGTATCCAGTAGACAATAACTCAAATAAAGCTCAAACTTAAACCAAATCAAAACCCATGCAAACTAAAGAAAATCAATTCACTTCTTCTATGGCTTATTAGTTGTAGTTGTTTTATGCGTACTCATTATCTTTACTATTGGTGACACTATATCTTAGTACAATGTCATGACTTATTTATATTTTATAGCATTTTATTATAAAGCACCATATAATTACATGTATTATACTAAGCCAGAAGAAGTATTTGGAACGCTAGTTACATATTTTGTATTTGAGACTACCAAAAAATCAAGATTGAAAAACTCAACTTTATTAATTTAATTTTTTGATTTAAGAAACTGACAATTAATTTAATTTGGTAAATGAATAGTCAAACCAATAAAACCTATTTACATCCCTAGTGTTGAGGTTTTTTTTTTTTTACAATTTTTTTTATTACTTAGGGGTAGGGAAAAGGGATGTTGAGTTGTGGAGCCTAATTTATTTACCGACACTATGAAGACCCTACGCAGAGGGTTGGAATTAGCCGATCGTAGAGGGTTGGCATCAGTAGGTGTAATGTTATTAGTGGAGGGTACTTTGGAAATTTTAAACTTGTATAATGTTCGCCCTAGTTTTCACTATATATAGTGTAGGGCACCGTCTTTCTTTGTGTGATTTTCTAGAGAGGATTTTTGAGAGGTCTATTGAGCGTAGTCGACAGTGTAGTCGACAAAGAGAAAAAAAAAGAATTGTAAACTCAAAAACTCCATTAAAATTTGCAGCGGCAAGTAGACTAGCTCTCGCATTGAGGGTGGACCACTATAAATCTGTGTGTATTATTTGTTCTTCGTTTAATTTACTGTTTTCTGATTAGGTAGGATTTTGGACGTAAAATTCTAACAAGGGAGGGGGAAAATAGGAAGAGATTACAACGTGGAGATTCGAACTCTCACCAATAAAGTGAAAGCTCAGATACCTTCAACTAAGCTACGTGTTGAGGATTATTCTCTCAATGTGGATGCCTTACAAAAGGATCCCAGTCATCATATGGTTGCAAATTGCACATGATCTACATTGTATTCTTGAACAAAAGAATTTCTGTTTTGTTTTAAACACATGCAACGAACTAAACACATGCTTGCACATGAAACGAAATGTATATAAACGTTTTTGTTGGAAGGTCAAAACTGTTAAGAGTTCCACATCGGTAATGAAATGGAAATATGGACTCCTTATATGGACTTAGACAATCCTCACCCTACAAGCTAGCTTTTGGGGTTGAGTTAGGCCCAAGATCCATACTTACGGGACTCATCTTATTCTTACTTACGGGTATTTGGATGTTTGTGCTATCCTCTTTTTCCATCCACCACCATCAACAAACTACAACTCCGGTCTACTCCTTGCATTTTTTTGGGTTATCCTTCCAATCACCGAGGTTACAAATGTTACGACCTCTTCTTCAATAAAATCATTGTGAGTCATCACGTTCTCTTCGATGAAACCACTTTCCCATTTGCAAAGTTGCATGTGTCCGGACCACCTATCTATGATTTTCTAGATGATGGCATATCCCCGTATTTGACTCACCATATCTCAGACCCCACAACCATTGTTTCGGCCAACCCAAATTATTTGGGTGACTTGGGCTAAAAAACAATGGCCCAAAACCACCCCATAGCCACTGTTTCGGCCGACCCAATGCACCCAAATAATTTGGGCTTCGAAACAGTGGCCCATTCTCAAGAAATTTGTCACGACCCAAACCGTAGGATCGCGACGGGCACCCGGATCCCACCCGCCAGGTACCACCATTCTTACAATGAACATCTAATCGTAATTAATTACGGACTAAGCCGAAAGAAAATTATGAAAAACCAGGTAACCATCTTATATATATACATATACCAAGGCCGACAAGGTCATACAAGACTACTACACATAGGACACATGTCTACAAGCCTCTAAGAGAGTATACAACATCAACATGTCGGGACAAGGCCCCGCCATACCTATATAGACACGCAAAACTGTATCATACCAAAATCAGACCGACACTCCGGAAAGAGAGGAGTGCTTCCAAAAATCCGCTGAAATCTGCAACCTATTCATGTGGGCCGTCGCCTTGCCTATGTGAACCTGCGGGCATGAAATGCAGCGGCCCCCGACAAAAGGGACGTCAATACGACTGATGTATTGGGTATGTCAGGCATAAATAAAAGCATAACAAGAATATACCGACAACTGAAACATAAACAACTGACCAATAGTAACTGCCTCTGAGGGTCCTAATGCACTTGCCTACATGTTATGCACAATGCAGTGTCCATATTCATTGGCCTCATCGGGTAATTTCCTTACCATGACAGCCTCTGTGGGCATCATACCATGTAATGGTTAACGAATATATGCATGATGCAAGTGCGGTATAAATATGTTAGTGTTGCGGATCGTGCAACCCGTCCCAATATATGTTAGTGTTGCGGATCGTGCAACCCGTCCCAATAAGCCATACATGCATCACATCACATCATCACATCATATTGGCCTCTTCGGGCTCTTTTATGATAGTCTGTACCAGTTGCAGGTGGTGTGCGTATATAACGTCTTTCCCTTTTCCCATATCCCATATATATATATATATATATATATATTATTTACCATATAGTAGTGTGCATAGCACCAGTTGGTCCAGGATAATATATGAATGCAATGCAAATGAAAATGCATGAATATCAGTAAAACATTTCTCGAATTTATCGGATGACAATAATATCCTTGCTCTTTTGTCTAACACGGTGAATGTTAACACATTTTCTGTATGCCTCAATAAGGACTTAGTAACATATTTAGACATGCTTCTATCATAAGAATCAATAACATGAATATTCTTCACTACTTGGAGTAGAATAAATTATGGAGCAATAGCACGATTATATTTTATTACATGGAACATGCCAAAAGGAAGAAATAATTTGTCTTAACATATCTTCGTTTCGCTAATCTGGAAGGAAAAACATTGTTGCCGCACCTTATTCCTAAGAACAATGTCCAAACATCACTGCCTACTATCCTCTACTTAGCCAAAGAATGGTAAAACTTTACAAATGAAACGTTAAAGGGGGTTGTTGCTCATGCTTCTAATTCATAAAAAAAAGGAAGTTTGGAGACATTTTAAAAAGAATTCACGAATTGCAACTGTCACCTTAAAAAGAAATGTCTTAAGTTGAGCATTCCAAGGCCTTAATAATTTGGTCTCCCACTCAGCCAATTCTTTGGCGGTGGGAGGCCCTTAATCATGCCACCTTACCTTAACATGCACGGTCACTTAATTTAATTAAGTGACATGCCTCCGAATAATTTATCAATCACACACATAATTAATTTGGTGATCTCAATTCACTTAAATCTTGATAACTTATAAAACCTTCATATTCTCAATGTCATAATTTTGTAATATGACACTAGTCCATAACCTCGTTAGGGATATACAACCATTATTATTAGTTCTCATCGTCACATTTGTTACGTCCAAAATTATTTCGGAATTTTATCATTTTATATACTAATCTCTTTATTAGCATAAATGAATATAACGTAAATTTTTCCAACACTTGGACCTATTTACACACGCCTAGCGATTTATACACGCTTAGCGATTTAAATCGTAACCCGAAAGTATGGGACGTTATAAAATTACTGATCAATGAACTGGGCCAGTTTTACCGATAATGGCCCCAATTGACGCTGGTAGTTCTGGCCCAGTTTCTAATGTTCCACGCCTGAACCCACTTCCAGCCCCGCGGCCCATCACTCGTAGTCAACATGGCATTATCAAACCCAACACCAAATATAACCTACTTACTCGCATCTCAAAATCACCATTGCCTCGTAATTCTGTGGCTGCCCTTAATGACCCGAATTGAAAATTGGCTATGGATGATGAATTTAAGGCTCTTATTACAAATAGGACGTGGGAATAATGCTAATATAATTCGGCCTATGTGGATTTTCAGTTACAAAGAAAAATATGATGGTGCTTTTGAGCGACATAAAGCCCGTCTTGTAAGTGATGGGAAGACACATCAGGTTGGTGTGGATTGCGGTGAGACGTTCAGTCCGGTGGTTAAACTGCCAACTATAAGAACATTACTTAGTTTGGCTCTATCAAAGGCATGACCATTTCATCAGTTAGATATCAAAAATGCCTTTCTTCATGGACAACTACATGAAACTTTTTACATGTACCATCATTTGGGTTACATGGATTCTAAATATCCAAATCATGTATGACTGCTCAAGAAATCATTACATGGGCTAAAGCAATCCCCAGGGCATGGTACAAGATGTTTGTCGATTTTGTCTCACATATTAGTTTTTCCAACAGCCGTTCCGATCACTTTCTGTTTATCTACCGTCATGGTAATAATATTACTTATCTTCTTTTATATATGGATGATATTATACTAACTGCCTCATCAGGTGTTCTTGGCAAGTCCATCATATCACAACTTGGTTCGAATTTGCAATGAAAGATCTATGGCCACTACACTACTTTCTATGTATAGTTGTGACACGTCATGCATGTGGTTTATTTCTATCCCAAAAGAAGTACGTAACTGAGATTGTTGAACGTGCTGGCATGTCCTCCTGTAAACCTTCGGCAACTCCTGTGGATACTAAATCCAAATTGAGTGCATCATCCGGCAAATCGTTTGCCGATCCGACAGTCTACCGAAGCTTGGCAGGGGCCCTACAGTATTTGACATTCACCATGCCGGATATTTCTTACGCTGTGCAATAGGTGTGCCTTTTCATGCATAATTCAATGGATGATCATACGCACGCATTGTGCGGTACATTTAGGGCACTCTCGAGTATGGCCTGCATCTATATCCATCATCGACATCCTCACTTGTCGCTTATACATATGCCGATTGGGGAGGGTGTTCGTACACTAAACGCTCCACGTCTGGTTATGGTGTATTTCTTGGTGATAACTTGGTATCTTTGTCCTCGAAATGGCAAGCAAATTTATCTAGATCCAGTGCTGAAGCAGAATACCAAGGTGTTGCCAATATTATGTCTGAATCATGTTGGCTTCAGAATCTTCTCCTCGAACTCCACTGCCCAATTTCGAAGGCCACATTAGTATACTGTGATAATGTTAGTGCCATCTACCTCTTTGGAAATTCGGTAAATCACCAACACACTAAACATATTGGGCTGAATATCTACTTTGTTCGTGAAAAGGTCTCACGCGGACAAGTGTGTGTGTTACATGTCCCGTCACGCTATCAGATTGCAGATATTTTTACTAAAGGTCTTCCGCTGATTTTATTTGAAGATTTTCGGGACAGTCTCAGCATACGCCTGCCTCCCACTTTGACTGCGGGGGATGATAGAATAATTATTAATTGATTGTAATTAGTAATTATTATAATTGATTTTAGAATGTAAATGGTAGGTAAATTAGCAATTAAGGTGATAGATTAGATGACATATAATTATCCTAATTATATCCAATTAGTAGTTATTAATAGCATAATTAGAGCCTTAGATATGGATATTCTTGTTGTATATTTACCACCCTTATGAAAGAATATGATTGAGGAAAATAAACTAATTATTCTTACATCTTTTGGGGTTGAGTTAGGCCCAAGACCCATTCTTTACATGCTATCAGAGCCATGCTTATTCCAATTCTTTGTTCACCGACGTTGGGCCCCCAAATTATATTATCCACGCTCCAGTTAATTGGGTCTGGGCGTGCGGGGGAGTGTTAAGAGTCCCACATCGGTAATGGAATGAGAACATAAACTCCTTATATGGACTTGAACAATCATCACCTTATAAGCTAAATTTTGAGGTTATATTAAGCTGAAGATTCATTCTTTACAAAAACAAAAAATCTAAAGAGATGTTATGACAAGCAGTAATATTCAAGAATATCTCACATTTGAAAAGATGTACTTTTCTGATTGTTCTCCTTTCGAACTTTGATTTAAGAGCTTGAAAGTTTGATTTGGAATTTGAAGAAATTTTGATGATTCAAGAGCTTTATTTGGATTCGTTTTGTGTCACAAACAATCTGATGATCGTCACGAACCAAATTTGAGATTTAGCTATCATGAATACATCAGATTTGTTCACAAATGAAGATCATGAACGTAGAGGAGGATTTTCAATACTTTATTTCGAGTTTTTTATTTTCCAAATTATCATGAACACTTGCAACGTATAAATTAGCCTTCAATTTGACTACGGATATCACATTATTTGAACACATGACATGATCCTTTGATTTTTGTTTGACTTGGTGCCATGTATTTTGATATGTGGCATAAGCCATGTAGACTTTAAGCTCGTGAAACAGGCTCATCATCTTAAGCTCACTTGGATTGGCTAACGTAAATGAAGCTGGACCTTTATCTAAATCAATGTTTTTGATTTAATCTTGATTTGTTTATTGGAATATATCCAAATTTACGCACACAAAATTATTTACGTAGTATATATCTTTTCAATTTTTCATATTTGAATGATATTTTAAAATGAAGGTCCCACTATGAAAGAGTTGGTGTACATTTTAACATTTTGATGCTCAAAGTTGGTACATACACCACCCCAAACATAGGTCATCAAATCATCAAATGTTACAAATTTTGCTGAGTCTTTGGGCAGTGCAAAGATATGTCCTTTTCCCAACAACAAGATCTCCCCATTCGCACATTCTTGATCGTAGCATACACGTATACATATCTTTTCATATCACTCATTCCACTCGCATCAACCAAGTAGCGAGTACATAAAATTCCAACACACGAGAGCGTAGTCCAACCATTACTCATTTTTGAACTCTACACTGTTGTCTGAACAACGGCTCTTCTCTTTCTTTTTCTATAATACACAACTTTCTAGACTACTTTCAAAGTAAAGTCTTCACTTTTTCAAAACACACACACCCCTCTTTTTCTCACTTGGTGCTTGAGATTTCATTATTATGGATTTTCCATTTGTAAGAACTGTAATCATATCAATTACTTCAACCAAATTCCCACCATTGTCTTCATTATAACTTTACTCTTTTCAAGATCTGTCTTGATTGGTAAACTTGTTACTACACTTTGCACTTGACACTTAGTCCTCAACTCAAGGACTTGAAAAAACAAGCTCAAATCTGCAATTTTCATCAAGAAATTAGAATGGCTCTGTGGATTTTGATCTTTTTTGGTTTATTTACGATGACCCTTCTCTGTAAAAGCTGTTTTTGTCTAACCCCAGATGGTAAGTTTATTTCTTTGTGGATATTATCTAGGTCTCTCTGCATTGTATGTTGTTCTTGAGCTAAAAAGGTTATACTAACTTTGATTCTTGTTTTCTGTTTTCTTTTTAGGTTTTGCGTTGTTGGAAATGAGAACTGTTTTTAATGATACTAAAAATGTTTTGAGCAACTGGAATGATTCGGATGAGTCACCTTGTGGGTGGACTGGCATTTCCTGCTATCCTAATGACCAAAGAGTTCAATCTATGTATACAACACTTTTTTTATTTCCATTATCAGTGCTTCGTGGTTTATTCAGTTGATTCACTCTCCTTGCTTAGATTCATTTTCTGTATTTTGTTTTTGAATTTTCAGCAACTTACCTTATATGCAACTTGGAGGAATCATATCTCCTAGCGTTGGTAAACTCACCAGATTACAGAGATTGTAAGTTCCATAGACATTCTCCATGCCACTTATTGGGCCAATGCAAAAAAAGATATGTTAAGGCATTGTTTATTTGTGTGGACTCTTGCTAATTCTAGGTAAGACTAAAGTTTCTCTCATGCGCTTCACTTGATAAACAATGTGTTTTTTCCCCTATAACCAGGGCACTTCACGAAAACAGTCTGGACGGCACGATTCCTAATGAGATTGGAAATTGCCCTGAACTCAGAGCTATGTAAGTTGGAGTTTCTTATATAACTGAGTGATAACATATTTTCTTGGAGATTCCAATGTTTCTTACAAGCTAGGCATTGTTTATGCATACAGATACCTCAGGGCAAACTATCTTCAAGGAGGCATACCATCAGATATTGGAAATCTTTCAATGCTGACCATAATGTGAGATATATATTCTTTGATTCACCATCTGATTATTGAATTGATGAGGTTGATTTTAATGATTTGTACCTTTTAATCTTTCTTAGAGACTTATCAAGCAATTCACTTAGGGGTGCTATACCTTCTTCTCTTGGTCGTCTCAGACACCTTCGTCTTCTGTAAGTCCAATTTCCTATCATCATAATTCCCCAACTCATCAACTTAATGCCTTTACACTAATGTGTTAAAAAATCAAATCAATTCAGCAACTTGTCAACCAATTTCTTCTCGGGTGAGATTCCAGACGTTGGAGTTCTGAGCACTTTCGGAAACAAGTCGTAAGTCCTCCTTCCTTTGGAATTTGATTCCATATTTAATATCGCCTTGTGTGTTCAAATATTTTCTTATAGGCTGTAAATAAATTTTAGACAGATGTTTACAAAATATATCATGAATAATGCTTCATATTATATGTATAGAAGTGAAGAAAAAATTTAACCATCTATTTGGCACTACAATCACATATTTTAGGAAATAAAATACAAGATAAATTAGATGTTTGCAACCTGGTGATAACTGTTAATCGCTGCATAGGCTAGGTTTGTGGCAGTGTTCAAATGATATCTAGTCAATACAAACTAAGTAGAATACCCGTCAAAAGATCAGTGGACTAAAATCACATGTGAACTTGAGATTTCTTCCAACTAACGGAACTGAATCTATCAATTAATAGAGTCCTTTAATCTTGACCCTGGAAATAAAAGATCATGTGATATTTGAGATGGAAAATGTACTAACAAATTGATGGTGCGTCAATTGTAATGTTGATGATTAATTTGCACGTATGCTTGACTTAAAAGCTATACTATTGTGGCCTCCAATCATGCAGTATGCGTTGCATATGATGAAATCGACTTTGCGGTGGTGATTTGTTTATTGGGTGTTTGGCTGCCACATAGTGGGAACTAGAAATCTCGTTCTGTATCAATGCAAAAAATAGTTCTTCTCTCGTCGTATCAAAAGGGAATTTGAAGCCTGGTTCTCTCAAATTCTCAAATAGTTAAGCTTATAAAGGACTTTCAAATGTCACAAGGGCATCACAATCATCTCATTTCACCTATTGAATGTGATGCAATGAATTACATAGGATAAGAAAGAAAATAGTCTTAGTATCTTGGTAGTATTATGGCTATCTTATAGTAAGGATGTTTTATCACCAACACTAGCTTGTCGGGAAATGACTTGTTTAACTGGAGTCTCGTGAACTGACCTTTACATTTCTTCTTTATAGTCCTGGAGGATAAAGAACATTTTCATTGTTTGATTGTGCTATTATGGCTATCTTATAGTATACTATTCTGATGTGGATTATGCTTATGTTAGGTTTATTGGCAATTTAGATCTCTGTGGCCAACAAGTCCGCAAGCCTTGCAGAACATCAATGGGATTCCCTGTAGTATTGCCTCATGCTGAAAGCGATGAGGCTGCAGGTTGTTATTTGCTCTGCTTCATCTCTATTTCATTTTAGAAGTTTACTGGCTTTTGGAACTATTCTTTCCTGCACTGAGTGGATTCTACTTTTTTCTCCTTTACTTCTCCGTAGAAAGTCTAATTTGTTGCTAAATTAATGTGGTTTCTGCAGTCCCTACCAAGCGATCGAATCACTATATCAGAGCAGCAGTTATTGGTGCAATATCTACATTGGGTTTTGTACTCATTGTGCTCTTTATTTTCCTCTGGGTTTGGTTGTTATCTAAGAAGGAAAGGGCAGCGAAAAAATACACAGAAGTCGAGAAACAAGTCTACAAAGAGCCAAGTAAGAGGGTGAATGGTACAATTTCCATTTCGGTTTCTCTTCTCCATATTTTGGTCTTAATATTTCAAGGCTGCAGGTGCCAAGCTTATTACTTTCCATGGCGATCTTCCTTATCCTTCATGTGAGCTAATAGAGAAGATTGAATCCCTTGATGAGGAAGATGTTGTTGGGGCAGGAGGGTTTGGTACTGTGTATCGGATGGTTATGAATGATTGTGGAACATTTGCTGTTAAAAGAATAGACCGGAGTCGTGAAGGCTCTGATCAAGTCTTTGAGAGAGAGTTGGAAATCTTGGGTAGCATCAAACACATTAATCTGGTCAACCTACGAGGTTACTGCAGGCTTCCTACTGCAAGGCTTCTCATCTATGATTATTTGGCCATGGGAAGCTTGGACAATTTCCTGCATGGTATGTTTCCAGCTTTTCGAAATTTGTGGAAATCTTTCCTCCTCTCCACACCTCTTCTTAGCTTGGAGAGGATATCAAATATGGGAATTGTATAAAGTGTAGCATGAAAGAGAATATCTTCACCATACATTCTTTATTTGGTTGGGCCTAAATGCAACCATTATTTTCATTCATCTGTTGAATATGATTGAACAGGAAGAGCTGAAAAGGGTAATTACCCCAAAAAGACTATTAAAGGTGGACATTTTCCTTGTGCATTGTTGAGTGTAGAGTCTGCAGACACAAAGTAGGGAATGTTGTACTTCCTTAATTTTTACCTGCGATGTCAGTAGTTGCCTTTCTGTTGACTGGTACTATTTGGTTCAGAGAGCAGTCACTTGCATTGAGCCTGTTGGCCATGAAAATATAAGAGTTAGATTTCTTTTTTGTTATTAGCGGTTCAGATTTTATGGTTTATCAGTTGCTGAGTATTTTTTTGAAGATATTTGTCTTTTCTCAGTTTCTGTGAGAAACCGCTTAAGTTCTGCCTTTAAAGTATCTGCTTTTCTTGGCTATTCATTGCTTGCATCTTTATTGCATTTTGGCAGAACGTGTGGATGATCGGTTGTTGAATTGGAATGCACGTTTGAAAGTAGCTCTTGGTTCTGCAAGAGGGCTGGCCTACCTACACCATGACTGTTGTCCTAAAATAGTTCATCGAGATATTAAATCAAGCAACATACTCCTTGATGATAATCTAGAGCCTCGTGTTTCAGACTTTGGCCTTGCCAAGCTTTTGGTGGATGAGGAAGCTCATATCACAACTGTGGTTGCGGGTACCTTTGGTTATTTAGCACCAGGTATGCATATTCTCATAGACTGCTATGCTTGTGTTGGATGTTTGGTTATTTAGCACCAGGTATGCATATTCTCATAGACTGCTATGCTTGTGTTGGATGCGCTGATAGAAGTTTATCTCTCTCTTAGACTAGTTTCCTTTTTCTTCTTTTGAAAGTTGAAACCTCTAGGTTTACACTTGCCATATGTTGTGGTGGTGTTGGCTTCTCCTTGTAAAACCTCTACCTCTATTTTCTTCTGTTTTAGAGAGTTTCTGTAAAACATGTTTTATTTGCTTAACTTCTATAAATTGAAATTACTAACTCTCTTCATATATCCAGAGTACTTGCAAAGTGGAAGAGCCACAGAGAAATCTGATGTGTATAGCTTTGGAGTTGTCCTTTTAGAGCTTGTGACTGGGAAAAGGCCAACTGATCCATCCTTTGTTAACCAAGGACTAAATGTGGTTGGCTGGGTATGTTTCCCTTAAAACTCATCGAATTTTAAGACTTCATAGGAGATGATGGTTTGGAAATTATGGGATAGTGATATGGAGCTTCCCTTTTCTGTATTTAGCCATACCTACTATTTCCCTAAATTGATAGTGTCACAATGTAAAAAATGAACAGATGAATACCTTGCTGAAGGAGAATAGACTGGAAGACATTCTAGATAAGAGGTGCAGAGATGCAGACGCAGAGACAGTAGAAGCAATTCTAGAAATAGCTGCAAGATGCACAGATGCAAATCCAGATGATAGGCCTTCAATGCAACAGGTGCTACAATATTTGGAGCAAGAGGTCATGTCACCATGTCCGAGTGATTTCTATGACGAGTCCCATTCCGATTATTCTTGATGTATGGAATAGTTTCGTTGCGACCAAATATTTAGAAACAAATTGCAGCCTGATGCTGAAATGTGTAATCTGCCATTGCAGATATTGTCTGTGCTCCTTACTTTTGGAGCCCTGCTGCTTTCTGACTAATGTCTTTGTGCATTCATATTCTTGCAGTTAGTTGAAAAGCTCTACCTATTACCGCTACTCCTTCACCTATAAAAAGAATTCGGATCGCTCTAAAGAACAGCAGCAGCAACATACCTAGTGTAATCTCACAAGTAGGGTATGGGGTGTACGCAACCTTACCCCTAACTTGTGAAGGTAGAGAGGTTGTTCCCGATAAATAATTATTCTTTAAGAACGTTTAAAGGGCAGCCCGGTGCACTAAGCTCCCGCTATGCGCGGGGTCCAGGGAAGGATAGGACTACAAGGATCTATTGTACGCAGCCTTATTTTGCATTTCTACAAGAGACTGTTTACACAGCTTGAATCCGTGACCTCCAAGTCACATGACAACAATTTTAATAGTTACTCCAAATTATCTGTGGTGCCAAAATGGGTATTATGTTGAAGGTCCTCCGGGAGATGCCCTCGCAAAGCCTTGAATGCATCTGTTTTCCCTTTAGTGATTTGGTTCTTGGCAATGCAACTATTCAACACATCCCTTGTAAATTCATCTAGATTCTTCCCTTCATCAATCAAGTTGATAACCTCCATTTACACTTGAATATTATTGCATTTTTCTCCCAATTTGGCCACATTATCAAAGCTCAACCACAAGATTATTTATGCCTTGAAGAAGGGGATCAAGTTGAGAGTAAGAAGAGACGGTGAGATTAAGCTGGTGGAGAATTCCTAGGATTTTGTCCATTGAATTTATGACTTCATTCAGATTTTGATTTGACTATGTGCGATGAGTCCATAGCTTACCACGACAAGAGAATTGCGAATTCGAGAGGGTGCAGTAATACAGATGACACTGCGAATTACTAAGTTGTAACTTAAATAAACAAAAGAGGTTGTGTGACCAGTTGTTCCAGCCGGGTAAGTCTTTTATAGACTTTGGAGGAAAGCCTATTTTGTGGGGAAATAGGAGTCTCAACTTTTCCTAAATTGTCTAGGTTTAGGCAAGTTTCAAAATAAAGGAAGATATGGTAACTATAGAAGCCTTATTTGTGTTGAAATAGAAATCTCAAGTATTCCTAAATTGTCCAGGTTTCGGAAACTTTAATATGGTAATTATATATAGAAGCTTGATTTGTGTAGAAATAGGAATCTCAAGATTCCTATATTGTCCAGGTTTGGGAAAGTTTTAAAATAAAGGAAAAGCTCGTAACTTGAATTACAAGTTAGGCAATTCTGAACTTATGAAGTACAGTACTTGAATGCGGAGAGATCCAAGATTTTAGTTTTATTAATTATTCAACAAATCAGATTTTTACTACTGAATCTATTGTAGTTTAGAAATTATATATAGGTTCAAATTTAAATTTATTAGTACTATTTTTTTTGTGGATTCTTAGGTAAAACTCTATGTCTATGTGCGGTGTCCAAGATGCGTTGGATCCGCCCTGGTATGAGTGCCGTGAATATAAATTGGAAATACAAAATCTTAATCTAACTATGATTTCGCATCACATTTCCATACTTTAATGGTTAAACGACTGTTTATACCAAAAATAGGCGTTTACGTTCATTTTGCTTTAATTTTACAAATTTCCTACTATATTACTATGCTAAATAATTATGTTACACTGATTCACCAAATTAAACTCTAACTGTCTAAACCTTAGAAATCATAGAAATTTGTTAATGTCACATTCTGCCTCAATTATAGTATATTCCGGTACGTACTACATAGAGGAAAAGAAGAAATCAAGAGGCAATTTAACACTATCTGACCATGTTAACTTTAACTGCTCATGAAAGACAAATCTACGATATTCAAATTTCATTGATTAAAAGAACGAAAAGGAGTATAACAATGGTGCGCCAAAAAAAGAAAAAGATTACCATGTAAATCTTTTTATAAAGGTGATGCACAAATATAACAAATAATATATACACGAAATTAACCACCTTCATCTTTTACTCGCAATGAATTCCTATGACAGATTTGCTTGTGTGTGTGTGTAATCAGTTCCAAATCTTGTATCATGCACATTAATGCAGGTGACAGGAGTTGCCCTTAGGGATGGCAACGGGTCAGATCTGGACCGGATCCTACTAGATCCAGATCCAGATCCGTTTTTCATACCCGAATTCAGATCCAGTGGATCCATAAAAACCATATCCAAATCCGGATCCATCGGATCCGTCGGGTCCACGGATCGGATCTGGATCCACATGTAAAAAAATTTAACTTGCTAAAAATGTAACCTTGCTAAGAATTTTTTTTTGAACTGACAAACGATTTTTACTTAGCTAACAATTTACTGTTTTTCAATTTTGAAATGTTCATATGAGATATTTTGTTCGTTGTCTCGTTTTGATTGTGAGCTATTAATTAAAAATGTTGGACAATGACAATAGTTGTGAAAAATGGTGACTAGTATTTTCACAGTGCAGAACTTGCATGTGCTTGGAATCTTCATAAATGAAGTGAATATAATTTTAACTACTTGTCTATGGAGATGTTAGTCATTCACTAATATAACATTGATTTTATTATCGAAGTTACCTCTTTATTTTTTTGTTTTTGAGTTAACGTGGGGATAAATTAAACTTGTTTTGAGAATTAAACTTGCAAGAATGTGCTTAGCAATTTTAAGAAAATACTTATAAAATTACATTCTAGATTATGAATATATTTAATAAAAAATGGATCCACGGGTCGGATCTGGACCGGATACGGATCTCAAATACAATATCTAGATCCAGATCCGATCCGTCAGAAACGGATCCGGGTCCGATCCGGATCCGTCGGGTCCAAATTTTGAAGATCCATATCCTATAAAACGGATCTGGATACACCGGATCCGGATCGGGTCCAGGATCCATTGCCATCTCTAATTGCCCTAGACTATGTCCAAGAGGTCCTTCATTTTGACAAGGGACACACTTTTGGGGTCAACCTCTGGGAAAAGGCAGCTGAAGGGACGCACCCTTGTATACGGAGGAGGCTCCAGGAATTAAACTTTATGAGTTGGGAATGTCACTTTTCACTAACCATTTGGCAAGCATCAAACAATGCTACCATTTGACTGATGCAGGCAGCTTCGCCAACAGGGATGAGAGTGAACTTTGTCACCTCTTTGCTCTTACATACTACTCCCTCCAAATCAAAAAGAGTGTCCACTTAGCCATTTGCACCCCTCTTAAAAAAAATACTAACTCCTAGGCAAAAATAGGTAAACTAACTAAAATGTTCCTAATTAAATAGGTATTGGAATTTGATCACCTAACACTTAATAAGGGCAAATCTGGAAATGTAAGGTTAATTCTTTCTTAATTTTATAAGTATACACTTTGTTTGAACCAAAAAATAAATGCTAAGTGGACACCCTTTTTTATCTGAAGAGAGTACCTTTTAACTAGAGTGCTGCAGGGAAGGGGTCGAGAAAACGAAAACCATTTTCAGCTAGTTGAAGGATACATTAATAAAACTTACTCATGTGTTAGAACAAAGATGCAATCCTTATTCTCGGTCTCCGATAACGCTGCATTATCTCTTTCCATGTTATCACCATTGATGGAGCTTTCCTAGCCTGAATCCATCAATTAAGACAAACTGTCAGCCAAAAAGAAGAAACTTGGTCATTGCTTGCATGTAAATTTACTAGTGTCTGATGTGTGATTGACACTAATTTTTTTTTTATAAAATATTCGGGACTATTACATTGTGCCATCACAAAGCTAAAACATTCGGGATATAGAGCATCCTCTCTATATGCTCTACATATACTCTGCAAAATTTAATTGTTAAAGCTAAAACTGTAGCTTGCTTGTATTACTAATTAATTATCTGATCACAAAGCATATAAAAGTTACCACTTGTATGTGAACTATTCGGCATCTACAAGTTCATTTTCTTGGTCGGCCATCTTGTGAACAACTTGTGAAGTGCAGATTCCTATTACATGTGAGCCAAGTTTTTATTTTTTTCCGCCTGAATGGGCGGATTTTGCTGGATTATAACAAGAAGATGAAATATATCTACGTTTGGACCCCCTCCCTGGTCCCCCGGGCCAGGTTGCTGGCTACAATAAGCAAAGGGATCTTCTTTCTCATTGATTCCAACATATGAACTGACAAATTTGAAAGTAGTTCTCCTAATACGATAGCTCGTAAAATTAAACTAGTCCCTCTAGCTAGATCAAAAAGAGTGTCTGCTTAGTATTTGCACTCTCTTTAAGAAAATACCAATTTCTATGCAAAAATAAGTAATTTGACTAAAATAATCCTAGTTAAAAAGGTTAAAATTAATTCTTTTTTGATTTGTTAAGTGGATAGATACTGACTCAAAAAATAAAAGCTGTCTCTTTTTGATCGTTGACCTAATCAAAATCATTATTTTTGTGCAGTTGCCACACTGCACATGTGAAGTTTTCTTTTATGTGTCAACGTGCAAGAAGACGGCAGTCTCAAGTTATGCATAAATACACCAGTACTAAAGTATTACCTTCAAATTGAGTCCAAAAGTTGAAGAAAATGGATAACCCAATTTCAACATCCGATAAAAAATTGAACGGTAAAATTGCGATCATCACCGGAGGAGCAAGCGGAATCGGCGAAGCCACGGTACGTCTCTTTGTTCGACATGGTGCTAAGGTTGTAATTGCTGACATCCAAGAAGAAAAGGGTCGATCAGTAGCAGAATCCATCGGGTCGGGTCACTGCACTTTCATCAAATGTGACGTCACAGACGAGCATCAAGTCCAATCGTTGATAAAATCAACGGTTGAGATTTACAGTCGGGTCGATATCATGTTCAGCAACGCTGGAATTGCTAGCTCCAACGAGCACGAACAAGATATCCTAGGGTTCAACCTGGATGCTTTAGACAACCTATTCGCGATCAACGTACGCGGGTCAGTGGCGTGTGTGAAACACGCGGCAAAGGCCATGGTGGAAGGTGGCGTAAAAGGGAAAATAATTTGCACGGCAAGCGTGGCGGCGACGATGGGGGTGACTAAGCAAATCGATTATGCAATGTCGAAGCATGCGATACTTGGATTGGTGAAATCTGCAAGTAAAGGATTAGGTAAGTATGGTATACGTGTGAACTGTGTTTCTCCGGCGGCGGTGGCGACGCCATTGTTGGAGAAATCGATGAAGATGAATGGAGAGGAGATAGATAAACTGTTTGAGTCCTTTAATTGCTTGAAAAATGGGGCAATAAAAGCTACAAATGTAGCTGATGCTGTGTTGTTTTTGGCTTCCGATGACTCTCAGTTTGTCACCGGCCATAATTTGGTTGTCGATGGAGGTTTTCATCCTCCGATGTGATTATTGTTCGGTCTTGGGTTTGGGCTCTAGTGGTGGTTTTCATGCTAGTTTATTTTGGGCTTTTTGTTTACTCTTTCTATTTTTGTTGGGCTAATAGGTTTGGGTTCGAAAATGTGTTTATATTCCAAAATAAGAGAATTTTCAAGCAAGTGAATATGGTTTCTCTGCAGGAATAAAAATACAACAAAGGTTTTTCCAGGAACAGCTCTTTGATCAAGATGCCAAAACTGAGAAATACTTAAAACGTAAAAGTAATATCGTTTCTGCTGTGCTGGTATATAGGTAGTTTCAAATTTATTAGCCGAACATGTATACGGTGAAAACCGGCACGATACGTGGCATGGTTTAAGTATGAGGTCGAAGGGAGTAGCAACGCTATGCACCAGGTGCGAGGATATCCGGGGTGAGTCCGAGTGAAAGAGCAAGGCCGGGCATAGAACGAACCAAATAACACCAGGTAAGCGGCCGAAGAAGCTTGATGCATTCCAGTTTCGGGTTTGGTGTCAGCCGTTACTCTTTGGTCAATAAGTGGTCGTTATTGTCATTTAATTGCATTAAATTAGAGAATGATTCTCAGACATAAATGACTTGTATTGATAGCTATAAAAGGAGTCCAACCTTCATGTTGGAAGGGCATCTGATTCTCATTTCACTTACTTGCACGATTTCACTGTAGTTTTAAATTGTACAAGCTCTTAATATTGACTCGGGCTCGAAACAACTTAGCTAAGGACCGAACCAACCTCATTAACAAATTTCAATCAAGATACTATCAATTCAGGTTATTTCTCTTCCTTGTCATTGTCTTTTATTTACAGTTAATTATTTATTGCATTTACTTATAAATTAATTCACGTATCCTTAAAATCACTATACAAATTCAACTGTACCTTTTTTGGGTAAACAATTTGGCGCCCACCGTGGGGCTAAGAATAACAGTGGTGATTTGTTCAAATTCAAATTTCACTTATTTCTTTCGAGATTTTGTGATTTCAGGTTAATTCTAAATGACCAGTAACAATCAAGTTAGCCACCATGATGAGAGCAACAACGGCACCCCACCCGTTGATCCATTAAACGGTGTTCCGCCCGTTGACCTACCAAATGGCGTTCCTCCCTTTGATCCAATGAATGACAATAACCCCGTGATTTCACCTCGGGCGTTTAGAAGGTTACGTAAAAAAACGTCAGACGATGTGGAGCAAGAAATAAATTTGGCTCAGATCTATTATATACTGAAGGAGCAACATGAGGCTATAACTCAGTTGCAAAAGAAGAGCAACAGAGCAAGTGCGACGGATGAACCTCGACTTGTCCGTGATGATGATCCAGGCCGGGAAGAAGATCGAGTCGATGATAATGCCAATGGTTCGGGGACTAATGAGTCCTCGAAGGTCTTGAAGATATATTTGGAGTGTATGGGAGGCAGTAGCAATTGTATACTCAGTGTATATCGGTTTGTTATAGAGATAAGGGGGTTGGAGAGGCTGTATATTTACTGTATATCGGTGTATACTAGTCGTATATGGTCGGATTTCGGCGCCGGAAAAAGAAGAGAGGCGGCCGAAATTGAGGGATTAGGGTAGGAAGGAAGTTTTTGCTTATGATACCATGTAAGATTGTATTAATCTCCCTTGGAGAGCCTTTGTCATTAATACAAATATATATAGGGTGTACAATGTAGAATACTCATACAATAGGGATCATATATTTACCATAATTACACAAGACTAAATATAATTAAATATATTAAATGTATACGTGCTAATAAAGAAAATAAGAAATCAGATAGATTCTTGCGGATATTTTTATCGGTATTTTCGTAAATGGTTTTTATCTTTCAATGCTCATATCTAAATATTATTATACATAAAATAGTATATAAAATCATCTAAAAAATATGCAAATATATTAGTAATGAAAACTTTATATTCAGAATGTGGCACTAGTTATGAAAACTTTTATGTATGTCGTATTAGTTATGGAAAGATTACGTTACTAATATACAGTTTCATGTTATTATAAATAACATTTTATTAATTATGCATAAGTTTATATTGAATCTGTTCTTGTGTATCAATCAAACGATTAGCTGTGTCAAATTAGGCGATGTAATTATGACCTGTCCAATTTGCCTAGAGTTTGGGTTGGGTATATATTCATTATATTGGCAAGACTTTAAGCATTATCCTAGTTAGTTCATCTAAAAACGTTGGTCAATAAGAAAACTTCTTAATTAATGAGGATATGGCTTAGTGACCAATGAAGTGAGTTAAAAATCATAAATTTTTAGATTCAAATCCTGGTATAGGTAAAAAAAACTAGATGAGTTACTCCAATACTTGTGTTAACCAGAGGTAACAGATAACTACTCCCTCTTTCTCATATTAATTGTTCACATTACTAAAAATATTCATCCCAAAATATTTGTTAATTTATAAAATCAAGATAGAATTAATTAAGTTTTTCCTATTTTGTCCTTAACATTGATTATTTTTTAAAGTAACCAACATTGATTAGAGTGCAATTTATTGGTGAGAGATAAGGATAATGTAGTAAAAATCCGCTTTTATTTATGATTTTTTAAGAGACGTGCAAAAGAGGAAGTGGACAAGTAATAGAAAATGGAGGGAATAATAAAATTAAGGGAAACGGGCTAAATTTACCCCTATACTTTTGAAAAACGTTTACATTTACCCTTGTAACTTATACTATTAGCCTGTGTCCCCACCGTTAATAAGCTATATAAATTTACCCCAACCCTAATGGTTGGCCACTATGGCGTTGCCATGTCAATTAATGATACCACATAGGTATCCAGTCACCATGTCACATAAGACTCGGACTCGCCCTAGGTGGTATCATTAATTGACATGACAACGCCATAGTGGCCAACCATTAGGGTTGGGGTAAATTTATATAGTTTATTAACGGTGGGGACACATGCTAATAGTATAAGTTACTAGGGGTAAATGTAAATGTTTTTCGAAAGTATATGGATAAATTTAGCCCTTTAATTGAGTTGTATGCAAACAGACTTAGTTTGACTAAAAAATACTCCCTCAAGATCAAAAAGAGTGTCCACTTAGCCTTTATTTTGGATCAAAAGAATGTCTACTTGTCAAATCAAGAAATACCTTCTTCTTTTTTTGGATTTGCAATTATTAAGTGACCAAATGTAAATATCATTTAATTAGGAGTAGTTTAGTTTAATTACCTATTTTTGTCAAGATTTTTTTTTTTAAGGGTGTGCAAATGATTAAGTGTACAATCTTTTTGATCGGGAGGGAGTATTGGACAAATTATGATTTAACTTGTCTTAAGTCTTAACCAGTGGAGTATAAGTCAAACTGCTCCTTTAATGCCCCTACAAAGGAAAGGACTACCTAAAGTAAGAATATAATTGGGCAAACTCTTTTTGGGAAATGACACTGATATTAATTAGTATATCTGCCCATATAGTAAATTAATTAATGTAAAACATCCAATGACATGTTGAACGGGATAAGAATAATTAAGGAAGCATTACTGGAGGCTGGAGGGAATAAGCCGGCGGCTTTTCTGATAAGAGAATGGCCAACCATAAATCATAATGCATGAATTGAAGATGAATGATACTCCAAGGTCTCATTATATATAAATTTTCCAAACTCCAAGGTCGTTTTCTTCCCCCAAATACTTGCAAACAACACTATTGGTATTGGACCATCAAATAAAAAAATACAAGACTATTGGACAAAATTGGCTGAGCTGGATACCCCACCACTACTTAGACCCCACTGGGGTTGATGTGCCCCTTCAATTTATTCAAGAGTCCAGTTGGCTCTCCTCCCAATTTTCAACTTCCACCAAAGGGGTATCTTTGTTGTAACCTGAACCCTCCATCTTCACCCGAAAAAAAAATACTATCATACAATTTAGAATTACTCATTCTGCCGCAATCTTGATGCTTGTTCACATGTTGCTATATTTTGCGTAAAACAAGGAAAAACAAATCTGTCAAATTTGTTGTGGAGAAAAATGAGTGCGCAGGTGCATCTCCCTAATCATTGCATTTTCTTGCCACCAACGTCCTTGCACACATTTTCTGTATTAAATTCTTCCAGAGAAAACAAAGTGTTAGGCCTGGGGAGATCCTTCTTGGGTTTGAATGAAAGAATATTATTAGCAAACAAGAGAGTAATTAAAAGAAAGAAAGATTGTTTGGGCGTAATAGCATCAGCTGGAGGTGCAGTATGGGATGGTTGGATGCCGGAAAAGACCTCGAAAGCTCCTCCACTAAGTGATATCTTTTGGCCTTCTGCAGGTACAGTAGTTTGATATGTGGTGAAAACAAAATCATTTTCACTATATTTACTGTTTCTTGGTGAGAGCATTCTATATCTTTACTAATGTGAATGTTGAAAATATATGTATAGGGGCATTTGCGGTAATGGCAATGCTAGGAAAGATAGACCAAATATTGGCACCCAAAGGGATATCAATGACTATAGCTCCTTTAGGTGCTGTTTGTGCTGTCCTCTTTGCCACCCCTTCTTCTCCCGGTGCTAGGGTACGCTCTTCTTTCTCATCCCTTTATCTTGCGTAGTGCTATCGTTTCTTTTTTTTTTTTTTGTGGGTGGGGTGAATGACGAAGGGTCCTGGTTGTTTTATCTGGACGGTTAACAGCGGTATCATCTTATTTTATCTGCTCATATAGATGACATATATGAATATACACAACTATGTGGATCCTTCTGTTAGCGGCCTAATATTTTTTGAGAATTTATCCCACTTGAGAGGTGGAATAAAATAATTTTAAGTTTGATGAGATAAAGTGGGATGTACAAGTTTGATCAACCAAACACATTATAAATTTAATCCTAAACTTAATTATGAGATATTACACTTTATCTTGCGTATCAGACGATCCATGTGTGTTTACGCCAAATCAAAATATATGTAATGTGTATGAATATACAGAACTATCACTTAATCTTAGTTAATTCATATATATACTTCATTAAATCACTTACTACGATAAGTTGCACATTAGTGTAAACACCATAAATATACTAATGGTCATATATTAGTCTATATCCAATTGCCAATGGTACCTTTAAAAGTTTTATATTAAATCTGAGAATCGAACCGAGGTGCGTTTAGTATAGAAAAAATGTTTTCCCTCAAAAAAGTAGTTCTAAATGATTCCTGTTTTAGTAGTGTTTTGAAGAAACTTTTCAATATTAAAGATTAATAGTAATGTTGAGGTTTAGGTTTTAGTTAGAGCAAGAAAAATGAAGTTAAAAGTTAACATATTTTTTTGTGTGAGGTAACAAGTATTAAAAAAATAGTAGATGGATACGGAAATTGATCCGGACATCACTATCTTTAAAAAAAATTGTAAGGTCACTTAACGCTAATAAGTGATGAAGTCATTTCAACTCTTTTGTTAGTACTATTTTCCTTGAAAATCATTTTTAGTAACCAAACATCAGAAAATGACCATTTCCACCATATCAGACACATCGGACTGTAATTTACAAATAATCATTGTAGTTACACGTAATTTTCTATATATTAATCAAAAGTCAACACCCAAAACTAACTTTATAAGCTATTGTACTCATAATTAACACTAAACAATTTCAGTTCTCTGTTAAGTCAACTGAATAAAAAAAGTCACTCCGGTGCATTAAACTCTCACTATGCGCGGGGTCCGAAAAAGGACGGACCACAAGGTCTATTGTACGTGGTTTTACCTCACATTTATGCAAGAGGTTGTTTTCAGTCTTACCTCACATTTCAGTCAACCGAATTAAGTCAACTGAATATCAAATTAAATTTGAAATGAGGAGTAATAATTGAACTGATGAGTTTTGAAACTAGTACTCATGTGTCTCAATTTATGTGGCACAATTAAAAATTTTTGTCTGTCCCAAAAAGAATGTCATCTTTCTATAATTAAAAATAATTTAACTTTAAAATTTCTCTTGTATCTTTAATGAAATGATTTATAGTCACACAATTGTCTTAGCTTTGTTTTAGACCACATATTTCAAAAGTCAATTTTTCTTTCTTAAATTTTGTGTCAAATCAAATGATGTCAATTGAGAACGAGGAAATACTTTTTTTTCTAATATTATACAAAAGTCTAACACCCAAAACTAACGTTATAAGCCACTGTACTCATTATTACCACTAAACAATTTCAGTTTTCAATTAAGTCAATTGAATATCAAATATGAAATGAAGAGAGTAATTATTGAACTGATGAGTCTCGAAACTTAGTTTCTTTTAAGAAATACTCCCTCCGTTCATTTTTGCTTGTCTAATATATTAAAAATAAATTTTCATTTTTACTTGTCACTTTTAGCATATTAAGAGAAGATAATTTTTTTTCTGTTTTACCCCTAGTATTAATTACTCATTGCAAATTATTTTTCAAGTCCATTAAAACTTTGCACCAATTAATATGAGTATCATGATAAATTATGCACTTCATTTATTATTTCTTAAGGGGTGTGTGCAAAATCAATAGTAGATCAAGTAAAAATGAACGGAGTGAGTAGTACTAAAGAGTAACTCAATTGTACGACCAAAATAATTTAACGAGTACCACACTATCAAAAGTTACCTATCTAATTATTGTAGATAAAGACTTATTGTAGCCTTACTTGAGTACTCCTAGTTTTGTGTAGAGCATACATGGGCGGAGCTACAGTGCAATGTTGGATTCGGACTAACCCGGTAGCTTTTGCGTAGATTCTAGTTGTATTTGAAATTCCAGTAGCTGCATATAAGGATTATGGTGCGAACACACTTACAAGAACAGTCAGATGGCACAGCGGTGAGGGAAAGGTTAGGAAAGCTTTCTGCGTTCTGGATGTGGGTTCGAAATATCCTTACAACAGTGTTGTTTCTTTTTTTTGCTAATAAAACATAAAGGCATAAGCTGCATACATGTGCAGATTTCTTTTTAAAGCTTTAAACGTTTCTTTTCTTCCCTACCTATTTTCTTAAAAACAAAACAAAAATTTACAATTAGAAAAAGTAAAAAAGCACGTCCTATCTAAAACAAAAGACTATTGTTTCTTTCACAAACACTCAAACCCAAATCCCAAAAAATCAAATTTTCGATGAAAGTTTGGATTAAACTTTTGCTGCGGTTTGATTACCGCCGTCCGTCATCGAACCCATAAACCTCAAATTCTGAATTCACCGTTGAGATCATACGCTTTTCCAGAAATATAAAATTCCCTTTTGAAATACTTAAGAGTAGATTTACTTGAGTACTCCTAGTGGTAAAAGAAAGAGAAATACTACCCTTCTATAAGGTAATATTCTTCTTAAGTTAGATAATGATTTGAGAATATTCTTATTGAATTCTGTTCAAGTCCAGGGTTGCTTTTATATGAATTCTGCCACTTACGTTATTTGGTATAATTAATACATAGCAAACTATTGTATTAGCAATGCAATGAGATTTAATGCATGCATAAGCATGGTTAAAGACACAATTACCCATGAAGTCTCTTACATAGTATAGTATGAAAATTATGCAATGCATGTTATTTTTAATATATCAAATCGATCGATGAATTAAAAATAATCCTGCACAACTAATACTAGCATTACTAATATCAGCATTACTAATACACCATATTCAACATTATTCTTATACACTCTACTAAACGACCCCAGAGTGGAAATAACACTAGTAGTGGATGCTAACTGTTTTGTTTCTCATCTTGTCGTCGTCTTCCAAAAAAGGAAAGTGATAAAAGATAGAAAAACAGACAATGTCCTTAATTTGGTTAACAGTAGATCAAGTATGTACCCTTTTAATTTTTTTTTTCTCTTCCGAGTGTTGATTGGATTCTCCCTTTTAAAATCTTTGGCTCAGACCCAGTCTGTCTAGGATCCTTCAGTGCCTTTGTCGTGGCTTGTGCATTTTCTGTTACTCCATATAAATTATACGTATAATCCACATTGCTCAACTCTGTTTGGTTGTCATATGCCAAAAAGAAGAAAGAAAAACTGTTTTTTGCTCTGCCGCTTCTATTTCAGAAGTTGTCCATAAGTGAACATGTAACTTAATTGGCTCCTTGGTATAGAGTACCTTGTCTCTCTACCAATTGAATGTCTTAATTGTGCTTATCAAGAGGCAATTTCATTATTTTCTGGACAAAAAATGAGATGATTGGCATGATACTTAGGGCCCCTTTTGGTTGGCCTATAATATTCAACATTATTCTATACATTGTTTAGTTGTCTGGTCGAGAGAATTACTCATTGTATAAAATTCAACATTCTTTCATATATTATTTGGTTGAAAATTTATGTATTATTTTAAGTGAGATAGAATATGAAATAAGAATATAAGTATTAGTAATACATAAATTAAACCAACTAAAGAACCAAAATATCCTCATGATCTTTAAAACTAATGCCTTTAATACAACAAATCAAACCTCTAATAACAAATAATTTCTGCATCACAATTAGTGTCTTATTATGCAATATCTGCAGAACTTTTTTCGAACCATACGACCCCTTAGTGCTAGTTTGCTTTCAAGTATAAGGAGTGATAACACCTGCACAAAACTCACATGTTTTATACTTACATATAATTCAACATTACTTATATGTTATTTTGGTTTTCCTTTTTGTTGCTATGATAATAATTATTTTCATAACTTATGCATCAATTTATGCGAGATAGAATGTGGAATAAGAAGGGGATTAATATTTCGTGATTAAATCAACTAAAATAACCACAAAAATCCTAATGCGTCAATCCCTTTTTTTTAAACACATATTTTAAACTATACATTATACAAGAAATAATACTCATATAATATTACTACATCATAATCCCCATATTATTAGTCCAAGCATTTATTTTACTAATCCTTACATTACAACTCTGGCATTAGTAATCCTTGCATGCATTGTCTCTAACCAAATAGTCTTGGTGTATCTCAACAACGGTAAAAAAGAGAGGACACTTTACCAATATTAACAGCAGGGAGAATGAGAGCATTAGTGGATACAAAAAATTTACACATTAAGAAAAGTTACTGTACAAAAAGTATAACAAGATATGATTTTTTTATATCTTGAAAATTCTAAGGAAAACTTAAAGGGTTATGGATTGCAAACGGTGCGGAGCTATGCGGTTGTGAGGGAAACCCGCATAAATCCGCAAGGACTTCAACCCGCCCTGCCCCACATAATATAATTTGTTATTTTCAACCTGTTCCGCATAAACCCCACCGCTTAACCATTTTTTTTTTTATTTTAGAATATGATATTAAATCATGATTTTTTTGAAAAAAGTCATTTTCTATAATTGAAAAAATGTTACTGTGATGGAGTTGCAAAATTTACAAGTAAAATTCCATGATAATGTTCTGAAATTTCATTTTTAGAAATTGAAACTTCATGCCACCAAAGCTGAAAAAGTTATTTGTGAATTGTATCCCATAGTAAGTTTAAAGGGTCATTAATAAACCTAGGATTATGATAATAAGTGGTCAGTATTAACAATATTTCTGAAAGCATTGTTTGGCACAAGTTGTAAATGTTAGTAATTATGGGAATATCCCATAATTATCTCTCTCATTATTATAATTGTAATTAAGATCTTGTAAATTAGGTAAAGATGATTAGTCATCTAGAATAGTCTTTATAAATTAGATAAAGATGATTAGTCTTCTAGAATAGTCTTCCATTAATCAAATATAGGATCCATGTATATATATTGTATATTTGGGAGAATAATGATTAAGGGATTCAATTCTTACATGGTATCATTAGCCAAAGATCTTTGCCCTAATTTTTTTTTCCTTCTTTCCCTTAGACGAATTCCTTCTCTTCTTATTATTATTTTTCGCCCATTCTATATGTTTAGTGTGCCTAATCCCTAAACCTAAACAAACTCCTAAAAACCTAAGGCTAAAACAGAACCTAGCAGACACTACACCCCTCCCCCCTTGGCTAGCAATTCTTTCCCTTCCAAAATCCCCTTCCATGTATATATATTGTATATTTGGGAGAATAATGATTAAGGGATTCAATTCTTACCGTAAATAGTCTCAAGCCATTAAATTACGAACAGGAAAAAGAAAAAGAAATTTTAAAAAAAAAAGGGAGTATCTTGTATATTGTGTTATATTATGAGTACTCATGGTAATATTCTCCAAATAAGTCAAAGTGAATGTGAATTTACCCCCCGACTTGCACATCAACTTATTCAATAAGCAAGTTTATAACTAAACAAATTAATCCAGCTTAAGTCGTCCGAAAAGGGAAAAGAAAACAAAGGAAAGAGATTTTAATACAAAGTAGAAAGTTGATAGTAGCTGTAATTACTGCAATGCTGTATTTGAATCAACTGGTTGTACCAGCAAATTAATCAAAAAATTCTGGTTCTATGAAATACTCACCATCAAATATTGATGTGAATGCGCAGAAGTACAATATATTTATAGCACAAATCGGTTGTGCAGCCATTGGTGTTTTGGCATTCACAATATTGGGGCCAGGTTGGCTAGCTCGAAGCGCAGCCCTTTCTGCTGCCATGGCTTTCATGATTTTTACTCGTTCTGTTCATCCTCCTGGTAAATTACTTGACAAATTATCTCCTTTTTTTTCTCTCGCGATAATGTAGTCGAATGGATGTGCTAAATTTGTGTAATGTGTGATATCTAGCTGCAAGTTTGCCGCTGCTGTTCATTGATGGAGCTAAGTTGCATCAGCTCAACTATTGGTATGCTCTCTTCCCTGGAGCTGCTGGATGCATTCTTCTCTGTTTACTTGTAAGTTTTGCTTACTCTCTTCGCCCTTTTTTAACTGCTGATTTGAATTTTCTGACGTAAATAGTGAGAAGTAGCTTTTAGTTTCAGTTACACTCAATGGTTCACTTTCTTAACATTGTATCAGAACTCATCAAAACTAGAATCACTCATATTCTTGGTTTATCCAATATTAGGTCCCACTCGATGTCTAATACTCGGCGTGCATGGGGGTTAGGTGTCTCATATTGATTTAGAGAATAAGTTATTGTTTGTTTATATGATTTTGAACAATCTTTAGTTACAAGCTGAAAAGCCAAAAGAATCAAATTTGAGTTTGTTCGACATGTTTCAGATGGGTTTTTGAGTGATTTATGATCAGAGTCTGGTGTTGAATCTTTCTCTTTTCATTTTTCATTTTTGATAAATTAGCCGTATGAAACGTGCATCATAAAGTTTGCACCACCACGAGCATTGAAAGTGGACCTAGTTCAATCTCATTTAATGTTGTGTTCTTGTTGATTCTTCACCATTTAGCTAGTGTCTCAAGATGAAGTTACACCAATTACTAGTTTGGTGATTACAATTATTGTTTCTTGAATCCGACTGTAAATTAATTATCTCCTTTTCCAATCATTGCAGCAAGAGATTGTGTGTTACCTAAAAGAGAATGTCAAATTCTGATGTGAAATGATATGAGAGCTGTATTAAAATTCTTTTGCATCTTCAAAAGTGAAGCGTGAATTCACCATTTTTGCAAGAAAGCAATCAACGGATACGATAAAAAGTGATTATCCGTTCAATGTCAAGGGGATACTTTTGATTTACATTTGTGAATAAGATATGATTCTCATTCAACCCAGAAATTGTATTTGTGAATAAGATATGATTCTCATTCAACCCAGAAATTGTATTTGTGAATAAGATATGATTCTCATTATAGCTGTGTCATGGAACGCAGCATGATATTCTTTTACTATTCAAGTATTAGAAAATATCGCTAATTTGTGATCACAAGCTATATATTGTTATACGATCACAAATCTGAAGACTTACATAAGTACTAAGCTTTAAGCTGTAGCAATATTATTCCGATCCAAAGCAAAATCATGTGTTCCCTCGGACCCTAGCGCAACAAAGATCAGGGAAGATCATGATACTGAGAAACATTTGTGTCACCCTTAATCTAATCATTAATTTTTTGAAAGGACACTTAAAGTTTAACAAGCAAAGTTAAGGTATCTTTTTAGAAATCAGAGACTAATTTAGAGGTGACTTCATATATTTTCCCTAAATTTAAATTATTGATAATATCAAAGAAAACTATTTCAGCTAATTGAATAAAAGTTATCGTTCCTTCCGCTTATAGTAAGTGATTTTAAGGTTTTGTCACATATATTAAGAGAGCTACTTCTTTTTTTTTTTTTTTGGTAATAACTGTGAAAATATTACCATTGCAATAAGAAAAATTTACAAAACTAAGGAGCATCTAGTGTCACCACCACCTTCCAGGAAGGGTGCAGTTAACAACTAGACTTCATCAACAAAACCAAAAAAACCAGCAAAGCAGTACCTAATTACAAATTCTAGTAATCAAACTAAGACATCTATGAGCTAGAAGTTGAGTTCCTCAACATATCTATCCATTCCCTAACCTCCTTTTGTATCTGTGCTATAGCATTCCTGAAAATCTTTCAATTTCTGGCTGGCCATGTATGGTAAATTATGGCCCATACAAAGCAGCAGCTACTTCCTTTGAAAACCTCTTCCATCTCCTCCTCTGAATCCATTGCAAGCTCTGAGCCACTCCCCTCTGTTGGAAAGTAAGTCCTGCCCAATTAGAAATTACATTCTTGACCTCACAAAACCAATCACATCTAGTAAATAAATGTAAAGAAGTATTTGAAAGACGTTTTAAAAATTTATTCAGATCAATTAGACAAGGATAAATCTGGAATAGAAAAACTATTACCTTCAAGATTAATTTTTTTTTAAAATCACTTATTTTGAAAGGTAAGTGAATTACTTATTGTGTACCGGAGAGTGTATATATTATGATTCGGAAGAAAGTTACAACATGGATTACAAACTTATCCATAATAATTACTCCATATTGCACGTTGCTCTCTTTGTCTGAAGTCTTAACTTTTGAAACAATGATTGATACCTATTAAAATCGAGACATAGACAAGAATTTAGAGAGACGGAATAATGAAAGATTTTTTTTATTTTTTATTCATCATAATGACATCCTTATATAGAGGTAAGATCCTCATTTTCCTAGTCTAATAAGGTAAATGATAACTCTATTCTAACAGGACTACAAATCCTACATTATTATAATTACCAAATCTCTAACCTATTCTAATACCCCCTCTCAAGTCGGAGCATGAGGGTCTCGAATGCCCAACTTGCCAAGTAAATATTCATATTGCGGTTTGCCCAAAGTCTTTGTAAACACATCGGTCAATTGCTCACTAGTTGACACATGACTGGGAAGTATTATTCCGGATTGGAGCGCGTTCCGGATATAGTGATAGTCGACTTTAATGTGTTTGGACCGTTCATGAAACACCAGATTTCACACAATATACAATGTTGCTTGACTATCACAATACATTTTCACCGGAGATATCTGTTCAACACCCAAATTATGTAAAATTTCTTTAACCATTTCAACTTACAGACTGTCATTGCCATTGACCGACATTCCGCCTCTGCTGACGAGTGAGAGACAATGTGTTGTTTCTTGGTTTTTCATGATACGGGTGAATTTCCGAGGGATATAAACCAATCGGTTAGTGATTTTTGAGTTAATGAACACCCGGCCCAGTCCGAATCACACCATCCGTACAACTAGAGATCACAATATTTTCTCGTCACAATGTCTTGTCCTGGATTCTTCTTCAAGTACCGCACCACACGGAGAGCCACGTTCATGTGTGCTTCATTTGGTTGTTGCATGAATTGAGACAGAATATGTACGCAATACGACAACTCATATCTCATGAAATTGAGGTATATTAGTCTACCGATCAGATGCCAGTATGGTTCCGGATCTCTTAAAGTAGCTCTTTTGGCCAACACCACAGTGTGATTATATTCCATATGAGTATTGATTGGTTTAGCTCCCAGTAAACCAGACTCAAATATATCCAAGGAATATTTTCATTGACAGAGAAATAACTCAGTTGGTCCACGTGCAACTTTATCTCCCAAAAAGTACTTTAGAGGGCCTAAATCCTTCATGTGAAAATATGTGCGGAGATAGTCTTTGAATCATTCAATGACATTATGATCATTTTCGGAGATAATCAAGTTATCCACATAGACTAAGACATTAAGTTGCTTACCTCCCCAGTGCATAGTGAACAGAGAATAATCAGAGTACGACTGTTTATACTCATATTGTAACATCCCGTAATTTCGGGTGAGGGTTTGAGCATCTAGACGTAGGAAAGTGGACCTGGGCCTCGGGGAATTTATGTTATATTTACGTATGCTGATAAAGAGATTAGTATATAAAAGGATTAAATCTCGAAATAATTTTAGACGTAACAAGTGTGACGATGGGGATTAATAATAATAGTTGTATATCCCCAAAAAGGTTATGGACTAGTGTCATATCACAAAATTATGACATCGAGTATATGAATGTATTATAAGTTATTAAGATTTAAGTGAATTGGGATCACAAAATTAATTATGTGTGTGATTGATAAATTATACGGAGGCAAGTCACTTAATTAATGAAGTAGAATGCATGTTGGTGTATATGTGGCGTCAATTGGGATGACTCCACCGCCAAGATTGGCTAAGTGGAGACCAAATGATGAGAATTCATTTTGTATCACTTTGGGAGTCTATATCTTGGCTTTGGAAAACTCCTTGAAACATTCAGCAACCTTTAACATTTCATTTTGGTGAGCATTTTGATTTATTTGTGTTAGAAAGGAAAGATCAAAAATAAAAGTGGCCAGTTAGTTCACTGGGTGAGAAGCAAATCGTTCTTAATTTTTTGGTTGGAACAAAACGTCCTGCAATACTATTTCAAAGCAGCGTTTCAGCAAATTCAATACAGAATTATTGAAAGGACAATATTCAAGGTATGTTAAGGTAAATTATTTCTTTCTTTTGGCATGTTCATGTAATGAAATATAACCGTGATATTGTTCCATAAATTATTCTACTCCTAGTAGTTAAGAATATTCATGTTATTGATTCCTATGTTAAAAGCATGTCTAAATATGTTCCTAAGTCCTTATTGAGACATACGGAAAAGATGTTGATATTCACAATGTCAGCCGAAGGTATAAGGATATTATGTCACTCAGGATGTTTTATTGTTATTCATGCATTTTCATTTGCATTATATTCATGTATTACCCTGGACCCACTTGTGCTATGCACACTACTATATGGTAAATATTATATATATGTAGGGGATATAGGGAAAGGAAAGACGTTATATACAAACACCACCTGCAGCTGGTACAGACTATCACGAAAGATCCCGAAGAGGCCAATATTGATGCCCTTATGTGGCCAATATGATAATGAAATGATGCCCACAGAGGCTGTTATGGACATGAAGATGCCCTTATGTGGCCAATATTTATATGTATACCGCATTTGTATTGTGCATAACATTTAGGCATATGTATTAGGGCCCTCAGAGGCATTCACTACAGGTCAGGTGTTTCTGTTTCTATTTATTGTTATATCTCTGTTATGCTATTATTCATGTCTGACATACTCAGTACATCAGTCGTTCTGATGTTTCTTTTATCGGGGGAAGTTGCGTTTCATGCCCGCAGGTTCACATAGGCAAAGCGACGATCCACGTTAGTAGGTTGCTGACTCAGCGGATTTTGGAGCACTCCTCTTGTTTCGGAGTGTCGGTCTATCTTGGTACGGAAATTTTTTCTTGTATATATGGGTATGGCAACGCCCTGTCCCGACCCTTTTGATGTCATATACTCTTTGGAGGCTTCTAGACAGGTGTCATGTGTGTAGTAGTCATGTATGGCCTTGTCGGCCTTGGTATGGGTATGTATATATATAAGTTGATTATCTGATTTTACATAGTCCTTTTTGGCTTAGTCCATATTTAATTATGATTAGGTGTTGACTGTACGATTGGTGGTACCCGGCGGGTGGGATCCGGGTGCCCGTCATGGCCCTTCGATTTGGGTCGTGACACATATTTCATCAAAGCACCTGACAATTTCGCAATGCAACACCTTGGAGTTTGTTTCAAACCATAAAACGATTTCTGGAGTCGACATACTTGCCTCAGATTAGAAACACAAAATCTCGGTGGAAATTTCATATAAACTTCCTCCGTAAGCTCACCGTGTAAGAAAGAATTATGCACATCTATCTTATGCAACTCTCAATTTCACGCGCAACGGCCAGGAACGTCTGAACAGTTACTACCTTAGCAATCGAAGCAAAAGTTTCATGGTAGTCAATTCCTTCCTCTTGTTTATTTTTGAAAATGACCAAACGAGCTTTATATCGCTCGATTGTGCTGTCAGAATTGTACTTGATTTTGTATACCCATCTACATCCGAGTGCTTTCTTATCTAGTGGCAAAGTTTCTAGTGTCCATGTTCCATTATCCTTCAATGCTTGGATCTCTTGCCGCATTGTTACTTTCCAATGTTCCTTTTTCATTGCCTCCAAAAGGTTTTTGGTTCGATTCCTGTGGTAATTGCTGCAAGGAACCTTTGGTGTTGCGGGGAAAAATTATCACATGATATATAATTAGCTAAAAGATAAGGTGCATCGGAGGATTGCTGAGGATCGGGCGGATGAGTTGATGGACTTTGTTTTCGGAAAGGTTCAATGACGTAGTCGCGTAGCCGGATTGATTCATGTTTTAACATAAATCACTTGTTGGGTTTGAAATAACAGGTGTCATGCTGAAGCTTATAATTGCAAACATTGGTAGCGATAAATCAGATGACACATAAACTATACTAAAGAAAATATATATTTAATATGATTTGATCAATTTACCTATATATGAAAATTAATATCAAAGAAAGCATAAAAACTAGGAGAGAAAAATCTCCCCCTAAATAAAACTCTATGAACGACTACATTGTGGATGCTATTGTGTTTAGAATGCACCATCATTTTTCCCTTCACCTCGGTCACAATAAGGATATCTCTCTTGTACGGCAAAAGCCATGGTTTAACTCTGGTCCTCAATTTTTCGTGTAATTCCTCTCACACCTTCTTGCACCAACTTCGAGTAGACATTGTTCAATGATGGATCTAGCTCATTCTTCATAATTTTCGCCCTTCAGTTGAACTTGTGTCACCACAATTCCAGGGTTATCATTCGACATAATGTTATAGGGAGAGATTGTTTTTCTTTGGGTTTTATTTTCTTTACCAGCGATTTCTTTGTCGTTATCGCCGGTTTCTTTACCGCTACCTACCATTATTCTAGAGTTTTGGTGTTCTTTCTAACATGGCTCTGATACCATGTTAAAATCGAGACAGGGACGAGAATTTATAGAGACAAGAATAATGGGAGAATTCTTTTATACTTTTCATTCATCATAATGACCTTCTTATATAGAGGTAAAATCTTTTTTTCTAGTCTAATAGGATAAAAGATAGCCCTATTCTAATAAGACTACAAATCCTACATTATCGTAATTACCAAATCTCTAACCTATTTTAATAATACCGAACATATAAAGATGTTTTATTTTTTCCTTTAAGGTTGATCTCGACAGAGAGGGAGCTATTGCCAGGAGCAGGCAGGTGGGAAGAGGGGTTTCAGGAAAAAAATGCAAAGTTTTGATTTGTTTTTTTGGCTTTTTAGACAAGTGTGTCAAATGCATGTGAATCAAAAGCCATTACTTTATATACTCCATTCATTTCAATTTAAGTGTCTTAGTTTGAATAGATATAGAGTTTAAGAAATAAAGAAAGACTTTTGAATCTTGCGGTCCTTAATTAAATATGTGTATGGGCCTTTAAATCTTGTGTTCTTAAACTTGCTAAAACTTACTAAATACATAAAGAGACACTCATCAACTTGCATCGCTTCTTCGTAACATTTCGGCTCCCCTCTGTCAGTGAGCAGAATGTAGTTGAGGGACGGAGAGAACCTGTGAACCGACTTATTGATCCTGGATGATCTGTGTAATTCTGTGATCGGCGTCTGCTGATTTATTTCAGAATCAACATTTTCATCAACCTCGCCATCACTGGCTTGTTCCTCTGCCGCAGTAGTACCTTGATGTAGCTCGGGTGCCGAGAAATCTCTCAAATCAATTATTTCCGATTTCTTATTCTTACAGACTTTGCTTTCTGAACTCTCCCGCAACTTATCCTTGTACAACACATATTAATTGAAGATGACGTCCATGCTTCGGATGATCTTCTGATTTTGGTCATCCCAGAATCGATAACCAAACTCGGTGTCATCATAGCCAATAAAATAACACTTCTTAGATTTCGGATCAAGTTTACTTCTAGCAGTAGCATCAATATGAACATAGGATAAGCAACCAAACACTTTCAGAAAAGAAAAATTTACTTTTTTCCACTCCAAGCCTCTTTTGGAATTCTGAAGCCCTAAAAGAACAGATGGTCCTTTGTTAATCAAGAAGGCTGCGGTATTGATTGCATCTACCCAGAATGTCTTGGGCAGTCCAGCGTGTATTCTCATGCTCTGTGCACGCTCGTTCAATGTTCTATTCATCATTTCCACTATTCCATTTTGTTGGGGCATTCCAGGGGTAGTATTCACCATCTTGATCCCATTATCAGAACAATACTGTTTGAAATCACCATCAATGTATTGTCCACCAGACCTCAGGCTCCTCAATTTGAGGTTTGTCTCATTCTCAACCATGGCTTTCCACATTTTGAAGACAGTGAACACATTAGATTTATTTTTTATAAAATAGACCCATAGCTTTCTGGTTGAATCATCAATGAAGGTCACGTAGTAATGTGATCCTCCCGAGTGAGGGGACAGTAGCAGGTCCCCACACGTCAGTGTGCACCAATTCAAGCTTCTCAACTTTTAATTCTCTACATGCGTTTGAAAAACTTACTCGCCTCTATTTTTCGAGAATGCTGCTCTCACACATATGATGGTCCACCGACTTCAGCTCTGAAATCATATTGGTAGTCACCAGAAGCTTCATCCCTTTCTCTCTCATATGCCCCAACCTGCAATGCCACAACTCTGACTTCTTTGTGTTGTCAACAACAACAACTATATCATGACAGCTCATCAAAGAGTACCAATTTTTTGTTATCTTGACCAACCACCATAGCACCATTCGTCACTTTTCAGGATCCATTACCAAAGTTAAGATCATGTTCCTCATCATCAAGCTGACTCACTGAGATCAGATTACACTTTAGCTCCGGCACATGTCTGACCTTTGTGATCTTCCACACGTGTCCATTTGACATCTTCAAATTAATATCTCAAATACCAACAACGTCTAAAGGCTTACCATCTGCCAAATAGAATTTCCCGAGATATCCAGCAACGCAATTCATCATTATATCACGATGTGGGGTGGTGTGGAAAGACGCTTTTGAGTCAAGAACCCAAGAGTCGATCGGGCTGTCAATAGACAACACATCAGCAATGTCTTCAGTGGCAGCATTGACTCCACCCCCTTGTTGTCCTCCTTCTTCGGTGCCCTGCAATTCTTCTTAATGTGACTCATTTTCCCACAGTTCCAACACTCAAGTGTTCGCCCGAATCTGGATTGACTCCTGCAATTCCTTGACTTCGACTTGCCCTTATTTCGGTTGTAGTTTCTGTCATAATTTCTGCATCTGTTCTCAATATTCAAAGCAAAACTCGTCGATGCCTCACCAGAATCTATCATGTGAACCTACTCAGGAAGAATACGATCTCTAATATCGTTGAATTTCAGTTTAGCACTACCAATAGAATTACTAACCGTTGCTCTCATCGGCTCTTAGCTATTCGGTAGAGAGGCCAGCAAAATTAGGACTTACACTTCATCGTCAAACTCGATTGCAACAGATGACAATCGTGTTGAATTCATTCACATACATTGCAACAGGAGCATCTTCCTCCATCTTTAGATGAAAGAGTTTCTTCATGAAAAATACTTTATTGTTTGCCGAAGGTTTCTCATACATGTCGGACAGAACCTTCATCATGCCAGCGGTGGTCTTCTCCTTCGCCACGTTGTGAGTAACGTTCTTCGACAACGTCAATTGAATGACTCCAAGAACTTGTCTGTCAAGGATATTCCAATCTGCATCATTCATCTCCTCTGTCTTCGGACTCAGCGGTTGATGAAGCTTTCTGCCGTACAAATAATCTTCAATCTGCATTCTCCAAAACGCAAAATTCGTACCATCGAATTTTCCGATGTCGTGTGCCGAATCATCTTCGTCTCCCATCATTTTTTGAATCGCAACACAACATGTCGCTCTGATACCAGTTGTTAGGATTTGAGTCACAAATCCGACCTAATCAGAAAACAGTAAATAAACGAAGAACAAATAACACACACCAATTTATAGTAGTTCACCCTCAATACGAGAGCTACGTCCATTTTGCCGCTGCAGATTTCACTATAATCATAATAGAGAGTTTGTGTTTACAATTTTCTCTTTTCTCTCTACACATCAAAAGAAAACGGTGCCCTAGAATATATATATATAGAGCGAAAACTAGTGTCGGCGATGAATTAGGCTCCACAACTCAACATACTGATATAGGAGCAGCTGGGATTAGGCCATGTAACTTAGCTTTGGTGCAGATCAATTCAATCCCAATACTGAGTCTGGTAAAAGGGGTATCAATAGTTTCTTCAACTGGTACTTTTTCACCTTAACATTTGCCCAAATGGTGTCCGTGACACTCGTGGTTTACGTGCAATCGGACATAAGCTGGTCCATAGGATTAGCTAATCCCTGCAATCTTCATGTTTCCTCTTCTTTGGTGGCACTAAAATTTATGTCAAAATGCATGAAATGCAGCATTTTTTTATACCTGCTTTCTTTATATAGGTTCAAGTTCCGTTTTAGATGACTTACCAGAATAAATTGTCACTCAAACCACAACTTCTATACATACAGAATTACTTTAATCTCTTCTCTTTTTGGCAGTGAAATAATAAATTGGTAAACTATATTATCCTTTCATGAAGAACGTCATCAGAAATGGCCTTTTGTTGGGGTTCAACTGGAATTATAACAAGTCAGGTAAATTGCCTCTCTCCCCACCCCAGATCATTTATGTCCTCAGCAAAATATGTGAAAATTCAGATGCTTTATTATCTCCACTTGGCTGGCTCAGTGTTAAAACCATGATGTAGTGGTGGTGCCAGTTTCCCAACTATCCTAATTCACATAAGGTTAGGTATGAAACAAAGAAACAGAATCTTGTAATTCTCACAATCAATTAACCAATATGTATATCACATGGTAGGGCCCTGTAACCACAGGTGTCAGATCAGAAAATAAAAAGGACCATAAGCTAAAAGGAGATATTTCATGATATTGGGTACAAGCAGTAGGAAAAAGGTTAAGAGTTTTCATGAAATTGATCCACCAATGTACTAAAGCACCATGTCATATAGTATAATTTAGAAAAGCCATATTAGCTGACATAACTTAATCTTTAATACTGTAGTAAATTTTGTCTTCTTTGTATTATGATTTTAACTGATTAGATTTACTGTGCTATAAGGTTTCTTGACAAGGCTGCAATAGTAACAGCAGAAGAGCAAATCAAATCAGATGGATCAGCAGCCAATCCATGGAAACTATGCATACACCAGAAGACCAAATCAAATCAGATGGATCAGCAGCCAATCCATGGAACCTACGCAGTATGCAGCAAGTACAAGAAGCTAAATGTGTTGTAAGGGTAATTCCTATTTGGGCTGCTGCAATTGTGTACCACATGGCAATAATTCAGCAGCAACAATATGTTGTCTTCCAAGCCCTTCAATCCAACAGGCATCTTGGCAGCAGCAACTTACACTATTTTCTCCATGTTAAGTCTCACTCTCTGGATACCCATATATGACCATAAAGTCGTCCCATTACTCCGAAGAATCACTGGAAAAGGTGGCATAACAATCCTTCAACGAATGGGATTTGGAATTTTCCTCACTGTTCTATCATCCCTCGTATCTGCATTCATCGAGCAACGAAGGAGAAAACTGGTTTTCACAAATCCAGCATTAGGGATATACTCAGAAAGAGGATTGATTTCTTCCATGTCAGCTCTATGGTTGGTTCCTCAGCTATCCTTAGCAGGACTTGCAGAGGCATTTTGTGCCATTGGACAAGTGGAGTTCAACTATAAGCAGTTCCCAGAAAATATGAAAAGTATAGCAGGGTCTTTCTTCTTCTAGGGAATGGCTGCTTCAAGTTACTTGAATAGTTTCTTGATCTCTACTGTGCACCACACAACAGGAAAGGCGAAAACTGGCAACTGGCTACCGGAAGACCTTAAAACAAGGGGAGATTGGATTACTTCTATTTCTTGAGGCTACCGGAAGACCTTAAAACAAGGGGAGATTGGATTACTTCTATTTCTTGATTACAGCACTGGGGATCCTTAATGTTGTCTATTTCAGAGCATGTGCTAGGTGGTACAAGGGAAGTGATGACACCAGCAGCGTTACATTGAAAATGGGAAGGAAAAACGTTGAGAAACACTTCGTTTGACACAAATTAAAGGATCAAACCAAATGGAACGCCTCTTATATATACCATTTGTTAGCAACCATGTGGGCAGAAAGAAGTCTGTGATAGAAAAGCAAGACCAAAATAGCCTCCATTAATCTCACTCCTGTTAAAAATTAAATGGGAAGAAGCTTGTGGAAGAGCTTAATGTCATAGTAGTAGTATTAGTAGCTTTTAGCCACAGCCTCTTTGGAAATTCTCCAATTAATAAACTATTTATGAAAGAATTCTCAATGAACAACTCAAGTCGAGCTGCACGGTGGACTAGTTTTATTTCTTTCCTCAAGGTCGCTTGATGATTACAATAAGCTTTCACTTTTTGTTTCAACGGAGCAAACTAGTCACACAGGCGCGCACATACACATTCTTCTCTTGACTCGAACAGCCAAACATATTTTCTTAACTTAGAGAGTGAAAGCAACTTATCTCACAAAATCAGTGCATCAACCACTGTGATTTCCAGAAAAGAAATAGGGTAAGGGCATATAATAATGTTTCGCAAAAATTAAAAAGAAGAGGAAAAAGAGAAGGAATAAGAAAAACAGAGCAGAGCAGAGCAGAGAGCCTAACATCAAACTGAAGAATGAAAGCCAACAAAAGCAGTGGACACAATGCTCTGCGTGTTATATGAAGCCAAAAAATGAAGGGAAACAAGTACAACATATAGTGGAGATGAAACAACAAAATATAATAAGAAAAAAGCTTTCACGAATATAGATAATGAATGCTGGCATAACTTAATGTTCACCATTCTGGGTCACTACAACATCTACAGGAGCTATGGGACATGAAGGCAGGAAAACAGAAAATAAGAACTTCAAAAATAGTACTTCGCTAATCTATAAGGCACTATATGAACATGCTGTTTCAAAGGTAACTCACTATAACATTTTGATGACTTCGCTCCCATCACAACACCAGATAAATTACACCTCCCAAACAGACTTTCCCTTTAAACTGTGTATGCCTGCTGAATTGTCTCAATGTCAAGACCCTTCAACTTTACCACTGATTCAACATGACCTTTCAGTGTATGCAACTCACGTAGCCTGCAATTCAAAAATTCAGCTGAGGTTTTAGAATTTCCATGTGTTAGCATAGCTAAGAAAATTTAATAGAACAAAGTTTTTCAGAGCAAATTTCATAGAGCAAAGTTAAGAAATAACTGACCTAGCAATCTCAGCTCTCCTCTTCGCTTCCTCAGCCAACTGGTTAAGCTCATTGAAATTGGTAGTTTCGCTAAATATTTTGGGGTCTGGAACTTGGAGCCCATGAAGGGTTCTCTGTGCATGTGCCCATTGAAGCTCGCGCTGTTCTTTTCCAAAATCCTTCTTCCGGGTGAAAGCAATCTGCAGAGAAATAAAAATTAAAGATACCATCAAATACAAATAAGATAATACTCAATAGGAATAGGAGCGGGAATGACTCTTTAAGTATCTCCTTATTCTTCCCAGTTCATACCCTGTTCTCAATAACAAGATCCCAGGCCTTCCCACTGAGCGCATAACGGATGAGGAACTTAATAATATCTAGTGGGATATAGAACACAATATTGTAAAGCCAGATAACTCCAGCCCAACCCCAGCCAATCCTTCAATTGCAGCAAAGCTCCAATTTGCATAAACAGTAATCAAGGTGGCAACCTGTACATATTCAGTTCCCAAATATTAGATGATCCATGAAGTTAAGGGAACTTCAAGAGAATGAGAAAGCAGCAAACGGCTCACCAGTTGAGCAATCAAAAAGGCGACCACTAGCAACAACCCAGGACGCTCCACAAACGACCAACTTCGAGATCTAGTGACAAATATCAGGGCCTGGCTGATAGTGCTTACTTGAAGGTAAATTGCAGAGGCGAGTTTCCTAAAATCATCAGTTGCTGTTTTCTCAAGTGTTGACACCCCAAATACTCGCTGGAAATTCACCGAATTAAGTTAAATATAAAACTAAGAGTGGGCCAACATTAACACCCTACTTAAAAGGCAGCCCGGTGCACTAAGCTCCCGCTATGCGCGGGGTCCGGGGAAGGGCCGGACCTCAAGGGTCTATTGTACGCAACCTTACCTTGCATTTCTGCAAGAGGTTGTTTACACGGCTTGAACCCGTGACCTCCTGGTCACATGGCATCAACTTTACCAGTTACTCCAAGGCTCCCTTCATTAACACCCTACTTCAACATCTAAATACTCCAAACAGCAAAAAAGATTTATATAATTGTTCATTAGATAAAAATGGCCAGTGAATGTGTGTTTTTGCATTCAGATTGCTTTTAATATCCCCTCCATACACATAGTTAAATTAGACAGAAGATATACTGTCTGTTTGCATGTACTAGAAAAGTCATCTGCATCTCTTATATGAATCTGTCCATTCTAAAACAATTAGACAGGCAACTAAATTTGGAGCAGTTAACAATTGAGAAGGCCTGCAATTACACCATCCATCATAACTTAAATTTTCTTTTAATGTATTGGATACAGGTGCTCACCGGGAAGAAATCTGTTTTGTATGCTGCCCAAAAGAAAATGACCGTCATCATTGCCAAGTAACCACCAAGAACAACTCCGGTAGTAAAAATCTCAGCCAGTTTCCAGCTATCAGGCAGAGGAGATGGTTTGACCCTATCCTTCGATATCGTCATAATGGTACCTGATGTTGTCAATGTTTGGTAGTTAGATGTCAACAACACTGAGTAAAAACTTGAGCAGAAACTAACAGTGATACTCGGATGAGATATTAAACCAGAGAGGTTCTGCACGCATTGGAAGACACAACCACAAAAAAATAAGGCTAATAATATTTCGGTTTTAAACTTACCGTATACTTTTAATATCATCCAATATTAGAGGTCAATATGAAAGACTTTAAAGGCTCAAGTATAATATATATTTCTGTTGGTGAAAACACTAACCATCATTAAGAACTGCAATGATAAGCACCATGAAAGGCGGAAAGTCAAACTTCCAGATCAGAGCCAGAAGCATAAAACCAAGCTGTGACATTGAAATAAAGAAAGGGGTAAAAAGGGTACAAGATGCATTTGACCCTGAAACATAAGATAGACAAGATAAAAGAATGAAGCAGTTGCAAATAACATACCACAATACGGATTGTGATGGAAACAGCATATATCTACCAAAGCAAAATATACACAATCAGATGAGTTATCCATATCATAGCTCAGAGATAGATTAGGAGCAGTAAACTCGTTTAAGAATGCAAGGCATTGTCCTTGAAATAATAATAGTATCTTACACTTCTGAACCAACCCCAAAAGGAAAAAAGAATACCGTGTAATTTTTCATCCTCTGAAAGATCGCTCGACTGGTCAAAACAGCACTAATGATGACACTAAGACCAGGTTCAGTAAGGACAATATCAGAAGCACTACGAGCCGCATCAGTGGCATCATCAACAGCAATCCCAATATCAGCTTTCTTAAGAGCAGGAGCATCATTTACTCCATCACCAGTCATACCACAGATATGTTTCCTAGCTTGCAAGCGCTTTACTATCTCATATTTGTGCTCTATAGCAATGACCAAGGCAAGGTATCAGCAAAGGCCAATTGTATTTTATAACCAAAGTTCTATACTGAAGCGCACATAGATATGCAAATGAGTCATTCAAAAAATAATTACCAGGGAAAACACCAGCAAAACCATCAGCCTTCTCTATAAGTTCATCAATTGGTAAAGCAGAGATTGATTCATCCTTAGTCTGTCCCAATAGAGCAGATGAAGGATACATATTTGTACCCATTCCCAGGCGCCGCCCAGTTTCTTTTCCAATTGCCAGTTGATCCCCTGGAGAAGTACAAACACTAAGCCATTAAATACCAAATAAGCATGCTAAATTTTTTTAAGTGATACACTAAGATGCACAACCTCTTCTAATTAATATCTCAGCATTTCTACCATGGAGAGCAATATTAAAAAAATACAGGTTGATGGTCAATATTGTTAGTGTTTAAAATCCAACAATGAAACATTGCAGAGATTCTTAATAACTTATTAAATGAAATGGCAAGATACAGGTAGCATCATTACACCTTCAAGCATCCACAGGACTAAGTAGTGCCTACTCCATCGATCCAACTCTTACACATTGTCCTCACTCCTCACCCAAAATAGAATATATTAAAAAGAAAAGAAAAAGGACAGCAAAGTCGGCATTTAACTTTTCCAAGGCAGAATCAAGAGTAGTATCTATAGATCCAACTGTCAGTCATGCTATTCAACCAAGGATTTCGTAGAAGAGTTCATTACCATCTTAATTTAGTGACAATTTGGAAATCTCATCTCATATAATACACCATTTCCTCTAACTCGTTCTCTCTATCCCCAGGTGAGGGGCAGTAAGAATCCATAGCCGTCAATACCAGTTGCCAACAATAAGCATTCAATTTGCAGAAAGCATCTCAACACATTGAATGGGATTGTCTAAACTGAGAAAACATAATACCTGTGATCATTTTGACATTTACACCAAGGTTTAAAGCCCTCCTTATAGTCTCAGCACTGTCGTGCCTAGGTGGATCAAACAAAGGTAGGAGAGCAATGAACTGCCATGGTCCCCCGGCGCTCTCCTTTCTTCCCTCTGGAACTTCCTGCATGGGAAATTAGAACATGTGCATAATCAAACAGATAAAACCTTTTGTTTGCAACAAGCATAGGACTTGGGCATAAAAAGAACTGATTGCTAGTCTCCTCTACTGGAGGCATTCCTTATAGCCCAAAGTTGTGGGTTTGGTCTATTCAACTTATATATAACGTGATGAGTTTTGGAGATATACATACAATACAACATACCAAGTGAAGTCCCACAACGTGAGGTCTGGTGAGGGTAGAGTGTATGCAAACCTTACCTCGACCTTGGTAAGTAAAGAGATTGTTTCCAAAAAAACCTCGGCTCAAGACAAAGCATAAGCATAAGCACAAGCACAAGCAAAGCAAGAGAATGGTCAGACCCGGACAAGAAATTTAAAGCAGTATGAAAATGAGTAACAAAAGCGAATAAGCCATGATAAAGCATTCTGAAAAAAGAAACAGTAACTAACGCAGTTAAATAAGATAAACAAAGTACACTAAAGAACATGCAGCAACAAAAAGCAGCAGAAATCAAAGGACAGAGGACTATAAAATAATATTGCGCTTACTAGTATGATAAGTTAAGCAGAGCTGCAATAATAACACTACAATTACCAGTATGTAAGCGTAAGTAGGACTACGCTCAACTACCTACTACCCTTCTACCCTAATCCGTGTCCTCCACAACCCCTATCTAAGGTCATGTCCTCAGTAAGTTGCACCTGCATCATATCCCGTCTAATCACCTCACCCCAATACTTCTTCGGTCTACCTCTACCCCTCCTGAACCCGTCCATAGCCAACCTCTCACACCTCCGCACTGGGACATTTGTGTCTCTCCTCTGCACATGTCTGAGCCATCTCAACCTCGCTTTCCGCATCTTAGCATCCACCGAGGTCACTCCACTCTGTCCCGGATATCATCATTTCTAATCATATCCCTCCTTGTATGCCCACACATCCATCTCAGCATCCTCATCTCCGCAACTTTCATGCAAAGTCTTGACTGGTCAACACTCTGCCTCATACAACATAGTCGGTCTAACCACCACCTTATTAACTTGTCTTTAAGTTTTGGTGACACTTTTTTATCGCACAAGACTCCAGATGCGAACCTCCATTTAATCCACCCTGCACCAATACGATGTGTGACATCGTCATCAATCTCTTCATTCTCTTGGATAATAGACTCGAGATACTTGAAGCTTCCTTTCTTTGGAATGACTTGAGTACCAAGCATCACCCCCACGCCTGTCTCATGGTCGCTCCCGTTACTGAACTTGCACTCCAAGTATTTTGTCTTGGTCCTACTCAGCCTGAACCCTTTAGACTCCAGAGTCTATCTCCAAACCTCTAGCTTAGCGTTCACTCCGCTGTGAGTTTGTGATAAGTTCTAGAGATGAAAAAAAGAAAATGAAAATACCTGATATGCCACACCAAGCGAACGCAACCCCCGCTCGGCAAATTTGTCAATCACCGCATGAACTTTACGTTCAATATCTGACTTGTTGTGTGCAAGATTTAGAATCTGAATACATATTGCAGCTCCGGATCAGAAAATGCAAACAAAGGTAAAAACATCAAAGAAGGATATTGTGTGATAACTAAAGTACCTGCTCAGGTGCACCTTTACTGACCCTATGCATTTTTCCCTCACCATCAAAATAAGTAAGTGCTGTTCGTTTATCAGTTGGATTGAAAGGAAGGAAGTGTATTTCACGAATGCCAGCACGTGCCTATATTAATGGCAACTGTTAGAGCATTCTCTGGGCTGGGGTGCTCAAATTAATCATAAGGTCACACAGAGCTACAAGTTACCTCCTTTGGATCAGCCAACATTCCAACAATAGCAGTATCAATCGCATCCTGGTTCTCTGTTCGAGAGGCTCGAGCTGCCATTAGAACAACAGTGTCTGCATCAACACCTTTGGCGAATACCTGAACAATTAACAAGAACAAACAAAAAAGAAAATCACAGCTCTACTAGTGGAATAAGTATATGAGTAATCACGCATTTGACTGAACTCTTTTATTCTCACCTCAATAAGGGCTTTATCAACAGTTAGCTTGTTCAATGTTAGGGTTCCCGTCTTGTCACTGCACAAAACATCCATGCCAGCCATCTCCTCTATAGCCGTCATTCTTTTCGTAATGGCCCCCTGTATAGTTAAAAGTTGATCAAATAAGCATTCACGTAGCAGCAGGGCCCCACAACAATAGCTCAAAAATTCAAGAGGTTGTGAATATTAACCTAAGTTGCTCGGACTCGGGTGCGGGTGTCCGATACGGGTGCGGATCTAGAGGTCAAATTCTTCATGATCTAAATTTTATGATTCGGGGATACGGATCCAGGTATGAATACGGGTGCGGGGATTCGGCTAAAAATAGAGTTATAAAACCTAAATTATGAGATATTATGTGAAAAACTTGAGAAAATATTGATCAAGAGGAGAATTCCGGAAGGAGATAAAAAGAAAAGGAGTGACATAGAAATTTCTATATACAAGGTATTCCATTTTCTTCAATTTCACCTTAACTTTTGTTTTGATTAAAGAAATCATTGGATTTTTCCGGAACTTCTTTGTCGATATTGGTCAAAGTACCCAAAATCGGTTGACCATATCGGGTACGGATCCCATACCCACACCCATGTCTTGTCGACACGGGTGCGGCACCGAAAGTGAAGAGTCCGAGCAACATAGATATTAACAAACCTGTTGAGCAAGACGATGAGAACCGATTGCCATCGTGACCGAGAGAACAGTTGGCATGGCAATTGGAATCCCACCAATGAGAAGCACAAGAAGATTGTCTATCCCGGGACGGTATTTGCGGTGTTGGATAGGGTACATCACAATAATCTCTATTATCATCCCTACTGCAATTGAACAGATGCAGAAGTTTCCTATAGCAGTCAAAACCTAAAGATGACCAGAAACATCATTTTGTAATGTAAGATTTCATAGAAGTCAGATAATCAAGATCATTTGCATAAAATAGCAGAGTAAAGACTCTACTTGCCTTCTGAAAGTGTCCCACTTGGTTTGTACTGTCAACAAGGTGAGCTGCCTTCCCAAAAAAGGTATGAACCCCTGTAGCAATCACAACAGCTTTTATCTCTCCCTGCTTACACGTGGAACCAGAGTAGACACCATCTCCAGGACCTTTTGTTACAGGAAGAGATTCACCAGTCAAAGCAGACTGCAAATTGGGAGACAAGTGTAGTGGCGCTGTCAGGAAAACATTAGATTGAATGCAGATACTCCATGCAACCATAAAATTTAATCACCTGATCAATTTTGAGTGGATCACCCTCGAGAAGACGAGCATCAGCTGGAACGATATCTCCCAGTTTAATACTGATTATGTCCCCAGGCACGAGAACAGCAGCATCTTCCTCATCCCATTTTCCATCTCGAAGAACCTCCACAAAGACAAGTGCAAACATTCAAACAATTCTGGACAAAACTCAACTAGATATATACATGGATTTCTGTTTGTAAGACAACAAGGTCTATTTGCAGTCAAATGGCAACAGGAGAAAGAGATTATGTCTAGTACCTTGGCTTTTGGAGCAAGTCGAGCCATCAGTGCAGCTGCTGCATTACCAGCATTGTTCTCCTCAATAAAACTAATTGTTGAGTTGATTATGAGCAAAGTGATAATACCCACAAAATCCTGCCAGTCCGGTGGCTTTCCCTAGAAGAGGCACATATTCTTGCACTGAGTCTACGGGAACCAGCTAGAAAGTTGAATAGAATGGTAACTCAGAATGTATGTTCTTACTCCTCCATTTGCAAGAGCAATTGACATGATAGCAGCAGCCTCCATAACCCATGAGAGAGGGTTCCACATAAAGCCCAAAAATTTCAAGAATTTGCTCTCCTGTAATACACCAATAAAGAATTACTCCTTTTGCTTTGATAGAGCCGCCCCTTTTGCACCTTTAGGACGAGTTCGAGGCATGGAAACATGAAACAACTTCTATGTTGGGAAACAGGGTAACCCTCTAATAGTCCATCTTTAATAGGCAACAAACACCATAAATCAAAAACCATTTTCTACTTAAGGAACTTAAGCTATCAATGAGCAAATTGACATAAACACATTTCTTTATGAGCCTTAACAAAACTAATTCAAACTGACACACAAACATACCAACAAGAAAAACAAGGAAAAAGATCAGTAGTTGTCAGTGAAAACACTACAGACAAATAAAATTCAGTAGAAATAACAAAAGATTGGTGCAGAATTGCACTTAAAAGATGAAAATTTAACAAAAGATAAGATAAAACCTTTTTCTCCTCGAGCTTGTTGTACCCAAAAATGGACAACCTTTCTTGGGCAGCAGTAGCAGTAAGTCCCTCTTTTGTACATCTAAGATTCTCAAACACTTCCTCAATGGGTATGTTTTCCTGCAAACATAACATAACCCCCAAAAAAACCATGAAAACCATCAAGAAACAAAAATAGCAAGTCCCCACAAGAAAAAAAAATCAATTCTTGAAACCATTACCAAATCAACAGTCTCCTTTAAGACAGCATCTAGCACTTCAGGCTTCTCCGACATCTTCCTTAAACTTGTTATTTCCCCTTGTTAAAACTGTCTCAGATCAGATGTACCATAAATAGAATTCACTAAAGCAACACAGTTAGGTGAAGTTGGGGAAGAAAAAACGAGTACCCAGATACAAAAGACTGGATTTTTCTGAGTAAAGAAGTAGGATTATTTTATAAAGAGACAAAGGGTCACCAAACCAAAACTGCTAGTGGAAGAGTAGTAAACAGTTACAAATACTTCCAGCTTCTTTTATTTCTCCTTTCTTAATGTTAATGGTAAAATTGAATACAGAATGGTAAATGTTAAAAGTTATAATAACAGTAATTTAAAATTTTAAAAATTATCTAAAAATTTATAATTAAAAAAATATTTAACTCTCAAAATTCAGATACCGTCACCTAAATAGAGACGGAAGAAGTATGTTCTCGCTTTGAAGTATGATTTATATTGAAATCCTTTTTCTATTTCTCTTTTTTTTTTTTTTTCTTCATAATTTTATGAGTTTCGCATCAGCACTACTTTTATTGCCAAGCTTTTATGATCCATCCTTGTCTTGTTTTATTTACATCATCTGATCCAGTCAAAGTTTAACATATTAATTTTAATTTTCATGATATGAATATAAGTAAAGGTATTGATAGAATAGGATAATATATTCGGTCATAATAATATACATTTTATATATGATAGATGTATAGTTAGTCATTATTTATCGTAATTGTAGTCTAAGATTATGCTTATATTATAGTATATTTACTACCACTTGAGAATAAAATAATTAAGGAAAATATTTCTTACATGATATTAGATTCTAAGGAAAGTTTCTAAACCCTAATACCTTCTCTCTTCTTCACCGTCGGCCGACAACCCCCCCCCCCCCCCCATTCCCTCTCTTTATGCCGCCGACTCCCTTCCTCTTCCGTCAGCCATGTCTGACTCGAAATCAAATTTTCATCTAGCCCTCGCAGTTTCAAACATTAAATCTCATATCTCTATCACTATTGAGATGGAAAACGTCTATTATGCGACATGAGCGGAGCTTTTCAAAATTCATTGTCGCTCACACAGCGTTATCAATCACATCATTATACCGGAAAAAGGCAAGGAGAATGTGCCGAAAATCGATGATGAAATGGAACTATGGTTGACACTTGATGCGACGGTTCTCCAGTGGATTTATGCCACAATTTCAAGTGATTTGTTGCATACTATTCTTGAGCCCGACTCCATGGCTATGGAGGCTTGGGAACGCTATTCCAAGACAATAAGAATTCCCGGGCCGTCACACTTGAGCAAGAATTCTCCACCACTAACATGGCGAATTTTTCCAATGCGTCCGCATATTGTCAACGGCTCAAGGTCCGTCGAACCAACTTAAGAACGTCGGGGTGTCGGTAACTAACAATCGGCTCGTGTTACAAATAGTTTTCGGCATCACCGACGCATATAGTGGAGTATGTACGCTCATCCGCCAAAGCAACCCTCTTCCGCCATTTTATCAAGTTCGTTCTGCGCTCATACTAGAAGAAGCGGGTTTTGCCAAAAGACAGTCGTCGTATCGAATTCGCCATGATTGTCGCTCCGTCCGATGATAACTCTTCACAATTTGAAAATTTACCGACAAACCGTGGTCAAAAGGGGGTGAAATGGTAATAATGGAGGAAAAAACAGCGGCGGTGGCCACAGTGATGGAAATGGCGGTGGCAGGTGGTGGTGGCAGTGGCGGCAGGGGCGGCGACCAACAGCAATATGCGGCCAATGACAGCCGAGGGCCTAATAGGGTAGTGGACCGACACCGTGGGCCTGGTAGTGGCCTTGGGTCGTGCCCCCTACCCCTTCCCCTCAGGAAACTAGGCCAGGCCCAGTCCACGGCCAACAGTCCAGTCGTCTGCCATCAGCCATCGCCCAACAGTTTTGGGCCTAGCATACTTGGGCCATTGTCGAACCAGTGGCAGCAGGCCCACGCGGTAGTGGTTTTCCCAACCGACATCGAGGAAGTGATGCACACTCTTGGGCTCAACCCGCTAGACGCCAATTGGTACATGGATATTGGAGCAACGTCCCATATGACGTCCTCACAAGGTATCTCTCATCCTATTTTAATTTGAGCAATAATCGTGGTATAATTATCGAAAATGGTCATTCAATTCCAATTCGTGGTTATGATAATACAAATTGATCTCTCCCGAACCCACCGTTAGCTTTAAAGAATGTCCTTCATGCTTCTCAATTAATTAAAAACATGATTTCAGTTAGAAAATTTACCACTGATAATTCAGTTTCTGTTGAATTTGATCATTTTGGATTTTCCGTGAAGGATTTTTCAGACGGGGATACGTCTAATGAGATGTGATAGTCGGAGTGAGATATATCCAATAACCACAACCACACATCAAGACACATTACCATCCACTTTTGCATTTTTAGCTCATTCTTTATGGCATGAACATTTGGGTCATCCGGGAGCACATGTTTTGCCTCCCTTAAATAAAATAAACTTATTGAGCGTACTAGAACTCGTAATTCTCATGTTTGTCGCTCATGTTCTCTTGGAAAATATGTTAAGTTGCCTTTTGTTGCTTCTAATTCTTGCACTGTTATGCCTTTTGATATTATCCATAGTGATATTTGGACATCTCCCATTTTGAGCTCTTCGAGCCATAGATATTATTTTCTTTTGTTAGATGATTACTCTAATTTTTTATGGACGTTTCCTTTGTCTAAAAAGTCACAAGTTTTTTTCCACATTTCTCTCCTTTATAGCGTTCATCCGCACTCAATTTGAACGAGATATTAAAAATATTCAATGTGATAATGGTAGAGAATTTGATAATGGACCATTTTGTGATTTTTGCAAAACTAATGGTTTATCTTTTCGTCTCTCGTGTCCACATACCTCATCTCAAAATGAAAAGCATAAAGAAAAATACGAATCATTAACAACATCGTTAGAACCTTACTTGTCCATGCCTCTCTACCACCATCATTTTGGCATCATGCATTACAAATGACAACCTATCCTCTTAACATACTTCCGAGAAAATAGTTAGCCTACCAATCCCCTCTCAAAATTTTATACATAAGGGATCCATCCTACTCTCATTTATGAGTTTTCGGGTGCTTATGCTATCCGTTTTTTTATTCCACTACCATCAATAAACTTCAACCCCGGTCTACTCGGTGTATTTTTTGAGATATTCATTAAATCATCGTGGTTACAAATGTTACGACTTATCCTCTAATAAAATCATCGTAAGTCGTCACGTAGTTTTTGATGAAACAAATTTCCCTTTTGCCAAAATGCATTATTATGTGCCTCTTACCTATGAATTTCTTGACGATAGCATATCCCCATATTTAGTCCACCGTTTCGCTTCCCAAATGGGCCCAACCATTTTGGCCAACACAATTGTCTCGAGCAACTCAACCCAATATTTTTCTCTGCCAACCTAGTCTAATGGGCCTGCCTGCCCGAGTCCAGTGGTTGCCAGCCTAGTTGGGCCTCTCGCTGCCAGCCCACTGCCGAGCGGCCCACTGCCTGGCAGCCCTTTGGGTGGCGGTCCAGCCTCGGGCAATGGCGGCCCAGCAGGTACATGCCCACTTCATGGTAGTCTCGTTACCCACTCAACCCAAATATCCGTCCCCTATCCAACCAACTCCACTTCCGGCCCAACAGTCAGTCACTCGTAGTCAACATGGGATTTTCAAACCAAACAAAAAATACGGTCCTCACACTAATATTGCCAAATCATTGTTGCATCGGAATCTTGTGTCTACCCTTCATGACCCGAATTGGAAAATGGCTATGGATGATGAATATAATGCTCTTATTAATAATAGGACGTGGGATTTGGTGCCTCATCCTCCTGATATTAAAGTGATCCGGTCTATGTTGATTTTTAGTCATAAAGAAAAATCTGATTGTACATTTGAGAGGCATAAAGATCGTCTTGTAGGTCATGGAAAGACTCAACATGTTAGTGTGGATTGCGGTGAGACTTTCAGTCTAGTGGTCAAACTAGCAACTATTCGCACGGTACTAAGTCTGGCTCTTGCAAAGGCATGACCATTTTATCAGTTTGATGTAAACAATGTATTCCTGCATGAAGAACTCAATGAAATAGTGTACATGTATCAGTACATGGGGTACATGGACCCCACTTATCCTAATCATGTGTGCATGCTGAAGAAATTATTATATAGGCTCAAACAAGCTCCCGGGCCTTGTACAAGAGGTTTGCAGATTATGTTTCTAATATTGGGTTTTCTAATAGTAGGTCTGATCATTCTCTATTAATATACCGTCAGGGTAATGATATAACTTATATTCTTCTATATGTGGATGATATTATATTAACTGCCTCATCTGATGCTCTTCACAAGTCTATCATGTCTCTTATTGGCTCGAATTTGCAATGAAAGATCTAGGACCACTAAGTTTCTTCTTGGGGATAGTTGTAACACGTCATGCAGGTGGTTTATTTTTGTCTTAAAAGAAGTATGCATAAGAGATCGTTAAACGAGCTGGCATGCCCTCGTGTAAGTCGTCTTCCACCTCGATTGATACTAAACCAAACTAAAGTGCTTCTTCCAGCAAGCCATATGTCGATCCATCACATTACCGCAGCCTTGCAGGTGCCATGCAATATCTTACTTTCATGAGGCCCGACATATCTTATGTTGTGCAACATGTTTGTTTATTCATACATAACCCGATGGAGGATCACATACATGTTCTCAAACGCATTGTGCGCTATATTCAGGGCACTCTCGATCATGGCTTGCATTTATATCCGTCTTCGACAACCACTCTTATTTCTTACACATATGCTGATTGCGGTGGATGTCCGGATACCAGACGCTCACGTTTGGTTATTATGTATTTCTCGGTGACAATTTGATATCTTGGTCCTCCAAACGACAAGCTACCTTGTCCAGATCCATCACCGAAGCAGAATATCGATGAGTTGCCAATGTGGTGTCTGAATCTTGTTGGCTTCAGAACCTTCTTTTGAAGCTCCATTGTCCGATTCCGAAGGCGACATTGGTTTAATATGATAATGTTAGTGCGATTTATCTCTCAGAGAATCTTGTTCAACATCAATGCACTAAACATATTGAGTTGGATATTCACTTTGTTCGCGAAAAGGTTGCCCGTGGACAAGTACGTGTCTTACATGTCCCGTCACGCTATCAGATTGCCGATATTTTTACAAAAGGTCTTCCGATGGTTCTATTTGAAAATTTTTGGGACATTCTAAGCATACGTCGACCTCCCGCTTCGACTGCGGGGGTGTGATAGAATAGGATAATATATTCGGTCATAATTATGTATATTTTGTATATGGTAGATGTATATTTGACTAATTGTAGCCTATGATATGCTTGTATTATATTATATTTACTACCCTTGAGAATGAAATAATCAAGGAAAAACAATTGACAAAAAATCCAACCAATTTTTAGCTTAAAAATTATAAATGTGTTAAATTTCTTATATTATATTAAAATAGTTTAGCTAATTGAATGAGTCTAACATTTTGAAGTGTTTCAAGCAAGAAAAAAGTACTAATTTCTAAACGTATCAAAATATTGAAGTAATATCATTTACTAGCGAAAATTTGATCAAAGTTTATGAACGTTTAGGAATCTGTAAAGTTTTATAAAATCATATTATTAACAGAATGGTGTTTATTATGTTAATATATTTTAAAATAAAATAAATTGATATATATATAAGTTAGATTAGGGGAGTAATTTTATTTGTTTCTTCTTTTGCATTTATTTCATCTTCACTACATCAATAAATAGGCCAAGATATCTTAAATAGTTAAATCTTAAACAAAATAAACGGCACGTCTTCTCATGGGCCTCGAGCCGACTATTTTCTACTATCCATATTTTTCTTAATTCTGAAATAAATATGGTGGTCCAAATTTGAAATTTTGTTGATTGTGTAAGATATTTGTTCATGAATGAAAAAATGAACTAATTGCAATTTGCACACCTGCCCTTGGTAGAATTAAAAAGGAATATGAATTGTTAGGAAGTCTAAATTTAAACGGTCTTTCATATTTGATGCTAATGCAAGTTTTGCAATTTTGAATTTGTCCTTTTTTGGGCAGTAGGTGAACATCGGGTATATATAGTGTTGATCAAGATATAAATTCTCAATTTTGGATATGTTACAGACTCTATTTCCCAATGAAAATTTGTGTAAATGTTGTGTTTACTCTTAACAGAATAAGGACTTCGTATTTATTAGTTGTCATATTTACAAGCTTATAAGATACATTTTGTGAAACTCCCAAATGCAATTTACGAGATTACAACTCCTACTCTATCACCTGTGGATACATATATTGGTTTATCATCAAATTAGACATAGACAATTTCTTTTTTTACATTCCTACTGATTTTTCTATTATTTATATTGAATACATTCTGTATCGATAATGATAGATCGATGTTGGAACTATGAACAATAATGGATACATTTATACTTATTTTAAAAAAAAACTTAATTATGCATATAATATACAACCTATTCAGGTTTTGATTGTATATTTCTTCTACCTTTTGTTCCCAAAAAAAAATAATCACCAGCGAAGCGTTGTTTATTTACGAGATATTATTATCATAGATATTGTACTTATGTGTGAAGTAGTTTACAATATAGAACTATTTTCTTTTAGGAAAAAAATGACAATCATATTTTCCAGTACACAAAATTTTGATATTACATGCAAGCCTAATACTCCTTATTAGCAGTACAGAAGGGATTCTCCCTCACCCGCAAGGGTAGTCAAGTTGGTGTAGCAGTACAGCCCGGAACCGCAAGGTCACGAGTTCGATCCCCTGCATAAACCTTCTTGGTTGAGTCTGTCACACATGGCTTGCCAAGTGTGGTTAATCGGCTACTGACGTGGTTTGCAGGCTATTGCGTCAGTCCGGGGTTTACCCTGTGCGCACTCGAGAGAGTAGCGGCTGTGGGTTCTTCGTCAAAAAAAAAAAAAAAGGGATTCTCCCTCAACCAAATAATTGGTAACGTGGGAATAGGTTCTTGCATATGCCTAAATCAATATAATAAACCAAGTTATACAATGTCCCTTTATTTATTTATCATATTTAAAAGAACTAAAGATATTCAAGTCCTCTGCTTACTGGTAAATCGAAAAATCGACGAAACAACAGAGATTGAATCTGTCAGAATCATAATTAAAAATACAATTTATCGTCTTGTGGTAGAGCAGATCTAGGAGTACAGTTTGACATCTTCTAGTTGTCTGACTGAACATTCAAACAAATCAATTAACATGTCTTTTTCCTAAGATTTTGTCACCTTCGACCCTCAGATGCTGGCTCAGTGGAATCTGAGTTTAAATATTGTGTATAAATAAATTCACACAATTAAATCATATATAAATTATTACAAATAAATTTTTAACATGAAGGTTATTCAATAACTTGATAAGCACAGTAACTTTCTTTTTTGCTTTTTATATGATATTCCGTATCCGCTTTCAAGCTCGATTAATTCGAAATCGTTGAGAATAAACATATATAGGAACTTACTTGCTTATTAGTTATTACTGAAGTCTTCATTGATAGCATAGAAAGTACTTTTACCATTAACTTAAATCCCTATGTTAAAAACATGGGCATTCATCTTTCCACTTTTGACAAAAAAAAAATCATGATGCTAATACAAAACAAAATATTAAACCCCAACAAGGAGACTATACTTGAAACACAGTAAGAACTCGCTTGGTCATGAGATTTTTTTTTATTTGAAAATTAATATTTGGCCATAAAAATTTTAAATACAACTGGAAGTTGTAATCGGAATTTGAAAAATAACTAAAATATTATTTTTACTTTCAGTACATTCAAACAATTAAATATTAATTGCGAAAACTATAACCAAACACAACTTCATTTTCACTCCAACTTCAAAATTTCAAATAAAGTGAAAAATATTTGATTTTCATGATCAAACGCCTACTAAAGCTTTATGACTTACTAGCAAGAGAATTGTTTTAGTCAAGTCACGATAATGAATCATCACTACAAGAAGAAATGAATTTGTCATCAATATTTTTTATTGTCATGTTGGATGTTGTTGTCAAAAGTACTTTTCGCAACAATAAAAATTGTTGAATATCGTTGCAATAAACTTCAATGCAAAAACAGCGATAAGAGAGACCAGCGTCGTTTCTACATTATACCGTAGAAAGGATTTGGAGAAGGTTTTGAAGGACTTGAGGGTAGGGTTGTCCAAGGGGTCGGGTTCGGGTTCGGGGAGAGTCCCGGTGGGACGGGACCCAGCGGGGCGGGGGAAACGGTTGTGACCGATCCTCCGGGCCGGAGACTCGCGGGACATGCAGATGTCCCGTCCCGTCCCACATCTCGCCGGAAAAGGGGACCGGTGTTGGCGGGGTGAGGGGGTCCGGGATTCAAGTTTTTTTTAGACACTTAATTTCAAAAAAACTGTGAATATAAACACTTAAATAATTAAACAAGATAGTGTAATAAAAACAAGGTTGTTTTTGTGCCTCTTATATTATTTAATAGAAATATGATTTTTTTTGTAATACAATTTCAAAATTGCAACTTTGTGGTGTTGCTCAAAAGTTGCAAATCACATAGTAAAATTGCAATTAAAAAAATTACATAGTTAAAAAGACCTTTTCTAATTTCTTCACAATGTCTTGTGGTTCTTCGGTTGGAATTGGAAGCTGTTGGTCAAATTGGTTGACATCGCTTCCAGTTCCCTCGGACAAGATTTCGTTGTAGTTTTCATCATCTTCTTCCTTGATTTCTGGTTGACCGCACCTTCTACGCTCCGCTCGTATCCAATCTCTGAATAGAACTGTAATCTCCAAGTTGTCTCCCGTCAATGAGTGTATGTGCTCTCCTATTTGAAATCTTTCGGCAGAAAAAGCACTTTCAGACATTGTTGATGACGCTTGAATGTTCAACAAATCTCGGACCATCTTTGCTAGTATCGGAAATGTCTTCTCATTTTCCCTCCAGTATTTAAGCAAGTCTTCACGTCCTTCTTTATTGAGAACTGCTTGGTACGGTATAACACATTGCAAAACAAAAACATCAAACTCGCTAACTTGATTAGTAGTGGTACCACTATACATTCTATGTCTAAGGCTTTCAATACTAACTGCAGAAACAATATATTTTTTTTGAGGTTGTGTTGAAGAAGAAGATGGTATGGAAGCCGGTTGGTTGCTAGCACTTTCTTGTTGGTAATGTCTATATACATTTTTGCATTCATCTTGTATGCTAGACAACATTTCTTCTTTAGTTTGTTCCTTAGGTGGTGGGTTATTTGGATTTTTTGGAGTTGGAGATGGAAGTACTGCTATACAATCATAAATAGTTTCAATAAGTGTTTTACAACCGTCTATTTTAATAGTCGGATTTAATACAACACCAATAATATAAATAGTGGGAATATGAATAAAATATTTTAAAATTTGATAAACATTTTTTAATAGGTGCCTTATAAACTGGTTTTTCCATATATTCACTAAATAATAAAAATGTTAAAGCTATATAAAATAACATAGTTGAAATAGTAGGATAATCTATACTGAAAAATTCTTTTGTTTCTTGAAATTTTTTCTCTAGAAATACAATAAGTTTTGAATTTTTTTTCCAATCGTTATCTACAAACATATCATTTGGATTTCGATTATTGATGTTAAAAAATAAAGCTATAGGTCTTCTATAATCATAAGCAACAAGTAGTTGTTCGTATAAAGAATTACACTTAGTCGCTACTTCTTCAGAAATTTTTCTATAAGGTAGTCCACAATCGAGACAAGTTTTTTTTATATTTTTTTTTCGTTGTATTCTATTACTTCTAAAAATAAAGTTTATATCAAATTGTATTTTATTAAGAATGTCTTCAAAAAGTGATAGACCATCATTTACAACTAAGTTATAAATATGACACACACATTTTATATGAAAATGATTTGGAAAAGATGGAGTTAAAAGATCTTTTAAAATTCTAATAGCATAGTTGTTAGAAGAAGCGTTATCTAATGTAATAGTCATAATTTTATTAGTTATGCCATAATAATCACAAACTGAATGAATATTTTCTGCAATAAAACTACCAGTGTGCCTATCATCAATATATCTATACGCTAAAAATACGTTTTTGCATAGACCATTTATAATCTATCCAATGACATGTTACAGTTAAATAATCATGACCGTTAGTACTACGGACTATATCCGACATGATAGATACTTTGCCAGAAAAATGATATAATGAACATCTAATATAGAGAATTCCACCTAGTCGCTACTTCTTCAGAAATTTTTCTAAAAGGTAATCCACAATCGTGACAAGTTTTTTATATTCTTTTTTCTTTGTATTTTATTACTTCTAAAAATAAAGTTTATAGCAAATTGTACTTTATTAAGAATGCCTTCAAAAAGTGATAGACCATCCTTTACAACTAAGTTATAAATATGACACACACATTTTATATGAAAATGATTAGGAAAAGATGGAGTTAATAGATCTTTTAAAAGTCTCACAACATAATTATTAGAAGAAGCACTATCTAACGTAACAGTCATAATTTTATCAGTTATATCATTATAATCGCAAACTTCATGAATATTTCGTGCAATAAAAGTTCAAGTGTGCATTTCATCAATATATCTATATGCTAAAATACGTTTTTGCATAGACCAAGTATGATCTATCCAATGACATGTTATAGTTAAATAATCATTGTCGTTAGTACTACGGCCTATATCAAAAATGATAGATACTTTGGCAGGAAAATGATATAATGCATAACGTAATTATTGTTGATATTCATGTGCAAATTTAAAAACGTCTCTCATAACAATTGATCTAGGAAAACCGTTAGAAGCAGAATTATATATATCTCTTACGTAATGAATAAAATCAGGAGAGGAAAACTGTGAAAGCCTTGTATATATCTTAATAAACCTCCCGTCCCACCCAGACCTTTTCCGATTTTAAATTGATAAATAGTTTTACAAATTTTACATCTAACTACTTGATTCTCTTTGTTCCTATCAAAAAATAACCATGCAGGTGATTTTAATGGTCGTTGTATGGGGCCTCGTCTCATACTAGGGGGAATAGGAGGCATTACAGTTGCAGTTTCAGGCTGAGACTCAGTCTGAGCTTGAGGTTGAGGTGCACTAGTGGGTGTGTCATCTAGATTATCGTCTAAATTAAAGTCTGGTTCAGTTGCAGAATATATCTCAGCATCTAATGGTATATCATTAAAAAGACCAGTTTCATCTATATGAGTGTAATAAATCAAATCATCCTAACTAGGAATAGGATGACTAGAAGAAGTACCCTTACCCTTGTTACCCCTACTAGAAGAAGCACCCTTACCCTTACCCTTAATCATATGTCTAATTCCTTTCATTTTAATCATGCAAATAAATAATTAAAGATAATAATTAAGTGCAATAATTAAAATAAAGTAACAATAATAATTTAAAGAAGGAACAAATGTATCAAACGCCGACGTAACGTCGACGTGTAATTGAGGTTGAAAATTGAAACTTTGCTCAATGGATGATCCTCAAGCTGATTGCCAACTTCAGTTCCATTTTTTAAACTTTGATACAATTATACGAATGAGAAAATAAAATAAAATATTTAGTAGGCAATGTAGACTTGTAGAGAGATAGATTGAGAGATTGTAGGAAGATTTGTGAGGAAAATGAAGAGAAAATGAGGTATTTATAGTTGGAAAATTGGGTTAAGTGTAAATATACTAACTTAGGAGTTAAAAATAAATATTAAGGGGGTAGTGGGATTTATGGGGTGGGGCAAAAATGGTCGTTGGAACCGTTGCACAAAGGCCAAAATCTAAAATTGGTTGTTGTTGCAACAGTTAGTTTTGCAAAGGGGGATCGGGATCGGGATGGGGTTGGGGCGGGTCTGGGGCTGGTCGAAGCGGGACGAGCCCAGGTCCCGTCCCAGTTTCGAATCCCTACACCGTAATTTTTTTAGAGGGATCGAAGAGGGGCCGAGACGAGATCGGATCGAGCCGGGGCGGGATCGGATCGGGATCGAGCCGGATCGGGACACTAGACAGCCTTACTTGAGGGGCAATTGTTGCCATTGGCGTTTTGTAGCAATAATCTATTAAAGTTTTGTTGCCATTTATGGTTTTTTCTTTAGCAACAATATATTAAAGTTTTATTGTCATTTTATTGTTGCTAAAGTTTTGTTATCATTTATGTACTTTCTTGTAGGGCATATAAATATAGAATCAAGATGAATGCATCCCATCCAAAGAGCTCCAGCTTGCTGGTGAAAGGTTCTTGCCTGTACCCTAGGATCGCAGGTTCGAATCTCCTCAATGGATATCGTCCTCCGGGGCATATACCTTGTGGTAAAGCCTGGGCGCTAAAAGCCGCGCGGGCATGTTGCAGTGTGGGTTCGTTCCCCGCCAAGCCAAAAGAAGGGGTTAACCTTGTAGCATTGATCCGTTGGACGCAAACAGACACTGACCACGGGGTGCACATCCCGTGATTTACCTGGTGGTGGGGTGCTGAAGGACCGGTCCTATCATCCCCAGGAGTCTAGTATCAGTACTTGTGCAGGTACTAGCGATAGGGAGACACAAGTCGCCTCGAGACCTGGGTTAAAAAAAAAAAAAAAGATGCATGCATCCCAAATTGCTTTTTTCCTAGACATACTATGATATCTAACTTTATGGTCCTATTTCTAACAACTTTATGCTAAAAAGCTAATGACCTCCAAAGGTAGTTGTGGGGTGGTGAGTTCCGCTCTATTTTAGTCGGAGGTTTTGAGTTGAATTCGGATAATGAAATCATATTTAGTAAAAAAATGATTTATCTTTGAAGTGAAATTTTTAGTGCGAATCTGAATTAATCCGTCTCGAAAATAAATATTAGATACCGAATAGGAAACAACAACAAATAAAAAGCTAATGGCATATATATCTACTAAAAATGATTTATACATTACTCCACTAATTGGGAGAAAGATTGGATCTCTGTATACAGTTGTTTCGATTTACTTTCATTCACTCTTTATTCCATTTCTGTCTTTTTGAGCTAAAAAAGTTGGATTTGATTTGATTACAAAGGAGCGCAAAAAGTCATGATTACATGCTAACCTTGTTTTCCTCAATTCACGTTTTCTTGTTTATTCCACAATATCCAAATTAATTCATACGATCCTCACTCTTTCGTTTCTCCTTTTTTCAACTTATCCTATCTATCCGCGCATTACCTAACAGTGACTATTAATTCTGTGTACTTTTTCTTTAATCATGTCTTACCAACTATTTATGGTTGTATTACCAAACTTCTAATCTTGAGCCACGTTTCCATAATTTATTGGTCATGCCTGATGTAAGTCATGTCTACAACAACACACCCATTATATTCCCACAAAATGTGGTCCGGAGAGGTTAGATTGTACACATATCTTACCTCTAACTTGAGAGATAGGGATGTTATTTCTGATAGACCTCAGCTCAAGAAAAAACATTTGACAAAAGGTTAGATCAGAATTAATAGAAATAAAGAAATCACCGCATAATATCATGAAAAACATAACATAGCATAATGTAAAAAGAAACCGACAAGTTATGTAACTAAAGATGAAATAAAATTTGTTGAGTTCTTTTTGAAAGCTAAATATGTAAAAATTATATATTCCATCCGTTTCATAATAAGTGATGTTTTAGATTTTGTTTCAAAATAAGTGGTATTTTAGAATTTCATAGAGAAATTGTTCTTATTCTTTCAAAATTACTCTTATTTACATAATCAAGAAATCATTAAATAACTTTTCTTTTCTAGGCATTAATCAGGAGTAAGTTGGTAAAAATAAGGAGTGAGCAATTTCTTAAGGGGTATGCATAAGCTAAAGACACCACTTATTATGAAACGGAAGGAGTATTAGTATACATTAATATTTTACTATGTAATTGTAGCATATCGATACCGACGAATCACATGATTATTTTCTCGGTTCTAGGTGTTAACATTTGTTCGTGACTCGATAGTGGATTAATTAACATAAACTATGATTTACTTGATGCAGATATGTGTATGAGTTAGTCAAGCACCAGTTCTTATAATTAAGCATTAGATAATGTCTCTCTGATGAGTATCTAATGACAACTAAGATCCAACGAAGAGAAGCATCAGATTTGTTTGATTCTGGCAATTGAAAACGTAATAAGGACATAATATAACTAGAATATACTAATTGTGTCCAGCAATATTTTCTTTTTCTTTTTCTGCGGTGTTATTTAGTTGTGTTATCATCATCTTATCAAGACGTTATGATGTTCGTTTTCTTCTTTATAAAATAAGAGTAAATTTAAAACAAATAATTCACTCAACTTAAGATTGACAACACTACAAACCTTATTTTTCTCAATTTTTTATCAAGGTTGTTCATCAATCATTATTGAATAACTTCATGAACTCTTATTTCTCAATTATTTTTTTCATACTTAAGAAAAACTATAAAACCGCAGACCCACTTAACCAATCGAACATTAATTTTGTCATGTCAATTTGGTCGTCTGCGCCTTGCAATTAAGAATTAATTAAGATTATGATTATGGTAGCTATTCCGAGCAATTCTTCTAAACCCCATGTTTGGTCATTGGTTGACAGATTTGAAAACTGTTGGAGTACAAAATGAAATACCAAGACATTGAGGACCTCTGTGGAAGTCAGCTAAATGTTAGTTATATAACTACTTTGTTATTAACGGCTAGTTTAGAAGAGGTTAAGGAGTTATAAATACTCTATTGTACTCATATTTGTAAGCTAAGAGAAAATGTCAATCTCAATAAAAATTCTCTCTAATTCTTCATCTCTTTGATTCTTGCTATATTCTCAGAGCTCATCTTGCGGATCATATCTGGCTAGAAGAAGCAAAATTCTGGGTAATTCCGCAAACAAAATCACAAAATCGATTGATTAGGTGTTTTACGCCATTAATCCTTAAAGATTCAATAAGAATGGATGAACAAATATGCAAACGGAGTTCAACTCTTGAATGTATTGAGAAATGATACTCCAAATCAAATTTTCGCAAATTGGGAATTCTGGAAATACACACAACTCTCAATCATCCCCTTTTCTTGAGCCCAGACGATGTAAGTGGAATAAGTCTGATTCATTTCAATTAACTAGGCCTGACAACTATACGATTTGGAGTCGATCAATGAGATTGACTCTTCTTGAAAAGAATTATAATTGGGTTGGTGAATGGAAAATACAAAAAAGAGAGTTTCCCTGAAGGTTTGTGGGATCAGTGGGAAAGAGTTGATGCGATAGTTCTTTCGTGGTTGATGAATACAGTGGCAAAGAGTCTTGTTGGAGGGGCTGTGTTTGGAACCAGTGCGAGTGCAGTATGGGCTAATCTCAAATAAAGGTTTGACCGCATTGATGAATCAAGAACATTTAACCTACACAAAAAAATTGCAACTCTGCAACAAGGTACAACTACTGTTTCTGAATATTTTACTAGACTCAAATCTTTATGGGATGAATTTGAGGCCCTAGTGCCGGCACCTTGGGATTGTGAGAAGTCTAAGGGCTTTGTAGAACATGTGCATAGGCAAAAATTATTTCAATTTCTCATGGGGCTTAATGATTCTTATCAGCAAGCAAGAGGTCAGATCTTACTATTGAATCCTTTGCCTAGTTAAATCAAGTCTATTCTATGATAGTTGGTGATGAGGGGCAGAAGTCTGTATTTGCTAAGTCTGGTAGTATTGGTGGTAATCTTGGAATGAATAGTGTGTCTGGTGGTATTGATTCTGTAGCAATGTATTCAAAGAATGCACCAAACTCAAATGGAGGTCGAGGTATAAATAATCGAAGATTCAAAAGGAACTTTAACTTGATCTGTGAGTTTTGTAAATGTAAGGGTCATAGCAAAGAGAATTGTTACAAGTTGGTTGGCTACCCTCCTGATTTCAAGTCAAAAAAGAAGGAATTTGTGAGAGAAAATAGTGCATACAATGTCATAACTGATTCTAACAATCAAGGAACTGGTTTTAACTATGGTATGAATACTAATGTGGTTCTTTCTAGTAGTGGAAATAAGCACAGCTATGCAGGAGAATCTTCCCAAAGGGTTGAAAGCAGTGTGAATCCAATCAATTCAATGCAAGGTTGCACATTCACTAAAGAACAGTATGATCAGATTGTGCATATGCTACAATATGGAGCTAAACCTGCTGGTGATGGTAAAATGCAAACATGACAAATTCTGCAGGTAAAGCTTTCTTAGTGTCAGAAAATAACAAAGTCTGGATCATTGATACTGGTGCAACCAATCATATGGTGTCCAGTATAGACCTGTTAGTAAAAGAAACTGTTGCAAAGTTGGATGATGCAAAGAAAGTTTTTCGACCTAATGGTGACATTGCTCAAGTCACACACATAGGGTCAAATGCTATTTCAAGTAGAAGTATCATTACAAATGTGTTTCATTTGCCACAATTTAAATACAATCTCTTATCTGTCAGCAAAATTACAAAGGAGTTAGGCTGCTCAGTTAGTGTCTTTCCTGATTTCTGTGTGTCCCAGAAACTCTTCAGTGAAAGGGTGAAGGAGATTGATAGGGAAGAAGGAGGATTATATTTGCTGCTCAGTCACTTAACATCATCAGAAGTAGAAGTAGCAGCTTCACATAATGCTAAGGGAGAGTCTAAAGAGAATTCTGTAATTGCTGAAAAGGATATAGAGTTGTGGCACAAGAGGCTCGGGCATACTTCTTCAGCAGTACCGTCAAGAATATTGAAGTTACATAGGTTACAGATTAGTAAAAAGTGGACAATTGTATAGTATGCCCTTGTGCTAAACAGATAAGATTGTCATTTGCTAGTAGTAGTATCAAGAGTAGTTCTGCTTTTGATTTGATACATGTAGATTTGTGAGGTCCTTACAAAACAGCAACTGTTGATGGAAATAGATATTTTGTTACCATTTTTTATGACTTTACAAGAATGACATGGGTGTTTTTGTTGAAGAATAAGTCTGATGTGTGTGTCTCTTCAGCATTTCTTTAAATTTATCAGTAATCAGTTTCAAACAACTGTTAAAGTCTTAAGGTCTGATAATGGCACTGAGTTTGTTGATTCTGTGTGTGATGAGTTGTTTAAAGGATTAGGAATCCTTCATCAAAGATCTTGTGAATATACACCTCAGCAAAATGATGTTGCTGTGAGAAAGCACACACACATTTTAGAAGTGACAAGAGCACTGAGATTTCAGACAAAAATTCCTATAAAGTTTTGGGGACAATGTGTTTTAGCTGCTGTGTATCTGATTAATAGAGTTCCAAGTCAGGTCATTGCTAACAAGTCTCCATATAAAAGGTTGTATGGCAAGAAACCTTTACTAAGTCATCTCAGGGTGTTAGGATGCCTAGTTTATGCAAAAAATATTGACAGAAAGTGACAAACTAATGCCTAGAGCAAGACCTGCAGTACATATGGGGTATTCAGAGATTCAAAAGGAGTATGTTTTGTATGACATGACCACACAGTCATTTTTTGTGAGTAGAGATGTAATATTTAAAAAGGAGGTGTTCCCTTTTTCTTCAACTTCTGCACCTATCTTTGTGGATAATCAAAATGGTGCTGAATTTTTCCACACAAATGAGTATATGCAGAAGTTGCCACAGACTAATGTACAAACTGATGGGAGTAATGGGATCAATATGGTTCCTGATCCGCATGATACAGAAACAGCAGATATCACACCTACTATAGTCCCTTCTCCACATGATACAGAAACTGTAGATACACACACTACCTACTATAGTTCAACAGAGGTCAGAAGAACAAAATGCAGTGGCTCCTTTGCCTATAGTTCAACCACAACATGAACATGTAGTTCAACTACAAAATGTACCTCTTCCACCTGATGTAAGGAGATCTGGTAGAGGAAAATAGGCTACAGTTTGGATGAAAGACTCTGTGTCTTTGAACATTAATGAGAATATTTTCTATCCTATGTGTAACTACATAGCCTATGATCATTTGTCTGCATCATACCAAGCTTTTATTGCAGCTACTTCTATGCTTCCTGAACCTACAACTTATGCTGAGGCAATCAAAGATCCAAGATGGGTATAAGCAATGCAACTAGAAATTCAAGCACTACAAAATAACAAGACTTGGGATATAGTTGATCTACCTCATGGAAAGACACCAATAGGGTGCAAATGGATCTATAAGATCAAGTACAAGTCAACCGGTGAAGTGGAAAGGTTTAAGGTAAGATTGGTGGCAAAAGGCTATAGTCAAAAGGAAGGCATAGATTATAAGGAGACCTTCTCTCCAGTTGTGAAGATGGTCACTGTTAGGACCATTTTGTCCATTGCTGCATCTAGACATTGGCACATCCATCAAATGGATGTGTATAATGCATTCTTACAAGGAGATTTACAAGATGAGATTTGTATATCCCTTCCTCAAGGCTTTACCAGTCAGGGGGAGAAGGAATACAGACTGGTCAAGTCGTTGTATGGGCTTAAACAAGCACCTAGGCAGTGGAATGCTAAGCTTACTGAGGCATTACTTCAATTACAATTAAAGCAGAGTCGGCATGATTACTCTCTGTTTGTTAAAAGGTCTACTGAAGAAATAACAGTGGTATTAATGTATGTGGATGACATGTTGATAACTAGGAGTTCTTTACAAATGGTTGAAGAAACTAAAAGTGCATTACAACAAGCCTTCAAGATGAGAGACTTATGAGAGTTAAAGTACTTTCTTGGAATTGAGTTTGCAAGGTCAAAAACAGGAATTGTCATGCATCAAAGGAAGTATGCCCTTGAGCTTATATCTGAAGTTGGCTTAACTACTGCAAAGCCAGAAGGAACTCCTATAGATGTGAATGTTAAGTTAACAACGGTTTAATATGATGAAGAAGTAAGGAAAGAACAACAGGTTGCAGATGATCCATTGACAGATCAAATTGCATATCAGAAGCTGATTGGTAAATTGTTGTATTTAACCATGACCAGACTTGATATTTCATTTGTTGTGCAGACATTAAGTCAGTTTCTACAACTTTCAAAGAAGTCTCACACGGATGCAACTTTAAGGATTGTGAAATATGTAAAGAAGCAGCCTGGACAAAGCATTTTATTATCAAGCAGTGCAAATAAAAATGTAATAGCCTACTGTGATGCAGACTGGGCTGCATGTCCAATAACAAGGAAGTCAGTGTGATAAAAGTTGGGGATTCACTTGTGTCTTGTGTTAGCATGATGGACATGATATTGTGAATATTGGAAACATAAATAGAGATACTCTAGATATACTCAGAGATATTTTATATTTATTGTAGAATATTGTGTAGCATTAACTATAGAATATTACGTAGAATATTTAGTAGGATTTACATTAAGTGTAGGATATTTTTCTTCCTTTTATCTCTTACTCCTCTTGTGTATAAATACTTGTAGTATGATGTATTAGATAAACAAATTGAGATGGTCATTCTTCAATTTCTCTCTTGTTTTTCTCTGTTCTTGACATCTTGAAAAGCAAAGAATCAAACAATAGTTTCTAGAAGCTCAGCAGAATCAGAATACAGAAGTTTAGCCACTACAGTCTCATAATTAGTTTGGTTAATTGGGATTTTGAAAGAAGTTGATGCAGATTTTAACTTGCCTATTGAAGTGTTTAGTGATAGTAAGGCAACAATTCAAATAGTTGTTAATCCTGTGTTCCATGAGAGGACTAAATATATAGAAATAGATTGTCATTTTGTTAGAGAGAAGTTACAACAAGGACTCATTGATATCAAGTATGTATCTATACAAAACCAGCCTGCAGATGTCTTCACAAAGGGATTGAGTAGAGTATAACATGAGTATCTATTGTCCAAGCTACGGATGTTCAATATCTTCACACCACCAAGCTTGATTGGGGGGGGGGGGGGAGTGTTGGAGTACAAAATGATATACCAAGAATTTGAGGACCTCTGTGTAAATTAGCTAAATGTTAGTTATAACTACTTTGCTATTAACGGCTAGTTTAGAAGAGGTTAAGGAGTTATGAATACTCTACTATACTCATCTTTGTAAGCTAAGAGAAAATATCAATCTCAATGAAAATTCTCTCTAGTTCTTCATCTCTTTGATTCTTGCTATATTCTCAGAAACTTTCAAAAATGATGACAACATTAATTATAACTTGTTGTCAGCTATTTTTTTTTTTAACTTCTCCTGTTGCCTTTACAGTGAACTTATTAGAGGTGCATGTTAGAAACTACTATCAAATTATGATCAGTTTGTTGGTTAGAGCCACTCTTATGTTACGTACAGTTCAAATCTCCATTTATTTATTGATAAAATGAAAGTTGTGGAATGCATGTTACGTATATTTTCTTAATTCACGGTTAATTAAAAAAATTTTATAAAACAAGCGAATGATTGGAGCTTTAAGTGATTGTCTTTACTCTTGGTTCATGGTTTCTTAACCTTTTAGAACTCTTTGCCAAAGTAGAATGATTGTTTAGTATTGGAATATATGTCATCAAACCATTATCACAAAAAGCAAAAGCTAGTAGCTGAGTCATTTTCTCGCTGATTTTTATTCTCTTGGCCTTCATCCTTTGTAATTTATTTCCTTCACCATACATAAACATATATAGCCAAGACATAGTTCATAACTGAAACAATTGGTATGTAACATAGATTTAGTTATAGGAATCTGGGTACAAGTTTATATCACATTCATATCATTCAATTTGGGATAACAATTCAAGAATTAGTTATACACGAATAAAACAAGTAAAACGATAAAATTGTTTTCTCTCAAAACCCTTTTCATAGTTTTTAAAGGTTAAAATTGAAAACAGAAGTTTATTCAAGTTTATTCAGTTTATACCATATATTCCATTTTCATCAATGCAACAAATCAAATAAAATTATAAGATGCTAAATATCTGAGGGATTCATGAACCTCAGTATTATAATCTCAGCATATATAGTTTTGTACGCTAATGGTACGACCCCGTAACGGGTTGTCTAGCCGATTGTATTGGTACAATTAATCTTAGCATAAAATCTCCTATAAAATAATAAAAAATATTATGTATGGTTTCATATAAGAAAAAATTACTACAATTTTCGGTTGGTTATGAGAAATAAATAAATGTTGCACATTAAATGCATCGTTTGATCAGTGGTACTAAATAATACACGCATAAAGTTATGCCAAAATAAATTTAACAGTATTACTTTATGTGGACTAGAGATGTGAAATAAGAATATACATATATTAATAATAAGGAAATTAAATTATTTAAAAACAATAAAACAATAATTGCCCTCTCAACATAAGAATTTTCATATAACAATTTCATTATTATTAACTACCGCATAACTATTTCTTCTTTTTAATCACTCCTAATGATATTGAGAAGCCAAAAACTAGAGTAACTCGTGGGGAAAATCATGTTAGGGAGCGCTTCACTTTTAAATGGCTTTTACACGACACAAATTTAAATTAATTGGGACTTCAACGAGGATATAAACACCGGATGGGAAATAAAAAGAAAATCTAAAGTAACCGTACTTATAAGAATAAGTTTCAAAAAATGAAAGGTAACTAATATTTCTAATTACAATCGGAATATAAATTTACATAATATATAAGATATACAAGATATGACAATATTCTATCATACCCCCGCAGTTGAAGCGGGAGGTTCTCGTATGCTGAGACTGGCTTGGAAATTATCAAAGAGTATGCGCGGAAGTCCTTTAGTGAATATGTCAGCAATCTGATATCGAGAAGGAACATGAAGAACACAAACTTGTCCACGAGCAACTTTCTCACGTACAAAGTGAATATCCATTTCAATGTGTTTAGTGCGCTGATGTTGAACGGGATTGCCGAAGAGATATATCGCACTTACATTATCACAGTAAACCAATGTAGCCTTATGGATTGGGCAGTGAAGCTCAAGTAGAAGGTTATGTATCCAACAAGACTCAGAAACAACATTTGCTACACCTATGTACTCAACTTCGGCACTAGATCGAGACAGAGTAGGTTGTCTTTTAGAAGATCAAGAAAGCAAGTTATCTCTGAGGAACACACAGTAACCAGTTGTGGATCGACGAGTGTCATGACATCCACCCCAGTCAGCATCAGAATAAGATGTGAGACCAGAGAGTGAGGACTTGTACATGTGTAAGCCTAAATGAAGAGTACCTTGTACATATCGCAAAATACGTTTGAGGGCATTCATATGTTCATCCATCGGGCTGTGCATATATAAGCATATTTGTTGCACAACATAGGATATATCTGGCCTCGTGAAAGTGAGATACTGCAACACTCTTGCTAAACTGCGATAGTGAGTTGGATCGGCATACAGATAACCCGAAGAGTCACTGAGTTTGGAATTAATGTCCACCGGTGTGTGGGTCGGTTTGCAAGACGTCATTTCTGCTCGGTCAAGAATCTCTTCAGCGTACTTCTTTTCACAAAGAAATAAGCCACTTGCATGTCTCGTAACAACAATGCCCAAAAAATAGCGTAGGGGGCCCAAATCCTTCATAACAAACTCAAAGGCAAGAAGTGACATAATGGATCAACGAAGTGCATCAGAAGATGTAGTTAGGATGATGTCATGAACATATAACATAATGTATGTCATGTCATTACCCTTGCTATAAATGAAAAACGAGTGATCAGGTTTGCTATGTGAAAATCTGATAGAGGATACAAAGTCAGCAAACCGTTGGTACAATGCACGAGGAGCATGTTTCAGTCCATAGAGCGATTTCTTCAAAAGACACACATAATCTGGATGAGCCGGTTCCCTAAAACCCATAGGATGATGCATGTATATGATTTCATGAAGGTCCCCATGTAAGAAAGCATTTTTGACATCAAACTGATAAATATGCCAAGATTTGGACAAAGAATGGTCCGAATAGTTGTCAGTTTCACCACCAGGCTAAAAGTTTCATCACAATTCACACCCACCTGTTGAGATTTTCCGTCACCTAGTAGAAATAGAGCCATTATAGAGGGTCATTTACAAAAATGGCCTTAAAGATGGGTGGTTTTAAACTTTTGACCTCATTTGACCCATAGCAAGAGCTTCATGTTTAACAAATTTGGACTTTTGATCTTGGGCAAGTGAGATTCAAAAGTTCAAAGACCACCAATTTTTAAGGTCACTATGTGTAATATCTCCTGCACTATAGAGGGGCTGAATATGGTTATTTGTGAATTTTTCCACTAGAGCGCTTTTGGACCACTCGGAGTTTCTATAATTACCAGATTTGTTAGTTGTTACATCTGGGTTGAAGCCCATTGGGAAATAGCTTAATAATATGTGAGTATATTCATTCATCTAGAACTAGAAAGAAGGGAAATGTTTACCCAGAACTTGCACCTGTGGACCAAATAAAATTTATTAATTTCATATGGGTGTATACTAGTTTCCAAGTTCATCAAGCCATTAGGATCTACTTCAGGTTTTTTTTTTCTTTTGGTCATATTCTTGAGCAATACCTGGTGTAGATGTGAGTTTGGTGCAGAGCAGAAGATTTGAACTCTTGCATGGACATTTGATAACTGACATGCAGGTCTGGAGAATTCACTCACATATGTCTGAATAACAGTTCCAGACTCCGCCGTGTGGGAATACACTAGGTATCTAAATGCTAAGCCAAAACACCAAATTCGTTAGCAGCTACTTACCCTGGCACGAAGCTGTAAAGTAAAAAAAAGACAGTAAAGTTAAAGAACAATTTCAGAACTGAGCTTCCTAGATAAAGAACAGTCATAAGATACCGTAGCCGCTTTGAGTTGAAAAATAATTCAAACTAACAATTTTAGGACCTCCTACCCACTCTTCATCTTCTTTAGAATTTACGAACATGAGAAGAACCATATAAATGAAAGTATATATGTCCTAGAGACAATCATTATTAGGGACAAATGTACTTGAACACATTTGTATTATTAATAAGATTAATATTTATGACATTTGCAATTATTGAATTATTGTTTGATTGTTTGCAATTATTCATATATGTGCATCTCTTGAGCTTACGTTGTCATTAATAGAGTGAGATATTAATGATATAACGTAACTCTCAAATAGTCTTGACTAATGATCATCGAGGATGGGATATCGATGATATGTTATAAGTCGACATGTGGTCTGCATCACATTCTTGGAGAATATAGTATGTCTCACCTGCTACGAGTAATGGTTACTAGTGATAGACACATGGATACTTTTGGAAAGTATGGTATACCCTGCTGATAAATTGTTTGTTATATATGTCTAGAGTGTTATCATCGTGTGGGAGATAAATGTCCTCTGACTTGAGGTCAATACACACATTGTTTACAGAGTAATGTACTTTGACCATGTCCTAAGCTTAAACTCCTTATAGGATAAGATACGGCTTGTGTTGGGTGCATTATGATGTAAACTAAGGTGGTAGTTGGACCAAGAATATGATTCATTCCTCGGTTGGATATTCGCGAGAGCACTCAACTTCTCAGTAATATTAGGTCGACCAAGTCATTGGCCAATGCAAGAGACATATTCAGAATATGGTCTAGTTGTCGACTAATATAAATGAGATAAAGTGATCAAGCCATTTGGATAGACACATGGCAAATCCTAAGCTTGATCGAGTGTGTCGTGAATGAAAGGAATTTATCATCTCATATAAAGGTTATGTTTGTTGGATTCATGTAAATGTATTTCACATATTGAGTTCGTCGTACGACGCAGTCTAGGAGCTCCTTAAGGACCTTAATTGGATTAGTGTCAATATATGAAGACATATAGGGTCACACTATGTCAATTGTCTCTTCGATCTAAGGGTGTATTGAGAAAGTATTAAATATTCGATTTGGAATCGACATATTTAAATTGATAATAACTATTAGATAATTTCTATTCGATGAAGATTATTTAATTGAATTTTGGATTTAATTAAATGTGCTGAATATATAATGACGAAACGAGGAACGTCAGGCGCCGCGGCGCCTACTAGGCGGAGCCGCGGCGCTGACCCTGCAGTGGGCCCAGTCAGACTAGCCCACTGCACCTCGGTTTTTGGGCCAGGCTTAGAGCCCAACCCTAATCCGATTTTGACCTAAAATTAACTATATATACAGCACTAAACCTCATTGATATTATAAGAATTAACATACAACACAATTCTAGACTTAGAGTTTAGAATAAAGCTTTCTCGAACCTCTGCCAAGATTTTCTAGCTTTCTTGACAGAGGAATACACGGTAGCAAAGTGTTTGCAGTCGAAGTGAACAAACGTGTGTTCGCCCCTTAGTAAAGATTCTAGATTGAATAACCTGTAAGTGTTCTTATTTAAGTTTTACTTTACAGGTTTTTGATTATCCTATAACCATACCAG